>CM029784.1:8235441-9616929 GCA_017562165.1 Ectropis grisescens | reverse complement strand
ACACTATAGAATTGTATGGGCGCCAGTTCGCGCCGAGACCGCGACACATGTCTTGCGACACGTGTCTCGGTCTCCTGTTCAATTCTATAGTGTCAAGTGCCTGTCGCGGTCTCCGGTCGCGGTCTCCTGTCGCGGTCTCGTGTCGTGGTCTCAGCGCGAGCTTGTACCTTATTTAGATCTCTGGGTGACGAGCGCAGTGCAGTGCTAGGTAATTATTTGGACTCTTCATGTTCCAATAGCTGCTTGTCACTGTGTTTTGTTATGTGGCAGGCATGTTGCTTACCATCAGGCACATGCACTCCTCGTCTAGTCAATCATTTTTAAAAAAAACTCCGGTGCTTTTAGTGTTAGCAAGCTAACAAGCTAGCACTTCTGCCTTCGTGTAGACAAAACTAGCGTTGCGTAGCGTTGTCTACACGAAGCTAGAAGTACTAAGTAGCTGTCCTAACTTGAAAAACTAGCCTTTTGCAGCTCGATAAATAGTGAAAAAAGTGTTGTTATATTCTCGCAATGTTTACCTTTTTCTACTTTATAATGAGTTATCTTCGGCTTTTATGACAAGTTTTTAAATTGTTTGTAAAAAAGATCGACCAGTAGTATAACTTTGCGGTAGCATAATGTTTGATTATTTGTGACGTGACAACGTCTTATAAATTGGTTTGCCGGGTGACACTTCAAGAAACTGCGTTACGCTCCGCTCACGTTATGCGCTCACAACGAGAGCGAGTGAGAGGCACGCTTCCCTTCCACTCGGGCATGGTTAGCCCGCCTAAGAGCGAGAGAGACAGACATAAAAAGTGAAAGACACGCGTCCCTTCCGTAAAATTATTTTACCACTCATAGTCGATGTCACGTAAAACTTTCGCCCGTATATCGACTTTACAGGCAACCAATTTTTTTTTATTTAAATAAATAGACTATGAACATAAAACAATACCGCAATCACGTGCAGATTATTCAGTTTATAAACTATTCAATTGTACGACTCAGATCCAAAACTTGATCTACAGAAACCGTCTAGACGTATGTCAGACTCCCCTAACCCCCATGGAACCATTTGGCCAATTATTGAACGTTGCGACGTTGAAAAGGAAACTTTAATCTCTTTTGAGTGATGAGTGCAGCAGATTCTATTGACGTCGTTTGTACTTATTGGCACACGTCAATTTGTGCAAAAAATGTGATATATTACTTTTTTAAGTTACTGTCGTATTCTATCCTTTTATTCAAGCTTCTACGAGCCAAAATGAGCAAAAAATATTTTTTCAAATTCCTAAGGTTAGGGTATAATTTTGAATTTGAATAATTATGTTTATGTGATGTGATGATTGGGAAAACGGTTTTACACGTTTATAATCTCTTAGAAATAATATTTGTGTAATTCAAACGTGGTCATTACGCGACGTCAATAGTTACGACAGCAGCATTTTTCTACTACAGCGAAAAACCGCTATCGTAGCACGCAATATCTAGCTATTCTTACTAAACCAGCTACAGACGAGTAGTTCGATCTCGCGTCGTAGCACCGTGATGCTGCATACAAACAGTTATCGTTCAAAACCGCTATGGAGAATAACTAAAAGACGACCTAAAAACTATTTATTAGAATAAATAGTTTCAGAAGCCGCTATTACCAGCAATAACAATCAATAGTTTCGTGATTGCCAGAACGCGTCACGACCCATAGCTAGTGTAATTATTTACTTACATATATGAAAGATACAACACAATTAGATACCCTTACATTTACAAATTGTCCTTACAAGGATGTCTTAATGTAATCCTTAAAAAGGAAAAAATGTCTTATAGGACATTTTTTCCTATAAGACATTTTCAGATTCAGATATCTCTCCCAGGAAAAAATGTCTTATAGGACATTTTTTCCTGGGAGAGATATCTGAATCTGAATCTGAGATAAGTATTAGCGACGAGATTTTTGCCCAATATGTTTATGTTAATTTTAAGTTAAATAACTTTATATTGTTTTGTGGTCTAATACAGTTATTTTGTATTTAGTTTAAGTCACTATTAATACATAAAATGAGCTTACACTATGGCGGCCAGACAGCTGATAATATAATACATACATAGTTTTAAATACGTACTTATTATACATAGAAACACCCAGACACAGTACAAATATATTAAGTTGTCACTCAAATATTTACACTGGGTGGGAATCGAACCCACGACCCTCGGCGTCGCAGGCCGAGTTACTACCCACTAAGCTACGAGGCCAATCACTATTGCGTTTGGACATTAGTTTGTTTGTTACTTACTTCTTCAAAATGGTTATGGTCCGATTGATCGAACTACGCAGTCGAACCACGTGGCCTGGATGTTAATTTAATTAAAAAGGTTAATTACCTTTTTAAATGATAATTAATACGAATTAAACTTCATAATCCAACATACAAAACATCTCGTCTCTTAAGTATAAAATAATACGTTTACCTATAAAATTGGAATAATGTATGTTTATTTATGACACAGATATGTACAAAAACTCATTATAGAGGTTAGTTTAGGTTTTATTCTTTTCGAGATTTTTTATCCAAATCTTGTTTTGAAATCATAGGTGACGTAATAAGTATTTTCAAGAATAACATATATTTTATTTAAAATCTTAAACCATATACATTTTGATAGACATATGTTTAAAAAGTGGCACTTGTCTCTTATCGAATCTAGTGTCTAATAGATATTTCTTGCTTGCTATCATTGATAGCAGAAACAAATGGCAGCCATAGAGACTGCCAACTGAAGTGAAAATTTAAAAAAGAGCGCTATATTTACATTATACGTCACCTATTTATAAACAGATAGAGGTATTGCAATTACGTGTGTCGGTGGCTCGAATTTTAACAACGATTTTAACCCCTTCAAAAACATAAACCATTTATCGCGCACGTCCCGCTTCACTGCTCCGCCATCACTCTGACGCTACGCCGCTACTACAGCATGAACAAAATAGAGCTCAAAGCGGCTAAAGAAGTTTTCACTTCAAAAAAAATATAAATACTCGTATAATAAATATACGTTTCCAACATTTTCCCAGCTCTATTTAATTGCCGTCCACTGAAGTGAAATAAGAGGAAAATACCCTGACACTCGTAACATATACGGCAATGTATCACACAAGAGAGTATTTTACGGTTTTCTAAATGTATTACGCCCTGAGACCGAGAACGTCTAACGCCTGGAGAAATAATAACACACGATTTATATAAGCGCTACGTTGTCTTTTTGGAACATTTCACGAATTTTCATTTCATAGTTATGGCAAGTAGAATAAACCGGTTAAATGCCAGTTAAAATCTTATACCAAATGCACTAGTAGGGCTCTTGGCAGATACCACCTTTGCCAGTTATTCTACCTTTCAGTGGAATAAGTCATTTAGCTTATAGTCCACTCACTCTCGCGAGGAGGTTTCCTAGAGGCTCTCGCAGCGAACCTTGGCGAGTGAAGGTAGCGGAAGTACTGGCCATCCACACTCTCGATTCCTTGAGTTGTTCCTTATATTTGCTACAAGATAGATGTGACCAAAGCGACTGCGTTAGCGTTTTCTAGAAACCAAATTAGTGGTTTTATAATATTACTAGATGCCCGCCCCGGCTTCGCCTGTGGTACATATATAGCACTCAGCGGAATCCCGTACATATCCAACGTGAAAGAATGACTGAAATTGGTTCAGTCATTCCTGAGAATATCGCTGCTTTCAAACAAAAAACCTCTTCAGCTACCTGCTACACCACCTGTCGGAAATTGGTCGTACCAACTCAGATTTAGAAACAAATTTGATTAGCAAAGGTTTACATTCAATGACGCAATCTTAGACAGACGCTGTCATGTACAAAGCACGGTACGAAAACTCTCAAAAAGGAATATTTTTACCCGTTTTTGTTACATTCTTGATTCATGATCCCCTTCTATTGATAGTAGCTTTATGTTCTATAGCCTTATAGCCTTCCTCGATAAATGGACTATCCAATAGAAAAATAATCATTAAATTCGGATCAGTACTTCCCGAGATCCTAACGTTCAAACAAACAAACAAACTCTTCAGCTTTATAATATTAGTATAGATTCCATAAAAGTGGTACACAAGTCGATACTCGACTACATGATAATTAACAAAACGTACGCGTTCTTCCTCTGCACAAGTGAGCAAATGCGAGAGAGTGGTTGATTCTCTCGCCTTACCTTCTTGTCTCTCGCCTTGACTCGCGTTAAAAAAAAACGACACAAAACAAAGGATCAATGAGGCTAGATGAGGGAACACGAGGAGACACGAGCACACCGTCCTCACTTTCGGCCTCGCCTTCCCTCGTATCGCCTCGTAGAGTCTGGACCGACCATTGAAACTCAGTCCGATTTAAACACAGGTATTAGTTCTGGATAGTTCGTACTGGATTACCGGGATAAACTGGTTCGTTATACCTGGGTGCCTATTCCATTTACTATTTCTACGTTTTTGATCGTATTTTATAATGAGCCTGACGTATCAAGTCGATCGGCGGTAAAACATTTTCGTTACATGTTTTTCTAAATCTCACACTGCAAATTAAAATAAACATATTATTCACAATTTTATTACTAAAATTACAACTGAATAATAAAACTTACCCTTCATATTATAAAATCTAACAAAAGCTCAGTTTGTACCTAGAAGAAACCGATTGAATCTCGACTTCCAAATATCTTAATTATACGCTTAAGGAAGTACTAACGCAGAATATTCATAGTTCAGAATTCAAATCTGTTTTATAATTAATGTATTGTGATTAGTTAAACTGTTAATGATTGTTACTTATCATTTCCTAATCTTACTCTGTATCGTCCTTACTAGACACAGACCCGGGGTTAGTTGGCAGTTTGATGAATAACTTACCGCTGTAGAGACGTCAATATCTGATCCAAATTGATAGAGCGCCGATGCAGTTCCTCCTAAGTTAGCGTAGTCTATATTAATGTCCTGACTGCCAAGTTGACACGGCAAACTCTAGAACCTGTGTGATGTGTATATTCAGATTTAAGGACATAGATATAATAAAATGGTATCACCATTTACAACTAAATTACCGTGATTATTCTATATCCGCCACATTTTTTTATTTTTGTCACTGAATTGTCCCTAATTAGCTACTCTTCTTTCAGCCCTGGGTGTGCTTCTCTTTATCGAGTTTGAGAATGGCTGAAATCGGTAATGATTGTGTTATTGCTTTATCTTTAACTAGAAACCCGTCCCACTTCGTTCGAGCGGAAAAATAATCTAGGTATAATGGTACTATGTTCTTCTTTACTTTCAGAAGTTTCTGTGTGAACGAGTAAAAACATCCATACATACTGCCAAACTCCTCGTTTGTTTTAGTATATACTAGGAAAGTACTTAAGAGATAATGTAGCAATGATGTAGTAGTTTTTGAGCTTATTTGTTTCATAAATACATACAAATTTTTCCTCTTTATAATGTATGAATATAGATTTCAAGTGAAAACAAAGAGAGCAGTGTTAAAGCCAAGGCCATTTTAATTGAGTGGTTAAACCCCAGGGAACGATTGGCCGACTACTAGATTAGCCGCCGCAAATATCCGATATTTAACGATAGCATTGCAGTTAACGACCGTTATAAGTCTGGCACAAAGTCTTCTGTAGGAGTGAAAAGATATCCTACAAATAGTTCAAATGCGAAAGTTTAGACGTTTTTTGCTCAATAACATCGTAACGCCTGAAGGGGTCTTTTCGAAATTTGGGAAATAATAAGATTATAGTCTGAAGTACCACACGTGCTTATACGTACTTGCTTTTACTACTTTTATGCCGGGAAAATTACAGTAACCGGCTACTCTAGCTCCATATTTAACAATCTCGTATCACAATAGTTTATACTCCTCCTCAAAAACGACTCATTCGAAACGAAAAAGATTTTTATGAGCATTCTAAATGTGTTTAGTACATGCGAGAACAGGTCGTATTATTCTCACCATCCTGCCTCTACAATATTATTTTTTTATACCAATTTTATTTCGCATGAACAATGCCCACACATTTTTAGTATAAAAACTTGCGTGGTTGTTATACATTTTATCTTAATTCACGAGTAATAAAGTGTGATATGGTTGGTTCAGCCCGTCTTTAAGTTTCATCTTTGGTAAGCTCAGACAAAGTATTATGGTAAATCGCGTGGATTGTTTGTGAAAAAAGGCGCCTAATTCGGCATAAGCTTAAGTCAAATTGTACCAATCATAACACGCTTGAGTTCCCAGTGAATTATTTAATAGAGCTAAAAAGAAAACAGAAACTTGTGTTCACGAAAATGCTCCAAAGTATAAGTAGATATATTTCTAATTACGTCTGTTCATTTTTACCGATTCATTAGTGAATTTATTCATCATTGACACTTTGAACTGAGTCATCGTTTCGTGACCGACGCAAAGCATTTTGCTTTTTAATGACAGCCTAATTAATAAAAGGGCAGTTGGCACCCAATAAGCTTTTAGGGGTGTATTCTGTATCAATTTCATTGTTCGAATTGAGGCGAGGCTACATTTTTTGTTGATACGGATTACAATTGTAAATAGAAAACAGTACCCGAATCTAATACCAAAAAGTGAAACAAGTACAAGTGAAAGTTAGAGGATCCATGAAAATGAAAAATCCATGAAAGTAGGTAAGTACTCTTTCATGTAAAAGTGAATGGGCTTAGAAGAAATTTCTTAGTACAAAAGATACTTTTCATTTAAAAAAATTGGTCAAGTTATGGTGTAGGTAAGGTACCAGTAATTCCACATAGTGCAGTTAGTATTCAACGAATAAAACCATCGTTATCTATGTAACAAAATTATTTTTGTGTTAAATGTATTCAAAATTGGTACTCGTACGTAATGATTAATAATGATAAGGAAACTTGTGGAGAGAAAATGGTAGTGATGATCAGAGTCTTTGTAAAGGTAACTTGGAGAAGCAAGTAATTCAACCACCAAGCAGTAATATGCAACATCACAGAGTTTCTGTTTGAAGAGCCATGAATTGAGTTACCTTATATAGCTGGGTGACGAAAGCAGTACAGTACTAGGTAATGAATTGGACTCTTTATATTACTCGTACAATAAACGCAAGGTACGCAACACTGTGTTCTGCTGGTCTCGTCATTCTATACTATAAAACACACACATTCCGACGCAAACTGCACCTTGTGTGACTGTGACATGACAAAGACGATGCCGCATTTGCTGTATTGCAAACAGTGCCCTGCCATCTGCACTAAAACCGATTTTAATAGAAGTCTTACTGTACGAAGTTACGGGTTACGGTCGCTGAATACAGGACGGCGCATATTTAGTTTACAATTTTTTTAAGTAAATATTGCAAATAGAAGTATGTATTATTCTTCGTCATCTTATCCGTTTTCTTATTCTCCAATTCTCTTTTTTCATCCTGCAGTTGCCTGGATCCAGATCGCTTTTAGCGATAAGGCCGCCAATTGCTACTTTGTTTTTTTTTAAGTTTTTACATCTTTGTTTTTTGTTTTGTTGTAAATAAGTGCAAAAAAGAGTTTATCTATCTATCTATTATAAAAAAATCGAACTAATACTAAAAAACACATGTTTGTTGTATACAAGTCCCATAGACAACTTTAGATAAGTATAAAATAACGTTACATTGTCGACACCCAGAAGAAAGCCGTATATTTTGCAAGTTATCAAATTTAACTGTATTTTTTTAGTTTAGTTCGTAGGTTCGTAAGTGTGTAATCAGTTACAAACTTACAAGCCTACGTTTTAACTGTTAAATCACAATTTACACTGCAGCTGGCTGCACCATAGACTCTCTCTTTCTGATTGTCAAATAGAATTTTGCCACTCACGAATTTTGACCTTATTAACTGTTAAAATCGTGCATTGCACAAGGGATGTGTTCTAATATCACTGTACAGTTTGACCCCTATATTGCTTGTTAGGGGTACATTTTGCACATTCGTAATCCGTATCATCTGCTACTAGATAAGTAATTATTTAAAAGGGAACTATTATGAACCGCACCTAAGCCCAAACGCGTGGCGTGACCCTAATTTTGCGACCGAATCTTTGATTGCGAGGGTAACCATAAATCTTGAAATAGTAGACCATGACCTTTCAATGTATCAAACATTACTTGACTAAAAAGGACACATAGTATATTCCGAGAAATGACAGCTAATTTCGGGTAGGCATTTGAGACAAGCTAAAAACTTGTAACATAGCTCCCTATGATACCCCAACACGGAGATGCATACCCGGCTGCTGAGTAGCGAGGCAAAAACAAGTTTTCACTTGCCTCAAATAAGTAACTACCCAAAATTTGCTGCCAACTCTTGAAATAGTAGGAACCTATTACAGTAATACTTGTACTTAACACCTGCACCTACCTATTTATAAAATTAACAATTTATGTAATGTAACCAATTTTGAAATCGTTACTAAAACAAACTATTCAACAGACGGAACGAGCACGACATGCTTCTTATGGTAAGACTACCACGACTGCCATTTATTTGAACTCGAAGAATCCAAATCACTGCACAGCAATGCACTGCACTCGTCAACTTTTCACCTAGAGATTACGAGATTATTTATCTCTGTGCCCTGTAAATTCTTTGGAAATGTGGGCCTTCGAACTGGAACACAGTAATATTTGCACATTACCAAGAATATGACGTGGTACTTCCCCATTTTTTGTTTATTATAAAGTTTAGTTCCTATGGAATATGTAAATTTTGGAATCTTTCATATTTCTGCGGAATTATGTAAATGTAGTAATGCAATTTGGATTTCTCTGCCTGGGAAAAACATATCTACCACCAAGAAGCAAGACGTCAGTGAATGTGCAAGCATTAAAATAAGGCACGGATACTGCATTCCGTAGAGTTGATTTATTAAAAAAAATGTAAGGCTTGCCTATTTTATTTAAAAAAATACAATTATTAAGATACAATGCCATACACATTTTTTTACAAAGTCGAAGATTCGTCAATCACAAATAACTGTTCTCGATATTTCAGATACGGCACGTTTGGTCCCCCTACTTTACTCACGAAACATAAATTATAACCAGGGTGCGTCACTGCTCTGTGTGCAGTTTACGAAATGTATTAAGCTAGTGATTGACTGCACGCTGTGAAGGTGACCGTGGCGCATGAATTTATCGTAGTGTTGTGGTTACGTCCAGTAAACAAACAGGCAAACGAATTAACATCGATCGACTTGGTACAACATTCGTTGGGGTCGAAGATTGGAATCTGGAGCTGGAAGTCTTGGAAACTAGGGATCGATCGAGACGTGCCAAAAGACTTATAAACAATGGCACCCTTGTTCGAAAAATACTTCAAAGTCTGGAACAGCGCAGTAAGATTTCTAGTTTATCGGATAAACTTCGAAGTGTGCAGCTGATTTGCATGATAATACCTACCTACCAACACCTACAACCTAGCACTACCTACTTGTATATAAAAAAAGCGACATCAACTCGTGGTTGTCGCTCCAAAGACTCGTACGAAGAGGTTAGACTCTTGTGATAATAATGTCTATTCTGTGGAATGCGTTGGCTGAGTGGGGTTTTCCAACAGATTAAATAGCCTGTTGATCGGCGATGAAACGAATGTTGCTTAAATTCACAAGTCACCAGCGGGGGCGCAGGACGAGGTAAAGCCCGCCCTGAGATACGCCGAATTACCGTGTGACGTGGCACTACTTTCCACCAATGATCGGCCTTGTGAATGTGCGAAATTGTGGGGAATGAATTATGCCAATTTTTAAGGACAGAGCAGGATGCGAGGAAAGTCTTCAACGGTTTCCCATTTCGTTTTATTAATGTTCGTTTTAATGTCGTAGATTGATGATGTTATGTTTTTCTAATTATGACATTAAATTACTTACTTGTGACATGATATACCTACCGTTCTTTGTAAAACTGGGTGTCCTGTTATTCTTTCCGGACCACTCCACTGAGAAGAATTTTATATTTTTTACGGTTTTTTTGCCAGCACTCTTACGTTATAAAATGCTAAGGAGGGGCAGTCGTACGATTATTCAAATGGGTACATTGTCTTTGGTTTTTTCCTAATGTTTACAATCTATCGATGTTTGTAAATCGAGAGTGAATTGGTTTCTTCTAGGTAAGTACGCTCCACCTTAGACCGCATCATCGCCTAACATCGAGATGGCGATAGACAAGTGTAAACCAACAATACTAACATAAATTATACCTGCACCTTTGGGATTTTTTCCAGGGTATTCTCCTTTCCTGTGAATTTTCGAAGTCATGTGCGTAATATCGCTAACTAAAACACCGTGAGGAAACTGATATGCACCTAGAATCTTTCGCGGTCATGTGTCATCTAGCACTTGGCTAGCTTGGATTATGGTCTTGACTTGTTCCTTGCGAGGGAAGGTCCCGAGTCTCAGCAGTAGGAACATTTAGTGGGTTGCTTATGCTACTGGCTTCAAGTGGTCTCTACTGTCTAGCAAACTTATCGAACACAACACCTCAGACGCTACGACCTCAGATGCAGCTGCCACCGATAGGTGCATCAAGGAACGACTTGGCATTCCAGAAAGTGGTGCCTGGTAGCTCTAGCGGGGAGGATCTAGCACTTGCTAGCTTATAGCCGGTACGTAGAGCTAATTTTAATATCTAAGTACTAATACTTCATGTGAGGTATAATTACTATTATGTTCTATAATCTAATTCAATCTTCTTTCGATTTTCTACATCTTATTTGTGCACCCCGTTGTTTTACTTGTCCACACACTGCACCATGCTAAGGTTGCCTGGAAGAGATCGCTTTTAACGATAAGGCCGCCAACTTGTCGCACTAGCTTTTAAGGTTTATTGTAAATTGTGGATCTTATTCGTTTGGTGTGACAATAAAGTGTAGATATATTTATTTTGATTGTTATTTGCTGTCGGCTGACTTATTATTTGGGAGACTGCTTTGCAAAATTGGCCTGCTTAGGTAATGCTATAGATCCTACCACTATGACGTAACAAAAATACTTTAACATTCACTTTGAGCAAATTGAACTCAAAATATCACAACACAGCGCCTGTAAGTTTTATTACACAACAGTGCTTCTATTGTTAGCTGTCTACGGACCCGTCTGCAATTTACGCATCCCCTTGTAAAAGATTACATTGTAATGCGAGCACCACGAATAATGCATTCAAAGCTGCCTTGTGTAATAGCCTCGAGTCTTTTGTCGATAGATTTTTTGGGTGTCACATCACTAACTTGTTTTCATACAACACTAAATTGAGATTAATGAACTGTGACTTTTTAATTGTTTGCAAACTGTTTTGAAGTTTTCGAAGCCACAAGTTTGTTATGGTTGACTGGGTGGCGATGCCACAAAGATTGATGGGCTATTATTAAGATTGTATGACTTTGGCTACGTAAAAAAAATGCTGTTTATAGCTATCACGGTTGTTCACTATGAAAGTAGCTAGTATTCACTACTTACAAGCAGCGTTCAACGGTTTTACCCGCTAAGTTTCCGTTCCAGTATTTTTCTCGTGATACATAGTAGCCAATGCGCTGTTCCGAACTATAATTTGACTTCTGCGTTCCAAATTTCAACCCGATCCGTTCTGACGCGCCAACTTAAGATTGAGCCATCCAAACTTTCGCATTTATAATATTGGTATAAACACGTCGGAACTAGGGGATGCAATCCCGATCTCACGGGATCCCGATCTCGCGAGATCTCGTGTAATTTTTCGGGATCAATCCCGACGCATCATATGACGAGATCCCGTTCGAGATTGACGGGATTGGGCGGCAGTGGTCAGCGATGCTACACACGTCCACTCGGTTATATCGTAAAGAACCTAACCAAGCAGAGATTAATACGGCAGTAGGTACTAATCGAAGATGACTTGCCTCTTGCAATGCTTGCTGAAGATATGAATTTACGTGCTGCACAAACTAATAACTTCAAGAGGAATTAGAAGAAACTCTGCGAGCATCTAAAAGCCCATTTTCACGTATATCTACGTCCGAGCTTAGATAAATTAAAGTCTACCATAAAAAAGAAATGGATTTATTTGAGTGTGGAGGAACAACGGGGCGATTTTTGCAGTTTGCATATTAATTGCTTCGCCACGCTGTTGCCAACCAGTGTTGAGTCGGAGAGGGCATTCTCAGCAGCGGGGTACATTGCAACGGACATTAGATGCCGTTTAGCAGATGACACTATAATACCCTTTGTTATTTAAGGAGTCATTTTCAAATTCAAGTCGTAAGTAACTACTTCCTAATTCCCTTGATAAATATGCTTATTATTTTGATTACCTAATTTACCTATGTCAATTTCCTTAAAACCTGACAATTATTTAGTTGGTAAGAATAAAGGTTTTTATTTTCTTTCGAGTAAAATGTTATTTTAGTTAACCTCACTATCACAAACAAGCAGTTATTAGCTTTTTTAGTCATCCGAATTTAATTATTTTTTTAAACAAGGCGGGATCCCGAAAATTCCGGGATCCCGCGGGATTGATATTTCTAATCCCGCGGGATCTCGAATTTGCAATCTCGAGTCGGGATTGCATTCCCTAGTCGGAACTCATGAACGGATCGGTATGAAATTTGGAATACAGTTAGATTACAGTGTGGAATAGCACACAGGCTAGTTTTTATCCCAGGAAAATAAAAGGATCGGGAAACCGGCTGGCCGCTGCAAGTCGTTTAATATCCGTAGATAAATAAAACATGTTTTAATTTCAATACATTTATTTTAATATAAAACGCATTTCCAGTATCACTTTCGTGTTCAACATCAACATACATGAAGCTGACATACATTCATACAAAATAACAGTACTTAAGCTACGCAGTACGCGTTTAATAGGTGATATTAGTCCTTCCAGTTTAAAAAAACCTTTTACATAGCGCAATTATCGATAAAATCGAATATTTGAGTGAAATGTATTTTGCTAAAATCGGATTTCAAAAATGTTTATTTTAAACTGGAAGTGCTCGCGCCTACTTATCTTATAAAAACGCTGAAGCTTGAACAATGAACATGTATAGCTAAGTCATAGTAAGATAAGTCATAGTTGTGCTATTTTACATTATTTGGTTCAGAAATCGTCTGAAAATTTGTAATTGATATATTATCTTCATTCACATAAGTAGGTACTACATACTTGTTTATATTGATTGATATTGTCATTTTTTGCTTGGTTTCAGAAAATTTCGAAAACATTCTAATAAATTCGTAATTATTTTAAGATAAGATATTGCACTATTAGGAGCGTCTCCAGATAGTTTATAAGTTTCTAGTTGGTATATCTAGGTGATTCTTTTAACAAATAATTTATTAGCCTTTTAATTATAGGTTACCTTTTAATGTTTTATATAACTCAACATAAAAATGTTTACTACAGAGGTAAGTATTTTTATAAGTATCTGTTTTCATCTGTTAACCAAGTGCGAGTGGTTAGCTTGGTGGATAATGGTTTTCACTTTATTGACTTATGCTTATTGGTATAAGCATAAGCTGCAGAGGTAAGATAATCGTGTTATCTCAGAGAGTATCGATAAATATCGATTCCAAATTTTACAGACATACAAAGTGTTATTGAGCTTATATCTTAAAAAAAGATTTATACTAAGTACATGGTACTAATTCTAAGTGTAAAAATATTTTAAAAATAAATGGCTCGTTATACTAGATGGTTTTTTATTATTAAAACTTTATACGGTCTTATTTCGACATACATTTATTACATGAAATAAGAATTAGTGATGATATAACAAGCGTAGTAATTTATTAAATTAATGAGATAGGTACTCTTATAAATGTAGAAAGCTGTATGGTATTTAATATCAAATTTCTTAAATTAAAATGTAATTATATGTAATACTTAAATTCTAGTTTACTATATATTTCATATAACTAATAATTTAAAGCTAATAGTAGAAAAGTATACTGATTCCATATAATTAAATGAAATTGTTTATATTTCACTCCTTGTCATTGGATTTTTTTTTATTTGAACGAATGTTTTTAGTCTGTGAAATTTACTTAGCAATAGATTGTGAACATATCAACTACGGACTTATTAAATTATCAAATAAATAGCCGTAATTCAAATATTTAATAAAGCCTTATAAGAGATATTAGCCTGTTAAGTTATTAAGGTTTGTCGAATAGATTTCTAAATTTTAGGCGTATGTGACGCCGAATGAATTCTAAGTGACAAAGTTGAGCTTAAGTTGAGCTTTTGTAATATGGTGGTAAATTTTTGTGGTACTAAGTAATGGTTTAAACTTCTTGCAAATTGTTTGTATTGCACTATAAAAACTAACGTGGTTGTCACACATTTTTTAAATAATTAACGAGTCACTAACATATGATATTGTCGATCGGTCATGAGAAAGATGTGGTCATGTAGTACTACTTTTAAAAAGGCCGCGATAAGGATGAGACTGAAACTTAAGTCATGCTGAATCAACTATGCCGCGCGTGAAATAACTCACGTCAATAACCCAAGTCAATTAAATAAAAATATGTGAAACTTAAGTCAGGCTGGATCGACTATGCCACGCGTGTGTTACATGTTTTTAAATAAAAAATCTATGAAACTTAATTCGGGCTGGATCGACTATACCACGCGTGAATTATCAGTTAATAAATTAGCAATCTGTGAAACGTACGTCGGGCTGGATCGACTATACCACATTTGCGTAAACCATTAATTAGTTTATTAATTTAAAATCTATTGCATTGATAAGTAACATAATATTATATCAGCAGACAGTTACTCACGTAGGTAACGTGAGTAACTGTCACAGTTGTTTGACGGAATGTTCTTTAAGTAAATCATAATATTGAATGTGAGAGACACAAAGTAACGTTTTGATTACTTTGCGAGTTTGTATTTACACTCCTATTCGATTTTATTTACAATAACTACATATATACTAGGACTTAAAACGGTTTCTTACAAACGTACTTAAAATAATATAACTATCAGATTTCATGACTGATTTAAGTAGGCAAATTCGATTGTTAAGATTAACATTAAAACTAAACATTATAACTAAGTATAAAATCATATAAATTGTTTGAAATAGTAGCAAAAATAAAATGCCAACTTTATTGTGTCAAAAATACTTTGTTATTTCTAAAAACTTAATTTGTGACCATCATTTTGAAGAAATAAAAAAAAACTATTTTTGTATGTTATAAGTATATACACTTATTTTCTAATACATACATTAATACCCTCATATCGACAGAAATAGAAAGGTGGATTATAATACCTTCACTATAGAAGGCACATATTGTACCTTTGAAGCAGAAAATGTTGTTTATAAGCCGCTGAATTTCTTCTTTGACACACTAACTATTAAAGTACTCCAAAGATAAGGATAAAAGATTACAAATACATACACTGTCGTATAAAAATATATAGTGTAGTAAAATGTGATGATACCATAGTTTTAAAGCCGATCTATAACTATTTTCATTTTGGCATTTAAATTACTGGTTGCGCTCCGCACAAGACACAAGCATAGTTCTTTCTATATCAGAACATTAAGTTTTATGATACTCCTGATAATATTCTAATAGTTTCAAAAAATTGTAAAATGGCTTAAACAGCTGAGTTTTTGCCTATGATTGGTCCTCCACTAGTCGCGTATACTCTATGACCGTCGAATTCGACTGAAGAATTTCGTTTGATGCCGTCGTCTGTGTCCTTGAGCGGTTCCTTTTCATCCCTGTTAAAATTAAAAACAATATTAGCTACTCTGAGTCCACCTGTGTTATAAAGCTCATTTACAGCATATATGTATGTACACAAACTAATTACAATACTTGAGTAATATACTATACGAAGAATAGCATGGTTTAAAAAGCCAAAAAAGAACCATCTGCAAATAAGTATTCAATTACGAAAGCAATATACACAATCCAAACGGCTGAAATTAATATAATGAACAGAGCAGGAACACCAAACGTAGTATCACAATTTACAGAAGAGAAATGACAAAAATTTTATGAAATGGTTAAGAATCTTACACTGGTGTGGTTGGTATATAACTATTCATGGTGAAGGCAGCGTGGAGAGAAACAAAATGTTAATGTTAGTGAACGGTGTAAATATGTCTCAAAGTGTTAGAGTTGAATCAAACAAAGACACACAAAATTATCAAAATTATAAAACAAACAAACCGTCGTAAGAGATGTTCCAGATTTTTATCATTTACTTCAGAAAAACAATTTTACACCAAAAATATAACAACAGCTCATGTTACCCGTTTTATTATCAAGGAGCAGGTTTTAGGTTTATATACACTACCATTTACAGCTTTATTTTAAGGCGCAACAAAACTACAGCTTTATCCACACTAAGGCACAACGCCAAGCCCTGCAAAATTTTCTGTACAGATACATACAAATTGGTTAGGCCCAGGCGCATTGCAACCGAAAGTTTTAAGTATACACGGGCCAAACCGCATCCGCACAAACATAGCATGCAGGCAGTCTATGGCAGTGGTGGTGCCTTACGTCGGGGTGGACACGAGCTTGACCGGCGGCGGCAGGGGCGCGGGGGAAGGCGGCGCGCGCGGCTTCGTGCTGCAATAAGGGAGCGGGAAGCGCCAACCGTACAGACTAGCGGGCAGAAACATCTCTAATCGACACACAATAACGAAACAAGGAACTGGACTTTGAAGACATAAACAATAATAAATGCAATTGTTACGATGATGTGCCATCTGATGAACTTGATAGTATTGTAGTATAAAAGAGGAATGTTAACGTTGATCACAGAGATGAATAAATATTAACAAACAAATACAAATATTTACCTCCCAAGTTTGGCTTCGTCTTCTTGATGCTTCTTACTTCGTCTGCCGCAAATGCTTGCGATAACACCTTGGCGCCTAAAGCACAGCAGTAGTAGGTCAACAATGACGAGACAGATGAAGACACCGGCCAGAGCCAGACCAATGATCGCTCCACTCGATAACAGCTGTGACGGAGCATATCCAGACCGTTCGACACCTGTACAAATACATCACACATTTTATTTAAACCACGACTTTTTTCAATAAGAGCAGTAGAAGCGAAATGCTCAAGATAATTTATGTTTTAATAAAAAAAATGCAGCGTACTATTATAGATCTACTGCTCTTTCCATTGTTAGTTGTACGCATCATATTATCATCGAAGAAGCTGGAGATGTTAGATGAAACAAAGTGATTGTAACAAATGCAAAATGGTGCTTGGTTACAGAAATATATGAGTCTAATAATGAAATCTAATGACATAGATATTTGTTACAATCAGAAGAGCTTATGGTGACACATTTAGGGAGTGCTTTCATATCAATAAAACGTGCACCCAATCACCGATGGCTATTCTAAAAGAAACCATTCAAGAACATTTTAACGGAAAGCTCTCCATTGGAATGAAATGGGGTTTGAATGAAAATGAATGACAGATATGAGAGAAAGATGATGCATAGACCTTAAAATTAACTATAATAACTTTAAAAGGAAAGAAAAGTTGTCAAGATGCAAACATTCCAAATAATTTTGTCCACAGCAAAATATAATTATGTTCAAACCCCATGACAGTAACCTTGACATAATTCAAGTTAAGCGGAATACATATCTGGTACAAGATTTATAAATTTATAAAATTAAAATAGTAGATAATAATAGCCAATAAAAATAATACTATTTTAAATAACAATAATTTGTTAACCATCACCTTTATCCCTCATATAGGTTTGTAGTCTGAAAATTGCCATCGGTATAATTTTCAGACAACAAAACAATTCTACATGGTTCTACAAAATCACATGATTAAATTAAATATTTTTTTAAACTGATAACCAAAGATCAATCTTATGTCTAAAGATCAATTTCGAAACATTTGATTGGAAAAAACTTTTGACATGCGAATAGAAAATCAAAAATTTGGATAACATCTAGAGATTAATAACGATAATATCCATGGAACTAGCTATTATGAGTGTCATCTAGCATGACATTAAAAAGTATCTAGATGTATATGTACGTAGTCGAGAAATCTATAATCATAGATCATGCTACATAAGGGATTGATGTGAGTTAGCTCTTTGTTCGAGGGGTGTACACAGAGAACATGCAAGTTGTAATTAGTACATTCCAAAGGACTCTAGCTAGCAGGATTATTTACTATTATGGATATCATATTAAAGTAAAATATATTTACCCAAATTTCAGTCAGGGCGACACAAACACACTTCATACGAACAAAAATCAAAAGTTATATGGTTCCTTGATTAGCATCTTGACAGCTTTCTTTTACCAGTTATATTGTTAAATTATCATCTTACACAAATAAGGAGGGGTACTATGGATTAACTACTGTTGATCATTGGAATAGGTCAGTTAATCAATTGTTACTTTATAATGACAAAGTACTTAGTACTAACATTGTCTTTCATAGATTCGATTGAATGAACAATGATGTCGTTAATGTTACCTTTTTATGTGAAGATATTGTTAATACTATTTACTTGATCAATATAACGTTTACACCAAAATAACATCAATAGTTTTTAAAACATTTATTTCCTTTCCACATTGGTCATATCTCTTTTCCTATTAACAGATCACATTGTAATCTATACTGTTCATAGAGTAAAAATTGTTGCCTAACTACAATTTTATCTTATAATTCTTGTCGTTAAATATGCAGGTGGTTTTATATTATTTACGGTGATCATTCCTTTAACATTTCTTAAAGTCTATCTTTCAGATGGACGACATATCTCATAATTAATTTTCTATCCGTCATTTTTCATTCTACATCAAAAAGACAAAAACAGTCATCAAAAAGTCGTACATAAATCTTATACAGTACACCTAATATTAAATTTTTGCCACATTATTTTATTTGGCTTTAGAATACTTATTTACGATTTTATATTTTGGCAGTGTTAATTGCAGATACCTAATAAACTACCTACTGTTGAAAATCGTGTGATGTAATATT
The DNA here is from genome assembly GCA_017562165.1 of Ectropis grisescens. Taxonomy (NCBI): domain Eukaryota; kingdom Metazoa; phylum Arthropoda; class Insecta; order Lepidoptera; family Geometridae; genus Ectropis; species Ectropis grisescens. The sequence goes on along the minus strand of CM029784.1, from coordinate 9,597,894 downwards.
GTAACGAAAGCTTTATACTGCATTGATTTATAAAAAATCTGAAAAATTTGAATCTTTAAGATCAAACGAAACAATATGAAAACATAACTTTCAGTTATTTCTCTAAGTAGAATATAGTTTTAACAATAAAGTTATTTACACAGTAACAGATTGTTTTATCACAAAGAATATTTTCCTACGTAACATTTAACAGTCGTTATTTGGGCTTAAATGTAGTTAATTTTCCTAACAATGGTTTATCTTATTGACCAAGTAAATAATTAGTGTTGTAGATAATAATTCCATAATAGTAGGAGACCATGTGAAATGACTTGGACATCCGTTTGGGTTACCTAGAAAATATTTTATAATGATAATCATTCAGCAGATCTTTAAAGCACATCATTTTCTACTGCAAATGTGTTATAACATAAAAAGCAAAATATAACTTACCATTAATTAAATTAACACCAACATAATATAAATTCGTCAATTTCAAACATATTAAATGCCGATTTTAAGTCAAACTCTAAAATACTAATCGAAAGCAATATTTGGTTACGAAACAAAAAGTATAATACATGCTTACACAGCACAAAACTTTCAAATCAAACATCACAATAATTTGCACAATTAAAATTATTTTGTACCTAAAATTTATGTTATGAATGTAAAGGCAAGAATCGACAAAAAGCATTGAGAGTTTTAGTTAGTAGATACATGAGTTGTGATGAACAACTAAAATATTATTAAAATAAATTACATGTTCTTACTACTATTGTACTTTGCAAAGAAAAATGATTAATAGAAAATAAACTGGGCGACACTCTAAGAGCACAAAATAAAATTAAAACACTGCACTGTTGTAAAAGTCACAGTCACAAAGACAAACACAGAACGACAATCGCAAAAAGAATGTGAACACTAGATGTGATGGTGTGTGATGAATCTTTTGATGGTTCTGACGTAGCTGCATCAACGTTATAGAACCCAGCTTGAAGAGGCACATCGTTACTCTCTTGATTGTACTCACCAAGGGCAGTTTGAATGTACAGTTGGGCTGGTTGGGAGAACCCAAGGATGTTGTGAGCTCGTAGGTGAAGGCGGTAACGAGTATCAGGATGGAGGCCTCTGATTTCATAACTAATTGATTCTGAAGACTTTAGCTCCTCCGTAATACATTGGGTATCAGATCCTACACGCCATTCACCGCTAACTTTCGTCACCTAAACAATAAAATAACAATAGCTAATTAGTTTTTAATTCTTGAATTCCATTACAAGAAACATTACATTTAGAATTACTTACCGGACAGTAAGTGATGTCATACATGTCAATAGGTTCACCGTTGTGTGCAGGTACTCGCCATTTGAGTTCGTATCTGTCAGCGTATTTCCCATGAATAAGCGATTCCGAACTGAGATTCTCTCTCCATTTTGGAACCTCAGGTGGTGATCTACGAAATTAAATTTAGATAATGAGAACCTTAGATCAACAGTACAAGATTCAAATCTTTTGTTTTTATCTTTAATGGGCTTACTAACCGTCTCGGCATTATGACAGTTATAGAAGATCCCCAACTTCCAGGACCAACTTGGTTTACAGCAGCAAATCTAAAGTCATAAGTAAACATCGGTTGTAGGTCTTCAACAATATATGGGGAATTTGCAGACCACGTTCTGTTCCTTGCCAGGTTCCAGTCAAAGTTGGTATTCTCTTTATATTGAGTTGTGTAGGCCAAAATAGGTGGCCCCATATCTTCAGCTGGTCCAACAATTCCAAATGATACCGATGTAGCTGTGATGACTTCTTGTTTAACCTTAAATTTAAATTTAAAATAAATTAGAACCTCGTGTTCAGAGACTATTATTATTACAATGTATGAATAAAATGTACTTACTTGAAGAACAGGTCCTGGAGGAAAGGCTTCTCTAAACTGAATGATATGTTCGGCTTCTCCAAGTAAATTCGTTGCAATGCACTTATAGATACCATAAAGTCCTCGATCTAATGGAGTAATTTGGACAATACTAATAGGTCCTGCCCCAAATATCCTAACATGCGGAGTCTCCACCAAGTCCAAGTCACGGAACCTTAAAAAAAATCGAGACGTTAATAAGAAAATCAGGCATTACCTACGTTTGTTCACTTTGAAGATAACTTTAACTTACTTCCATTTGATTGTAGCGTTGGGAATACTTTCAGCAATACAAGTGAGATTGACAGGTTGTCCATTCCAGCTCCAAATCGGAATTGTTGGCATATTTTCGAATGTAGGGTCTGAACTGTACAGTTAATAAGCCATTCTTTCTAGCTTCTCCACCTGCAATTTATTTAAATATTTTTAATGATTTATACTTATTTAACTATAGTCCTCTCTAATAAGTTTTAGTTAACAATAAGTGACTTACCTTCGTTTTCAGCAATGCATTCATATAATCCGTCATCAGTACGGTTTAGTTTTGAAATAGTTATGACCCCAGTTGATTCAATTTGATCGCCAGTAGCACGCGTCGTAGTTTCAATATGTATCCTAATAACAAAGAAAATGTTTACTAATAAATCATTGTCATGATAATATTTTGTATATATTTTGTAACCACAATGTATTGAAATGTTAGTGTAAATTATTGTAATTGTACTGTTTTCTTTGCTTCTAGTTGTTTACCTTCCATCATCATTTGGTCCATTCAAGAATCTTTCGCCATTAGGAGACCTCCTGAAACTAATTCTTGGAGCAGGACGTCCAGTCGCTTTGCATTCTAATTTTCCTTCTTGCTGTTCAGGAGCTGTTGTGTTAAAAAGTTCGAAAATCTTAGGTTTGACTAATACTTCAACTTCGATTTCAGTTTCGTTCTGGCCGGCTTGGTTGAGCGCACTGCAAATGTATTTGCCATAGTCACCAGCTTCAACTCTATCGAATGTTAGGAGACCAGTTATTTCGTTGACGCTGTATCGAGATGCTGTAGCTAAGTTCTGAAAAATATCAATTTAGGAACATTTTATTACTGATCTCAACGGCGTGTTTAATTTGCAGCAAGACTTTTCTAAATGATTTTCATTATTCACAATTTTTTTGTAAATTTGTTTATATAATAGTATACCTATGTCTATTGTAAATATTTACGTAAATATGTATTTATTAAAAATGAAGAACTGAGCAATTCTATTTTTACTTTACAATTCTTTAACTGGCAAGTGTTCTGTGGTTAGAAGCTATTCAACACTGTACCTAATAATAGTTTCGTCAAATTAAGTAAGCAAATTAATTGTCCTTCGAAATAAGTTCTATTCCAAACTTTAATTCAAGGCTTCCACGAGCCAAAAATAAGTCAAACTTTGGAGCTAAGTCAAATCGATAACCCACTGCGTTTATAGCTGTAATAGACAAAATCGTGCTTGAGTAAAGTTTCGTAATACGGATATAAGAAAGTAATTTATTTTCTAACTATCGTGTGTAAATCTCAAACGCAATAAGGGTCATTAACGTAACCAAGATAAATTTCCAATTAAAAGTTTTACCTCACGTGTTGATGCTTTAATCCATGTGTAAGCCGGTGGGGGTTTTCCTCTGGCTTTACAAGTTATAGCGGCTGATTCACCCTCTTTGATAACAACTCTCGGTTCACGTTCTTCCATTTCTGGCGCGGTGTACACCTGTGTAATTTGATAAACAACATAGAAGAACATTTTGTACAGTCGACCTAAGTCATCTTTGTAAAAACCTATGTGGAATTTTAATGCGTATGCTTCTAAGACAATAAGCAATTGGATTATAAGACGCATGGCAGAATTTTGAACTTATTTGGTTACACAATATTGGTTGTTGGTCGTTGTAGCAATTTAAAGGAATGCCCCTTAATTGGTTTCGTCTTCCAGATACTGAAAATAAATTGAAATTTTCTCGTTGATTTAATTTCTAACTATTTTGTGATGGAGTTTTGTAAAACGCGGACGATGGCAAGTTTTTACGAAGCGAATGCTGCACTAAACAGGCGTAACATCGTACTCTCCCAAACACTGCCAACGTTTCGTAGGAAAATTATGATATTTTTTAGATGATTCAGAAAACTTTAAAGTAAGCACAAATATATATATACCTCTACTTTTATATTCCTCTCAGCAAGTTCTCCCGTCTGCATAACCACAGCTCTACAGGTGTAAGTACCGTCATCACTTTCTTGCACATTCTTGATCATGAGGCCATTTGTATGAATGACATATCTGTCTCCAGTCACGATCTAAAAACAACAACAAAAAAAAAAATACATACTTCAAAAACAACGCAAGCCCAAATGGCATAATTTTTTTATTTTCAGAAATATATATGGAAAATTTTTAAGTTCTTAAGATCTGTAATATATTCGGGGCTTATAAGACTAAAATTTGGCTTAGAACAAAGAACACCAAAGCATGACATAGATGAAAAACATTAAATAAAAATGTTTGGCTTGTAAAAAAATCACTAAGCGATGACATAGATAACTGGAAGGCATAATTTATACTAATATTATAAAGCTGAAGATTTTGTTTGTTTGAACGCTAGGATCTCGGGAACTACTGGTCCGAATTGAAAGATTATTTCTATTGGATAGTCCATTTATCGAGGAAGGCTACAGAACATGACGCTAATATCAATAGAAGCGGAGCATGAATCAAGAATGTAACAAAAACGGGAAAAAATATTCCTTTTTTGAGAGTTTTCGTGCTTTGACATGACACCATGACAGCATGTGTCATGTGTCTAAGATGGCGTCATTGAATATAAACCTTTGCTAATCAAATATGTTTCTAAATTTGAGTTGATACGACCAATTTCCGACAGGTGGCGTAGCAGGTAGGTAAAGAGGTTTTTGTTCGAAAGCGATATTCTCAGGAATGACTGAACCGATTTCAGTCATTTTTTCATCGTTGGATATGTACGGGATCCCGATGAGTGGTATATAATATACCACGGGCGAAGCCGGGGCGGACATCTAGTATATCATAATACTTACAGTATTCCCGTCCTTGAACCAGTCAACAGAGGGAGCCGGTTCAGCAGTAACTTCACACATTACTTGAAAGTTTTTCCCTTTAGTAGCGTACTGGTTTTCGTTGGCGTTAGTCCATGTAATAGCAACTGAAAAAAAAAATGTTTTGTCAATTTAAGGTTCCGTATAAAAAAGGGGCTTTTGAACTTTCGCCACCATAAGTACTCGTAGTAAATAGTAACAATCATTGTAGGTTTAGGAATCAAAACTAATTGGCACACGCCGGGAATTAAACGTATTCCAATTACAATTGCATCTCTTTCAACGAATCCAAGGCTCAATCAGCTGCTAAAAAATAGGAGTTTTTAAAAGTGCGAAGCACAGATTCACCCTTGTATAGAGTACTGTTCAAACCTTTGGGATGAGTCGGCTAAGTACTACCTAAAACCTGGAGACTCTGGAATCGGTGGAGAGACGTTCCAAAAGACTCATAGGAAACGAGACACTTTTAAAACTATGAATACTCACTAAAAGTGTCTAAGACGACGCTAGCACTGAGTGGCATGTTGGTGTAAGTCGCGACGCAGGTGTAGTTCCCAGCCATCGCGGGTGTGATGGAGGATATGTACAGAAGCTGAAGCTGCTTTGCCGGCATCGGTTCAGTGTAGATTTCGGGTCGAGTTCCAGGCCTGTGAGAAAGTGAATAGAGTGAAACACTGAAAACCTTTATTGGAAACTTTTAACAAACTTAAGAAAAACAAACAAACGAGGTTATCAATTCGACAGCCATATTTTATGTATATTTTCCTGATTTCTCGAGACCGAGTAAACTGTTTTTTTTTTTTCGAAAATATTGACTCTCCGGATGTTCTCAAATAAATTGAATGTAAATCTGTGATGCGGTTTTTGTAATACCAACAGAAAATAATACATACTTCATTGATAAATTTTGAGATTTTTTTTTTTTTTTAATTAAAGTTGGTTGTTTCGTTTTTTTTTTTCAGAGAAAAATTTTATTTATTCACTTGATTGTTTATTTTTTGTACACCTCCGCGGATAACATGACTTATAACCAGTTGGTAATCAATAAATGAGTATACTTATATTACTTATTTGCTTGTAGTGTGTGGTACGAAACTCTTTGCAGAGTCTACCTGGATATGTATTACTCTTTCCCCTGTCATCCTACCGCCAAACAATAATGCGCAAACATTACTGTGTTCAGGTTTTAAGGACAATGTTTTCAGAAATCACAGGACAAAGAAATAGCTCTGCGCCAATGATGAACAATCTCTATATATAAAAATGTTATGTTGGTTTGCGTACGCTTCAAAAACTCAAAAAGTTCTGCACCGATCGAGCTGTAACTTTAGAATGATATATAATCTGCATCAAGGATTGTTTTTATCTAATTTTTGCATTACAACGTGTCACAGCGAAGCGTGCAGGGTGCAGCTAGGATCCTAAAATATTGTACGTCATATTAGCTTATTATCATATTTTGTTCGTCTAACCACTATGAGTGTACTAGCTTATCATCATGTTTTGCTCGTCTAACCACTATGAGTATACATGACACTGTAAAATTGTGAATTTAACCGTTATTTTATAATCTTACCACGTTAGATTACAAACTAACCTAATCTACCGTACGATTATAATCTCACGCCTTTTTTTAAACTCTCGATTATTACAATTTTACGGTTCCCTACAGATACCCATAAAAATAATAATAAAGGTACACAGACATATACGTCAAACCTACAGCGTCCCTTCTTTACGTCAAGCCTCGCGAGTAGAAAAAAGACTTACGCAGCTTCATTGATGACTAGACCCTTTGGGTCCTTCCACTGCGGCTGTGTGACCAGCGCCGGGTCTGGCGCGTCGGCTTGGCACGTCAGCACCACTGACTTGCCCACCGCCACTGTCTGCTGCTTGTGGATCGGGTATATCCTCAGGTTCTGCGCCGAACATCCTGTAGACAATAACAGTAAATGGTAAATAGATGTTTGTTGCTAGATCATGGCAATTCTGCTATTCTAAAACATTTTTTTTATTTTACCCTAAACCAATTTGGTAATATGTTTGTATACAAGTATAACACTTAAACTATGGAACTGAGAAAGGGAGGGCGCTAAAATATAAAGCCTTAATAATTAAAATAATTACTTGATATTAGATAACAATATCAGGAGACTGACTACTTATAAATATATTATAAGTAAGGTCAGCTAATATTAATCAGATCAGTTGTAGGAATTAGGAACCTTTGCATAGTTCTCCAAGGAAGTGCAGCACTTTAGCCAGTTTTTCAGCTGCAGATAAATAACTTGCCAATGTTACAATGTCCAGTCTGAAGTGTAATATTTCCCAAAGTCAAAGTTAAGCTTCTATTGACCTAGACATGTCACAAAGATAAAATTGCGTCCTCTAAAAAAATGCAATATTAGGCCCTTTAATTGTAATATTTCAATGGACTACAAGGCAACAAGATCAACAATTTTAAATCGTGACGCGAACAACGCAACTGGTGCTTAATTTAATTTTTCTTGTACAACATAAACATGGTGCTTTGTTATGAACGTGTTTCTCGTCTCGCCACTGTCTTCTTCAGAAACATAATAGCGTCTCACGGCTTTGCCTGCGATTTTTGGACTATTATTTTACTGTGTTCTTCAAGTTTATCCTGGTCTGTTCCGCCGTTCCGTCGTATTTAAAGGAACAAACGTTTAAAAATGAAAACATTCACATTTTTAATACTAGCGGCTCTTTTCGGCTTCGCTCGGATATTGTCTTAAAAAGCCTATTAATTGAAATAAAAACTATCCTGTCTTTCAAGTTGGATCAAATTGCACACTGTGTGCAAATTTGTTGAAAATCGGTTTAGTAGTTCAGGAGTCCGTTGCGGATAAACAACGCGACGCGTAATGTATAAGCGTAATGCCGCTAACTTAAAACGGTGAAGGAAAACATCGTGAGGACAAAGACATGCACGTAGAATCTTTCGAGGTCATGAGTCATCTACCAACGCGCACTGTGCCATCTTGGTTATGGCCTTGGCTCTCTCCTCAAGGCGCTGAGTCCCAGCAGTGGGAACATTCAGTGGGATATTATTGCTAAGATTGGTGAAATAGTATGAAGTAGAATTAATACTGGTTCAACACAACCCAATAAAATAAGTAAAATAACGATGTTACCAGTAAGTTACACGTGATAAAAGTGGGATCGCTGCCAACGTTACTTGTTAACGAAGTTTACCGCAATTTATTCGTTGGCACGTGACGCCTCTACTTTTAACGGAGTTGCTCTTCTTAGTAACTTACACGTGGAGCTTACTTCTTTCAGTACCTTTGGTACTAGTTTCCAAGTATTTATAATTTTTAAACAATACGAAATTTCCTGTCTATATCGATTATAAGGATGTTGTACCTATGCTGCTTTGGCAAGCAACAGTAGGTACCTACTAAAGAATTAAAATACCTACTACCTAGTAACACTATAAATGTTTGGATAATTTTGATGTTTGTTGCTCAATCACGTCGTAACGCATCAATGGATCGAGCTGAAATTTGGAATACATTTAGATCATAGTCTGGAAAAACATATAGTCTATCTCGTATTTTATCACTCATGCCGATTCTCAGAGTTACGTTTCCATGCCTGCCTGCTGTTTTTTGCTGTTTGCCGTATATTATCACTCCATTATAGTATCAGGGTGTCTTACACTACGTTTGCCGATTCGCGCGCTTCAATGAACAACTTTTTTTCTAACAGTTTTATTTAAGTGTAGATATTACAGTAACCTAATCTACTAGTTATACCACAATTATCACCTAAATCTTCCCTATTTCCAATAATCCCTCGTAAACCAGAATATACGGACAAAATCCCAGCTTCATGAATGAGCTCAACCCTTCCAGCTTTCCATAACGAGGCGTGCCCACATGAATAGAGCCACAACACTTGTCCCGATCCCTTAGATGTGAAGATACCGCATGGGCCTGAAGAGTACGTGTTGTAATGATTTTGAACCTTATTGTGCCGACTTAGAGAAAATGTTTGTGAATTTTTCGTTGGTTGAAAGGTTGCTGTTGAATGGCTATCTAGTCTGCGCTTGGATGTGTGTTTTACCAAGAAAACGATTTTTAGTTCAGGGTTAAGACCGTTATTTCACGAAAATGTGTATGTTCAAAAAGCTAAGTGGCGCTGTGATGATATGAGCAAGTGTTATTCTTACTATCAGGCCTTTGTTTCGCTCAGCCCGTCGCACTATATTACATAAAAACATACAACCCAATTTAGGACTTCCTTTTTTTTAATTCGGTTAATTATTCCCTCAAAGTAGCCATTAATAACCACTTGAATAGTCTGTAATCCCTTTAATATTACTGTCTTATTGTCTAAGGGTTAATGTTAAAAAGCGAGACTTAATCAGGAGTTTGCAGATTGACAATAAAATATTTCTTGATTGCACTACAGGTGGTGTTAATGTTTCATTTATTTAGATAAAGTGAAGCATACGTCAATATCAATAATTTGACATATTTTTTATTCGTATACAAACACTGAAAACCAAAGATAAAGTTAATCATACGTCAATATCAATAATTTGACATATTTTTTTACTCGTATATAAACACTGAAAACCAAAGACGTTGAATGTACAAAAAAAATTGAAATCTATGCTGAAAACATAGTTGGAGTTATTGAGTTCTGGCCTTATTAATTTATTATTATTAATTAATGCTTATTAACTTTTTTTAAAACATGCTTTGTTCCGTATTGCGTGATTGAGTCTGTCAATTGCCATCGGGCATAAATTACCAACCTTTTATCAAGATCAAATAAGTTAATTTTATCGAAAATGTTCTTTGTCAATGTTTGTTTCATAGAAATGAATACATACGTCGAAACGGAAAAAAATATTTCACGAAGGAATAGATGGATCTTTATTAACCGTTAATAGGACAGTTGCGGTTATTTTCTTTTTATACAAATTTGTATTTGTCACGAATTGGTATTGATTGAACACATAAGTACCTATATTTACAAATAAGTAGATACCTATATTCACACACACGTTATTTTGCACAAAGATATATTCTTCCAAGAAATCTCCATCTCTCGCTGCTAACATATTTGAAATATATTTTAGGTACTCATAGCTTGTTACTACCACGTGTCATATTTATTCTTTGTAGTCTGCTGGCACACAGAATTTTTTTACAAAGTTTTTAAGCATTCAAGGCACGCATCCGGGACCCTTCGCTTATCCTCAAGTTTTCCGACGAACCGCTTGCTGCATTTTTACGACACCAAGTTAAAAGTGTAAAGACCCCTGCAGAAGGCCGAATTTCAGTAAAAGATCAGTGCTGCTTTCTCTAACTCAACAAAATTTTCGGTTGTCCTTTTCACTCTCGTGCAATTTTCGTACGCGTTTCGACTAAGTATGTAGTCTGTAGTCGCCTTAGAGAACATGCTTTTTTTATGTTATAACCACAACCCTGCAATCTGGGGAATTATTAGAAGTTGCCTCAGAGACGTTGCTGAGATTTGAAAATGTTTTAAGGCTTTTTTTGTTGTTTGCACGTACAATATCATGGAAATGTAATAAGCTGAGTTCCAACCAGAATTTTATTTTATTTCAAATTGTGTTTCTGAGTTATTTCTCGTGTCTGAAATACTTTGTATGAGCAGGACAAACATGCCATATATATGGGATGTAAATCGTCTTTGTGAAGGAAAGGGCTCTTATATGTCTTAATATAATAGGTCCTAATAATTGTAGGTAGAACGTTATCAAAAACTTTGCAAATAACGATTTTTGTTCAATTGAAATAAAATTCAAAGAATTTGTCTGAGGTCTGAAATGTTTGTCACACCTGTAAAAATGAAAACTATTTTCAATATTATGCTAATTAGCTGTTTATGGTAAAATAGTTAATTAACAAAATATTGAAAACAAAAACGAAAACGAAATATGTTATGAGTCATAGCAACCTGAAATAAATTGATTTTATTGTTTTTAATTTTTTATTGAAAAATTATAAACCTACCAACTAAAAGTACCGATTGTTACATTTTATACGCCATCACTGTCCCGTTCCGACTCGGATATTATCATATCAAGATCGTTAATCGAAATATAAACTATTCTATCCCTCAAGTTAGACCGAATTACATATAAACGCAAACTTTCGTAAACATTCGTTTGACTTTTTACATAAATACACGGGTAACCGGCGATCTTTTTCAAGGTGCTAAACGAGCTGCGAACCCGCGCGCGCACTCTCCTTGAAAAAGATCGCCGGACGCGATCGAAACTTGAGTCGGACTGGACTGACTACATTAAACGTGAGTTACCCGTGTATTTATGTAAAATGTGTAATAACCACGTTAGTTTTCATACTAAAATTCGTTTGACTTGTTGAAGAGTTCAATAGGCACAAACATCATGACACTGATTTTTATATTTTAAGATAATGCAAATTTTAGGTATATACCTACAAACACATAACTTAACAAAATAAGGATATTTTTCAATTTTAATTATTTTCTTTACATAAAAACAATTGATAAAACATTCAATTAAACAGGCTACAAACAGGAAGTCTTAATTTGATAAACTTTTGACCTTTAATCTACAACTACTCCCTCCAAGCAACTTCGGGTAGCAAAAGTTGTACTATACAATATTATGCAAATGGTGCAATACGATTTGGCCAAAATAAGCCTTATAGTCGAATTATCGACACACATTTTTGATTCTTAGTAGCCTTCCTACTAAAGTTTGGATGTTTGTTGCTCAATCACATCAGGGGCTAAACAGACATTATAACACAGAATAACATTTAGATCAGATATATTTGTTGTAGTTTAATAGCCCATGTTCTATTCCAGAGCCTAATATGTTTCCACACAATCCGTTCAGGCGTTCCGACGTGCTTCATTAACTAACATATAAATATCCAAACTTTCTCATCTATAATAATAGTAGGGTTTCAGCAGTTAATTCTCAATAATAAATCTAAAAAACCATTGTAGAATGCTCCAGAATTCTTTATTCTAAAGATGCATTATTGTTCTAATGCATATCAATTGCCTCGCTGTCGTACAAACGCATTTAAATAACAACGACTCCATTACACCTAACCCCCAAGAGATCCATTTCACAAAGAAAGGTACACCTGAGAAGTATTACAAATACCGCATCAAAAGCTTACACTGAATTTTACAGCACACTGGCACTTATTAACAGTATGGGATTATACGCTGTAGTGGTAGAATGATGCTACTGTGGTTAGTTTGTAGGTAATAATATAATGCCCAAATAAATTGTCAATTTTTTATTTCTTGCTGTTAAAAAGCACTCTGCTGGACTTATTGTATATTGTATCATGTCAATAGTACTGTCTCATAATTCGTTTATGAATTGTTTCAGTCAATTAGGTGACAAACACTTTGAAGCGTTGAGCACTAAATTGTGGTCACGCGAGTGACGATCACGCTTGTCTGGGAAGTATCAAAATAGTTGAAGAGTGCTAATAATTATGTGCTAATACTAAGTAATGGATTCAAAAAGAAGCTAAAGACTACATTTATTTATAAAGGCTATTTAAAGGCTACATTAACATGATTTATTTTTTTTGAAGTTTTTAAGCATTAATTTTTACTATTATTTTTTCCTCTTATAGTGTTGGGTAAATGCCAATTTTTGGTTGTTTTGCGGCCTGTGTTGAGGCTTTTGTATGGCAATCATTTTTTGTAGACAACTTTTCCGCCATTTGATAAAGTAAAATGAAAAGTCCATACTGTCTACGAATTCACTAAATACAAAGGCGCCGAATTTCATCAACTGCAGGGGGTTGGGGTTGTACTGACGAGGGGACAAGTGAAATAACCGTCTCTGCGGATTAAAGGGTTCTGTAGAATTCGTGTGCTGTATAACAGTGTCCTAGAGCGGTTTCATATTACCAATTATATTCATTTAGAAACAGCCGCGAAAATGGATGTTTCATTAAACTGCAGTTTCGTAATTAATGTGCTGAATTTGTCAAAGACAAACTAAATTGTTAGTTTTGTTGCGTACGTATTAATTAAATCAGGGGGTAAAGGAAATACAATGTCAGTTTAGTATACGAGTAGTTTTGAATTATAATTTGGAAATAGGCAAAACTGACCAATTTAACTTTTACATAAGTATTATATCAACTGCCTGCCAAACATTACAAGCTTAATCCCATCTAATATACGGCATGTGTTGCTTGAGTGAATATTCCAATGATTATATAATCTAAATTATTACAAATCAACAGTGCATCAAGTTTCCTAGGGAAATGCGCTCCAACATAGACAACATCGTTGCTTTACATCAGACAAAATTCTGAACAAGCGCAAACCTGTGGTCGAAATATTATCTAAGATAAACACGGTTTTGTGTAATTCTTATCAGAGTAAAGATTATAATTCATCACTTGTACACCTGTATATAGAAAAATACACGGAGGTGCACTCGGGATTCAAACTAACCTCACTATCATGAAATCAGACTCTCTGACCAACACGGCTGTTTTTGCACTAATTAAATTGTTCATAAAAAAGTAGTGACGTGACAAAGTTTCTCTTTGACACAAGACTCAAAGACCCATCGGTATGTCCGTATGTAACGCTAGACTTCGTTTTTGGTATTTGATATTTTCCCGGCTTCTCCCTCGTTCCAAAATCCGTCCAATTTTACCTTTGACTTTTACAATAGGTACGCAAATAGCGCAGGGCGATGTGAAACGAACCGGAACAGTTTCAGGTCTACCGGAGACCCTTGCCCATTCCCATTGGAAATCAAGTTCAAGACCGCTGGCATTGTTCGAACCCGTTGTATTGGTACGATCAAGCAAACATAGTAATCAGGCAGACGGGATATAAGACCCGGATTCTGGAGTTAGCATTGATATGGGAAACAGTAGAAACCTTGACATGTATGTATACATGTTTCAATTGAATTACAACAAATACTCTTACTTAGATAACAAGCTAACTAGGTACCTACGATTTAAGAATGTTTACCTTAATTCTCAAATTTGTCAGTTAACGTCAAAATGGTATTTTTTTTTATTCTGTACAAAAAATATTTACAAATCTTACATTAATGACTCTCCCAAATCGCAAAGCAGTTTGTAGTCAGCTATATTTTCGCAATTTTTATTTGTCACTTTTGCATATTCTGGATGAAGTATTTTGAAAGCTACTGTTAGGCGAAAATAAGCAATAATTTTAGGTTATTCTCCCCGACAGCAGCTTCTCCAAAGCCATGTCATGCGGAGGTAAGTGATAACGCCCTAACTATATTTTAAGTTTGAGCCAGTTTTCAAACAGAGTGCAAAAAGGCCGTCTACGAGCCCAAAGGCATGTAAAGGCATAAGGGGCCTTGTGATTAATCGTTCAGGCATTATTTCCTAATTAAGCCCACCTTCCCCCTTTAGATGCGTCGCTCAGGGGAGTGTCGGGAAACTCGAAACAAATACAAATGGCGGCGAAGTGGAGAAGAAAATCGGGAATCTGGTGAATTAACGCTGAACACAAATTAGGAAAGGTAATTCTGGGACTAAGGTCGGAATGAATGTGATTGCCTCGTGCTGGATAAGGGTTGTTGCGGTTTCTGTTAAAATAAACCCCGCAAACTTTCACGATAAACGAAAAATAACTGAAGTCAACGAAGAAGGAAAAGACAAACATTCCAAAAATTAAAACAAAAACTTACAGTTTTTTAATTTTCGCGACTTGGAACTCATATGGAGACATTGCAGAAGAGTTCATCGCGTGCATCGTATTTTTTTTATTTACTAGCAACACCTCGTGATTTACCCACGTAGTTCCCAACCCTGTAATTTTTTTGGGATAAACAATACCCTATGTGTTATTCCAGACTAATTATCTACCTATGCATCAAATTTCATCCCTTCAGTAGTTTTTGCGTGGAAGAGTAACAAACATACATTCTTACAAACTTTTGCGTTTATAATATTAGTAGGATGTATACATATGTGTATAATTTCGACGTGTTTAGTGAAGGTAGTTAGTTAGGTATGTGGAATAACTCTAATTTTAATGTAGGTTTATTAATAAAGGATTTATACTGTGTTTAAAAAATACATTGAGCACACAACTACAGATATCAAATCTGCGACTCCATTAAACAACAATTCCAACCCTAACTAAATATAGCAGAACACAATCTGCAGTTTGATAGCAAATATACAAACCAAACAATTAAATCAAAACGCTACGGAGTAATAACCGAGGATAACTCAATTACTTATACCACAGAAGCAGTATAAAGTGTGTAACACACAATCTGACAGACTCACCCCATTTGACATGTGACTCGTGGTGAAAAGATAGTAATTGAGGTAAATGAGATAAATTACACTTGCGAATTGTTGGAGGGAAGTGAGGCGGCTCGATGGAAGGCTTTAAGTAAGTTAGTGAACAGCGATGAGTCATGTTTAACGTCACCATTTTACTTACATTGTCAGAGCGGAACGTTTTTGAAATATATTGGAACATAATAATTTTACTAAACACATAAATAACACTAAATAAAAGTGATCACTTGCGGCCTCTGTAGCAGCGAGTAACATAATATAAAAATTCTCGTAGTTCGTTGTTACTTTAATCAGCGTTTTAACAAAACTAGCTAAGCATGCCGGTTATACTTATCGATGTTATGTCTGTACGACCGTTTTAGTTAATAAATAAATAAAATGTGTATAGCCCGTAACCATCAGAGGTGACAATAATAAATCCCAAACACATTTTTAATTAGAAAATACACGGTCAGGCATAAGTAACCTCTATTATTAGAATATACACTACAATTCTAGTTCTAAAATTACTTATGACATTAGGTTGAACAATTATTGAATATATTACTTTTATACAAGAAAAAATCTAATTCTTAAGCCAAACAAAAACAAAGAGATAAGAACCGGAAAATACAAACGAGCATCCGAAATTCAAGTAGCCACTTACGAAAACGATGCCGGGGCAGGTGTTCTACTGTTCAGGATTAACATTAACGTCCGTAATACCAGTTAAGAAAGGCATTACAAGCGTTACAATAAATTTCCACCGTTAAAACCTTGCTGAACTTGCCATTCGAAGGGCATAGCGATCCCCTGCACTGGGCCGTCGTTATCAGTTTAGCGAGAGGGCTCTTCTACTAAAAAGTATAAAAAGTACGTTCTCAAAAATCCTGCTAAGGGCAGGGGCGTAACGAAGTGTAGCCCACTTAAAACAATAGCCAAATACGAGGGTCGGATGCTGCCACCTCCGCGGTACGTCCCATACTTAACCGAAGAGACTGGAGACCACTCAATATGTGCTGAATTCGTAGAATTTTTATGGGGCGCATTTTGGACTCCTTTATTGCGAGGGGTATTTACGGCATCCCTAGGGCTTAATAAATTTGAGTCGAAATTTAAAAATGCCCGCAACGGTTTTGCTGCGGCTTGCTGCAATTGAAAGGGTGTTTTTATGCTCTGTTCCTGCCTAATCAACGTTTGTTTACCAGTCGGCTCTCAATGCTAAGAATAGCTTGCGAATTGATCCAATTTCACCCTTGGCTCGGCGCAGTCCATTAATTACGATGCCTGGTTCTTCTTGGCTAGGGAGTAAGCCTTCCCTCAGTTTATTGCCCGCAAACAAACCGATCATTTCAACCCCGCATTTGTTTATTGCCACCCTTGAACTTTACATCTCAAATTGACTCCGGAAAGTTTAAAATACTTAGAAGTTTCATAATGTCACGATATTTAGTGAATAGAAGGGTCCTGTCTTTGATTGCTTGTCAAAAAGCTTAGGGAAATTAATTGCCCATGAATTTCAAAGCATATTCTTACTCTGAAGTGTATATTCATTTAATCTTTTTTATGGTCGATCAAAATATTTAAGCAAACATCTATACAAAATATCTATCTTCTTTCCGTAACAAAAATACATAGTGGTCGAATGAAGTCACCATTACTTATATTGTTTGGGACAATTTTGTGTTGTGCAATGCAAACTAAACCAGCATGATGTCAGTTTAGATAACTACGGGCAAGTTCTCGTCACCTACGCGCTTGTTACGTTCAATTGAAGAAGATATTTGCAGTGTTGAAACCGGTTGAACGAGTCACTTGCCATTGAACTCTATGTGTTATCGGCGCGATCAGTAAACACACCTACATACATTTTACTATTTATAGTCTTGACTACCTTTTCAGACGGGATTATTATCTCATTAGACAAATATTTCTGCTACGTGATCTATATGGTTTAAACCACATTTGTCTTTTTTATTAATAACTTACTTGCACTTGCAATCTCCCGAGATGCTAAGCAAAGATGTGATGTACGGTGAAGCGAGCTTGCCCAGAAGAAACCGGAGCAAACTTAAATTTTACAATTTCATACGATAAATCAATTCTAATTCAATCATTTAATACCCACCTTGTCATATTTCTATGCTGCACAAGGCGACAACGTTCCGTGGTTGATGTTTCAAAGATTCAAGTTATTGGAACATCAATTAGGAAAAAATGCCAAAGTGATATGATGCACAGCAGCTGCAGAAAACTCATAACTTTGTGTTTGACGTTCAGAATTTGGAAATTATATTACTGGACTCTCACTATGAGTTAATATAACAAGCAGTTTCGTGAGTCAATCATCTCGGAAATAATGGTTCATACTAGTTTAATGAATAGTGAATCACTATGAAAACTTACTTGAATGTTACATGATTTCAAAATTTTGTTTTATTTGAAATGTAGATTACATTAAACTGTGATGCGAAAATTGCATTGAACACTTACAGGGAAAGAACCAGAATTTTTGTTTGAACATTAATAAAAAATCGCGGACTACGGCTCGTATTTCAAACGCCTTTATATCTGAAACAGAGCGTGCAAAGTTACCCATCCAGAAAAATAGGGTAAAATTGAGCGACCAAATTCCACAAGGCAACATAATCCCACAAAAGGTGACATCGAGTGTCATAAAGACTTGGTCGAGATGAGCTCCTTTTTATTCAAAACTCGATGGCGCTCTGTTGCGGATGCAAGGAAGCGTTTGCTAAGCCGTCGTCGTGAAATTGCTTGGGAATTTCATCTCGCCTCAAACAACTACCGTACCTGAAACACTTACAAAGGAAACTCATTCCGAAATTTCAGCGATGCCAAATTCTCGGAAAGCTAAGTTTATGATAGAATCTTAGGAACATTCTGGAAGGCTTTAAACGTAATCGAATCTTTCTGACGAGTCTTCGGCAAACGGCAGTCTTCTACAGATGGCGCTGAAGCTTTAATCATTTGTACAAAAGTTTTCAAAGGGATATTTTCTTGATGGAACGCCAATTACATTCGCAATCGTAGCCTCAGGCGAAGTGTTGGGTGAATAATCACGAACGGACGCATTTTGCATTCCTAGTTTCATCATCATCATCATCATATTTTTTCCTGTGTTTTGAGAACCCTGCCACGCATTGGCGGTCTCGACAGCGTACTTTTATAAAAGTTATGTATCATGTTACAATCGACTTAATTTGTATTTTTATACATTTATATGTATTGTATGGCATATGTAGTCTGCTCAATTTTACCATCTTGATGTTTTCAAGTTGAGAGTGAATCTGAGTGCAAGTGAGTTAGTACCCTCTAACGTAGACCGCATTGTCGCTTAGCTAAGCGACGCTTAGCATTAATCAAAACGGCGGTCAAATGCAAAAAAAAAGTTTTCGCGTTTATGACGTCAAACGTCTTGAAATAGTACTTTAGCTCCACCGCGGCATTGCGATTCGCCTATAGACGCCGGTACCAATTCGTTGAATCGGTTGAATCCTCCCTTCAATATGAATTTTGAGAGTAAATGATTGGAACTAATAATTCAACAATAATAGTTAAGCCTTATTTCGGACAATGAATTTACATTTCTTAATCAGTTATAGTTAAATATAAAAATAATGTCATTAACATTAAAGCAAATAGCTTACCGCAAAACACCGCAACAGATTGTCTATACAACAGCCACGTACCATCAAAATGGCGGGTGTTGGCGCATCACAATTTGTATTCTGCACCAAGCGGCCGTTCGTCTGGCCAGATTAATTATCACATCCCTTCGTGTTTGCCAATAAGCCAGCTTTAAATTCACAACATAAATTCCAACTTCGATTTACGCATAGATTACTACACGAAGAATTCCGTATAAGATTATAATTGTGTTGGAATTACGCGAACTTTGGAGACGTCAATTTAAACTTTGAGAGGACTTTGAGGATCTTCCATAAAATTGTGATTTATGTTCCGGGCATGACCGCTGCGTAATCGCTCGTTTTGGGAAACTAATATACTTTACAATGACAGTTAACGTGATATAGGAAGTTATATTGGTAGATAATGTTTAGTAGATAAATTAATGACACGTTATGTAGTGAAAGTGTCTCGCATTAAAACAAAACATGAATGATGTAAGGATTGTTAGGTGTGATAAGGTAACGAGAAAGATATATTGTGATATATGTATGGTCAGCCCACGCCACTGTTGGATAAGTCTCTCTCATATCACGCCTCTCAATCCAATCCTCCGCTAATTCTAACCCTTGTCTGCTTACCTTACGTATATCGTCATTCTATCGAGTCTCCTCATTATGTTCGCCGATTCAAGGACTCATTTAAATTAATGGTTATCTATTCTTAACCTTCACATAGGCAACTTTGTTACTTGTATAATGGTAATCTTTCACGCTCTAATAAATAATTCATTACAGGATATAATGAGAATTGATTGGTTGTGGCTAAAGGGCCGATTTCACAATTTTGTAATCGTAGGTTCGAAACCTGACTGCACTTTTGAGTATTTTTCAAACGGAGATGTACAAATTGATAATAACGCTATATTTGAAGGTGGAAGAAAACATCGCGAAAAAAACGGCGTTTTAAAAGAAAGATATTCAAAGATGTGTCATGCGCCGGCCGGCGCGTACTTAGCCAGCGTCGTAAATTATTAACTTGACTCTCTCCTTGCCAAAGAAGCCCTTTAGTCTATACATGGAAATTGGCGTAGGGTAGTTTCACTCTGCAAACTTGAGTTACATTTTACCGAAAGAAAGTGGATCAGTCAAGTGGGATAACTTACGAAACGTGGAGCAGAACTAGTATTTTGAAAAGAAAAAGCCACCAAATTTTATATCTGAAAGCAAGTATTATTGACATGTTTGCACCCGTGTTTTGCACACGTAAATGTAGAATGGGTATTAAAACAAACGTCAAAATTGCTAGATGGCAAAATTCAGTTTTTAAATCATAGTGATCTATTATTATTTCAGATAAATGGAAAACATTAGAATCTTTTTATAAATAAGGGGATTCAGGCACACGTTCATTCACATACTTTATTTTAAAGCCGACATATCGAAATCTCAATGCAGCACCATCCATCACGCACTGTTTACCTAACTCTCCGTTTCCCCCGACTCTACAATCTAAAAGACAATCAAGACCAATCAAAGTTTTATCTAAACTGGTAGTCTGTTCAAAAAGTACCACAAACCAGAAGAAATAGACCTTGTAACAACTTGTATTCAAAGAGGGGACATAGACCCATCGAACGTGCTATGCTCTGCAGTCAGAATATTAGTCACGACGCTCACGTATTTCGCAGTGTTTGCGAAAGATAGTGTACTAGCGAGGATTATGAAGACAAATTGACGCCTTAGCACCCTCTGAGCTGACATATGAGAAGCAAACAATATTTCTCTACAACAAGCATGAGAAAGCAAATTCACAAGCTAGTGTGATACAATAATTACTTAGAGGCCTTTGAATCTCGAACATATTCAAAATAGATAATATTCAAAGTACCGGTATGAACTAACATCTCTCTATAGCCATAATAAGGCGGCAGCATGACTGATATAAATTATGGATGGATGAAAATGTATGCTAATAAAATGCCTTTAACAATACTAAATATTTAACGCTTATAGACTATTTATTGACAGGACTTTAACATTCATTGAACATGACATACTGAAAGAGCAACATTTTAGCAATTATTTTAAACTTAATCGGTGTTAAATTTCTGTACAGCTGTAAGTGCTGTACAAAATTTAGAGTAGGTAGATCTAAAGCTTAAAGAAGAATATTTCAAACAAAAAAATATTATCAATAAAAAAACCAAAACTTCATTCATTGTTTATTTAATTTGTACATTTCATTTCAAGACTTCGACTATCGCTCGGGACTTATTTTTCATAAATATTTGGTTATTGAGAAAAGAATTAACAAAATCCGTTTTTTTATTTTAGACTAGCTGAACCCGCTACTTCGTTCGCGTAAGCAGATGTTACTGACTTATAGTGTACATTAGTTGGAAGTATCGTACGTCAAAATATTTGCATAATGTAATCATTGAAAAACCGAGTGAATTTGTTTTTCCACACAAAAATTTATTTAATTTTATCATCTTTCTTTTTCCTTTTTTAAACAAAATTAAACATACTTATTAAGGTTTCGTAGTATCGAACATAGCCGCAAGTGTTAAGTTTGTAGGATTTTTATAGGATACATTACGAAAAGTCTGAAGCTGATGTGCATGATCTGATTACCTACTTATATCTTTTTATCCGCAAGCTGTTTTCTAGTTGTTACCCGCGACTTCGCCCGCGTAAAATTTTGAACGTAGCCTGTGTGGAATGAAAATGATTAAAATTTTGAGTTTTAATGATAGGTTCTCAAGCAAGTTGAACCCGTAAATCTAAGCCAAATCTTAGTGAAAAGTTTATGTATGAATTTAATTGTAACACAGAAAAAAAATCAAAGAACGAAATAATCCCAATTCGGCATCAAAATCCTTTTAGCAGCAAAAATCTTATTATGTAGTACATTTTAGAATACCAGTAACGCCACCTAGTGATGAAAGAAAAAATACATACCACAATAGCTAAACATTGATTTAAATGGCCTTTAGTGCTTTTAGATTTAAACTGGCATTAGCGCCATCTAATGAGAATATAATGTTGCTTGTTATTTTGATTGTGAACGCAAATCACCTGTATTATCTACGCCAAAAAAGGGTGCATATATTTTTCATTTTGGCGCCTTTTACCTTACCATCACATCAAGTACCTTACGAAAATATATACTTATTATAGATTAATATGGAGTTTAACGAAAATATAGACTTAGACCCCATGTGAAATTTTAGACTCTAAACTATCTGTGTTTCGTATGCCAACCCAATTCGTTGTGCCGTTTTGACGTGATAGTTAATATTTGTTTCCTTAGGGCCCATGCTTCTTTTCAGGTTGATAGGTAGTACATATATGTGGTATTTCAGACTATAAGTTATCTGTTTCAATTTTCTACCAAATTTGCTTAGTTTCCGACGTCACAGTAACCTATAAGTAACCGATTTGCTATTTCTGAGTACAAACTACGTGTGTTTCGAATTCCTTCCAAATATGTTCAGCCGTTCCAACGTTGTCCTGTAACTGTAAATATAATGAATGGCAATGTTTGGATGTTTGTTACTTAATCATGGCGGAACGTATCAAGTGATCGGGCTGAAATTTGAAATACAATTAGATTATAGTCTGGAAGAACACACAGGCTAAACATTGCCTATGTATAGTTACTTATCTATATGTTCCTATGTGTTACTTAAGCTAAGCCAAGAAGATGTTTCAAATTTTAACTCGATACATTCAGCCATTCCAACGTAATGGAGCAGCAAAAATTTAAATATTGATATATTTATATAATATTAGGAAAGGATAGGATATTACAAAATTTTTGATAAAATAAAACCGGTCAAATGCCAGTGGGACTCGCGCGCGAAGGGTTCTGAACCATTAGCAAATAAAAGGATTTCATTGTATGGGAGCCCCCTTAAAAAAATATTTTATTTTAATTAATTACATTTAAAGAAACCATAAAACTTCATATTATGTGAATAGTGAAAGCGTCAACCTGTGACAGGTACGTTATTATTATCGAGCAAGAAACGGTAAAAAAATCAAGTTTGTTGTATGGAAATAAGCCCCTCTTAAATATTTATTATAGTTTTAGTATTTTTTGTTAAAGCGGCAATAGAAAAACATCGTCTGTGAAAATTTCAACTGTCTAGCTATCGCCGTTCTTGAGATACAGT
The DNA here is from genome assembly GCA_017562165.1 of Ectropis grisescens. Lineage (NCBI taxonomy): Eukaryota > Metazoa > Arthropoda > Insecta > Lepidoptera > Geometridae > Ectropis > Ectropis grisescens. Next base: position 9,574,753 of record CM029784.1, on the reverse strand, counting down.
CTGGTGACAGACGGAGGGATGGACGGACAGCGAAGTCTCAGTATTAGGGTCCCGTTTTTGACCCTTTGGGTACGGAACCCTAACAACGGTCGGCTTCGGTCACAGAAGCTTGTTGAACACTACCTTTAAATTTTAAACAGTATTTGGATTAAAATAATACGTTAAGTTACGGCTAGTCTAGTAAGCTCCAGCTGACCTAGTCGGGAGAACGGCGACTGTCGATCCGGAGACCCAGGGTTCAAAACCAAGCGCACCACTATCTTTTCAGAGTGATGTTCGTAATGCTGGTAATTAAACGGTGAAGGAAAATATCGTAAGGAAACCGAAATGTACCTAGAATCTAAGTTCTAAGTCATATGTCATCCACCAACCGACACTGGGCCAGCGTGGTAGATTATAGCCTTGTCTCTCTCTTTGCGAGAGAAGGCCCCGACGCCCAGCAGTGGGTTTTTTAGCCAACATTTAATGGGTTGTTTATGCTGCTACTTATTATGCTGATATGTTTTCTCCAAAAGAACAAACATTTACTTCAATGACAGGTAATTTAATTCTGTCGATCGACTAACTAAATACAGATAAATCTAAGCTGATATTTGTTTTTTGTTGATATTTGAAAACTACCTCCCTGTTTTCGATATATAAGATCACCTCTGAAGTATTTTCTAACAAACAAAAAAAGAATCATCAAAATCAACTCACAATTAGCGGAGTTATCGTGTAAAATAAAACCAAATAAAAAAAAACATGCAACCCGATTGAGAACATCCTCCTTGTTTGAAGGAGGATATTCCCATCCTCCTCCTTTTTCCACACAAAAATATATTTTTGACAATTATTTTGTCATTCAAGACGACGCGACGCGATCACGTGGCACTTCTTGAATTTAGAATCTAGATATTCTGTGGATCGTCTGTGATACACAGAATACTTAGAAGTTGGTATGTACCGAACGCGCCGTGCGTGTCGTTATTATTTAATGTTTGTGTAATTTCCGAACTACCAAACCGATAATGTTAAAATTTTGATGGGATAATATAAAAAATGTGTTCTTTCTAACAAAAAAAGAATTAATGAAATTAAACAACGCAAACATGAGTTACAACCAAATACACATTCTGACTTTCACCCCTTCCCGCAAGAAAACCGATCAGAATTTGGGGATCAAAAGTAGCCTACAGCAATTTCCTTAGTTTAAACTAAAATCATGCCAAGTTTCAGCTGAATTGAATCAGTAGTTTCGGCGTGATGCGTGATCCCTATACAGAAAGACAGACAGACAGACAGACAGACAGACAGACAGACATGAAAGAAAAAAAATGCAGATTCGCCATCAGTATAGACTATGGAGTGCTCCAAAAAAAAATTTTCAAAATATCTTCAATGTACAGAATTCGATCCGTTACAGTTTTATTATAAGTATAGATATAGATAGATTGCGTTTCTTAAAGAGATCTATGGCCTCACAAATGTCCTCTACTGCCCGCAATACTCGCCGTCTTCCATTATTAATTTCTTAATTTCTTTTTTACCATCCTACGGTTGTCTGGAAGAAATCGCTCTTAGCGATAAGGTCGCTAATTGCTACTTTATTCTAAGGTTTCTTTTTCTGAACTATTATTATTTTTCTTTATAATTTAAGTGCAATAAAGTGTTTATCTATCTATACTCTCTGCACATACGTAGAACATACGTGGAAGCATACATGAGTCATTCCATATGCTTACCAAACTGACTAATTGTACTCAACAAGTACTACAATCTCATATGACGACTAGTACAAAAGCACAATCACACCATACGACCTGGTTCTGGACTGTCGCCGGAATATTAAGGATTGACGTAGCATCCCCAATAAGGGGGCCCTAAGGCCCAGCAAGGAGCTAACTAAGGCTTAGCGGGCAAACCATTGCATTTTAAAACCAGTAATACCAGAGACTTACAAACAAAAAAAATGTATTCAGGTTTGAGTCGCTTACCAATAACAGTTTCTTTTATTATATTGTATATCAAACATCAGATTCCGACGTCATTCAGGAATCCAGATTGAAATTTAACACTCCAGTAGGTCTGAGCACAAGGTTCTACCTACCATACCTAACGTGGTTCCATAGAAGTTCATGCTGTAGCCCGTACTACAGTGATTTCGTAACCCGAAAATGTAGAACCGGAATTGATTTACCGGGATTTAATAACCGGAACCGGCTCAAGATTTCGCAGACTACGAATCCTTAGCAGCGCGCCCAGCAGTAGTTTAGTTCCCCGTTGCCGTAATGCTTCCGCGATAAAAGAAGCCTGCCTGCCTATGTGTTAATCCAGACCATAATCCAACTTTGTTTCAAATTTGTTGAAAAAAATGTTTCAAATTAATCCGTTCAGATGTTTTGACTTGATTGAGCAAACATTCAAATATACAAACTTTAAACTTTTTATTACTAATAGAATATCCCCAGGAGAGAAGAGTCTAATTTCAAGGGGATCTCAATCAACTCCATCGCGGTGATGTATAATATCAGTAAGCTATCTCTTTGAGAAATATTATAATCATGGTGCACAAAACGTTGAAATCTATCTCGCAATAAGCTCGTGGTAGGGGTTCAGGTGCTAAATGTAGGTACATGTGCGTATAACATAGACACCTTCCTTTGAAACCGTCTCACGTTTCCATATTTAGGTATCGCCAACGACCCGGAAAGTTGGATTTGTTGCGTAAGGGAATTTAATTAACGAGCTCTCACATCTAAGCTTCAGCTGGAATGAGATGCGCGTGCTAGGCATGAAATTGGAGAACGATCTGTGAAGACTTAGGAAATGATAATGATATTTACACATTCGGAGAAATTGTCTGTAGTTACATTTAATAGAATGTCAATGGCGTTATGTACCCTAGGTGTGTATTTATAACTATTAGCTTTGTACGTATCTTATTCTGTGCAACTGATCTACATACTCCAATCCCAAGAAGCCTTTTTTATATTTACATTTCGAAATACAAAAAAATACAAAGGTTTATAGTTGGCGCTTCCAAAACTCGAACGAAGTGGTGTGATTCCACTTTTGTCATACATGGCACCAAGCAATGGAATATGCTACCCGAGTGGACTTCTTTACTTCATACAGCTATCTTGAAACTGATAGAGAATAAATTTCTTCAAATTCATAAAAAATCTCAAAATTTTATAAACAAAAATCAAAACTAAATGACAATTGAAAATATGTTAACAAAAATAAACCCTTCCAACGCCCGAAGCCATTTAATCGCCAGGTTTAGTAGAATAGCTTCCCCTGGCATGTGACAATAGCACTCGGATATTGAAAATGGCAGTTTGTTAAAAAATGGTAAAAATAAAGCGAACATATCAAACAATTTCACAGAAATAATCTGCCTTCATAGGCTACGCAAAAATGATGTATGAAGTGCAGCCATGAATAATATAACGTTTACCTAATGGCAGTCTTGTTGTGATACAACTCTTTGCAGAATCTGCCGAGTAAGAACCACGCCTTTTTGCCAGTTATCCTAACGCCAAGCAGTAATGTGTTAACATCACTGTCTTCCGGTTTGAAGGGCAATGTTCCCAGAGGAGTTACAGTTCCCAGAGGAGTTATTTCTCTGGGTGCAAAACGCAATGTAGGCAATAATTTGGGACTCTTTATGTTTCAGTAGCTGCGTGACATCAGGCACATGACCTGATTATCACTCTAAACCACAAAAATAATTAGGCTCAGTAGCATACTATATTTTCATTGCCGAGACTCGAGTCCCTTCTCTCACACGAAAAGAATCAAGGTCATGATCCACCACCCTGACTAAATGGGGATTGGCGGATAAAAAAATGTCCTTGAAAGATTTATTTCCAAGAACACGCCACATTTGCATTTTTTTTTAATATGAAAGGACTCATATCCTTGGACTTTATATCCATTTGACCCGATCTCGATTTGCTACTATACTTTAAGATTGTTTTTTAAGTTTGTTTTGTTAAGTGCAATAAAGAGTTTATCTATCTATCTATCTATCTCGCATCATGTTAAGTGACGCTGAGGTTTACGACGGAGCTTATCTAGAAAACACCAAGATAGTCATCCGCCCCTCTACCGCCTAACTAAATCGGCTATCGCTTTGCTATTGCTGTCTGTATCATTTCAAGCGAGAAGAAAAGAGAGAGAAATATCAAAGCTAAGGCATTTTTAGTACAAGCGGTAGACCCCTGGGGCCATCGGTCCATCGGAAAACCCACTCAGGTAACGAATTCTACAACCTACGTTCATATCACAAAAGTGAAGTGAAACTGTCTCGTTCGATTAGTCCATTGCTGAACAGGCTGTAGGCTATTTATTTAAGGCTACCTATAGCGATGTTTTTTTCACAAAAGGGACCCCATTAAATAAATCGACCTTTTTAGTGTAACATTGAATTTTGACAAAATTATTTCAAACTGAAACTCTAACCAACTAAATTTAGTTCAAACCACTCTCACTGTCTCTGGTTTCAGCACAAGAAACTTCGTGTAATAGACAATAGAATCCCAACTTTACAGAGAATCCAGTGACTCATTAGTTACAATGTTTATTGTGTACAACTTCTTAACTGATAGTACAACACTTAGGGAAATCAATTTGTCGATAGAAGTTAGGACAAAGCCACTTGGTAAGTATATCGTAGTAACTATTAGATTATCTACACCAGTGTTCTAACCAACTGTGTTGTTATCTATGTAACTTTAATAGTTACTACGGTTTATTCTGTGATGAGTTGGTAGTTTGTTGTTTGTCATTAAGCTTGTATTTGATACAGTAAGCTTTAAAATGAAGTAGGGATTCAGGTCGGTGTATATTAATGGTTTTAATAGGAACAGGTGGTGTAGAGAAGTTTGGGAATTGACTGCTTTAGAAGTAGCCTAACTTAATATGGGTCAACAGGTACGTGCTTTACGTGAATTTAGTAAAGCGTTAGTATTAATTAGCTGTACTCCGCAGTGTAACTGATATTTACCTATACCTACTACTCGTAGTACATTGAATGTTTTTGTGTTTTCATGGAGCTATGTATATATTTCTTTTTCTAAAATAAAATGACAGTAAAATCTTTGCTGCCTTTTCAGTGCTTAGACGAAACAAACAGACAGACGGACAAAAGCTATAAAAAATTGATTTTTATGTAGATACCGTATATATTTTAATGGTAAATTTTGGCTCCCTCTCATGTTTTAAATTTAACTCAATTATTATTAACTTAACAAACATACACTTCAATTTTATTTATATGTATAGATGAATAGATTATCAGGTTTCATTTGTTTAGAATTTAAAATAATTGCGTTTATTTGATAAATATTTTAAGATATTTTTTTTCGGATTTCAAAATTTCTAAATGGTATTTCTAGGCTTAATTAATGAAGTATAATTTTAATCATTAATTAATTAATGGTATGGCTGTGATGGTACAGTAATGTAAAAGTAAGCTTATTTTAAAAATCAAAAGTGTCAAATTAAAATGACGATTAGACAAGATTTTTTTTTTTAACTTTTATAGGTTTACACTTGACCGCCATCTCGCCTGATGTTAAGCGACGATGCGGTCTACGATGGAGCGTGTTTACCTAGAAGAAACCGATTCACTCTCGATTTGAAGACACCAAGATTAAAACTATCGGGGAAAACCCACTCAGGCAACTCATTCCACAGCTTAGATGTTCTTATCACAAACGTAGAGTCAAACCTCTTCGTCCGTGTCTTTGGAATATCCACCATGAAACGGTGCCGCTTCTTTGAGTTCCGAGAAGTACGATAGAAAAAAAGGCAAGGAGGTATTAGATCATGCAGATCAGTTGCACACTCTCCGAAGTGTATCCGATAAAAAAACCGATAAGCTAGCAATCTTGCGGCGATGTTCAAGACTTTGAAGTCTTTTTCGCGCTAGAATTTCGGATAGGATTAAGTTTATTGGCTTGACTTCTTCGATGAGCTTGAGTGTCTTGAATATCGTTATCTTTAGACTTTTATCTATCTAAGGTTAATCCAAATGTGCCTAATATAAGTAGTTATGTATAAGCTCTTGTTCCGTCCGGAACAATGAAATGCAGTTTTTCTTGCTTTTGACGTATATTTTTTCGTATGGGAAGAACGAAGTGAAAAGAACTACAAATGAAAGTAATGAATGAACTCGGTTTAGAATTTAAGTGAACGAATGAACTGCGCAGAAGGCGGGAATTTTGAATGTTTGTTTAAGACGACAAAGACGGCGCGAACAGCTTCTTCAAAATAAAAAGAAATATACTTTATTTTTGAATTCGGGACAACTCATAGGTACTAGTAAAATCAGCTAGTATATATGTATACCGTTAGCAAGTCAATAATAATTGAGTTAAATTTAAAATATGAGAGGGAGCCAAAATTTACCATTACCTCATCGCTCACCATTCATCATATTTCATCGCATTTATCAAGTCTCACCGCTGAAGTCGAAAAATTGGTCGTTTTCTAATTTAACTTTAATCCAAGGGAGCAAAATGATTCGCCCGCCGGTGGTGCACTAGTAAGGGTTTTCGTCACAGACTTACAACCATAGACAATGCTAGTTTTTGCTGGTTAGAAATTATATACACTGGTTTCGTGGTTTAGTCAGTAGCAGGTTTGTTAGCATGCAGAAGCGTAGCTCGTGGGTTTGTTCCGTATAAAATATTTGTATGTAACACAAGTATGATTTCACAATTAAATGTGTAATAATGTTGCCAAGTTTAGTTGGTATTGTGTGAGAAAAGATCAATAGTATAGATTTATTTATTTATATATTGGTAACCTAATGCTCGAAGGCACTACCGTGTTGTGTGTGTCAATATGCCTCCTTGGTATAGTTGCCGGCAAACAAGTTGAACCAATGAAGTTAGCTGCACATGGCTGCGCAGAAACGTTTTTAAGGTCTTTTTGGTGGAGGTGAATATGCGCGAACTTTCCCCTTACACGTCACTTTTGGGTCAACTTGTTTGCCGGCCACTGTCCCAAGGAGGCATTTTGAGGCATAGTTTACTTAAAACTGAAGATACCTACATACGAGTATAGTAGCAGACAATAATCTAATTACCGAAATGTGTATATATGAATTCGTACTGGCATAGTCCTGTGGCTAGCACTACACTGTTGTATACTAATGTTATTATTAAAAACTTTGTATTTACAAAACTTATTTTCAAAGCGTTATTTATTCCGAGGGTAATATGGGTAACAGACAGGCAACTAGCGTCATCTAACCCTTCATCCGTGGTCTCCTTATAATTTCCAATTATATTTCCCGTCCAATTTTCCGAGGCGTCGCCCAAGGCCCTCGTCAAATGCACACGTCGGGCGTAGGGGAGCTGTATAGGTGCTATGATTTGACCAGAAAATAAGACTGATGGGGTCTTGCGCCTCGGAAAACTTTCAGTGTGCATAATATAAGGAAAATAAATAAATACATAGAAAGATTTTGCCCTTAATTTTAAAACATTACAATTTATTAAAACCTTAAAAAAAATTAAGCAATGCAGGAGCAGGCAGAACAGGCACGATTATTCTCATACAGCATGAGTTAGTTTTTTACAAAAGATGTGCACATAGTGTGCTGTGCCGTAAGTAGTGTGCCGCTGTAAGGCGTAAAAATGTTAATGATTTAGTGTTAAATGATAAAATAAAAAGATACAAGTCACAGTTAGATTAAAATAATCAAAATAATACTCAAAATAAAAAATCGACAGCAATGACAGAATAAGATAGAAACGTAGAAATGAAAAGACAGAAGTACAAATAGGGAGTAAAATATTTGTAACAAGAATAGTGACGTCTAACTTCATGATAGTTAATTAATAGTACTAGAGAAAATGTGACCTTCGGGTAAACTCGGGACCATGGCCATTGGCCATCTAGAAATGCGTCAGCATTTCCCATTGGCCATCTAGAAATGCTGACGTACTCATGGCCACGCTCTCCGGTTTCACGTGCATAGATTCCAAAGTTAGCTATTAAATTCAGAGTTTTAATTTCTATCTTTTTAATATCTATGTATAATTGATATAAAAAAGCAGTACATAGTACTAAACGACACACCATACGCTTGTTTCCTCTCCCATTAATAGACTGATGAATTCATTGAAAAACCTTTTTTGAAAGCTGACTAATCACACAAATTATTCCATTTTCCAAATACAAAAAACATGCAAATAATTTCGCTTGCAATATCCATGATTAATAAAACCCTGAGCTACCACCCAGACAGCCCCTATAAAGTCAAAAGGCAAACAGAATGGCGACATTATCGCTTTTTTTGTGGGCTGTGTATTTTTGCAAGCAACAGGCGCGAGTTTCACCGGCTGAATGATCTTTCCACCGTTGAGCAGTTTAAAAACCTTTTTGATGTCAGCTCGCGATGTATTTATTTTTACGGTTGAAGACACATTTGCGAATACGAGCATGTATTGACGCGTAATGTTTGTGGATGCCGCACGTTTGGTAAAAAAGAATGTCACCTGACGTGTAGTACAAAGTTTCTACTTTTTTTTAATATGTTGATAGATTTTGCACAAATTGATAAAAAATATGTTTTTAATCAGTTACTGACAACGTCTCCCAGTACAATAAAATTGTTAAATGAGGTTACGGTGATTTCTCTGGAAACATTGCCCTTCAAACACACAGTAATGTTTGCCCATTACTGCTTGGCGGTAGAATAACTGACAAAGGTGTGGTACTTCCCCAACGGACTTTGCCAATAGTCCTACCACTACTAATATATATTATGATACGAAAATATTATGTGTTGACTGTCACATACCTCATTTAGGTACAGTTGGCAAAAGCGAATGCAAAAGAGCTAATTTTCGGAACGTCTCTTACTTTTAAAACATTGCTGTGGCAGATCTAAATTCGTACAGTCTGTGTATTTCATGAAATACATTATTAAAACACATTCGCTTATTTATGTTACATTTCACTGGCTGCCTTCACCCGTCGGTTCTTGTGAACTTAGGAAAAGGTTTTCCTTTGTAAGGCAATATTAAATGACATTGGGATGTTCGTTATTTCTTCTGTGCATTCTATTTTAAGAAGTTGATGTTTTGTTGTTTGTTTTTGTACATTTGTAAAGAAATTGTAATTAAGCTGTTATGGATGGGAGCATGTATTTACTTCATATTTTTTAAAGGTAAAGTCAAAAAATCATGAAATTACGAGCATTTATCACTGGTCTAGAAGATCTTTTATAGATCTCCTAGGCCTTTGTTACATATAGGTATAGGATAATCAGTTATTGAGCTAAGTTGAAAAATAAGGGTTACTGTTATTTTCGAAACATACGTGTAAATATTCCTGACCTAAGTACCCTATAGCCTAAATTTTTTGCGTCCACATTACAGCCGCTCTGTAAATCCGTTCCAATGTGATTGAGTTTCAAACGTATATCTAATTAAACGTAACGTAATCGAATTTAAACGTTGTGTTTTCACATTAATTAGGATTAAACAAAATACCCTTTTTTTTCAATTTAGTCCGATTCAGTATTTCTATTAAAAATTGACGAATCTTTTAAGATCCCTAAATCTAAACATTGAATTTTCATATTTATTATTAAGAAGATACAAAAACACTTTCTTCAATTAAGTCAGTTTCAGATTTTCTATGATAATTTACCGATAAGTCTTTTAATATTCTTATAAGTAATTAATTAAATGTAAACGTTGAATTTTCATATTTATTATTAGGATGAAAACAAAACAATTTTTTCAACGAAGTCCGTTTCAAATTTTCAATAAAAATTGCCGATGGAACTTTTAAGATTCAACACTGCATCGTAGTCAACATACTGTCTTATACTACAACAGAATCATCATCATCTGCGCATAACTTACCTCTCACAAGCGTGTCTTAAGTAAGAACATAATTTTCCCATTACACTAACGCATGTAATATGTGTTATGGCGTCGTGAATAAACAAATTTCAGCAAATTTCTAGCTCAATTTTCTAGCAGACTCGTATTATCTGCTCCCCTAAATTCATAAACTGCGCGTCTCGGTTGCGGCGGTGTGTATTATGTGTATCCTCCGAAAATTCACAATTTGTGTTTGCAACACTCAGAAATTAACACTGCGTTAACTTGGTTTTCCCCTCATACTGGGAGATTAATTTGAAATTAAAGTTTGTAAACTTTTAGCTCAACTGCTGTATTAAGGTAAGATTACATTAGACTGCTCTTACATACTTAATTATATTTTGGCTGCGATATCAGAAAATTAATTGGGGTAGCGACTCGAAGAGTGATGGCTTTCATCGTTTAGATTCATTCTACTTTATCTGGAAGTTTCAAATACACGCCTTTGCGTGCTTGGCTGAAAGATAGCATTTCAGTAGTTACGGGCAAATTAGAATTTTGAAATTAAGTTAATGTTCCTACTCTTTTAAGACATTATCTCACAAGAATTAAGGCCGTAATCCACAACACTGACAAAATTTTAATTGAAAATCGACTCCGGTGATTTTCTCGAAAGGTGTCTTTCTAGGAACAAAAAAGTTTCCTCACAATGTTTTCACCGTTAGAGACTTACAAACCTAGCCAGCTTTAGCAGGTTCATTTACAACTGGAAAATATTGAGAGGTACAGGTGGGATCGAAAACAAGATTTACATTCCGGATGCGATGGTTATAAGCTTGGTGTCTTCAAATCCAGAGTGAATCGATTTCTTTTAGATAAGCAGATCCATAGTATATCGCATCAGGCGAGATGGCGACCACGTGTAAACCTTATAATACGTAGTTAAAACAAAGAATTCACCATCGTGAAATAGAACGATTTTTTTCTTTTAGATTTAATTGCGAAATGTCGCCTGATAATTGCGGTCTATGATAGAGGGCGCCCAACGATTCACTCTTAGACTGGAAGACACCCAAAGTAGGTACCTACATCCATTGAGTTGTGTTTGAGATGTTCACATTACCAAAGTGAAATCAAACCTCTTCGTTTGAGTCTTTGGAACATCAATCATGAAATGATGTCGCTTTCGGGAGCTACAATCAGTCTGTAAGTACACCGAACGTTCTCGCAATGGGCCACCATCGCTTGCAAGATTAACAAAAATGAATCTAATGAATCTAAATTATCACATTTATGCTTTCACAATTTTTTTGGGGTTTTCTCGAAAGTTCTATGTCCATAATTTTCCGTGAAGGTTACCATAAATAATTGTATTTGAAATCCCTAAATTTGAAATCTTTTTCCAAGTTTAAAAGCAATTTTTCAATATTTCCTATTCCACAAAAAGCCGTGCAAGTATGTAAGACAACATAGCAATGCAATTAATATCACAGTACATAACTCACCAACACCATCCAGTAATGTACCTTTAAAGTCTATTATTTATTCTCCTATACTATAATTTGCCAACAACGCTCATCCGCCATCACTTCTAATAATAAGTGCGTCATCGCAAATAATTGGCCCCAAGAAAGTGTCCAAGGTTGCTCCAATATAGCTCTAAATATACACAATGGCTTCTGATGAGCCTTAATAACTATCATTTAGACTCATCTCTACGGGAGCTTTCGATGTAGGGATATTGATAGAAAGAGTATTAGAGGTATTAAAGCCATATTGGTTTCTATTGCGAATTACTTTTTCCGGAAAGAGAAGTCGTTCTACTAAATGTTGAATTGAGCAATAATGAGTACTTATTTAAATACTGAATGTTTTCAAATTTCTTTCCCATCGTACCAATTCTTTCTCGCTCTGTTCCTTCAAATATGATAGAGATGAGTGATAGCTGACACGTGTGTCATACTCGTGAACGGGAACTGCTTGTGGGAGTTGGCACAAATGCTACACAAAAATAACTTTATCTAAATCTTTCTAGTACTTTTTGAGTGAAAGAGTACCACCATTTTTATTGATTTTGCACATACGAGTATGTTCACGTTTATTGTGTTATTAACGAAGTAAGGATGCAAATGTTTGGCTGGATGGGTTGTTTCTCAATTATATTGCGTAAATTAAACCAGTCTGAAGTATAGATTATTTATCAGAATCTGGAATAATATAGTACAAAAAGTGTTTTAAAAAAATACATGTTGTTTGTCACGTTAAATAATTTAATAGAACTTATAAATAGCAAAATAAAATGTAAATCTATGGAATTCATTGTGAGCATTTTTCAAGTGTCAAGACCAGTTTAAATTTTTGGAAGAATATTAAAAATGTATTGGCGTTACCAGAAAAAAACTTCCTACTAAGCATTCATTGCAAAATTTAAACTAGCGAGCTTCTGTATTTTGCGCACGTCAAGCTCATCTCAAGTTTTAAAACTTAACTACCAAACCTCTCAACACAGGTACGTTTATTCTATATTACAAACTTGCAGGGAATTGCTTTTCACGGATGCTAACAAAGAACGCTCTTTTAAAATAGCCTAGCTTAATGCACTCACTTGCCCTCGTTTTTCGATAGAAAAAAGATAAAGAAGTGTTCTCTCTCACTCATTAGTAATCCCCGTTCGTCGCTTGCAATAAATTCTAATAAAGTTAATCGGAAAGGAAGCAACCCTCTTTTAATTTGTGAAAATCCGACGAAAAGAGTATTTCTTTATTGGTTTCAAAGTAGGTCACTCACTTAAAAGTCAGGTGGTCTTTCAAGTTATTTTTAAAACGATCTTGAATCTTTTATTCAATATCTCTTTTCTACATTTTCTACTATATTTTTATTCAATGTTTGAAAGTAAAAATACTAGATAAGAGGATATAAATGGAAAAATTGGACTTTAATGTCGTGTCTAGACTTGCTACTCAAATAGCGACTGAATCGTGGGCGAATAAAGCTACACGCACACACGTCCGTTTTGTACGCTTGTCACGTACCGTCCCGTAACGAACCGGCGCGACAGTGGCGACACGGCACGTGCAACGGCGGCAACTCGAAACTTAATTGTCATGTTCGATACTGACGGACATCGCGAAACCGTTTGTTGATTGGATCGCTAATATTTAACAAGACTTGAAGGCCGAAATGATCAGGTGCTTTCATTCGGGATTTGATATAAATTGGCAGTTCCATTTTCAATTACCTTTGATTGATGGCCTCTGGACCTAGAAACTAATAAAAGCTGTTCTAGATGAAATAAATAAGTAGGTCAAGACGCTAAAGTTTTGTTGCTGTTTAAAACATTCAATAAGCTCAAACATTAAGTTTCTTTTGTTGTCTTTTGAGAAGTGCTTTTCTGCAAAGAATTGTGTATTTTTGTGAAGCAAAGGGAATGGGAGCAATTTGCCTCAAGACTTTAGGCAACTATTTTCTTATCTGCGCCTGATTGCTGCCTGATATCTGATTTAATTTACGGGTTTGAAACTCAATCCAAGAATACATTTGTTTCCATTTTAGCATAGTGTAGCGGAAGAGTTAAATCTAGTTTAGCATGCCGAAATTGAACTACGAATTTACAGGACCAATGTTATTAGTTGGGTTTATAATGTTAGGTTTCACGATATATTTTCTGAAGAGAGAATTGATAGAAAACTGGAGTAGGTTGATGTGTTAAATTGTTTTAGTTTTGCTTTTTTGTGCTTTGTTGTATGCGTTGGTTCATTTTTCTGTCAAAATATGACAGTGTACAGTATTTTTTATAACTTTTTGTGATAAAATGGGCCATTATTTGAGCACTTGACTACTCGTGAGACTGAAAACGCCGATGTTGTTCAAAATAGAGCAGATGATGATGAATAGAGGAATTCTCTGTAGTTGGGATGAGATACAGTTTTTATTTTGTAGACAACACTTAAGCTGTGAGAGCAATAAACAAAATAATAGCTGACGTAGAAATAAACAGTTACATTAAAATTAAAATAATATGCCGACGTGATCTGTTTCTTCATACTTACACTTCGCAAGTTTACAATTTTTTGAGCAATAAGACTAGTCAGAATAACTTAATTAAACTAACAAATATCCGAATACCAGATATTGGAATTCTAGTATTCATATACTCGATGTGAAGATAAGTAAATCTTTTTATGATACTCCTGCTGGGACTAGGAGGCTTCTCTCGCAAGAAGAAAGTTAAGGCCATAATCCACCACTCTGGCCAAATGTGGTCGGATGACGAAATCTGTATTTTAGAACAATTCGGTTTCCTCAAGATTTTTTCTTTCACCGTCAAAGCCAGCAGCGGCGACAAACTTCTACATCAGCACATGGAAATCTACTCATGGTGTAGGTGGCTTTGAACCTACGACCTCACGATTGCGAATCTAACATTATCGTCACTAGGCTACTACGGCGTATTTAGAAACTAGAATTCTGCTAATTTATTCCTCACAGACTGATCAGCTAAATAAACACAGAAACATTAACGTATCCCAAATCAATTCAGATGAATTGCGGCTAGGATAAACATTTCACGTTAACCATAAATTACGTGGTCTACGTATTTTAAGGTAAACTACACTAAAACAGCATGTTATTTGTTGCAACGGATATATTAATTAATTTTGCATGAAATGTTTTGAAACAATAATTTGAAATTCACAATTCTTTTTGTTTTTGGATGTACAGGTAATCTATACACGGAATAACTACTAAGCGACATTCTTTCAACGTTACGTTACGTCTAGTCGAAAGAACGGCAACTGCCGATCTGGAGCCCCAGGTTCGAATCTCACGCATACAAGTTTTTTTGAAGTCATGTGCGTAATGCATTTAAAACGGTTTAGAAAAATATCGCGAGGAAACTGACATATTCCTAGGATCTTTTTACTATGCGTTTACTAATGTTAAGCGGTGATTCGATCTACGAATATTTTTTCATACGCAAAACAAAATCGATCTATATTTCAAAACTAACGTGTACATCTAAAGGGGTTTGGTCCATTTGTTTTCTGGCATACCTTACCAATTAACTTCGTAACATTATCTATCCGTCCCATTCCTAATCCCATAATGAATGAAGCCGTCTCGCAGGCGTGCTGTGACGAACGCGCGGTCCCAGTGGGACATATGTCGGGACGGGGCTCAGGTGTACGCTGAGCCTAATATGTCACGTCACTTCCTTGCCACTACTAAGACCGTCAGTGGAGGTGCAATTTGAAATATTTTAGTGTAGACTTGTTTTTGTGGCACAACTGCCCAGGGATTTTGTTTTTAAGGTTCCAATTTCTTACTTGTGTACGGAGTTTTGTTAATAATATTGTGATAAATACGCTATTTCATTGCAATTTTTTATAGTAACAGACCAGTAAGTTGTACAGTTACATACATGAAAGAAAGTATTACGTCTGCCCATAACTGAACTGAGCCATGCAGCTAATATACTGACTGCTATATATTGGAATATACTGACAGCTGTGACTGTCCATATCTAAATGAGCTAATATACTGACTGCTATATATTGGAATATACTGACAGCTGTGACTGTCCATATCTAAATGAGCTAATATACTGACTGCTATATATTGGAATATACTGACAGCTGTGACTGTCCATATCTAAATGAGCTAATATACTGACTGCTATATATTGGAATATACTGACAGCTGTGACTGTCCATATCTAAATGAGCTAATATACTGACTGCTATATATTGGAATATACTGACAGCTGTGACTGTCCATATCTAAATGAGCTAATATACTGACTGCTATATATTGGAATATACTGACAGCTGTGACTGTCCATATCTAAATGAGCTAATATACTGACTGCTATATATTTGAATATACTGACAGCTGTGACTGTCCATATCTCAATGAAAATATACGAGAATTTCATTTAAAAAACACGTGGACACTAAATATATCATAAAAGAGAGCAAATATGTAGGCATGATTAAATAGCAATTTTAATTTTTTTTATAAGGTTTTTATTACAGTACAGAGTGAAGCGACTAGCAGGAAATGTGGCTGATGGTAAACAACATGCCTGCCATATAAAAGCACAGTGATAAGCAGCTATTGGATCATGAAGAGCCCAAATCATTGCCTAGCACTGCACTCGTCACCCAGACATCTAAGGTATTTATTATATCTCTAAACCCTGTAACTTCTCTGGAAACATTGCCCTTCAAACCAGAACACAGTTATGTTTGCACATTACTGGTTGGCGGAAGAATAACTAGCAAATGTGTGGTACTTCCCTAGACGGACTCTGCAAAGAGTACGTTCTTATTTGGCACGCTAATTTAACTTTTCACTTCTTTCGTTAGTAATATCACTAGGAAAGGCGGTATAGAGAGCCAGTCTTCAAAGGCTGTACCTACATTTTTACTATACATACCTTCTTTGCGACAAAACAGAATCTGATTTGATATATTTATGAGATTAGTAGACAGAAAAAATGTATGTTTTGTTTGTTTTTTGTCTCAGGCGCTTCCGTCGATCAAAGATGTGTGGAGTGATGACAGGTGGTACACACACAACAGTTTATTTAGTAGTTTTTTGTGACCTCAAACGGAAGACTTGTCATTTTCGACGGTTACGAGTATGCCGATGCCTATCTTTACGTGGGAAGCCGTTCTATTTTCGTAAAATCCAATACCTTCCCACTCAATGTTCATCGTGATATGAAATAGTTAACATATAACCGGTATTGTAGGAAAGTGAAGGAAGTAAGGATATTATTTTTTGTTAGACGTGACAACAGGATTATGTTAAGGGGATACCCTGACCGAATGACCTTGAGCATTTCTTCCCCCTTCGCCGCACCCCACCTGTACGATACTTCGTAGAACGCTACTAGCGTCATCTAGTGAATACCGTACGAATTACTTACGAATAATGTTTGTAATACACCTCTACGATACCTTGTCGAACGCTACTAGCGTCATCTAGTGAATTGCATACGAATTACTTACGAATAATGTCGAAATACACCGATCTTAGAAATTGCAGATGTGGCATTCAATCAAAAAAATGTTTTCTCTTTATGAAATTTTAATGTTTACTAATGTGCCCAAAATCTTGTTTCGGTTTCTAAGAGCTAATTGGAGATTACTTAGGATTGATACTTATTTTCAACTTTTACTCTGAGACAAAATAAATGTTGATGGTACTTTGTAATAAACATCATGCGGTGCTTATTATTTACTCCACTATTTTTCGAAAGTGTTTATATGTGTATGTAACACAGTAATGTGCAAACATTACTATGGTCCGGTTTGAAAGGCAATGTTACCAGAGAAATTACAGGGCTTAATAAAAAACAGGCTCAAAGCTTAATAAAAAATAGGCTCAAAGCTTACAGGGACATATCTTAGATCTCTGGGTAACGAGCGCAGTGTAGTGCTAGGTAATGATTTGGACTTTTCACGTTCCGATAGCTGTGTGTCACTGTGCTGTTATATGGCAGGTGCTATGAAAAAATATATACAATCAATAATTATATCCTACTATTATTATAGATGTAAATGTATGGATGTTTGGATATTCAGATGTTTGTTGCTCAATCACGGGGTAACATATAAATGGATCGGGCTGAAATTTGGAACACGGATAGATTATTGTTTGGAAAAATACATAGGCTACATTTTGAACACAGGAAAAATTACGACGGGAATGGCATTTTTTCTTAAGATTAATGGAATAAATGGAATGAATAAATATGGAATGGTAATTTACATCGGATAATAAGGGGGATACGTTCCTAGGTGGCAAAATAAACAACAACAATATAAATATATTTAATTTAATTTTTTTTATCAAATTGCTTTACGAATTTACTAACGAATCGGTTTCTAACGTCAAGCGAGATAGGTAGTTATTATATATTTTACTTTAGGTACTAAAAATATTATTAGTATTAACTTTTCTATTGCTGGTTTACATGTCTCCAAAATCTAAATAACGCGTACATGTAGGCATATTTACATTAAGAAATTCGTCATCTTCGCTTTTTCTATCCATATCTGCTGTTACATTAACCTCTTCATTTAATTGAGGTGCAACATTTTCTTTGCTTTTTTTTTGTTTTACTAACGCCTCTTCAATATACGCAGGATTCCGTATAGCCATACCTCGAGGATAGCGGGGGTCCACTAATTCTGGCAACAAACAGTCGACATAAAATGAAACAAGTTTGTCTTTCATCTTCTCCTTCCAGAATATATCATTTCTGTAGATGTATTCTATTTTTAACGGTGAGTTCTGGTTCGACCAAACTGCAAATAGGCACTTTGATTTATTTGTAATGTGTAATTGCCCTTGCACTTGATAATACCATTGATGGTTTTATTTATTTCAGCCCATTCTGTGTTGTTTTCCAAAACGTCACTTTCCTCTTTTTGATAGCTTCGTCTAAGCCGAATTTGAATGCCGTTATTGGGCATTTAATTTCTATTATTGTGTCATGGTTGCATAAACCATCTGGAGTGGCTCCTAAAAATGGTAATTCTTTATCAATAAACAAACCACAAGGTGTGATTTTGATATTTTGTTGTTTTCTAATTGCTCGATAGCAATTTTTTCATTGTCCTTGCCATGTTTTAATGACGATATATGGTCAATCTTTGTTTTGTACAACAGATCCCGTACAAAGTTATGACAACTTGTGTCGTTTCTCCGCGTGACAACTTTTCCAAAGTTAGAAGCTGTTAAAATAGATCTACGCAACTCAAGCCACTCACTACATTCGCTTTGCAAAATGGTTTTTCGTTCAATTAAATGCCTTTCTTCATCAGATTTTTTTAAATTCTCCATGAATTTTTCTTTAAGCTTATTAAAAACATCTTTTGGCATGTCTGGCTTAGTGCAATCTAGACCATAGTCGTGGTCCTGTTTGGATCTGCAGTCTATAGATCGCTTTTTTGGCTTTCTATTTTGCTTGTTTTTTGCATTTTTGTTTATTCTTTTAATTTCTAGCCGTTTTATTTTACCTTGAGGGCTGTCACCTTTATTAATGCATTTATATAGCCGAGAAATTGTTTTTTTTTCATTAAAAGCTACTGCAGCAGCATGGCATCTAGTTTGATAGGAATTTTTCAGTGAAAAATTGATTCTTTTGCCACCAATCAACTTAGCCACCACACTATGAAATCCTTCGACTATGTTGCTATCAACGTCATATATGAGACTGCGAGCATGTGCTGCAACGTTTTGAGCAATGAAACATATTCTTTGCCATAAAGGGCTTAAAACAAAATCGTTTGGCAGGTCTGTTTTTCCGATATTATCACAGAAATATGATCGACACTTTGTATGGTCCCCAAAGCCATGGAGGTGACTAATTAATAAGTCGTCAAATAAAAGTTGAACGTCCGAGTTAGATTTGTGTTTTTTAATTAATTTGCAAATGGTAAACCTTGTTCGTAGTACAGCTCTTTTTGTTATAAATTTGCGGTGTTTTATATTATATTTGGTATCCGCAGCGAGTGCTTGTAGTTTATTGCAGAAATTTCGAAGAATATGGTTCCGGCATTCTATTTTTTCTACAGTCACATCAGCATAAGGACGAGCCAGTAATATTTTTGAGTATGTGCTAGAGTCACCATCGGATATAAGCTTTCCATATATTAAGTTATGCATTGTAATAGATTGTTTAAATCCTTCAACGATTATTTCACTCTCCATGTTTGTGGATGAACCACTGTAGTTTTTTAAAACATTTGTGGTCCAATGCACTAACGTTTTGGTTTGCTGCACGGGCACAGATAAAACAATATTTATTTTTAATCCCTAAAAATAATATTTCTCCCGTATGTCTTCCAATTATAGCTCCTGCGCCCGAAAGAGCGTTATAATTTTTTTTATAACTACGTTTGGACCAGCAGCCGTCAGCAATGACGTCTATTATGGGTATTCCATCCTTGTTCACCCTGCCATTACTAATTGCGAATTGCCGTTCTTTTTCTGCTGCTTTACTCGTGGATTCTAATAAAACATCTTCCCATTTTTTACTAATTAAATCATGGTTTTCTGAATAAGTCTTTTCGGATAACAGCGGGAGGTTGATTGCTGACATCAGTTCATTCAGCTGTGAATGTCCCCCCGCCTATTGCAATAGTTCCAGCGACAGCGCACGTATTAACGTTTAAATAGTTGTCGCTGCAATTATCTCCATTTATTACTTGTTTTTGATTGCAAAGCCTACACCTAAAAGTAAACTTTGACTGTAGACCAATTTGAGTTTCAGCTATGAGTTCAAGTTCAGTGAAGCCGCATCCAAGTGGTCCATGATTTGAAAATCGTTTTAATTCCGAAATGAAGTGGCTGACGTCAATAATTCTTCTGTTTATAGTCTTTTCGCATGACTCAGCTTCCTCATCATACGAAATTTGAAACTAAAATAAAAAATACATTTATTATGTACCGAAAAATATTACAACACTCCATGAGTACTCTAAGTTTTTTTTTTCTGATACACTAGCTGCTACTAAGTTTTAAATCGACCATACTAATTTTATCTAAGTTTAAAAAACACACGTGCAAGGTTTCCGGACTTACCTCTTCAATGTCTAAGTTGTTAATTGCTTCAGTGTCTTTAGTATTTGGTAAGTCCGGTGGTAAAATCTCTGGTGTACTGTAAAAGAAAAATATGTTGCATAAGGAAAATATTTTTTGCGATAGGTACAGATGACTTTATGGATTGGAGATACTTGCAAAATTCCATAGCCAAACGTCAGATAATATTTATTATGATAATATAAATAGTAGTTAATTATTCTTATTTATTTATTAATGTATATATATATATTTATACTTTTTTTTAAATTTGTCTCAGTACTGCTAATCAGATTATTTGATCTCAAATTGAGATAGGTAAAAAATGCTACAACGATTGATTCACCCTTTGGCCGTTTTCACACCGGCGCGATATCATGTCGTGGGTGTTTACGAAATTGAGGCAGCCTAGGGATAGATCAGAAAATATCGATACAGCGATATTTATCACTCGCCATCATCGTTATAAAATAGAGGCACTATTATAATGATATCTTCAACTGATATTTTTACCGATACATAGTATTGAATAACTAATCGATATACCGGGCCAATTTTAGGAGTTTTTTATTTTATTTTAAAATAACAACATATTTTATTACCTCGCACTGCACTGTGCTCGTCACCCAAAGATCTAAGATGTTATATCTCTAAGCCTTGTAGTTTCTCTGGAACCATTGCCCTTCAAACTGGAACACTGTAATGTTTGCACATTACTGGTTGGCGGTAAAATAACTGGCAAAGGTGTGTTACTTCCCCATGCGGACTCTGCCAAGAGTCCTACCACTACAAAGATTATTCATATCTACAGTTTCTTAGCTCCTTGGTACATGCATGTACGACGAACATAGCAGCGTTCCACGGTTTTATACGAGTAGTTCCCGTTCTCATTATTTTCCCGGGATAAAAAATAGCTAATGTATTTACTAGACACATGACCTCGAAAGATTTTAGAAACATGTCGGTCAGCTCAAACATGTTTTCCTTCACCGTTATTGAATGTTTGTGGAAGATTCAATTTTACTTGCTGATAAAATTGGTATAGGTATGATAAGACGTAACATTTCGCTAACTATTCACATCTTTGACCAGTAAATAGTAGATATACTTAGTTTATAATGGAGTGGAGGTATTCACTTACGTGCTATCAAAGTAATTTTGTGGAATATCTTCAGATGTTGTTGGTATTTCATTAAGACTATTCTGTCCTGTTTTTTTTCACCCGCCTGTAAATATATATAAATATTATGTAAATGCATTGTTAATAATCGTAGTTATGTTTTCAATAATTAATTAGTACCTGGTTGACCGAGCTTTGCCCGGTTTTTTAAATTATATTTAGGCAGGTACGAATTACGTAGAGATTACTTATTTAGACCTACTTAGATACGAATTAAATGCTTTTATAAAAGGCTCTAAGTATAAGATTTTGTCAGAAAAAAATAACAAAAGGAAAAAATCGAGCGTAACCATTAGGATTCGAACCGGGGTCTGTTGACTCCGAGGGCGAGCATATTCCGTCTGAGCCATATAGACTTCGAGAACAGTGGCGAAATAAGTTATCGTACTCTAATGACATTGTAGGAGTTTTTCATTGTCTAAAAACGCGGATAAAATGATGTTTTTAAAAAATAAAACCTAGCTAGATCGATTTATCGTCCCCGAAGCCATCTATATATATTCTATACCTACAAGAATTGCTCGTTTAAAGATATAAGATAAGATACTTACTGAACAATAAAAAAAACTTGGGCTTAGACAACAAGTAAGTAGGTAGGTATGAGCATAAAATAGATAATATAGAGAGTGCTTACCGAGCTTTGATCATTAGTGCTACTTTTGCACGTCCTTGTCGCACAACTTTCTTGTACTTCGGCATTTTCACCGCTTACACAAAATCGCAACAATAGCGTCTTTTCGCAAAACACAATAAATAAATAGTCTTTAGTAAACAAACAAAGCGTCCTTCCGCACAAAATTAAATAAAAATATAAAAAAACACCAAAACAAAAATTAATAGCAAAATAATAACATAGACTAATATTATCTAGTACGGCTATCGTGACGTGAGCGAGCAAATAAATGTGTGAGCTGGCGCGGCGTCGGCGCGGGGAAAAGTGGCACGTGTTTCACCCTCGAGATCTTGTGGCACACTGAATCTCAATACCCAGCGCAAGAGAGACCATAGAAAATACGCTCAGATTTTAGAATAATGTGTTTATAAAATTTCATATTGCTCTTTTGGAAAAAAGAAAACTACCAAAATGTTCGTAATTAAATTGTCTATCCGTTGGTGTAAGTTCCAAATCCAAACAATGGCTGGTTTTTGAGTAGATGCACGGTTTCAATAATTGGTTTTGATTTATGTAGTTTCGTTATGAGGAGATTAATTAAACATTATGCTAAGTATAAAAAAAACTAATCTACCATTTTAGAGCCAAAAGTTTGCAAAAATTAAATACATTTTTTGTTAGCTGATATCTCATTTGGATAAAGAGTAGATAGCTCTAGAAAATGCACAAAAAACAGCCAAAACTGCGTTTTGGTGGGGGACTCGCCTTATGTGAAAGTATATCTGTATATTGCGCTTTTACTTTTAAACTGTGGAAACGATATCAATGAAATTTGATACAGAGTTTGTATAGGACCTGAGAAATGACATAGGTTACTTTGTAATGCAAACAAAAGGATGTTCATAGAATAAAGTAAGAGGTGAAAGTTTGTATGAATACTTTGTTATTTTTAAAGTATTTTGAAACTAATTTTCCTTAACTTACCTTGTGGCATTGATGCTCCCGAAAGGATGAAGCAACCTTGATTTTTTTAAATTGATTACTTAATCCCGATGGTAAGTAAATCCATGGGTTTACCAGGCGAGATGGCGGTCAAGTGTAAACCTATAAAAGTTAAAAAAAAAAAGTTTATGGATTTAACTAGGAATATTATTTAACGAATAGAACGAAGAGACTTATTTTTTTGGAGACAGGTGTATTTTATGGCACTAAATAGCATCTACACAAACAATGACAGAGACATCAATGAATAAACTGCAGCCATTTGCTACATTATCCTAGATTTCACTGCCTTTAGCGACATATTTTCACAAAATATGTCCAATATATCCCTCGAGTATTAACAAATGACGATATACTCCATTACGATACTCATTCCGTAATTAATTAATGTTCGTTATAAATTCATTTATACTGTTTTTCATACAGGAAATATTATTTACAGGGAAACCACTAGGGTTTTATATTTTCACAAAATTCCATGTTGAACTTAAAATAAACAAGTAACAAGCAATTAGCTATTATGTTATGTCGGACTTTTTCCTTTTTTCATCCACAGAATTACGAAGAGCGCTTAGAGAAGTATTCCCTTTCAAACTCTACGCGGATTAGTGATCTTTCATTATAAATTGTGAACTTTACAATTTAATACTGCAACTCTTTAATAAAAAAAATACTAATCACAGAATATCAATAACATAAGAAAAAATGCCATAAATATTATTATTAGCAGTATTTTTTTTTTAACTTTTATGATTTACACTTGACCGCCATCTCGACTGATGTTAAGCGACGATGCGGTCTACGATGGAGCGTGTTTACCTAGAAGAAACCGATTCGCTCTCGATTTGACAAACCTCTTTGTCCGTGTCTTTGGAATATCCACCATGAAACGGTGCCGCTTCTTCGAGTTACGAGAAGTACGATAGTAAAAAGGGCAAGGTGGTATAAGATCGTGCAGATCAGTTGCACACTCTCCGAAGTGTATCCGATAAAAAACCGATAATCTAGCAATTTTGCGGCGATGTTCAAGACTTTGAAGTCTTTTTCGCACTAGAATGTCTTTGCCTATGAGTCTTTTGGCACGCCTCTCGATCGATTCCAGAGCCTCAAGCTGATACTTAGCCGATCCATCCCAAAGGTGCGAACAGTACTCCATACAAGAGCGAATCTGTGCTTTGTACAACAAGAAAAATATATATCGCGCTATATATACATATATTATCGCTCAGAGCGATCTTTACCAGGCAACAGTGCACAGACAGGAAAAATGTCTTTGCTGTGGTACAAGTTTCTTTACATTTAATCAGCTAAGTGATAATTTATAATTTTAATATCTTATCTCCCAAGTTGGACTGAACGCTAACTTTTGTGAATAACGGTTGACTTGGTGAAAAGGTTACTGGGAACAAACAATGACACTGGATATTTATATAATACGATGAATTCAATACGGTAGGTGTGATATACAAAGACGCTGACATTAATTTATTACGTAATGATAATGACCGCTCGTAAAACAACAAAATCGTGTGAAAACCCCTCTAAATCTATTTTTCTCAAGGCGCCAGAGCGAAGTGACGCGCTAAGCGAGGCAGCTTAAAACAACAAAGGGGCGGCGTGTTTGTTTAATCCTCAACCAAATCCTGTTTGATATCCTCTCCCTTCCAGAGATGTGATGCTTCATTTGCCAAAGGATTGGAGGATGTTGTGGCCCTGAGACGGGTCAAATCCTGTCCCATAAACTCTTATTATAATGATTTTGCGTGACAATTGACGGTCAAATTTTCGTGTCACGGGATCATGTATCCTTTAGATTATGATTATGAAGATTATGTATGATTTACACGTTTTATAAAATATATTCCTTGGTCAGGTCACATACCTTGCGCACAATTAATTATCATAAATAAATATGTACATAACTAACAACATAAATTTACCGACTCACTCTCGAAGTGTGTAATGTTTGCTTTCGATTAAAATGCTCCAATCTGTTCTTACCTGAAATAGAAGAAAATAAATTATATTAGTAAAATTAAGATCCACCGAGTACCTAGCAAACATCTATCAGAAAGCGCAATTTCGTAAACCCATTCGGCTGAGATCTGGCTCATTTTCTATACAAATATTAAATTTCGTAACGTGGATACTACTCTGGAGGCCAAACATACCCGTAGCGCCTTCAGAATGCAAAATGGTGGTCAAATAATGAGCGTGTCAGTGATAACAAACGGGAGGAGCTCGGAGCTAGGGCTGAGTTATGTGGGAATTTCGGGGCTAGATCCTCAGAGGTTGAAAAATTGTCGCAAAAATCTTTTCCTTGGATAAGATGTCAACCCGAAGCTATATACATAAATGTTATCACCGAGTTATAAAGTATTACATTAAAGTAGTTAACATTTAGTTTTGGTCAAATCGGTACAGTAACTTAGAATTCAACGAACTTGAAAAGACAAAACTGATTGAATCGCAATTTTGGAAACGGCAGCTACTTTCCTTCTGCCTCTTTTAATTAATTTGATTTGAAAATAATATTATTATTATTTATTTGTAACCAAGTGTATGTAACAATTTGAAAATGATTTTGTTACAAATAAAAAACCTTGAAAATATAAGGCGAACGTTTAGAAAATTGAAGTTAGACAACTATTTTGACTCAAATATTGAGACTACGAAACGCATCTATTTGTAAATAAAGATCCTAACACTGCGCTACATTCCACGCCTAGTATAAGACGACTTTTCTCTTTGCCCTGTAATTTTTTTAATAAATTTAGGAAAATACGTGATAGTCATTTCGCCTAATGTACAGTAAGAATGCTTCTGAAAGAGGTAAGTATATTATACCGCTTGTAACGTGAATTTCTCTAGAGACTGCTCGAAATACGAGAAAGGAATAATACTTAGCGATTATTATCCACACAAAGGGCTGTTTCGAAATTGTATACACTAAATATATGTATATGTATTATATCAGGTAGGTATCTGGCCGCCATAGCTTTGCTTAGTTTGGGGTCAGATGGTGTTGTGTGTGAATTGTCTACCAATATATATTTATTACTAGCGGCCCGTTCCGGCTTCGCTCGGATAATTACCTAGATATCAACCGTAGCCTCATCTGCCGGGCTGATTTGTGAATCTAAACCATCCAAGGCCCTACTCAAACGTATACAAAAAAAACATCAAATCCGTGGAGCCGTTTATGAGGAGTTTATTTACAACGAAAAGTGGCATTGATTTTTGTATATAGATTATTTATTATTTACTCGTATTTATACTTAATTTAACAGTCAGCGACCAGTCTAGTAAATACTTAGTCAAAACTTACTCGTGTGTGTGATTTTTATGAACAAATTATATTCAAACTTTATTTTATTATAAGACCACAAGAATTCATCATCTCTGAAATTGACAAAAAGTCCAGTTGTTCATAAGAAATTCTTTTAGAGATAAGATGGTCAGTTGCTAAGTAATTAGTTCTTGTGTGTTTTGTTGGTTATTTTGAACTAAAATGCTATAATGAGTTAATCGTAGATCTCATCATCGCTTAACATCAGGCGAGATGGTGGTCAAGTGCGAACCTATTATAGTTAAAAAAAAAATCTATGTATGTGCTCTATATGGGGAAAATAATTGTAGTTCATCATGAAGTGTGGAAAGCAATTATTATGAATAAGTAATCCTGTGATAATAAATATCCTGTAAGTAATGACACAGGTGTTTGAATTTTCCTGTATTTGACGATTGTCTGGAAGAGCCCGCTCTAAGCAATAAGTGCTAAAATTGCTAGTTTTGTTTTAGAATGTTTGTATATTTTTTTACTTTAAGGTCAATAAATAGTTCATCCACCTATCTACATTAATAGAAACAAAATCTTTTTGCCAAAACGTTACCCAAAAACAGTTTCCTAAGCACCGGGCCGGGTTTTTGATCCTCGTACAATATTTTCTTTGAACGAAATGCAAATATTCGGGACCCTGACATGCCCATTACATATTAACTCAAAAAGCTTTGTCTCTCTGAGCGTCGAATAAATCTACTTAGAATGTGTTTACGTTGCCGCTTTAAAAGCGAGTACGTAATTAGTTTTTTTAGTATTTTTATAATGTTTTAAGCCTTTAAACCGGCGGAAACCTGATTAAACCGGATAAAGAGCCCTGTTAACGCCACCGGCACGCTCGCGGAAATAAATTTTAATAAAGTTAATTAAGTTGTACTACGGTATTATCTCTGTCAAATTTTAACTCCCCTGAGTTAAAATGTAAAATGTCACCCCTTGCACTTTTTAGATGTTTACGCACGGTATCCGATTTTTTTGGCAATTGTAGGCGTATTTACTAGTAGCGACCGGCGGTTTTCACCGCATAGTTCAAATTCTCGTAATTTTCACGTGATGAAAAGAAGCCTGTGCTTCTAGACTATGATCTAACCGTGTTCCAAAATTCAATAATGCGTTCCGACGTGATTGAGCAATAAACATTTTTTTTTTACCGGTATGACTTTAAAAAGTTTTTGGCTTCCGTAAATATTAGGTAATTGGCAGTAAATCTTAAAAAAATATATTAGTTTAAGCTATGCCAAACCCACTTTGATGCCAGTTAGGAGCCAATAAATAAATAAATATTGGTGGACATTTCATACACAATACTATCTGACCCCCCAACTAAGCAATGCTAATGTACGCCCGGTAGCTAATATACCTCTAATACTTATATGGTTGTAAATACATAGGTACTTGTTATACACAGAAACACCTAGGTCATTGTGTTCACAATAATGTACCAATTATTGTTTCTTATTGTAAGCGCCAAATACTTTTTGTGTCAACTACCACTCATACCCGTAACGTGCAGTTTACCCAGGAACAAAACGCACGAAACTGCTTAAAAAAAAAGATACTCACTAATATATTTGTCGGGGAGACAGATAGATCGCCCGACATCAGTGAGGGCGGATCAGCCATTTTCCGTCACGTGAGGTTATGCCTGGTTTCTTCAGTTGCGGGTTTATTGAAACCAATAGTTGATATGAATCAGCGGAGTTATATATTCCGTTTTACAATTTATTTGATACAAATTAATCACAGGCAATTAAGATTGAGATGGATTTAGAAAGCAACAGATTTGTACGCGAGCTCAACTGACGTTCACCCATAGAGATAGAATGGCATAGAGAATATTGTCGTGAGGATTTGTGTACTAACCTTGTTCAACCTTTTTAACTCACTTGTTAATGTCAACCTGTTACAACTTCTCAACGCCATTCCACTCCAATGTAAGCGACCGGTGTTGCCGCGTACGACCCTGTTCGAGTAATACTCGCTCTAAATCTGTACACAATAATCATAAGGGTACTCTGCCCCGACACGGCCATCCTGCTGTTCATACGTCCTCGTGTGAATCTTCATGGTCTGTTAGCAACACAATATACCAATGTGTAATAACGATAACAAAACGTGTACCAAAGTACTCCTCAAAACAAACAAAAACAATCGATTTTCTAAATGACACCGATCACCGATCGCACAATCTACTGGTTCATAATAGCGACACACATCAGAACACATCAAAATTACAGCAAGTCTATACAATTTCCAGGCACCCCTCTGAAAACTTGTCTTCTTTAATTCCAGTACCTCTTACACCTATCTAGGTGCACTACTCAATCTACCCATTTCAGTATAATCTGATCAATTACCACAAAGGCGGGCCACACAGGCTTTTCCTGCACATTGATAACTAAGGTCAGGACTAAGGGTCATCGATTGCCACATAGACCACAACAATTTGCCACACAGTCATCTACATAAAATTGCTACACCGGCTGGTCACCAAAGATTGCCACACAGGCCAGTCAACAAATATTGCTACACAGGCCAATCAACAAATATTGCCACACAGGCTTGCCACACAGGCTTGCCACACAGACTTGCCACACAGACTTGCCACACAGGCTTGCCACACAGGCTTGCCACACAGACTTGCCACACAGGCATGCTTCACAGGCTTGCCACACAGGCTAGTCAATAAATATTGCCACACAGGCTTGCCACACAGGCTAGTCAATAAATATTGCCACACAGGCTTGCCACACAGGCTAGTCAATAACTATTGCCACACAGGCTAGTCAATAAATTGCCAATAAATATTGCACACAGGCTAGTCAATAAATATTGCCAAACATGCTAGTCAATAAATATTGCCACACAGGCTGGTTTTATTACACAATAACTCTGATGATCACAGACGTAAACGCAAAACATCCTGCTCTCAAACCAAAGTCAAAATCAAAGGGAACGGTACCTTCGGGCATTGCGTGGAGACGTTCATGAGCGTATTTGTATGAGCGATTTGAGTTCATTGCCTTCATAGTCAAAGTTCTTCATTGACAAATGTACAATTTACACGTCAATTAAATAAAAAAACAAAATCAAAAGAAAGAGCATACAACCTGTATACGATTTCAAAGCTTAAAATAACTAATTCAATGTATGACAATAATTATCGTACAGAAAACCGTCAAGCATTACGCGAGCATAATAATTATGTTTTAATACAATACTTCCTACTCGTACTCTTTTTTTACACCTTATAGGAACTCTGTCATCACTCTCCAAAAATTCACCGCAACTATAAAAAGTTTGATCGATAAGCCAGCACTTCAATCTGTTTCTGTTCAAACAATATCTATCACCATCCGAAAATTCGATCACCTTGTACAGGCCCTTGAACTTTGCATCAAGTTTGTCTGATTTCTTTCATGATTCTCTGTTAAAACATAATCACCAACGCAAACTTCTCAATTTCAACTGAACTTTTATCAAACCTCGCCATTTTGCGCAAGGCGCTCGTGTTTATTGCTTGAGCGGCGCGCTCTCAAACTATTTCCAAATCTGTATCCACTATATCGTCCAAAGTCATTACATTAGGTTTAACGGTCTAGCTACTCTACCAATCAAAGCTCTACTTGGCTTGCTCTTGTGACACGGTTTCCGGTACCGAAAGCAAGCTGAATATCGGGCAAAGTGCCTTGCCATGACTGATTATTACCCGTTTCCACTGCATATTTTTAAGAGAGACCATAACCCTATCTACCTGACCGTTGCCACGTCTGGTCCCGGTAGAAATCAAATGGAATTTAATATTCTGGTCACTACAAAATCCTTAAACTCTTTACTAGCAAAACCGAGCCCTTGATCCGCGATTATACGATTCAGCGCTTTTCCAACAAATCCATGTTGTTTTATTGCATTCCTCATGAATTCCGAGTCATCCTGACTCTATGGTTTACAATAGACCCGACCTCCGCCAGAGCCAGACACGCACCGCGCATCCACGGACTGCCTAAAACAGACGCCGACTTCTAACGGACTATGGCTACGAAATTGCTACTGGTACGGCCCGACCAACTGACCTAAGATTCCATACTATCACTCAACTGCATCTTCTCTATTTTAAGAGATATTTGGCCCTCAGACATTCTCATTAACATTCTCATTATCATGTGTATACTTGTAAGTAAGCTTAGAGTGTAATGTTCTCTAAAACTGAGATCGTATTGTTTAGACCAAAAAGTAAACCATAATCAGGAGCTCATGTCGACTCTCTGCTGTTATAAGAGCAGTGTTCTTTGACGCTTATAGTCACAGATATCAAATGAAAAGCACCGGCGGAGAGTTTAATTTTGAAAGATAATGGCACCATAAAGGCAATGTATTTGATTGGATTTACGGGCGGGTATACAGTGTTACTACTAAACTCGCCATAGTCTACACACATGTGGTCTGAACCATCGTTTTGTTGTTTACAAATATAGCTGGGTTTTCAAATGGGGAGCAGCTAGATCTAATAACATTCGCTTCTAAGAACGGATTCGCATGATCACGTAGCCCTCCGATCATCTGCGGACATCCTATACGGTTCCATTGTATCACGCTATTTAAAAATCAATAATTTTAATTAAAAGCTCGCCTGTGTTCATTCAGGTTGTAATACCCGCAATGAAACACTCAGAAAAATGAATTAACGATTTCAAAAACTTAAGACTTCTTATTCTTCTTCTTATCACTAGTTTAACATTTGTTACGATAGAAGTTACATGCGATTGATAGAAACTATTATATTGTGTTATCAAATTTACACAAAGAACTTTAGTTAATGTGAGTTGCGTCGTTGTCATGTTTTCTGACTAGCCCCGATTTAAAACTTTACGGCCTAACATGACGTCACTTTCGTAATAATTGTTCAGCAAACTAAGTAACAAAATCTTTAGAGGATGATCGTTAATCACTACACGGCATAAAATCTGTCCTTCACTAAATGTTCCTGTTTGACCAATACCAGTCATAGCAAAAACATTACGAATTCGTTTACCTTTGCGTGCTACAGTAGATACCCTCCAAGTTGTGAGATAGTTGATAACTCCCGAAGTAAATAGGTAGCTGTGATGATAAACTTGATGAAACTGCTTTTTAAACTCAGCTCGGCATAGGGTGGGCTATTACAGCGATTACAATCTTTAAATTAAAACTGAATGAAGAGGCAATAATTACGAATGACAACTAGAAACGAACACACCTGATTGACGGTTGAGGCTCCTCGCTGAGCGTAGACTTTGACTCATCGACTTGATCGCTCGACTGCTTGATTAGTGATGGACCAACCAATCTCCACAACTTTATATCGGTGTAGGCTGGCAGGTGGGCAGGCACGTGGTCTGTCTACTGTGGATAGGTGGCAGGTAGCATAAAGACTATCGTTTCGGTCGAAATGTAAAAAGCAGCTTGCTTCCACGTAATTCCTTCATAGGGTAATCTCAGTTAACCACGTTGATGCTTCGCCTTGAAACGCCTTGCTTATGGTTGACCGCCACTTGTGTTTATTTTCCGACAAATAAATCTGCGTCACACACATGATATTGCATTGGTATTTTGATTTACATCATCGTATCGCCAGTTCTTTATAGGAGGCTGATTTCGGTGATTGCAGCGGCTCTATTCATACTCGCATGTTTTCCAAAATCTCACACCAGGGATTTACTTATCGTTAGAGTTAGTTTACTTCCATTTAAGTTTTTCTCCCATGTACAAATCCACCGCGTCCTGCACCACGCACGAATATCGTGATCGGCGAATCAGGGTTAAATTACGGAAAAATAATTTATTTACTTTCAGCATAACTCGGTTTCTTAAGGGCAGTAATCATTTCGCGTATCGTGCGTGGCTGCATATAACTTCTGCCACTCATCATGATCGAGATTACTGTTAATATTACTCTGACCTGCATTCTGTTGATGTGGACGTTGTCGGGATCCCACTTCTGATGTCGGGGAGACAGATAGATCGCCCGACATCAGTGAGGGCGGATCAGCCATTTTCCGTCACGTGAGGTTATGCCTGGTTTCTTCAGTTGCGGGTTTATTGAAACCAATAGTTGATATGAATCAGCGGAGTTATATATTCCGTTTTACAATTTATTTGATACAAATTAATCACAGGCAATTAAGATTGAGATGGATTTAGAAAGCAACAGATTTGTACGCGAGCTCAACTGACGTTCACCCATAGAGATAGAATGGCATAGAGAATATTGTCGTGAGGATTTGTGTACTAACCTTGTTCAACCTTTTTAACTCACTTGTTAATGTCAACCTGTTACAACTTCTCAACGCCATTCCACTCCAATGTAAGCGACCGGTGTTGCCGCGTACGACCCTGTTCGAGTAATACTCGCTCTAAATCTGTACACAATAATCATAAGGGTACTCTGCCCCGACATATTTATAGCACATTTAAGCACAGTAAATATCCATTAAAAAGTTTAGTCTAAATCGCCGAACGTATCGTTCGTCGTGAGTAATCTCCCGAACTAAAAGCCGAAGGAAAGTGAGATGAAGCGTCCTACGTGACTGAAAAGAGTACCAACATTTTTTACTGTCGCCAGTAAACAAAACGAACTGCCGCGCCGGGCCGTTAATTTCTTGAAACTTGCTATCTTTTCTTATCTAGCAGAAATTATTGCTGTTTATGGTTTTTGTTATTGTACGTGATGAAGGTTGCTATAATCGTACCTAAGTTATATTCCATAAAAACAGTACATCTGTAGGTTTGTCAACGCAAAAACTAACCTTGTATGTATTCTTTCAAGCAAAAACCATTGGAGGTATCTGGATGAAATTTGGTACATAGATAGGTCAGGAACAATACATAGGCTACTTTGCATCTAGGGAAAATAACGGGATCAGGAACTACGCATCTGAAACCACGGGATGCTACTAGTCTATAATGTACTCGTATTTACCAATTCAACTTTACTAAAAGAAAATTGGTCGATAGTATAACGTGACAACGTCATAACAAAACATTGATAGATGTGGCGTACGCGAACAATGAGCGTAACGGGACATAACGGGACACTT
The DNA here is from genome assembly GCA_017562165.1 of Ectropis grisescens. Classification (NCBI taxonomy): domain Eukaryota; kingdom Metazoa; phylum Arthropoda; class Insecta; order Lepidoptera; family Geometridae; genus Ectropis; species Ectropis grisescens. The sequence continues at coordinate 9,541,110 of CM029784.1, read as the reverse complement.
TTTCGTGCATGCAGCCAGCGTTAATCCATTTATTAGACATTGTTACGTCAAAAATTACAGTGCTGTGGTTCGCGTGAACTTAGAGTTGGGTATACGATGGTAATGAAAATTACGCCAGAACAGTTACAAGTTCAACAGCAAATGGATTTCCAGTTGATATTAAATTCTTTTATCTTTTATAATACGAATGACATGGTATCTAGTACAATGAATTCCTGATAGATGCTAAAACTGTCGGCTAATGTAACTATGGAGTTACATTGATGTAGTTAATGCATCCCTATTTCCTATTAATACTAGATGAAAAGACTAGTAGCACTTTCCACTTTTAGTTTTTACGTCTGCCGTGTGGTCTCTAGAACACATACATTTTATTTTTTAATAATCTAACTGACGGACTAATTAGTTAGAATTGAAGTTAAATAAATATTGCTGGGCACACACACAGCACCATCTCACCCCAAACTAAGCAAAGCTTTTTTTTTAACTATAATAGATTCGCACTTGACCACCATCTCGCCTCTTGCAATATAGTGGCCAGATAGCTGATATAATACTTTTGTAGTTGTAAATACATACTTTTTATACATAGAAACAACCAGACAAAGTACAAATATTTGACTTCATCACACAAATATTTGCACTGAGTGGGAATCGAACTTACGACCTTCGCAGGCAGAGTTACTACCCACTAAGCCACGAGGCCAGTCAATAGATGTGATGGTTTGGAATGTTTGGATGTTTAGATCTGTGTTGGTTATTGGATGTCCGGTGAACTTTGAAACGCAGATAGATTTAAGTCTGAATATACCCATAGATTTAGTACTTGATATAGGTATTATTTAACTTTTAAGAAATATGTTTTTTTTTCTAAATTCACTAAATTCTACACACACGAAGCAGCTGGCAAATACTGGTATAAGTACTATAAACGAACACAAATGTTTCTAAGGTAATGAATATTACTCTTTCGACCGCAACCCAAAAGGGCTAGGTAGGCATCGTGTAACTCCACACCGCACTGCTATGGTTTCTTTAATAAAACTCTACCTACTTTTTTCTACAGACATTAATTTTGGATGTAATCTGTTAGAAAGAGAGGGCAAAAGCAGAAGGTTAAAAAAGGACAACACGAGAGGGGAAGTTAATCTCTCTGTAATGATAACCTCTACACCTGTCGGTTATTTGGCTAAAAATTATGGGCCCCGGTAATGAAATGATGTGGGCAACATTTGGGTAAAATGAAAATATTGAGCTGTCATATTAAATTCGCGCACGTGTACACAAATTGTTACGGACAAGGTTGAACATCATTTTGTAAAGCTCTTTAGGAAGGTGTGGTGATTATAGCGTTTATTACCTTAGTGAGAACCTAACTGGTATTTAATTTGCCTTTATTCCAATTTAAATAGACAACAGATATGGTTTTGAATAATTTAACCAACAAATTCCTAAAACATTACACTAAATATCAGTATACATTTGGAACGCGAAATAATAGTATAAATACATTTGGTACATGTTCTAAACTATCTAAAATGCCGAATTAAGGTCAAGACTTTCAAAGCACAATACTTACAGTCAGATTTGCATGTTGCAAAGGGAACTTTGTTTTGGGTATTACTTTAATAATAAATTTGAATGTCTTATCATACATTTTGTAAAAAAAATCGAATTTCGTGTCATATTTACTCGAAGATATCAAGAATACATCAAAATTAAATTTCCCTTCTAATCTTATAAGTGTAAAAAGTTTGAATATTTGGTTACACATTGATGTCTAAAGAATTTTTGAGTCTGTTGGAAATTTGGAACTCAGGTAGATTCAAAGAAGTTAGAAAAGAATAGATTATAGACTGGAATAACACTATGAGGTTCAGGTCTAGGCTCCAACAAAATTAAACTACGCATTATTTTGAAATAATACCTCCATTTTATTATATTAATATATTTTCGTATGTTTTAGTCATTATCTCGCATTGCGCTTTATATCTAGATGTATCCATCTATCTATCTATCAAGAAGCGTCACTCGAACCCGTGACCACAATATCGTGGCCGGTGATTGGACTAGTGTCTACGCTTCTAATGGGTTGTCACGTACGTAATTTAAACAATAACATAGAATAGATAATATAGAACAATAATTCAAAAAGATATTCAACACAACAATGACCATGATCAATTACGTCAGGCAGTATGGAAACGAATATATTTTTCTTATAATACATATGGCATTAAAAAAACTAGTTTTCAAAAATTAAACATTAAATTAAAAATACACACATTTTTGGCGCAATAAACGAATTTTTTACTTTCAATGATTAAACGTAATTTACGTAATATAGATGTTATAAATAGAACATATTGCGAGTATCTCTCAAATATCAAAACAGATTTTAGAAAACTAATAACCCAATAGTCGTAAAAGTGGAGTACTTTTCTGAATCCTAAGCGAACAAATATGTAGTCAGATAACAGTGTATTTATTCAAACACATGAATAAGTATAAGCACTTAAAGCCGAGTTATAAAAATAGGTACAAACGGCATTTTTCGGTTGGCTGCCGCGCTCAAAGCATAATTCCTGGTTTGTAGTAGAATGCTTTTATTCCTGAAGAAAAATATTAAATGTACTGATGTTAAAGTAAAGACCGTGAAACTCGCTGAGCATACGTAATGCGGAAAGGGAAACAATTTGGTACAGTACCTACTTAACTTACGGTACTTAGGAAAATGAGGTTTGTTGCCTACATTTTTTGGAGATAAAATTGACCTGAACCTCTTTATTTATGACTCTATTATTTAAAATATTTTAACTTGTAACATTTTTGGTTACATATTCAGAGTGAAGAAACTTTGCAACAAATAAAGTGAGTTACTTCATGTCAGACTAGAAATAGAGGATAGGTAGGTTCTATACAAAATTTCTTTTTACAGCTATGTAATAAAACGTGTATTATTCTGTCTAACTGAAATAAAATTATTCTTAGACCTTGCAATGGTATATTTAATTATAGTTAAAATGACCTAATAATTATATTTCTGTCATTGTTTTGCAATATTTTCAACATGACTTAAAATCACGAAAGTTTAAAAAAAAGTATTCATTTTCAGTCTGTCCTCTAATTATATTTAACAAAGGCAGCAATTAATTATTCATCTTTCATTCAATATTTGTAACGCCAAAGGCCATTGATATTCAATGTATCTGTTATCTGTAAGAAAATACGAATCCCTGCGGTTTGTACATCGATACTTGTCATTAGGTCATGTTTATTTGTTTCAAGGAGTTATCTATACTAATATTATAAAGCTGAAGAGTTTGTTTCTTTGTTTGTTTGAACGCTAGGATCTCGAGAAGTACTGGTCCGAATTGAAAGATTCTTTTTCTATTAGATAGTTCATTTATCGAGGAAGGCTATAGGCTATAGAACATAACGCTACTATCAATAGAAGCGGAGCATGAATCAAGAATGTAACAAAAACGGGGGAAAACCCTTTTTGAGAGTTAACAGGTGGGGTAGCAGGTAGCTGAAGAGGTTTTTTGTTTGAAAGCGATATTATCAGGAATGACTGAACCGATTTCAGTAATTTTTTCACCGTTGGATATGTACGGGATCCCGATGAGTGCTATATAATGTACCACGGGCGAAGCCAGGGCGGACATCTAGTAATTAATATAGCTCCTTGAATGTCAAGGAGTTATTAATTCAAAACACTACTATTGTATTGCACTGTGCTATGTCGGGGATTCTAGTTCTCTTATTTTCAACCGAGTTCTGTTGCATAGCAATTTCTATAGAACGATATACAAAAGCTATGCCATTCACAACATAAAGCGATCAAAGATATCGACGAACATAATTAAATGTATGGATATTTCACAGAAATTAACTGCTAAATAAAAATAAGTTTAATTATTTTGTTAGGTATTTAATAACTTATCAAAAAATACGATTCTCGTTAGTCCGTCAGATAGATTATGGAAAAATAAGGGACACGTATTTTTTTATTTACCAAATTATTAAAAATCATAAAATTTCCGAATCGATCAATCGATCGATCTTAATAATTGTTTCATTATCTCGGCGTTTCGCCAGCGTTACAACTGTCGGCGTCGTGTCACGAGAATATTCAACAATGATTATGTGTATGTATTTTTTCTATCAAGCGAATATTTTGTTCGACTTAAAATTACCAAAAAAAACGATGTCATTAGACGGATTAATAATACTTACCGTTATTATTTTATTAACTGTGTTACAAATTGCACTCACCATGGATGATTTGAAATATATTTAATGTTCCGTCTTATTCATTTTACATTTAAAAAATACTTTTTCTCTGAGAAATGTTGAAATTCAGATTCGAAAGTTTCCATACCCCAAAGTATGGATTCCGAATGCATTTTTCCGTGTAGATATTTATGTGGAATTTTAAAGGAAATTTCTCTAACACTGTCTGTAAAGTTTGCTGATACTTTGGCTCGTTCGATGAAATATAGCTGCCTGGGAAGAAACTGGCGGAAGAAAGATTTTACAAGTTTCACACCAAGACATAAATATGACTTTGTTATTCATGTCGTTGGTGTAACATTGGAATAAAAAACTAAGAAAATAAACACTGGGATAAAGCAATAAATTCTATCGTCATCATAACCAAAATCATATTGATTAGTATCATTACTTCACTCCGATATGGGAAGTACCTATTAAAGAAATTAATATTTTGCATATTTCTCACAAAACACAAACAAGCCCCAATCTAAGCAAACCTTGCATTATGGTAGCTAGATAACTGATACAACGATACGTGTGTAATAGTAAATACATGTTTGTAATGCAATTGATACACCATTGACGTACACTTTCTTGGGATGCCCAATATTAGTTTCTTGAATATTCTCACCTAAAAAGGGCATAATTTTCAATACTAAACGTTATTTTTTCCTTTTTTGAACGTCATAAAATAAAATCCAACTCGTTACATCTCAATAACTATGAGCAATTTTGGAACTTCGGAGTATCCAACTCAATAAAAAAGAATGCGGAAATTAGGTAAAACTTTCCGCGCGCAAGCAATAATTCTTCGAGAAGGAATCTGACATCTAAACTTTTAAGAGTAAAGGTTACGAAAATATTACCCACAATGTAATAAAAGTTGCGAAATCTGCTGACACTTTATACGCTACGTGCCGCAAAAATGTCGTCAAAGTTGAGTTAGAACGTAACTTGTTACTCAGACTGAGTAACTCATTACCCCCTACTCGTCTGAGTTACAGCGAGAGTTCCTTACGCGTCATAAACCCATCTTCAAGCGCACTCGTAGCGAACCCTAATCAGACGTAATCTAGTTAAAACTTTCCCAATAATATGTCCCCCGGATTCGGAGTTGCGTATAGCAGATACACGGACAAGAACAGTAATTAATTTAGTTTATCAGCTGTACCTACTTAGCGGTAGTGGATAAAATATCAGCTGTGCCCAGCAGTTTTCCCTTCAATATTTCAAAACTTTTACGAAAAAACAAAACATATATGAATCTATATCTAATATTGATCTATGATGTAGGTACGTAACTTCCCGAAAAAAACATAAAACTCTATATTAAAATGTATAATACATGTTACGTATAACCATATATTTAAAAAGCCACAAACATTTTAATTTTTTAGCAGTCAGATCTGTCGATCAAATATTCGAAGGTTGTGGCACAAAAAAATACGAAATCTATGGGTTGTGGCGTTTTAAAATTTGATGGATCTTATGTAAAACGATGTAACTCTATATACTATAAAATACTCAATAGACTATAAAATACTTAAAAATTCAGTATTAACGTACTGGTTTATGTTTGTCGTGTTTAATATTCATCATTCAGAGTTAAGCAATCCAAAACTGCTTTCAGTAAAGTCAGATCAGTTTTCTTCTCTGAGTATGTGACACAAACAGACAAGATTAAGTTTAAGTCAAGTTTATAGTAAGTATAATATGGTGATGGCTATGTATATGGTAGTAAGTATAATACGGTGGATAGAGTCGACGCGAATGTCTTAATTTAACGGAAAGCAAAGCCAAACTTTAATAAATAGGTAAGCACATTTCTGTGAAACAAAGTAACTATGAAATTGCGGTGTTATGGAAAGTAAAGTAAAACTATTTATAACACATTTGCTCGCAAAGGGTATCTTATTTTTTGCTCGGCCTACATCTCTGTCTGAAAATTTAATCCTCTGCTTTCTTGTAGCTCGACCCATAGGCGAGAGCTAGCTATAACGCCTTGACTGTAATTTTCAACTTACCGCACTTATATCATTATGTACTCTTGTACTCTTCGTATTTAGTCCAAGATTTATTATGCTGAAAGAAAGGTAGCTATAGTGCTGGCTATAGCTTCCATTCAAGTCCTTTTATCACGTTATGTAAGTTGTATTTTCGGCCTAGTACAAATTTACACCAATTCCTCGATAGCTATTTAGTTCGAGTGTAGGAAATTTCAGCCAGGTTTCCCGGCAACGAATCGTAATCCTCTTTGAAATTCTGGTAATAATCAAATCAAAAAATATTATTTTATAGAATCTAATTTGAAGGAATTCCCTTGCTAGTATTCTTTGCGAGCCTAGCATATCGCGTCATTTAACTAATGAGATAAATTTCAACCATTTGGGGTGTTTTCTCCCCCCGGCAGTTGAACAAGTAATCTTTCAATCTTATAATGACATAAGTTCTTCCAAGATGATTGTCGGATTTTGGGATGATTAGAAGACTGATTGGCTATGGGTAAAAAATATTTTTATACGATCAACGTGCACTATTTTATAGATTTGTAGGCGTAAAAATGTAGCATATAGTTTAGTTAATCTGCAAACTGACTTAGCAGACACATAAACTTATAAATAATAAAAAGTAATTAAGTGTCTTTTTGTAGCAGGTTTTTCCAATTATGCAGAATCACGAAAAGCTACTAAAAACTACGAGTAACACATTGAAATAATACCTAGAAAACATTTTGTCTATGCAAGCGAAACCGAACTCGCCAAGCTATGCCTGATCTCATCAATATTATTTTGTACAGACAGCGCGGTGTCACCCGAATAGTTTCACATTTTTTCGTGATTAAAAGTAGCAAATTTGCTATTCCACATAATATAAGAGTTTAACAAACGTTGTTTCAAATTTTAGCCTGTATCATGAAATTATAAAATACATACAAGTACTAGTTTTTCTTTTCGTTAGAGCGTTTCGGTATGCCATTTCCTGCCCCTGCACGGTCGCCTAGTAGAATTTGCTCTTAGTGATCAGGCCGCCAATTAAAATACTTATACAATAGATTAATAGTAGATTCTTTCTGAGATTTATAATCTGTGGCGGTTGCTTTTTAATAAAAAGTTGTAGTGTGATATTGTATTGTCTAGTTTGTGTATTGTATTTCATTGTATTGTGTTGTATAACACATTTCGATTGATCCTCTAGGTTTGCCAATATTGAAGCATCTGCAACTTAAAAAATTGGATAGGGATTGAAATGGAAAGCAATAAATAAAATAAGCACTTAATTAATTAGGAGAAGCAAGGACGGTATCTTTTCTAATAATTATTTTATCTCAACATGAAAATAATTCTCATAAGAACGGAGTACCCACCCATTCATGAAATATGAATATTTCATATAGAGATCCGAAATCTCTTTACTTCAATCCGGTTTTCTAAATATTAAAGGTAGATAGGGTTTTATATTATTTACGTAACTTATAGCAATGTTTACATTTTTATATAAATTATTATTTTTTAAATTAAAAGTCACGTATTCTTGTATCGTGTAGACGGAGTGACGGGTGAGCAGGATATCTGATTGTAAGTAGCGTGCTACTGCCCATAATAGCAGTGTCTCGCAGCTTTTCAAACATCTGGAGTCCAAATCATTACCTGGAACTGCACTGCGCTCGTTATTCCGAGATATACGACGCTTTATCTCTAAGCCTCTCTCATTGTGACAAATTGTATACATTTTCAAAGTTTGAAATAATCATTTATTTCACTGTAAATAATTATCGAACAGAAAACTGTCAAGCATTATATTTGTAATAATATGTTTTTATTTGTTATTATAATTATCAAAAACTTGTTACAAGCAACAGTAGGTAAACCAATGTAAATTAATGTTCTTTGTCTCTCACATTCTTTCAGCCCTTAACAACATACGCAATGGGATGGAAACGATCAAAAACGTAATCCATTTTCTTTTAGATGGAGCCTGATAATAATTCAAAGAAATATATCTCTTGGCACCTATAAATGCGCTTTATTTTTATGTTCTCTTACGTCAATAAAGCTATTTAATGGATATAAAAGTTTATAACTTCTATAAAGCGTAGGAAGTCTTTATGAAAACCGTTCTATTTCATTGACGTCTAATGTGTGTGAAAATTACGACAGCAAAGTCACAAGAGCTTAACCTTGGTTCAGGACATCTTGAGTTCAATTTTCAAGATATTTAAGTTATTTTTAACTGCTTCGAAGGCTAACAAACCGACAGTGTGTTCTGGTTTAAAAGGCATTGTTTTCTATGTAATTACAGGCCATAGATATAAATGATTGTATAAATATATATATGACGAGCGCAGCGCCAGTACAAGGTAGCGATTTGGATTTTTCAAGTTCAAATAGCCGCGTGGTATATTGTGCCGTTATGGGCAAGCACATTGCTTACTATCAGGCGTATGGCCGGTTCGTCTCGTCACTCTACAATACTAAAAAGTCAGGAAAGATGACACATCTTTCAGATTTCTTTAAAATAAACTAAACGCGCTTCATCGTAGACCGCATAATCACTTAATATTAGGCGAAACGGTGGTCAAGCGTAAGCCTAGCAATGAAATAAAATGGATATGTAATAGATACATTTTTCATATGATAAACTAGATAATTAACTGTTCCGTTCAAAGTTGAAATTAAAGTTCAAAGTTCCGTTCAAAGGTAGCCGGGGAAAAAGTTACTTTTAGCGGCAAGGCCGCCAGTTGTAACACAAGAACTTCTTTGCCAGTATATCTGTTTTTGGTTTGTACCACAAAGAGCCTTCTATCACTTACTACTATCTAAATATTTTCATTTCACCCTTAAATTTCTCTTCTACCCTCGTCTCGATTTAATCTCAACAAAACCAAGATATTTTCAAAATGTTGGTAAGTAGAGCCTCGCATAAAAATAACTCTGCGAAATTAATTTGTTCGTCGACTATGAGGTGTCGTACAATAACATTTTACGATCAACAAATTACGAAATTCATCCAAATAAAAAGCCAACGTTTGATCGTTCGTACACAAAGCATACATCAGTGTAGAAGTATTTGCGGTAGTACTTGGACGAAAACAACGTCAGCATAACGGATATTTTTTCTTAATGTTGCATGTATAATGTTATAAATGCGAAAGTAATTCTGTATGTCTGTCTATCCATTACCGCAACAGCTGTACAGATTTAATTAAATATGGCGGAGTCTAAATCCTTAGAAAGGACATGTTAAAAGGGTGTGATGGCCGTTTTTTAATCATCATCATCATCATCATCATCAGCCACAAGACGTCCACTGCTGAACATAGGCCTCCCCCCTAGATTTCCATAACGAACGGTCCTGCGCAACCTGCAACCAGCGGTTTCCAGCGACCTTTGTGAGGTCATCTGTCCATCTAGTGGGAGGCCGTCCAACACTGCGTCTCCCGGTTCGTGGTCGCCACTCAAGAACCTTTTTTCCCCATCGGTTGTCAGTTCTGCGAGCGATGTGGCCTGCCCATTGCCACTTCAGCTTGCTTACTCTTTGAGCTATGTCGGCCACTTTCGTTCTTTTGCGAATATCCTCATTACGGATTCTGTCGCGCAAAGAGACTCCGAGCATAGCTCTCTCCATAGCTCGCTGTGTGACTTTGAGCTTCGTTATGAGACCAACAGTGAAGGACCACGTCTCAGTTCCATAAGTCATCACTGGCAACACGCACTGGTTAAAGACTTTCGTCTTTAGGCATTGGGGTATTTTTATAATAAATTAGAAAACTCTGTTTTGACAGTGTTATTATATGTGTTAATGTAACGTAACTGTTAATTACCTGCCAGGGAGTGTTTTCTCCGAATATAAACAACACAGCATTTTAATATTTCACATTTTATTTTTTGGGACAAATCACAATGGAAGCTATACTGGAAACACAAGAGAAACTGCAGACACTGTTTTTTTAAAAAATGAACTCCTTCCAAGAGGTACTCCAGCAATCTCCATCCAAAACGTCAACATTGGCTGAAGAATTCAAGTCTTTCCGGGAATATATTTTAGTAGCCATTAAATCTCTTCAGGATCAAATATTTCTTCTCGCTCGTGAGACTGACAACATTCAAATGAGGGCCCGACATAAGTTTTTGTTATTTCATGGTGTTCCGGAGGAAAAGGATGAGGACATTGCAGCCAGTACTGTAAAGTTGGTGATACAAAAAACTAAAAATAACAGAGTTCAGTGCTTCCGACATTAGGAAATGTCACCGCTTGGGACGTACATCTTCTGACAAACCTCGTCCTATCCTTGTTAAAGTAAGTAATCTGGCTCTTCGACAGAAATTATGGTTTGCAAAGACTTCATTGAAGGGATCCGGTGTAACACTCTCAGAATATCTGACGAAAGCTCGGCACGACGTCTTCATGACCGCCCGGGCGCGTTTTGGTATAAATAAGTGCTGGACTCAGGATGGTTCCATCATTGTTTTGGATGCAGACAATAAACGTCGGCGTGTCAGCAGCCGCCGTGAATTAGATGAGATTGAGGTCGTAGTTTCATCAACCTCTGCTTCTTTGACGAAGAGGAAACCTGAGGTGGTAGCTGACAAGAAGTCTTCAGGTTCAAAACGTAAAATTGTTGCTAAGAAATAGTAAAGTTTTTATGTACGCGTCCAATTTTGCTGGCAGCGGAGTTTGTTGTAACATTGAAACATATCGTCGATTTTGTAACTTCACGCATAGATATCCAATATCCATTTTGTTTTAATTTTACTCTTTTTTACGTTTTACACAAATTCAGTACCCACAATCGTATTTAAAAACAGCAAGCTAAACTTTTTGCTTTTTGTATTGTACCTGTATTGTATTGTAAAGACATTTCATGTCACTTGTTTTATGTGTCAATGTCAAACTATCAGATGTCAATTCAGCATGTTTTTATTTTTGTAACGCTGTTGATGGCTAATGTAAATTTTGCCAGAAACTCATAGCGTATTTATCTTTTATTTTGTGGGAACTGGAACTGAGATGCATACTTTTATATCATCACCTATATAATTTTCTGTTTTACTTTATTTCTCTCCGTTTTTGTAAGCGTATTTCTGCTAACTGAATAATGTTGTATTCTTATTTTTTTTTTTCTTCTTTTCCAACACAACCGGCAGGTGGTTTTTGATTTTTTTTTTATTGTAATTTTTTATTTTTATTGTTATTTTACTAGTACTTAAAGTTAAATTCATTAGTTAGTTATAGTACTAGTTGTATAGTTTTTTTTTTTTATACACATATATTTATTTATTATAAACTATTTTTATTTAGTTTATGGAAATGATTAATTTATTCAAAAGTAACGATGGCAGTAGTGATGATGAGTATTTCTCGGCATCTCCTATGGAGTCGAGCGGCTGTGACGACAGTTTCGATAGTGGTCTTCCATTATCGGAGTTTCTGAAGGTTACCTTTTCTGACGTTCCTAGAAATTTTAATGTTGTTCACATAAACGCGCAGAGCATTCCGTCTTCTTATCCTGATATGCTAGCTTCTCTCGATCAACAAAATATACACGCTATTCTGGTCTCTGAAACTTGGCTTCAGCCTAGTCTCCCCACTACTTCTTATTCGCTTCCTGGCTTCATTCTTATAAGGAATGATCGCACCGCTCGCGGAGGCGGAGTGGCGATCTATTTGAAGGCTAACATTCCTTTCACTATTTTGAGTCAATCGCCACAACCTCCTCCAGTGAATGGTGGCGAGCATCTATTCATTGAAATTACTCTCTCTCACTCTAAAATTCTTTTAGGCGTATATTATTGTCCTTCCAGTAGTATTAACTTTTTCCCTTCTTTCGAAAATATCTTACTGGATCTAATTCCTTCTTATAAACATTCTATCATCATGGGAGACTTTAATACGTGCCTTGTTAAGAAAGATCGTCGCAGTTCGTCATTGGAATCCATCCTGGACTCCTATAATTTACACATTCTTCCTTTAAATCCTACGCATCACTTTCCTAACTGTGTCCCATCTCTCCTTGACTTAATTATTGTTTCCTCTTTAAATAATGTATTCAAACATGGCCAATATTCTGCAGATAACTTCTCCTACCATGATCTGGTTTATCTATCCTACAAAATTCGTCCACCAAAATCCAAGCCACAAATCCTAATGCAACGCAATTTTAGTGGAATGGATCATGATGCCTTGCGTAAAGATGCTAGTGAGATCGACTGGAGTAGGGTGACTGATTTAGAATCAGTTGACAATCAGATAGCAATGTTTAATAAATTAGTAACTCAATTACTTGATACACATGCTCCTGTACATGCTGTCAAAGTTAAGCACCTTCCAGCACCATGGCTTACCGACGACATAAAGTTCTTGATGAATAAGAAAGCAGCGGCCAAGACACGGTACAAGATGAAACCCACAGATACCAACAAATTGAGGTATGTACAAATACGTAATCGCTGCAATAAGGTGTGTAGGGATGCAATGCGCTGCTATGTTCATGCTTCTGTTGATGAGGAGAATCCAGCTAAAGTCTGAAATTCCTTAAATCTCTGGGAATTGGCAAAGATCGTCCGAATTTGACTTGTAATAATATTGATATTAATTCTTTAAATCAACATTTTTCTTCCGCTTCTGCTATGCCTGAGGCAGATAGAGACTCAACAATCAACAATCTTTTTGCCATTTCTACAACTGATTTTCCTTCCTTTAGTTTTAATCAATTTACCGAGTGTGATGTCAAGAGGAGCTTTATGTCGATTTCTTCCAATGCGGTGGGCGGTGACAATATAAGCCGGAACATGCTTTTGCCCATCCTTGAAATTATCCTTCCCGTCCTGTGTTCCATATTTAACAATTCTATTTTAAGTGGTGTGTTTCCAGAATTATGGAAAGACGCTTATGTTTTACCATTACCTAAGAAATCTAATCCAAAATGTTTGTCTGAATACCGTCCTATTTCTATCCTTCCTTTCCTTTCTAAAGTCCTAGAACGTCTTGTCCATAAACAAATGAACGAATTCCTTATCAAACAAGATCTTCTTAATCCTTTGCAGTCTGGTTTCCGTCCTGGGCATAGTACTGTGTCTGCGCTTGTCAAAGTCACTGACGATATACGCTTGGGGATGGATGGCGGTAAGCTTACTGTTCTAGCTCTGTTAGACTTCAGTAATGCTTTTAACGCCGTCAAGTTCGACATTTTGCTTGCGTTACTACGCTCTCTTAACATATCTCCACCGGTAGTTGATTGGTTTCGTAGTTACCTACTGGGACGCCGGCAACGGATTCGCCTTGAGGATACTTTTTCTTCATGGTGCAATACAATAGCCGGCGTTCCTCAAGGCGGTGTCTTATCTCCTCTTCTTTTGCAATTTTATAAATTCAATTTCCAATCACCTTACTTCTTCCTACCACCTTTATGCAGACGACCTTCAAATTTACGTTCAAGCTCCTCTAAATAAACTTGATGCAGCTATTGCGGAAATAAATGCAGATCTGCGTCGTATTATGCAGTGGAGCACATCTTTTGGCCTAAAAGTTAATCCTCTTAAGTCACAGGTTATAGTAATCGGGAGCTCTCACTGGATTTCCAGAATTAATTGGATTACTTTACCTCGTATTGTATTTAATGGAGTCTCAATACCGTTCAGTGATTCTGTGAAAAATATGGGATTAGTCTTTGATCGTACCTTGTCTTGGGACTCCCATTTAAAATCAATCAGTGGCAAATTATTTGCAGCAGGTAGTTCCTTAAGACGCCTGCGTAACTTTTTGCCGACTGCCACTAAAATTGCTCTTGCTCAGTCTCTCCTACTTCCTATCCTGGATTACGCTGACGTCTGTTATCCTGATCTCAGAGAGGATCAGCTAGATAAACTTGAGCGCCTTCAAAACTATTGTATAAGATTTATATTTGGTTTACGCAAATATGATCACGTATCTCAATTTCGTACGCAGCTCAAGTGGTTACCAATTCGTCTTCGACGGGATGCTCATATTCTCTCTCTTCTATAACATCTTATTTAATCCTCTACCCCGCACTATCTTAAGGAACGCTTCACTTTTCTAGAAGATTATCACCCACTCCCTTAAGGTCTAAAACAACCTCTCAATCATGATCCCTCTGCACGAACAGAAACCTTCTATGGTAGGTCGTTCACTTTTAGAGCAGTTGTTTTGTGGAACGAATTACCCGTGTCTATCAGACGTTCGTCATCAATTGAAGCCTTCAAAAAACATGTCAAACAGTTCTATTTGTCAAAATTGTAGCCTCGTTAAAAGTTTTATAGTTTTTACTTTTTAATTGACTGTTTTGTTTTTCCTTTCTTATACCTACACCATACAGATATACCTATTCATATATTTTAGATTAGTATGTATTATTATATTATAATTAGTATTCGTATTTATATTATATTATAAGTATGTATTAGTATTTATTTGTTTTTATTTTATTACTAAGTATCTTTAGTAGTATAATATACATTGTAATTCATCGATGTTATTATAAATTACCTTTCATGTCACATGCACACCCCGTCTATTAACACTCCTCTTATCTTTTTTCCACCCTAAGGTTGCCTAGAAGAGATCGCTCTTAGCGATAAGGCCGCCGATTGTCGCACTAGTTTTATTGGTATAAAATGTTCTTGTAAATTATTTTTATTTGGTGTGTTCAATAAAGTGTCTCTATCTATCTATCTATCTATCTATTTTGGACTCAAAGATGTGCCGAAGTTTCCCGAACGCTGCCCATCCGAGTTGGATCCTTCGCTGGACCTCTTTGTCGAAGTTGGATCTACCTAATTGGATCTTTTGACCCAGGTAGACGTATTCGTCAACAACTTCGAGTGTGGTATTCCCAACAATAACCGTTTTTAATGCGAATGCGAAAAAGTATTTTTTAATTTTCAAGGTGTTGAAATTGAAGATGAAACTTTGTCTGGAAGTTTCGTAATTTCGTCAAGCTAAAATATAACGAAGAATCCGGCATGCTCCAAAAACCATTTGTCATCCGCTAGCATTGGGTCAACATGCTATGCTGTCCTTGCGAGAGCCCCAGCAGTTCGAATAATTAATTCCCCAGCAATTAAAAGGCTGTTTATGTATTACTAGCAACGCCCCGCGATTTCCCCGCGCAGATCCATTTCCGTTATTTTCTCGCCATAAAAAGTAGCCTATGTGCTATTATAGGTGGTATTATAACTGTATACCAAACTTCCAACCGATCCGTTCAGTGGCATCGACGTAATTGAGCAACAAACATTTGAACTTTCGTATTTATAACATTAGTAAGATTTTATGAACTGTTAAGTGTTAATATCAAAGTTACGGCTGGTCTAGTCGGGCGCCTGCCGATCCGAAGACCCGGGTTCAAACACCACACGCACCACTGTCTTTTCGAAGTCATGTGCGTAATGCCGTTAACTTAAAACGGCGAAGGAAACCGACATATTCCTAGAACCCGCACTGGGCCAGCGTGGTGGATTATGGCCGTAACTCTCTCCTTGCGAAAGAAGGCCCGAGTCCCAGCAGTGGGAGCATTTAGTGGGCTATTGATGATAATGAAAGCGTTGATATGTCGTCGACGTATCGTATAGTGGTCTCATGTACGAACGATAGCGTAACTCTGCCATTTGTGCCTCCCTACCAATTTTGCATCGGTCCATTAGGAGAATGAGTCAGAGGGATGCAGCCGACGACCGACGACGCTACAGCGCCATTGTTCCCGTTAACAACTCATTTGAATGTCACGTGGGTGGAGAATGGAATCTGTGATGACAACGGAGATGAGTTTTGCATTTATGTAAAACCACATTTGAGGACTAGAAAGGTATACCAAGTTCACTGAAGTCGAGTGACATTACGGATATGGTTATTTTCTGCGTAGAAAGTTGTTTTTCAAATTACATGCCATCTAATTATGCCAACTAAATTTATAAATGCGAAAATTTGGATGTTTGTTGCTCAATCATATAGGCATATCTGTACGTACGGATTGAGCTGAAATTTGAAAACACAGATGAACTATCATCTGCACTAGCACATAGGCTTTTTTATTACGGCAAAGTAAAGGGACGGGACCAGCGCGGGTAAAACCGCGGGGTGATGCTAGTAATTTATAAGCCCGAAATGTTAACTAACTAAACTTAAAGTAATATGTTATGTGTTTTTGTTTAGTTATGATTTATGAGTTATATACTAAGATATATAAGAACCTAATTACTTGATTCAAGAAGTTTATCGTTCCGAATAAGTACGTGAGTATTTTTGTAACCTGACTAAGGTTACAAACATACTAAATGTTTTATGTGTACAAGTTACTTCTTTTTTTTAATTTATTGATGAATAATATTTAATAAGATCTGATTAGCAAGCTGGAAAATCATTGGCATGTTTTTCGGTAACTTAATTGTTTGTAATCGAGGTTCTACTCGTACTGTACGTTCTTTCATTTCCACGAAAATGAAATATGTTTATGACAACACTAAAAGACACAAAGACAGTAAGCAAACGTGCAATATAACCGAGCAAAGAGCTTTCATCAAGCAATTGAAACTTCCGGTGCACTTCTGTTGTCTGCACTACACAGACTTTCAATTACGCACTGTTCCATATAAACAATTGGCCACTTACAACCTTGGAACTTAAAAATAAGTTTCAAACTCCCCGACGTAAAAGGAAGGGTGTTAGTCTCCTAGTTTGACTTGTGGATACGATACGCAGCGTGCGTCGGGCATGCAATATTATGTTTAACATAATCAGAGAATATTACGAGTGTAACGTATTTCCATGGGTTTTTTTTATAAATAAATATACATAGAACATGACAGTTAAACATCAGTTATATCTTAAATAATATAAACTAAATGACTCGTGTAATACTCGTATTTTTAAATATTTCTATAACTACAGATTTTTTTTACATCTTTAGTTACCTACTTATCTTCCATCGATCATAATATCTATCTACGGCTAGTCGAAATTTATACGGCAAGTCAACAATATTCAGAGAGAAAGAATTTTCTTACATGGGATTGCACATTTGGGAGTCATTTGAAAGGTCAGTTGCCTGATTGACGTCATAGCTCACATCTCCCATGACATCGCACTCTCATCGTAATATCATTAACCCAAATCCTCGTAATAAATAAACGCCACATTTTGTTGCCCACCATGTTTGGGGCACATGCTGTTTTCACGCTGCACCGAGTCCAGACACGCCCCGACGAACAGCTCTGTGGTAATGGGTACTGACGTTATTTGAATATCATCTGATAGTAATATTCTACATGAGAAATGTGGTCAGTTATAGAAATTAGTCAATTAATTGTAGACCCCTGTTAAAGAGCAACCTGTACTATTTTAGGTGTCTTGGTAATAAGTAACTGCGTGACGGTGTGGTGTTATAGACAGGCGTATTGCTTATCGCCAGACACATGTCTTCGTCGTCCCGTCACTATATTAAAAAAACCTAATTATATTAGCTTATTTCTGAAAAAAGTACTTAGATTAAAAAAAAACTTTCGTGCGGAAAGTCTTATCACAGTCAAGCAAAGATACCTTTTTCCAATATCTCAGTTTTTTCTGTTGTAGGAACCTCATTTAAACTCCGATAAAATATTTTATTTTGCACTTTCTAATTCATATGTTCCTATTTTTTTTCATTGATCAATAAAATAATAATAAAAAAGCACCAGTACTGTAACCTAATAAATACTAGGAGCATTAAAAACTTAATTCAAAGAACATTGGTTGTTGGCGATCAACACAAATGTATATATAGGCTAGTTTTCGTATGTTTTGTGATTAGTTTGGTAAAATTGTAATAATTATAAAATTATGGATAACTGTTTGGTAAATAGGGCTTATATAGTTAGCGTTAGGTAGGGCACACCTAATAAATATAGTTTTGGTTTAGTTTTAGTCGAATATTAGGTAGGGTGTCAATTTATTAACCTAACTTTAGGCAATTTTGGGAAAAATAGCTAGTTTTTTAATAATAGCTAAATTGTAAGCTAAGGTACCCCCTAGGATGTTAGGTTCATTTATAGAACTGGTCGTAGGCTACATTTCGAGTGGTCATTCGTTAGCCTACGACCAGGAATGGAAAAGTTATGATTAAAATACTAGTTCTGCCATAGTGAAAATGAACCGAAAAGAGGGCTCATAATACGGGGCTCTCTTTTAGGTAAAGGTAAGGGGGTACCTTAACGATCCCGATTTTGTTCGGAGCATGCTCTTCTCAGCGGCTCCAGTACTAGGAAGAAAAGGAAGAAAAATAAAAGGAAGACTCAAGAATCAGCGTTTCACTACCCCGCTCCCAGCTCCCTTTCAAGATCCGGCCAAGAGGGTCTCGTCGAGCGAACGTCGGGATCGCGCCGAGTTGTCGTCGTGTAATCGTCAAGGGCACGTCGGACACGCCGACGGTCGCGCCGACTGTCGCGCCGAGTGTTACGCCGAGTGTCACTCCGACTGTCACGCCGAGTGTCACGCCGACTGTCACGCTGGCTGTCACGCCGAGTGTCACACCGACTGTCACTCCAAGTGTCACGCTGACTGTCACGCCGAGTGTCACGCTGACTGTCACGCCGAGTGTCACACCGACTGTCACTCCAAGTGTCACGCTGACTGTCACGCCGAGTGTCACGCCGAGTGTCACGCTGACTGTCACGCCGAGTGTCACTCCGACTGTCACGCCGAGTGTCACGCTGACTGTCACGCCGTGTGTCACGCCGACTGTCACTCCAAGTCTCACGCCGACTGTCACGCCTAGTGTCACGCTGTCACGCCTAGTGTCACGCCGAGTGTCACGCCGAGTGTCGCGCACCGAGTGTCACGCCGGGTATCAAGTCAAGGTCAAGTCAAGGTCACGTCCAGGTCAAGATCGAAGATTGTCCCACAGCGGTTGCAAAGTGAACCCAGGGACGAGTCTACCAGCGCCTGTCGGAACGAGAGGGCACGTACTCAAGAGACCTACTTACAACAGGTCTCTCCCCCCACTCGCTGCCGGCAGACCAGGCTCGTCAACGCATAGCGGTCGGTCTTAAGCCGGTCGCGACAGCTGGTCCTTCGAGCCGGATCCACGCCATAGCAACTATCGTGGGACTTCGTCGAGGAAGTGAAGACTTGAAGACATCTGCGCTTTGACAACGGACGAGGTGATCATCGTGCGAGTGGAAACGAAGATCAAGATGCCCGTTACAAGAAGCCAGAAGGGAATTGATCGGCAAGAACGCACGCCGGCTGAGAGAGCATCACGTGGCACCACAATGGAGTTCGGCACGACATCCGGTACTAGAACAGAAGGTACCTTCCCGTCTGGGACGTCGTTCGAGACTACGACTGGGGCCACAACCGAGGAAGATAGAACGTTGGTGGGAAGCCCAAGTTCGAAGATCTCCGAGAGGCTAAAGAAATCAAAGGCCTCGTCTGTAGCGTCAACAGCCAGAAGGAAGAGAGAGATGGAAGCACGTGTGGAGTTAGCTCGACGGAAGCTAGAAGAGGCACGAGCTGCGGCTGGGTTGGCAAAGGTTGAACTGGAGATGCTTCAACTGGAAGAAGACGACGATGATTCCGTGATCAGCGTACCAGTTGATCGGACAGAGATGGTGCAGAATTGGATCAGCGATTCGACGGAAAGGCTGCCAGGGGGAAAGTGTCAGAACTGGAGAAGTCCGGCAAAGCACAGACAGCCACGAAAATCGCCGAACCTTCTGCTGATATTAAGTGCATCACTGAAGCTCTACGGGACGTCATCAAGTTGTCAACGAGAAATGTAGCAGCACCTAGCTACATGTTCGATCTCCCCACAGTTCGACGGGAACGCTAGCGAGTGGCTAGCCTTCAAGAGGGCATATGAAGATACGGCTGAGAACTTCTCTTCAATCCAAAACATGATAAGGCTAAGGAAGTCCATCAAGGGTGCAGCGCGAGAGTCGGTCAAATGTCTACTGTATTCTGACAATACACCTGAAAACATCATCGAAGCGCTGCGCCGGCAATACGGAAGACCAGATGGACTAGTGCTGGCAGAGATGGAGAAACTGAAAAGGCTGCCAAAGATGACGGAAAGTGCTCAAGACGTGTGCGATTTTGCATGTCGAGTGAGCAACATCGTGGCAACAGTGAAGAGTCTGAGAAAGCCTCAGTATCTCCAGTCGCCGGAAATGCTGAAAACGGTAGTGGACAAAATGCCTGCGGTCATACGGTTCCGGTGGTTTGACTTCACTGCTGATACGGAAGATCCAGACTTACTCCAACTGAGCAAGTTCCTGAACAGAGAGGCAGACCGGTGTAGTCAATATGCACTACAAGAAGCCGTAACCAAAAGCCAAGGATGGAAGAGAGAAGTCACCCATGCCGCCGTGGAACAAAGGGAAGATAACGAAAACTGTCCACACTGTCAAGGAAGCCACCGTCTGTTCCACTGTAAGAAGTTTACGGAAGCCTCGATCAAGGAACGCTGGAAGATCGCAACTAGTAACAAGCTATGCTTCAAATGCTTGCAAGGGCGACATCGGAAGCAAGACTGCCAGAAGCCAGGATGCAGAGTATGCAAAGGTGGCACCATGAGCTTCTACATGAAGATCGGCAGCCTGAAAGATTAAAGAAGGAACCGGATGGCAAGGAAGTTACCAACAACGTGCTTCAGGTCAACACGGCAAAAACCAAGAAGGCGTACTTAAAGATGGTACCAGTTGAGATCTACGGGCCAAAGGGAAGCGCCAAGGTATTGGCTCTGCTGGATGAAGGGTCAACGGTAACACTGGTGGACTCATCGGTAGCCGAACAATTGGGACTACAGGGACCTCGAGAGCAACTCACCATAGAAACAGTTGGAGGAAAATTGCTGTCGAACAAGAGATCCATGAAGCTCAATTTGAAAGTTCGAGGAGCTCATCAAACACGAAAAAGGGCTATCACCGGGGCAAGAACCATAGACGAACTTCACCTGACACCTCAGGGAGTAGACAAAGAGAAGGTCAAGATGTACTCTCACCTAGACAAGATCGCGGAGCAACTCTGCTACAAGGAAGAACGGCCCATGTTACTCATCGGTCAAGATAACTGGGAATTGATTGTCTCCAGGGGAACGCGGAGAGGAAAGAAGACTCAGCCCGTCGCATCACTCACCTATCTAGGATGGGTATTACACGGATGCGACTCGGGGGCAACGAAACCTGTCAACTTCGCAACCTGCGCACACGTTTTGGCCCGAGACAAAGAAAAGCCAGACTTCAAATCAGCGAAGAACCAAACAAAAAGCAAAGAGAAGAAGCTGGACAAAGATGAGAGTAATAAGAAAAAGGATCCTGCGCGGAGAAGATCCTCGAGAAAAAAGAAGAAGAAGAAGCCTCAAGAAGAAGTAACGATGACAGTTGAAAAAAGACAGACCGAGAGCTCATTGGAAGATCCTACCGCGCTCACGAAGGGGAGGCCCCATGAGACGTCAAAGTTGAAGAAGATCGACACGATGACAGCAGAAGACCTACCAGGAGAGGGAAATCGCTTCGGAGAACAGCCTTCATCGAGTGCGGCCATCGACTACCTTGGCCCCACTGTTGTCAAGGTGGGTCGACGGCGTAAGAAGCGAAGGAGAGCCTTGTTTCGGCGAGAAGACTGCCTGCCGCGCCTACACCGTGGCGATGCAGTCCTCGCTGTGGGTTCCACGCTGCGCAGAGCGACGGCACTCAAAGGGGAAGTGGTCCGCACCTACACCGGACCAGACAGCAGAACTTCAATCATCGAGGTCCCCACGAATGGCGGAATCTTGCGGCGGCCAACCTCCAAGGCCGTGCTGTTGGTGCCTCCATGGGGGGCGAGAACGAGGTTCCTGACGTCGAGCAACGGCAGCATCGAGACGACGAGCAACACGCCTCCGACCGGTGAGATCGCCGAGCCAGAGAATGGTGCTGGCGCACGAAGGGGAGGATGTTGGCGATCAACACAAATGTATATATAGGCTAGTTTTCGTATGTTTTGTGATTAGTTTGGTAAAATTGTAATAATTATAAAATTATGGATAACTGTTTGGTAAATAGGGCTTATATAGTTAGCGTTAGGTAGGGCACACCTAATAAATATAGTTTTGGTTTAGTATTAGTCGAATATTAGGTAGGGTGTCAATTTATTAACCTAACTTTAGGCAATTTTGGGAAAAATAGCTAGTTTTTTAATAATAGCTAAATTGTAAGCTAAGGTACCCCCTAGGATGTTAGGTTCATTTATAGAACTGGTCGTAGGCTACATTTCGAGTGGTCATTCGTTAGCCTACGACCAGGAATGGAAAAGTTATGATTAAAATACTAGTTCTGCCATAGTGAAAATGAACCGAAAAGAGGGCTCATAATACGGGGCTCTCTTTTAGGTAAAGGTAAGGGGGTACCTTAGCGATCCCGATTTTGTTCGGAGCATGCTCTTCTCAGCGGCTCCAGTACTAGGAAGAAAAGGAAGAAAAATAAAAGGAAGACTCAAGAATCAGCGTTTCACTACCCCGCTCCCAGCTCCCTTTCAAGATCCGGCCAAGAGGGTCTCGTCGAGCGAACGTCGGGATCGCGCCGAGTTGTCGTCGTGTAATCGTCAAGGGCACGTCGGACACGCCGACGGTCGCGCCGAGTGTTACGCCGAGTGTCACTCCGACTGTCACGCCGAGTGTCACGCCGACTGTCACGCTGGCTGTCACGCCGAGTGTCACACCGACTGTCACTCCAAGTGTCACGCTGACTGTCACGCCGAGTGTCACGCTGACTGTCACGCCGAGTGTCACACCGACTGTCACTCCAAGTGTCACGCTGACTGTCACGCCGAGTGTCACGCTGACTGTCACGCCGAGTGTCACGCCGAGTGTCACGCCGAGTGTCACGCTGACTGTCACGCCGTGTGTCACGCCGACTGTCACTCCAAGTCTCACGCCGACTGTCACGCCGAGTGTCACGCTGACTGTCACGCCGAGTGTCGCGCCGAGTGTCACGCCGGGTATCAAGTCAAGGTCAAGTCAAGGTCACGTCCAGGTCAAGATCGAAGATTGTCCCACAGCGGTTGCAAAGTGAACCCAGGGACCAGCGCCTGTCGGAACGAGAGGGCACGTACTCAAGAGACCTACTTACAACAGGTCTCTCCCCCACTCGCTGCCGGCAGACCAGGCTCGTCAACGCATAGCGGTCGGTCTTAAGCCGGTCGCGACATTGGTTTTGTGAGAAAGATTTCATGGAGTAACCTTCAATATATTTATACATTTTTTTAAATAAGCAATGACGAGACGAACAGGACATGTGGCTGATACACTGTGTGTGGAAAGCAACATGCCTGCCACATAACAGCACAGTGACATGCAGCTATTGGAACATGAAGAGTCCAAATCATTACCTAGCACTACGCTCATCGCCCAGAGATCTAAGATGTTTTATCTCTAAGCCCTGTAATTTCTCTGGAAACATTGACCATATCTCACATATATAGTCCCACGACAACAAGATACGAGAAGATCTAATATTTACTTTTATTGCCCAATCAACATCTCATCCCTAATCTGGTTTCCCCCGCAATCACGGCGGAGACACACGGAATTCAGCTATCAATCCTAATCTACGCTCAGACACAGACGAGGCTAATCAACCCTCTAATTTCGCCCTGGACAAGCCCATTAGGTACATGTTACCACCCCAGAGGTCCATCTAGCGTAGTTCTACGTGAGAGATAACATCAACAGAGCGATGGAATACGATGAAAAGCGAACTCTAGGAGTGAGCGAAGCGAAAGAAAAGACATAAAATACTACTTGCTCGTACCAATGAGTTTTTTTTGGGACGATTTATTCATTTTAAACCCTTTTACACTGGACTCCTAAACATTAAATGAATAAATATAGGTGGATATTGCTCACATGACACATTGTAATACAATAACATCCGATTATAATTGAATGCTTTTATTTGTGCATTTTCTATTATTTGCTCACGTTCAACTGCAAATCTAAATGTGTATTTTCATATTTAAAATTAATTCATAATGAGTCACTAATACGTTTTTTAGAAGTTTTGTAGTCTTCATAATTGGAGACTTGAAAAAAGTTGCTTGGATGGACAATTTTTTTTGTAGAAATATTGAAATACAAATACCTAGTTTATTATTTTATTTAAAAAGTGGTTGGTTAATAACGGTTACTATGGATCGATGTCTTGAACACTTGTAAATTTTAAATTTTTATTTTAAGATACCGAAGATGTATTCCTACTAATATTATAAATTTAAAAGTAAGTTTGTATGTTTGTTGCTCACTCGCGTGGGACAGCTGAACGGATCGAGTTGAAATTTGATATACAACACAAAACCTTTATCACAAAACAACACAGAAAAGCAGTGATCAAAAGTTAAATTTTAAAAAATTGACACAAAAGCCGATGCTAATAGCAATATCTTTCAAATAACCTTTTGTACATTCGTACGAAAAATGCAGATATGTGAGTTATTTAGTGAATTAGTTTAGTCTGAAATAACTTTCATAACTTTTTTCGCGGGAAAATTACGAGAATCTGAGGAGTGAGTATATAAACAGGTAAAACCACGGGGTACTTCTAGTCAAAAATGAAGTCGTTATTTTTAAAACGCTTGATGTGGATCACCCCGGATTGACCTCAGTAAGTCGACCAAGATTAATTGACGATGTGCTGACTGATGACTGACAATAAGACGTTAATAAACCAAGTGATTAATCTATTTCGTGAAAGTCGGCACCTTGTGAGTGAAGACCATGAGAAGATTTTTAAGGTGAAAATAGAAACTTCGGAAGAAAGACTGTTTTAACCATAATGAGCTTGCTAACACATACCGACGGTTTTGTAATGTCGAATTTGTTTGTGAAGGAATTCTGTCTCGATTTCAAACTAGGCAACGAAATTCAGCATCAAAATGGTTTTATTTCATACTTGCGGTTATGCCCGCGTAGTTCCCGTTGTCTTTATTTTTCGAGACGTAAAGTAGCCTACGTGTTATTAGAGACTCATCTATCTGTGTTTCAAATTTCAACCCGATACGTTCAATCGTTTCGAGGTGATTGAGCAACAAACACACTGACAGTCAAACTTTCGCATTTGTAAAACTTAGGAAAGATTAGGTCCCGAGCCCCACTAGTAGGAACATTAATTGGGTTACTTATTTGTGTATGAACCCAGTAAGACTTCGTGAGAAATGTTGTGTTTACAAATCTGTCTTAAAATTTCGTGTGAAAACTCTCCAAATCTCACATCACACACGTTATGTTTAACATATTCACACTCCATTTATAGGACATTGAAATCCCTAAATCCCGTACGCATAAACATCGAGTGCTTTAAACTTACGATGTTGTGCGAACGTAAACATTGTCGGTTTGTCTAAACATTTGCGTATTCGCAACATCTTGGATGTGAATCGGTACATGCGGAATCACACCCGCCCAACAAGAGGGCAATAAACTCGAAATGGCTTGCTATAGCTCGGAAAAATATACAGCTTTCAGCAGTAAAAAACTTTAGCTTCTCTATTTATGTGTTGTCCAGATTTTTACACAAAATAAATAGAGAAACTAAATTATAACTAAATGAACCTCAACGGCGTTTAATTTAGACGAATAACCCTTTTATCACAATCATCATCCACAGCTTTACTAATCTATCCCAATGCTGAGTAGAGCTATATACGAGTACATTCCTCTCTATTACGAGGTAGGTGGCAAAATAACATGGAGCCTGAACATTGATTGGGCCTAAATCAACCTTTAAGGGATCATAGTTATAAATTGTACTTACCTGTACTTTAATACTGTATTACTGTAAATGTAATATAACCTTTGTAAAATAGTTACAAAATGTTTTACAAGGTTAATATTATAGTTTCCATCTTAAATTTTACAATGACTTATTACACTTATAAATTACAAAAGAAGATAATGGTAATCAAATTAGGGGTAGTGTAAAGTGCCTTATTACTCAAAACGATATCTCCCACGCAACCATCCATTATTGTTAGGCTAAATAATTTCAAATATAATGTAAGGTAATACTTTTGCAAGTATACTAGTCCGGTCAATCAAGTTCACTTTTTTAATTTAGTAACTCACATTAAAAAAGTGAACTTGATCGACTCGATTGATTTATAGTTATGTTTTGAATAATTTTAATTTTTTTCAGCTTGTTATTTTATGCACCATCACTTTCATGTTTCGTTTGCGTAGCAAAAAAAAACATATCTACGTGTTTTGGTCTAAATTGACCGAACTATACAATTATTTTGAAGTTTATAAACAGTAACGCAATTAACAGAGAAATAAAAATGCAGAAAGATAAATCTACCTACCTCCACCTACATCCCGCCATCGTTTTCTATTCGTAATGTAAACATTCTTACTCTCATGTTAAGTTTATTGACATCAAGTAGCTCAGAAAACTTCCAGCGAGAAATATCCTAGTAAAAGGATAAGATTCCTAGATTTTTCACAATATCAGTTCGCTGTTTGAAATCATGGGAAAGGTTGGTGTGCTGTATATTTTTGAGATTCGTTTTTGACATTATAAACAATCTTCGGACGGCCATTGTAGTGAAACACTTGAAACAGTAGAGTCAAGACAAACCTACATAGGTTTGTAAATTATGGTCTTAGTTTATCATATTTACTACTTTCAAACATGCTGAAATATTATGTTTTACACGTAATTAATATGGGTATTAAGTTACGGCTGGTCTAGTCGGGAGAACGGCAATCGGTGTCTTATCGAAGTCATGTGCGTAATGCCGCGAACTTCAAACAATGAAAGAAAACATCGTGAAGAAACCGACATGTACCTAGAACTTTTCGAAGTCATGTGTCGTCCACCAACCCGCACTGGGCCAGCGTAGTGGATTATGGTCTTAACTAACTCCTTGCGCGAGAAGGCCCGAGTCCGAGCAGTGGGAACATTTAGTGGGCTCTTGATGATGATGATGAATATAGATGTCTAGCTAGCACCAAGACAATAATATTTGGTGAATTTTAATATTTTCCTGGGTTAGAATCGAACCCAAGACCTACTCCTCCGCAGGCAGACTTACTACCAACTAAGCCAGTTTAGCAGGATTCCCTTGATTCCGTTCTTAATTTAGTTTGTAAATGTTTAAGTATGAATTGGTTTTTATTAGGTAAGCATGCTTCATCGTAAACCGCATCGCCGCTTTTACATAAGGCGAGATGGCGGACAACTGTAAACCTATAGTAGTTAAAACAAATCTAGTCTCCTGCAAGTCTATTAATACAAGCATTTTTTCAAAAACCTGGCCCCAATCTCATTTCAACAATTCCTAAGCGATCACAATCGATGTAATCAAACCAACACAAAAGAGGACCATTAATTCCTGCCGGCTATTTACATCAAAAACATTTTAAGCTGCCTCCACGTCTCCTGAATCTTAACTCTCTAATCTGAATTTCAATAGAGCTGAGAGTAATCGCCCCGATAAACGTTTGACCCGTAGCCTACTTTATAATGTTTATTTAAACGGATAGGCAAAGGCCCCATTAGGAAAGTTTGCATTTTCCTTGCAAGAGACAGGGGATTTAAAGTGTAGCTAAGTAACTAAGCATAGATTTTACAATACTTGATTAGTAAGTTATTACCATCATTATTATTTCTATATTTTGGCAAACGAAACGTAAATAATTTTATTTCATTTTACACTAGTTAAAACACCAAAAAAATTGCTAATGCGCCAACTGTTATTCAATGCAAAGATTCTTAGACCTGCGAATTTACCCAAAAAAAAACATAAAAATCGTCGTTTCGACATAGTTTAGTTACAGGCACTGTAACAGGAGTTTTTGCATACTTAATTAAATAAGACAAACAATACGCGTCCGGTTCGACATTATAGCACACTTTCGTCATAACATTACTTAATGTAATAATAGTATTAATGGCCATGGCAGTTCTCTGATCACTGTCAGGAAAACTGATGAGGTTAAATATACTATGGTCTTATCAAACGTAAGCACTCCAGCTGAAATACATGGATAAGGAGATAAAGCTAGAGTCTTTATAAGACGGTTTCTCAAGAGCTAACCGCTTACGAAGTACACAATTTATGGCCTTAGCGATTTATACGACAAAAGTAAGGTACGTGATCCAACAGACTTTATACTTAACAGATAGAATAACGCCATTTTAATTCTGTTATTTAAATTGCAAGGATTAATCGCATTTACTATTCAAATATAATAAACGTATTACGTACAAACTATAATCAAAGAAATTGAATTTTAATACAAATGAAGTCTTTAAATACATGTGATAACAAGAACAAAATTAAAAATTTTGGTTAACCCCCGACTACCTCGGATCTCGGATTTGTAATCTGTACAACATTCTGCTAGTCAAGCCCTTTCATTTGATACCCATATTGTGGTAGTAGTGAAAAAAATAATGTAATTCGCCATTTTGTGGTGGCGGCCATCTTGGATTTGAAATTTATTATTATGTATTGTATTCTACTAGTCAAGCCCTTTCATTTGATACCCATATTGAGATAAGTTGTGAAGAAATATTTTGTCCGCCTTCGAATAAAAAAAACCGCATTGAAATCGGTCCATCCGTTTGAGCTCTACGGTGCCACAGACAGACACACACACAGACAGACAGACAGACAGACAGACAGACAGACAGACAGACAGACAGACAGACAGACAGACAGACAGACAGACAGACAGACAGACAGACAGACATCGACGTCAAACTTATAACACCCCTTTTTTTGGTCGGGGGTTAAAAATAACTAAAATACTCGTAGATTATATGGATAAATATTGAGTTCGTAAAGGTGGACTAAAACCCACGGATAATTTTGTTATCGTGGAAGCCAAGAAATTAGAACTTACTAAGTACATACTTACCAATTCAAATTTTAAATTTATTGTGCTATTATCTGTAAATTAATTATTTTATTTGTTTTATAATACAAATAAAATCTTGTTTTATTGTCAATAAATATTTTTGTAAACAGCATACACAGCGTGTACATTTTTTAATTTAATGATATTTAGGTTCTACGAGTATATTTTATCTAATTCAGATATCTCATTTCACATTCATTCATAATTTAAGAGCAACGCTCTTGTCGGTGGAGTTCCTTCCATGTACTTCTACACTCCGCCTTCGCCTTGACTTCCTGATACGACACTACATTTATCTTCTCCTTCACTTGGTTCATGTAACTTCTCCTAGGTCTACCTCTCTTCCTCCTCCCTTCTAATTTACCTTCCATTATTGTTCTAATGAAGTTGTCGTGTCGTATCAGATGTCCCAACATCTTCCTTCTTCTGTTTTCTATTGTTTCCATTAATGTTCTTTTCTCCTCTACCATCTTCAAAACTTCTTCATTGCTCTTCATTTCCTTCCAGCTGATTCGCTTCATTCTCCTCCAACACCACATTTCGAATGCCTCTAATCTTTCCCTATCCCTTTGAGTCATGGTCATTCGCTGCCATACAATGCAATACTCCAGATGTAGATCTCATTTCTACAAGAACAAAATTAAAAAAATTGATTAACCCCCGCTGCCTCGGATTTGTTATCTGTCCCCAAGCCCTTTCATTTGATGCCCATATTGAGGTAGTAGTGAAAAAAAATATATAATTCGCCATTTTGTAGTGGCGGCCATCTTGGATTTGAATTTCTTTATAGTGTATATGTATTTTACTAGTCAAGCCCTTTCATTTGATACCCATATTGAGGTAGGTTGTGAAGAAATATTTTAACCGCTATTTTGTGGATGCGGCCATCTTGAATCGATATTAACCAAACATAGCTAAGGACATCCGCACAAATATTAACCTTTAAGAAAAAAATCCGCATCTAAATCGGTCTATCCGTTTGGGCTCTACTGTGCCACAGACAGACACACACACAGACAGACAGACATCGACGTCAAACTTATAACAGCCCTTTTTTTGATAAGGGGTTAAAAATGTTGAGTAAAGTCAAATCGTATATTTACTCGTATATCTATCTACATGATGGACCACTAAGAGGATAAATAAATTTAATCCGCTCGTCTTATTTCTGAATACGAAGAATTTGCTGGCTTCTTTATTTGCCCGCGCTTAAACTTAAGCCATGAATTGCCAAGTGAGAGATCGAAATGCAGACAAATGGTACCTTTCGTGAAGTAAATAAATTAAGACGATTTACGAGTACACTAGAAAGTATAAAGCCGAAAACCTAAAAAAATAAAATTATAGACCGTCCGCCAACCCGCACTGGGCCAGCGTGGTGGTTTGTGACCTTCACTCTCTCCTTGTGAGAGAGTCCCAGCAGAGGAACAATTTAGATGACTGCTTATAGTGTGATATTAGAAAAACTTTCAGGTGTACCAAGCTACACCGGAGTGGCGTTTATCTTGTAAATAACTCTCACAAGATCATAATCCTTATTTACGTTTATAGAGACAATACTTTTTAGTGGAGAAGGAGGGAGGAGACAATACTTTTTAGTGTAAAGCAGACACTGTCATATTTTTTTGGTGAATGTTGCCTATTTGATCCTTACAAACAAAATATGTCAAAGAAGTTTCGCCTGTACAAAAATGGCAATAACGGTGAAACTTCTTTAATTTTTTCTGAGAAGTCAATCATGGGTGGTTCGACTCTTTTAACTTTGGCGTATTTCACTTGTACACAGAAAAAGCGACGTTATCATTCTAGTTAAATAAACATGCATACTACAAAATTGCATAAAATGCAACTGAACGTATACCGACTATAACACAAACATTGTTCCAGCGAAACTAGTTAGACAGGCTGTGTTTGTTTTGATTGGACTGTGAGCTCGGGTCGTTTCACAAATATTTTATCATCGCGGAAATATGCGCTATTAAAACTTTGCAAATAAATGCTAAATACTGCTATGAATGAACTTTTATTTAATGGGTTCTCTATGCTTTAATTATAAACGTGAACATTTATTTTATAGCTACTATTTTCAGTGTTTCATTTAAATTTTTATTGTCATTTGTTTAAATTGACATAGCAAATTTTAAATAATGTTTACAGACATTGAATTTTAGACTTTAAGTTTGAATTTGAACATAGTACAAGGGTAAAGTCCCTGTTTGTAAATGAATCAGGAGGTTATGAGTTAGAATCCCAAGATATCCAAGCCTGTCTTATCGTAGTGATATACGAACCGACTTACCCGCTACTTCGCATCCTAAACTCACTCCTATTTCCGTAGGCCGCCATGTATAGCACCAATAATATTACCAAATAACAAAAGAATACCATAATATTAATATTGAATAATATTGTTCGCATTCCTATTCGATATCTGTATTGTGTTTGTTGTATTTTTGGAGTGCATAATAAAGTGATTCTGTCCGTCTGTCCACGTGCGGGGAAGTTTTATTTTATGACAAACACTAACTATGTCTCACGGCTTACCTTACTGCTTATCATATCGGACAATCAAATACAAATTCCCTTAGCGGATGAACAATTTAATGCGAGACATTTTATCACCTTTTTTACACCAGTAAATTAAATACTCCTACTCATCACTAAATCTGCTGGTGTTGCAAAATTTGAGTCTAATGATTGTATCTAATAATAAGACCCCGTTTTTATAATAATCTCAGTCCTCTAAAAGTAAAAAATACTAAAATTGAATTCACTATGCGCGTGCGATATCTTTTAGTCAGCACAAAAGCTTTCGAAATTCGAATCGCACAATAACCCTCAACAGGCACTCGATACTGGTTTAATGAAAACCGGATACGACCGAATACCCCGGATGTGATCACCGCAAAACCCACGAGTCTTTTTTCATAAAAAAACACCCTCAAAAATTGAGCGCACTTCAATGAATTTGGTTTTGGAACGAGAGGTTTAGAGTCTCTTATTTTTTTAAATATGTGAGCTAAGGTATTTTGTTATCGGAATATTTGCAACCAAACATCGTCGCATTTGAATAGGCTAGTAAAAATTAGTATCTGTACATTGGTGGGCCTTTATTGAGCTACTTTTATCTAGTTAGTTTTAAAAAAGGAGAGTGTTCTTAATTCGAACAATAACTTCTAATGTCTAATGTTTGTTCATGACTTTTTTTAAAAGGACATGAGGCATTCACCCACATCCTGTCTCAACAGCCTACCGAACTCTGGACTAGCGTAGAAGGCTCAGCGTCCACTTAACCTAAACTTACTAATTTTACAACAAACACTTGTAGAGCATACATACCCTAGAATAGTCCATTTATTTAGCACATTCACCTACTATACTCAACGAGTATGTACTACACCTCATACGACGTAGCGCAAGGATATTTCAGATGGTACGACCTTGGTTTAGGCTACCGTCGGTAAGGGAAGTCAAGGGTTGACAAGAGATCCCCGAAAAGCGTATCCTACTATCATAAAGAACATAATCGTTTGAACATTACTACAACTCGTATTACTAAAGTCAGTAAACTTGTATTTAAAATCCCCTGGCGGTCACATCACAGCCAATCTAACACTAAAAATAAAATTAAACACACGTCTACGTATACTTAATTAACGCTAAAACAAGCAATAAACTTAGCGATGTGCAACGTTTAATAAATATACAGTTAGTTCTCACCATTCATTATAGCAAACAGTAAATTATTCCCTGACATTGTCACCGTTAAGCACCAGTTACCGCTTCTAATTGAACCGGAGAAGAGGTTTATAGCTTGAAAACTATAATTTTGTGTTCAGTCATTTTGAAGGCCGATTCGACAAAGAAAGCGGACCATTCAACCATGGTCAGGTGAACAAACTCTACAGATAAATAAATTAATTCAATCAGTGCGTACAATTGTAATAATCAATTTGGTGGAATACGGTAAAAGGCTTTTTTATATAAAGAGTGACGAGACGAATAGGACATGTGCCCTATGGTAAGCAACATGCCTGCCACATAACAGCGCAGTGACACGCAACTATTGGAACATGCAGAGTCCAAATCATTACCAAGCAGTGCACTGCGCTCGTCACCCAGAGATATAAGATGTTATATCTCTAAGCCCTGTAATTTCTCTGCAAAAAGCAGTATTAATTTGGACTATTCAAGTATATAAATAACTGTTTCGCACTATTATTGAGGACGGTGGGCAGGCATTTTGCTTGCTATCGCATAATATCAGTCCATCCATAATATTGTCCATCTCATCACTCTATTACAAAAATTTAAGGAATACAGGCGACGATTTCCTTATTCATAAAACTCTAGGATACTAGAAGGAATACGAGCCCAATTTGCTTTCACAAAATACAGAATAACTATGGAAAATCCGACCCCAAGTGGTTAAATTAAATTTTCGCCGATTGAAAACTTATCACCATTTCCTATCTCTGCAATAGGGGTGTATTTATATCGAAATCAAATCCTTTTCAAAACGCACTTATTTTCCATACGCTAGCTTATTGAAGAGTTCTTTTGAATTGCAAATAGCTGGGCCCTGAGGCGAGTGCCATTGAAATGTCAATTTGTTTTCTATTGGGGTTACTTGTTTACCAACCCTGGGATATATCAGTGTGTCTTGTCGGTATCGGATTCTTTCGGTTTCCCTTTCGCGAAGTTTGTCAATGTTTGGCTTTCGTGGTCTACATTACAATGAGCATGGAATTAGGAACGACAATGGAGACCGATTGACAGTCTTAGCTTAGAAAGTCAAGGCAGTGACTTCTTTACAAA
Organism: Ectropis grisescens; assembly: GCA_017562165.1. Taxonomy (NCBI): domain Eukaryota; kingdom Metazoa; phylum Arthropoda; class Insecta; order Lepidoptera; family Geometridae; genus Ectropis; species Ectropis grisescens. The sequence goes on along the minus strand of CM029784.1, from coordinate 9,507,128 downwards.
ACGTGTTGCCGATTTGGAATGGCTTTTGGAATTGAAATAGGTTTACATTAAAGAAGATTAGCATCAGTGAAGCCGAAAATATATGTCTAGACTGCTGCAAATATTTTTGCGAACACAAACTAGATAAATTAAGGTAATGGGATAAATCATATTTTATGGGTTACGAGCAATTTGGACTCTTTATGTTCAATTAGCTGCGTGTCAATCCGAACAGATCGAGTTGAAATTAGGAACATATTTAGAATATAGTCTGGAATAGCACATATGCTTTTCATAACGTGAACACGAAATGACGCGGGTAAAACCCATGAACGCTTCTAGGAAATGTTTGTATAAGTTTTTTAAAAGCCCGAAAACACAACTAAATAAATGTATTCTCATAAAGTACTCACCACGTACTGCACATAGCCACTTACGGAACTACTATGTGTTTAAGCCACTTGAACCTCTCCCTAACCATCAAGTCCAAATAGCCAGAACTCCCGTGGATACAGAACCCCTGCTGATTAGTTCCATCGTAAGAGAACGCGATTGTTTTCCACTACTCATACTTTATGTTCCGGAAACGACAATAAAAGCTATTTTATTACGGGATTATAAGAAAGCTATTGCAGTATAAATTCAACCCTCTTTTGTTTATGTCTATTTAGTAACGTAACCAATATTACATACGCTACATGTATATATTTTAAATGATTTTTAATATCGCATTTGAACAAAGCTGGATGATTCACTTGGTGGTAATATCAGCTAAAATTATGCTATCCAAACCCTCTCATTAACCCACTTTAACTACCTACTAAATTTAACACTTTAAAAAATGACTTATAATTTCATTTAAATACGTTCAGCTTGTAAATAGATAACGCCAACAAACATATACACTTAAAACACCTCCAAACCTCACTTACAATATTAATGTGATGATCGTGTTCGCAGCAATAAAAAATAATACAATTGTAGGTAACGCCGAAATAAAATCCTTAATTCACTCAATACTTCCTTTGAAAAAACTAATGCCATATGAATCTGAGCACCGGAATGGGAACTTGGAATCCGATGACAGCTTTAAACACAATCATCTGCGGAGCACTCTACAGAAGCCATCTTTCTTTCAACTGTTGCTCTACAGCTTTGCGACAGTAACAAAAGTACGGACAAAAAATTTTTTGTAATCAAAACTAAAAAAAAAACGAAGTTTGACACAAGGACATTAGGACAGTTTTCGGATTAAATGATTATTATTAAGTGATGATTTTGTCAATAAATCTTTTTATTTTAAATACTTGTCACGATGTTAGTTTTCCTATTACTTCGATATGGCTCTACATTTTTGTTTTGGTACGAGAATAAAATGTATAGATTATCCACCCTCTGTCCGCTATGTTCATTTTTGATCGCGATTTTATTACATTTATTTTTTAAATAAATCCAAATAATTTAAGAAGAATTAATTGATGAACTATTAATTTATAATATTTAGTTCTTACGTGAAGTATCTTTTCATTTTGACATTTCGTTTAAGTTTGCGGGGTCATTATCCGCACAACCACATATCGGCGCACAACAAAACTTTATAACTTCATCAGGCAGACTTATTACCAACTACGCTACGAAGCCACATTAATAACATACCAATAAGTGTTTGCGCGAGTAAATATACACTTAAAACAAATTATGAGAGCGAAATCTCGACTCATGAGAAAAATTAGTCATTAATCAGAATACTTTTGGCTGTCTCTGACGGCGTGGACAGACCTATGTTCAGGCATTGGGTATCTGTTCACATGAATGGGAATAAAAAGTAATTTTTAATTGTATTTGTAATATTGGTATGACGAGCACCCCTGTACAGTGCGAAAAAGGTTTATTTATAATTAAGTATATAATTATATAAGTTTTTAGTTTTATATGATGGGTTTATGTGCCTGAAATAAAGGATTTATTATATTATTACGTCGACAGATACGAAGCGATCACGAAGATTGGTAACTGCTCTTAAATATACCGTTAAAATCTCTTCGATGTGAAAGTATGGTTTCGATATTACGGTTATTACGCGAGATGCGTTTTTTTGTCGCGTTCGAAAACGTTTCTTTACGAAAAAACGTTGGAATTGTTCATAAGAGACAAAGGGTTTTAGATGAAATATGAGATTACTGGTAATTTGCCGTGAAAGTGTTTCTTAAGCGATTGTCGATTTTGGCGACGGCCTTGTGTGTAGCAAGATTATCGGTACATTTAATAGGCTTTTACCGCCGTATTCTAACATTTACACTTACGCGAGCCAGAAATTTGTGCTAAATAAAATTTTGTTAGATTTATTTTAAGTCGAACGATAAAGTTGAGACGAAGTCGAGCTCCAAACAAGCTATGTAATATGACGGTAAAGTTTTTTTGGTATAATATTCACTATAATATATAAACATACATAATAATAAAAACATTTTAAAATTTTAATAAGCTATCATACCGGGTAATTTACGTAAAAGACAAGTGTTTTTTAGTTGAATTTACTCGTACATTTGCCTCAAATTACGAAATTTAATCTGCACAGTGTGAAATAAAATATATAATAACAAAATGAAATCTATTGTCTACAATTTCACTTGTCCCATTTTGACACAATACCTCCTTATAATACAAAAATCCTAAATTTTTCATTAAGATTAAGAATTGTCATAAGTCAATATCTAACTATCCGTGTTTTCGCAAAACCCCTAGAGTTTTTTTGCAATTAACACGGTTCATCAAATCTTCCTACGTGCATTTACATATATTACAAGCATTGAAATGTGTAGGTAAAAGGAAGTGTAACAAACAGTAGGATATGTATTAATCTGAAGTGTAATTGTTGCGTATTAAAACAAAATATGGCGCAACGTTCTTATAACAATCTGTACACGTGTTCACAGGCTGTCGGTCTTCGCACTAAATCCGATATTATGAAATCTTACATCTGCAGCCCGTTGCGTAACCCTGTCCTTAATGAGTAAGAGTATTTACACTTTTCAACTGACTTCAATAAAGAAGATTCACAATTCGGTTGTATTTTTTTTTGTATGTATGTTACGCGATAGCTTTGCTAACCGTGTATCGATTGTAATGATTAGTTTTTTGTTTGGTAGAACATACTTTAGAGTCTTACGTAAATGTCATAGAAATCAGTGAATCGGTTATTGAATTATCAAAAAAACACTAAAATATACTTACATTTACCTGGATGACGTAGTCATAGCTTCTAATGAAATTGAGTCCAATGTCTCAATTAAATTTTAAATTGCTCTTCGACAGTTTTTTTTCAGGTAATATTAAATTATTATTTCAATATAATTTTACTTGACAGGCTTGTTTATGTAGTGAGTCTGCTCCCTGAGCCATAGGTCGTGGTATCGATTCCCATGACAAACATTTGTGTGATGCATAAATATGTTTGATAAGTGTGTTGCTATGTATCAAAAGTACTTAAGTATTTAAAATCTTTTATTATCTGTAGACCTTCATTGGTCTATAGAAAATTGAGCTGTGCTTATTGTAAGTTGTTAGGTAAGTCGCGTAATTCTCATTGTCCTTTAGTTTTCTTAATACAGGCTATGCTCGTTTACAAATAATAATTTAAAATTATATGTATGGGATATGAGATATCTGGTTTCCATAATACAAAGTTTGCTTAGTATACAGCCTATACTGTGTTGCGTTTTAAAATCTCTAACAATATTTACTATGTATTTTTACACAAAGATGTGACGTCACCCACATACTTTCTGAAATTGTGTTTGTCTTTGGCTTAAAATGTAAATCGTTTATTTTGAATTTCGTTAAGCTGCAACGAATCTTGTTTTTAACCCCCAACCAAAAAAAGGGGTGTTATAAGTTTGACGTCGATGTCTGTCTGTCTGTCTGTGTGTGTGTCTGTCTGTGTGTGTGTCTGTCTGTGGTACCGTAGAGCTCAAACGGATGGGCCGATTTCGATACGGTTTTTTTTTATTCGAAAGTTAATATCTAATTCTAATATCTAATTTGAAAGATGTTCTTAGCTATGTTTGGTTAATATTGATTCAAGATGGCCACCTCCACAAAATGGCGGACAAAATATTTCTTCACAACCTACCTCAATATGGGTATCAAATGAAAGGGCATGACTAGTAGAGTACTATACACTATAACAAATTTCAAATCCAAGATGGCCGCCACCACAAAATGGCGAATTACATTTATTTTTCACAACTCCCTTAATATGGGTATCAAATGAAAGGGTTTGACTAGTAGAATGTTGCACAGATAACAAATCTAAGGTAGTCGGGGGTTAATCAACATTTTTAATTTTGTTCTTGTTATAGTAAGTACCTACATCTACTTTTATTTTACAATTTAAGTTATTGGCTCAACTACTAACTGGAAACTAGATCCTATCTGAAACCGATCAATAACTTACAGTCCTATAAGCTACAACAATGGAAACCGTTGTGCCGTGACTCGAATTACGAAAAACAATAAAATGTATTTAATGATCGGTCGTATTTCGTGGTTGCTCTGAATTATGTGACTAACATCTCGTTGTTATGTGCTCGTAAAATTATGCCATATTCACGCTATGCTTGTAATGGTGTGACGTCACGAATTAAGATTTTTTATTTCCTTTCTTTGTCTGGCTTAAGAGGTTTTAACAGGCTGTTGAAGAGTGTGACTTATTTCGTTTGAAAAAAAAAAATGCGTAAATGATATTTTTTATAATAATAAACTATAATTACTATTATGACTTGCATCATTGCTTAGTCGGTAGTAACTACCCGTGATTTCGAAATTTCGATTTCCACCAAGGACAAATATTTGTTCTATGTGTAAGAACTACTTATGTAACATTCTCAATGTAATAAAAATAATGAATACTACAAACGAAGTATCTAAAAGGCATATGATTTTTAATTTTTCGGTAATATTTATAACCCGGAAAAATTATAATTTGTAATTTTATGACTGTATATATAGGTACTACTCGAAAAACTGTATCCAAATAGTTGGTTACCGACATTCCTGGTTTGTTTTGAAAGAATGCTATTATTTAAATATTTTTAGTGATAGGTATTCATCTCTGACTCACTCACCTCACTCCACACAATACCTAGTACTTATATCTCCCTAAACTAAGCAAAGCTTGAGGAACCGACATACTAATACTTATATAATATTAAATACATGCTTTTAGATAAAAACAACCACACACAGGACCGATATACACATTTTTAACACAAATATTTGTCCCGATGAGGATCGAACCCACGACTATTGACAGACTCATTGCAGACTAAGCCACGAGATCAGTCATTTCCTATAGTAAACCATTATAAAAGAACGACGTATTATTTGTGTTCGGTTATAGTAAGACTTCAATAATTAAAATCGTTTACAACCAATCTATCAATGACCAAACAATTTGTAGTCTCTAAGTGATTTGTAACCGAAACGTGGAGCATGTGCATAACGAATGCATATTTCATTCACGACGTTCATTTGTTTTGACGTGCATGAGTGCAACGCTTTATGGGGCTATGACGTAATCGAGAGATTTCAAGTGGCCCGACGTTCTTTTGTTTGTAGAAAAAAAATTAGTACGTACATACGGTTGGTATCAAAATCTTGTAAAATGTATGCATTGCAAATGCATTTGATTTAGGGTATAACAGATTCCAAATTTAAAATATGTGTAATAATATTATAAGCTTGATAACAAAATACTGAAATAATGTTTAAGTTGGCAGAACGTGTGTAGAACTGTGATACTCGTAGCATAACACTTGTCCTTGTTCCGACGAGTTTCTGAGGATATGATGAGCTATTTCATGAGCTCGAAGTTATGGAAAGCTAATAGCGCTATTTAACGTTGCCTGCTTCATTTACGATATTATTGTGATCCGGTTTGAAGGGCAATGTTTCCAGTGAAATCACATGGCATAGAGATAAAACATCTTATACCTCTGTGACGAGCGCTTTGCAGTGCTAGGTAATGATTTGGGCTCTCCATGTTCCAGTGGTAACGTGTCACTGTGTTATGTGGCAGGCATGTTGCTTACCATTAGGCTTATCCTGCTCATATCATCACTCTATACTATAAAAAAATATATCTATCGACTTTCATTAGTAGACTATTGGTCTAACACATTCTTATTCTCTAAAAACGAAAAATTGATTTCGTATATTTCGAACTTGTTGAATATTTTCATCTCGAATATTGGAAAAACTTGTACCTATAGCAAAATGTATCATGGATAAACCAGTGACGTGATCGACCAAATTCGAAAATAGAACGATCTTTTGTTCAAAAACCGTTAAAGGACTAGCTATAACAAATTCTATTCATAATAACAGAGCGCGTTTGATTGACGATTGTTGGAGTAATAATGCTAGTGGCTTTGTGGAACTCGCGTGGCCACTAATTTAGAGGCAGATTTTATAGAGGGATCCAAAACAAAAGCTTTTTGTTCTGTCTTTGTCACTGTTTACATAGAATTAGGTTTAAAAATACATGAAGTCTGTGTTATCGACACGAAAGTTTGTAATTTTGATGGGTTTCGTGATTTTATTAAACAATTCTGACGTACGGGCTTTAATCAAAAAGATCTAACTGTTGTCGTGGAATAACTTTTTGTTGTGGGACATTGCACTCCATGGACGTATTCGCACTTTTACTAACATAAACAAAAAATACTCGTAGTTAATATTAAACAGAGACTACATGACCAAAATTATAATTTTCCTAATTAATCGCGAGTTATTTGGTTGGTCCTATTTTGTATTTTTCATAAAGAAGGAGACATGCATGCACTTTTGGTTGAGTAGAAAAAGCCGTGGTGGCCTAAGAAATTACATACATCGTGCGATTCACAAACGTGAGGTTCCTAGGATATTTCGAGGTCCGGCATCATCCACCAAACCGCACTTGGCACTGGTGTCTCGGTTCCGTTACAACCGGGTAAAAAGAGTGAAAGCCATAACTCATCACACTGAATTGAAAGACGTAAAATATAAACGTATAATTCCTAGAAAATCTTGACAGAATCACAATATTTTCAGTCATAATTAAAAGTGAAAAAATATACATGTACCTATAGGCAATTCGCGAGTAATAGAATCTTACTTCGGGGTTGCCGACTATTTTACAAAAGTTTGTTCACCACTTTCTTAATATTAAAAAGATTATTTATCCCTTTTACGTTCGTTGTACTTATAATCATCAAATCTTCATTTCGCAACATAATTACCGTTTGATTGATATCCGCTCTTCATCTTTTAGACACGGCCATAAAAAGTATAAAATTAATGGCCATCTAATATCCGCGCTACACTACCAATCAAGCTAATGTTGCCACTTACCCCATATTTACTTTAGGAAGCATCAATTAAAGAGAGCTAAATTGGTACGTGTGAAGCAGGAACAGTCGTATCCCATCAGTGTTACCAGTAATTTCCTGTTTAAGGCATTTGTTGATGTTAAATTCTATCAGTAATTTTGGTGGTCGATAGAATATAAAATACATTACTGGTAATTACAGTAGGTAGACATATTCATCATGTCAGTTCCGTTATCTTGTTTCAAAAGCGCAAAGGTATGTTTGTTTGTCTCTTTATTTCGGGTTCACACCTAGTAGCACAATAAATCAATGTGAACTATTGAACTTTAATTTAAAATGCGTGTAAAAATCCCTTGTCACAGTATATACCTACAGCATATGTCATAATATATTGCCTCGAAACGGTTCGACCAACTTTTATAAAAAAAAATGTATCTATGAGGAGATTATGTTGTAAAGGTTTTCTCACTCTTCTGATCTAGGTACTCTTAATTTTTAATCGTGATTTTACTATTGTTGTATGACATTTTCCAAATAATTAAACCGTCGGCGTCGTATAAAATGTAAATATTGTGCTATTCCAGACTATAATCTTCTTGCGTTTCAAATTTCAACCCAATGGGCCCAGCCGTTTCGACGTGATTGATCAACAAACATCCAGACTTGAGCATTTAATATGTAGGAATTGCAACTCCAATAGATAAATAAATTGAAATAATTTGAATTCTATCCAAAATGTATTCCGTAAATAAAAACAAAGAATATCTTGAATATTCAATTTAGCCAAACGATAACTTTAGCTCCACAAACCATAGAAGTGCATTTCCAGTAGGAACTTCAACAGAAACATTACAGTATAGTATCAACCAGCCCCCATCTACGCTTCCGAGCGTTTGCAGACTTACTCCAACTGCACTTACTGTCTATACGATGTTGTGGTTATCGCAAGCATGCGGCGAGGTTTTGCATCCGTTTAGTCGTTTGCTGAACTAATTTGTGGTACAGCTTGGAGAGATAGAAATACAGATCCTACTAATATTATAAATGTGAAAGTTTTTTGTTTGGATGTTTGTTCAACTACTAGCAGTACCCTGTGGTTTTACCCGCCCAGTTACCATACTCATTATTTTCCTGTCATAAACATTAGTTTATGCGCTATTCCATACCATAATCTAACTGTCTGTGTTCTAAATTTCAAGCCGATCTGTTCGGACGTTCCAACGTGATTGAGTTACAAACATCTGAATTTTCGTATTATAATTCTATTTTTGGTACACTAGTACGTTTATGAGTTATTCCATGTTTAATGTCCAATGCAGTCAAGAAATGTCTTTCAGCGAAATCACCGCCAGTTATTTTACTTGTATTGTTTTCCTACGTTAAATAATATACAAGAGGTCCGTCCCGGCTTTGCCCGTGGTACACAATAGCATATAGCACTCAGAGTTCATGTACAAACGTACATATAAAACGGTGATTTTTTTCAAATCTGTGCTGTATTTCACGAGATTGGCGCTTTAAAACTAAAAACCTCTTCCGCTTTATAATATTGGTATAGATACATAGATAGTATAAAAGTAATCATAATACATTTGATTTCAGTAGTAGGTAATTCACAGCTTACTGCTCTATAGATATTATTAAGAACTGACTAATTATATAGACTTGTAAGTCCAGTTCAATTTCTTTATCAGATTAGACTGAGGTGGAGAAAATCTTTATGAGATCACGTCGTAAGCTCCAACGAAGGGTACCTGCAACAAAGAAATTTTAAATTTAATTATGAACTTCATTATCCTAAGCTTTTTCAATGTAAATTTGTACAGCTATTCCTAAGAATGCTACGAACATTATCCACGGTGTTTCATTATTATTTGAACATAATTAAGTTCTTTCACGATGTGAAAGTACGGATGCGGGATTGATTATTAATCTTAATTATTACAATGATTAACTAGAAAGCTTTATTAGTACACTATTATTGAGATTAATAACCTAATTCAGGTGATTTGTCATTTTGATATGGTTGTTCTTATCAATGCTTTCTTAGTAAATTGCTTTAAAGATGACAATAAAATTGATATAGCTGAAGTGTACGTATTTTACGCTACTACAAAGTTCGATGTAACTTACTTTACGTTGGCCATAAAGTCCAAAAAATAAATAGAATGTGCACTGAGCACACTCCAATACGAGAAAAAATACAAGAAGTACATAATATTCAATACATAATTACTGGGATTGGAAGGGTTTCATAGAAATGTGCAACATTGTAAGGGCACCGTCACTTACAATCGTATGATATGGCAGTCGGATTATCTATACAACATGATTTCAATATTATAAATAGTATCGCTTGTAAATATATTGCGAAAGGATGATATAATACGACCACGATATTTAATTACGTTTAGTCAAGACATTCGCATGCCTAAAATAAATGTAACATTTTTGGATAAAGTTAAATCGGCATAGAAATGTCACATGAACTAAAATACCATATGTTAAACAAAGTTCCAAGAGAAATTATTAGCAAAGCACGAAATTACGTGTTTGAAACACTACCCATACATCTGTCAAGTACCCTACTCTCTGTCTTAGTAATATGTGGAAGTTATGAGATTATCTTTATACTCGCGATACCGATCTCCCGTCGTCGCGCAGTTTTATTTCGATTGGCATTCGATAAACTCCCCCTACACGTCTCATCCAATTACTTACAGTACTGTGCGCACTTCGCTTTATCTAAACTTCATCTTAGGAACATCCCTCGCATAGATAACAACCTATAACTGCACAATCTCAGTTTATATCGACACTTATGAACAAGAAAACCTAGTGGATCGTATCTCCACTATTGTGTTGACTTTCAATAGACAACATTGTATAACTTATGTAGAGGTATATAAATGGAAATGGAATCGTCTTTTGTTGGATTCACTGTGAAGCGTTGATTTATAGTTCCTTTTCTTCATTCGATACGAAATAGCGAATACGATATCTGATTGAATTCAGTTTTCTTAGCCTACATTTGTAAAAGTCAGACTGACGTCTTTTTTCCAACTGAATAGGATTGATTATTTCTGTTTTACATTTTTAGTTATTATTAATCGAATTTCTTGAAGCAATCGCTAAGATTAATTTGGATATCCTAAGAATATCTACAATTTGAGACTGTTGTGTGACGGTCTAAATTGTATTAAAACGTCGAGAAGAGTAGATATAGCCCCGAGTCTGGACGAACAAGTATGACTTCGTAGACGCTATATTCTAGAGCTAAGTTTAATGCCAAAAAATATAGTTATAATCACAATACAACATGATAAGTTTAATTCCTACGAAGCTATTTAAGTCTATAACTGCGCAGAGGCGAGCAAAAATTGGATCAAAGGAACTGGCAATCAAGCTTAGTGGCTGCAATAAGAGTAGCCAACACTCAGGGGCTAGCTAGTGGCTACTGATTTTTGTTGAGAAATATTGGACATAACGCATCTTTTCCTATTTCGGTCACACAGTACGCAGAGGCGATAAGAGTCTGGAAAAACTGATTGTCGTTGGGAACACCGAAGGTAAACGATCGCGTGGTCGTTCACCAACCAGATGGACCGATCAAGTGAAAGACTCATCGTCCTCCAAATTCTACGCGGTCGTGAGAGACGCGATGGACCGGGACCGGTGGAGGCAGATCATCCGCTCCAGATATAGCCCCGATGCTGACCACGATCCTCAGACATGAGGAACCGACCATAGAGAAAGAGAGAGTGGACACAAAATTAAAAGAAAAGAAAACTTATTTTTACATAAATACATGGTAACTCACGTTTAATATAGTCAGTCCAGTCCGACTCAAGTTGGACTGGACTGACTATATTAAACGTGAGTTACCCGTGTATTTATGTAAATATGTAATAACCACGTTAGTTTTCGTAGAAAACTTATTTTTAAGTGGCCCTTCAAAAAGTAGTGCGTAGTGATGAGAACGTTCGATTTCACAACAGTTATATCGCAGTATCGTACTCCACCTCCAACTCAAAATATTTTTACAAGTTCTGATGTTCCAATTTATCATCACCATTATCTTAAGGAAACCCTTCTCAGTTAACTACTACATTCCCTGAATAGCATCTTTCGAAGACATGGGTCATCTTCTAAGCCACATTTATGGTCTTGACTCTCTCTTTGTGAGAGAAAGCGCCAAGTCCAACAGTGGGAACATAAATCAGATTGCTTTTACTTAAAAACGAAACAAAGCAATATGATTTCGAGTCTCTCATAGCCACCCCACAAGCTATTCGAAACCCAACAACAAAAGCATGGCAATTCAATCAGAATTCCGTTGAAAGGTCAATTGATGTACAACAAAGCAATAAAAGAAAGGAATCCTTATTGGAAACTGGCAAGTTCGCCAAATTTAAATCAGGTGAACCGTTTCAGTTAATCAAAGGAAAACTTTGTTACAAATTGTGTTTAGGCCTACAGTTCTGAACTTTTTGTGAAATAAAAACTTTTACTTTCTTTTCCACTGACTTAGTCAGTTCTTTTATGACTGTTTATCATATTATTAAAGTTTAAAAATGAAGTTAATCTGTCATAAATTACTCTTTCAAAGATTTTTGAAAGAGTAATTTATGACAGATTAACTTCATTTTTAAACTTTAATAATATGATAAACAGTAACCAGTTTGGTTTTCAAAAAGGGAAAAATACTTCGTTAGCAATATTTAAAATGTTAAGTGAGGCGTGGAAACAGATAAATCATAGCAAAACAGGTGTAGCACTATTACTTGATATGTCCAAAGCATTTGATAGCGTTACACATTCTTTGCTAATTGATAAACTAGAACATATTGGAATCAGAGGGGTAGCTTTAAAATTGTTTGAATCATATTTACATAATAGGTCTCAAGCAACGTTGATTGAAACATATAACAAAAAATCCAAAACAGTTGAAAAAATGTTTTCACAGTTTCAAAATGTTGTACGTGGTGTGCCCCAAGGAAGTATCCTGGGCCCATTACTCTTTTTAATTTACATCAATGAGTTACCACTGTAACTAAATACTTATGTATCATGTTTGCTGATGACTCAACAATTTATATACCTAAAGAAAATATGAGTCATGATGAATTTGAAAATGAGATAAATAATGTGTTACAAAAATTGTCAGTCTATTAGAACAGATCAACCTTTTTGTGAATATACAAAAAACAAAGTTAATAGAATTCAGAAATAATAAACGAAAAGAAATGAACTTAAATATAATTCATAACGGTATCAATGTGGACATGGTTAACGAAGCAAAATTTCTTGGTGTGACAATAGATGCAAATTTGAATTGGAAGCCACATATATCTAAAATAAATAATAAAATAAATAAATACATACATTCTCTATACATATTAACAAATGTGTCCTCTAAGAAAATAGCTATCAACGCATATTATGGGTACATTTATCCTCTTTTAAACTATGGAATTATTTTTGGGGTAATTCCACTAATGTAGAAACAACATTTGTATTGCAAAAGAAATGTATTAGAGCTATATTCAACTTAAGTAGGACAGATACCCTCCGTAATATTTTCAAAGAATTCAAGTTTTTGACACTTACTTGTATTTACATTTATGAAATTTGCTTGTTCGTCAAACTAAATCGGAGTGACTACTTTAACTCCTCATGTAGAGCTGATATAACACGTGCTAAATACAAAAATAATATTTCTGTTCCTCAAGCAAACAATTCTTTATATTATAAGAACTCATATTTTACCGCTATCAAAATATTTAATAGCTTACCTTCAAACATCAAGAACTTGGACAATTCTCGATTTAAGAGGGAATTAAAAAACTGGCTATTAGTGAAAGGATTTTATAACTTAAAAGAATATTTTAACCATGAAAATGACGAATATTTATTATTTTAAAATATTATTGCTATTTCATGTTTTTTTTTTTTTTATTTGTTATTTTTGTTTTAGTGTTAATTTTCAATTGATAGCATTATATAAGTAGGTAAGTTATAATAAGGTTAGATTTTTTAAATGTTATAGGTTTTTTAGATAAGCTTAAGCACTTACACATTTTATTTTTCTTACTTGTATTGTAACTAAATTACTTGTTATAAATTAGTACTTTGTCACTATGTGACACATATTGCACGTCCGTAATTGGGCACACTGTTTGTACATTTAAGCTACTACTATAAGATCTTTGTAAACACAGTATAGCAATAAATAAATTCTTATTCTTATTCTTATTTCTTGAGGAGTTTGGTTTCATTGACGCGAACAAGAAACTCCAGGCATTTTGATCATTTTGGAATGTAGAGATGTCAACCTTAACACACACCTTATATCGCTGATTTTATTTTATGAGCTTTATTGGTAATCTTTAAAGTTTTGCTAAAGTTATGGTGAATGAAAGAGAAGCAAATGTTTTATGGGTACTAATTAATGTCCATCATAAAAATAATTAAGTTTTTTTAATGTACAATTACATGTGCAATGTACACTTTGTACTCAAAAATAAAAATCAAACAACTAGTGTACCCCTGAACATGGTGCATGACACTGCATCGAAATATAGCTTCAAACAATTTTGGATGAAAAAAACACATACAGCGAAAAACAGCATACAGGTAAAATATGTTTAGTATATTAAAACTTATAACCTCCTTTTCCGAATTCGGTAGATACCTGAAACCATTTTTTAACCCTCGACCAAAAAAAGGGGTGTTATAAGTTTGACGTCGATGTCTGTCTGTCTATCTGTCTGTCTGTGTGTGTGTCTGTCTGTGGCACCGTAGAGCTCAAACGGATGAGCCGATTTCGATGCGGTTTTTTTATTTGAAGGTTAATATCCGTGCAGATGTTCTTAGCTATGTTTGGTTAATATCGATTCAAAATGGCCGCCTCCACAAAATGGCGAACAAAATATTTCTTACTCACCTACACCTACTTACCTCAATATGGGTATCAAATGAAAGGGCTTGACTAGTAGAATACTATACACTACAACAAATTTGAAATCCAAGATGGCCGCCACCACAAAATGCTGAATTATATTATTTTAGTCACTACTGTCTCAATATGGGTATCAAATGAAAGGGCTTGACTAGTAGAATACTTTGAATTATGACAAATTTAAATCCAAGATGGCCGCTACCACAAAATGGCGAAATACATTTCTTTTTTCACAGCTCCCTTAATATGGGTATCCAATGAAAGGGGTTGACTAGTAGAACGTTATACAGATAATCCGAGATCCGAGGTAGTCGGGGGTTAGTCAAAATTTTTAATTTTGTTCTTGTATAGTTAAAGTACTTCATTCATAAATGTACAAAATAATTATTGTACAGAAAAACTGTCATTAGATCATCAAACAAAGCATTATACGAATAATATGTACAATTGTACTGACTCATGTCAAATTTATTTCTTTATATTTTTATGGGAACTTTGCCATCACTCTCTAAAAATTCGCTGTAACTATAAAAAGCTTGATCTATAAGCCAGCACTTTAATCTGTTTTTGAAGCTGCCTATTTTTCAATAATTGGTTATTTCTTTATGTTTATTACAGACAATAGCTTTGTCTATTGGCATTTACACAGCTATTTTTAGTACTCGTAGATGAAATACGAGATACCTACTTAATTAACCACTAGCTACCCCACGCCAAACCTTTTTCCGAACATTCGTTCCTAATTGGAGGAAAAAATTCTTCAGACGAACGTTTCTGAAGAAAATTAAGGGGAGAATCTCGGACATTCCTTTCGTTTATCGAAAATTCTTATTACAACACGAATTCTGTTTAGGGATCGAGAGGTTAGTCATCGAAACCTTATCAATGAACCTTCAATGGCAATTGAAGCCACAGGAACGACTCAATGTTAGTTTGATTTCGCGAAACATGTTTATAGCAAACGGAGCACTTACGGATAGTTTACGAAACACTTAAATGACTTCGTAAGGCGTAAGTTTATCTACAGAGGATTACACAAAAAATACCTCAATACGTTTACTGATTTAATAATCTCCCACGAGGGAGTGTAAGAAAAAAACACCTTCTTTGCCCTATACCGGCAAAGAGGTTCGCCTCCAGGCCGGCGCCCAACTCCCTCGCTGATTTAAAACAACTTTACTAAAAGCACTATATCTGAAAACAGAAAAAAAGTCTGCAGTTCCATTCGAGAATCTTTCTGGGATCGAGTAAATATTATTTAACTATACTTGTAAATACACTATTTATATCACAAACATTCGCACGCAACTTAGTAATATCAAGAGGTGGCAAAGTAGTTGGTTAATGAGACAGTAGGTAATTGCAGTAAGTAATTGTGTACGAACTCGGGTTAAACAATGACTATGTCCGCTTTTCCAACTTTAGTTCACACGGACGAATAAATCATTCGTATCTGATATTTTTGTGACCGTACATATATTCTTAACTAGAAACGTATGGCTTTGTATTTCTCATTCCCATTATTTTCCAGGGATAAAGAATAGGTTGTGTTCTATTTCCGTAGGGTACTGCTAGCACACATTTTAAATATATATGTCGGGGCAGAGTACCCTTATGATTATTGTGTACAGATTTAGAGCGAGTATTACTCGAACAGGGTCGTACGCGGCAACACCGGTCGCATACATTGGAGTGGAATGGCGTTGAGAAGTTGTAACAGGTTGACATTAACAAGTGAGTTGACAAGGTTGAACAAGGTTAGGACACAAATCCTGAGGACAATATTCTCTATGCCATTCTATCTCTGTGGGTGAACGTCAGTTGAGCTCGCGTACAAATCTGTTGCTTTCTAAATCCATCTCAATCTTAATTGCATGTGATTAATTTGTATCAAATAAATTGTAAAACGGAATATATAACTCCGCTGATTCATATCAACTATTGGTTTCAATAAACCCGCAACTGAAGAAGCCAGGCATAACCTCACGTGACGGAAAATGGCTGATCCGCCCTCACTGATGTCGGGCGATCTATCTGTCTCCCCGACATATACTATAATATATATGTCGGGGCAGAGTACCCTTATGATTATTGTGTACAGATTTAGAGCGAGTATTACTCGAACAGGGTCGTACGCGGCAACACCGGTCGCTTACATTGGAGTGGAATGGCGTTGAGAAGTTGTAACAGGTTGACATTAACAAGTGAGTTGACAAGGTTGAACAAGGTTAGGACACAAATCCTGAGGACAATATTCTCTATGCCAGTCTATCTCTGTGGGTGAACGTCAGTTGAGCTCGCGTACAAATCTGTTGCTTTCTAAATCCATCTCAATCTTAATTGCATGTGATTAATTTGTATCAAATAAATTGTAAAACGGAATATATAACTCCGCTGATTCATATCAACTATTGGTTTCAATAAACCCGCAACTGAAGAAGCCAGGCATAACCTCACGTGACGGAAAATGGCTGATCCGCCCTCACTGATGTCGGGCGATCTATCTGTCTCCCCGACATATACTATATGATACATAGAAACAACCAATAAATATAATTGAAGAATACTATATTGGTACCTACGGAACTTGTGATATTCTAATTGGGCCCGCACTTTACCGATTTTATTTTTACATTTGTTACAGAATCGAAGAGAATATTTTAATCAAAGGTAGCTGAATGTTGGTGTAAGCGTTTAGATTCGCATAAATCACGGCCAGGTAAAGTTACGGCACCGAATCCAATTTTCCATCTCAATAATTTTGGTTTCCGTCAAGATTTTAATGACTTTACAGAATTATGTCAATTAAAATTATGTCAATAATTTCACGTCAAAATGTTTAATTCTCAGATTGAATGTTTAATTGCAATTTCTAATTATTATTATCAATTGGATATTTTTGAAGCTGACGCTTTGACATGGTTATTAATAAAATCAAATAAAAATACATGTCGAAGATTTTTGAGAATATCGAAGTAATTTAAAAATCTGTGCTAAGTATGTGAAACGATTACAAAATTTTGGTAATGTGGTATTAACAGAGTTTAACGCCGATTTTAAGCTAGCGTTGGTTGTTAGAAAGAGAAGCAAATATTACTGTGTTCCGGTTTGAAGGGCAATGTTTCCAAAAACATAGAGATAAATCATCTGATATCTTTGGATTACGAGCGCAGTGCAATAATTTTAGGTAACGATTTGGACTCTTCATATTCCAATAGCTGCGTGATACTTTAGGGACTGTTATGGGCAGGCGTGTTGCTTCCCATCAGGAATGTCGTTGTTTTCCAAAATAGAACTATGTATAGTACAGTCGCTGTTTTTGCAAACCAGCCATTTATAATAAAACAATAATGTGGATATCAAACCAAAAATATCACAGTTTTGTTTCTGTCATAATTTAACATGTAGCCTAGGTAGCGAGAAAGAGATTGTTGGCATGGCCATAACAATATGTAGGGGGCGGGCATGGCACTATATTTTAATGTTTGGGAAATTCTTTAGACTGGCATTGTAATTCCTTAGCATCATTACTTTGAAAATAAAATGGTATGTGAGCTATAAAAATTCAATTCAATAAAGTCGATACGGAACGTTTGCGAGCGAAAAGATATTGTGGCGCACAACACAATGCCACAGAAGAATAAAGTCGATACAAGAGAGTCATAAAGAATATTACTGTGAAACTTCATTGAACGCGATATATATATGTCGGAGAAACATTCCCGCCGACATCATCATTAGTGGCTGCGGGCTTTGTGGGCGTCATGAGGGTAAAATGCGAGCACAAAACAACGATCACAAGTTCACAGTAGTTTATTTTAGGTTAACACAATAGTTCTAATTAATTGAAATAATACAGTTAAGACCGAGCAGCGGGTTCGGGGCACCGATCTTTAAAACACGATCCAACTCGATCGCTAGCGCACACTCCAAAAGTCTCGAAATAACTGAAAGCTAACTGACTCCACCAAGCCAAGATGGCGCCTCGACCCCGCTCGAGGCACGTGCTCTGCTCTGATTGGTCGTTACGTAGTATTATAATGAAATCATGACTTTTATTAAATTATTGAGATTTATCATTCTAAAATAATGTAACAAATCAATTTAAATTAAATTAAGAATTTTAAAATTACAATATAAGGAAAAGCAATATTATCTTATAGGTATGAAAACAACAATCAACTTGACTCATAGCTTTCTCCGACACGGCCGTCCTGACTTATTACACGCCCTCGTGTGATGTTGAAGGCCGCGCATCATCTGCGGAAAAGAAAGAAATTCTTGTAAAGTTCGGCCACTCCTGACCAAAGAAAAGTCTGTAGGCCTCCTCGCCTTACAATGGCCTCCTCGCCTTACAATGGCCTCCTCGCCTTACAATGGCCTCCTCGCCTTACAATGGCCTCCTCGCCTTACAATGGCCTCCTCGCCTTACAATGGCCTCCACGCCTTACAATGGCCTCCTCGCCTTACATCGGCCTCCTCGCCTTACAATGGCCTCCTCGCCTTACAATGGCCTCCTCGCCTTACAATGGCCACCTCGCCTTACAATGGCCACCTCGCCTTACAATGGCCACCTCGCCTTATAATGGTCACCTCGCCTCTTACTAAATTACTAAATTATTTTATTGAGTTAAACACGGAATTTCAGTTACGTCTATCTCACAATTTTAATGGCCACCTCGCCTTACAGAAACGCTACACTTCAACAGCTAAAATACACTTCACACTTCAACAGGGATATCTTGTTAAAATAAAACTTAAATTCGCCACCCACAGTCAGATAACTAGAGATTTTAAACAAAATAAGTATTGTACAATGACCTTACCATCACTCTCATCTGACAAGCACGGATCCAGCTCAGTTGGGACATAGGATTGGGGGAGTGGACGTCATCTAACGCATCTTGCCAGGACCTATTAGGGCTTGTTTCTACGACAGTTAACATGTTTTTGAGTGTACTCATTATGCGCTCTACTTGGCCATTAGCGCGACAAGAGCCGGTTGCTATCAAATGTAACTCGATATTGTGATTGGAACAAAAATCTTTAAAATCTTTGTTCGCAAAACATCGACCCTGATCTGCAATAATACGCACTGGGGTACCGAAAAGAGATATAGATGCTTTGAGGGCGTTTATAGCACTGTCAGTGTTAATTGTATGCCAAGGAATATTTGTTTTCGGTATGGGGTGTAACTCTATTTGTTGTTTACCACTTCGCGACTTAGCTACTCTACACGTTATGCAATTTTCAACAAATTTTCTGACGTATTTTGACATATTAGGAAACCAATAATGTTGGTATGCTTTTTCTAAAGTTTTATCCCATCCCAAATGGAGAATTGATTCATGAATATGATTTATGACTGACCAACGAAAAGTCCTTGGTACAATTGGTAGCCAAATGTTGCGATTGTTTCTTTGAATTTTTCTGTAGAGCACATTAGATCGCAATTCATAGATTCTACAACTCTCTAAGTCTAGATCATCGGTTTCAAGTTTAGTAATAATTTCATTTAATTCGGGGTCTCGTCGTTGTTCCGCTTGTAACCAATTCGAAGATAACTCGGCTATATTGACGCGTTTTTCTGCCACGTAGTTTTCTCTACCTAAGCTATGGCTATCGCTAACGGCGGTGTTGTTCCCTTCGGACAAATGGTTTCTCGAGAAAAAATCAACGTGGGCCATTTTCCTACTCTCCCTGTACTGGATATCAAAATCAAAAGCCTGGAGGAAAGCCCACCACCGGTGCACTCTAGGTGTCAGGTCAACTTTAGTTCTTGAGGCTTTTAAAGAATTGCAGTCAGTGACGACTGTGAAAGTTCTACCATACAAATAATGGCGGAAATGCTTAACTGAGTTAACAACTGCTAGTGTCTCCAACTCGTAAGAGTGGTATCGAGACTCCGCGGGTATAGTGCGTTTACTGTAGTACTCTACAGGATGTAATGTTGAACCAGCTCTTTGGAAAAGAATTGCACCGTAACCTTCGCTACTAGCGTCGGTATGTAACTCTATAGGTAATTCTGGGTTGAAAAGCATCAAAACTGGAGACGACGTCAATAGCGATATTATGTCTTGTCTAATTGCTTCATGTTCGGCGGTCCAAGTTATTTTAGAATTATTGTTAGCTAACAGACGGTAGAGCGGTGCCATTTTAAGCGAGAAGTTATTGATAAACTGCCTAAAGTAGGACGCTAACCCCAAAAATTGTCTTAACTGAGTGACGGTCTGTGGTGGTTGGGAACTAGTTAATGCGGTTATCTTACGGGGGGTTAGGCCTCATTTCACCCTCTGATATTTCATACCCCAAAAACTGAACTTGCTTCTTTAGAAAGGCACATTTTTTCATATTGAACGAAAACCCGGCGTCGCTAAGAGTTTTAAGTACAACGCCTAACCGTTCCAGCCCTTGTTCTACAGTATTCGCAGGTATGACGAGATCATCCATGTAGACAATCGCATAAGAGTGCGCTAAGTCACCTAGAGCCGTTTTAATAGCTCTCTGATATACGGAGGGGGCATTTCGTAGGCCAAACGGCATGGCAGTAAACTCATAATGAGCGTCCGGAGTAACAAAAGCGGTTTTCTCTATCGAATTCGACTCTACATTTATAGGAACTTGATAAAATCCACTAGCCATGTCAAGGCACGTGTAAAATCGTGCACCTGATAACCTCCGAACTTGGTCGCCGATTAAAGGCAAGGGGGTACCGGTCAGGAACTGTATTAGAATTTAATTCTCGGTAATCTATACACATTCGGTCCGTGCCATCGCGCTTCTTTACTAAAAGTATTGGGCTAGAGAAGGGCGATTTGCTAGGTCTAATAACCCCAGCAGACAAGAGTTCGCTACACTTATTCCGTACCGTTTCCCGCTCTTCAGGGCTCAAGTGATATGGTCTCCATTGTACGGTTTTGCTAGGATCTACTAGATTAATCTCCAATTCACCTGTCATTACTCTATTAGTAGGAGTGCCTTCAACGAATGAGTTCTTAAAACTGCTAACAAGTTCTATCAGTTGTGGTTTAAGGTCATCGGGTATATCGGTATCCACGTCTTGAAAGTCAGCCGTCGCGTTATCAACATCGCAAATATTAACTGTAGAGGGCGTCTCGACTATAGTAAGCTGATCACTAGATATGTGTACTGACAACCCTAGGGTCAACAGATCGCGTCCAATCAGAATGTCATTATTTAGATAATCATCAGGTATAATGTGAAATAAAATTTCTACGTCATGACCACTAAGAAAAACTCTAGATAAAATTTGCGAATCGCATAATACACTAGATTTTCATACCCCAGTCAAAGTAACAATTGCACGCTGCAATGTACCAACAAGCCTGCGAGAGACGCTCTCTTTAATTAAGGAACAGTCAGCACCGGAATCAAAACAAAATGGGAACTGCTCACCAAATTGCGTAATGGTTCCAGTGACAGGTCTCAGGCCGCATACGTCCACTCGCTTCACAACGCTGGGTGGAGTGGCGGCGGGCTGTGCGCTGCCGCTTGCAACTGGCCATGTCTTTGAGCACCGCGATGCCACGTGACCCTCAGCACCACACTTGTAGCAAGTCACAACGGGGCGCGTAGTAACGGCCGTGTTGGAGCGCTCAGAAATTGGAGTTGGTTGCTGCTTGTCATGCGATCGGCTGAAACATTCAAAAGATTTATGACCTAACTTTCCACACGCGTAACATTTTCTTGAGACAGCACTTAACCTAGGACGTTTATTGTCTTGCGTAGTACTTGCGACGGCCTTTGAAATCTCTTGGTAACTGCGTTTGCGATAAGAGAACGCCATTAGTTCACGTTGCATTTTACTGCGGGTAGTTATTTCTTCAGAAAAAATATTGCGTTGCAACCGTGGCTCGATTTGCCCCATGTGTGCGAGTATTAAAGATACCGCTATTTCTTCCTTGCCCAGACTACCCCATCGTGACATCAGTAAAGTGAATAACCGGCTTGCATAAGCAGCAAGAGATTCACCTTCTTGTGGTTTGCCAGTAATCATCTTTAACACCGTCGCAGCACATGTTTCTAAGGTATCAAAGCGAGAAAGGAAAATTTCTTTAAATTCTACCCACTTCATATTGGGAAAAGCTATCTGAGAAAACCATGTTGCAGCCGAACCCTTCATAGCCTTACTAAGTATGAGAATCAATTTACTTCCCTGTATATCGCGATCCGATAAGCAGATATCCGCTGTTGCTAGCCAGGCCCGGGCATCAGTGTCAGCATCATCCGGTTGAAATTTAGGCAGCGTGATGCCCTTATCCTCGATTTTCGGTGGGTTGGTTAGCGCCTCAACTAGTAACCTCATGCTGGTTTGCTGCGCTTCGAATATCGCACGCCATCCTTCATTTGCCGCTGTCGGTTCGCTCACGTTTTGTGCCTGCACCGATCCCACTTCTGATGTCGGAGAAACATTCCCGCCGACATCATCATTAGTGGCTGCGGGCTTTGTGGGCGTCATGAGGGTAAAATGCGAGCACAAAACAACGATCACAAGTTCACAGTAGTTTATTTTAGGTTAACACAATAGTTCTAATTAATTGAAATAATACAGTTAAGACCGAGCAGCGGGTTCGGGGCACCGATCTTTAAAACACGATCCAACTCGATCGCTAGCGCACACTCCAAAAGTCTCGAAATAACTGAAAGCTAACTGACTCCACCAAGCCAAGATGGCGCCTCGACCCCGCTCGAGGCACGTGCTCTGCTCTGATTGGTCGTTACGTAGTATTATAATGAAATCATGACTTTTATTAAATTATTGAGATTTATCATTCTAAAATAATGTAACAAATCAATTTAAATTAAATTAAGAATTTTAAAATTACAATATAAGGAAAAGCAATATTATCTTATAGGTATGAAAACAACAATCAACTTGACTCATAGCTTTCTCCGACATATATAAATTCCTTTTAACTCCGCAGCATTTTGTAACTGGAATCATAATAATGAAACCAATGGCAAAACAAATACAACTCGCTGTAATTAAAACTGATTTGTTTTATTTTGTAATCATTACAATTTTCACCCGAGACCGTGATTTTAATAATGTTTTACATGGATATTCCTCGATGGAAATAATCTGTATTCTGGATTAGAGCAAATCGGATTCTTCTGAGTAAGCGCACTTCATCGTCGACCATATTGTCTCTTAACATCAGGCCAGATAACAGTCAAATGCAAACCTAATATTAACAAAATATTCAAATCGCTAAGCTTTATTAAGGCCAGGTATTTCTGTCAAATTAGGCATTTAACGCTGTTTTGTTCTCGCGACCGTCACCGACCGCGGAATCGGTGCCACAGTGCAGAAATAACATTAAAATATTGGACTATGTAATTTAAAATAATTTTTTTGTTCAAGATTTGTTTATGTTTGTTTGTTTATGATAAGAGTTTTGTTGCTATATAAACGAAGAAATATTAAACTTATCTATACTCGTAGGTATACAAAACTCAACCTTTTCTTTTTTGGTCACACTATAAGTTGAGATCTGCATCTTTTTAAAATGTTTCCTAATAATTCACAAGTTCGTCAAAAAATTTAAAAAATGTGCTGAAACGTAATGTAGTTTTTTCGTCAACTTTGCACTAAATTTCTAAACCAATTTTTTTCTATGAGGTAAAGATCACTTACTGAGCATAAAATTACAAAATGCTCACAGATCCAGGTAGAGCTTCAAACGCCAATTGAAAAAAAACTGTTTTAGCCGATATTTTGGAAACTATATATTTTGACAATAATTGTAGAAAATAAAATTTTGCATCTTTTGTTGCTAGTAAACTTTTTTTTGTAAAACTTACCGTTTACGATTTATAACCCATTTAATGATACGGTTGCGATGATGCCGATAATAGTGGATGAAAATGATGTGGTCTACGATGGAACTTGCTTCTCTAATAGAAACAAACACAGTGTACCTCGTAACCCCAAGGTTCGAACCTTCGACAAGACCCACTCTGGCAATGTGTTTCACAGCTTAGTTGTTCTTATTACAAAAGTGGAGACCAAACTCTTTGTTCAACTCTTCAATCATGATGATGAACGGTGCTGTTTATTCGAGCAACGAGCAATATGATAGAATAACTTTAATTTAAAAACCCCGACTACAAAAAAAACTACACGTAAAAAAATAATACCTACTATCTAAGGACACTTTGGCAAATGAGACTAGTCTTAGAATATCTTAGTCAGAATATCCAAAGTCTTAGTTAGAATATCCAAAATCCATCCAGCCGTTTGGAAGATATGTGGAAATAAAAGTTTTACAAACATAAAGATACGCGCGAAAACATATAACCTTCTTCCATTCCGGTAAAAGAAACATGTTTATGCTACTGGGAACAGAATTCACATCTTATTTTTTTACATTGTTATCATTAAATTGGACATAATAAATCGTAATCGGTAAGTTCGAAAAAAAAGTTTACTGGCAACAAAAGATGGGATTTTTATTTCTACAATAACAATAGGCTTTATAACTTTTCGGAATATCGGCCAAAACGGTTTTCGAGTTTTTCGAGCTGGCGCTTGAAGCTCCACCTGGATTTGTTATTATTTTGTAATGTTATGCTCAGGAAATGATTCTAAACCTTTTATAAAAAATACGAATCGGAAATTACCTACAGAGCTAAATTCTACGAGTAATTTTACTGCCTAAAAGGCTTCTTATCAAATTTGGTCGAGTGTCTAAATTTCATTTCAAATAAGTTTTAAATGAACGAAGTTGGGTTTTTAGGGATTCGTAGACAAATTTTAAAATATACGTTATGTCTGTCCAGCCGTATGTGACAGCCATTTTTCTCCGAAACTAAGAAGTATACTATTAAAACTTGGTAAGTACATGTATTCTAACAATATTAACATTTTCATACAAAAAAAGAAAAAACAATAAATTTTGGTGGTGTCACAAACTTGGAAAAGAAATAAAAAAAAATTCTATCAAAACCATACGTTCCATACGTACTTATCTATGGATAGATGTTCAAAAATTGTATTGAAGTTCCTAACATTTTTTTTCGAAACTGAATAGTTTGCGCAAGAGTCTCTTCCAAAGTGGTAAAATCTGTATGTGAGGACTTTTCTTCCAAGTACTATGTATCTTACTACCAAAGAATTTACCTAAATGGCATATAAATGATTTACGCAGGGGATTTCTCCCCTCTCATTATTTCCTTATCCCGATCTCTGATTTGACGGACGAATATTTTACCGATACTTATCTATTTTCCATTGCATCCGCATTGAATTTTTTACTGATGTGTTATTGACGTCAGTTTTTTGAGACTCTCCTATTGGTCTACAACATAAAGTAAACAGCGTACTAATTAGTATCAGCGTCTATTTGCAATTCCAATGAAAACAGTATCAAAAATCAAGATGATAGCGTGCTTCACTAGTAATACCTACTGATATTGTTATACTGTGGCACTATGATCGTAATATTTAAAATTTATCGGTTGTCAAAATTGCAAAATCAAGCACAGATCCGTCGTCCGTGAGCGCCGAAACGCGACTGATCGGACCTGCCGAACGGCGCGCTATATATATGGTAGATATTAAAACATAGTGAATAACTGATACTTTTTATCAAGTCAAACTCTGCGAAAGCATCTATAACTTTTTAGTGGCTTTCGTTGAGTACAAAAATTTAGTAAAAAAATTCATTAGTTTAGTCATAAACTTGAAAAACCTTTTTGAAAAGGGGTAACTTTGGGATTTTTTTCTATCAAGTAAAATTCATTAAACCGTGTTATTGACTGCGAATTGCACTAGATTAGATCCTTAACTAATACATATATTTTTTTCAGAGTTTAGTACACTATTTTAAAGGTGTTAAAGTTGTTTTAAAAAATCAAAATTACGGCCCACACGCCCTTAAACACTAGATGTCCGCCCCGGCTTCGCCCGTGGCACAATTATACAGCGTTTAGAAGTTTCTAGTGATGTCACGTTACGATTACACAATCCCCATTCCGGAATTTGGACGACCTACCTTTATCAATATTTACCATTATTACCTTTGTCAAATTTTAATAATTTGACAAAGGTAATAATGGTAAATAATGATAAAACAATAAATACGTGTCTAATATTTATGCACAATCTAACTGACGGACTAATGATATATTTTTGACACAGCCATCATCCTAAGTGCATGTGAAATAGCTAGCTTTTTTGTGCTCATAGTACTTCAATATAGGGAAGCTATACTATATACAAAATTCAAATATCTGTCTAAGCTGACTATACACCTACGACACCCCTAGTGTTGCGGATATCAAAAAGCAGCACATACCGATTACCATCAGACATATCGTCTGCTTACTTAAAGTTAGGCTGTCGTCAAATCAAGAGTGAATCTATTTAGTCTCGATGAGCGCCCTTTATTAGTTTATTACGAGTACAGACGGCATCATCAGGCGAGATGGCAGTCAACTGGATAATTTTAATTGACTGACAAAAAAAATTACAAAGCACTTTTCAAGTAACTGTATTTTATGACCTGAAACTAAAAATTACAATGATTTTACCACAGTACTGGAAACAACATAGTTTTTTTTAAATCACAATAGCCGTTTCACTAATTACAGCATTTACAATACACAGTATTTAAACATACGTGAAAGTAACCTTTAAGAATGGACATTTGTATTTCCTTTCAACGCCTCATTTCGGGATAAGGCGTCTAATAAAATCCCGCAAATGAATAAGGAATTCCGCTAGGGGAAATTTCCTAAAACTGGGGTGAGTTTGTGAATGCGGCAGCACCGGAAGAGGGCAAAGTGAGTCAGAGCGGACGAGACTGGATTAATTTGTTAAGACAAGTCGCTTTCACAGTGGGAAATAAAAATGGACCGGCCGGTGTTACCAGTAATAGCCTTTGTCCTAGAAGAAGCGATTTTGCTTTCACCTATTGTTGGGCCGATCTTACCATTCAGTCAATTTACTCTCGATATCCATTCAAAATTATAATGAAATGCAATTACTTGAGGTAATTTTGCAATTTTGCGAAATTGGTGCTGCGCTTAATTCTATATCCCTTACTACACAAATGCTGATATTACAGTTTTAGTTGTCTTTTGATGTTATTGTTTTTTTTTTATATTCGTTCGTATGGTTTTATCGATACGATTTAACTCGGAATGCTTGTGCACTGCTGAGATCACATTCACGAATATTTTATCACCGTATAATTATCCAGATTGGTTATTTTTGAAATGTCCATCTATAAAATCGGGTAGTCTTTTATTTATTTAACACTAACATGTTTCTATGTTTTACCCGTGTAGTTTACGTTCCCATAATTATCTTGAGATAGAAAGTAGCCTATATGCTCTTTCAGCCTTCATTCTGTTTTAAATTTCAACCCGATACGTTCAGCCGTTCCGACGTGATTGAGCAACACACATCCAATATTTGATATTCAAAATAATAGGTTTTTTTTAAAATTTTTTGGTACAACATTTTTTGGTGCTCGATTTATTCTTGAAAAGCTTTTAAAGTAATTAGATATCGGCGGTAACCTATTAAACCGATGGACCATGAAAACGTTGTGATGCGAGTATAATTTATTTACGTCGATATTTATGAGAATTTTATTATTAACGTAACCGTAAACGATCTCAATCGGATGTTAAATTTACCATCAAACATATTGATAAAATAACGAGTTATAATCCAGTTACACGTTAATAGTCTGTTCAGTTATAAGGTTATTTTATTTAGCGTATTCGGACCTTCTTCGGTATGATTGAAAAATAGTAAGTAGCATAATTCCGCTCTATGTTCCCACGGCTGGGAACATACGCCCTTGCGGGATGTTTATTCCGCAGTAAAAGCCAGTAGTGATAACAGATCCGTACAGTTGAACTTGAATGAAAATACTCAGAGGTCTACGCGGGATTTGAACCTATGAAGTAATATTACGAAATGTGACGTTGTAACCACAAAGCCATAATATTTTATTATTTTAAATATGTAGCATTGATGTTATTTAACAGATATTCGTAATCGTTTTTTACTCGGGGGGCATCTAAATAGGGGGGGGACACTAGACGACTAGACTCTTTATGATCTTTGGAGTTGTGAAAAAAGAAATGTATTTCGCTATTTTGTGGAGGCGGCCATCTTGGATTTGAAATTTGTCATAGTGCAATGTATTCTACTAGTCGAGCCCTTTCGTTTGATACCCATATTGAGGTAGTAGTAAAAAAATAATATGATTCGCCATTTTGTGGTGGCGGCCATCTTGGATTTGTTTTTTTATAGTGTATAGTATTCTACTAGTCAAGCCCTTTCATTTGATACCCATATTGAGGTAGGTTGTGAAGAAATATTTTGTCCGCCATTTTGTGGCGGCGGCCATCTTGAATCTATATTAACCAAACATAGCTAAGAACATCCGCACGGATATTAACTTTCAAATAAAAAAAACCTCATCGAAATCGGCCCATCCGTTTGAGCTCTACGGTGCCACAGACAGACACACACACAGACAGACAGACAGACAGACAGACATCGACGTCAAACTTATAACACCCCTTTTTTTGGACGGGTGTTAAAAGTAGCGCTTGAGTCAGATTCGGTAATACGCCGGTAAACAGCTGACCTGTTACGTCTATCATAAAATATCAGACGATCAATTTATTAAATTGACGCACCAAAACTGGAAAACATGTTTTTCATAAAGGCCGAGCCATACGAAAACAAAGTCGGTATAAAGCTCGTACACAGCAGGGGCGCTTCAATAAAATTTGATGGAGTATCGCATATTTTCGCGGCTTACGCTTTCCCGGAAAATATAATAAGCGGGTTGTATCATTTGCATATAGATCACACACACCCTTTATTGTGGTCGTATTGTAGGATTTGATTTTGAAGGGGGCTAGACTTAGATGAAAAAGACAATGTAACAACTTTGAAATATATTTATTTACGTCTCATTGTGTCTTGTCCCGTCTTTTTCTATTTGATCTATCTCTTCAGCTGTTTTAGAAATAAGGATGCCAATTTCTTCACTAGCTTCAATACTGTATCTATTTATTTATTCATTTATTTTGGTGTTGTGGACAATAAAGCGTGTATCCTACTAACATTATACTCGTAAATGCGTACTTTTGGATATTGGATAGTTTTTTGCTCAATCTCGTCGCAACGGCTGAACGGATGCCGTTGAAATTCAGAATATAGCAATTATTGGATATTTCATGTTTTTTTTTATTTCTATCACTAGCTTCTTTAAAAATACATGGGAATGGAAACTACGCATGTAAAAACATAGGGCGCTGCTATCCATCAAGTTGCCCCCGCGCGACCCTTAGTCCGCACCATGCATTTACCTACAGATATTGTTATTTACACACGTTTCTTATGAAGAGGCGGTAAATCACATAATGCTCATATTTGCAGGTCGGATTTGCGTTATGCATATTTGCTCAATGGTAATTAAAGTCCCTTGTTGTTTCTAAATAGGTTTTATAAATCTCTCTTGTGTTTGTTTTTATAATTTATTTCTTTCAAAAGTATAGTTACTTACGACCAAATTTGTGTTTAATTTTGTGATTTTATCAGCGTTATTTTTGTTTTCCGTGGTAGCAATCAAAACGTGGACAGTGATACTTAATCCAACAATTTTCTCGGCATCCGTGTCGTTTGTCGACATAATCCTGGATAAACGGAATGATCCGCAGATTATCCCGCTTTTCACGTTTTGTGAAATTTATATCAAGATAATAATAATTTGTGTGATGTTTATTTGATTTTGAGTTAAAAAAATGTTTTTTAAAGTTTAGCATTGGAACGAAAATTATAAGAAACAATAGTGGTCCAACCCGGCTTCGCCTGTGGTAGGTACATATTATATAGCCTATAGCACTCAGGGATCAGGCAAATATCCAACGGTGAAAGCATTTTTAAAATTAGTCTAGTAGTTCCTGAGATTAGCAAGTTCACAAAAAAACCTTTTCATCAGCTTTAAAATAATTTACCCATTCTACTTGTGCTTTTGAATTCTCACCTGCACTCAATTGAGCAGCTTACAAGTGACGGCATAGAGCCGAATCTTATTATTTTACCCTTCTATCAACCTCTGTTGTCTCTTAAATTTTTTACATAAATTTTGTTCACGGGCCTGCAGTCTATTAGTATAGATTGAGTATTTTTAACCAAATTACTTCAAACGTTTTAAAAATTTTTTTAACCGACTTCAAAAAAGGAGGATCCTCTAAATTTGGCAGTAGGCATGTATGTTTAATGCCATTATTTTAAGAATTACTTTAGTTAACTCAATTTTGCCGACATCTTTAGATAACACTCGTTTCGAGTTTTTACAAAACGTTAAGTACCAATTTAGTCCTCCTGCTGCACAGTTTTGTCATGTCACATCATTGTATTTTATTTATTCAACTGAACTGGTATATACCTACTAATCCTAATATACGAGTATAAAAATCCAGTGTCATGATATTCGTTCCTAGAGAACTCTTCAATTGACATTAGGAAAGTTGGTATTTATGTGTAATTTTGTCCAACTCGAGAAGTATGTCAATTTTTATTTAGATTAGCAGTCTTTACAAGACAATGTCCAAGCGAAGCGACAACGGACCACCAGTATGTACATACAAAACCTTGTCTTACCATTTCAGGCATGGAAAACGACATAATATATTAAAAAAAACATTCCACCAAAATAGTTCTTCCGACCCATAGTATATGCATAACAAACTTTGAAGTTTTCCGGAAAGACCGTAACCGTCCCAACTTTACCCGCAACTCGGATGTTGATTTGTCTGCAGGGGTCTATCAAAATTCCGCAAGTGTCACCGAAGGGATAGGGGGCAAGGAAACGAGGGGACAGGAAGGCCTGTTATGGAAAACAGATCTGCATTCGCTTTGGAGTCCCGGCACCACCCAAGAAGTTGAAGTTATGAGATTCTTATTAGATTTTTTTTGATTACTACTTCCTTTAATTCGGGAGTAAGTACAAGAGACAAGTCGTTTTGTGACAACGGCGGTTGAAACGCTGCTGAAGCGTCGAGGTAATTAAATAAGAATTTAGATCGTGATCAAGCATTGTTTTATGTTTCCAGTATGATTTCGAATCTCGAAAGTTTAAAACTATGTCTCATTTATACATCTTCTCAAATTTGCGTACTGAAAGGTGAAAAATTTGACTATGAATTAGGTGTAATTATTTCACATTTAAGATATCTTAGCTCACCTTTTCGCGAATGAAAATGTTAAGAATTACACTTACTTTAATTATTACGTAGCATTCTTTGAAGTTGCACAAGTTGTCCTATCAATCTATTTGCCTATTTTGCAAAGTTTCTCTAACAGAACCGACTACTCGTAATATAGCATGGGGATTTAAAAATATTGTTCTCACTCTATGCATCTGTCTACATTTTTAAACATTATTCATGATAATTTACATACAACAAACATTTCTAATTAAACGATGACAATTTATATAATTCAAACATAAACTAAGAAGCACTTATTCAAATATCATAAACTTTCATAGTTGTAACGAAAGTAATTGCTAGAAAGTGTGCCTTCATAAATTGTAAATTTTATGTGAGTAAAAGGATTTTCTCTTTCGATTATAATAACTTCATTATTTTTGAGTTGTTTGCGTAAATACTTCACTTATACATACATATGATATTCTAATGTGTTACAATTTACAATACGCTCTCGATTAAAAGCAATATTAGCATTGAAGTAGGCAGCGGCTTCGTCATATTGTTTCTTGAAACTTTTTATAGCAAAAGGACTTTATCTTTCGACTAAAATATTTTCATTACCGATGAGTTCAGATTGAGTAAACCTTTCACTTATATATATATATATATATATATATATATGTATTACAGTTAGCTCTCAATTAATTATTAATTAATCCAACATTGAAATAGCCAGTAACTTCGTCATTTTATTTTTGATACCTAATTTAAAAATCTATGTTAGCGTAACGTAACGTGATTGTATGTTAATTTTAAAACTAAATTATCATCATTATTCAGCTTATCCTCTATACGATTCTCTGTTTCCAATCATCTTAATTTTGAGATTAGTTTATGTCTGACTTGTATTCAGAGTTTGCTATAGCGTAGAGTTCAGTGAATTTTAATATGGATAATTTTTAAGGTTTTCTGCATTTATTTGGGAATATTTTTATTTTTGCTTTTCCAGACTTGTAATTGGTTCCGTCCATTTTCAAACATTTAAACCTCATTCGTTATTTGATTCTGAGATAAGGAACTTCGTTTCAATAACATGCAAATGTCTATATTTACCATATTAGTATGATTTACGAACTTCTGTTTTGGATTGAATGTTTGTTGTGTTTTTTACATATTTTGTGACATCCTCGACTGTTTCAATGAGGGAATATGACTACGAATCAATTAATATTTATTCTGCGGAAATATTATCAAGCGCCATAAATTACTAGTATTGTATATATTTGATCTATAACGCATAGTTCCATTGTTACCGCTAACTAATGATCTGCTGGTCAGAGTGGAATGTGACCGATCTATACACGTGAGTAGCTCCACCGCATCGATATTACAACCCATATATCAGGTAATGGGGTTTGTGCCACGTTGCACCTTAATTTGTGACGTCATTAATTGTATATGGTTCCCAGATTGTATTAGAATATGTTATAGATTTAACCCACTATTGCATTACACTAGTGCACTATTTTATATTAACTTGCATTTTATATCAATTTACTTATTACTTTGTATAAATTATTTAAGCAGATTATCATAGTTATACAGTTCTACTAGATGCCGTTGCGGTTTTATTTGCAAAGAAGCAAAGTATTCATCGAAATATGAATATTAAATTTTAAATGTTTAAGTAACGCGACATGTCATTTAAATTACTTCGCATCAATATGCTCATGCGAAAATACCTACGAAATTCGAGATTAAGAGAAAAAAGGGATTTTCGACAAATTGCCCTAGTGTTTGTTCGACTGTACCTTCATTCTAACACTTTTGTGTTTGGACTAACGAACAAATACTATTGATATCAATACTTAACATTTAACTTAAAACTAAATAAATACCTAAATTATCATTTTTTTATTTCTTGTTTTTTCATTTATAGCATACTAGCGGCCCGCCCCGGCTTCGCACGGGTACATACACACACACACCCTTTTTTTTGTATCGGGTTTAAAAAAAAGTAAAATTATAAAGGGAGTTTGAATTTTTTTATGATTTTTTTTATTAATGTTTTTTGTATTTTTTATTTTAAAATTTTATACAAATATAATATAATTTACAAAATTTACAAAAACAAAAAAATTATTTACAAAAAAAAAGCCATTAGTTTTAGTGAGTCAGAGCTTCCCCTGTAAACGATATTTGAAGTAGTTTTATTTTGTGGCAGCAAAATAAATTGATTTTCAGGAGCTCCGACACGTGGGCCAACATACAGTTGGCCATGAGTGAAACATTCTTTTCGTAGGTCGATCCCTAATAATTCGAAGGTTTGGCCCTGGGACTTGTTAATAGTTAACGCGAAAGATGATTTCACCGGAAACTGAAGTCGTTTAAAAGGGATTGGCAGATCAGTTGGAATAATCGGTATCCTCGGTATATGAGCTACTTGACCAGCTGCTGGGCCAGTGATAAAATTTTGTTCAGCAAGCCGCTGCGAACGCTCGATACTTGACTCTCTAGCACGCGATTGCGACGCGTATTCTCTCCGACTTGCAAGGCGATTTTCAGTTTCTGATGAAGATTCCTCATTACGCCGTATTTTTATTGCCCTCGCCTGAGAACTATGTTTAGAAAGTTGATATCTTGATCTTTTTTGGTATTTTAGGGCATTTTAAAATGAAAAATAGAAGGAAATAAATAATTAAACAGGCTTTTACTAAATTTTTGCTTATTGAACTATATGAAGTACTAAGATGTTTGAATAATTAAAATATAATATTTATTATCAGGTAAGTAGTAGGTACTTATTGAAAGAAAATTAAAAATATGGGCGTAGAAAACTACCTTTTACTAAATTTTTGCTTAAATTTTGAACAGGAATGAATACCCATAAAATACTACTATAAGCAGTTTGAAAAGTTACATTAAAATATAATATTTATTATCATATACTTATTTACCTACGAAACGAATTTAAAGCGAATTCAAAAAAATTTCAAGCTAAACTCATACGATCACGCACACGACCGCTGCGTAGGGAGCCGATCGCGCGAGTGAGCCGCGCGGCACTTTATTTTATTACATTGACTCGCGACACTTTTTGTAGATAATAATGAGTTGTGCAAAGTCGTAGTAAATGATTTTGTTCTATCATCAATAGTTTTCGCAGCGCACGCGACGTAAGGAATTTTTCAGGTCTTTTTTTTACACCTTATGTTACATTATTGGAGTTTTAGTAAGGATTCCTAATTTTTTTTAAATATAATATAGCCTATGTTACTCGGGGATAATGTAGCTTTCCAAAGGTGAAAGAATTTTTGAAATCGGTCCAGTAGTTTCGGAGCCTATTCATTACAAATAAACAAACAAACAAATCTTTCCTCTTTATAATATTAGTATAGATATAGATATAGATATAACATATCCATAGTATTTGAAAAATGACATAATATGTTTATAGTTGTTAGTTTAGAATAACTACGTTCCACCGTTTAGGAATGAATGTACAAAATTTACAAGGTTTCTAAAATCTTAAATGTCCATCTCACAAAATGTAACATGTAAAAGCTTTACAATTGGACACGGCTGATCTAAGAGAAAATCTTGAAGGAACAATAAAACTTCATGCACAATAAAAAATTAACCGTTGCAATGAATAAATCTCAACATTGTTACAAACTGTCAATTTCAAACTTTGCAAGCGCCATGACGAAACTGACTTATGTAATTGCTACGCCATTTCAAACCCTATTTTCGCAGTTCAAAGTTAACAGTCCGTTGCATGCAATAGTCGTATCTTTTAGTTGTATCTATAACAGAAGAGCTATCAAACTGAACTGTGGACCGTAAACGCTGCAACATTTACAGCTCAAAGTTTCGAAGCGCAGTTGCAAGTTATCTAAAGGTCGTGGCGAAAGAGGTACGGGAACGTTTCATTACGAGCTGTTTTCAGTTTCCCCAGAGAATTAAGTAAATTGTAGGGTGCGGTGTGTGTATATCTAGATGTGGTTTGTGTTTGGACCGAGTCACACCCCGGACACTCCACTAAAACTCCATACAACGGCCGCTGTGGAGTTGCCTACTCTTCACACAACTACGCAGATGTCGTTCGTACACACGCGTGAATGTGTGCGTTAGCGCTAGGGCTACTGAATTGTTTTATTGAATAGTTGTGCCCCTTGAGTTCAACTGGTGACGTAGCCTATAAACTTGCTATAATGTTGAGTTACATAAATAGAATGGAGCCAAATTATATCTACTATTCTAATTAAAAGAGTGTTTGCACAGATTTCTAAATTGTTGCAGAAATCTGTGGGTGTTTGTATTGCCGCGTAAAATAAAACGAAACCGATGAAAGATTAGATCAGGTACCTAGATATCTATTTCTGTTAGTAGGTACACATTCGCATTTTATTTTACACTTACCCATGAAGGAAACTTTATTCTGTCACCACAATTATTCCTCCAGGCATTATCAATCCGTGCTTGGGCACATAAGTTACTGGCTGCGTGAGTTACGAACTTTGAGTTAAAAACGACTTCGTTATTATAAATAAATAAATATTGGAAGACAATTCACACACAACACCATCTGACCCCAAACTAAGCAAAGCTTGTAATATTATAAAGCAACGTTATTGAAAAGTTTCTAATCTTACGTTATTTTATCATTAGGAAATTAAATAAATCTTTTAATCTTGTTCCGTTTAGTTGACGGACAGCCGTAAACAGCACAACAACTCACCATGATGATATTTCGTTGGGAATTAGATGTTCGATACCAGCCCTTCGTTGAGTGCTCCTAGCGTATCCGAAACGGCCTGAGGGGTGAGGAAGCTTGAAATTGGCGGGGGGTGGGGAGTGTCCGTTCTATCTATATTATCTATTCTATGACCGAGTGTATGTCCGTAACACTGAAATCCGATGAAGAATAAAAATTTCGGGACGTCGGAACAGCGGTAACAAATTGAAATGGAATTGGACAGGGCGTACGAGTATTGTTAGGCGTTGTGACGACGAATGGACCAAAATTGTTACGAAATGGTGGTTGGGTTAAGATAAACGGAGCGTCGGTTACTCGATTAACACAGGACCGAGGCAGATGGCAAAGTAATAGAATCTATCCCACTGCTGAGTTTAGGCGCCTATACTCAGCAGTGGGATAGAGAATGATGTGTTTTATCCCCCACGGAACTCCGTAGTTTTTCGAGATGGAAAGCCTATGTGTTATTCCAAAATATAATCCATTTAAGTTTCACATTTCAGCTTCAATTCTCACAACATTTAGAAACAAATGGGATTAAGTAACTAACAAAGTTTCACATCACATTAGTAGGATGTTTTATGTAGGTACCTCTTACCTCTAGAGCCCTGCCAAAGCTCTTGTACTCTAGGCTCTAGTGGAGACAGTAACACAGTAGAGGAAAGAAGCTTTAGGCGTATGGTTATTGATGAATTCAAAAGCATATTGTAGTACGTCGCGTCCCTTTACTGTCTACAAATTTTAGTGCTTTTATTATCTATTTTATAAAGTTATTCTTCTCTGTTCTAGCTACTCGACTTACCAAAGCCACTCGCTGTAAGTTTCAGTATGCAGACAGTGCTAAACCGGCAGGATTGCCAAATGAACCGAGTGGGCCGATCGCGCGTGAACAGTTGCATCGGTACGGAGTTAGGGATGCAATTTCCTCGACCCAGAGGCTTTTGTCTGCTCACATTGTGATCCAACGCACGTACCGCCATTTTGATGGAATAAAGCGACAATGCAGTGATTTGCGAATTTCCTATAGGATATTGAGGTTATGGTGTTTTTTTCCGGTGACACAACAAGATGGTTATTCTTCAACCATATTCTTTCTTCACTGCATTTTTTATATTTGAACAAAATTTACCTAATAGCTTTATGTAATAAATTCTACAAGACACGTAGCCAAAATTAGCTCACTGTATAAACATTCCCTGCTGGAGGCTCTCTTTTATTAAGACTTTTATCTGACTTTTTATTTGATAAAAGTCATAATCCAAGTACGAGTTCGCGGATGACACGCGTCGACGCTGGTTTCTTCACGACATTTCCCTCTCATCCGAGCAAGGCCAAAACGAGTAGCCAGTTAGACTATAAAATAATGAGTCTCTGTTGCTATTTGATACAATCATTGCTCCCACAGCATATTCAGTAAGTAATGAAAGTTTTTTCTATCAATCAATAATTAAAACATCTTATTACACACTGAGTATGAGGTATATTTTTTTTCTTAAAATCCAACTAACGACATTACATTACTCGAGTCACGTTAAATCGAGCGTGATTAAAGTAAATAGTCTCTTATTGTCTCCGTCTACCGATACGAACAAATTGATTTTTCAAAGAGAAAGTGCATTAAATATTTAGGAGAAAGGTTTAATGGTTATCTTGGTGGTATTTATAACTAAGCAAAAACTTAATAAGTTGAAGCTTATTGAGATCGAATTATGAGACCAATGATAGTGAACTATTTACTTTCTTTTTCAATCAGCAGATACCTAAAACAAAGTCGATATTTTAAATTTAGCAGATTTTTTACTTCCATTTTTTACTTCCTTTTGGTGAGTTAAATTGAAAAATGTTTATTATTAATGGTTATTATATTATTACTAGATGGGATATTTACATTTATTACCTTGACAATTAAGCTATTTATAAACCAATGAAACAATTTTAAACATTTTGCAAACTATTTTTGCACACTCACCATTTGAAAAATGGATGTTCTGAATTAGCAATCCGATGTATGTTCCCACTGCTGGGAGTCTTTACGTACAAAGAGAATGTATAATCTACTACTCTGGCCAGTTGTACAGTGTGTTTGTACAGTTTGCTACTGACTTTAACCGCCACACATGTCCTCGAAAGTTAACTGTCGTAGACGCCGCGCCGATATCTTCACGATGTTTTTCTTCACTGTTAAAGTCAGTAGCGAATTTTAACATCTTCACTTGGAAAATGCTCATTAAATTAAATAATTTTTTTTTCAATTATTAGCCAACCCGAGATTTAATCCTTGAATTATTACATCGATGTCACAAACTTTAGATTCTCTTTACCGATTCGACTCAAATATTTATCAGCTTTTGTCTCGCGGTAATCTTTAACAGTTTATTATTATTCGGAAATTGGCTTAATCGTTACACGAATTTTTATTGTTTTACAATTTTTTTCACGTTTCTCTAACTAGTAATTATATATGAAGTTACAAAATACGTCTTACTCATATTATAAAAGTTAAAGTTGGGTGTTTGTTGCTCGATCCCGACCTTCTGTACGGATCGGGTTGAAATTTGGAACACTATTACAGCATGCATTATAAAATAGGTTACTTTTAATCGCGATAAAATAATGGGAAGGAATGGGTGAGATTGCGGAGCGCTGCTAGTAGTATTACATCTGCAATAGAAGCCATGGAAAAATGGCCTCCACTGTCAATAAAGTAATTAAATCAAAGAACAAAGCGCGCCCACAACAGAGCCCATAGAAAGGTTCGATCACACAAAGGCTTTACTCACTACGGCTTCCGGAACCGCACTTTTAATTTCCTCTCGACTACCTAGTTTATATGAGGAACTTTATTAATTAAATAATACCTGGATTAAAGTTTTAACGTAGAGCAGACGAAGAATTTTTATCTTATTGGTCGTAATTTTTTTAAACAGAACCATGTTTTCTTTTTATGTCGATATAATCAGATCACTAGCAGCGTCCTTCGGTTTTACCTGCGCAGTAAACCTTCCCGTAATGTTCCAGCGAGAATAGAGGTATGTATGTATTTTACCGTGTCCCAAATTTTCATCCGATTCGTTTAAGCGTTCCGATGTGTTTGAGCAACACACATAAAAAAACCAAACTTTCACATTTATAATATTAATACGGTTATTGGTAGGATTTATGAATAACAAGAACAAAATTAAAAATTTTGATTAACCCCCGACTACCTTAGATTTGTTATCTGTACAACATTCTACTAGTCAAGCCCTTTCATTTGATACCCATATTAAGGGAATTGTGAAAAAGGGAAATGTAATTCGCCATTTTGTGGTAGCGGCCATCTTGGATTTGAAATTTGTCATAGTGCAAAGTATTCTACTAATCAAGCCCTTTCATTTGATACCCATATTGAGGTAGTAGTGAAAAATATTATATAATTCGCCATTTTGTGGTGGCGGCCATCTTGAATTTGAAATTTGTTATAGCGTTTAGTACTCTGCTAGTCAAGCCCTTTCATTTGATACCCATATTGAGGTAGGTTGTGAAGAAATATTTTGTCCGCCATTTTGTGGAGGCGGCCATTTTGAATCGATATTAACCAAACATAGCTAAGAACACCCGCACGGATATTAACTTTCAAATAAAAAAAACCGCATCGAAATTGGCCCATCCGTTTGAGCTCTACGGTGCCACAGACAGACACACACACAGACAGACAGACAGACAGACAGACAGACCGACAGACAGACAGACAGACAGACATCGACGTCAAACTTATAACACCCCTTTTTTTTGTCGGGGGTTAAAAAGAAGGTTGCGCGGATCATTATACTAAGTAAGTATAAATGTGAATTCAAAAGGTACAACGTACTATACTCGTACTTAGCACCATGCACAATGCCTTTTTAAACTGGAATCAATTGATATTCCAGAAAATGTCAGTTATGTCGTATAAAAGAGTATTTTTGACTTGTTAATAAAACCGCAATTTTTTTACCAGTAGATAACCACATTACCCGTTGTGAAGTACCATCAATTACCACGGCCGTCCGTCAATGATCTAATCACATTAACTTACAGAAAAGTTTTTTCCAACCCATACACTTGATAAATTAATGGACAAAAAGTGAATTAACCCATTCTTATAGAACATGAGCATAGAAAACCCATCAATTTCGACATAATATGACAAAAAAGTACTTCCCCGAGTTCACTCAACCTATTACCAGACTTACTTACACCACTGGCTCTAACAGATTAGGAAGTTTTTACAAATTGTAGGTTTACCTTCAGGAAGTTCCCTCAAATCCATCAAAATGCGCATAAATCAAAACTTCCGACAATCCTCCCGAAACGGAGTTCGCGAAGAAATGTCGCTTTCAATCTCCGAAAACGT
This sequence comes from Ectropis grisescens, assembly GCA_017562165.1. Lineage (NCBI taxonomy): Eukaryota > Metazoa > Arthropoda > Insecta > Lepidoptera > Geometridae > Ectropis > Ectropis grisescens. Next base: position 9,466,473 of record CM029784.1, on the reverse strand, counting down.
CTCCCGAACTTGTTTGTCCTGTTTTTGTTTGCTCTATTGATTGCGGGAAATTTTAATGCTCCTCTTCAGGCCATGTACTTGGATACAGCGACGAGTCATGAGCGGTAGCGAGAATACTTATTAAATTTTACGAGCAGCGCTTCGCGGTTTTTCGTGGTTCCCGTTATTTATTTATTTATTGAATAATAGCCGAGCAGCCTCATCTGATATGCCTAGGTATATCTCAGTGTTGAAATATCAAATTATAGGTAATTGTCTGAAACGATTTTGTCTTTTACTATCCATCATGGACGTAATACGTCCATGTTATCCATTTGTCCAGTTTGTTCTTAAAAGAGTTTAACGACTTTTTAGTATTAAAATTAACGTGGTTGTTACACATATTTAATTGGATAACGGGACACTCACGTATATACGGTCGGTCAATCCGACTCGAGTTTCAACCGCGTCCGGCGGCCTTTTCAAACGAGTGCACACGCGGCGGCTGCTCGTTTGGCACTGCGGGCTGCCGCACGTCGCGCACGCAGCTCAACGGCTGTTGCGGGGTGCAGGTGAGGGGTGCGAGAGGGTTGCGCAGGTATACACTCGAACTCTTCATCACTGGTAAGCTGCGAGTCGGGAACATTGCAGCACACTGAGCTCACTGTGTCTCTTCACTCATATCGCGAACACTATACCGAGCACTATGGGCACGGCTTCCAAGCGGGCGGCACATGCCATCCTCCATCTCTATTAAGGTCGGACGCTTACCGATTTCAATGGCCTCCCTGACCTTACGGGGTACAAAGAACTTCTCCCGTGCCAGGACCTCCGCCTTATCGAATCGAATAAAATGTTGGGCGTCCGACCTAAGAGCATGTTCCGCCACCGCAGCAGCCGTTAACATCTACATTTTCATGGCGCGTATGTGCTCCGTGAGTCTTGTGGACACATTTCTCCGTGTTTCCCCTACGTAACTTATGCCACAATCGCAAGGAATCATGTACACTCCCGGAACACCAAAGGGTCTTTGTCTTTTGGAGAGCGTATCATTTGCCTTAGCTGTCTGAGCGGACGATACATTGTCTTGATGCAATATCTACGGCGTAACAAGTTTCCAATTTTGTCCGTCACTCCTTTGATATATATGGCAGGTACGCGGGTGACCTCTCCACCGAAGCTGGACCCGTTCTCGACGATGTATTCGCCATACGCCACCCTTGTTTCGAGCTAAACCCGTTACCCTCGAGTACACCTTTTAAATGGTCTAATTCGGTTTCAGATATTGTTGATCGCATAGTCTCAACGCTCTGTTGATAAGCGTGCGTGGTACCGAAGCTAGGTGTACTGGATGGTGGTGTGAATCAACATTTAAATATCTGTCTGTGTGTGTGGGTTTACGGTAGATCGTGTGTGATAATCGTCCAGTAGTTTCTCGCATCACTAACACATCCAGAAAAGCTAGAGTTTTATCCGTTCACGTTCCACCGTTACGGCAATATTTGGGTGAACACTATTCAGATGTGACAATAATGGCCCAATCTGGTCTCTGTGTACAATGGCAAACACATCGTCAACATAACGCCACCAATATCTCGGCTTATATGGTGAGCTCAATATTGCGTCCTCTTCGAACCACTCCATAAAGATGTTAGCTACGACCGGGGCAATGGGAGAACCCATAGCTACACCTTCAACCTGCAGGTGGTGGTCCCCCTTCCACGAAGTAGCCTTTAGTCAGCGCGAATCGCAATAACTCTATGTACTCGATAGGTATTTGAATTAATTGTAGTAGTTCCGTTATAATCTTAATTGTATCTTCTATCGGTACATTCGTAAAAAGCGACACGACATCGAAACTGACAAGTTCTTCGTCTTCACTTAGCCGAACCCCTTCCAGTAATTGTACAAAATGCGTAGAGTCTTTAACATAACTTGGGTTTTCCCGATGAATGGCACAAGCATGTCCGACAAAAACGCGCAGTTTTGTAAGTAGGCGAGTCTATTTGGCTTACGATAGGACGAAGAGGCCACTCAGGCTTATGTATCTTCGGAAGCCCGTAAATCTTCGGCGGTGTGGGGTTTAAAGGGCGCAAGTCTTTATGTGGGTCGTCCGGCAGTGTCTTTAAGATTCTATTGAGACCATTTGTAACCCGGTTTGTAGGGTCATACGTAACTTTGTTATAAGTGTTACTGTCACTCACCAACTCGCTAAGTTTATTTTCGTAAGCCGCAGTATCAACAATGACAGTCGCGTTACCTTTATCTGCCAATGACACTTATAACAAAGTTACGTATGACCCTACAAACCGGGTTACAAATGGTCTCAATAGAATCTTAAAGACACTGCCGGACGACCTACATAAAGACTTGCGCCCTTTAAACCCTACACCGCCGAAGATTTACGGGCTTCCGAAGATACATAAGCCTGAGTGGCCTCTTCGTCCTATCGTAAGCCAAATAGACTGCTACTTACTTACAAAACTGCGCGTTTCTTGTCGGACATGCTTGTGCCATTCATCGGGAAAACCACAAGTTATGTTAAAGACTCTACGCATTTTGTACAATTACTGGAAGGGGTTCGGCTAAGTGAAGACGAAGAACTTGTCAGTTTCGATGTCGTGTCGCTTTTTACGAATGTACCGATAGAAGATACAATTAAGATTATAACGGAACTACTACAATTAATTCAAATACCTATCGAGTACATAGAGTTATTGCGATTCGCGCTGACTAAAGGCTACTTCGTGTGGAAGGGGGACCACTACCTGCAGGTTGAAGGTGTAGCTATGGGTTCTCCCATTGCCCCGGTCGTAGCTAACATCTTTATGGAGTGGTTCGAAGAGGACGCAATATTGAGCTCACCATATAAGCCGAGATATTGGTGGCGTTATGTTGACGATGTGTTTGCCATTGTACACAGAGACCAGATTGGGCCATTATTGTCACATCTGAATAGTGTTCACCCAAATATTGCCGTAACGGTGGAACGTGAACGGATAAAACTCTAGCTTTTCTGGATGTGTTAGTGATGCGAGAAACTACTGGACGATTATCACACACGATCTACCGTAAACCCACACACACAGACAGATATTTAAATGTTGATTCACACCACCATCCAGTACACCTAGCTTCGGTACCACGCACGCTTATCAACAGAGCGTTGAGACTATGCGATCAACAATATCTGAAAACCGAATTAGACCATTTAAAAGGTGTACTCGAGGGTAACGGGTTTAGCTCGAAACAAGGGTGGCGTATGGCGAATACATCGTCGAGAACGGGTCCAGCTTCGGTGGAGAGGTCACCCGCGTACCTGCCATATATCAAAGGAGTGACGGACAAAATTGGAAACTTGTTACGCCGTAGATATTGCATCAAGACAATGTATCGTCCGCTCAGACAGCTAAGGCAAATGATACGCTCTCCAAAAGACAAAGACCCTTTGGGTGTTCCGGGAGTGTACATGATTCCTTGCGATTGTGGCATAAGTTACGTAGGGGAAACACGGAGAAATGTGTCCACAAGACTCACGGAGCACATACGCGCCATGAAAATGTAGATGTTAACGGCTCTGCGGTGGCGGAACATGCTCTTAGGTCGGACGCCCAACATTTTATTCGATTCGATAAGGCGGAGGTCCTGGCACGGGAGAAGTTCTTTGTACCCCGTAAGGTCAGGGAGGCCATTGAAATCGGTAAGCGTCCGACCTTTAATAGAGATGGAGGATGGCATGTGCCGCCCGCTTGGAAGCCGTGCCTCCATAGTGCTCGGTATAGTGTTCGCGATATGAGTGAAGACACAGTGAGCTCAGTGTGCTGCAATGTTCCCGACTCGCAGCTTACCAGTGATGAAGAGTTCGAGTGTATACCTGCGCAACCCTCTCGCACCCCCTCACCTGCACCCCCGCAACAGCCGTTGAGCTTGCGTGCGCGACGTGCGGCAGCCCGCAGTGCCAAACGAGCAGCCGCCGCGCGTGTGCACTCGTCTTGAAAAAGGCCGCCGGACGCGGCCGAAACTCGAGTCGGATTGACCGACCGTATATACGTGAGTGTCCCGTTATCCAATTAAATATGAGTTTAACGACTTTGCCGAAATAACCTACTACCTACATTTTCCGGATAAAAAGTAGTTCTTCCTATGTGTTTTTCCAAACTATAGTTTAACTGTGTTCCAAACTTCAACCTGCTCCGTTCAGACGCTGTGATGTGATTGATCAACAAAGCAACATCCAAACTTTGCAGTTTATAATATTAGAAGGATATAGTGACAGAACCACCAGGGCATGTACCTAAACAACACGCCAGTCCGGAACAATACATTGTCACGCAGCTATTGAACATGAAGAAAAGAAAGAGAAGATTGAACATAGAACTATTGAGACCAAGACATTACACTGCAGTACACTTGGCTCGTCACTCAGAGATATAAGACGATTCATCTCTATGCCCTGAAATTTATCTTCGTTATTTTATTCCTAGCATTCCAAAAAAAAATGCAATATCGCGTGAATCGCTCTCGCTTCTCCTTTGTTAAAGTACGTTACTTTAAGGAACGTCGTCACACAACTGATACAATGCACAGGTTACCTTTTTATCTGAAAATTCAACAAGATTGCCTGACTACCATAAATGGGAACAATAAAATAAAGGCACGTCGGTATCGCTCTCACAGCTTTCAACGGACACGAAACGCATGAAGAAAAGAACTTCCCAAAATTGGGATTGCTCATGAATCACGCTAATAAAAACCTGGCAAATAGTAGCCTCCCACGGATTTACCCGCGCAGTTTCCGATCCAGTTATTTTTACGGGATAAAATAGCCCATGTCCCATTTCAGAATATACCTACTCTGTGTTCTAGATTTCAACCAGATCCGTTCAGTTGTTTTTTTTTAAAATAAAGAGCGACGATACCAGCAGGACCTGTGCCTGATGGTAAGCAACATGCTTGCCACATAACAGCACAGTGACACGCAGCTATTGGAACATGAAGAGTCCAAATCATTACCTAGCACTACACTGTTGATGTTTGTTGCGATATGAGCAAACAAACATCAACATTTTCGCATAAATAATGTTGGTAAGATTAGTTCAAAATACATCAGTTGTTTATCTGTTAATTATTTGTTAATTAATGCGTGAGTTTAGTTAAATAAATAACAAATATTATTCTTTTGAGATCATTACTTTTATTATCGCCAGCCTGTCTAGTACACTGCTGGACATAATACTTCTCTCTCTCCTATGTCTGGTCACGTAGTCTGATCCTCACCTTACGTTACCACCCATTTACTTGCCGCTCTAAGTACAATCTCCATAATCAGCTAAGTACAATTAGTTCCAGACAATTTCTTCACAGGCGCTATCTTTTCAGATAGCCGAGTCAAACGTGATATTACCAGCAAAACCTAATTTGCGGTCCAGTCCTGATAAAAGAGGATTAAATCGGTCCCGAGTACATAACGACATCGCTAGTGACCTACTTCGAGCGAGAAAAGCTGCAAAACTGAGTCTTTCACACTAAAATGAGCAAGATGAAGTCTCAGCAGTCCTACAATATATTTTTAGCTCGAGAAAAATCCTCTCGACTCGGATATTAAAGTTGAAAGAGGTCTTTATTACGCCTAAAGAGGCATGTGGAGCAGTTGTGCAAGACTAATAAACGATGAAGTGTACACCGTAAAAAAGTTCAAGCGAAACTTAAGTCCACACGAGAAAAAGCTTAAGGTCTTTGTTCTCGACAGCCAAAACAAACGACGTGTTTAGGCATTTGTTACAATAACAAACATGGTGAATAGCGCACTCTCTATGGAGCGGGCAAAAACGTGCCTAAACGACGCAAATCGGAAACAAAACCACGGCTATCGGACCGACGCGACGTGTCGAGTTCCTGTGAATAAGGATTAAGAGCTTATTGTCGACGAATTTGCCGGAACGTACCTGTGCAACTTTTTTTTTAACAATGGTACTTAATATATAATAATGGTTTGATCGCTTGATCCCCATCTCGTCTGATGTTAAGCAACGTTGCAGACGACGATGACGATAACAGTGAACCAACCTAGAAGACCTGCTTACCTAGAAGCCACCAAGATAGATCGACCTAGAACTATAGAAAAACCCACTCAGGCAACCCATTCCACAACCTAGACGTTCTTATTGCGACGGTGGAGTCAAATCTCCTCGTCAGTGTTTGGAACGTTAACCATGAAACAATGTCTCTTTTTCGATCTACGAGCAGCCCAATAGAAAAAAAAAAAACAATTTGTATTCGTTCATGCAGATCAGCAGTAAACTCTTCGAAATACATACGATAAAAAATGTACAAACTGTTTATTTGATTTATAACTTAAGTCTTTACACTTAACGTAATAAGTATTTTACTTGTTAGCAATTCTCAAACGTAAGCTTGTTTTCATACATCACGATGAAATTGCATGCTATTTCGCTGCAATATACGAAATATGTTCATACATTTACGGTAGTGTATGAGCAAGACGTCGTACACTTAAACGGGAATGTAAAATCTTATTTCAGAGGAATTTTGCGTCTCATCATTAAATCTTATTTTCATATTTCTACAAGCGTACGATATAAGTTATTTTCTGTTTGCGTTTTGTTATGCTTTACACACGTTCCTTTTATTATTTTAAACGGTAATAGATTTGCACTTAACTCCATCTCGCCTGATTTTAAGCGACAATAATATGGTCTACAATGGGCCGTGCTCGTCTAGGAGAAACCCATCCACTCTCGACCTAACAACAAGTATGTATTATCGGGCAAAACTCAGCAATGCATTCCACAGCCTTCATTAAATTCAAAAGTACAAAATCGTTTCGAATTTTAACCGTCTTTATTATAATTGCTTCCTTTTATTTAGACAATAAATACATTTTCAGTAAATACCTGCCCTTTCACCTTATCTTCTCCTTCACGTTCCGCGCTAAAACCTTTATTAAATACTGCGAACCTAAATAAACTAATATTTTGTAAGAAAAGGGCCAATTAGAGGCGAAATTCGGCAACAGTCTGCCCCCTCACGCGCCTCCAACTTATTTGCGGCAATTTACTAACAAAACTGAGCAAACAAGGGAAGCAGAGCATTGCACTGGAATAAGTTTTTTGGCAGTAACAAAACTTCCCTCAGGATGAAAACTTAGGTGTCCACACATTTCAACTGATTCACGGGTAGCTCAGGATAGACTATTTACACTTAAATGTAAGTGTCTAACTAATTGTAATATTATTTGTAATTGCCCTAGTGTGGGTACCAGTGTACTTGTGTTTCAATATATTTGTGTTTTGACTTAAGTAGATATATATACCTGTTTTTAAGAATTTGTGTTCTTTAACCAAATAAATTCACTAGTAACTTACGTGTGAAATAGTCTAGTCCGACTAAGTTTCAGCCGCACCATGCGGCCTTTTTCAAGGAGAGTGCTAGCGCGTGACCGCTGCTCTTTGGAGTCGTGCCAAACGAGCAACCTTGAAAAAGGCCGCCGAAAGCGATGGAAACTTAAGTTGCACTAGATTGACCATATCACACACGAATTAGTTGAAAACGCGTCTCATTTGCCTGTAATTAGGTGGACTGAACCGAACATGTTATGAGTTACCTCTGAATTAGTTAAACACCACTCCGGGATAAAACTCACCGTTAGGCAGACCATATGCTTTTCACCACCCAAACGCCTAAAATTATTATTTTTGTAGCTGGTCATTTTCTTGTGAACTTTGGATTCTGTTTCGTGTTACAAGCAGGTAATAAAAGAGAATGATATTGATTTGCGGATGACATTTTGCTGATAAAGCAATATTTGAACTGTCTGCAGGGGTAGGTAATTGTGCAAATACCATAGGTTGGGCTAACAGCTTTTGTTTACATAGCGAAGGTGCCTTAATTGATTTGGTCCCTTGTGCCCAAAATAGAAAAACAATCCACTAACAAAAACATATTATAAAAGCAAGTAGGTACATTAGTGATACAAAAGTAGTGATACCAACTTAGCTCACATTCCAAAGGAGTTTATGAGGACGTCTAAACTATAGAACGCGTTGCCTGAGCGTGTTCACATAGAGATAAAAGCGTGTCTTCAAATGGTGAAGACTGAATCGGATTGATCCTGGTAATCGCATTTTGCAGTTTCATCACAGACTAAATAGTAGTTTCATCGTAGCAAACATCAGATGAGATAGCGACCAAGCGTAAACTTTATATATTTTTTTTTACTGTATCCATACCCAAGAATAAATTAAAAAAAGGAGTTTTTATGGGTCACTTCTGTAATAGGAGTAATATTTTTCGGTTTCAATAATCTCACTTTTTTTTTAGTTCGGTCGCGCATTGCAATCGCTATCTCCTCCAAGCCTGCCCGTAAGGAACTTCGTTCTTAAAACAAAACATTTTAATAACATGCCAAAAATCGTCGTGTGTGTTTTATATTTGTCACCGCCTTGATTTATCGCTTTAACTTTGTGTACTTCTTACCACACTTGAAACGGGTATTCGGCGCACATGTTAAAAACCCACAGGACATTTCGACCAAGAAATTGCTACCACATGTCGTGACTGTTTTGAGTAAACGATTGCAAAAAAATCCCGTTACCTGAAAGTCGAGTGGGGACTTGAGAACTTGAAGCATGTAATGAAGTTCTTAAGAACAATGTTGACTTACTTAACCGCTTGAATTTAAAATTATGAGAAGCGTGGACATAAGATTAGAAGAATTTCTTTTCTGCTACATTCACTATTAGGGGTTTTTAAAATAACAGATAATATGAATTGTAAATAAGTGGAAATGTATGGCAAATACTACCAAATCCATCCAACAAAATTAAACATTGTTGACAAAATAGAGACGTTTGGCATAATAGAGGATTGTATTTTTGACAGGTATTATTTTACTCTTAAAACGTTTTAAGTCACAAAAAATGGGTGTAATTTGTCATTAGAATAATGAAGAGAATATTAAATTGAAAAGCAAACAAAATGTCAGTGAAGAAAGAGACTAGCTTGATCTAAGTAATTAAAACTACATCCAAACACAAAGCAATTTGCAAAATTAGGTGTAATTATAGCAAGTACATAGGTGCTACTACTATCAATTGAGAATTTGAAATAAGGCTTTTGAAGCACAAGATAGTTACATAACGACATCGTTAAGGTAATAGACATGGTGAACACAAAGCTGGTGCCAAAGTTTGAATAAAATATGTGTCGCTGTTGGGAAAATACTAGTGTTGTGTCTAAACACATGTTACGGCGGTCTTGATGACAGAGAAAGAACAGAATTCATAGAACCAGGAATTGCCGGTACGAATTTACAAAGGTGTTCGACATAGCAGTATGTTTGAAAATTACATAATTGTACTAGAATAGAGCATTATTGTACAGTAATTATAGCGACAGAAGTACAATGACCTGAATGTCTTTAGAACAGTTCGTGAAATCAGGTTGAAATCTGTAATGTCACAAAAATCAAAAACAGAAATTTCCTACACTTTCCAAATTATACATACTTACGCGAAAAAAGTCCCGGTCAAAAAATGTTTGTGTTAAAAAAGTTCTTAAATCGAAACGAAAGGTTCAGGCTAGAAATCTAGGAATAGTTCGAAATTATTCAAATTTTACGAATTTATGACACGAGTGATTAATGGCAAAAATTAGATTTCAAAACTTGGAAGTACTCCATTACGCTTTTAAGTCGTACTAACATAACTCAAACTTTTGCATGGTCCATTAAAGTAACATGGCGCTTTAAGCACTCCCTCTTTGCAAATGAAGTTGGTGGAATAAATTATGTTAAGGAGACAGTATCTAATGCACACCCACACATAGATAACAGTTAAACAAATTAACAAGCACTAAAGTACGCATGTCGCTGTGTATGAATTACAGTTAACTGTAAATCATCTTTATCATTTTTAAATTATTTTAAAACAGTTATTTGTGGATTTTTATTTGGTAATACAATAAAGCTTTGTTTAATACAGGGTTCCATAGAGTCACAAAACTTTTATGCAAAATATGAATAGTATTTTTATTTAATATTGGTATGTATTAGAGAAATTTTGTAGCAAGTGTTATAAATGTAGCCTATGTGTTAATCTTTAAATCAGTGTTAGTTCTTGTTGTATTTTATACTAAGAAATTTATAAAACTGAACACGGCTGTATTCATACAAGTACTTTGTTCCATAGAAGATATAACCGATACCTAATGATGTCAGATTCGTGATTGTCAGATGGTACTTCCATTTCAAAAGAAATCTATATTCAGACAACAACAAAAATCAAACTTCGTCTGACGTATTGTATTCAGTAATGAACGATAACAATAGACCAAAACACGGCAGAGAATCCAGTCTTTATATGTACGTATATAAATGTTGTAGGAAGCTGAATTAACAATGGCATAATAAATAAACCCTAGGAAACGCAATAAAGTTTCCCGAACGGGGACTAGGAAATACAGAAACGAATTCTACAAAACCATTAGAGTAGTAAATATAAATTTGTAGCAAAATACTCGTAAGTCCGTTTGCCGGAGGTGCCAATAAATTGGAAGCCAGGGACCAGGTAACCGCTATCAGCGGGACCACTCGACCAAGTAGCGCCGCTTCGCTGACCGCTTCCAGTTAACTTGTTATATCGAAATTGCGTCACTTTACTTTTCTATTATTTTTTTTGGCCACAACACAATTTTAGAATTGATATGCGCTTTTTCTACAAATAATATAGACGCGAGTTTGTAATAATGTTTGTTACTCTTTCACGCAAAATCTACTGATGGGATTTGGATGAAATTAGCCACATATATATAGAAGATAATGGTATTGAATAACACATTTGCAATTTTTTTTTATCTCGGGAAAATTACAGGATCACGAACAACGCGGGTGTTGCTAGGTAATTAATAATTTCATTGTGGTTATTATTTTGCTAGTTTTTTTTAATTTCCAGAGTTCCGAAATATATAATATTGGTATTGGTGGACAATTTACACACAACACCATCTGACCCCAAACTAAGCAATGCTTGTACTATGGCGGTCAGATAGCTGATATAATACATACAGTCTTAAATACATACTTATTATAAATAGAAACACCCAGACACAGTGCAAACATTTGAATTCATCACACAAATATTTGCACTGGGTGGGAATCGAACCAACGACTCTCGGCTTCGCAGGCAGAGTTAGTACCCACTAAGCCACGAGGCCAGTCAATGTATGTATGCCTTAAGCTAAGAACATATGGTGCGGTTTTCAGTCGCGCCCGCAGCTTTTGTGATATTTTTGGGACATCAACAAATTTGGGTAAGTTCAAAGTTTAGAAATTGTAATAGTTTCATAAACAAGTAGTTTCAAGGTAATGATAATGATCTGAGAGTCTTCGAGTCGGTTAAATACAACCCTAATGTACGATAGATTTCTTTATCGTAAGTCGCTTATATATCACGATACATACACTATTTGAATTGAAGTCAGTAATGATCTTGGAATTGGGATCTGTAAGTTTTTACTTGACAGTGTTGCGAAGTTGTGTTTATGTATTTTGAACCCGTAGGTACACATTGCGAAACATAGTTCAGCACACTATTACATCCTATAGCAAGGACTAGTGCCCTTAATACAGAGAAAATATGTCCACAGAATGCAATCAATTAATATTTGAAATAAACTTCTAGAATCTTCAAAAAAATGATAATGGTAATTCGATTGTAATTTTGTCACAAAAAAATAAATACTCATAATACAATTTGAATAATACGCTATTCCCAAAACAAAAACACTAGTCTTGTAAAAATCTATTGGATATATAATACATAAGTACCTACTGTAGATATTAGTTCATCGTAAAAAACAAGAAATAAATCCCAATGGAAAACTCAATATGGATGAAGCTTACATCCAAATTCGTATTCAAATGTAATTTTAGCGTACGAACGTGTCGACGGATTCTGAATGCATATCTCAAATTGTGCCGCTTAATCCGATTTCCTAGCATCGACAATGTTTGTCCTAGCTTGAGCTTCTTCTGTGATATGCTTGATGTATGAACCACTGATGGATAAACATAGATTGTTTCAATTAAATACACTTTACTATTTATATGTTTACTAACAGCGCCCCAGGATTTTGTCCGCGCAATTCCAGTTCTCGTCATTTTCCCATGATAAAAAGTTACCTGTGTTATTCCAGACTGCAATCTGTGTTCCAAATTTCACCCCAAGCCGTTCGGACGTTCCGACGTTTTTCTCTAATGGATATATGGCAATCGGCCTCAAAGGGTCTCTAACTTACCTACCAGTCTCTCAGTTAGCGCAGATGACGCAGGACCCGAAAAATTCAACCTACCTTTAAGTCTATCATACTTGTGCATACAACAGATTTTTCTTTGATTTCTATAGTATACAGTGACGAGACGAACAGGACAGGACATTTGCCTGATGCTAAGCAACATGCCTGCTTGCCAACAACAGCATAGTGACACTAGTCCTAATCATTACCTAGGACTCCACTGCGGTCGTCACTATAGATATAGAGATATAAGATGTTTATCTCTATACCCTGTAATTTCACTGGAAACATTGCTCTTCAAACCGGAACACAGTGATGTTTTCATAACTGCCCGGAGCTAGAATTTTCAGCAAAGATGTGGTACTTCCCCAGGCAGACTCACTAAAGAATCCTACAACCACAATACATACCAGTGGTACCTGAATATAACATCGAGCTAGGCTAGAAGCAAAATTAGACCAATACATACCTACATACTTAATATGAAGTGTTAGGCACTCTGTCAACTAGTACTATCGAATCATACTCTCTCAACGTGTATCTAATTGCCACAAACGTCATCATGCCATCTACACTGTGATTTGTAGTTAACAATCTGGATATACCGCACGGGAGTTTTATTCTCCTTATTTAATTTAATCTCCTTATCGACTGTAATAATTTACCGTTTTAATTTTAAGTATCACGAAACTTTATTGCTTTCTTTGTCAGTTAAACTTTTATTGCGGACGTTTTCTCAATTCTGAGTGCATATTTAAGTGATTTAGTTTACAATGGTAATAAATGTTTGAAAGCAGTATTTTCTTTTCACGAAATATTGAGTGAATTCTAATGAACGATCGATAAGGTTGTGTAATTGTTATGAGTGAAGACGCATAAAACACCTATGTAAATTTGCAAAAGCAACAGATTCAGATCTTTTATTGGTAACTTATATTACACGTCACATAAATAATTCCCATTACATACAGTAATTAATTACTTATTAATGAACAAATTGTTATTATTCAACTATTAAACAATAAAGTTTTTTTTATTATAACTATAATACTTACATAATAATATTTATAGTTTCAATAATCATAATCAAATTTCAATTAGACTATTAATCAACCCATATTATATTCCCACTACTGGGCCTTCTTTTATAAGAAGAGGGTCAAGGTTGATCCACCACGCTGACCAAATGCTGATTAGTTGACACAGTCATGTGCTCGAAAAAAGTATTTCTTGAACATGCCACTCTTCGATGCTACCTTCACCACTAGAGCGAGTGACAATGACCAATTTGTACCTACATCTGCACTTGGAGAAATACTCAAGAGGTTCAGATGATATTCGAACACCAGGATTGTGAAACGCTCTCGCCACTAGGTCTTCACAGTTTCAGAATAAAACATAACAATAGGTATTTATCGCTCCTCAAATTCAAACAATCGTTACAGCTTCATTGAAAACAGAAAACAGAAATAATCGCATAATACTGTCATTTGAGTATACCGTCATGAAATACTTGACGAAGAGTGGAATAAAAGCATTACATAATCACTTGTCTCCACATCGTTCAAAGCACCATCTTCACAGATTCGTACCTCACGTTCAACACTTCGCCTCAGCGAAAATCCGCCCATAAACACAATTTAAACTACGTAGGCCGTGTTTGTTACGCATCCCTACTCTCAACGCCCAAGCGTCAAAACCGCAACGTAAGTTCCAAAGTCGCTCAGAAATGCTAAACCCGTAATTAACCGCTGTTTTACTTGAGTAATTATAAGTTAATTTGTCTAAGCATCCCGATTCATGCCTCTTTATATACACGACCGCAAAATTTCGCCGCCACGTCAGTCTCCAGCGAATTAGTATTGTTTAAACTGATTAAGCAAGTTTATATTATCTAATTAGTCGGGTAAAAGGGAATTGTGAAACTGCTAGTGCCGGATTAAACTTCAGCTTAGTCCAAACAATTGCGTTGTAGACAAACTTTTGATAAAATAACGTTATTTTCTACATAAAGTCAAAACTCATGTTTATGTCTAGGCATTAAAGTACTTAAATAATATTTAATGTCTCGTCTACTATGAAAAAGCCTCAACGTTTATTACAGTTGAACAAAATGATTTAATTTTAAAATGTATGGTTGTTACTTATCATTTGTGTCGTTGCTTCATTTTTATTAAAACTAAATAACTATAATTAATACTTATTACTCGTCAAAAGTTTACTTTAAAAAAAAAATGTCAAATACCTAAATACTACAAACACAAATTTGGAACTTCTTTTGGATTTGGAAAAAAAATTACAAATTTTTACTTGTATTGTGAAAGTTGCAACATTTGTTGCTCAATCTTGTGCAAAACGTCTAAAAGGATCCGATTGATACTTGGACCACAGTTAGATCAGTCTAGTTTAGCACTCTTTTCTTTTCGCTTACATTATAGAGACAGCGATAGGAAAGCCATAGCAGATTTATTAGGTGGTAGACTCGCAGGAACGGGAACAATGCAAGTAAAACCGTGGGGTGCTGATAGTGATAGTATGGTCGGAAATCACATGGAACGGTTACTCTTCTATGATGAATATTATTAGCCTAGCTTTATCATCTGTACGCTGTGTCTTAAGTTAGGTACTGGCATTCTTTCAATACTGAATAATGTTTTACCAAGACTAATATAAAACGTGTCATGCTGATTCCCCTTTGAATGTTACTGATGTTGTTATTACCATAATAATAGACAAATTTGCCAAGAGTCACGGGGTGGAATGAAAGACTTCACAAACAAAACATGAAACTAGAGAACAAAATAAGTATGTATTTGGAAATATAAATTGTGATAAGGAAAATAGGATAAAACAAGAACGAAATTAAAGATTAAATCAAAGTAAATTGCAGTTGCTGTAATTGACATACAACGTTAACATTTTTTTTTTATCTACGTCTGGGAATTGAAATAACAAACAAATTATCCTTACATTAGTGACGAGCTCAGTGTAGAACTAGGCAGTAATTTGGTCTCTTCATGTTTAAACAGATGCGTGACACTGTGTTATACAGGCCTGTTGTTATTGTTATTATTGTTGATATTGACCAGATCATCAGCATCATCTACTGTTCGCTTTGTCATTCATAATTTATTTAAAAAAATATGTGTATGTAAGTACTTGTAGTTTTTTTGTCAAAACATTATCATTCATGACCATGACTAGTCTATTGGGTGGCATAGTACAATAATCGCTAAGTTTTGGGCTATGGCATATATTTCTTTTTCTAATAGCAACCCGTGGTTTCACTCGCTAATTGCCGAACCCGTTATTTTTGCCCGGACTTAAGTCTATCTAGACTTTTGTCTGTCTCTGTACAAAATGTCATACCTTCAATAGTTGTTGAGCTATTGAAGGTATGACAATAGTTGTTGAACAAACATGCAATGATTAATAAATAAATAAATATTGGTGGGCAATTCACACACAACACCATCTGACCCCAAACTAAGCAAAGCTTGTACCATGGAAGTCAGATAGCTAATATAATACTTATATATTTTCAAATACATACTTATTTTACATAGAACACACCCAGACGCAGTACAAATATTTGAATTCATCACACAAATATTTGCACTGGGTGGGGATCGAACTCAGAATTTGCAAATGACGACTGTGAATTACAGATTACGGTGAACCCCTAAATAAAACTAATTTTTGTTCAGTTTTCAGAGCTCTCATCTGTAATATATTCTATATCTATTCATTAGCCAAAACACAATTAAATATTCAACTGGTACATTACAAAAATACGAGTACATGAAATTTCTACAATGTATTGGTTTCAAAATGGTAGTTTCTTTTTTGTTTGTTTATGAATTAATTGTTTAAAAATCTCCTTTCAACGAAACCATGAATAATAGAAATAATTGTAATTATCGTGCACCTACTCGAAACACCACCATTATTTCGATTTTGTACTTACACCAACGGATAAGCAATTCCATTACGAACATTTTGGTAGAAATGTTTTTTTTATTTAGAAGTAATGCGACAAATGACGTCAGACACGTCATTTGCTCGAGATACGGCCTTAAATAAAATTATCTAACCACAAGCGCAAAACAGCACCGCGTCACAATAGACAACCTGACACTCCCGTCTCGAGAACAGGTAATGATTTATGAAGTGCGCATAAAGGAAGTGATACACGGCGGAGTCAGTAACATTAGACCGCATCAAAATAAGAAAAGGGATCGTATCAAAGGCACTAAGGCGGTGTTCCCAAGGGAGAGTCCCTTTATTTATGGTCCGCGCCTTTGTTAGTTCCTTCGAGAAATATAAATAGTGCGTTGAAATCGGCGTCGAAGCTTTTGAGGGTGTATTGTAGAAAATTAATGATGTGGTCAGTAGTCGTATTGGATTAAAGATACGGGCGCAAAATGCTAAAAGCCTTGGGCGTGTTTGTATGGCTTTGTATAACACGAAACACTTAAGGGAATGGCATAGAGATCAAGGGGTCGTGGAAGGGTGTTGAGATTGCCCGGAGCCTTTATGCGTTACCTAATTGAATTTTTGTGTTATGAATATCTTTGCAGGTTTGGTGAATTACCATTTTTGTTTCTATAAAGTGTGCTGCTTGTATTTAATTTTACTGTTTATCTATTAACAGCCAGTACCAACGTCGGCGTCGTGTCCCTCGGGATGAACGAGTTAGTATTAAAATATAGTCTATCACCATCATAGTTTGTAGAGCTGTCTGTATCTTTGAAATAGGGAAAGTTTAATTAGTATTGGTTCAATTGGAATGGTTCCAAAGTTAACAAACACATCAACTTTTTTTATTGTGAGTTATTTCTTGACATTGCCCGAATGTAAGCGACGATGCGGTCGACTTAAATGACAAAATTACGTTCTTTCTTCATATTTTGATTTTTACAGATATATTTTGATAACTCGTTGGAACTTATGAAACATTAGCGGCCTTTATTGCTAACCTGAAGACGCCATTTGCAACATGCTGGCTGTATTACAACGCGTACTCAAAAAATGTATAATAGGTAAAGCCCAAATAAACCAAGCATTTTAATCACATAGAAGGGCTGGTGCAGCGGATAATTCTGGTGAGTGTTTCGAACGCCGAAAATATGCAAACCTCGGAAGCAGTTATATATTTGAAGCGTTTGGTATCTGGTAGACCCTTGGGGGTCGGTAGCTCATCACTTTATCAAAAACCTTTCCGAGACGGTGGTTAGGCGACGCGTGACCATAAACTCTTTCAAATAGTGGTAGGATTTATTGATATTGGTGATGAGGATTCCTTCACATGTAAAAAATAAATCGTCGTTCACTTTTTTACAAAGTGGTGACTTTAGGGATGGCTCAATAATATCTCATGACAAAATCAAAAATAAATAACGACTATATTTTTATTAGTTAGTCTACATGTTGTATCGTTTTATCACCAGTAGATCAAGAATAATCTAGATCAAATCGTAAAACAGGCATTCTAATGGGAAACGATAAAAGTTTTACTACATCGCGTAGTACCGAATGTTTCCACAAAATCGTAAATATTGCCCAAATACGAAACGACTGGAACATTACGACCCTTTCTTTCATGGGAGTTATAACTGTCTGAATCCTTCATGGTTCTAGTTTAGATAATGAAGTTTAAGGCATTGAAAAATTCTAAATCACTAAGTCACACCGACATTTATTAAAATTATGTATTTTATAGGAATTAGGTTTTTTCATTAAAATAATAACATATAATTCAAACAATTTATTGTTAAACGGATAACCTTTGCTATATTTGAGACTATAATTTACAACTTTAAAAAGTTCAACATTTCATTGATCTATTCAGTTCTTGCAACGTGTTTGAGCAACAAATATCCAGATTTTCATATATACTATTAGAGCAAGCAGCACGCCTGCCCATAACAGCACTGCGCCACACAACTACATATTTGAACATGAAGTGTCCAAATCGCTAAAATCCAAAAGTCCAAACGCTAGTCATTACCCGGAGACATAAGATGATTTTTATTGTTAGCCAGTAATTTCTCTGAAAACTTTGTCTTTCAAACCGGAGCACTGTATTAAATATTTATTTTAATATCTAAACAAAACAAAACAGAAGTATCGTCCATAATTTGATAAGTATTCAATGCTCAACTAAACCCACTCGCATCGCCTGGCGTGTATTTCGCTATTTCGCTCCCCACAGTATTAAAATGTTAATACTCTTACCGTATTTGAATAGTTATCGTCTGTGCAACATTGCATTCGCATTATGCTCAAATATTTAATTATAATTTCTATAGTTTTTTTTTAAATATCAGCCTACATTGAAAAAACATACCAGTGTCATGATTGCAGACTTACGTAAAATAACAATCATTACAACGGAGTATAAACCCTCGTTATCGAAATTGGTCAAAATATTTAAATGTTTGTTTTTAACGACGCAAAAATTACGGTGTGTTATAAGTTTAACTTGTCTCTGTTGTGTGTTTGTCTGTCTGTGGCATCGTAGCACTCAAACGAATAGACCTATTTTGATTTTGTATTTTTTTGTTATTTAAGTAAGTTTAAGTTTTAAGGTGAGTTAGTCGGGAGTTTTCTTAGTTCCTGTCAATCTTACTGATTTGCACTCTTCTTCTTCCGTTCCGCCCTTCCGACTTCGTCGGTTTTACTTTGCTTAGATTTTAGAACAAACTATTTATTCCTTAAGAAAATCTCCATCTTTTTAGGAAACTTGTGTGCTATTTATTCCAGACTCTATTCTATATTCTTCCAAATTCCAGCCTGATCTGCCTAAAAATTTCGTTATGTGCATTTAAACTCTTTGCAATAATTCACTCAGTATCGCAAATCCTAAAAACCACCGCATAAAATATTCGGTCTTTTAAAACTGGGAACATTTATCATTCAAGGGTATGCTTTCTCTCGAGCGTGAAATACTTAGCGGACAAAAACTGTCGAATGGGACCGATACCAGAGTAATTTGTCACTGGGGCTTAGGAGCATTTCTGGACTGTATTACAATGAGAAAAAAACATACAATAATTCAAAATTTGGTAATAATGCCCTTGATGTACTATTGATTTTAAATGTATTAATCCCTACTTAATATTACAAATGAGAAAGTAACTCTGTCTGTTACGATTTCACGCTTAAACTACTGAACTGATTTAAAAGCAACTTGGTGCAGAGATAATTGACAGTAAATAGCACTATCGACAAAGTACATAGATTACTTTTTTATGAGAAAAAGAGGTAGTGAAGGGTCGAAAATGGGGAGCAAACTTGATTTGAAAAATTTGATTTAGACTTTTTTTATTTTTTTTTGACTTATAATAAATAATGTCTTTCTAACTTCATAAATATGTTTTATTCCAAGTAATATTTGAGCAACGCCTTGGATTGTACGATGGGGAGTAGCTACCCACCAACACGCACAGGGTCGCGTGGTGAATTTCGTCCTACACTCTCTTTGTAAGAGAAGGCGCCGAATCCTAGTGGGAACATTCAGCGGGCTGTTTATGGTATTATACGCTGTAGTACTGAACAATGTTATTGTTAACATTGTGGTACATATGTAGGTCTTGCTTATACATTTCAATTGTTTTCAATGACGACCTTCTAATGGGTATGGTAATAAACAATATGGTCTAAGCCATTCGTAAAAATGATTCATAAAACATATACATATAAAACATATCTACACGCTGAGTAGAAATATTACGAGATATATTAACAATGTTGCAATCAACATTCATAAATTACAGGTCAAAGACCTCTCTAGTATGACATCAGAGCTTGAAGACATTATTGCTCGAACTCCATACCATTCAGAGGGACCATTGGCGCTACGTGCATTATTCATACCCTCTCGAAAGGCTTATAATGAAAGTTCTCAACATTCCACACTGACCGGTAGAGTTAAAGCCTTTATCGACTTGAAATATATCACGTTTCAGGTAGCGCAGGTTTTTAACCTTAGTCGCATTTTTTTATTTATCCTACTAATATTATAAATACGAAAGTTTGGATGTATGTTGCTCAATCACGTCGGAATGCCGGAACTACGCGAGTGAACCCGCGGGCCACTAGACGGGCTAGTCGTTCATAGTTTGAACTTGAACGCCGCCTCTCCTGCCGTGTCTACCGCCTTACTAAATCTGCTTTGACTTTGCTATTGTTGTCTCTATCATTTCAAGCGAAAATAAACGAGAGAGCAATATCAAATCTAAGACAGTTTTAGTGAGACGATAGACTCTCTGATGTTAAGTGACGATGCCGTCTATGATAAAACGCGCTCATTTAGAAGATTCAACTTGATTTAAAGGCACTCTGATTCTATAAGCAAACATACGGTATGTCTGGTGTAATTTTGTAACTGTAATAATATAACACGTCCCTTTTAGCTTCGGTGTTCTGTGTAACCTTACCTAGCATCGAGCGAACGAAATACCACATTAAAGTGATAATATCTAAATGGGGTTATTTTGAAATCTGCGCTAAAATCTCACAGGCCTTGTAACCTTGGCATTCGATGAGACTGGAATCGTGAGCGCCCCTAACCTGTTTGTGGCAAGACAATATCTGATGCGGCCTTCAGCTATGCACCATGCGCTTGCCGACCGAGAAAATTATATTCGCATGGGAATAATTTAATGAGCACAAGTAATTTGATGTCGGATGGAATGGCAATTTGTTTTATAGCTACTTATTCTGCAGAATGCTGGGGGTCGATTGTGTTTTGTTGCGGTGATGTTTACTGCTTCCTGGTGAAAACTGACTCATGGATGTACACGCAAACTTTCTAAGACATAATTTGTTGAAGGTATGGTTTTTTACATGATTTTATTGTTATATTTATACATGTATCAAATTGTGACTTAGCTATTTTACAAAATACTGCAGTTATCGTTTATTTACAAAATAAAACAGTACGATTATAAATTTAAATAATAGAACTTCAATGTATCATATAGGTAAGTACCGTGTGTATATTGTATACTTTGATATGCAGTTCATCAATTGGAAACACAAAAAGAATTTATTCATTTAAAAACTTTTACGCAAATTACGTGGATGATTTACAACACTCACAGTTTACATAGAGGAGAATAATAATGTTAAAAAAAATTATGCATAAAAATAAATTAGATCCATAAAAAACATTACAGACACTACCACTTATTTTACACACACGAATATATACCCTTTTATGAATTGTTGTTGGTCACATTGAGAATGACATTCTAACTTATAATTTAAATTAAGTATGGCCTAATTTCGAACACTGGGTGAGCACTAGTTCTGCAAATGATCCATATATTATAGGTCGAAAGGAAATTTTACTCTCCAATAGGGAGTAAAATCGTAAGACGCAGTAATATTTATATCTTATAATATAAATAATATTATAAAGCTGAAGAGTTTGTTTGTTTGTTTGTTTGTTTGCTTGAACGCTAGGATCTCGGGAAGTACTGGTCCGAATTGAAAGATTATTTTTCTATTGGATAGTCCATATATCGAGGAAGGCTTTAGGCTATAGAAAATAACTCTACTATTAATTGAAGCGGAGCATGAAACAAGAATGTAACAAAATCGGGAAAAAATATTCCCCTTTTGAGAGTTTTCGTACGTTTCGTGCTTTGACATGACACATGACAGCATGTGTCAAAGATTGCGTCATTGAATTTCAGTAATCTGTGCCTTGAATATAAACCTTTGCTAATTTTTTTTTCTAAATCTGAGTTGGTACGACCAATTTCCGACAGGTGGCGTAGCAGGTTGCTGAAGAGGTTTTTTGTTTGAAATCGATATTCTCAGGAATGAGTGAACCGATTTCAGTCATTCTTTCAACGTTGGATATGTACGGGATCCCGATGAGTGCTATATTTATAATATACCACGGGCGAAGCCGGGGCGGGCATCTAGTATCTTATAAAAGTCGAGAAGCACGTACTTAAGTATTTTTATCTGTTGCTAAAACTAGTTTCAATTATGTTTTACAGGCTAGCTGGCAACAGATCACGTATCTCACAGGCTTTAGTAATAAGCTGTGGGAGCGAGTTATGATCGCTTTATATCAAACTGGAGCGAATAGCCATTGTCCATAACTGCTGTCTCATGAATTTCGACTGGCTGGCTAGCTACATGGTGTAAATGACCCTATATCCTGGGACCTGTGACACAGTTTCCCGATATTAAATACGTGGTAGATAAAGTACCTACTCTCATCCAGACTGACGTAAATCCAACAAATATTCGAAAGATTCGTACCAAACGCTTCGAATCTACGTATACCATACGTTCCGAAAAGCTGTGGAATACTATATCCGATTTTTTGCTTCCGGAGGGTCTACCGCCTAACTAAATCTATCTTAGTTGTGATATTGCCGTCTCTTTTCTTTTCGCTTGAAATGATAGAGACAGCAATAGCAAATCCATAGCCGATTTACTTAGGCAGTAGAAGGGCCGATAGGTACAACCTGCCTGTCTTCAAATATAGAGTTAACAGGTACCTTCTACGTAATGATATATACCATCTCTCGATACTCAGATTCGCTAGTGGTAATGGTAATTCTCCCCGCAGAGTAGCGGGTCGTGGGTTTGTTTGTCTGATGTTTGAATAACAGATGTTTGTTGTGTCTAGGCGTTTTATTGTAGCGTCTATTTAATCTTAAGTATTATATGGCTTCCATCATACTAACAAGCTGTACAAAGGTAAAATTCTCAAGGAGATTGTAAACTTTACGATGGTTTTGCACCAACTGGTGAAATTTTGAAAGTATAACGGTGTGTTCTAAAAAAGTATCATTTGTTTGTCGTCCAAATAAGAATGATGAAGCAAAATTTACATTTGGTTTTTAAGAGGTTTTAAAATACTTTTTGCAACAGATTATGCACACGTGTATCGTAGTAATTATGAGAAGAACTAATAGTATTATTTATGCTAATCTCTGTGACATTTAAGGAAACTAAAAGCACGAATTTATTTATAGAAAGGAATCTTGGCTCAATTTAATCGTGCTTTGTCTCGAGTGTATTTCTTAAAACGATTCTCAATTTTATAAATCTTAGATCGAATTTCACTATCATAGGCCGTTCGGTCATATCAAAATAAATCCAGTTAACCAAATCTAAATAAGCAAAGGTAGATTATCGGGCGAATTCGATCCCAATAAAGGGTCACGTCGTTATTCGGGTATTACAGGGATTGCCATTACATCAACAATCGGTGTGTAGAGATTGTAGAACATTCCGAACGAACCTCAGATATCTAATGAGAATGGCTATCATTAGCCTACATTGTTGACACATTGCAGAAATTAACAAAACTAAAATACAATGAGAACTACACTACACTACAAACCTACCTAACTACTTACACTAAGCACACCTGAATTATCCATAGACCACTGTAGGTCTACAGATAATCAAGATGTTCAAGCCCACTACCAATCGGAAGCGTACCCAGCATGCTGGCGGCATTACCACGCTGAATGGCAATGCTTATGCGTTGGGCCAAATAAACGCCAGAAGAAATTGGGTTATATATGAGCAAATGAGAAAGTACATGAGAACATTATTTCAAGCAAATGCCGTTGTTCACTTTACTATTTTCAAATTTAATTTGCATCAAATTTTATTAGGTTAATTCATTTTACTAGTGTAAGAAATACTAGTAATAGAAATACTACATACTCGTAGAAATGCAACGTACATGGAACACATCTCAACAATAAATCTAATAACCCGTACAAAAGGTAGGTATTATTTATTTTATATTATTTAACGTAAAATTATAATTGTATACATTTAAATAATAATATTTGATTATCAACTCCCCTTGCAAAAAAAAATGTCTTAATGGAAGATCAAAATGGCCCGAGACGGAAATGAAGTGAATCAAAAAGTTTCAAATTTCGGCATTTCGGTAAACAATAGGTACGAGTATAATCATTTCCCTGACAAATTTGAATAGCTATAAAAAAGCTTTATACATAATTACAGTTCCCAATAATTAAAATTCAACAATTCTGACATTTACAACTACTAACAATATGGCATATACGTATAATTTTAATATTATAATAAACTATTAAACCAAAGTAAAAAATATTCGAATGGATGTAGTCGTATTATTGTAACTTAGAAGATTAATGAATATTTAAAGCTACCATAAACTGCGCAAAAAGCTTTTAAATACCTACAATGTTTACAAAAACTTAGCCTAACTGATCGGTATTGATAACCAGATTCCAGAAGATTTCATGTACCTTTTAAATATCTACTTATAACATTTTCGCATTTATCATAAACTGTAATAAATTTAGCATGACGTTATTGTTCTAAAATCTCGTAACTCAAAACTCGTACTTAAAGGGCTCTTTCATAGATTTAAAGGGTTTTGCTGTGAAGCCACCCACAAGGTTTCGGTTCCCGCCACCCACGGTTACGTCGATAAATCCGATACGGTTCATTAAATTCGAGCATTCGACATGCATCAACCTGAACGAGGAAAGTACATTGTAACAAGATGTACTTGTAACCCAATGTACTTGAGATCAAGAACTTCAAATACAAATAATTGATTTGTAGCAATCATGGTGTATTTACACATTGAAACAAAGTATGGTGCTACAGGTGGTATTCTGAGTGACAGTTATACTGTCGCCCTACTTCCTACTAATATTATAAACCCGAAAGTTTGTAAGTATGTATGAATGTGTTTAAACTAAAAGCACTGAAGAGATCTCAATTAAAATTTTATGTAAAGATAGTAAAGCCTGGAATAACACATAGGTCACTTTTTATCCCGGTAAAATAACTGGATCGAAAACTACGCGGGTGAAACCGTGGGATGCTACTAATACTTCAAAAAGGTATAACGAAAATTAAGCTAATAATTTCATCAAAATATTTTAACTTGAAAAATAACGAGGGGAAAGGAAATGTCTAAAATTGGAAATTACAACAAAAATTCAAACGAAACAACGCCCATCAATTTTAACCCAAAACAAAGACACTGTTTACATTTTATAAATGGAAGAAAAGCAATATAAAACATTGATCGAAAGGCTCTGATAATTTAGACTTTGCAAGGTGAAAGCTTCTAATACTACAGCAGTGCTGTGCTGATAATTTTGAATTATGGCAACGATTTTATCGCAAATGTCAGTAGAGACAGGCTTTCTATTTCAAATTAAAATGTTAACAATGATTGAGCTATAATATATTTTACCTTTACACTGAAAGTAACTCTGGGTTGTTACCTCTCCTTTCCCCTTTTCTTTTCCTTGTCTTTAGAATCTATCTTCCAAATATGAAACAAAGGGAAGTGAGCAATTTATCTATGACATTTGAATCTATGTAGTGAGATGAAACGGAACGTCTTTTTTACTCGTTTCAGAATTGCGATCATTATTTATCACAGATTAAATTATTTATCTACTCGTTGAAAACATTGGCATAATATTTAATTACAAATTACTGTTATAGATGAATAATACAATAATACTTTATGATGATTTTCACCATAAGCAGCTTATTTTAAACCGCTTTTTTCCAGTGGTGGTTCTTAGAACCCTATCTCACAAGGATAGAGTACAAGCAATACGCTCTATACAATACGTTTAGGTCTAGGCAATACGCTCAAAGCTAGCGTGAAGGCGCAAAATCCTCCTAGGACATTAGATAAATGGTATGTTCACAGTAAAAGAACGCCAACTACCTTTATGAAGGCCAGTTTTCATTGTCACATCTATAGAAGCGGTAATTTCAACCTTTTTTACCTCATTACAAATTTACATACGCTTACCAACTTACCAACCAAATTTTATTTATTTCTAATGCGGCATCCCAAAAGCTCCATACCTGAAACAAAATACGCACATAATTAAATCAAATTCATTCAAAACACGTTACTTTATTTACCTACGTGGCTTATTAAAATTCCTAGCGACCTTTTCACAAAATATATTCAAAAAATGTTTACGGGATGCTAGGATAATTAAAAATCGCCACCTGGGCTCCAAAGAGATTATTACATGGACGATGTTTGATGAAAATTTGAAAATATGCCCTACTAATATTAAAAACGACATTTTATATGTAGGTATAGATATGTCTCTTTCACGCAAAAACAACTAAAGGAAGGAAAGATGAAATTTGGTACATAGAAAAGCATAGGATAGTCTAGAATAACACAGTCAAATTATTATCCTGAGCAATAGAATCGGGGATTTCGTCAGTGACCGTGCGAGGCGCCGCTATCAGTATTTTTACTTGACTATACTAGTAGCATAAGCACTTACATCTTTATATCTCACTTCTGGATCCCGAGGTTTTTAGTGACGCAGAGACTGTTAAGGCGATAATCCACCACGCTGGCCAAGTGTGGGACAGTTATTATTAACACGTGTCCTCCAGAAACAGACCAGGTACTTGACGATGTGGTTCTTCACCAGTAAAACCAAACTCGGACATTGACACTTGGAAAAATACTCAGGTTTTTTGTTTTTTTTTTTTACTTTTATAGGTTTACACTTGACCGCCATCTCGCCTGATGTTAAGCGACGATGCGGTCTACGATGGAGCGTGTTTACCTAGAAGAAACCGATTCACACTCAGGTGCAGTAAATTACATAATATATCATTATGTACACGCTAGCAAATATACCGAAAATAATAACAACGTCGGATACTGCTGTTTATCTTCGCTTACGCAAACATACTTTCAACCAAACTGAGTAGAAAATAACTTAGTATCGGCCTATTACGTTTAAAGTCTTTTTAAGTGAGCAATAAAGAAATTATGATTATCATTTCTATTCCACATTTAATAGCTACGATAATCTCACTTCACAGATCCCAAAGCACCATCAAATTCGAAACCGAGACAACCAAAATGAAACGTAATGAAAGCAAATATTACATTTTTACGAGTTCTCGGGGAAGTTAAGTTTTAGAAGCAGTTATTGTTAATTGTATTCATTTATGAAGCAGTGGGTGGCGGACACAATTGGCTGATGAATGTGTCTTAGAATAGATGATTATTAACTGCGTCGTTTATGTCATAAGTTTCTGGTTACACTTTTTTTCCAAATAGGTTTATTAATCCGAATTTCGTAGTCGTACAAATCTTTGCAAAGTCCTTCTAAGAAAGTCCCACGCCTTTGCTAGTTATTCTCCCGCCAAGCAGTAATAAAAAACTTAAAACAACAGAAAATAAGGATGGATTACCGCATTGTCGCTTAACATCAGCGAGATGACAGTCAAGTGTAAATTATATAAAAGAAAAGAATAGGAGGGCATGTAAAATTAATGTAGCCAGGGCTATATATAAACATGTTCATTGTTCAACCTTCACTTATCTCCATTAAATGTTCCAAAAATAAATATACATTATAGCATTTTCTGAATTTGTGTATTTCTATAAGTACACAATATTTACTGACTACCCTTCCCAAAAACACGAATCTCATAAAAA
This sequence comes from Ectropis grisescens, assembly GCA_017562165.1. Lineage (NCBI taxonomy): Eukaryota > Metazoa > Arthropoda > Insecta > Lepidoptera > Geometridae > Ectropis > Ectropis grisescens. The sequence goes on along the minus strand of CM029784.1, from coordinate 9,438,686 downwards.
ACCGTTTTTCATCAAACTTCTCCAAGAGATAAGTAAAAATAAGTTTACGAGCGTAAAACATAAAGTATTATTACATCGTATAAGCTTTTAGATAACTTTACCTCGAACTTAGTGAAATAAACTGTATCATAAATACTGATACGCGAGTAAATATCTTGTATTAAATCCGTGATTCACGGCTACCCTCGTTTTTCGCTCTGGAAATGCGACGGGGATTTTATTTCTCTTTCAAAGTTTTCTGCATGTCTGTGCGTAGATTACGGTATTATGTCATTTATTTTGTGTGCAATGCTTTATGTGATACTAGCTACACCTTCAGCGAAACTCGCAGCTTAACAATCAATAACTTTAACGGGATAAAATTTGCTTATAGGTTGATCTGTTGATCCAGATTTGTAAATCTGAAACGCTATTTCGCTCTTACAAAGAAATCCATTTATAAAAATTTCTTTATGAAGGTTCATCTTACACAAACGACACATCAGCTAAATGACTAGTCCCTCGTCTAACAGTTTAGGTTGAGTATAATAGGTGTTAGTAAAGTATGCTACGCTTTAGTGGTCATCAGAGATCAAAATTGTGTTTCTTTGAAAAAAATGTTTCAAAGTCTATGTGTATAGAACTATAGATAACTGATAGTGAGTCAAAACAATATTTAACAAAAATGGAGACGTCTAAATATCATCAATTTCTAAAACAACGCGTAGTCTACCTTTGATAGATAGGGTAAAAAATGACGTGAATGTAATGAAATAATGGTATAAGTGGCCACTCTGAGCCCTAAATATTCCAGTGAGTATCGGTCACCCATTAAAAAGAGGTACTAAACAACCATCAAATAGTCGTAAAAATGCAGATACTCAGATATTATGGAGCCTTTCCGAAATTACGACGTTTAAAAGTGTGTTTTAAAAAGATCTCTTTAAATTATCAATTTTTAGGCATCAAACAAATGTGGCATTAAAACTACAAAATATAGTAACTTCATTATAAGATAAAACTGGTTTACACTTGCTAGTAACTACTAACTAAATAAGCAATTCAATTTTCAAAGCAAAATTCAATCGGTATATTCAAACTCAAAAACTTTAAAAGGTCTGAGCCACCTCGACAGACAGACAAAAAAACCGGTAGCACTTGACCGAGGCGGGGCTGCATGTTGCAGGGCTGCCATAAAAAACAAAGCACTTTGGACCGCAGCCAGACCAACCCCGGTTCTGGCTCAACCTCATTGAAAAGATACCTACATTTAAACCGAGAGAGCACTCCAAATTCATTCCGTTACGCTAAAATCCTTTAGTTAAACTTCCAGCGGCTTTTAAATCATAAAGGAATTTCAAATTTATTTTCCGCTCTTTAATGATAATAAAATGCTGAGTTTTAATACCAATTTTTCGTTATTCCTGTTCATTATTTTCATGATGGCACTCTCGTTGACAGTATCTCAATTTGGCATGACAACAACCTTGTTATCGCAATTCATGCTGAAAATGTATAAGAGAAACGGAAAACAATAAACAAAACTGATGGCCCGTTCAAAATACTTCACGATCGAAAATCGTTCCAAAGCATCCAAGCGAAACGTCGCAGGCTATAAACAATCTCTTGAATTCTTCATTTGTGTTCCGCATTGCGTTCACATTATTGGGTGTCTTGAGGTCGACACCGGTCGCCGATCGACCCTCTCGATCACGGATTCTCTGACTTCCGACAAATCTCCCGCGACATTCCTTTTATTTATAAAAAATGTCCCATTTTCGCGGTTTCGTGACCTAACCCGAACTTTTATTCTTTCATCTCCAGGTATTTGGTTCGCGAAACACTTAGACATTTCGCGCTCTTAACCATCAGCGGTTTTCGGATTAAAATTAATCCACTTTTGTCGGATTGTCGTGTTCGCTTTGCCTCCCATGGATTTATCCGCAAAGGTGGCAAAACTTCGCGAGGTATTCCATAGAGCTTTTAATTTTATTTAGCTCTCGACGTGCCTCTGGTCGAGATTGTCTGCTCCGACGAGATACCTGCGCTTAAAATAGAACAACTGCAGGATAAAGAGCTCTACATTTAATTCTTGTGACCTTTTTGCGCGGGATAGTATTTTAAATTCCCACATGATAAGCTGTGAAACATAATGCCGAAATAAAAGATAATGCTGACCGTGTTAAAGTTAATTAAGCGAATAAGTATTACTGTGCGAGAAGAGTTACAATCGAGCCGTTCTTTAACGGTATTCACTGTGAGATGATACGAAGCAGCGATAACTCTATAGCTCCAATTACAGACAGTCCATCTCAAGATGCACTTGAAATTCGATCACTTTTACCATTGCGTTATATTCAGAGTGCATCTCACGTCCGGCAGATAAGAATTACAATATGATTGAATACGCATTCGGCCGATCGAATTAACATTAAGAGAAAACAAAAGGCCTGTCAAAATGGATGCACATTATTCATGATGCATTCTTTAAGGGACCGAGCGTTGGTTTTCGGAGGGCGTTGGCTTTCGACTTCCCCGGGAGCGACGGGGCCGAAACAATGGGCGATCGTCTGGAGATGCCCCAACATCACGCGCGCTTTTGTTCAAGATTCTTTTGTTTTTTTTTTTATTTTGTAGCGTAATTTGGCAGTAGGGTAGCTGCATTTGATTAGGCGTAAAATTGATTCATTTTGCAAACATTTTCCATGTTTTGCACATTAAAATTATGTCAAACGCTGTCGACTTCACGAGTTTTATTTCCCAAAATAATTGTAGTACTCAGAACGTTAAATGTCGCAACTGGACCAAAAAAACGTCATAATCTTTTGAGTAGCTGAACCGCAACATCGCCCAATTCCGACAAAAGGTTTAACAACTCGAAATGAGCACAAAAGTGCTTCTTAGAATTTCCGTTACAAAAAATAAAGGCACGCGCCCAGTTTAGACCACGCCAGGTAAACGTCGTCACAATGCGGGCGCAACTTTGCAGTAAGGTGCATTTCCTTCTCCGCATTGGAAATGTAAACATTGTTAGAAGCTTGCTCTGGAATCTAGAATGGTTCACGTTTTGCAGAGAGCGACTCGTATATCAAAGAGTCTGTATTCAAGGCGCTATTTTTGGGGCGAAATGCATTTGCTTCCATATATATGCTTAGTCTTGAATTAGCTTACAAAGGTTAGTGTTTGTTTCTGTAGTATTTGGGTTAACATGCATACTTAGGTTTAAATTCCTCAGCCACTGCTCTACCTTGTACCTTATATTAAACCTGTATAAGTTTATCAAAATATGTAGCATTTAACATACAAAACCATATACCTAGGTAAATCTTGTGGTTCAATTGGTAGCTATAGAAAGAAACGGTCGAGAATTATGTGTAATCAATCATTTACTTTGCATCACGCTGTGGTTCGATCTTAGCCTATATACATATAGCCTTCCTGAAGAATTGGGTTTCCATATACAAAAATAAAAATTAAAACTACGTCTAATACTTCCCGAAATAAGAAAAACTAAATAAACAATATGTTGTGTATAGTACGTATACTTCAATTTATTTATAGCTAGTGACTTTGTGACTAAGATGTATGAATTTCATAGTTGTGTGGTCGTAGATTCGAATCTCGCCGTCAGCTCTGGATTTCAAAGAGCAGATATACAAGTATGGCATTACCATTAGCTTTAACGGTGAAGAAAAACATCATGACGCTAATTAGACGTTCCTAGAAATACATCCTAGAAGGGCATGATTGAGTCATCTATATATCTGCACTAGGCCCGCGAAGTGAAGTATAGCATAGACTCTCTCCTTGGCCCCAAGCAATGGGAACAACAAGTGATATTTTTACTACCCATAACATTAATATTATTTACGTATGCAACAAAATCAACATACATAGTAGTCAAACTGTATTAACACCATTAAAGACCATTACCAGCGATTCAACAGAGTAAATTGTTTTAGTAAGCAATACAATTTTAAAAGGTGTCAAAAAATAGCATTGAGAATGTTATTTATCTATTAGAGTCAACTGACATTAATGTAGTCAACGGTATATAAATATTGGAAAACTGAGTAAAAGCTATTGGACTCGACAAAATCTATTCGTAATTCAATATCAGATATACCTATATTTTGAAAATAAATTTGGATTAATAGGGCATGTTTTACATCATACAAATAAAACACTATTAAACCGGATCACCAGACCGTTGGATTTACCGCTAATCCGTTTTAAACAAAAGGGAAAACAAAAACCGTTTCTGCTCTGTATATCAAATGACAATCCTGCAGTTTAAAACAATAAAACACAGTCGTTTAGATAACAACAGTAATGTTCCTAAATAAAACATGCAGTATGACATGTTGCACAAAACAACCGAATATTTTAGTAGTTGGACTCTGCAATGAGTCCTATCATTGCAGAGTCCAACCGGGGAAATACCACAACTTTCCCAATTATTCTAACGCCAATTTATTAATAATGTGCAAATGCAACTGTGTTCATATTTGTAGGGAATTCGTATTTGTAGGGCAATGGTCTTCAGAAATATAATAGGGCAGAGAGATAAATCATTTAAAAATTTTGAATGACGAGCGCAGTGCAGTTCCATGAACTCGTTTTTTTTCTTACATTAAAGATAGGATATTGTTTAAATTTCCGGATTATTCATTTAATTAAACATATTAACGCTATACGTATTGACGTTAATTAAGCTGTTCCGTATCAACATGAAAGTAGGAAGCATTTGTTTAAAGTTCGTTTAGGGTTAAACTGATGATACCGGATTGGCGTCTAAAAACGTTGTTAGCTCGTTTCGGTTCTAACTCGAAACGATAGGACGCCTTCTTCTACACATTCCTATTTATGGAAGCACTTAAAAGTTGCTCATACAAATCTCAAACCAATATTTTCAAGATCTGTTCTAAAATGCTTCATGGTAGACTGTATCGTCGCTTAGCAACAGGCAAGATGGCAGTCCAGTGCAAACAAACCTCTCATATTTTACATAAATACACGGGTAACTCACGTTTAATGTAGTCAGTCCAGTCCGACTCAAGTTTCGATCGCGTCCGGCGATCTTTTTCAAGAGAGTGCGCGCGCGGGTTCGCAGCTCGTTTAGCACCGTTGAGCTCGCGTGCGCGCCGTGCGGCTGCCCGCAGTGCTAAACGAGCTGCGAACCCGCGCGCGCACTCTCCTGAAAAAGATCGCCGGACGCGATCGAAACTTGAGTCGGACTGGACTGACTACATTAAACGTGAGTTACCCGTGTATTTATGTAAAATGTGTAATAGCCACGTTAGTTTTCATACTAAAACCTCTCATAGTTAAAATTACATTTGAATTTACAATAAAAAAATACCTTTGTGCCTATGTAACCACGGAAGAAGTTAATCCTTCTTCTCTTATTCCTCTTGCTAACTTCAACCATAAAATACTCGTAGGTAACATCTTTCTTATCGTGAGTTCGGGATAATGAGTACAAGTACGAGTATATGTGTAATTAATACAAATATTTGTCCTGTGTCTGGGTCTTTCTGTGCTTAATAAGTATGTATTTACAACCATATAAGTAGTATATCAGCTATAATAGTAATAGTACAAGCTTTGGTTAGTTTGGGGTTAGAAGGTGTTGTGTGCGAATTGTCCACCAATATTTATTGATTATTTATTCTAATTTTTATAATAAATTAAGTCTAATCTTTAACGCAATAAGTATTAATGTGAACACAATGTTTACTAAAATGTAGACTCCCTAACTTCAGAGTTGTAAATATTGCTTGACACACAGAATTTTCTCTTAATGCGCCAAATAAAGTATTACTTCAAAAATTTTCTAAGTGAACTAGCGGCCCGTTCCGGCTTCGCACGGGTATTATCACATAAAGCCCATTAATCGAAATAAAAACTACCCTATCTTTTAAGTTGGATCAATCTACACACGGTGTTCAAATTTGATTAAAATCTGCTTAGTAGTTTAGGAGTCCATCGCGGACAAACATCGTGACAGATTTATATAAATTAAGATAAAGAGCATGGGTACGTGAACAAATCCTTACTGTTATATTTGTAATACTAAGCTTAACACCGGAATGCGGTCGAGTCGCATCCGTAATTGCAGCAATTAACAAAAACGTCTCGAATAATTTACAGGCTGAAGCTTCAAATGAGAAATGACCATTAACGCTTCATGGAAATGATTGCGAAACAAGGCCTACGGCTATCATCACTATTAATAGACGTATTTTCTGAATGAAATGAATCTATTTTCAACGGATTCGGTGAAATTAAAACTACCTTTATAGAATTCGACACATGGTATTGTTATTGATTGATGATTAATCATGATGATGATTTCAAAATTAACAAAGTCTTGATTCTTTCAATTTGTTATTTTTTGAACACTCAATTTAATTTCCACGGTGACGCCATTGTTAAACTACGAGTATGTGTAGAAAGGATTTTGACGGGCTTTTCTGTTACAAAGTATTTCTGTACTTGGCCTTCGACATTAAATGATTATGTCCTAAATCTTAATTATCTTTAGATATTTATCTAAAGGATAATTCTGATAAGCTCAGTTGTTAATTAGGGTAGATAATAGTTGGTTGTGTGTAGTGTAGTTTCATTATTTTTTTAATAAAGGCTTTGTTCCGTATAAAAAACTCATGGAAACTATTTAACTGTGAACCCATAGCAATTTCGGTATTATTAAGAAAATTAGGTTTTGAAAGAAAATATTTTTTATTGGCGCAACATTAGACTAAGACAACATCAGCTTACCGATTTTTTTTATTTACTTCATCCCTCCGAGTGTACATTGAACAGGTGCACAAATGTGAATATCAGTTACGAATATACGCAAAGTGTACTATTACTCGCATAAACAACCATTAATCCAACGTCGAACTGAACGGGAAAGTTTTTCATACATAACTCGAAGCGAGTTAGCAGTTCAAAACTCGGGAGTTATGAAGTTTCAGGAAATGTTACAGAAACAGGACATTCGAAACCGATAACGAGCGTGTAGTTATTTATTTTTAGTGTTTCTATGGAAAATAAACAAATAAATTACGAACACCTGCAAGATACATTGACAATAACCAAATGCAGGAGTCTAATTATAGACACAGCAAAGCCAAGGTGGATTTAGTTAGGCGGTAGAAGGGCGAATCTACGGCCTAACATCTATTCTATGGTCTAACCAAAGTGGCCAATGGCTTTGGTAGGGCTCTCTCTTTTGTTTTCGATTGAAATTAAAGAGAGGACAATACCAAAGCCATAACCTTATTAGTTTGGCGGTCGAAAGGCGAGTGTTGGTCGGTATTACTTGACTCAAGGATCAATGCTATTTTGCGTACTCGTATATTCAAGTTGTACCTACGAGTACATATGCGTATTTGTTTCAATCGAGAATCGAGAATAAAGATCTCTATCTTACATTAAATAAAATGTCAGGTTAACGAATATAATTTGTCGAAATAAAAAGTCAATTACAATTCATATTGATAGAAGACGTTACGACAGAACATGTCCAAATAATGTAAGGTGTAAGTTTGGCAACATCTATAATTTAAAATTATATATTTTTACCAAATTACTTCCCTCGTTTGATACATAAAACATACATTTATTTTATGAACATACATAAAAATACTGTACTTACATAGAACACGAAAACTGCTGTAAATTAGAAAAACTTTAGCTGTAAATTAGGAAAGTCGTGAAAGGGTTGTAATAAATAGTCACTATTTATCATATCCACTTTGAAATCTTGTCCCCTTCCGGGCGTCTCATGTGACCCATGCGATGGTCAACGCAGCTGGCAATTACGCATAGTAGCCACTAATAAACCTCCTCCAATTCTACACCGAAATTGTCCCTTTGTTTATTCAATGCTACGCGATACGTCATACCACATCCCCCCGGATGCACAGTCGTTAATGTCAATAAAGTTGCCCAAAAGTACATTACCAACTTATCTTTGTACATGTGCATGCTAACATTGCCGACGTTCTAATTACTTTTGTTTTAAAAATACGATGTTGGCGCTACGAGAGGAATCCATGGTTGTGTTGGTGTTTCAGAGGACGACGCTTATTAGCAGCTGAGTCATTTATGTGTGAAGGATATACTCACGAGAAAGTTATTTGACACAACAAACTCTTTTTGTGTTCACAGAATCGTGTGGTCAAGTTTTTGTCGGCAGCGTGACTGAATAGGTAGAGATCGAAGTCAGTCTTAATAATAGCGTTATCTATAAGCAAACAATACTATAAACACGACTTATAAAATATATTTAAACTTTTTTTCCAAGCATTGATAATTTTAATTCAAAAACAAAAGACTAACTATTTGATCAAAATAAGACAACCAAATTTAAAACCTGGTTAAAATGGATATTATGACATAATTAAATCGATTTTAAAAATTTCTAGTAGTATTGTTGGGTAAATTGAAACACAACTAGCAGCCCCCGGTTTTACCCACGTAGTTCCTATTCCCTTTATTTCCCCCCAATTTTTCCAGGCTATAATCTACGTGTGTTCTTAATTGCATCCCGATCCGTTCATCTATTACGACGTGGTTGAACGACAAACATCCAAACATAGACAGTTATAATATTAGTAGAATTACTGAATATAACTATATAGTAACTGGGGATTGTGTAGTACTTCCCTCACTGTGATATTTACGACTCTGCAGATTCTTACCATTTCAAAATCGCGTAAAGGTAATGTTTCATTTCATTCAAGACGTACTTTCACATTCCCAGGACTTGTGTACTAAAATTCTAATTGTAAACTCTTGTATCACATAAACAGCCTCTTTTGACGACACATTAACCACGGTCTGTTTTACTTGAAAACATATAAACTTTAATGAGCTTTCCTAATGGGTTAAATGAGCTTTATTAACCTTAAAGTGTCGGTATTAAGATTTAATGGCCGCTGGAGTTGATTCTTCCAGAAAAACTATACTTTGGTTGAGTAATTAAGTCGTAAAAATGGTTTATTTCACAAAATAAACAAAATAAATTTACTAGTGGACTTATAAAGCTAGGTTTAAAAATAAAATGTGTATAGAATGTTCATAGCCGCGCGGAATTCAATAAGAAATGAGCGAGAGATTTGTTTTAAACTAGCAGTGGCCCGCGATTATTAAATGAGCCATTTAACTTTTTTTTAAAATGTATGGTAACGAGAAAAGCAAGAACATGCATGCGTCTTATGGTAAACAACACGTATGTATGTCCAAACCAGCACATTCATACCTTAAACATAAAGAGTCCAAATTACTGTCTAGTACTGAATGCGCTCGTTACCAAGAGATAGATGAGCTTTGCCTTAAAATTTGTCTAAAAATATTGCTCTTCAAACCGGAACACATTAATGTTTGCACATCGCTGTTTGGCCGTAGAATAAATGGCAAATGGTACTTCGCATACTTTTGCCAGTTAGGAAAACATCAGTTTAAAAACAAATCTGAACACACTATGATTCTTAAATAGGTCCAAGGTAACATAAAAATGCACTCAAATTGAGAACCTGATCCTGTTTTTGAACTGGTTTTAAAAACAATACACAGTGTATTGTACACATTGATTGTATAACCAAAAGGTTAAAATCTATTGCGAATATTACAATAAAATTAACAAACGCAACACGACTATTCAAAATAATTGCATAATTAATTGTGAATAATTCATATTTTCATCACAATTATTTTAATTTTGTCATCATACTCGTATAAATTTCACTTCAATACATAGGTTACTAATGGCTTTTCAGCAAGCCAAACTAATAATTATTTTACAAAATTATTAGCATAAAGTTTTACTCCACCAACAATATTCAGTTACGGCAATATAATATCCGTCATCAGTCCACTACATGTTCCCACTGCTGGGAATCGGGGCCTTCTCTCGCAAGGAGATTGTAAAAGTAATAATATGGAGCCCTGGCAGAGCAGATTGACGGATGACATTTGGTCAAAAATTTTTTTTTAACATGCTGTTACCTTCGCGATATTTTTCTCCTACGTCAAAGTCAGACCACTAACTGGTGAAACTTGGGCAGCTACAATACAATCCTCAGATGTGTGGTTTTCGACGCTTTTGAAATATGACGTTCTACCATAGTTCCATACGAAATGCACGGTTCGCGTACGTACAAAAGACTGCTGATTGGAAACGTAAAGCTGAGATACCGGTTATTGGACGGGCTTATATCAAGCAGTGGACGACTGAGGGCTGATTATAACCACAGTTTGTATGTAGGCTAAACTTACGAGATGAGCAGGACGTGTGCCCAATGGTAAGTAGCATACCTGCCCATAACACCACAATGATAAACAATGAGTACAAAAACAACCACTGCACAGCACTCGTCAGCCAGAGCTAAGGATAAGATGTTTTATCTCAATGCCCTGTAATTTAACTGAAAATTCTTCAAAACGGAAAACAGTGATGATTTCAAATTATTGCTTGGCGTTACAAAAATTCGCAAAGGTGTGGTACTTCTCCAGACGGATTCTCCCGCTATTTTGCCACCACAGCTTAAATAGCAACACAGTGACTACAAAATTTCACAGTCTCATACGAGTTGTTCTGTACAATTGAACGCATTAATTTTAATAACAGACACACGGACAAAGACAAGTGCATTTGTATTTACGCAGGCCGACGACCGTGGAAGACGCTTGTCATGGTGCTGATTAACTTAAATGATATGAGGGTTATTTAATAAGCGTGGATGATAACTAGGACCAATTATGGTCGTATTTAAATTGTTTTATTAATATAATTTAATAATTATTGTTTCTATGCGCTGCACTTAACCCTCGCGAAGCAAAGTCAACTTACGGTTACGGAAGATGAGGTATAAAATTATCCCATCTGTGACGTTATAAAAAAACATTGGTACTCTGAGAGTGCCGACAGAAATACCAAACAAAGTAGGAGAAGCAAAGTAAATTTACTGTTACGGAAGATACACGATTTCATCAGTGACGTTACATCGAATTTTTTAAAAGTGGTGCTGCGGGAATACCACTACAAGAAAAAAAACAATATTTGAACATAGGTACATACAAAGAGTTTACATATACTACGTAATTCTTTACCTAAGGGTGTATACAGAGGTGTCAGTAACGGTAACAGCGTCGAAAGTTCCAATTGTTTTGCCCATCTCAAAACATGCCATGACGTCTGTGCTTTTACTCCACCGAAACGGCTCGACTGGTTTGTATGAAATCTATTATTTAGGCTAGGTAAGATAAAAGTAATTCTCGTTTTTCTGTTTTCTTGTTTTTTTTTTGCTTGGAATTATTTTTATTGCGAAAAAATGACGAAAACGGGAACTACGGGAATTCAATAAAAATAATTATACAAATAGTAAGTATTTTCATCATGGACATACAAAAAATACTTTTTTATACGTCCATGACTTTAACTAGGAATATTCATAGACAACAAGTAACATAAACAAAACCTTGATTATCAAATGATAACCGAATCCACAAACCGTCTAGATCTTAAAGGAAATGGTGGTACTTGTTAACTTGTTATCGCAAACCCCAAGACGCATCCCTCATTAATCCAGGCGATAACTGGCGAAGTTAGTTCCAAACTTAGTAGGTCATTAACCTGCAGTAAGCATCAGTAAGCGGAGTAAGCTGGGTCGAGTGCTTATCAGTTGGCGTCACGCCAAAGCAGCTTTTATTCGATGACGTCACACTCATAAAAGCTGAGGCCGACCATATTGAGGCATTTAAGATTTGGAACGAGGAACGAGAGCTGTTACGCGCTTGTAGGAATCCTGTAAATTACCCTGGATTCCTTGTAAACGAGTTAGTTGGGAGTTAACAACAAATTCTCGAGTAATTGGAAAGGTAATCTTGAATAATTTACTTTAAAATAAATTACCTACCAACTAAAATTGTTTAAGGCTATTCAAGGTGAAGAACATTAAAGTCTTTTAAATATAAATATAAATTTTAATCATAAACATTTCTGGACATTCATCACACAACAATAACTACTCCCAAACTAAGTGAAACTTGAAATATTCCAGATAGTTGATATATAGGTACACATTTAAACATTGTATTATAAACACATGTGTATTACAGAAAACAACACCCAATTATTTAGAATGATTATTTATGTTTTTTTTTCTATGATAATTATTTAGAATGAATATTTGTGTTAATCGTTAAAAAAAATTGCCCTGGGTGGGAATCGTCACGACCTTTGAAATATGAATGTCAGCGTAAAGTTCTAAAAAGAACAAAATTTAAAAAATGTACTAACCCCCGACTACGTCGGACTTGTTATCTGTACAACATTCTACTAGTCGATCCCTTTCATTTGAAACCCATATTAAGGGAGTTGTGAAAAAGAAATATATTTCGCTATTTTGTGTTAGCGGCCACCTAGAATTTGAAATTTGTCATAGTGCCAAGTATTCTACTAGTCAAGCCCTTTCGTTTGATACCCATATTGAGGTAGTAGTGAAAAAATAATATAATTCGCCATTTTGTAGTGACGGCCATCTTGGATTTGAAATTTGTTTTAATGTATAGTATCCTACTATTCAAGCCCTATCATTTGATACCCATTTAGATGTAGGTTGTGAAGAAATATTTTGTCCGCCATTTTGTGGAGGCGGCCATCTTGAATCGATATTAACCAAACATAGCTAAAAACATCCGCACGGAAATTAGCCTTGAAATAAAAAATACTGCATCGAAATCGGTCTATCCGTTTGAGCTCTACGGTGCCACAGACAGACACACACAGATACACCCAGACAGACAAACATCGACGTCAGACTTATAGCCCCCTTTTTTTGAGGTTAAAAACTGTTATAGTATTGTAATCTAACGACACGACGTTATATTATAAACTTATCTAACCTACCGTGAGATTATAATCTTAGTCATTATATTGTAAAGTGATCGTGATTGCAATTTTACGGTGACATGTAAAAACAATGTCAAGCAATTTATAGCACCATATATTCTACAAGCTCGAAAATTACCTAACATACCCTCATTTTTCGTAAAAAAAACCAATAAAAGACTCGAAACTTCGCTAAAAATGTTGGAAAAGCTGCGTAAATTTATATCAATCACCACACACAAAATATTGGCAGCTATTTATCCAACGGCCACATAAAAGACTGGGCATATAAAAATCCTGAAGAATCGGCCTTGAACCTTTTCTATTCGATGCGGAATGGCCTATTAAACTTCATGTACCGTGGTTAATGTCAAACCGTTCCGTTTTATATGTTGAGTTACCATTTATTTCAAAATGAAAGTCATATTAAGAGAAATTGAAATGCTTGGACGAGGTAAGGTCTTATTTATTCAATGATCTGTTTTAGATAGAGTTTGGATAGGTGGTAGATAGACCTTTGCTCGTAGTAAGTGGCATCGTTTCATGGTTGACATTTGAAAGACTCGACCGAAGAGGTTAGACTCTACTTTTGTAATAAAAATGTCTAAGCTGGAATGCGTTCCCTAAGTGGGTTTTTCCCGATGGTTGAAATCTTGGTGTGGTGTCAAATCGAAAGTGAATATTTTTTTCTAGCAAGCAGTGCGCATCGTAGATCGCATCATCGCTTAATAACATCAGGCGAGATGGCGGTCTAGTGTAAACCTATAAAAGTAAAATAAAATTGCACGTAACAAAAAAAACTTAGATAAAATCGATAAGTATAGCTTAAAAAATACTGGGCTTTATCGCGCTCATAATTATTATATCATTTATATTTGGGCAGCGTTACAATTGCCTTGGTCACGAGTAGACTTCAGAAATTTCGGGTAATCTAATTGGAAAATTGTATCTTCATCTACCCTCTTTTGATCTTAAAAAATCGAAGGGTTGTCACCACGACACACTACACTATCCGTATTATGATATTTCTATATTGTTTTCAAAATTAATTATATTGATGTTTCATTATAAAACACTTGAAATTTAAAAATGTTTTTTTTTAACTACGAGTAACAAGCGCAAAGCAATGATTTAGATTCTCCAGAATTTAAACAACTAGTATGGCACTTTTATGCTACCACATTGTTATTTTTTATGCAAAAAATCTACATATAAGGTTGGAAATAATATTAGAAGTGTGGTAATGAATAGTGTTGGTGTGTACACTTGTAAATTAGGATGGATTAGCTCATGTACCAAAAGTTAAATCAGTTTGTTGTAAATGTTGCTGATAGGTGGCGTAGCTCTATTGATTTATTCCGTTTCTGCGTAGCCCATGTATTCAAATCTAGGAACCGATTTTGGTAATACATGCAAATCATCTTGCGCCGAAGATTAGATAGTGGTTCTGAGGTTCACATCGATATTCATAACCTAAATGACGCCAGAATTAGGCACTAAAGCGGATATCTGCGTTCTTGTTACGAGTTATTAGTTTAGAGCTTGTCAGGATAAAATACTGCGTTCCGTCAACGGAATCAGATTCACGTCTAGCAATTTTAATAAAGTCGTTTAGCCAGCTATTGTTCGTCAGTTCGACACTTACTTCAATATATTTGCCATGAACACCTATAAGATAATTACTGAATTTAAAATACATTTGTTCTAGAATCAGATCATACCGCGATAACAAATAAACCCTGGGAGAGTACAAACAGGAGTGCCGGCAAAATCTAGAACAATTTATGTACAACTTGTAAGTGTCGCGAGTTTAACGAATTTAATTATCCAACATCCATGTATACTTACCGTACACAATGTATTTACATACTTCTTTACAGATGTATCGGCAACGGTAACTGTGTCGCGACTTAAATAGTTTTGCCTCATCTCAAAATTTGCACAACGCGCATTTTAAACGTTTCACTTCTAAAATTACAATTATTTATATGTACATAGTAAAATTATATAAAGCTGAAGAGTTTATTTGTTTGAAAGCGCAAATGTAAAGAACTGTTGGGCCGATTTCTGAAACTATTTCAGCGTTGGATATATGTGCGTGACGCCCGAGTGCCTAAATAGTAATGTAAAGGTAAATATTACGGGCGAAGCCGGGGCGGCCACTATAATGTTAAAATTTTTAGTGATACAGTTGTGCCAAATTTATCTTTGTAAGTAATGTACCTAAAGTTTACTTAATTTCTTATTATTTATATCTAATAGAATCATTCGTGGGAGTTACTAAATATACACTGATTCGATATTTTTACGATTTAATAATATCTCAAATGTGGGTGTCTTTAATTCTTTGTCGAGTTTTGTTGTGTTGTTTTGGAATTCTGGAGTTTAGGCACTTTATTATTATATTTGTATATTTAGAATAGTTTGTCCTGAGTGGGTGTTGTGTATTTCTATAGGTAATAAGTAGGTACTCAAAATTGATAAAAGTACTAGCGGGGTCTACAAGATCCGTTCAGCCGTTCCGACGTAATTGAACAATAAACATCCAAATTTCATAATCATAATATTACTACGGTTTTCCTCGATTATTCCTCGGTAGGCGTCGATTTCAGCAGCGTTATATCAGCCTTGGTCACGAGAAAAGTGTCGGAATCGCGGATTATTTTGTCTTAAAATTTAATAATTTGACTAATTTCCAAATTTAGTTTCGATACTCCAGCAGCTCAAGAGCACCATGAGCCTCAAACGAGTGCTGAAGTACTTTGGTCATATGGCCATGAAGAAGGCGACAACCTGAAGAAGCTGTTGGTTACTACCAACCTGAAGAAGCTGTTGGTTACTACAATGTTGGTTGGTTGGTTAAATTTTAAGACAAAATAATGGAGAATGTTGACGGTAAAATAACAAGAGGCCGTAGCTCAATGTGCTAGTCAGATCAGATTCGCACCACTCTAGATACAGCAGTCTACAAAGCAACGCCCTACAGATCGCCGGTGATAGAGGGAGATGGCGTAGTTTCACCAATGAGAAGCTGTTTAGACGTGGTGGTCACGACCCTTAGATATGAAGAATACGACTGAAGTCGGTTTCGGTCTTAAAAATATCAGGGTTGTCACCACAACACACTCGCTCAACACTAGGATCTGTTAGGAATACGGTTCTTTCAAGAATTAATCTTACTTAAAGGGTAATAAATTCAAAATTATCTTCTCTCAATAATTTAACGATACTATATCTTAATTGTTGCTATTTTGGCTCATAAGTGGCCAGATATGACTGATCTTCATTACTTTGAAGTACCAACCGCTACAGAATATTAAACAGGAGGCAATTAAATGGATCTAAAATTAGATCGATGTATTTTTACTTTCATTGCAAAGACAGTGCCAGTATGTGAAATTGTCTTTGTAAGTAAAGTGATAATCTGCGTCATATAATCGTATTAAAGAAAAATTAAGACAACGAATACATATGCTCTTGTTATGACTCTTGATGTTTCTATGTATCATAAGGACAAAATTACAATTATGTATATTATATGAACTATACTTGAACATGCTGTATAGGTACGTAGTTATTTTCATTCAAATCGGTTCAGCCATTACAGACACTAGGGAACAAATAAACATTCTTAGAAATTTACACTTTTTGCATGTACATTATAAGTATGATTGTACATAGTTTAGCTATCGATTTGGTATCGTTTTTTTTTTATCATGACACGCTACATAACTTAATTATTATGTAATTACGTCTAATTTATCGATGTGGACGTTACGGTCGCATAACAAAGATTGTGGTCACGAGAATACACGTATCACAGCAAATTTGCTAGCTTATCAGTTTTTCATCCGATGCACATCTGCAGTTGTTCTGTATGATCTAATACCACCTTGTTTTTTTTATTAGATTGAACGCAGTTCGAAAAAGCGACATCGTTTCATAGCTCGCGTTTCTAAGACTGGAACGAGCAGTTTGGACTCTACCTTCGCAATGAGAATGTCTACGCTATGGAATTATGGAATGCGTTGCCTGAGTGGGTTTACTTTTATCCGATGGTTACAATCTTTGTGGTTTTAAGTCGAGAGTGAATTGGTTTCTTTTAGGTAAGCACACTCTATCGTAGATTAGGTGCATCAGGCGAGATGTCGATTAAATGCATCCCTATCATTGTTGAAAAAGGGGTACTTAACTTCGAGTAGTCATGCGGAAAACCCCACCAGTGTCACACGATTTAGTGCATTTTAGTAAAAGTGTATTAAAAGTTTTTGCAAAAGAATTAATTGACTAAATCCGCTAAGAACCGGTACAAATATGCAGATCGCGTGGTTATTAGTCATGTGTGTGATTCATTCATAACAACTCGCATGAGATATTTTTAACAGGAGATAATGAGATATGCACCGTATAGTTATGTAGTTATGCAGGATAAAGGTAATGCAGAAATGGTGTACAAAGCGAAAGTGGCGCCACATACCATTACATTTTGAGCAATTTTAACTAAAACGCTTACCCTGAAATTTGCCATTTCTATTACGACTATTACAAATGCGAAAGTTAGGACTTAAGGGTGATATTTGCCCAATCACTTCAAAACAGCTGAACGGATCGGGAAGAAATTGAGAACCCAGAAACGACCAAAATAGCACATTACTTACTTTTATTTATCACAGGAAAATTACGAAGTCGGGCACTACGCTATTTTTTTAGAACGGACCTATAGTAGCTGGCTGTGGGTGCCTCTACTACCTAACGGACTTTGGGGTTAGCGCGGAAGCGCAGGACCCCCCTAAACCTACTTAAAGCCTATCATACTTTCGCTAATTAGCATACACCCTGATACCTGAAAAAAATCGAACTAAGCCCTAGCCTAGAATCGAACTATCTGACTTTCATACATACATACCGAGTCCACAATAAGCACTTTTTGTCTTAGGGACACTACGCGGATAAAATTGCTAGGTAAAAGTTTGTCTATTTGAATGTTTGAACGTCGTAAGAACTGAAATAAAAAGCTGGAATTAGAAACTGAAATAGATGATTGTCTAGAATAACATAGGCCACCTTTTGTCCGGGATAACTACAGAGTTCCTAAGGGAATAACCATTTACTAAACTCTAAGCGTACAAAGTTGTTTGTAAACAAGAATTATTCTGAAACAGACGGACGGTCAAATATACTGAAACTAGACTTTTTAGTAGAGACCCATTTATTCCGGAACCCAAATAAATCACAGTGAATAAAGATAGTGTGCTCTGATAACCCAAAACCGGCGCATTTATCACCTTTTTAACACATTTCAACTTTCCCTTTCGCGTTGCCGCTACTATCTCAATGAGACTATTTCCTAAAATGGGTTGCACTCACATTCTCTGTGAATTACGAGTGTGATTGTTCTAAGTGTGAAACTCATTTCTCTGAAGCTATGTGCATTGTAGCTCCGGAATTCAGCGCAGCGTAGAGAGTTTTTGTGGTTTGGTTTTGCGGTAGTTTTAAAGTTTTAAAACTTTGCAATAGAAATTACTTTGCAAAACACAATATCTGTAAGACTTTAATGTAAGATTTAAGTGATTAGGAATCCTCTTCCGATAGACATAGATATCGAATTTTTATCCATAGGGCCGAGCTGTCGAGACGAACCCAGACAATACTCTGATAAGCAACATTATTATGAACAGATGTTCATAACAGAACGCAATTATTTTTGAATAAGTCCAAAAAACTCTATACATAATACTCTATGCATACCTCTCCATTACTCTTATTTTCCGGCTATAATTGATTAATCTCTTTGTCTTGTAATTTCTTACGAAACGTTGCCTTTCAATCCGGAACACAATAACGTAGACACATTGCTGCTGTTTCGTGGTAGAAGAACTGGACAAGATGTCCCAAGTTAGACTTTGCAATGAATCGAAACAGTTTTGTGCAAACATTTGTGTTCCGGTTTTTAAGGGCAATGTTTCCAGATAAATTACAGGGCAAACAGATAATTCAGCTTATATCAATAAGGTTGGGGTTGTGAGTACCGTGCTAGAAAATGATTTAAAAACTTCTTGTTCAAATGATTGCGTGGCCCTATGGTGTAATTAATTGTAAAGCGTTTTGCTTACCACATCCACGTCTTGCAAGCCTATCGAAAGCCTTCCATTCTATAAATCCTTTCCATTAGTCACAAGCTAGAACCGTTTTTGTTCCTGGGATAGAGGGTTCTGTATATAACACCTAACACATTCAAATTGCTTTCGCCTGCCTGATGTAACACAATTAATAATAGCTCTATGCGTTACTAAGCAATCATAACTAAACTAAGTTTCTTTACGTAGAAAAACTATAATCACACGAAGAACGGGGCAGAAGTTTTGCGTCCATAGATACAGATCGCACGAATTCATTTACATTTAACAATTATGTTCCAAACAATACTGGGAAAGCTGGTAAAATGAAAATTCGCAGTGTTGTGGGAAAAGTCTGCAAATAATTGCAATACTGAGTACTGGAATGCTCTTAAACGAATTGAGTGTATTTACGTTTCAATTTCCTCTGATTTCGATGCACATTTTTTAACAATGAATAATGCTGTTTCTACATCCTACTCGTACTAATATACGATACACGCCAAAGCTTCGTTGTTTGTCGCTCAATTACGTAGTTACGCCTAAATGAATAGGGTTTAAATTTGAAACATAGATTATAATCTGGAAGAACACATAATGCTTTTTCAATTTAGGCATAGGTAGCTTAATAATTTGATTAATTGGACATTCATTTTGAACCATTTGTAGCACTAATTTCTCAGATACCAACAGGATCATAAATCGTATTATGACCACGTGTACCTTGCCTTAAAACACAATATAGGCACATTTCGCTTAATCACAGAAACATTTTGTCAGTCAACGTTACATAGTAGGTCCTCTAAATAAAAGTTTACGAGTAAGTTGAATGAAGGTTCAATATTCATGAAGATAGATATTTCTCGTTTTGATAAAGAAAGCGCCAATGATTAATTTTTTGCTTTTTTAATTTAGGCATAGGCAGCTATAACTTTTACATAATTTGACATATATTTTGAACCATTTGTACCACTAATTTCGCGGATAGCAACAATCACATAAACCGTATTATAACCATGTGTCAGAACCTTACAACATTTCACTCAATTACAGAAACTGCGTTATGAGTCAACATCACACAGTATGCCTAATTAAAAGTTAACGAGTAGGTAAGTTGAACGAAGGTTTAAAATTCATGAATGTAGAGGCGTGAAGGCCTGATGTACGTACTCACACGAAGCCTAACGAATTTCATACGAAGCCACGTGTGTGAACAAAGAGAAACTGTGATTGCTGCTGAAATTCCTACGGCTTTAATGGACGTTGGGAGGATTGAAATTGTCGTTTAACGTACATCTACTCGGAACTACACTGCCAATATAGAGTTTTTTGTGAAAAAATAATACTATTTAGTATTAATAGTTTGTTTATTTTTCATATGGTGTTTTAAGTAGAATTTATGTATGTTAAATCATTGACATAGATGTATATTTATCAAATTTTCCTACCCAGCGGCAGCATTAAAAATAATTTTCATCCCACCACCTCCGAAAGAGTACTTTTGCTCTTCGATATCAGTGTGGAAAAGTTGTTGTTTACCTTCTAGCAAGTAAAGTTAATTTGAATTTTGACAATCGTGTGCACTATTATGTTTGTAAATTAAAACATTTTTTTTTTTTAATAAAGAATGACGAGACGATCAGGACATGCGCCTGATGGTAAGCAACATGCCTGATACATAACAGCACAGTGACACGCAGCTATTGGAACATGAAGAGTCCAAATCATTACCTAGCACTGCACTGCGCTCGTCACCCAGAGATCTAAGATCTTATATCTCTAAGTCCTGTAATTTCTCTGGAAACATTGCCCTTCAAACCGGAACACAGTAATGTTTGCACATTACTGCTTGGCGGTAGAATAACTTTGCACCCTTGTATAACAAATAACATTTTACCCCGACTATTACTAATAACTTTTCTGAATAGAAGCGACTATTCACAAATTATTTTTGAGAGGTTTTTTGCGTTCTAAAAACGCCTAATTATGCAAGTAGGTAACCATCGGCTGTTGAACTGACGCGCTACCGCGAGTTGCATACAAAAACATAATATATCCACACATTGCTACATTTACGACAGAAGCAGACGTCAGTTCCGCACATTATTTCATGCGACTACACAAATTTGTTTGAATTATTCAAATTCGAATTATTGAATTATTCGAAAATTAAAAAGAAAACTAAAACATCATCAATACAGCTAATTAGAGGTAGGCAAATCAACTGCGAAATTTTAGTTCAAGTAATTACTTGACACAGACAACTGCAACCAGATTGGTGTGCGAAACACCAAAAAGAAAAGAAAACAGTTAAATAAACGCTTTACGCTAATAAACTAAATTGAATTTTAAGCGGTACCTACTACATGGACGTATAAAAAGTCGGACGTAGTCTCGCTAGAACAAAAATTGTGTCCATAGAGTCGGCCACATAATATGCACGTGTGCGCTGTCACATACAGGCTGACACGCTCACAAGAGTGGTCTTTACACGCGCAAACTTGTTTATATGTGTGCGTGTCAGCCTTTCAGTGACAACCTGTCAACGCACACGTGCAAATGTGGCCAACTCTAGTGACACAGCTTTTGTTTTAACGAGACGACGTCCGACTTTTCTATGCGTCCATTCGGTACTATTGGATATTTTTTAACTTCAATACGTCAAGAGTCATCATGTATAAAACGACAAAAACAAATTCGGGTACTACATGCCAGCCCAGAAGTTCACATTTCGAAAGATATCAACTATAATGGCGGGACACAGCCAAAATAGCTGTTTAAACATGTATAAATAACATGTATGTGAGCTCAGAGTCGCAGTTCAATATAACGCCAGTGCAGTGGATTTGCTATGAATAGTTAATCTCCATTCCGGGGATCTATGAATTCATATTCAAACGCAAATGTCTTTTTTCACGTTTTCGATAACTAGATTTTTGTTCACATCTTTTATTCACAAAATAAACAAGTGTATTACTTCCATATTTACAATATTTTGAACTCTAAAAACAAAAAAATAGATCTGTATTTTGCCATAGGACCCATAAGAAATTTCCCTAACCACAAGTGTTTAACGCAGCAATCGGTTGAGCAGTTACTGCTTTCTGCAGAACTAACACAAATATTTGTACATTTTGTAACTGATGACTTTATTTAACGAGATAGTACATACATAAGTACCTTCAACACCAGATGGTAAATGAAATATGATAAGACTCTTGAATTTATAAATACTTACTCGATAAATTATTGCTTAATGATGTCATAGTCATAAATATAAACATAAATAAATAGATTAGTAATGTGTTAATATTACTTATATTTTTTTATAATATTACTCAATACCCAAGCTGGCGGTTATCTAGATGACTGCGCCACATAGTCGAAAAAATCACATATCAAGTTACAGTTTAAAATCTTCATTATTGAGTTGGTCGGTGATGCGGTATTTCACGTATTTTCTAGTTCAAATATATATAGGTAAAAAAAACAAACTAAGTCCAGTATTTTACTATTAAACTTTACATAGAAGAGAACGTTGTTAGATCGCCTTTGGTGCCGCCCATAAGGTCAATATTTATGTTGATATTTTTTTGTTTTTTTATCGATAATAGGACTTGAACTTAACCGCCATCTCGTTTGATGCTAAGCGACAATGGAGAACGTTTGAGAGAGAGAGAGAGAGAGAGAGAGAGAGAGAGAGAGAGAGAGAGAGAGAGAGAGAGAGAGAGAGAGAGAGAGAGAGAGAGAGAGAGACAGAGAGAGACAGAGAAACATGCGACGCCGCACAGCTTACAATAGCAAAAAGTGTCGTGACAACTTTTCGTAAGATTTTTTTCCGTCTAGCCCCTTTCACAACGCGCGATAAGGAACTTCGTTCCAAATACAATTTACTTTAGACTAAAGGCATCCACTCAGGCAACGCAGTCCACGTATTCGTTATTTATGAACCTTATAGTACAGTGCTAATCAAATGTTTTGTCATTGTACATACTGTAATATTGGGAGGGAAACTTGTGAAATATCTATGCCGGTTACTGAATAAAAAGTATCCTTCAAATAGGAGCAAAGCGATTATAAAATAAATATTTCACGAAAGCCATTCACAACAAACA
Organism: Ectropis grisescens; assembly: GCA_017562165.1. Classification (NCBI taxonomy): domain Eukaryota; kingdom Metazoa; phylum Arthropoda; class Insecta; order Lepidoptera; family Geometridae; genus Ectropis; species Ectropis grisescens. Next base: position 9,415,572 of record CM029784.1, on the reverse strand, counting down.
CGATCAATCTAGCTGCTTGGTTTCGCGTAAACCTGCATTGTCTCATCCAATTTTCCATAAACCATTTGTCAGTTGTGCGTTGCAGTGACGGGAACACATTTATACACTTCACACTGTCTCGTTTTCGGCGCGAATGAAATTGTAGCGCTCTTGGAAAATGCCCATTTTAACTATGTTCTACTTAACGAAAGCTTGTATTGAAAAGTATCGATCTCGCTACGACAAAATTGGTTTCATGTTTTTTTTTTGAGTATTAAGTAGTATTTTATTTACTTAACGAGACTAACAGTACATGTGCCTGATGGTAAGCAACATGTCTGTCCATAAACGTGAAGAGTCCACATTATTACCTAGTACCGCACTGCACTCGACATCCAGAGAGATATAAGGTGTTTCATTTCTTATTCCAATAATTTCTCTGGAAACATTGCCCTTTAAACCCTAACACAGTAATGTTTGCGCACTAGTGCTTGGCGGCAGAATAGCTGGCAAAGGTGTGGTACTTCCCCAGACCCATTATAGGTACAAAAAAAGTTAATAACTATCTATAATTTTTAAACCCCGACTGCAAAAAATCAACCGACAAAAAAACGTTAGGTATGTAGTACAATATATTATCTAAGAACACTTGGGTGATTAAGACAAAGATAACGATATCTTAATTGTCAAAAACCATTCTGCCGTTTAGAAGATCGTGGGAATAAAGGAATTTTACAAACATACAAGATACGCGCGAAAAACATACCCCTTCTTTCAGTCGGGTAAAAGTAAACAAGAAATGCTAAACACATTGTGCTATAATAAGGTGCTTGAAGTTGAATACAATTGTAAAATGTCTCGAGAAAATTTTGTGCTGACTAACAATGAGTACTTCACTTCCAAAGCGTTTTCCAATAAGGTACTGAAGTTGTTGGCTATGCTTTAGTAATAGGACTAATTTTGCTGGGGTCGCGGAATTTGTATCTCGAATTTCTTGGTCCCTATGCTCGAAGTCTCGCCAAACACCAAGTTGGCATTTAAAAGTACTTACTAGTATTTTCTGCTCTGAACCTTTGAGATTCATTTTCAAACAAAAAGTTTTAAGATCATATTTAAATGCCTTTTCAAAATGTTACGATATATGAGATTTTATTGTCCTGTTTTGGCGAGAGAAATTAACGCTCAATATTTTGCCAACGATCGCCAATCTTATCATCTCAGGAATACGGTGCAGACGACAGATTAATTATTTTATGATTACGCTTTTGGTTGTTAGTAAGTTTAATATCTCGATTACCTGCAGTTTCACAGTTATCAAGTTTGAGATATTTAGTAATAGGTTAGCTAGTTACAATAATAATGAAGTCACCAGTGTTTCCTTACCTGCAGGACATTTTTTAATTGGACCAAAAGCTTCAGTAAAACTTTCCTCTGGACAAACTCTAATTAAATGGTAAGGAAACTCGTTCGTGTCCCGACATGAAAAAAATACGTCAAAACTTTGGTACCGTCGCTGCGAAAAGTTTGCGTTTTAGAGTATAAGCCGGGTAAAAAGAAGTCGTGGTTTCCGCACCGAAGTAAATTTAAATTAGATCGTTTTTCCTAAATGTTAAGTTTTTTTTGTGGGTGTAGGTACTGTTTTCACTTCAAGGCTTTTGTCGTAAATGTAATAACTACAAGTTGTCAAGATTTTTTTAGCTATTATTACTGCATCAAAAATAAGGCACGTTACGAAAACATGATAGATATCACATCCAATCTTAAACGAGACATCATTATATTTTTGTGGTGCTTAGTATCGAAATATCATGTATTTTAGGAACCAATTATGTGGTATACTAATACCACAACGGTAAACATAATCGTGTTCAGGTAACAGAATTACATGATTTACTTAACTTTGATACATTCCAACGTAAATGTCGATTAATATTTTGTGAAAATGTAAAGCATTATACCTTCAGTAGTACTGATGCCATGATCAGCAGCGGTCGTTTTCCAACCCTTTGTTAAGGTAATGCGACGTGAAGGTGGTGTTCTGCGCGAGTGTACCGGCCGTCAAGGTCCACGGGCCGGCCAGCCGGTCCCGACACACTCTGTTTAACACTGGACCTCACCACAAACCCGTTGTCTTCACTACTTTAGAATAGGTTCTCATACTGTCAGGTAAACTGGGACTGGTTTAGATAGCATGTAGTTTTCTCTAAGTTCAATATCAGAAACACACTATGTCCTTCAATGCTGAGACTCAAAGCCATGGTTCATGAACACCCCTAAAAGAGAAGCTAAGGCCGCAGAATCCACCAGGCTAATCAAGTGCAGGTTGTTAGATTCTGTTAATATTATGAATGCGAATGTTTTATGTATGTTTGTAGCTCAATCATGTCGGAACGCCTGAACTGATCAGATTGATATTTGGAATACTTACAGATAAATTTTAGTATGGAAAACATGTAGTCTAGTTTTTATTCCGAGTGAATAACGAAGACGGAAATTACGCTGGTGAAACCGCCGCGCAGGGCAAAAATCAATTTTCTCACGCTGTTTTCCTTCGCCTTTAATCGTTAGGTAATGGAGGTAGGAATGGCCAGAAACTTGGAAATCGAACCTACCGCTACCGCGCGGACATCAAATCCTGACTTAAAAATATTTTGTCGATATTTAACCGAGTTCACAATCACTAATCAATAAAATGTGTATTAATATTCATCATCAAACAATATGCTTCACAGTTGTGTTCCAAAAATTTCGTTTAAAAATACCTATCGACATTATTAGCATCTTATGACAAAACATCGTCACAAAATTTTACGGAATTGAAGAAACGAAAATTAAGAAAGTAAAAATATGTTTCGTTTTTTTTTTATGTTGAAGAAGGAGCGCTTTGTCCAGGTAATGACTACCTTAAATTTTACGTATCGAAGATAACATTTTAAGGTAGCGGTTCGCCCGGAGACCGCGACACGAGTCCGCGACGCGAGACCGCGACCGGAGACCGCGACAGGCACTTGACACTTTGGAAAAATGTATGGGTGCCAGTTCGCGCCGAGACTTAAATAAACTTACATACTAGAGATGGGCCGAGTACTCGGTTGATACTCGGTACTCGGCGTGTTTTTGATACTCATTACTCGTATACCGATAACTCGGTTTCAATGCCGAGTATACTCGGTTTAAGAAAAGCAATATTTGTAGATATAATTTAAACGACAGTGTTGATCAAAAAGTATTATTACTAAAATTTTGGAAATCTTTGACAATCTCGATTAATAAAATCAAAATCGAAATTGTGCTAATTAATGAGTAGTAGCCTGTTTCTACCAAGTTTGTACTTAATGACGCGCGCGCAATGGGAATTTGATTGAACCGAGTTACTCAGCAGAGAACTCGGTTGAAAAAAATTCAAGCGAGTAAAACTCTGTAGTTGTTACTCGGCAATAGTGTTGCTCGGCGCATCTCTACTAACTACGCACGTACGCAAGCGTAGTTAGTAACTACGCCTGCACTTACACTAAGCACATTTGGATTACCCATAGAACCATAAAGGTCTAGAGATATACAAGCTGCTGAGCACGCTCCCTACTATTAGGAACTGGTAGCATAACCACGCATAATGGCAAAATGGCAATGCTAACACGTTGAGTCAAAAAAACGTATTTTGGTCACGCGTAAACTAAACGCTCGAAAAGGTTTTTGAAAGCGAATGAAGATGAGCTCTGTGCCCTCACAGGCCCAATATCGCAAACATGTATTCTGCCGAGGTTTGCATATTTTCGTCGTCGTTTAAGACGCTCAGCGGAAAATTAAACTTAAAAAAGTCCTTTTTGACACGCTTTTATTTAATAAATAGGTTGGTTAACGGAGAAAAAAACTAAGTAATTTAATTTTTTAAATTTTAGAATACCGAAAAGATTTTTTTTTAGATCTACCCCTTATCTATCGTACTTTGGTACTTATCGTAGGTACAATGTGTTGCTTCTAAGAATGATTTCTTTTATGTTGTTATACGAACCTCTTGAACCGAAACGTGCGCAAGCTTAATAAAACATTATAAATACCAACAACTTGGACAATAATCCTGCATTACAATTGAACGAGTCAACAATTGAACAGTTTTCATCCGACCCAATTGTTATGATTCCAAGCGGTCTTTTATTTCATGAGCTCGTGCTAGTAACTCGGCACAGTTTATTGACGACGAAGGGAGTGCATGTGGCATGTTTATGCGACGATGTGTTTCAATGGAGCTTGTTGGAGTTATTGAAGACACGTATTGTTTAAGTTTTATAGAATACATATCAGTAACTTAAGTTTCGTTCAATTGGTCATTTTTATCCTACTACTGTGACTGTTTGGACATTTGATTCTCTATAACGTCGCGTCGGACCGCCTGAACGCATCGGGTTGAAATTTTAAGTAGATTACACACTAGAACACAGACACAGACTTTTTTTTACAACAGGAAAATAAGGAGAACGGACCGCGGAGTGCTGCTAGTATTAGGTACATAAAGACGAATATACTTGGTAAAAATAAATTATTTTCGTGAAAAACTATCAAGCCGGGATACAGTTACTTTCGTTATAATACCAAAATAGTTTTTAATGGATGTCGTAAAGTCGATGTACAATACAAAATCGAACTAAGTCAAATAAGTCTTAACTAAAGTGAAAGCATGCAAGTTATCATCCATCATATCCTTGTGTGTTACGAGACAGCGAAGTTTATAGTACAACCAAAGTTTATACATATGTTTTGACAGACCTACTGAACCTACTCTTATCAGAACAGAGCGACTGAAACCAAAGTAAGGACATGTAAAGTCAAGTCAAGTTCACTTTCGTAATAAGAAGTTACGTGCCCTGAGTGATTTAATCTCTGTCATAAATATATCTAAATAAAGTGAGTGTCTTCAAGTCTGTAGAGAATCGGATTCTTCTAGGTAAGCGCGCTCCATCGTAGATCGCATCGTCGCTTCACATCAGGCAGCTTGGCGGCGAAATTTAAAAATATCATCATTAAAAAAAATCACACAAGCTAATACTATCCAAACGAGTGAAACTGCAACGTACAAGTATTACGATAGCAGTGAATTACGACTTATGATGTGACAGTTCCCTGTGTATTCTCCTGTATTAAAAAGAATAGGGATATCTCCGTTACTGTAATCTACGAGCACATTATTATAGAGTGCGTTTTAATAAGTCGTGATTAAAACTGCACGTCGTGTATTTCATCGGAAATATTGAAGGGCTTTCTTCCTCGGTATTGCGAAGAGTCGACGAAAACAATTAGATACGTGCCCCGACTGTTGTTACTAAACTTATTACAGTTCTGTCCTGTATCAAATATGAGTTCGGTTAAATTTGAAACATGTAATTTCTATAACTGTTAAATTATTTGTAAAAAATACTCTAATGTATTTTTGAATTTAAAATTCTTTTGGAGCGTTCGGTAAGAAATATGAATATCTAGACACTGACAGACTGACACCCTGAATTTGGCTGGTCAACATTTTGGTAAACATTGTATCTAACTTGTGGTTAATACATCTTGTGTTGAAGACACTATCTATTAATTAAGACTTCTTAGCATGAGGAATAAAGAGCTTCCATAAGTACAGATACTTTTTTTTCATTTTGAACTCTAGCCATCTGAAACAATGTTTTTTTATTATTATTTATCTAATTTAGCCACTCCACAGACCCCGGAGTCCGTCACCTTTGTCATTACAATAATATTTGTTTATTTACATATTTCCTGGATTAGGAGAAGAGGAAAATAGGGGAGTGTTGTGAACATTTTAAACCTGAAAATTCTGAAACAATGTTGAAAAGTCAACGCCATAAAATATGACAAAACTTCTTTTGAGCACTTCTAGTAACGTTTTATTGCAGAAACGGGAATTCGTGTAAAACCGGGGCGTAATTTCATCGTATTGGGTTTAGTTTTCGTTTGAATAATAATAACCATTGAGCGCCTAGTCGTTTATACGAGCAAGCAAGTAGGTTTTACGTTGCATTCACACAACTCAATTCTAAACTTCACATTGAGTGTTGTAGAGTTACTGAGCTCAGCGCTTGCTACAAAAACCGTACAATTAGTTCTGCGTTTTGCGCACGATGCTCCAACCCGTTCCACTTACATAACGAGGTTTCTCATGCTTCGATTTAAACACCGAGGGGAGTGCTTTCTAATTCTGCGATGTAATAGGTCACTGAAGTTCAACCTTCATTGTTTTTTTCATATTCGCTTTCCATTTAAAAATGGAACGCGATTTAAATTTCCATTTTGTAGTCTATGGTTGGAAAATGTTTGAATTTGTGCGGGAAATTCATTATGCTGCATTCTTTTCTAACTTAATTTTAAAACTCACTGATTGTTTTTTTATAAAATATTTTTTTTTTATTTCATTAGGTTAATGGGAAACTCACGTGTGTATATGGACGGTTAATCTAACTCGAGTTTCGGCTGCGTCCGGCGGCCTTTGTCAAGGAGAGTAAGCGCCCGCGCGGTGCCAAACGGGTAGACATCGCGCGCATGCACTCTCCTTAAAAAGCCCGCCAGACGCGGCCGAAACTCGAGTCGGATTAACCGACTATATTACACGTGAGTTTCCCGTTAACCCAATTTATTGTGTGTAACAGCCACGTGAATTTTAACGCTAAAGCATTTTTTAAATTATGTTTGTGTTATCATTGTTGTGGTAATCGATTTACACACAATAATAGATATACTTCATGATTTATCTTACTAATATTATAAATGTCAATATTTCGATGTGTTTTGCTCAATCACGTCGGAAAGTCGGATCGGATTGAAATTTGAAATCCAGATTACAGTATGGAAGAGCACATATGTTATTAAACACTTTTTTATTACGGGAAAATGAGGGGCTACTTATAGTATATTACTTATAAAGTTATAAATAAATAAATAACATGCATTTGTAATAAATTAAAAAAAGTGCGCACAAGGAATGCAGGTTTTGAAAAGACTTTCGTCGCATCGACCGTTTTTTTAGCGTTTTTAAAAGAAATTAAATTCCTCTGCAACTGTGGGTAATTTTTGAAATATTGCTAATTGGTAACACGAAATCCCTACAAAACCTTTGCATTGACATCACAGTAACGCCAAAACATATTTCAAAAATACGTTTTTTTTGTTTCAGCTGTTCTAGCTTTCCTCACAGTTGATGTCAAATACGCTAGTATTAACTTACGCTACTTATGTTCTAAAAATACACAAAATCTTTTTGCTTCACTTAAGAAGTCAAAGGAACCGCAATGTCATCATCATCATTATCATCATGAGCCTGTATTCGTCCACTGCTGGACATAGGCCTCCCCTATGATACGCCACACAGCTCGGTCCTCGGTCTTACTTTTCCAACCGCCACCAGCTGCCTTTCAAATATCGTCACTCCATCTAGTCTCAGGACGTTCTACACTACGTTTGCCGATTCGCGGTCTCCACTCCAGAACCCGTCTGCCCCAGCGGGTCTGCGACAGATGTGACCAGCCCACTGCCACTTCAGTTTGCTAATACGCTGAGCTATGGCGGTGACTCTAGTTCTCTGACGAATTACTTCGTTCAGGATGCGATCCCTCAGAGAAACCCCAAGCATACTACAATGTAAGTAGACAAAAAACTGATTCACTACGAAATAGGCAAACTACTTAGCAGTAACGAGCATAGTAAGCGCGACAAAATTCACAGTACTCAATTATTCAAGGTCACAAAGAAAAGCGAAATCTACCTTACCGACGACGGCGTGATTTTTTTGTAGTCTGTGCCACGCTACAGTAGCTTCCCTTTGACGATGTAAACGAAACACGCGGACCGGTGTGTGGCAAATTTTCGCGTAACACGTATTTTCAAAGTTAATTTTGTCTACAACCTGAAACGAAATATTAAATACGAGCGGAACGCAAAATCAGAAACTCTTGGTGTGAAATCGCGATGAATAGAATTACTGCGAATGAATGTTTTGTTGAATTTCGAGATTTGTTTCCTGGATGTTTCCTCTTCATTTGGTAGGAGGTAGGCTTCATTTTCAGCTAAACTATACAACCTAACATAGAAAATCAAGCTATACAATAAAATTCGTTTTCAACCATTGCAGTGATTTTTAAAAGGACCTACCTATGGCAGTTGCCCTCATGTTTCTTGTCTGCCTACCGACATTAGTTTGTGATAGTGTAGGTAGGAGTGACTTATTTTTAAAGGGGCCTTTTGGTGTTGCGGAAAGAGAATTTACGCTTAATCTCGTAACTAATATTTATTCAACGTAATAATAAAAAATCATGTCACTCTCACTAAAATTATAAATGCTCAGTCATAGTTTTGATGTTTGTTGCTGAAATTTGGAACACAGTTAGATTATAGTACGGAATGTCACATAGGCTTTTTAACGCGAGAAAATCACGGGAACAGGAACTACGCAGGTAAAACCGCGGGGACTGCTAGTTATTTATGATACCAAACAAACGTAGCGTCTAATAAAATTTCTATTACAAGCCACAACAAACAGAATCACAAAAAAACATAAGTGACCATCGCATTTCCTGGCACCCACTGGAACCGGTCTAGGAGTAGAACCGGTTTGAATCACCGCAGAAAGTGAACTATGCAAGTCTAGAGGAAACGGATACTGCCTTCCTGGAAAATGTGCAAGATTATTCGACAGTTCTTACTTTTTTTTACGCATAAGCAGCCCACTAAATTTTCGACCATATAAAGACTCGGGGCCTTCTTTCGTTAGGAGAATCAAGGTCATAACATAACACGCTTGACCAGTGTGGGTTGGTGGATGACGCATGACCTTGGAAGACATGCCGGCACAATATTTTCTTTCGCCGCTTTTAAGTTACCGTGGGCTTCAAACCAGTGGATCCTGATCGACAGTTGCCGTCGTCCCGACTAGACCAGCCTGAACTTTTTTAACGACTGGTTTATAAAAAGCCACTATAATTAATGAATTTAAAAATATCACCAGGCATAAATATAACTTTATTGTAATGCGGGTAGTATATTTGTTTTCCTATATTGTCTAACATATTTTATGGTGTGAACAGTAAATAATGGTCAATCAATCACGTAGAAATTCTATAGGCATGAATAAATACTAGTATAATGTACTCGAATAATAATTTTAAATACAACCTCTCACACTATTATTACGAGTACCTACTCAGGGTTGCACACTCGAATAATAATTTTAAATACAACCTCTCACACTATTATTACGAGTACCTACTCAGGGTTGCAGAGAGTGCCTGTTTCTACTAAACCAAATATTTTATGAAATAAACAGTTCATATAATACATAAATACTTTATACTTCGTAAAAAAAATCCAACGATAAAGTAGATAGAAATGTAGAGAACGATATCTTTAACGCAAGAAGTATCGACCGAAGTTAGTTCCAATGTTTACTTTAATGTTGACTACTTCAGGGTGTCGATTTTTAACCCCCGACCAATGTCTGTCTGTCTGTCTGTCTATCTGTCTGTCTGTCTGTCTGTCTGTCTGTCTGTCTGTCTGTCTGTCTGTCTGTGTGTGTGTCTGTCTGTGGCACCGTAGAGCTCAAACGGTTGGGCCGATTTCGATGCGGTTTTTTTTATTTGAAAGTTAATATCCGTGCGGGTGTTCTTAGCTATGTCTGGTTAATATCGATTCAAAATGGCCGCCTCCACAAAATGGCGGACAAAATATTTCTTCACAACCTACCTCAATATGGGTATCAAATGAAAGGGCTTGACTAGCAGAGTACTATACGCTATAACAAATTTAAAATCCAAGATGGCCGCCACCACAAAATGGCGAATTATATATTTTTTTTCACTACTACCTCAATATGGGTATCAAACGAAACGGCTTGACTAGTAGAATACTTTGCACTATGACAAATTTCAAATCCAAGATGGCCGCTACCACAAAATGGCAAATTACATTTCTTTTTCACAACTTCCTTAATATGGGTATCAAATGATCAAATGGCTTGACTAGTATAATGTTGTACAGATAACAAATCTAAGGTAGTCGGGGGTTAATAAAAAAATTTAATTTTGTTCTTGTTCGTAATGGTGTACGCGCGAATTACAAAATTTCACTGTGATCGTTTATTCCTAACGGACCAACAGTAGCATAACTTCCAAAAATACTTAATAGTTATGTCTCATACATTAGAGGAAAGCACAGAATACATTTTTTGTTGCAAATATTTGTTGATAGTAAAAATCAATAGAAAGAAATCGTAACTAACTCCATGTTTACGAATCACCTTATCTCACATTCACGTCTAGGTCGAAGTATTGTTGATAGGGGACTACCTGCAGATTAGATAAGCGTTATCTGCTGATGACATAGCCCAATTACGTGCATGGTCCGGTGCGATTTAGCAAAACGTAGATTTTTTAACGTCCGAAAAAAAGCATGGGTCTACTGTTTTATGCCTAAGCAGCGCACTTTTTGTTCCCTCGACTCGTGTCTTTCTCTCAAAAATAGAATCAGGTAATCCACTACACTGCCCAAATACAGCTTGGAGAATGGCACATATCCTGGAATTAGGTATGTTTTTCTTACAACACGTCGATTTCCTTGACGGCTAAAAGTAGTGGCGATGACTCTCGTAGACCTGCACTAAAAATGTACTCAGGTGTGAGATTCAATCCTATGACCCCACGGTTGTGACGGAAGTTCTATTCACAAGGCCACCACGGGTTCTAGCACGGGTTTAAGCAGGCAACAATAAAGAGTAACAGTAATCATAATAAAACTCTTTTACATCAACAGCAAACTCCATAAAAACTGAGAAATCTCTCAATCTTGACAAGAGGCTAAAGATTACGAGGCGTCACGTACTGTACAACCACAGATTATGTACAACCATATTACGTGTCAGCCTCATAGAGTTCACGTGTGATTCATCACTGTGACCCACATCATGCTTTACAATACTGTTAGACCGAAATTAGCGACACTTATTTACCTTTCTCAGTCACTTTTGATATGGGTAGTTATTTATGTCTGCGGAGGCTGTTGTCGTTCCCATAGATTACGCTATGCAAACTACTAGGTATATCTGCAACGGCACTGAGGGTAATGAAAGATGGTGGACTAGTGCCAAGAGCATCCGATTTCAGAGTAGTTTAAGTTGTAGATTCAAATCCCCCTGCACTTTTGCGTATTTATTGTCCATAATTTGTCCACTGCTTTAACAAAGGAAAAATCGTGTCGGAGCGTGTTCCTAGAATCTTTCGAGGACATGTGTCGTACATCGACCCGCATTGGGCCAACTTGGTTGATATTGGCTTTCGCTCCTGGTGCTTATAGTAGGTTGCTTTACACCACTCAAGATTATAGTCTGTTTTCATCATAAAGCAATCGTAAGTGCATTACATCTCCGCTATTTGCGTCCAGGAAGCTTCAACTCAAATACGAGTTAAATTTCAGTTTGCTTCTAGATATCGTCTGAACAAGGAAGCACAGAAGAAAATCCAATAAAGTATTTATTGACAGGATGATGAATGTTGAATCAGGCTTTATGGATAAAGAAAATACGAAAATAAAACCTGATGGGTATTTGTTTTCGTAACGGGGAATATTATTTGGTTCGACGCTGTCATCCAGGATTATTATTGAGCTCCTCATTGCTGGTCATAATCAGAAACGGTCATGACCGAGGAAAGCCGTCAACATGCCATTACAGCGGTCTCGGAACGTTAACAGGCTTAAATGACCGGGGGTAATGACACGGCAGATGCCTTGGATTCGTGTAAATTGTATCTTGTTCATATGTAGATTATGAGATAATCGCTACAATGATGGTTATTAAACCCAGACACGCGTAATAGGACGTTAACTCAGTACGTTGAGATGCTCGAACTAAGTACGTTGTTAATGTTAATCAATATCTCTAGTGCCGTTATATCGTGAATCGTATCAAACGTGAAGCAATTGGAAACTTCATATCCATTTGAGTACAGTATCTGTGCTAAATTAAGATCTCCATTTTGCGAGGTAGTCATGAAAGCATCTCACGCACTGCTGAGCAATTCAATCGGAGCTATTGAGTTGGGGATTAGTTCGATACCCGGTCTATTCACATGCTTTCATCGCTCGAATATGTAATATGACGTTTTTACTCGATAGAATTTATTTAAATGGAGTGCTAAATAGAATTTCTAATATTAGAACCAGTGAATCGTATGAGTTTGCCTTGTGTTCTCTTTTTGTAATTTAGTGTGTACATGTTGTAGTTTTTTGTATCATTGATATGTTAGTACTTGACCGCCATATCACCTGTTGTGAAGTGACGATGTAGTTCGAATTTTGCTATTTTCATACTTGTCAATATATTCCATTAAAAAAAAGATGTGTGCTGGTTCCGTAACTCAATTATAAATAAAACTATAAATTAATCAGATCCAAAGAAGTGACGTGAAGTACTCTCACTGAAAATGTGATGATCAGATAACAACCATACTTTAATTGTCACCGATAATAATAGGTTTGCATTTCATCGCCATCTCGCCGGATTTTAAGCGACGACGCGGTCCGTGATTGACCACTTTATACCCAGAAGAAACCAAGTAACTCTAGACTAGATTAATTCACTCAAGCTAAGTAAACTAAAGTTTAGACGTTCTATTACGAAAGTGGTAAAGGTACTTTTCATGATTCGCTACCAACTAAAACTAAAGGTTTAATAAGCCCCCATATCGAAATTGTTTCAAAATTTAGATCACACGGATGTTTGCAAATAAATCAAATGCCTAGGTACCCATTGAGCGTCTAAGATTCCTAGCTCAGGTCCCTAAGCATAGCTTTGAAGCGCAGAACCGATTCTGACCGAAACCCCGTCGTATTAGCATCGCGTCAGGGGTTAAAAACAACGGTTTTCGTAATATTTCTACTGTATTAATAGATTTCATTGCTGTTGTACTCGATGAACTGTATCGTTGGGTAAACTGTATTACTCCGTTTGATCAAAACGCTGTCGGACGAGAAAGCTACGCACGATTGATTCCAGAACAAATGTGGCAGAATACTCGATTGTTCCAGGAAAGTGAGTTTCCGTGGTAACGTCCATCGTCCCACCTGTTCAATGTGTAACGGGCAGCAACGGTTTTTGCACAACTAGGACTTGCGTTTGTCGCGTCAATCGTCACGTCTATTGAATTAGCCAAGTTTCTAATTGCTGATTTGCGTTGGATGGGCGATCATACTGTATTCGTTGTTACGTTGTAGTGGTAGGACTCTGCAGAGCCCGCCTGGGGAAATACTACGCTTTTGCGAGTTATTCTATCAAGTTCAAACATCATCATTGTGGTTTGGTTTGAAGGCCAATGTTTCCAGATAAATTACGGGGTACAGAGATAAATCATCTTATTTGTTACGTCTCTGGAGATATGATTTGACCTCTTCATGTTTCAATAGCTTCGTGAAATGTATTGTCTTGCTATGGAAGAGCGTGTAGCTTACCATCAGATACGTGTCATGCTCGTCCCGTCGCTGTTGTTACTAGGTAGGTATAAAAATAACGTTTATTGAAATCCTAAAAGGTACCTATTTATTTGCCCGCGACTTACGTAGTAGTATTGCGAAAAGAAGGTACCTAGGTCCTAGGCATTATATTAATAATGTTATCAATGTAAAATGAAATTCAGACACTCCCGACTAAAAAAATGCCATAGGAAGTTATGACTATTGAATAGGTAGGTAGGCGTCGCGTCGTCCAGATGGATGAAAGCAAATTTTTTGTTGATATTTCATATTGTAATGTTATTATTATCAAACCACTGAATTTAAATAATTGTTGTTTCTAGGCCCACATAGTTTGGAATGTAATACAGTTCTGTACAGTATACTCTTATGTTATAGTTTATATTTATTACATTCTGTTTTGTGTGCTCATTGAATTAATAATAAATAAATAAATAAGCCACCACACTGATTTCGATTAAAATTTATATGGGACCACCTCTGAAGTATTTTCTACCAACAGCATGCGTACCATACCTACTTATATGTAAAAAATAGGTACCTACTACCGAATTAAGAACCTGCTACTTTTTTGAAGTCTAATAAAAATTCCCAATTCAATTTACTAATTTATTTATTCGAACTAAGTATACCTAGGTACCTAAATTCAGAAGAACACGACTTGATAACGTCATTAATACAATTAATAGTAAAAACCTAACGTATGATAGGTATTTAAATGTAATAGGTATTATAATATTACCTTTTAAATGCGTGTTTTTTTAGAAGTTCTGCAATATTAACACTATAGGTCGGTATAATACCTAAGAGGTATAAACAAATTATACGAGTAATTTCATCAATGAACTGGAATTTTGATGACTCATGGTTTCTAACACGTTCCTTCATAGTAGCAAGATAAAGAATGTCCCATACAAATCTGATAAGAATACTAATAAGTTGTTATTTGCGGCGGTAATAGGTACTCGTAACACATGTTGGTAATCAGTTGATTGTACCTAGTAAAAAAAATACAATAATTACTTTTTAAATCACTTTTTAACATTTCTATAATTTTATTTGATTATTGGACTACCTGTACCTATTATTAGGTAAGTAGGTAATTCCGATTTTATTTTGTCTAATTTTCATTCGGTTTCAATTTCTTTTATTAATAATTAATCACCAATGGATTTATAATCTGGTTTCAATTACCTACCTACTTTAATTTATAATATGTTATATAAATAAAAGAATACCCATAAATTTTATTCATCTCTCATATAAATGGGTAAGTATATATGTATTGTTGTTGTATTATAATAATTATTTAAATCAAGCCATCGATAAACTACTCGTAGTTATTGGTTACATAAAACTAAGTTATTTTACAAAATTTCTAAGAAGTACCTACCTACCTACCTACTTGGATGTCACCAAACAGTTTTTTTTAATTTATTAGAATACCTATATGTATGTGTGATCGAAGATAATAAGTAGGTAGTTAGGTATGATACCTAAATCGTAGTACGAAAATATTGTTATACGAGGTAACAAAAAATTTAATACCTACTGTACTCTTGCTCGTACATTATACACATGTAAATGTAAATGAGACGAGACCTTGACTAAACCAAATTCACATTCGAAATACCTAAATCAAACATAACCTCAAATCTTTTTAACGATGAATCATTCACAAATGTCATAAAATTATAAAAACAAAAGATAAGGTAGTTATTTATCGTTCGACACAATAGAGCATCAATCCTGTTTTTGTACGTAACAAAGTAATCCCAGAAAGTTCGTTAAAATCAGGGTTTCAAACTTACCTGTTATAGCCAGCAAAACCGCCAAAGCCGCCACACCTGTCGCTCCCGCCCGTACGGACCTCATCTTGTCTCTTTTCAACACGCTATTCGTCTGCGTCCTCATAAACAAAAAACAACAACAGACAATTCAATGCTAACTCTTCTTCTTTAGTTCTAAAACATTCAACAATTGCACTCGCGCAACACTTTTCCGTACTATATCTTTCGATCAAGATAATACAAAGACCACAATTGCACAAGAAAAGTGAGTTAAGTTAGGTGAAAAGTTTGAAAACTGTTATTTTTGAGGGAGCACTACAGTTCATTGTGATGTTTTAACATGATAGGATAGAAGTCCAGGGAGTTGTGATGAGAAACTTGTTTCGTGAGTTACAGTGGAGGCGGCGAAGGAGCGGCGTACGTCCATTCCCTGCGAGCGCTCAGCGATACTGTCGCGCGTCCGAGGCGCCACAACGCGTCGGTGGCGGTGCCGAACAACTCGTGACGTAGAAGGCAGCGTGCAAGGATCAAGACTGGTTGCGCGTTGCGCGTACCTAGGTAGCTAGGTAGTTCAATTACTTCATAGAGATGCTTCATAATTATTAGCCTAGGAATGCAGTCTCCGCCAATACTATTTTTATCACTGTTTAGTCTAAATAAATACTGAAAATCGTAATGAATTATACCTACCTATTGAAACCTAAAGAACTCGTTACAATACAAAGGTTGATTGGCAAAATATCGACGCTCGATAGGTAGTACGTAGGTTGTTTTTATGGAGGTAGATAGGTACAATAATGTATTTTAGGATCATAGTACCAGGTAAGCTACCTTCTACCTACCTACTTACCAGGGTACGTTAACTTGAAAACACATTTTCAGTAGGGTATGGGTACCTAGGTATTGGTACTTAATCTAGAAACAATTACTAGATAAGTTTTTCAAATTATCATCTTTCCTGAAGTTTTATTTATTTCGGAAAGGGAGTTAAAAAGATGTCTTTACATTATCATCACCATCACCAATATTACAATGTTTCACACTTATGTAGGTACTAAAATAATTGTATTACAGTGATCGAGCGATCAAGTTTGCCAGATATGAAGAGCAGGACATTTCCGCAAATTGATTATACATCTTATATTTCCAAAATATCGACCCTCGATGAGGGTTTTCATGAATTTTGTAAGTAGTTACAATAATGTACCTTTCATCGTCATAGTACTTACCTACCTACCAGGTAAGTCTACTTCCCTGGGTTATTTTCCAATCAACGTTATTGCGCGCGTTATCTTAATATTATGTAGTATTATTAGCTAAATCAATACACCGCCCTAATCGTAAACTCTTTTATTTAGCACCTGGCCGGACATTAAGTGTGTAAAAACCTGGCATTTTTTGTGTGTTCGTTTCACATTATTCTGCACACAGCAGACTCAACACACTTGGTCGCAGGATCCACATTCTGTTCATAATATTATTTTTCCTGCTGTTAATGGTTTTTGCTGTAAAGGCCGCAATTTTTTGGCACGGGATATAGGTAAGTCTTAATCTTCTGAAATCATTGTAATTGTTCTTGCGTTCATAATAATTTCTATATGTCAGTCTCCTTTTTTAAGAATCATACATATGTATCATCGTAATGGTAATCATACATCATAAATTCAAAATGTATTTATTTAATTTAATTTTGCCATTCTACTGACTCTGGGGTCTGTGGCCTATGTAATTACAATTATCTTTTTTTTTACATAATTCTTGGATAAGGAGAAACAAAGGAGGGGGGGGGGGTTGTGAACATATCAAACCTAATTCTACTACTGGTCAGGTACTGGTCAGTCCGATTTCCTCTGTTGAGCTGATTCCGCAGTGGCGGCCTCAGGGGGTGGCGAACAGGGCAATCGCCCGGGTCCTCGCGTCCAGCAAAATTAGAAAAAACACAGATTTTTAAACTACATATATATTTTTTTAAATCTTTTGATTGTGATTCTTAATTATTTGTTAAGGTTATAAAATAACGATAAATTATAATAGTTAGTTAACTAACTCTAACTCATTCATTCAATTCGTAATTAACAAATACATTTGCCGCCACTGGGATTCCGATAGTAATCGACTCGACATCGTCTTTTGCTTAAGCCGCTTCCTCCCGACCCAGAGCCTCCACTACGGCCGCGTTTCTGTCCTTGATGACCATCTGTCAGTTCAACTCTCGGATGGTCTTCGGTGATGCAGCCAACGCTCGCCATACGAACCGACCGATGGCGTCATCGGTGTCGGCAGAGTAGTATGTTAATGTATTTATTTTATTTAATAAACATAGTTTAAATCGATAGTGACGATACCAAGACTGGTAAGTTCACGAAATTCTTATATGAATTGAAAACGAAATAATATTACAATAGATGCAAAAAAAAATCTCAATAAATCGGATATTTTTAAACTATATAATATAATAACATAATATAAATCTTATGTAACATGATATTGATAATTCATTGCTACTTAATATTGTGACTGCAATGACATTTTGATGTCCAGTAATCTTCACCTATTACATTGGATCTTAATTTGACTATCGTTTGATCGAGATAGTAGATAGTTAGATTTGAGAGACAGTTCAAAGTTAGGTCTAACACCAGACATGAAACATAGAATTGCAGGATTATTTCTGAAACACCCAAAAACTTATTGGGGCTAGACCACAATAAAAGCCATAAACCAAGAGTAAAAAAGAACTGCAACAAAAACTACTCCTAATAAAAACTTATACAGTACCGAGAAGCATCCACTCAACGTTCACACGACGAGGAAGCTCCTATAGATAAATTGACGAAGATTACGCAGTACTAGAGTACAATGGAGAATGAAATGCTTAGCTTCGTCTACCGTCTTCCATCTAGATCACTGCATGCCGCTAGCTAATGAGTTATCTTCAACTAGCTGTGACCAGCTATTATACTACGTAATATAAAGCTGTCAGAGTCTTACTGTCGGGCCTTAATAATCGGTTTAAAGGTCGGGTTTAACATAATATAATCCCCAGTGTATTCAAGACCCACAACAGAGACCCTGAAATTCACGTAGTTCCTTCACGTAATTTGTTGCAGATTTGTAAGAGACGTTTAGGCCTTGAAGTTGCCCGTTGCGACTTCAAAGCTTGACTTGAGTCTTGCAAGCCATATACGGACCCACAACAGTATTTATCCAGTTTAACATGTCAGGGAAGACGATTGTTACTGTGTTGTTTTGTATCCTGACCCGCGTATGATCCGTAATACTTCGATCGTTCTCGTCATGTCACCGCACATTTTCGATTTAACTCGCTTTGGAAAGCCCCGGGACAGAACGGGATAAATTAATTGAAAGGGGTCATGAACAGCCCTTGTTTTGACTGCACAAATAACAGCTTTAGCTACAAAAACAGTAGGTCAAATTAAATCCTTAGTCCACACACTATTCATAAATACTTGGCTTATAATTAGAATAATTATAGCGAATAGTAATCAAATTATACACTAGCAAATTAACTATGCTAAAAGTTACCGACAACTTTTACAAAGGATCCTGAGATGGACAACTCTTAAAAGGACCGAGGTGAGGAAAATGTTTTAGCTTACACTTTGCATAGTACAATCTTTGCTAAGTTTGGGGTTAGATGGTGTTGAAATGAAATATCTTGTTTTTTGTGGTCCCATAGTGACATTTGTTTAGAATAAGTTAATTGCAGTCCGTCTGGGTTAGAGCAGGAACTACAAACAATGTATATTTTAACCAACTTTAAAAAAAGAAGGAGGTTGTGGATCGACATGGATAATCATTTTTTTCGATCATATTTCAGAACTGCTGGTTCCATGTGAATTCTATCGAAATCGCCGTAACAGTTTTTGAAACATCTGTAGCAAAAATCTAAAATTGGCTTACCTCGTTGATACAGTTGTTCATATGAAATCGTTAAAATTTAAATTGAAGTCAGTTTTGTTTATTCAGAAAAAAAAAGTTGTGTTAATAATATTATTACATTTTAAAATAATAGTGACGTGACGAGTAAGAAGCGCGCCTTATGATAAATAAGTAAGTTATACGTTGCAGCTATTTAATTATAAACGGTCCAAACCACTACCTAGCACTGCACTGCTAGTCTCCTTGAGGAATGAGATAAAAAAAAATGGCTGAAATTTCTCAGGATACATTGCCCTTCAAACCGGAACACAGTAATATGTTTGGCAGTAGACTGATAAAGGTATGAAACATCTCCAGGCGGAACCAGCAAATAGTTCTTACACTACGATAACTATTAGACCATTACTAACGTTCGAATTGAATTGTGTGAAATGTAATGGCAGAATACACATCTGTCATTTTATGGAAGAGCAATTGATATTATCACACAATCTGCGTAATGGAAATAACAGGGATTTTGTAACATCGTGTCCAATCCAGTCGCGTGTTTTAATACATACCTACACGAAAATTTCAACCGCAGGTTTTATTTTTGTGTTATTTAGATACCAAAAGCTAACTTGTTGAATAATTTTAATATGAGAGAGTTTAGCTAAAATAAGAGTATTGATTGTTCTATTAACATGCAACACAATTCTCATCAGACTACGACGACGGAGAATACTATTTTATAATTATTTTATTTATACTTCGCACATCTGTATCCACACATGTACATTATGTCACAGTGAAATTATAAAATCCGTTAGATTACAAACTTCACTAACCTACCGTGAGATTATAATCTGACGGTGTTGTCAATTTTGCTAAAAATACATGGATGTTAAATATACAATTAAATCGAAGTGGTCGTAACATTTTCATTTAGTTCTGTCTGTCTGTCTGTTTGTTCCTGCTAATCTCTGAATCGGCTGAACTGATTTTTCACTGCCAGATAGCTGAAGTTGTAAGAAATTACTTAGGCTACTTTTATTTTAGTAAGACAAATAGAGCTCCGGAAAACAAATCTGAAACAAAGTTGAACGGGTAAAAAATGGCGGTACGATATTCTCGGGTAAGCTAGTAGTAGTAAGTAACTAATAGTGAATCCAATGCGGTACTGGATTGATACGAGTTTAAGATATAAGCGAAATAATAATTGGCTATGTACATTTAAAAATAAACAGCCCGCTTCTTCTACCACAGCTGGGACTCAGGGCTTTCTCTCACAAAGAGAGAGTCAAGGCGATTAACCACCACACAAGAAAAGTGCAGGTTGGCCACGCACGTGCTCGAAAGATATTGTTCCAATATCGTTATATCGTTATTCCAATAAACCGATATTGTTGCAATATCGGTTTATTAACTGTGTATTTATTTAATATTCGTAGGTGTCTTTAAAAAATATTTTGGGTGTATTTATTATCTTTTTTTTTTAAGTTTTTGTTATAAATCCTTTATTCTGCTAATATTACCTATAAATGTGAAATGTCTAACTATTATCAAACTTATATAAATGTCAATGTAAGGATGTTTGTTGCTCAATCGCGTTGTAACTTGTAACGTATCAACGGATGGGGTTGAAATTCGGAACACAGATTATAGAGGTAGTTTGGAGGAACACATACATAGGCTACTTTTTATCCCGGGGGAATGACGGGAACGGGAACTAGGCGGGTAAAACCGCGAGGTGCTGCTAGTTATATATGTTTTTAAGAAGGTTATGACAAACAGTCACTCTGATCGTGGATATATGAATCTGAGTCTCGGAAATGGCACATTATGAGACCCGACACAAAAAATGTACTGATTAAATAAACAATTTAAAAAATAAAACAACTACACTGCATAAATTCAACAGAAAAATACTAAAATGACCGAAACAAACTTGACAAAGCAAACTACTAATACTTTATTAGGTTACTATGGGGCTGGCATAGACTTGTATGCTAAAAGATATAAATCTAATGAATAATAAAAGATATAAAACTAATGAGTAAAAACTACTTAAACCTAATAATGTCTAGTTTAACAGACTACTGAGCAAAGTCAAAATTAAATAATTTGTATGTTTTCTGTCTTTGGAAGGCTAACTATGAAAGTGGTCGCTTTTTCGAGCTAAACACAGTCCGATAGAATAACATTTTTTGCGTTGTGTGACTTTTGTGTCAAATTGATTTACTGTTTCTACAATACAGTGATCAAATAAAATTAAAATACTCCCCAAGTACCGATATGGATCGCTCTATTAACTTCTCTGCTCAAATAAAATACGATATCCTATCAATAAGGTAAAAGGCTGAAAGGTTAATAGCTCGATGTTGGTTTTTTGCTTCCATTGCCTTTTGATTACGATTCATTTCAATTTTGATGAAAAACCAGCGTAAATTCAGTGATATTGATGAGTAGTCATATACAGCGCTTTTATTCGCTTTTTAATGGAATAATTACTTTTTCAGGATATAAACTTAACATTTCACAGTTTGGCAGTGCTGGAAGGTGACGTGTGTGTAGGTGGTAAAAGGAATATAATTATATCTGTGGTGTGCGTGCGTGCGTGACGTCATGTATGAATTCTGGACAACGGAAAATACTTATGGGTTTCTAGTGGCAGCCCGCGGTTTCACTCCTATGTGTTATTCCTAACTATCTTTCTTCGTACCAAATTTCCAAAGACCCGTTTAGTAGTTTTTATTTGAAAGAGTAACTATGTATAGAAACGTAAGCTTTCAATCCTATCGATAACATACAAAGAAATTCATAAAAATTAGTAAACCTGTTTCAGACGACTGTGGCAACGAACGCTTTTTGATTTCTGATTTGGATATTTTAACGATTGCTGAAAGCATAAAACTCTTTAAATAAATTAGAGAGATATTACACTTAAATTAGTGTAATCATGTTACTACTTGCATCTTACGTCGCTTTTCTACAAGCGAATAGTGTCAAACGCTGAGGTTGGCATTAAATACGAGTAAATATTCGTTGACAGTTTTTCATGCAACGTCAACTAGATTCAAATTAAGCAAAGTTTGTTGTATCTTTTATTTTTATTACGCAATTTTATTACCAAATTAAACAAAGAGCTTTTTTTTAACCCCCGACCAAAAAAAGGGGTGTTATAAGTCTATCGTAGATGTCTGTCTGTCTGTCTGTGGCACCGTAGAGCTCAAACAGATGGGCCGATTTCGATGCGGTTTTTTTTTTATTTGAAGTTTAATGCAGATGTTCTTAGCTATGTTTGGTTAATATCGATTCAAGATAGCTGCCTCCACAAAATGGCGGACAAAATATTTCTTCACAACCTACCTCAATATGGGTATCAAATGAAAGGACTTGACTAATAGAATACTATAAACTACAACAAATTTCGAATCCAAGATGGCCGCCACCACAAAATGGCGAATTACATTATTTTTTTCACTACTACTTCGATATGGGTATCAAACGAAAGGGCTAACTAGTAGAATACTTTGCACTATGACAAATTTCAAATCCAAGATGGCCGCTACCACAAAATGGCGTAATACATTTTTTTTTCACAACTCTAGTACTACTGACTAGTAAAATTTTGTACAGATAACAAATCTGAGGTAGTCTGGGGTTAATATTTTTTTTTAATTTTGTTCTTGTTACAGAATAGTGACGAGACGAGCATGGCATGTGCCTGGTGGTAATCACAAATCCGAAGCCTGCTCATAACAGCACAGTTATACAGAGCTATTGGAATATATCCAGTTTGGAGTCCAAATCATTACCTAACACTGCACTGCGCTCGTCACCCAGAGATATAAGGTGTTTATATCTCTTAGTCCAGTAATTAAGAGCTGGCGTAACATTAACTTATGATGTACCTATAGAAACACCCAGACACAGAACAGTGTTATGACTCATCCATCCATCGGATATGCGTAATATCAACCGATCCATAACTACACCAATTTTCGATCAACGCTGAGACGAACGACCTGCTACCGAAAACCAGCATTTTCCGGAAATTTTGCAACCAAATCCGACATTAGGGGTAGTGTACACCTGACAACACCGCGCCGTGGTTACTATGACATTTTCGCCGAAAACGAGGGTCGAAACAACCCCGCGGTTCGGCTCCACCGTGAAACGATCAATTACAGAACTTTTCTACCCCAAATATTTTGCAATACACATCAGTTTTACTTAACCTTACTTTACTAAATTGACAGTAGAGAAGTTCAAAGAACGACCTGACATCCCAGAAAAGGGTACGGTCGTAGCGGGGACGACCTAGCACCTGCCAACTTGTAGCGGGTATGTAATGCTAGTATATCATTTTTCACTTGACCGCCACCTCGCCTGATGTTAAGCGACGATGCAGTCTACGATGGAGCGTGCCGCTAAGTGTGTTGCCCAAACATTACTGTGTTCCAGTTCGAAGGGCAATTCCAGATAAATTACTGACCTAAGAAATAAAACACCTTATATCACCGGGCGACGAGCGCAGTGCGGTGATAGATAGTGATTTGGACTCTTCATGTTCCAATAATTGCATGTCACTCGGCTATTATGTGCTGGCTTCTTCATAAACTAATCAAGGAAATTCTTCGAAATCAAAAAATAAAGTAGTAGTTAATTTCCTTTGAAATTTAACAGCCAACAGCGTGATAATTTAAATCGGAGTGTAAAGAGACAGACCACAGCACCACAAACAGCCAACACATACACCATACATACGTTGTTGTTGCTTCGGCGGTTAAAAATTATCTTTGGCGTAATTGAGAACTATTTTGTCAGGTTTTTTTTTCATTCTGAAAAGCCCCATTCTGTAGTATAATTGGTTGTTGCCTAAATTTCAACGATTTTATGGCTTCACAGCGCCGATTTATTTTCTACGGTAAGTGTGAACGCGACCTAGTTTACTTTCTTTATAATAGGATTTGGATACAAAGAGATGTCAAAGCAATTTGAGTATACATAGTTGTACATTCAGTACTGAGCCTTTGTAGCTCTATCTAGGTATAGTCATAGAACAGATAAGTATAGTGGAGTTTATTTGAGAAATTGTCATCAAATAAAATACATATTTGATAAAAAAAATACAGTACTTATATGGAAAGAACTAACTACTAAAGTCTATTAAAACTAATCAAACTTATTTGACAAAATAACGATTTCGAAGTAGCACAGATAAAATGAAAATTATGTTTTCACAACCCGTTTCCTATGCCAAAAACATAGTCGGTACTCGTAGGTCAGTCCCCATTTATGTTCAGTTTTCAGAATGTCAAATTTATGGAAATATAATTATTAATTGTGTCACAGGTACCGTTGATGTTTTTTTCATAGGTACATACTTAATTAAAAAAGTCAATATTAATCATTTGTCATATTTTTTCATCCACGAGTACTTATCTATGTCATTCTAAAATAGTAAAAACCTGCCAAATGCGAATTGGACTCGCAAGCGATGGGTTTCGTACCGTTATATATAAAACGATAAAACGTCATGTCTGTTGTTTCGTTTTTTGTTTTATTGTAATGTAATTATTTACTTTTGTGGTAAATTTACAATTATATACGTTCTGTGAATATTTCAAGTGTCCACCCACAGATTTCTAAAACAAAAGGCAGATGGAACGCGCAGAACACAGATCCTTAGGTCCAGAAAGCAAATATCAAACGGCAAAGCAAATACAAACTCCAATCAGTACGAATCGGACTTCCGTCTCGTACGGGAGTCCCGTGTGATTTTAAGTTTTGTTTAAGATTATGCCGTATTGTGTCTTCAAACATAGCAAACATTGTTCCCAAAAATAAGAAAAAGAAAAAGGAATATCATTCCATAGGAAAGTTTGAATATTTTACTGCTATTTATGTAATTTAGGCAATTTCATTTCATTTATGAATAGAACACAACACCTTAACGAAAATTAATCAGTGTTGCTATACTAAATTGAAATTATTTTCCCTAAAGTTAAGGTAAAATATAGATTATGATTTTTTTGAAGATACTCGTAGGCCAAATTATTATGTACTTAAGTAGATTGTATTATTCTATTTTAAACCCAATTTTTATAATCGTATTTTTTTTTATTTAATGTTAATCGATGCCTAGCACAAATCCACGTCATTACTAGCGTTTATAAAAAAACTAATAGTGTTGATGAAAACCATAGTTATGAAGCAAGTTTTTATACTTGTAAGTAGGTATAGTGGAGCTTAAAAAATTAGGCGAGTTCTTTTGAGAGATCTAATCGTTTTAATTAACCTCATGTTATCTGGTCGAGTCAGTAGTGACATTGTCGAAGTTTTATACGGTGCTAATTTGTGCGTACATACTTACCCAAAAAAGATGTTGGGATCAGGCAAATCGCTGTTGGCACCACATATACTGGTCTTGCTGCCTAGGTTAACTTTTCGTTTGCGACACGCGTCCAGACAAAGATTGGATACTAAACAAATTGAATGATCTGGCCCCCCAACATCAAATCAGTTGACAAAAATTCTCTGCACTTCCTGTGTTCACCGATATTAAATGAGTAGTTGCCACCTTTTGTCAAGCATAATATTCAAAGTTTTACAAAAAGCTCCGATAGAATACTCAAAAGAAACACTCACATGACTTTTACTATTATTCGGTGTTGTCTTTTTATTCCGAATTTTCTGTACGAATATTCGAATTTTTAGTTGCATGCAAAATCAAAATTCTTAACTTCACAGGATGGAAATTACTATTTCTATCATAACAAGAAATCCTTGCATAATATATAATCGGTGTAATAATAAATTATTTTAACATTATAATATATATACGCACACCAACGTGAGTAATTTGACAACGTCGCGTCGGTGAGAGCTATCACGCATACATAACTAATTACTGGCCTCACAGTGTCGTTCACGAAGGTTTCATCTGTTTAGAAATCTGTGTGTCCACCTGTCAACATTAAGATTATTATCGAGCATACACGAACAAATGAATCTCGTTTGTGGTACGATAACCTCCTTAAATACTTACTTTTTCAGAATTTTTTGTAATAGCGGCAATAGAAATTCAGCATCTAAGAAAATTTCAACAAAAAAAAAACAGCTCCGTTCTTTTTTTTTAAGCCTGTGCTCTAACTAATATTATGCAAACATATCAAGCGTTACATTTCTACTTGTCAACTTGACAAGAAAAAAAAATAAACTCCATAAATATTAATAAAAATATAAAAACATAATATTTATTTCACAGTAGCCCCGATGTCTCGGCAGATTACCTCCGGTCCAGTGGCTTCATCCCGCCACCGATATCGTTAAGGCCACGTGAAATATTGTCGCAAAATTCTAAATATAGCAATGCTGAATCCCGATCATGCATGAAATTACGGGATGACACGAGATCGGGCGGTGCTGGTAATACTGCTTCTCGATTTCAGAACGTTATTTTGGATGGTATCAGTTTCAACAGCTATGATGAGCTGTTTTCGTAGTGGTAGGACTCTTAGCAAACTCCGCCTTGGGAAATGCCGCACCCCATGCACGTTATTCTACCAACAAACAGTAATTTGCAATTATTACCGTATCCCATGTACTTAGATAAAGTATCTCTTTGGCCACATAGTTTTTTAAACGACTCCAAAACAAGAGGTTTAAAATTTGGTCGTGTTTTTTACCCGACTGTGCGACGCAAAGAAGTGGTAATGTGGTATGTATGTATGATTCTTTGAAGCACTATACAGACCAAACCCCTGGGCCGATTTTTATGAATCGCACGTCAATCGATTCCTCTTTGCTTCGCGAGTGACATTAAAGACATGACATTAGTGTAAATTCAGCCCTGAATTATTATTTTACAGGCAATCTAATTGTTCAATGGGATCCCGACTGTTCAGTTGTTGTGGTCCTTTACTAGAATATATTTTATTTTCTGCAATCGTATTAATTCAATAACTTATTATAGAATTCTAGACCACCAGAAACCTAAGTGCTTGTTTTATTCTTTTTAGTTTTTTTAGTATGTACGTAGTTTGGTTCACATTTTATGCAGTCGGGTTTTTTGAGTTTTTAAATTATTATTTTTTAGTTTGTTTGTTAAGCGATGGTTCCACCAGTAGTGAATCTATTTTGATGGTTCTTTTTTTGTTTGGTAAAAAATACTTCAGAAGTATTCCCATATAAGTGTTTTATCGAAATCGGTACGGTGTTTTTTGAAATAACAACACAAATCTAAAGTTTGATTACCTCGTTGAATCATTCGTACTATCTCGTTGTTTCATTGGATCAATGTGTTTAGTTGATTTCAGTAATACTTACATTCAAATTTTGTCGAGCGTCTGAGTTTAATTTAAAATTGGTTTTTGTTTTTTCTGAGTAAATTAAATCATCTTATTTAGTAAATAGTGACTGAATGAGTAGGATTAGCGCCTGATGGAAAGCATGAAGCCTTCCCAAAACTGCATAGTGTCACGCAGCTGTTGAAACATGAAGAGTCCAAATCATTGCATAGCAACTGCGCTGCGCTCTTCACCCTGAGATATATGTAAGATGATTTATCTCTATGGTTTGTAATTTCCCTAGAAACATTGGACAACCCTTCAAACCGGAACACAATGATGTTTGCACAGTCCTGTTTGGCGGTAAAATAGCTGGGAAGACCAAGGAACCAAGGGTGTCCAGAGCCCTGACTGTCTAGACGTGGGGTGCGTCTCGAACCCACTTACTGGTTAGTCCCCAAAAGTGGTCACAGCATATCTTAGGTTCAGGTGCGCCGGAGGTTCAACGCTGGGCTTAAAAAGGATCCTCGTTGTCATTAGTTGGTAGGGACGCAATGTACGTCCGTGGTGCTGAGTTTAATATAACCCGCCGTGGAAGAGTACGCATTTCCACGAAAAAAAATTACATCTCTTACGATTATTATCAGCACAAGGGGAAGACTCTTTTAAGGGGAAGGCTTTTGCAAGACATTAGTACATACATCATTTTACCATGGAATTAGCGGAAGACAGAATCTACCCATTACCTTTTCAATAACCCTAATTAGGCCAACATTAATCAATACAGAGAAAATCCCATGAAAACTTTATTAATTCCAATTGGAACTGATACAAAAAGGGTCAAACAGTCCAAAAGGGCCGCTTAATCAGTTCTGGACCCAGACCGATCCCGTCCTAAATATATATTATTAGAATATACGACTTCCGAACTTAATTGAGCTTGCGGAATTTCGAATACGACCGTAAAGGAATACCGCGCTTTCCACTGCATTAAGAAGTTAAAGGCTCGTTGCCTTGAGACAGTTACTTGAATCAGTCGCTTACTTTTACTAAAACCGTATTATTTGTTATAAAATGCATTGTAATCAATGAAAAATAACATTTTTAACTAATCTGAGACAATGATTTTGTAAAACTTTTCGAAAAGATCAACACTTTTTTCTATGATTATATCGAGAGTCTCTAACTTATACTCAAGTTAGGAGAGCCGTTATAACTACAAATAAAAATAACACATAGCGTACTTTATACATGTATGTATGTATCCCCAATGTTGACATCGAGGATATTTTGCAAGGAGAGAGTTTAGGGCATAATCCACCTCCAAGTGCGGGTTGCGGTTGATTTTATACATATGTATTATGTATGATTAAATTACATAATTAAATTAAAGTACTCAAATTAGGGTAATGTTATCCCTACTACGAAAACAAAATTACAATTACGAAGTAAAATTAAGAATCATCTTTAACTAAGCTCTTCGTGTGGTATATTATCAATCATAATGAATAATATGAATTCTGATTCTAACAAATTATAACAGATTATGCTACATTATACTATAATGTGATCGTATAGTAATGACCAGCATCTTATAAAGATGGTTGAACTAACTTGATTAAGGGTATCAAATAAATTGTACCAATAAATTCAGTACTTATCCGTAAGTAACTGCCGGGAAAGATAAGCATTTATTCGACTTTGCCACTAATTACACGGTAGCAAAGCCTTTAGAAAGAAAAAACGACATAGTAGGTATGCATGTGTTTACATATGATTCGACATAACTAGGAGCGCCTCGCGGTTTTTCTCAAGTACAAGTTTCCGTAATTCATCCTTGATTACAGGTAGCCTATTTTGGTATGTGTTATTCCAGGCTAGAAACTCAAAATTTCAAAATTTCAACCGAAATCGTTCATCTTTTGACGACAGAGCAATAAACATCCGAACTTATAGACTTATAATATTAGTAAGGTTTCAAAAATAGCTAGAAATAATTTAGACATTATTTTCTGAATCCAACTCATTTCTTTTCAAACATATTTATTTTCAATTTCTTCTTTTGAGACAGATTTGTACGAAGCTGTCATAAAAACTATTTGAAAACATACTTATTAGTTTCTATTGAAGTCTTAGGAGATATTTGCTCCAATAAAGTTTAATATAAAGTCGGTAAGCATCACAGCCACTAGCCTGATTTAAATAGACCATGATTCTATGAGTTGGAAAATGCGACACTTCTTACCCATGGAGGGAAGAAATGGTATTTATGACGTAGACTTGATTTATTGTGTACCACCCCCGTGTTTTGTTATTCTTTGTCGCGAGGGGAACGAACTCTCTGACTCACAAAAAGCTTGAGCACCGTCTGATAGGAAGAGTTTTAATCTGACAGTGTGCGTCTGATTAGTTTAAAATTATAAGTCGGTATTGACGGGCGATTAAATCGGAATACTTAAAAAGCTAGCCTAGTCAAGCAGCCAAGCGGCGCGAACTTCCAATTTCCAATCGTGATGTCGTTACATAGGTTTGAATCTCGCCTGCACCTATTACTATATTGCATTATGATACAGTAAATTTTAAGAAGGTACATATGTACAAGTTATGAATGAGATGTACAAGATATCGTGAAGATTATAAATCTATCAACGAATACTTGGCTAGCGGGGCGGATTATGGCCTTGACTCTCTCCTTGTCAAATAATACCTGGACTCTCCTCAGTAGACACATAAAGTGAAGTTATGCTATCGACGGACGTTTAAAGTGTATTCAAATAGCCGTTATAATCATTATGATGTATGCCATCCATACAACGCACGCATTTGTCAAAATTCTCCTGTCTTTTTTTTTCGAAATTGAATTATTAACAAGTAAGCGGGTGGGATGCAGTGTAGCCATAGCTACTACTTGTTAGTAATTAAATCTACTCGTATCCAAAGAAGACAGGACAATTAAAGATCGAACTTCACTTCAGGTAAGTTCGTTTGATCTTGTAGGGTTTTTTTATTAATAATTATTCACCAACCAACTTGGTGACTAATATATTTATTACAATCTAGCCTAATTTGGAAAGTCTAGGCTTTTGAGTAATTTTCTTAGGACTTAGTTTGCTAAATAATATTAAGTGTAAGATTGTGTCCATAAACACTTTTCTTATTGTCTATATTAAGGCGAAGTCGCTTTGTTCGTGTGCATTTATATAATACTCGTAATTCGTAATTATATAATAATTATAAATCTAAATAGCACAAAATTTACTAAATTAACACTGCACTATAAACATAGGAATTAATTTAATTTGCACTAAGTCAACTCAAATGGTTTTGCTCGTTTAAGCCTCCTCACTACATCAGTGCATCCTCACTAGATCTTGTAGGTATTGCAAATAGGTTTATAGTTTATAGCAACATTTATTTAAGTGAAGTACCAGCATATTTAAACAACTCCTTTTTTAGGCAGTTCTATGAAAACACTAGCAGTGCCCCGCGGTTTTAACCGCATAGTTCCCGTTCCTGTTATTTTTTCGGGATAAAAACCTATGTGTTCTTCCAGCCCAAATTTCCGCCAGACCCGTTCATACGCTAAGACGTGATTGAGCAACACATATCCAAACATTGACATTAATAATATTATGAATATACATGTTATTTCTATAACAATTATCTCTTTGAACAGACTTCAATCATTAGTACCAACTGTACAACATCACGTCGAATCAACGTCTCAGCGTTTGATTTCCTTTGAGATATGTTTATCAAAGATGCCTATTACTATCAACGCCAAGATTTTGATATGGGATCTCCTTCAAGTATGTGGATTATAATCCTGACATTATTAAAGCTTACCATATCACATCATTATTTTTTTTTAGATTGGAGTTTTAAGTTCTTGTAAGAAGTGATTTAATTTTGGTATTAGGTACCTATCTCATATTTTAATGTATTAGATAGATAGATTATTGATACACCAAAACAAAAAACTACACGAAAATAAATCACAGATAAACGTTACAACTAGTGTTCCAATTTGGTGGCTTTATCGCTAGGAAAAAAATCTTTCTGACAACCTTAGAATGGTAAATAATGTATGGACAAGTTAGAAAACGGGGTGCGAATAACATTAATTTTAATTTGCGCAGATCTTAGTTGCATTGAACTTTTATGCTCGGGGTTGCAATCCAGGGTCTGTAAGATGAAACATTATGCCCCATATAACCTAGCGAACTTTCACTCGGTGATATTTTTTAGATTTCCCGAGAAAAAAATAGTATATGTGTTGTTCCAGACCATTTTCTCCATATATGTTTTCTACATACCTATTTATACATATTTATATAGTAGTGATACGACTTTTTGCAGAGTTCGTATGGGGAAGCACCACACCTTTGCTAGTTGTTCTACCGCCAAGCAGTAATGTCAAAACATCACAGCGTTTCGGTTTGAAGGGCAATGTTTCCATTGAAATTACAGGACATAAAGATAATAAATAAATCTTTTATTAACTAGGTAAATTTGGACTCCATGGTCCAATAGCTGCGTGTCACTGTGTAGTTACGGGCAGGCATATTGCTTACCATGAGGTACATACCTGTTCGTCTCATCACTCTATACATACTATAAATAAAATAACATATATCATCCATTGGAGGATATTTGTAGTTTTTGCGTAACAAAGTACGTAGTTATGTAAGAGTAACAAACCTTCATACCTACATACATACATTCTTATAAACTTTCGCGTTTATAAAGGTAATATTAGTAGGACGGGACGTAAGAGTGCCTGAAACAAATACAGTTTTTGTTTATACCTACCAGAAATTTATATGGTACGTGGATTTATATCTACGTACAAATTTTTACAATATTTTTTGTATTATTCTGATACTTCTCAAATCAATCATTGATACAGTCACCGATGAATGAATACATTATACTATTATTAAATGAAACTTTTAGATTTTTTTTTTAGATTTTTAGAGCATTTTGATTTTTATGTTTTATTCGGGATGCTATGCAATATTCCATAAGGTTATAATACATAGGGTAGTACACACATATAGGTATCATGAACAGAGAGTACAACAAATTTAAAATTAGCATTGATTATAAGGTTACAGAGAGCAAGAAAAAAGTAATGTCTTGTCTGCATGAAAATAAGTTGCGATTTACTGAGAAATGAATTACAAATTAATACAATCATAACTTACATAATTTAGGATCAATTATGTTGTAATTGTTAACCTAAAAAAATATTGTCAGATCAGTCCACATAATTTTTGAAGCGCCAATTTAATACCCGCCAACTCATCATTTCTTTGCCGATTCAATTTCATCCGAGCCTCTTCCAGCCGGAACAGCATCTCGCACTGACTCACGACCTATTCGTAAAGCTTGCAAACACTATATATGTACACTCTGCGCTTGCGTACGTACTACACCTATAAAAGGAAAAAAAAATGTAATGCATATTATATAACTCAAAATTAATTTACACACTGAATGATCTTATCACCGCTTATGTTCTTGAGCATAAGCAATTGTTCCTGAAGTAAATCGGAACGGCTTGAATTCAATTTGAGATGCGAAGTTTTGATAAAGCAGTCGATTTCCTCATAGTTCCAGCTAGTGTCCTTAAATGTATTTTCTTGGCTGGTAACTGGTATCAGTTTCCCGACTATGTTTTTCTTTTCGTATAAAATAAACAATAACCATAGATACATTTATTAGTTGGGAGAGTTCTTCTCACGTGGTTATTAAACCTATATCACATGTCTATAGATAGATACATAATTGTGATCATAAATATTTAAAATTCAAAATACCAAAAACTGCTCTCCCCAACCCTTCTTTCTCTCCAAGCCGCGAAGACATTCCTGCACCTAATACATACAAGAACAGACTCTTGGTTTTCCTGAATAACGAAGGAAATAGATTAGGTACATTTCGTTTTCAGTTGATAATAAAAATACAAATAAACTAGAAGCGCCCCTCGGTTTTGCCCACGCAGGTTGCGTTCACGTTATTTTTCCGTGATGAAAAGCAGCCCATGTGCTATTAAACTACAATCAAACTGTCAAATATTACAAAAATTGTTTCTGTAATCTGAGCTAACTGTGTTCCAAATTTCAATTTTATCCGTTCACATGTTCTGCCATAATTTGGCATCAATATCAACGGCGAATGCATCACTCATCTTCGGTTTGCCGACGACATAGTCATTGTGGCGGAGTCGCTGGAGGACCTTGGTGCTATGCTCAGGGACTTCAGTAGAGTATCCCAACAGGTAGGTTTGAGGATGAATATGGACAAGACGAAGGTCATGTCAAATGTTCATGTCTCACCTGTACCGTTTATTGTTGGGAATACCACACTCTAAGCTATTGACGAATACGTCTACCTGGGTCAAAAGATCCAATTAGGTAGATCCAACTTCGACAAAGAGGTCCAGCGAAGGATCCAACTCGGATGGGCAGTGTTCGGGAAACTTCGGCACATCTGAGTCCAAAATACCCCAATGCCTAAAGACGAAAGTCTTTAACTAGTGCGTGTTGCCAGTGATGTCTTATGGAACTTAGACGTGGCCCTTCACTGTGGGCCTCATAACGAAGCTCAAAGTCACACAGCGAGCTATGGAGAGAGCTATGCTCGGAGTCTCTTTGCGCTACAGAATCCGTAATGAGGATATTCGCAAAAAAACGAAACTGGTCGACATAGCTCAAAGAGTAAGCAAGCTAAAGTGGCAATGGACAGGCCACATCGCTCGCAGAACTGACAACCGATGGGGAAGAAAGGTTCTCGAGTGGCGACCACGAACCGGAAGACGCAGTGTTGGACGGCCTCCCACTAGATGGACAGATGACCTCACAAAGGTCGCTGGAAACCGCTGGTTGCAGGTTGCGCAGGACCGTTCGTTGTTGAAATCTAGGGGGGGGAGGCCTATGTTCAGCAGTGGACGTCTTGCGGCTGATGATGATGATGATGTTCTGCCATGATAGAGCAACAAACATTGACATATATAATATCAAAAGCATTTAACTGCTGAACACAGTGAGTTAAAAATATGAATAAATTATAGTAACCTTAGGAAAAGCACCTTTGCTGTTGTCTGTGATTCGCCAGATTAGTCGTCCATTATGAATAACACTCTTGATTGCCAATAGGAGAGTGGTGGAGACGTTGAACGTGCGTCCGCTGCTGTATTTTCGGCCAAAAATTTTTATCGGTCCATTCCTGGAATTATAATATTTTTAACTAAAATACAACGACATAAAAGTAAAAAATGTTGTGCTTAAGGCAGAACAGACGGCACCAGTGAAATCTACAATAAGAATTAACTATTAAAAACTATTGGGTAATTTTAATCAATAAAAATAATTAATGATAATAAGGCACATATTATTAATGGATTGAATATTATTGCAATCACAGCAACACGACATCACAGACTAAGAGCGTAGTAGAGAGATAGTCTCACGACCAAAGAGTTTACATATCATTATCTATTATCTAAACTTACGACAGTGACATCAGACAGACAATAGCAGCTGACCGCAGCTGACAAGCAGCTATCTAGCTAGACCAATAAAGTTGGAAGGACTTCAAAATTTTTTTCGATAGCTGTCACGGGAGTCGAGAATTTTATTGAAAATTACGAATAATTGTGCCTTAACGGGCATTGTGTGCGCGAAATATCACGTATTTGTGTTTTTACTAGGTGGTGGTATAATTTAATACGGCGGGTGGATCTTATTTTGCACTTTTCTGGTTTTTTATTAAATTTTGACGTCCATCATGGACGCCAAGAATCCAATTCCTCCTGTCCCTCCGGATATCTTCACGTCTTCATCATCAACTGGTGCTAAACGCCGAGCTACTGATGTTTCCGGTCAAACGGTTGCGAAGAAAACAGTTGTTAATCATGAATTATCTAACTCCTCTATGCAAAATGTGTATATACACCCATCCCTAGTAATAGGTATCAAACAATATACCGATTTAGAAAAGGCCCATTTTGGTTCATATTTCCCGCTCAGACCCTGACCTTGCTACTGACGCCTCAATAAGAATTATCAAGTTTGGCCAGTTTCTTTGTAAGAATCACGTCTCTAATATTTGCCCAGATGGAATCAAAAAAGTGGGTCGTAACAAAGTTTCTGTAGAGTTTACATCGAGTGAAGCAGCGAACAGCTTCCTAGATAATCCCATCCTGGAAGCCAACAAATTTGTCGCCTCCATACCAAATTATAATATTACGAAAATGGGTATAGTACGTCACGTCCCCGTCGACCTGTCGATGGACGAGTTTGCGAATTCCTTGTAGTCCCCAATGGATGTGGTATCCCGCTTAAAACTCGCAGACTTAACAGGAAAGTAGTTTCCGAAGGAATACCCTCCTGGATCCCTACCCAAACTGTGGTCATAACCTTCCAAGGCCAATGCCTTCCCCAAAGGATTTTTCTTTTTCATACTTCTCTACAGGTAGAGTCTTATTTCCTACTATACAATGCCTTAACTGTTGTCGTTTCGGCCATATTAAATCTCAATGCCGCTCGAAGCCCAGATGTTTCCGATGTGCCCAGCCTCATACTGGTGACTCATGCAATGTTGAGGAGACAGATGCCTCTTGTTTGCATTGTTTAGGGCATCATTTTGCTAGCAACAAGAGTTGCCCTGAGCAGGGCAGACAAAAGGCTGTAAAAATCCTGATGTCGCAAGAAAATTTATCTTATGATGAAGCTTCCAATCGTTACCCAAGATCAAGCCGTCCATATGCAGAAGTTGCTCAGTCATCTTCATTTCCTTCATCACTCACTCCTTTATCTTCCTTCCCATCCAATCCCAATCATCTACTTGTAGCTATAGAAAACTGTTTTTCTTCTCCCGCCCTAGAGCTCCGTTGTCCAAATCGTTTGACAGATCAGCTCATAGTGCCATAACTGCGGAAGAGTCTTCTGTCCTTCCAAATGGGTTTGCTTTATCTCAATCTTCTCCCCTCTCCCAGGATCATAGCATCCTGGATGCCCTTCTTTCTACACTTATTACTATTATCTCTCAGTATAATTTCAACCTACCGTCCCACGTTGCCCAAAAACTTTCCCAGATCTCATCGATTTCCAATTATGGACCAAGTCATTCTACAATGGAACGTAAGAAGCCTTCGTCTCAAGAAATTTAGCCTTCTTCACTTGATTAACAAGTTTAACCCATCAGTCATTGCCATCTCGGAGACATGGCTGGTGCCTGGTTCTCGTTTTCGAGTCCCTGGTTACTCTTGCCTGCGGGATGACAGGGCTGACGGGTATTCCGGTTGCTGCTTATTTGTAAAACGTTCTCTCTCTTTTTCCCAAATCGTCCTCCCTCCCTCCCTCCCCAACATTAATATCGTAGCTGCTAAAGTAGTGGATATCACCTATGTTTCCATCTACATATCTCATCCCCATTCTTCCATGATAGCCGATATTCTCTTACTTCTCTCGGCAATCCAGCCTCCCATGATTGTGATGGGTGATTTCAATGCCCACCACACTTCGTGGGGCTGCAGTGCCGATGATGATTTTGCCCTTTCCCTTCTTGATATTTTCGATGATTTAAACCTTTGTATCATTAACAATGGTTCTCCCACCCGTAGAGTGTCTCCTACCCAAAACCCAAACAGTGCGGTTGACCTCACCATCTGTTCACCTGCTTTAGCTTCTGTTCTTTCTTGGCAAGTTCTCTCTCACACATATGGCAGTGACCACTTTCCGATCTCCATCTTCTTTTCTATCAGACCTCTACCTGCTCGTAACTTTAACCCTCTACTTAAATACCGGCTATCTAACCCTAACTGGTCGTCTTACTCCTTAGCACTTGAATCCCGAATAGAGTCCTTTCCTCCATCCAACTACATAAACGTTCTCCAAATTTATCAAAATTTCGTGGAAGCCATTTCCTCGAGTGCTGACGAAAATTTTCCTATAAAAAAACCATTTAATTTCAAGGTGTCAACTCCTTGGTGGGATGCTGAGTGTACAGCTGCTGCTAAGGAACGTAAGGAGGCTGAAAAGTGTACAAGCACTCAATGACTATGAGGAACTTCCTTGAGTACCAACATATTGCTGCCAGAGCCACTAGGTTGTTCAAAAGAAAAAAAAAAACAAGGTTGGATAAATTTCTGTCAAAGTTTGTCACCTAGGACCCCATCTTCTTTGGTTTGGAAGCAAGTCAAACGTTACCGAGGTTCATTCCGTCCAGACACTTCATCTAGTGTTGACCCTAGTGCTTGGATTGAGGATTTTACCAACAAGATAGCTCCTCCTTTTGTTCCTAACATAGATTGCTTTCCTCCATTTCATGTCCTCTTCCATCTTTACATAATCTGGATTCCTCTTTCTCTTATTCCGAACTACAACTAGCCCTTAATGGACTAATAGACACTGCTCCAGGAGGTGACGGTATTCCGTATTCATTCCTAAAAAACGCAACAGACAAGGTCAAGGATTACTTTTAAATATTATTAACACATTTTTTGAATATGGTATAGTTCCACCTGCATGGAAGTCCCAAATTGTCATCCCAATTTTGAAGCCTGGAAAAGATCCGTCCAACTCTCATAATTATAGACCAATAGCTCTATCTTCTGCTTTAGCGAAAATTACAGAGCATCTGATAAAAAATAGACTAGAGTGGTTCTCAGAACATAACAACCTTCTTGCTAAGA
Organism: Ectropis grisescens; assembly: GCA_017562165.1. NCBI lineage: Eukaryota > Metazoa > Arthropoda > Insecta > Lepidoptera > Geometridae > Ectropis > Ectropis grisescens. Next base: position 9,377,419 of record CM029784.1, on the reverse strand, counting down.
CACAATATGGATTTAGAAAAGGTATGAGCGTTATGGATAGTCTTAGCATCTTGACTACAGACATTCGTACTTCAATAATTAAAAAGAATATCTGGTTGGAGTATTTCTGGACATCGAAGCAGCATATGATAGCGTAATTCTTCCAGTGCTCAGGAGAAAACTGACACAAATTGGTTTCCCTCAGAAATTGGTTCGATTCATTTATAATATGTTGGCCGAAAGAACTATAACAGTTAAGACTCCCAACTTGTTAATGTCTGCTAGAAAAGTGTGGAAGGGTTTAGCCCAAGGCTCAGTTTTTAGTCCTATATTATATAGCCTGTACACCCACGACCTGGATCTGACAGTATTGCCTTTTGCGAGATTCTTCAGTACGCTGATGATTTAACCTTATACTATTCAGGTAATTCCTTTGAAACAGCTATCAGTCAATTGAATATCGCTCTGGAACATCTCATGAACTGGTTATCTCCGCATGGTTTTGCCTTAGCAGCCTCTAAATGCAAGGTAGTGGTGTTCACTAATAAAAGGATTGTCCCTCCGGCTGTAATTACAATCAACGACGAGGTAATTCCAGAAGATCTAAAAGTCAAGTTTTTGGGTGTTTGGTTGGACCGGAAGTTATCAGGTATTCCCCATTTGAATTTGTCAACAAAATGTGAAAAAACATTAATGTTTTACGGTCCTTATCTGGCGTATGGTGGGGTGCTCACCCCTTTACACAAAAAATTAATGTACAATGCCTTAGTTCGAGTCATATAGATTACGGTTCATTTCTCCTGGACCCAGGAAACAAAGCAGGTCTAAAGAAACTAGATAAAGTACAAGCTAAATCGTTGCGAATAATTCTTGGGGCTATGAGATCGTCTCCTATAAACGCCATGCAAGTTGAATGTTGTGACCCTCCTCTATCTCTCAGACGTCAATTTCTTTGCGATTCTTTTCTCTCTAAACTGGCTCAACAGAAAGAACATAGCTTGCTGCTCAAACTAGAATATCTAGCCTCTCTTTATCACCCCCAACGGTTATTCGACGATGACATACCATGCCTGCTTCGTAGCTTCCTTTTCCTATTTCGTCTTCCTCAACCACTTTTTCAGGCTTCCTTGTTACCCCTTTATTCTACGCCTTTTGAAGCGCTTACTTTCCTTCCCAGCAATATCATTTTAGACTTTGGGGTTGACAAGAATACCATTGAAGCAAACAAGGTTTTCTGTCACAAAATTAACACGGAATACAAAGATTGGATCAAAATATTTACTGATGCTTCCAAGTCTCCTTTTTTTCCTATTGGTGCTGCTGTGTGGATCCCTCACACTAATATTATATTGAGTTTTAAATGCCCCTCCGTAACTTCAGTTTTTACGGGAGAGGCTATTGCTATCTTGGAATCTCTCCTATTTATAATATCACACAACCTAAACAATTCTATAATTCTATCAGATTCTAAGAGCTGCCTCCAAGCTATTCTTGCCAACCCCTTTCGCTCAAAAACCAGGTTTCCTATAATTCTCAAGATCCGAGAAGCTCTTTTAGAATGCCTCTCGTAATATTAATGTAGTACTGGCCTGGATTCCTGGTCACGCAGGTATATTGGGAAATGAACGTGCTGATGCATTTGCTAGTGAGGCTGTTCAGTCCGGTCTTTCTACATACTCTCAAATCCATGCTCATGACTTATGTACTATCCTTAAACCAATGTTACGTAAATGTTGGTCCCAAAAGTGGCAGGAATCTAGGATCGAGAAAGGTAAATTCTACGGTGACATCCAGCCTGAAATTCCCCATAAACCTTGGTTTTTCAAATTTTTAAAAGCAAATAAAGCTACTACTTCTGTAATTTCCCGTTTACGTCTCAATCACTCATGTACACCTGTCTTCCTGGCCAAACTAAGGATTAGGAATCACTCATTATGCGATTGCGGTTTGGACGAAGGAAATGTGAACCATATTTTTTCAGTTGTCCCTTAATGCAGTCTTCATTACATGATTTTATCCCTCCTGATATTCCTCGTCCCACCTCCGTTAAATGCCTGCTGTCTCTTGTTTACACCCCCTTTGTTTATATTTTATGTAATTATATTAAAAGAAATAAGATTAAATTGTAAAATTAGTACTTGTGAATATTATAAGTTAAATATGTGTGCATTATATTATTATTAGATTTTTTGTGTATATGTCTGTTATGTAGTTTTAAGTTTTTGCGACCTAGTAAAACATAGAATACGTGACAAATCCTCTTAGTACAATACTCATATTACTGGCCCCTATCTCTTTGTTTGACGGCCTATCATTTAACGTGTCTTTGGCGGAATTGTGAGGCTAATCCACAAAGAGCCATTCATAAAAAATAAAATAAAAAAAAATAAAGTTGGAAAAGAAAGCTAGACTATCTTTCCCGAGTTTACCCGAAAAAGACCCGAAATAATCGTTCGCTTACTTATAAAGGTACAAGTTTGCGCTGAGACCGCGACACGAGACCGCTACAGAAGACCGCGACAGAAGACCGCGACCGGAGACCGCGACAGGCACTTGACACTATGGAATTGTATGGGCGCCAATTCGCGCCGAGAACGCGACACATGTCTTGAGACACGTGTCTCGGTCTCCTGTGAGACCACTACCTTTACTCGCTTATTAAAATGTCGCTCATCTAAAATGTAATCTCTGTCAAAGAGCACGGGTTCTAGTGTGTGTTGTGGCCAGCCACAAAATGCCAAAGAATAAAATCTAGAAAATAGTGGCGATAGTAATAATTGCTCATTTGCATTATTTTTTATTTACTCACTCTTAACTATCCTACTATTATAAAGTTTGGAAGGTTTTAGTTTTCACTTCTATCGGCCTTCCCTATGACTGTCAATTTCTTAAATTAAGTAGGCCTTTCACTTGACCGCCACCTCACCTGACGTTGAGAAGTTGAGATGAACGATGATGAGTGACGATGCGGTCTACGATGAAGCGTGTCTACTTAAAAGAAAGCAATGCCCTCCCGATTTAGAACCACCCAGGTTATAAGCGTAGTTATCCTACTAATTTCACAAATGCGAATATTTGAATCACATGCGACGTGATTGAGCAACAAATATCCACTCTGTTACATTATCTGAACGGATCAGATTAAAATTTGGAAGTTGGAACAGAATTTTTTTTTTTTAGAACCTGACTAACAGTAGTTGGCTTGGGTGAGCCTCTACAACCTATTGAGTTAGCGCCGAAGGCGCAGGACCCAAACTAACCTAACCTGACATTCCTAACATACTTACGAATCTGACTTGTAAGAAAAATTTAACTAGTGTAAGAAAAATCGAACTACTTGGAATATAGTTAGGTTGATCTGTAAATGTTATAGTCTGGGAATCGCATAGTAGGATACTTCTTAGCGCGGGGAAATTACGTTAATGGAAGCTACGCGCGTAACACCGCGAGGCGCTGCTAGTCATACTTATAAATTAAAAAATTCAAATTCTGTTGCCTTGACTATAACTAGCTGCCTCAACACACGTCGCGTTGCTGTCAGCAAAGTACTAGGCGTTTCAATTATTTACTAGTTCCGGCCGACTGCCAGGCTGATGTCCCATTTTATATTCTTTACTCGTTAAAACAGAAAAGGGCAACGCAAAACGAAGCACATAATTCAATTTTATTCTATTTTTGTCGATGTGAATGTGAATTTATGATTGGTAGTTGTTTTGCGCAAGAAATTGATAGAAAATAAAATTGATCTCTATGACGAACTCGCTAGAGGATTTTGTACGTTGTTACGTCGTTCCACAACTATATTTTTCGTATATATAATCTGGCTGTCTTCAAGAGAACAACTCAGTGCCTTCTAGGTACTTACCTAAGCATGCACCGTTGCAGATCGCATCACGTGAGACAGCGGTCAAATGCGTTTATAAAGTCTGTATTTAATTTTGTCATCACCATTGGCTTTAACGGTGAATTACGTCATCGTGAGAAAACCAATCATCATCATCAATAGTTTGTCATCTTTCAATATTTTTTTCCAAGGTCATGTGTCATCCATCAATCCGCACTGTGCCAGTGTGGTGGACCAGAGTCCCAGCAGTGGGAACATTTAGAAAGCCGCGTAAAATAGGTATTGATATTATATAGATGCCGATGTGTCCCAATAGCTTCCCTATCCCCTCTTTCTTCCTGTTTCTATCTAGTGGTATGACAGACCAGTTCTGCTGATATTGGTCTACGTTGTCCCACCAACGTTTTTTAAGGCCTATCGCAACGTCGTTACCGATCTGGGTTCCACAGAGTGGTAGTCTTAGCCCAAAGGACATTCGACATTCAGCAGGCATGCCCAGCTCAATCGCATTTAAATGAAAATGTGAAAGACAATATTTTAAATTAATTTTAACATAAATATAAATGCGGTTTTGTTAATAGTGTGTTTAGTAACGAAGCCGAACTGGTATTTTCAAAATAATAGCTTCGAAAGCCCGTAACACAAATTAATAAAACAAATGAATGGATCACCCATCGCCACGTTGCGATAAGCTGTAATGGGTTTCCTATGGTATTAGCGGTGAAGTAATGGTGTCGGAGTATTATTTATACGACGAAGTCACGCGAGTACTAGTTAGCGTTAGAGCCCTGAGTTCCGACCTACCGCAATCTTCACTGTATTGGAAACTGCCAGTAAGGAGTGTAAGTACCTAATTAAACTCCGTTGCCAGTTTGTATATTGTATGTATTTTAATTCGATTTTGTTACGCAGGTGCAGTATGTTTAACCGCGTTTACTTGTTTTGCAGTCCTTATAAATAACTAGCTTTTGTGTTCCGATTTGAAGGGCAATGTTTCTAATGAAATTAGAGGGCATAGAGATAAAACATCTTATACTGGCCTAGTGGCTTAGTTGGTAGTAGCTCTGCCTGCGAAGCCGAGGGTCGTGGGTTCGATCCCCACCCAGTGCAAATATTTGTGTGATGAATTAAAATGTTTGCACTGTGTCTGGGTGTTTCTATGTATAATAAGTATGTATTTAAAACTATATACGTATTATATCAGCTATCTGGCTGCCATCACACAAGCTTTGCTTAGTTTGGGGTCAGATGGTGTTGTGTGTGAATTGTCCACCAATATTTATTTATTTATTATTTATCTCTGGGTGACGAACGTAGTTCAGTGCTAGGTAATGATTTGGACTCTTCGTATTCCAATAGCTGCGTGTCATTCTGTTATGTGGCAGATATGAGTATGTTGCTTACTATCAGGCACATGTCCTGCTCGTCTCGTCACTTTATACAATATAAAATATATAAAAAACTAGCGGCTGTTGCTGCTTCACTCGGATATTATCATTTTAATCGAGATAAAAACAACGTTGGATCAAAATGCACACGATTCACAAAATTGATAAAAATCGGTTAGTTAAATATATGAATTCATCGCGGACAAACAACGTGACGCGTGATTTATATACATACATATATCTAATAAGAAGATTTTTGCCGATTATCTTTTGGCTCGAACAAGAATTGGGTCTTGTGTGCGAACCACCAGACTATTTAAATTAATTTTCGAACTTCGTAAGTTTGTTCACACTGGGAATATTATAGCTTGCAGGATGGTATTCTTTAGAACGATAGTTTACAAGCTTTACAAGTTAGTGCAATTGAAAGTTTGGCATTACCGGAATTTAACACAGAGTTACCATGTTTAATAATTGGGTAGTAAACATAAATTAATAATCGAATAAACTATTAGTCAAGGCACGCATTCGAAAATATGATGTCAGTCGTATTTGAAGAGTTAGTAAACAAGCTCAGTCATTTGTAACCTAATCGTCGAAATCCGACATAAGTTTCAATTGCTATTATACAGATCATTTTAAAAATTATTTTCGAGTTTCATGGGTCGGTACATTGGAAAAAAATATAGCTGTTAAAAAAAATATGGTTAAGTCTTCAAGTTTTAAGCTTAGCATTTAAAAAATAATTCCTTTTTTTAACAAAAACCTAGTATTGGGTATCCATGAAAGCGGTTTGTGTCACAGCACGCTGTAAAAATTTAAATAAATAATATTCCCAAAATTAGAATATAATATAATATGATGGTAATTTAGCAAGAAGTATACAAAATAGATATTTCCGTGGGCTCCAAACTAGGCAAAGCCTGTGACTTGGACGCCCCCTCCAGGTTTACAAAACATTTCCAGTTTTAGAAAGTGCTGACGACCAGGTGCCACAATTTGCGAAAATAAATTAATGAAAAATATTCATTTCATGCAAATATTAATTAGGCAATAAAATAAGTATCAGAATAATGTATCAGCCCTTACTGTATGCTTGGACGTGAAATAAAATAGGGTAGTCGGCGCGGTGGCCGATCGATAATGAGGTCACTGCCAAAGAATACAGTCGGATTAAAACCAGGTTATCTAAATCGTCTGGAATTCTGAATTATACAATAGCAGACATAGAATTAGAACTAGAATAGGCGACAACATAAACTACTAGAGTAGACAAATTACGGGTCTTTGATCCTTAAATACAAATATACATAAGGTGTAGGGTGCCATGAAAGACATACAAATTAAGCCCTGGCTCTGTGGCTAGAACGTACGATTGTCAAAGCGTAGTTTGGAACTCTGTTTTTTTTAATCTTTATTTAAGGACTTTATCACAACATGTTAATGTCGTCCTATGAGAAAACAATAACTTAGCAAATAAACTATTGTATATATGAAGTTAAGTAAACTTTGTATATTATAAAAATAAAAGTGAAGCCGAGCTACCTGTCATGCCAAGTAGCCGAATAGGCGAGAACCCTGGTTGCACATCTTAATGTTTTCCCAAGTACAAACCGCTATATTTTTGTTATAACCACTGGTGTTATAGGTGAACGAATACCGAAAACCAATAAAGATATGTTTTCTAAAGACCTGTTGTGGGAAATGCCAACCGGTACTATGGCCAACGTATTATGGTCTTGATTCAATATTTGTGAGAGGTTTCGAATCCTATCGATGTGAATACTGTTTAGATATATGTACCTATTAGACACAAAAAAAATACAAAGGTATAAAATAAATCATTTGACAAAATTAACTTGAGCAATACTTAATTATATTTAGACAATTGTGATAAAGGCGAAGAATCTGAGAATGTCAATAGTGACATCTGAATCTTCATAGGAAGATTCAACTTTACAATGATAAATATTAATTAGAATTAGAAATATTTGAAATTTCTTTGGACCGTTTCAATAGGCATCGATTAGCATAGGACCCCATGACAAAAGGAGGCCTATATTCAGTAGTAGGATGAAACAGGATGTGTATGACAATGATGATATAAATAGACCCATTAGAAAATATCATGATCTTCAAAAATAGTGGCTAATGGTGTTAAACAGTCCGTCGTTTCTCTATTTACATGAAATCAACGGTATTTCCTATTTGTTGTCCAATATTCGCTCTCACCCAGACGTGGCCACCGGTGCATTCATGTGAGCTACCCATTGAACCATTCCCAACGTCGCCGGTCGCTGTACTTTATACGAACACTAACTCGTCTAATTGACTTACTTAATTAATATCCACGCTAGATATCGTTTCTGGAATTGCTGAAGTTAATTTATAGTTCACGCTATTGGTTTAGTTTTAGCTCTGGTTGTCTATGTTGATTTATCAACGGGGCTAGAGAGTTTACCGATCGGGACGCTTTCTATCAGAAAGTACGAGCTTCATTGCACGATGCTAAATATTTATCTAATACTAGTTGTAACCTACGAGTTGCTACGCCACCTATCAAGGGTGTTTGGGGTGTCAAGATCAACAAATTTTCGGAGTAAGGGTTTGTGTCGTTACGTATCCTAAAAAAATCCATGAATGAAGTGAGAAGTGACGTCACTTCATTGATGACGATACTCCTAAGAACTGTTATTCTGTGTAATTTTTGTTTGCGAAACAAAGAAAAATAACTATATTTTTTTTTAGTCATCATGCTTATTGTAACAAAAACATATTTTAACTAAATCGGTCTTTATCGCAAATGCGTAAATATTAATTCCTAACTAATCATTACTTTGGTATAATACGTTATCCATTATGTACATTAGAGTTATTTCAGACTATTTCAAAAATCTACTTATCTGTGTTACAAACTTCAACTCGATACTTTAAGTCAGACGGTCCACGAGCAAGATGAGCCGATGATATTGTGACCATTGCGTGTTCGAGACTCAATTGGCACAGGATCGAAACAGACAGTAAATGAAGGCGAGGCTTATAATCAGATGTGAGATTGAGAAGGCTAAAGACGATGATGATGATTAATGGATTATGAAAATATCGTAAGTAAATCTGTGTCTGTAAATCGTCTATGGAGTAAATACACACAGTAAATATACTTCGATAAAAAGTACTTTCAAAAGGCAAAGAATTTACCTATTACAAAAACCTATATTGCGTATACAAGGTGTCCCCTTTTCATCAACCGTCCGCTGTTCATTCCCATGCATACAAATCACATCGACGCGTCATTTCCATCCCTTCCCGCTTGTCATTCACATGTCATCAGTGACAGGCGCCGACGTCAAGCACGTGGTGGTCTCGAATCGGATTTATTTTATTAAAAAATTGACATTGGCTTATGCGGATTGCTTTTTTTTATTTTGTTATTCGTGACATTGCATGTGAGAATTAATTGGATGGATAGAGAAATCGCCACTGCAACCAACAGCCTTTTGAAAAGACTAATTTTTCAAATTATATAAACGAGGAATCGAGTAGTAAGCTACTCGATTCAATAAAACCGTGATGGCCTGAAACCGTCCGTGGAAATGTCCTGTTTTACAACCGCGAGGTCATAGGTTTGAAGCCCGTCTGTCTGCACCTTTGAATATTGTTGCAAATGCGATGTCCTATTTTTTTTATTTTTAAATAACAATAAGATTAACAAATCACTGGCTTTATATGTTTAGGAAATCATTGTTAGGAAACTGTCATGTTCCACGAAATATACATACATATATTTCGCGCACAGGTGTCGCATACCCCAACTCACAGTAGGCCACTGTGGGGTATTATGGTTTTGAATAAGTATTTTCTTTTGAGAATTCCAGAAGTGGGAATATAAAGTGAGTCATTTATGAACCGTGTTTGTAGTAAATATTGCTGAAACCTTTTTCCATGTATTTGTCTTTGGTGTATTAGTTTAAACATAATATTTATATGACAGACGCAAACGTATATGTCATAACTCAAAGATAGAAGAGAGCGACAATTTAAAACAATTTAATCGCGATCCAAACAGAACAATCGCTCCCCCAGCGATTTAGGACAATAGTAGTTAAGTTAAAAGCTAAACACGTGTCAACTGTCGCGACATCGCTTTTCGAATCAACGAGATTCGTAATAATATAACTGTTTGATATGAAATCACAATAGGGGTGACACAAAGCGATCTGCCGAGTGCGATGGCCGTGACGAAACCGCGCACCCTGTATAGCTTCCAGTGTCCATACGTCATGTACCCCGTGGGGTGCAGACAGTGCACTGGGGTGAATTACCCAATGACGTACAAAATGGAATTATAGCGCATCCACAGTTATTGTAGCGTAAAATATAAGAATATTGTTAAGCCCCTGTCTGTCATTCAACTTTTGTGCTACCGTACTTAATACGAAAAATATTGTTTTTCATTTTTGTTATTTCTTATAATTTGTTGAAAAATCATATTATCCTACTAATATTATAAACTAGCGGTACGCTCCGGCTTCGTCCATGGTGCTTAATTATACAGACAGCCAACAATAGTACAGGAGTCACATGTACATAAATACAACGGTGAAAGATTTTTTTAAATCGGTCCAGTGGTTCTTGAGATTAGGGCGTTCTAACAAATAAGCTCTTCAGCTTTATACTATTAAGGTAGATGCGATACTTTGAATGTTTGTTGCTCAATCACGTCGCAACGTATGAGTAACGGGATCAGGAACTGCGCGGGTAAGACCGCGGGGAGTTGATATTATATGTTTTGATGTTCTTTGCTCAATCATGTCGGAACGGATCGGTTTTAATTTGGAACACAGATGTTTGTAAGATTTTGAATTCATATCTAATCAAAATAAGTATCAAACTTATAACTTGTGAAAATTACGATACTTAACGAAACGAAACCGATAAGTTTTTATGTCTTAAAACCCCTTTTTCGCATAAAAATATAGTCCTTTTAATATGTCCTTTCCTAGGCTCTGTAGGTACTACATTTCAGTTAAATCACTTCATTAGTTTAGTCTAAAAGCGTAACAGCGTAACACTACTAACTATTATTGTACGTAAATGAATTATTGGACTATATTAATAAATAAAAACGTGCATTGAGTTAGTGTACATTATGTTGGTGAACTAAATAGGAGGAACCAGTTATAGGTCGATATGGGTATGAGAATTATGCTGACTTTACTAGATAACTAAGAAGACGAAATGAGAACCACTCGTATTTATCAGCGTTCCGTTTGTATTGGGTTTAATCTACTAGAAAAGTTAATATTGTTTTAATCCATTAAGCGACGCGCGACGTCGCGAAGCTACAAACGATTTTGTCTTTGTTCTGATTGGAAACTTCCCCTAAGTAACTTGTTCCTTGCGATGTTGCACAAAAATAAACGAGCCCTTTGAGTTCATGAAATGTTCCGTATTCTTTCTTTTTGGGTTTGGCATGAGGCAGCTGCAGTAATGATGTTTTTGTAATTAATTGGAGGTTACAACTGAATGGGAATAAATGGAAAGTAGAAAATACTTAATACGGATGTAGTAAAGTGTAAGTACAACACTGCGTGAAAACATGCTACACTAAATATCCTAGTTTAGTTAAAGACTAGTCCTAGTCTAAGTTTTCCCGAAAAAATGCAAGGGTCCTTAGGATATAATCTCTTCAGAATATATATTTTACGCCTGCAAAATCGTGAATAGATAAAGTACTCGACATTATTGGGAATAAAAAGTCAACTTAACGTTTTACAAAAGAAAATCTTTTTTATTGGAGTTAATTGGGGTCCATGGGAGAGGCCTATGTCCAACATCAACAACATCAACAGTCCAATAAATGTTCCTACTGCTGGGACTTAGGGCCTTCTCTCGCAAGGAGGAAGTTAAGGTCATAATCCACCAAGCTGGCCTAGTGTGGGTTGGTGGATGACACATAGTCATGTGAAAGTCGAAAGATTCTAGATAGGTATATGTTGATTTCCTCACGATGTTTTCCTTCACTGTTTTAAGTTAGCGGCAGTACGCACATGACTTCGAAAAGGCTGTGGGTGCGTGTGGGGTTTGAACAAGGGGTCTCCGGATCGGCAGGCACCGTTCTCCCGACTAAACCAGCAGTAACTTACGTCCAACACTGGACGATTATTAGATAGTCTGATGACAGATTCATTTAGGTAGCAAATGATACCATTTTCCTAAACTCTTTGTAAATATCTCAAACTAGGGATTCAATTGTCAAAACGCGCAATATTTTCTACATACATACTCGTATTATGTATAGTAACGCTACGAGTACATCGTGCAAGTTCATCTCATGAATATGCGACTTGCAAGCGACTGGACTTCCAGGCGAACTTATATTGAACGCGACGGCTTCAAACACTCCCTGGGAGTCGCTGCAGCTATTTTTAAATTATTTATGAAGGGGGTAGGTATAAAAGTACCTACAAATAAATTGATTCAAATGTTGAACTTCGGCTCTATTTTAATGGCTATTATTGTGGTTTAGCCTGATTTTATTGTTTTTTGTGTAATTAGAATCGTTGAAAACGATTCTGCAACTGTATTACAGCCCTTTTTTTGTAAGCAGGGAGATACTCTGACTGTAGTAGCAAAACAAAACGAAATCTATGTTGTTTCCACTTCAACTTTTTTATCATTTCCAATCGGATTTATCACTGTAATTTCGCCAGTGTCCTGCGTTTGTTCATTGGGAGACAAGTTAGATTATAAATATTTTTCTTTTGCTGTTATTTTTCGTGCTAAATAGTTTTCTATTTATCTAGAAGTTTCGCTATTTATTATCTTTTTACTACTATTAATCCAAAACCTATGATGTTTACATGTCTGAGTGTTTACACACATATTGTCATCACATCGAAAGATATGACAGTCCGAAGGTAAGTAATAATTTCTCAGCTACTTTTAAATTGGAATAATACTAATACTCGTACATAGGCTATATCGAATCCTTAGTAAAAAATAGTTATTTGTTGTACAAGATTTCAAAATTGCTTTTAAACTTTTTTTGATTCAAAAATTAGAATCCTGAGCGTAATACCTCTTCTTTTCCATTATTCCGCTACGCCGTACAAAATCATGTGACAAGGAGAAATGATCGAGATTTGTAACCCCCATATCTTCACCTGTACTCGGTTGGGCAGCTTTCAAGTGACGGCATAGTGTTTAATCTTATTATTTTGTACCCTTCTATCATCCTACATAGGTCTCCTGGTGGTGGTTCATTTGACCCATAAATTTTGTTTACGGGCCTACAGTCTATAACAGTTTCATTTTGCAGTTGATTTTTTTTAAATGTGTTGTTTTATATGCTCGCTCAATACAATTCGAAAGTACGGTCCGCAACACTAATTTGTCAAAACCTTTTAACCTTTCATACTCTTACTGGTGCTACAAATAATCTTACATAGAGCACATTTCCCGTAATGCATTTCAGGTTATTTCTGAAAGATTTCAGCTTAGAAACGAACCACAACAGGGCGGGGGCAGTCAGTACGTCTTGCAAGAGCGCTCGGCTCATGTATAATTCAAACCGTAGACAAACAGAGGCTGCGTGGTACCTTGTGCCGGACAGATTAAACCAAGCGGCTACCTGTAAACCTGCAATTACTGGCTGGGACAGCGCACAAATACCTAAACGTTATACCAGTTAATTTATTTTTTTAGTGGACTCTTGGCAGTACTCTTGGCAGAGTCCGCCTGGGGAAGTGTACACACCTTTACCTGTTATTCTACCGCTAAGCAGTTATGTGTAAACATTACTGTGTTCCGGTTTGAAGGGCAATGTTTCCAGAGAAATTGCAGGGCTTAGAGATATAATATCTTAGATCTCTGAGTGACGAGCGCAATGCAGTGCTGGTGATTGATTTGGACTTTTCATGCTCCAATAGTTGCGTGTCATTGTGCTGTTATATGCAGGTATGTTGCTTACCATTAGGCAAATGTCGTGCTCGTCTCGTCACTCTATGCTATAAAAAATCCATCAGAGCATGTTGAATTGTTCACGTCATGTGCGTTGCAAAACCGACGGTTCCAATTATTTATAAGAAGACTCCTTAAGCCGCGTCGAATAATTGTTGGGAGGAGAAAATCTTAAAGGTTCACGTCACTAACATGCCTGACATGCTAGCGGTGGCGGTAGCGTTGGAACGGTGCTGGAGCAGAAGAGTGAGATGCGTATTGCGTTGCGCGTAGATGCAAAGTCAAAGTAGTTTATTCATAAATGTACAACTTACACGTCAATTAATAAAAAATAAAAACAAAAGAGTTGTTGGATGCGTGAAATCAAGTGATTTCGAGCCACCGACATGCGGAATCGAAGTACGTAAATATCTGTGGCCATATAAGTGACATATTGCGGTTTATCTACAAAAGTAAATGCAGCTGAGCCACATTAAAGCTTTTTTAGACGGGCACAATTTAAATTAAATTTCAAATGGTATGTAAGTTCCCGTTTCATCTATCCTATAGCTATCCTGTAGCTGCACTATCGTTTGATAAGCTAATGTTTTGCATTTCTAATCACACAAATATTTTAAAAAGCGAAAATTTACGTCTTGTAAGAGTGTATGTTTTTTAACACGTATCTTTGCAACATCATGGATTTAAATGAAATTACATCTGGATTAATATACAGACTACTATTTATTTCTTTAAAATTAGGGGTTGTCAAGTCGTAGTCCAGAAAACAGGACGTAGCTAGCACTGAAATATTCGCCAATTCAATGGAAAAGCTTGAACACAGGCAATGATAAACAGTACATTCATGTTCAAAGCCGGGCTTGCATTTCCAAACACACAGAAAGTCGGGGTATTCGCAAATTCTGCATAGCGTATGTAACTCAAGGCACAAATAGACGGCAACTAACAAGTAGCTTTGCCTCGGACATATTAAACCACAAGACTATATACATACGCTTACCTACTCTCCATACAGGGCTTAGTGAAAAGGGTATATACTCGTAGTACGTTCAAAGAGAGTCCTTTGTATGTATAACGTTACTATTTTATTAATCTCCGACCAAACCAATGAGGTGCTGTAAATTTATGCTCTTTCCTCTCTCTCTCTCTTTTATATAAAACGACTTTGATTTTTTTTCTGTTTGAAAGGTGAATTACTCGGTAGTGTCCTTAGCATGCTTCCATCAAAATGGGTTTAACTGCTCAAAGTTATTAATTCTTTTGATAGCTACATTAGGAGTTAGGACTTTTAGACGCATAATACTTATTTGTTATACAAGAATGCAAAGTTGCTTTTTAACCGCGTGCTCAGTTTTGATGACGGCGCAAGTGAAGTATTCTAAAACTTAGAATCCTGACCGTTAGAGAGGAAATCAAAAGAGTACAAGGTGAAAAAATCTTTGTACTCGAGTGCATCACGTAAGTTTTCATCCCACTTCATCGAGGAAATTACTAAATGTTTTGCGCATTGTAAGATGTCTCCCGTGATTAGATCATATCCTTCGTTCGGTATTATTCTAAATTTTATCTCATTGAGTACTTCTTTGGAAGTAATTAGCTTTACAGATCATCTTGTATTGCTTGATCTAGATTAGAAGATTATTTTCAAGTGTTGAGCAAACCTTTGGGTTTTTTGTTAATTGCTAATGGCCCATTTTATCCACCTCTTGCATAGGGGGAATATAGGTAGTCGGTCTTTTCATGTTTTTAGTTGTCATCCGAAGTGAGTATAGTCTGTACTGCTGTCACATGACAACTGTTGAAGATAGACTTCTATGGAGTTGTCCTGATACTTCTTTATTGCTCTTTGAAGATTTTTTAGTGAGTTGGTTCAGCAAATTTTTATAATTTGGACAGTGGATTTGATGCCATGTTTTTCGTTGTTTTCTCTTTGTAGCCATTGCATTAATTGCATAATTTCAGGACGGTAATTTGTATACCCCTTTTTATGGGTGGTGTATTTTTCCAAGCTCTCTGTTGTATGCTTGCTACAAAAGTCTTTATATCTAATTCTTCCGGTGTCTTCAGTGGAACCTTAAGATCTTATACAGTCTAAGTCTTTCTGAAAGCTTTCTCAATCTGTATGCTTATCTACTAGACTTAAATTACTATCTTTATATACAAATGTGTCACTTATCTTCAAAAATATAGAACAGTGCTCTGTACTCATATCAGATAATAGTTTAAATCTAAATAAGCTCTTAATATGTTACCATAAACAAAAACTCTATAAAATCAGACCATGATGCGTTGTCCTCCATGATTTAAAAATCGAGCTACCATAGCAGTCCACTAAACACTTTTAAATACCGTTTTGCGATCTTCTCATCCCAGAAAGAAGCGATTCGGGACCTGATGACGCCGAATAAATCCGGAACCCGCTCATCGGCGAACATGCCTAATGCGCTGCAAAACGCGGATCTTTGCATTAGAATACGAAAAGCATCATTGTATGGCACCCCAATGGTGTGAGATGTTCCGCGAGTGTAATTTATCCACAGCTGACATGTGTACAATCATAGACAGACTTTAAACAAAGTTGTTTTATCCTCCATGCTGCAACTGGAAAAACGGCGCGCAAGCATGTTGCACCTTATGGACAGGCTCCGTCTCTCCCGTTCCATGTCTGCATCGTCACTCAGATCCTCCGTTAAAATATGGCCTAAATACTTAGACTCTCTAACGACCTTCACCGGTGACCACCTCAAGTATACATACGGCATTCTCTCCGGGCCTTTTCCATATCTAAACACTATCATCTCAGTTTTCTCGACCTTCAAATAAAAAAAAAACACATCGAAATCGGCGGCCCATCCGTTTGAGCTCTAAGGTGCCACAGACAGACACACACACAGACAGACAAACACACAGACAGACAGACATCGACGTCAAACTTATAACACCCCTTTTTTTGGTCGGGGCCAAAAAAATCTAGGTACATGTTGATTTCGTCACGATGTTTTCCTTCGCCGTTTTAAGTTACCGGCATTACGCACATGACATCGAAAAGACGTGATGCGTGTGGTTTTGAACCGGGTCTCCAGATCGGCAGTCTCCTTTCTCCCAACTAGACCAGCCGTAACTTTATGAATGAATGAGTTAGTTTTTTTCCTTGAACATGCTTATCTCAGGAATTACTGAACCGATTGCAAAAATTCTTTCACCGTTGAATATATACGCAATCCTAATATAGAATACTAAATAGTGATTTCAATTGTACTCATATTTTTCAATAATTAATTTATTTTAATTATATTTGTGTTTCCTAGACAATATTGTATATTGTAACATAGAAAATACTCGCTGAATGCCAAGGAATATACGACTCACTAGGTATACTAGTGCCTCCAAAAAAAAAGATAAGTAACTTCTATTAATTTCTCCACTTTGTTTTTGTTATTGAAGGACTATTCTTGATAACAGAAGCAAAAAGTGTCTGTATACCATCCACGGGGAGGGACTAGTGAGACCAAACTATGCTCCTTGAAATTGTCATCTGTCGTTAGACCTAGTTTCACAGACGATTAAAGTATCATTGAGTAATCCCTAAGTGCTTAAACTATATATAGGCCAGTTTGTATGGGTCAACTTTAAAAATGTTTTGTATCATCTTATCTTATCTGCAAACAGCAATAAAGATTTTTTTACTTGCATAATATTATTATATATCTAAAGCTGCACTAGTAGGCTCATATCAGATTTGGCTGGGCAGGGAGAGAAAGGCGAGTGGTGAAGGTGAGTGTTGATGTACGTCAGAAAGGGGCCCCTTAAACCTACGCCCGAGTCACAAGTCTCGGGAACTACTCGAGTTTTTCTCTCTCTGCCACACGATGGACCCGGCACCCGCACGGTGAATCCATGGAATGCTAAGAAAATCGTCTCATCTCCTGTCACGATGTTTGTCCGCGATGGACTCCTAAATCGCTACTTAATCGATTTTAATCAAACTGGGACACCGTGTGCAGTTTAATCCAACTTGAAAGATAGGATAGTTTTTATTTCGTTGAATAGTCTTTATATGACAATATCCGAGCGAAGCCGGAACGGGACGCTAGTATTATATAAAATTACGCGTCACGTTGTTTATCCGCGATGGGCTCTCCTAAACTACTGAACCGATTTGAATAAAACTTGCACACCGTGTGCAGTTTGATCCAACTTGAAAGATAGGATAGTTTTTATTCAGATTATTTGTATTTATACGACAACATCCGAGCGAAGCCGGAACGGTCCGCTAGTTATTTATATTATGTACCCCGAGCGAAGCCGGGATGGACTGCTAGTAGAAGCACTCTAGCTTTATATCAGCGAAGCTGACTAAGTCTACCCACATTTGTATTTATTCAAAAATTTTACCAACTCTGATACTTGATTCGGTTGAAAATCAAACCCGTGTCTCAAAGGCAGACGAGGGAACATGCTTCTAATACAGCTACGAACATGGGTCCATTGTACGCTGTCATACCTACATGCAACACAAGTATTGTTAGAACTAGACAGCCATAACACAGACATTCTTGGAGCACTGAATATTCATAGTAAGTTGAATCATTGATATTAATTCTTACAAATTTGTGGGGCAATTAGTATGACACAATTAAATGGGAAGTCTGCTTTATGCGAGGTTAGACTCATTCTTTCGATGTACATATTTTTAACATCTGCGTGGGTAAAATTCTGTTTAGTTCTTTATATTCCGAGAGCTGGCGCCAATTTGATAGAGATTTGATATGAGGCAAGCTTACACACTTCTCTATTATTCGACAACACTGAGCTTTCTTTTATTAAGCAAAAAGTAAAAAGACGAGCCGGACATACGCCTGATGGTAAGCAACATTCCTGCAATATCAGAGTGACACGCAGCTATTGGAACATGAATAGTCCAAATCATTACCTAGCCCCGCATTACGCTCGTCACCCAGAGGACTAAGATGTTTTATCTCTAAGCCCCGTAATTTACCTGGAAACAGTACTTTTAAACCCGGAACAATGGTCATGGTTAGAAGCATGGTAATCTGGTCTTGAAGGCCATGGTTTGAAGATTTATTCTAGACTAGCTGCGCACTCCGGTTTCACTCACGTACTCGTAGTTTCCAAAGTGAGCTATCAAATTCTGAGTTATAAGTTTTCACTTCTATCAGCAGTCCCTATGACTGGCAATTTTTAAATAAATTTTCTTTTACGAATTTTTACACGTCTCGTTATGTTAAAAACCCGACTAAATAGTCCGGCTTATTTTTTTATTTTTTAACATTAAACTACAATGTATAAAAATTGCAAATTGCCTGTTCAAGGCAATTTAACTAACTCTAAGGCTAACTCGTATTTATTGTAATAAATAAATATATTTTTTATGCATGGATTCATTTTGCCCCGCTACTCACCGCCAGGTCTACACTTCCGTTTTAGAGTATAATAGAAGAGAGCTATGTGACAACTTTTCAACTTGCATCGAATACCTACCTACTCAACATTTCATGCCAGCTCTTGAAATATCATGACATTTTTGTCACAACCAGAATGAGGTGTTTCATCTGAGACCTGAATCTATTGTTAACAATATGGCGTCTCTTTACAAATTCTAATTTATAATAAGTATGTCAGAAGTTCTGAGTTCTGACATACTTATTATAAATTAGAATTTCTGACTCAGAACGTATGTATATGTATAAGTTAAGTTAAGTAGAAGTATGCGTAAGTATAGCTATTAGATGAAACTGATTAGTTGAGATCCTGAGCCTTGTTGACTCGCACAAAGTTTGCAACTTTATGTGAGGTAAAAAGCAGATTGATTTCAGCGTAAGCAGTTTGTATTGAAGATCGCCAAAAAAAACTAATGTCGTGGAGTATGTACAGTGAAGAACCACCCAACGCATCATGTTTTTAATTGTCGGAGATGCATGCACTAGTCACAACTGATGGTAGTTTCGAACGGGCTGAGTCAATATGGCTCACTATTATTTGCGTCATACTTGATCACTTTTCTTGGACCCAGTTTCTAGGCGTTATTATTCTAAGTTATAAACAAATCATCTGTTAAAATAGACTAATGCATTTTAACCTTTGTAAGAATCATGATAAAGGCTAATCTCTGCTGGTCATTTTGACAGATAAATCCTAAATGATTTAGATCCTCAGGTAAATCTTCTGATAAATACATAGAGAATCATAAATTCCTACATTTAAAAAACTTACGATTCGTAGTTTTCAAGTAATTTGCATGAAACGGAGCAATAACCTCAGCAATCTCACGAAATCGGTAGTGCAAGTCTAACAACTCATGAATATGCATCTTACGAGCCATGTCGGACTTGTCGTAAACTTATATTGAATGTCATTGCGGGGGCTCCTCGTCCACGCAGTCGGCGGCATCAGAAGCTCGGAAGAATATTATATTTACCCGATTGTGGTTTTTATAGTACAGACTTTAAAGTGACGAAACTAGCAGAACATGTGCTAATGGCAAGAAACATGCCTGACCATAATAGCATAGTGTTACACAGCTGTTGGAGATTCATTTTAATTTATAGTAGTGATGAGATAAGCAGGTCAAGGATGATAAGCAACATGCCTGAACATAATAACAAACAAATAATGACAGAGTGACACGCAGCTTTGAAACATGAAAACAAATTGTTACCTAGCACTGCACTGCGTTTGTCATCCAGAGTACAGTGCCTATAAATTATCTTGGAATAATGTCCTCCAAACCGTAATATGTTAAGTTATTGAGGTTTGGGAATTCCTGCTTAGCGGTGGAATAAATAAAATATAA
Organism: Ectropis grisescens; assembly: GCA_017562165.1. Lineage (NCBI taxonomy): Eukaryota > Metazoa > Arthropoda > Insecta > Lepidoptera > Geometridae > Ectropis > Ectropis grisescens. The sequence goes on along the minus strand of CM029784.1, from coordinate 9,357,432 downwards.
GTTATAATATGAAAAATATAATGATTGTTACTTTATTTATTTTACCTCTACCTATAATACAGAATCGCGGACGTGTACCTGATAGTAAGTAACACACCTGACCATAACAACTAGTATCACGCAGCTAATTGAACATGAAAAATCCTAATTGAATGAAAAATTACCTAGCGAAAGAGCGCGCGCATCAATAAAAAAGTAGATTTATCTTATTTACCTGTAATTTCTCTAGAAACATTCCCCTCAAACCAGAACACAATCTACTTTCTTTACTATCTCGTTTCCAACCGCCTTTTTTGCCGGGTTCCTTCGCCGGGTGATATATTCATCGTGAGTATTATTTTACCCTATTTTCAAAAAAAAATTATAATGATCCAACTATTTCGTTACCAACTGCCTTTGTTTTTATTGTAAAATTTTTTTACAATAAAAACACAGTATAATTGTAAATAAATACTTGTGAAACATAGGTTTCTATGTACCGAAAAAATATAATGGCACTGAAAAAATATTTCATTGAATTCATACCACAATTATTTTCAGTGAGTGGGAATCTAACCCACGACTTGTTGACTTGTGAGTGGGAATCCAACCCACGACCCAGTGCTTCGTAGGCAGCCAACTTATCTAATATTCCAACCAATTACAAGGCCAAGGTGGGTTGCTCCTTAGCATTAGAACCAAACCACAAATAAAATCAAATCATATTGAATAAATACAACAACAAGACCTCGACGCAAAACGCCTCATAATCATAACTCTCCTAATATACCCCAACGTGGAGGTGCAGACCTACCTGGTGAGTAGCGCGGAGTAAATGAATCCCTCAATTTGGATCAACTGGCAGATAGAAGGTTCCACCAAAATTATTATATTTTTTTAGAATCCCTGTGTTTGAGTCATAAATGATATCTACCCAATTAAACTTTCAAATTGCCTCGAATACATTTTTTTTCATTACACACAACATTTTTGCACGCGTCTGGCTGACGTCTTATGGCTGACACTGGCAACCCCGACGAAATCGTCTGGGTGTTTTATTCTATAAACGTTAAACTACTACATATTATAAAAAATGCCACTTTGCCTCAGACACTATATATCATTATTATAACACAATGTAAAATTTATTCTGTCACAAACAACAATCACACAATTATAGAATGCCACTTACACAAAACAGAAATCACATTAGTTTCTATTACAGGAGCCGAATGAAATCTGCTGTTCACCTCCTCCCGATCTGTTAATGGATTGCACTAATTTAAATTGATGCGCTGTATTGAATCGTGGGGATTGATCGATGCATTTCGTCGGGGACTGGGGTCGTCATGTGGATGGGGATTGTGCATGCTAATTTGTTGATAGCTGGACGTAGGGACAAGGCTCACTTTACACATGTTGAGATATATAACCCAAACGTACGTAGTAGTTTAGTTTTTAGTCAGTAGTGGTAGGACTCTTAGCAGAGTCCGCCTGGGGAAGTACCACACCTTTGCCAGTTATTCTACCGCCAAGCAGTAATGTGCAAACATTACTGTGTTCCGGTTTGAAGGGCAATGTTTCCAGAGAAATTACAGGGCTTAGAGATATAAGATCTTAGATCTCTGGGTGACGAGCGCAGTGCAGTGCTAGGTAATGATTTGGACTCTTCATGTTCCAATAGCTGCTTGTCACTGTGCTGTTATGTGTCAGGCATGTTGCTTACCATCAGGCACATGACCTGATCGTCTCGTCACTCTATATCTAAAAAAAAAAAAAAAAAAAATATATAGAGATAGACTATTTGATTAAACTATCATCATCAGCCTCAAGTCGTCCACTGCTGAACATAGGCCTCTCCCCTAGATTTCCACAACGAACGGTCCTGCGCAACTTGCAACCAGCGGTTTCCCGCGACATTTGTGAGGTCTTCTGTTCATCTAGTGGGAGGGGGGCCGTCCAACACTGCGTCTTCGGGTTCGTGGTTGCCACTCGAGAACCTTTCTTCCCCATCTGTTGTCGGTTCTGCAAGCGGCAGGCCACATGGCCTGCCCATTGCCACTTCAGCTTGCATTATTTTTGAGCTAGGTCGGCTACTTTCGTTTTTTTTGCGAATATCCTCATTCATTCATTTCGGATTTGCGCAAAGAGACTCCGAGCATAGCCTTCTCCATAGCTCGCTGAGCCACTTTGAGCTTTATTATGAGATTTACAGTTAAATACCACGTCTCTGTTCTTTATTTAAACTATAACCTGGGGTATTATCTAGTTCAGAGAGTAAGTAGCTTCTTAATCTGCGTGATATATTTTCAAAAACATCACTGCTTACCAGAAAACGAGTTGTGTGTCTCATCCTTATAGAAATATTGTACAAATTCCAGTTCATTTCGTGTTTAAAGATTGTGCTAAAAATTTCGCAGAAACGAGATAATTAGTAATTTGATGGCTATAGAGAGAGATAATAAAAAACAATTACGTAATGTGTATTCTTTCTAAAATTACTGCTTATTACGTTTTTTGAGTTTGTGAAATATCGCATTAGCCTGCTTGAAACATGATAAATTTCACCTAAAACATGATAAAATTGTAGTTAAACTGTAGAGTTTCAATATTTAGTCAAAATGTAATGATAGCTTCATAAAGGCTATCAAAAGCCATTTACTTTGATTTAAATATAAATAAATAAATATTGGTGGACAATTCACACACAACACCATCTGACCCCAAACTAAGCAAAGCTTGTAATATGGCGGCCAGATAGCTGATATAATACTTCATCATCATCAGATAAGATCAGATATAATACTTATATAGTTCTAAATACATACTTATTATACATAGAAACACCCAGACACAGTGCAAACATTTGAATTCATCACACAAATATTTGCACTGGGTGGGAATCGAACCCACGACCCTCGGCTTCGCAGGCAGAGTTACTACCCACTAAGCCACGAGGCCAGTCAGATTTGGTAGCGTGTTGAAAACTGTAAGGAACTCATAATTATTTATTTATAACTTTTGCATTTCAATGCATTTGTAATATTTTCTACAATAGCTTAACGTATGAACTAGCCAAGCTCCTTTTCCGTATTCAAATCTCTTTCAAGTAACTTGAAGAAGATTGAAAATTCAAACTATTCTTTCAAAGGTAAGAAGATTTGCTTTAATATTTTACCGAGCGAACAGCTTGGCCGCTCTCCGATTTGCATTATATTGAACTTTCAACTTAATGACTCAATTTTAAGTGAAAAGTGGTTAAAGTTCGAAAATTTTGCCGTTTTATATTAAAAAAGTAGTATGAAATCTCAGTTTTAAAATGGTTTATTGAAAATTATATTGGATTTAGAACTGATTGAAAGAGTTTCGAAATAAATGAAGATAAGTACTCTAAGAGTGGAGTATCCGACAATTTAGAAACAATTGTAAATTCGTGTTTATTTTAATTAACATTTTTATAAGAGGATTCTTTTTTTAAGCCAATTAGGTCTTCGTTTGACCGCCGCGCCGGCTTGCATGATTGTAAGCAACGGTGTGATTGAAGGTGACGCACTCTGACCTAGAAATATTGAGAAAATGAAATAGGCCTAGAATTAGAATAAAAATGTCTTGAATGAAAATTTTCTTTTCCTAATCCAAGATTCATGTAAAAAAAGAAATCAAATGACAAAGGTCACGGACTCCGGAGTCTGTGGAGTTGCTAAATAAATACAAAAAGACCTAGAAACAACATTGTTTCATGGTTGATGTTCTAAAGACTCTAACGAAGAGGTTTGACTCTAGATTTGTGATAAAAACATCAAGGCTGTTGAAAGCGTTACCTGAGTGGGGTTTTCCTGGTGGTTACAGTCTTGGTGTCTTCAAATCCAGAGTGGTTCATCGATTTCTTCTAAGAGGTAGGCACGCTACATCGTAGACCGCATTGTCGCATAATATTAGGCGAGATGGCGATCAAGTGTATACCTATAAACGTTTAAATATATCTATTCACAAAGACCCTGGAATTCTCAGATTATATCTCTCCGCCCCCACAGGTTTCTCCAGCAGCGGCGTGGCGACAGAATCACAGGACTGCTTTTAACAACAAACAGAACAAACCTCTGGGTAACAGACCTCTGCATTTGGCTACAGTGAGACAACTGAAATCAGCGAGGCTTCACCTTCTCGGGAAGGCCTATCCCTAGAGGGGTACCGGACAGCTCTGAACGTCGGACGCCCTAGCCCTCCAGTGGGGACGGGATGTATGCTGGTAAAATATTGTCTCCTAATATCGAAATATCTCCAAGGCTCATTTATAAGTCTTCTTGATGTAAGTGGCGAGGATGGTGGTGAAAGGCATTACACATTAAGTACAGTTCGCTGGACTTCAGGCGAATGAAGTAATTTATATCCTTGCATATTTATACCCCACAAAGACACGAAATATACAAAGATGCATTATGTGACATTCGCTTTTACTACCTGTTAACACTTGGGCCTCTGATTAATTTTCGAAAACCAAATTACCTACAATTTTATGCAATAAAAAATCTCATTCAACTTTACATCAACACATTCGACTTCATCGAACTTACTGAACAACAGTACGGAAACAACGATACTCACTCACTCGTATTTCCTGTATAATGATGCGTCTCGCGACTCGGAAAATCTCATTAATCTTCTACAAGTGTCATAAAGTCAGTATTGCCATCCATGACTAAACTGTTAAGTGTAGATAAACATAAAATACAAGCAGTGAAAAGAATATATAACTCTAATGAACAGCGTAAATTATAACTACTTTCAATAACATACGAGTAGCTCTTAATGTAGTTGAAACTTGCCTAAATAAAGGTGTTTTAGATGGTAACAGCAATCAGTATCGTTCTATAATTGATTTACTAAACTTCAAAATTTTTATTTACATCATTTGTGGGATTGAGACAAAACATTTATCGTTATTAAAGTATTTCTTATAGTCACTCATATGAGATGATCTATGTTTAGTCTGCGTTCAATTCCATCCGTTCGGGCGGCCTTCGATATTGAGCAATGAACATTATAAACTTTCAGATTAGTAATATTATCAGAATGGACCTATGATGGTTAGATTACAATCAAATATTATATGTTGAAGATTTAATTCTAAGAGTACATAAGGTTTTAAATTTTTCAAATTTTTTTCTTGTACTAAATTACTCTATACGATCATCTGAGTCCGTGGTTTTATTAACAAATATAAAAATAGTAAGGAATAGAACACGTGATACAGATTTTAATTGTCGTAACTCTTCTCAGTTAAATGAATTTCAAGTATATGTCATAAGCAGTTCAGCACCTACAAGCAGCAGTCTTTCACGAGTATGACGCATGTCAGAGCCAGCGATAGGTCTCTTCAATCGTAGTTTAGGGAAAAAGGCACACGGGAAAAGAGAGCATTTCAGCGTGCACGAGTGACAAAACACACACACAAAAAGGGAGCATTTCAGTGTGTCCGAGTGACAAAACATACACACATAAAGTGAGCATTTCAGCGTGCACGAGTGATAAAACATACACACAAAAAGGGAGCATTTCAGTGTGTCCGAGTGACAAAACATACACACATAAAGTGAGCATTTCTGCGTGCACGAGTGATAAAACATACACACAAAAAGGGAGCATTTCAGCGTGTACGAGTGACAAAACATACACACAAAAAGGGAGCATTTCAGCGTGTACGAGTGACAAAACATACACACAAAAGGGAGCATTTCAGCGTGCACGAGTGACAAAACATACACACAAAAAGGAAGCATTTCAGCGTGCACCAGTGACAAAACATACACACATAAAGGGAGCATTTCAGCGTGCACGAGTGACAAAACATACACACAAAAAGTTCAAAAAGTAAGATAATTTCATAAAATCGTAGTTCTACAGTTAAGCCTTTAAAACTGGCTACAAAGCATAAACTGGTGAAATTCGAAATTACGGTCACGTTTCTAATAAAAATGCAAATAAACAGCGTCGACATTATCTCGTCTTGTCATGGAATATGGTGTCATCTTCATCTGACTCATTGTGGAGTTATGATTAAGTGGTTATAACATACTTAGTCTCAGCTTAAGATTCGTGTGTGACGAGTAATGTTTGTGTGGAGTAGACTGTGTTAGATGTGTGTAACTGTATATTTTTAAACCTATTGTACAAGAGGCGTACTTTTGCGTGTTTTAGGTAAACAATTGAAATATCAGATTTGAATATCAAATTGAGATCTTTTTTTCTGGTAATTTTATCACACATTACAGCACATTTTATGTTAATGGTAAATTGATAAAAAATGTTGTACGAGGGTCAAACTGAAAGTTCTTAGAAAATCAAAAACTGATTACATTAGCCAGTTATTAGTTTTATTATGTCTTTTCAAAATATTGTCCATTCACGTCAATACACCGCTGCATGCGATGGAACCACTGGGAAAAGCACTTTGCCCACTCGTCCTTAGGGGTCTCTTCAATGGCATCGCGATACGCAGCCACCGCTTCTTCAGCATTCATAAACCGCTTTCCTTTAAGTTTTTCTTGAATTTTTGAAAATAAATAAAAATCACAAGGCGCGAGGTCGGGGCTATACGGCGGGTGACCCAGTAATTCAACAAAAATGACAAATGAATGAAGTATATACTCAGTAATATTGGCAAAGAGTTCTATTTTCAAATTATAGAATTATTTTTTTATTATATTGTTTATACTCGTAAGTGGCCAGTTCTAAGAACTTTCGGTTTGACCCTCGTAGGCTTATTTTGTGCACTGCTTTATTTATTTTTTCTAAATAATAAGTGACGAGACGTGCAGGACATGTGCCTGATGGTAAGCAACATGCCTGCCACATAACAGCAAAGTGACATGCAGCTATTGGAACGTAAATAATCCAAATCATTACCTAGCACTGCTTTGCGCTCGTCACCCAGAGATCTAAGATGTTAAATCTCTAAGCCCTGTAATTTCTCTGGAAACATTGCCCTTAAAACCGGAACACAGTAATGTTTGCACATTACTGCTTGGCGGTAGAATAACTGGCAAAGGTGTGGTACTTCCTTAGACAGATTCTGCCAAGAGTCCTACCACTACTATGAATATCCATTATTTGAATAAAATTTGATTAAATAATATCATGAAGTTTAAGAAATGTAATATTTTGTGTATTGTAAGTCCTATAAATCAGTTTTTATGTGGCTATTAACTCATTTTAAAAGTAAGTAACATATAATAATAGTTAAGTGGTAAATACTGATTTAATCTAATTATTGAATGTAGAGCTTTTTATTTTATTTCATTATTAAAAAACCGTAATTATCTAGAAGTAATCTAAATTTTTGGCGTCACATAAAAATTAACACATCAATCTACAAACAAGTTACATTTTTATGGAAAAAGAAGCATGGAAACAGATTTTTACGTATATCATTGTAAGAAAATTAATTTTAAGCATACAGTCACCTTAATAATATTTTTTTTTCTCTAGAACAAATTCTTTAATTTTATGTCGTAGGAAGCATTACTAATTTTAACAATCCCGTCAACTAACAAATTGGTGAAATTCCCGCTTCCTTTAAAATAAAATTGACGAAATTTGTCCAAGAACAAAGAAACAAATAACATGCTTACGTGTCCGTATGATGTGATATCACCAGCGCCACTATAACCGCACTCCGTGAGACATAAGTAAAGTTATTGAAACGTCGCCAGATCCACTTAGCTTCGCGAGACGGAAAACTGTATGCGACGCCGCCCGCCCCTCGCAACGGGCGGCCTCCACAGACTTAAATAGACACCGCAAGTTGACCTATACTCTCGGTGTAGGTTGACATAAACTGAGGTCACACGAAAATCTTTTCAATTGGAATTTAGCCGATTTATTGGTAGATGACTTTGTACCTAAACGGCGCGAGCGGCTTCTACAGATTGAATAAGACACAAGTTTACCTATATTCCCGGTGTAGGTAGATATGAAATGAGGTCACGCGAAAATGATTTCAAAAACTTTTAAAGTGAATGTAACAGATTTATTAGTAGAATACCTTACATCTGGACATCTTTAAACTGACTGCCTTAATTCCAGAACTTAATCTAAAAGGAAGGCTAGGCGCCCGACACCAATTCAGAAATTCGCACACCTCCGTCTGGACGACTATTGGTGGCCGTCTTCTGGGAATATTGAGTTATGCTGATGGTTTGTACCATGGTGTGTATTGAACGACAGGGTTGTGCTCTCAACATGACTAGTTACTAAACTAATATATTTATATTTTCATTTTGTCAAGAGATTTTTCGAATTGATGTAATTCTTGGAATCGAACCCATGTTCCGGTTTAGTGCGTAGATTTATTAGCGACTGAACCAGGCGAGTCAAGGTAAGATAATGTATGCGTTCTGGTCATCGCCTCTATCAAGGGTTTTATCAGGTCTCTAAATTAATTAATATTATTTACAGGAACAACTTTCACACCCATTGACAAGTCTGCAGTACTATAAGTCTGTGGTCGAGCGAGATTTCCTTATTTCACCCGCTGCGGCGAACTTTCGATGTAGTTTTCCAAATGTTTGGGCAATATTTGAGGAAACATTTATGCTTTATAGGTAAACTTTGAGAGTTTATTCAACGGTACGGATTGGGTTTGGTTTATTTTCGTAAAGTTCAACCGGTACTTCCGAAATTCCGTGTAACAAATTCACAGTACTGCTATAAAATTTCAATAAAATGTTAGCAAAAATCCATTGGTGTAGAGATTTGTGTTTTCTAAATTTAAGTGGGAAACATGACGCCAGGTTATAAATGATGTACGGATTGTAGACTTTTGAATCCAGTAATTGAATAAAATATTTTTTATTCAAATCAAAAAGCAAATACCTATGCCTATTTTTACGAGTTGCAACTTTATTAACGACAGAGGGAAATAACTGTACAAACTTTAATTTGGATAGAAAATATTTTATTTTAAAACAGACAAGGCTTCATATTCAGCTGTAAGTAGGTTTCTCGTATGGTTTTGGATAATACAAGCTTTGCAAAGTTTGGGACTAGTAAGTGGTGTGTGTGTGAGGAATTTCCACCAATATTTATTTATTATGACTGCAGAAATTATTTCATAATTAATCTTTTCATTGTCACCTTACTTTTTCATAAATTTGCCTAGGCAGTAAGTACGGTTAAAGTGAAATGATAAGATGGATGAACGGTTACTAAACTTTGAATCTAGTGCAAAAGATGCAGGCCCCCACTAATCTTGTTACTTTACTTCTCATGCCAAAATAAAAATAAGTTGGACATATCTCACACAACACTTACTACTCCCAAACTAAACAAAACTTGTATTTTGGGGGTAAGGTTGCGTGATACTAACATAATAATTGTAAATGTAGAGGTATACAAATCGATACATTGTTTTGCAAAACAAATAACTCCGTAGCACCAAATTTCAAAGGGGTTACTAAAAGACGATAAAAAAATTAAATAAAAAATCTCAACAAACAAATTTATTGTATTATTTTTACACAATTTCCAAAGGGGTGTTTGTGTTTTCTTTTCATGTTTTAATATTTTTTACTAGTTTTTAGAATACTGGCCAGTCGAAGGATTTGTACTTCCGATCGGAGATTTGACGAGTGCGGAGACAAAATTAATGACTCCTAAAATGTGTTTCTTTGTATATTTGACATTTAAAATATAATGAATAAATATATGACAATAAACAAATATTGGTGAATCATTCACACACAACACAGACAATTAAAATACAGAATATAGAATTTACTGTGACTGTCTATTTATTGAGTGTATGACAATAAACTAAAATTTGATTATTTATCATTTCATGTATATACTCGTACCAAGCACGCATAAAATAACTTTCGGCATTACGAGTACATAAATACCTAACTGCCTGAAAGTACCACGTTGTTGTCTTCTACTTCTGTTACTCGCTAAATAGTTTCAAGTCAAAAGCGAAAATGTTCCCCAAGTACTGATTTAAGGCTATCCTAAACGCTAACATTATAAAGTTTACAGTACATTTACCGTACAGTTTGATAATTTACGAAATAGTTTCTCCAAAAGAGTAGTTAAGTTGATTTGCGGCCTCCTTGCCACTAAAGTACTTGCGGAGTGAAATGGTGCGGTCCTAACAAAGTATTTGAGATTGGGGCCTACGAGCTTTGAGTGCAAAGCAGTGTTAATTATTTTAACGCCTATTATTTTAATGTAGTCACTTGATCATTGAGGCTTTTGTTGGAGATATTGCGAGTGGAGTCGAGTTTAGCCAAAAATTAATGAATATTGTTGTTATAATGTCATCCTATTTTATCCCAATCGTAGTCAAAGGCCTGTGGTCCTCTTAGTTATTTAGCTATTTCGTTTTTTGGTACAATTTTGTGAAAGACAGACGTTTTACTAATAGTCAAACTATTGTTTTGGCATTCAAACTATACTCGTAGGTGTGTAGGAATCAAATAGAACTGTGGAAAACGTAGCTTGAATAGTACTTTCTCATAGATTATAAAAGTATAATCTAATCACAGACAAATCTAATCTTTAGACAATAGTATCTAAACCGTAGCTACTTACCCTAATAATTGGTCTAAGCAGCTACCATCTGAAATAGCACCAATCAAACCTCTAACTCTAAATACCAATAAAATTATGACATCAAACAAGCAAAACCAACACAATAAAGTGACCGAATAAAAACGTTCCACCCGTTATCTTAACAAAGACAGCAAAAACAATTCCTCGACCAAAAATACACCGCATGTTAGTACAGAACTGAGTGGAAATCTGTGTAGACTTTTTGCGCTTTCCCAATACTGACGCGCGTAATGTTCCGGAAATCGCATTTTAGCTGCGCTCCCCCACAAAAACTACGCCTGATGTAGACAAATTTGGCAACAGACGTTTGGAATCGAAGTTTTTAGATGTGCGGTCACAGTTTGAAAGTTTCACCTATTAGGAACACGTTGTTGGGATAAAAGTTTCTTTATTAAGCAATATCGTCGACATATCAATGATAGGAGACATCATTGTTTAAGTTGCTTAAGTTGATGGTTAAGAAGATTAGGACGAAGAAGACTTTAATCAGCTGACTACTTTTTTTCATTGTAAAAATTAAAACTATAAAAATTCTAAAGATGGACAAGGACGTTCTAACCTACTAATAAGTGAAAATGTGTACTTGGAAATTTGTATATCTGTTGCTCAATCACATCGAAACGAATGACCAAATCGGGTTAAAATTTGGGACATAATACATTGTTTAATAAAATGTAATAGCACATCCAAAAATTTTGTAAAATATGTTTGGTCCTCGCTTCAGGGGCTCACAGAGCTGGCGCCTACTTTGCCCAAAAGCTGAGTTTAGCTATTCAAAAAGGCAACGCTGGTGGCATTCTAGGTTGTAGTGATTAAATAATTTGTACATTTGTTTATTTTTATGGTATGGTTTATTATTATTTTTTTTTTTATATGTAAATATATGTCAGTTATTCTTTCGTGAATAGCACCTTACCTTTAGATATATTTATTTAAAAAACAACGGGTACGAGAACTACGTGGGTAAAACCGTGAAACGCTGTAAGTTATTTATGGTTGCGTCTATATCCCTTTTCCAATTGGTTCTTTCTTGTATTAATTGGAGCGACAAGACGAGCAATACTTGCGCCTGACGGTAAACAAACCGCTTGGCAATAAAAACAGAGCGCCACGCAATTATTAGAACATGGAGCTTTCTAATATTGGTGGACGTTTCTAACTCAACACTGCCTAGCCTCGAACTGAACAAAACTTTGTATGAGAACCAGATAGCTAATATAACACTATGATTGTAAACTTATGATTCGTAGGAACACCCAGACATAAAACAAAAATATATGAATTAATACGCATGTATTCGTTCCAGATGGGAATCAAATTTACGACCTACAGCTCTGGCCTACAGACAGGCTTACCAAAAACTGCGCCACAAGGATAACCTACTCGTAGCTATAATTTAATCACTGCATATATAATGAACAGATTGCTATGGATTCCAAGGAAAGTTGGGAGAACTGTTACTTTTAATAAGATAATAACTTATATTTAATACCTATATTCTAAGATAAAACAAGGCAAACTGGTAAACATTTTCTGAAATCATAAAACTGGTATTTGATTTAAAAACTGTTGCTGAACTTTACAGACATAAAAGCCATGTAAAAACTTAGCAGGTAAATATTTTAGCAGTAAAATAATTTAAAACATTGCTTAATATTCTAAGACGTTCGGAAACTTCCACGTGGTGTATCTTGAACATCACACAATAACTTGATAATATGATATGTAGGTTTTTCTACTGCATGTAATTTTTATAGTTTTGTGTAAGTACTTATATAATTATATAGTTTCGACCGAAGTTGAGTACTAAATCGTTTGAAGTTGGAGATTGGCGACCGAGGCGGAGTAATCCGCGATTCCGTGTTTCCACCATCAGCGGCAGAGTTGAAACCCCATGGAGGTTTTAGTTGATAGATCATATCCATACATAGTATAGAGTGCAACAAAACCCGGCCGTGTCCTCCGGGCGCTAGGATATGCGTAAATGCATTTCCACCACGTACGAAAATAGGTAGTCCAATATACCTACTAGATACTTTTATATATATTTTATGTCTATCCACATTAAAAAGAGTGACGAGACAAGCAGGGCATGTGCCTGATGGGAAGCATGCCTGCCACATAGCACCACCTTGACACGCAGCTATTGGAACATGAAGAGCCCAAATCGTTACCTAGCACTGCACTGCGCTCGTCACCCAGAGATTTAAAATATTATATCTCTAAGCCCTGTAATTTATCTGGAATCATTGCCCTTCAGTACCGGAACACAGTAATATTTGCATTTTACTGCTTGGCGGTAGAATAACTGGTAAATGTGTGGTACTATAAACCTATAAATGTGAGAATGGTTGTTACGCAACTTTAAATCGATACACATCCTAAACGGTCAGCCAAATCAAAAAACGTTGAAAGAAATCTAAAATTGATTTTTAAATACCTATTCAAAGATATCCCTCTTGATGTAGTTTGTTGATTTTAATTTTTTTTATTTGGACAATATGGCGTCCGGTAGCCGCCAAATTGAATTTACACTAATGTCATGTTTTTTTAGGTTTTTTGGAATACGAATGTATTACATACATACTATTTTTATTATTTTTATATATTTTTTATTGATTCTCAACCTTACTATCTGGGACATTTCTTGCTCGTCCAATAATTCTAGAGATATATTATAAAAAAGGAACTAGTTATCGTTCATCGTAACCTTCGCAAACCTACTGAATCTTATGAGAAACAGCCACAGTTATGACTACTAAACTAATAAAACATTCAACGAAAACCTCAAAGTTTCAACAGCGACTTCTAAATAATTTCATTATTCAAATGATCTCGAATAACAGCGCGATTTCAAAGGATTATTTAATTCATATTGAAGTCAGACTATAGTTTATTCTGGAAACCAAAACTAAAACATCAAATGGTTGTATTATAACTAAAAGGAGGGGAAGAATTGATTAAAATACTTTGTACCTTCGCGGATTCCAGGGAGGATTAAAGCTGCAAATACAATAAAGGGTTAAGGTGAAATTGTTGAAAACTGTGAGATACAATTGCTTAAAATATTTGTTGATAGTAGCGCCCGCGGCTTGACCTCCTTCGTTCCCGCCCCTCTACCGCCTAACTAAATCGACTAGAGATAAATGAGAGAAATTTCAAAGCTAAGACATTTTTCGTTCGATGGTAGATACCCCAGTGTTGGACGGCCTCCCACTAGATGGACAGATGACCTCATAAAGGTCGCTGGAAACCGCTGGTTGCAGGTTGCGCAGGACCGTTCGTTGTGGAAATCTAGGGGGGAGGCCTATGTTCAGCAGTGGACGTCTTGCGGCTTATGATGATGATGAAGGTAGATACCCCGTTCTTCTTTTTCTTTTTTTACCGGGATAAAAAGCCTATGTGTTTTACCAAACTATAATTTACCTATGCTCCAAATTGCTACCCGATCCGTTCAGACGACACGATGTGATTGGCCAACAAAGATTCAAACTTATGCATTTATATTAGTAGGATTATATTTTTGTTAATTAAATTGTAGCAATTGAAATAATCACTTATTGTTTAAAGAATAATAGGCTATCATTTGCGTCCTAACGCGACCATGCGGTCTACAATGAAGCGCGCCTTACCTAGGAGGACCTGTTTATTTACGCTTTAATTTACGCTTTATTTTATTTGTACATTATTGGTTTGCCCCGCTACTCCCAGTCAGGTCTGCATTTCCGTGTTCGGATATAATAGGCGAGCTATGTGACATGTTTTCAGCTTGCCTCAAATAGGTATAAACCAACAAATTGGTGCCAGCTCTCGGAATATTATGTTTATGGGTATATATCTAGGTGTCCTCTCAAAGGTGCGAAGGTACTTAAAGTCTGAACAGTTGCTCACATTATATCAAGCACAGATTCGCTCTTATATGGAGTACTGTTCGCACCTTTGGGATGGATCGGCTAAGTATCAGCTGGATGCCCTGGAATCGTTCGAGAGATGTGCCAAAAGGCTTATAGGCAACGGCACTCTTGTGTAAAAAGACTACAGTTTTTTTTTAGTTTGATCATTGCCAAAACATTGCCAGGCTATCGCTTTTTTTTTCGGATACACTTTGGAGAGTGTGCGACTGATTTGCATGATCTGATACCACCTTGCTCTTTTTTCTATCGGAATGCTCGTAGCTCGAAAAAGCGACATCGTTTCATGGTTGATGTTCCAAAGACACGAACGAAGAGACTCTATCTTTGTGATAAGAACGTCTAGGCTGTGGAATACGTTGCCTGAGTAGGGTTTCCCTTAATCTTTGTGTCTTCAAATCGAGAGTGAATCGGTTTCTTCTTGATAAACACGCTCCATCATAGACCATATCGTCGCTTAACATCAGGCGAGATGGCGGTCAAGTGTAGACCTATACAAGTAAAAAATTAAATGTTTTTTTTTTTTTTTTTTTTACCACTCATATGCGGTTTGATGGATTATTCGTGCCTAGAAGAAACCGCTTTCAGTAATAAGGGCACCTCTAGTTTAACGCGTCTTATTATTTTTCCTTTAATGACGTAATTTTCCAATAATCAATCATAAATTAGTTTGTTAACAAACTTTAACAATGCCCATTAAGGCAAAATAACAAATAAATACAAATACTTTATTTACCAAAATTACGCCTACGTACAAAAGCTTGCCAGTGAGCCCCAAACTAAGCTTAAGCTTGTGTCTCGCGAGTTAGGTCCAAACTAAACAGTACAATAATATATAACAATACAACAACAATACAAAATAGATTACTGAAACAAGTGGTTTGCCGAGAACTAGTAAACCGACCTGAGTGATCCATCAAAACGGAGGATCCAAAGTATCGGAGACAATCCAGACGGTTGAGTATAACACAAATTAATATTATAACTTGTGGTAGATTCCGTGAATTAGGGTTTCAGTTTCCTCTAGACTGAGACAAAGAAGCCACCACTTCTACTTCCTTTTGAGTGCAAGCCAACTGAGGCCCGTGAAGTCGCCCTTTCTGATGACGTTGTTGAAGATGCAAGGAAGGAAATAAGCGGGGCTACGTTTTGTCATTGGAGACCAAGCACGAGGGAGCGGGACATGTTTTAACCGCTTTCCTGAAGCTAAACTGGTAGAAGTTAATTGATTTGTTGCACTGGGATATATTTTTGAGAAAGCAGCTAAAACAAAGAGTTGGCGGATACGCATGATCTTTGAATTCGCGTAAAAATAATCTGTTGGGTAATGGAAAGGTTTTCTAAACATTACTTTTAGCAAGGCTCTCTGAGCTCTCTCGACAGTCATAAATATAGTTCGACCCGCACAACCCCATACTATAATGCAATACTGCATTACGGATTGGCAGAGTACAAAATAAATTTGACGTAACAGGAGGCAAAGGAGCGCAGTCACGCAGATTTTTTATGACATGAATTAACTTTCTAGTGCGTGAAGAGACGTTGAGTATATGTTGCTTGAAGGATAGGGTGTCATCAATTGTGACTCCAAGGTACTTCATGGTCTTGGTTTGTCCTATTGAGTCACAGGAACACCGAGAACTAGAGTGAGCGTTTTCAGACTATTGCTCTGAAAACGCTGTATGACAATATTAAAGTTTCTAGGAGGTTGAGAGATAGAAGTCTTAGAAAAAGCAATGAATTTGGTCTTTGAGGTGTTCAAGGTAAACAGGTTCTGGTCAAGGGACCTGGCTATAACAGATAGACCTGCTTCTGCATGAGCGTGTGTTAGGTTCCAGTTTGGGCCGTGAAATATTATGGCAGTGTCATCAGCGTATGCAATTATTTCTGCATTTACAAGTTTACATTTTAGGTACGATTATCGACAATAGGTACGATTATCTTCTCAGTAACTTTTAAAGCAGGGTATTATTTCTTAAATAAAGCTTAAAAAACTTTAACCCTGTAGTTAACATAAGAACTAAAGCTTAACTAAGCTCCGGTTCAAAACTTGAACTATTGACGTTTTCATCCGTGCCTTCATCTTTCGTTCATTAGCGCGTACGAAAGTTCGTTAAGGAAAACTTTGTGGGAACTCAACGAGAATCAATGTTCTAGATGTTCTTGGAATAAGAGCTCGCAATAAATTGTGCAAAGTGCAGCTACTTGGGATTACCTACTTACTAGTTTACACAGAGAACTAAGACCAGTAAATATAGTTAAAAAATTAACAATATAAACTCACTTTTTGAAAATTTTTATATTTGAATTTTGTAAGCATAACACAGGACTCGATCACCGATTCATTACTAGCGGCGCGTTCACGCTTGGCTCGGATATTATCATAAATAAATTTATATTTATTATATTAACATAATTTTTTTTTTGATTAAACTGCACAGAGTGTGCAAATTTGATTCAAATCGGTTAATTAGTTTAAGGAGTCCAACTTGAACAAACAACGTAACACGTAATTTATATGTCGTAATCGAATCTTAATCGAGTCGCAATCGAATCTCAATAGAGTTGCAATCTTGCAATCTAGTAGTGTCTGGAACGCTAGTGCCACCTGGTGGCGCTCGATGAAGTTAGTGGCGCGCGCGCTGTCGAATGGACGGATCGTTTGAGTCAGTTCTCTCCAGGGGTGGTCGACTCTTCTAGGGCCAGGTGGGATAAAAGTACATACACGTGGGGGTCCCAAACGAGGAGTGGCAACATATATTTGCGTCTCTTTCTAACGCTCCATTTTAGAGATAAGTAACCTGTGAAAAATAAAGATTTTATTTATTACGATATACGATTTTTAGTAACTAATAGTATCGATTTTGAGTCAACGATTAATTTAGTAGCTCTTTTTATGCCCTGGGCGGTGTATTCGCAACGCAACCCAAACGATTCGGGCGCGGGATGACAATCCTTGTCTCTGTGATTCCAAACGCATAGGCCAAAGACAGAGAGGTTTGATGCCGTGTCGAGATCAATCAGATTGCGTTGTGAATCTCGGTCCTGAATTTAAACTAAACTTGTAAATCAGATTCAGTAAAGTAGCAACCTGTATCCTGTTTGAACACGTAGGTGTATTTTTAATAACAGTTGGCTACACAGGTAGTTTCTGGCTGATCTACAACTTATTACTTTGTCCGTTCCTAATTATTAGATCATTTGGATCCAACTGAAAAAATGTGTAATAACAATTACATTATTCATTATTATCACGTGTATAAATCTCAAGATAAATCGAATAGTAGAATAACAATAAACAGAACTATCGATTATTTTATCATTACTTAAATACTCATCTCTAAAATCGTCACAAAAAACAAAAAATGGCTTCTTGGTTTTGTGTTGTAAAAAGTTTGTATCTTTCTTTGTTTTTGTTCTAAACGAAGTATTCCTGATGTTTTTCATTATGAAAGAGCGATAGCGAAGCGCGCCGCGAACGAAAACAGTCATAGTTCACGCACGTCTAACTAAAAAAATATAAATATCAGTATAAATCAATTCGTCACCATCTATAAGTGTTTAAATGTGAAGCTTAACATATTTATATTGAATTCACCGTAAAAAAATAGTAAACGGAAACACGAACGTGATTTTATCAGTGAATTAATTAATCACAACAAAAAATTCAAAAACTGGGTGCAACCGTTGATGACCGCTGTCAGCTGATTCACAGTGGTAAACTGAAACAGACCTTATTGCATAGACATACGAGTGACACTTTGGATCAACTTTACGTGGAGGCATAACGATAAGTATAGTTTTGATTTCGTATTCACAACTTTAATAGGAAAAAATGAAATGCCAAGCCTGTCGTAATGATATAGCTCGTGAAACGGAGTTGCTGAAATGTACAGGCTGCTTGTTGAATTACCATTATGCTTGCGTAAATATGACAGCTACTTACTTTATCGAAAACATGCCACATTTAAAAAAGGTATGGCGATGCCCATCATGCACTAACGTCACGAACAGGCGAAACCGAAATGATAACACACCTGTGCGTAAACCATTTCTAGGCCTTAATGAGACTACTATGTCTGTTGACGATTCCATAGCTAACGACTCATACAAACATGACTCCAGTTTAAATATCGAGCCTGCGACGACTAACCTTGATATTCCTGACAAGCCAATCCTGGACGAAAGTACTTTACTTCAGCATATTAGCATACTACTAGATAATAAACTGGAAGAAAATAAAAAATCAATTCTCAACGAAATTCGAAATGCGGTAGACTTAAAAATTGACCAAAAAACTAAAACTCTAAAAAAATGAAATAAATAAGGTAACGGATACATTAGCAAGCGAACAATTGACTATAAAAGACCAAATAAAAATATTGACCGATAAGATTGAAAAGTTAGAAATAGAAAATAACACATTAAAACAAGAAATAAAACAGAAAATCGTTCCACCTACAAGTTCACATCATCAGTGTACAGACAGCGTATTAAAAAAAATTGTGTTATATGGGTTAGATGAGAACGAGCACGAGACGGAAGCAGAACTACATTATAGGATCGTTACGGTTTTCCATGACTTTTTAAATATAGACTTGACAGGTTATCTGGAGGAATTCAGAAGAATAGGAAGAAAAACTCAACAACGAAGACCCGTAGTAATTGAATTATTAAGCAAGAAGATCGTAAAATACATTCTGAAAAACAGTAGACACTTCAGAAATACAAGACTTTCCTTATCAGAATACCTGGACGATTCTGCCCTACAACACAGAAAATACCTACAAGCTCAACTTCGCGCCGCGCGGCTTGATGGCCGCCACGCCGTCATTAGAAATAATAAGCTGGTTATAGATGGTAGCATTGTCCAGACTTACGTGCACATCCGGCCGTCTTCATCGTCACTAAAATCACCGCACAGCTTACCAAGCACTGCACTGAGCAACACACCTCGTGTCGCAAGCACCACATCACAACAAAATAACACCATCTCTCACACAACACCGGCTTCTGGCCTATCTTCTTACAATCATAGCTTTCGAAACTACTGACTATCCCAGCTTTAATATCATATTTCAAAATCTGCAGAGCATATTTAGTAAACAGCACATCGTTCAGGACTTTTTGGAACAAAATTATATAAATTTACATGCATTTTGCGCGACCGAGACCTGGCTATCGAGCGCCAAACTAGAACTAATCAGCTACCCCGGGTACAGCGCGGCCGCGGCTTTCTGCCGGCGCGAGCGCAGGGAGGAGGGACTGCTATCTTTCTGCGGGACGACTTCCAGTATACAGAAATTACAGAAATAACCAACTTGTCCATAGAACACTGCATAGAAATCAGCGCCATAACAATTCTTAAAATAAAATGTTACTAATTACTATCTATTATAATGGTAAGCGGAGTGATTTATTCTACAGTCAATTAACTAAACTACTTGAAATGCTAGTCAAATACAGGTCAATGGACATAATAATAGGCGGCGATTTCAATACGGATATCTTAAATAAAGGGACAGATTCGATAAAGTTACTCAATTTAATGCGCGAATATAATTTTGGTCAATTTGTTACCCAGCCAACTAGAATAACAGACAGCACGGCAACCTGTCTAGATTTAATATTCTCCAACTGTCATAAAGATAAATTATACGTTTCGGTGCATGATAATGGATTTTCCGACCATCTGAGTACTACTGTAAAACTAAAATTATTGCTTAATCCCAATAACAAATACCTTAATTGGAAAACTAAAAAAGACTATTTAATAAACGAAACATGGAAAAATTTAAGACTAAATTAAAAGAAATAAAGTGGTTAGAACTCCTGAACATGGACTCAAAAATTCAGTAAATGAAAATTATGAAATATTTAATAATACCATGGTGGCTATTTTAGACCACTGCATACCAAAACCGTGGTTAAATTAAATGAAAATATAAAATGTCACTGGCTAACTCGAGGGATAAAAACATCTTGCAGAAACAAAAGACTGTTAAAACCCATGGTTACACATAGTAAGCAAACAGCATTAACAAACTACTATAAAACCTACACAAAATTACTAAAAAAATTGTAAATCATTCTAAAAGGAATGAATATATTAAACAGATGAATAAATCTGAAAATAAAACAAAGACAATGTGGAAAATTATAAAAAACGCACCAATAAAAATATCCGTAAGCCAAAAATAAACCTAAAATTAGAAATAAATAATACAACCATCTCTGACCCCGAAGAGGTCGCAAATTCATTTAATGAGTACTTCGCGTCAGTCGGCTGCGCGGCCGCCGGCGCCGGAGCCGGCGCGCGGCCGGCGCGGCGCGGGCGCCCGGTCATCGCCCCCACCAATAATTCCATGTACCTGAAGCCGGCGGAACCCTACGAAATATATTCGACGATTAAAAGCCTAAAGAGCAAATATAGCCACGGTGTTGACGAACTGCCACCTATTCTCATTAAACACTGCGCAGAAGAATTAACTTTACCGTACTACTTATTAGTAAACCAATCGTTTGCGGAAGGAATATTTCCCGATCTCTTAAAGAAGACAATAGTTAAACCAGTATATAAAAAATCCTCAAAACTTGACTTAAAAAATTACAGGCCTATAGCCTTGTTACCTACCTCTTCAAAAATTTATGAAAAATTAATGCAGGTGCGCTTAAATTCCTTTTGCGAAAAATTCAAGGTCTTTGACGATTCACAATATGGTTTTAGAAAAAACAGATCTACAACATTGGCAATTTATACATTGATTAATGAAATAAAAAAAACCTTAAATGAAAAAAATACGCAATTACAATAATGTTAGATATGACTAAAGCTTACGACAGAATCCAACATGACATACTTCTGGAAAAGTTAAATGGTGTGGGCATTCGTGGAGTAGCACACGACTGGTTCCGCTCCTATCTAAGCGGGCGGGAACAATTCGTAGAAATTGAAAACTATAATATTTCAACAGGAATTATAGATGTGGCTAGATCGGCTCCAATACAAATTAATAGCTCAATTCCTCAAGGCAGTGTAATCGGATGTATAATTTTTTTACTCTACATTAATGACCTCCCAAAAATAATAGATAGCCCCTGTATAATGTTTGCGGACGACATTTCCATCGTGACATCTTGTAATAATAACTCAGATTTATATGACAAACTTCGTGAACTACTTGACCAAACCACTAACTGGATGACTGACCATTACCTAGAATTAAATTTTACCAAGACCAAAATCATGCAATTTAGACCCCACAAAAATCCCTCTTGACATTGATTTCGTATATAATAATAATACTCTAGAATTTGTTGACGCAGCTACGCTACTAGGCATAGACATTGACACACACGTAAATTGGAAGTCTCATGTAACGAAGCTAAAATCAAAATTATCCAGCTTCATTTACGCCCTAAGAGAGCTACGACGAAGCACCGACTTCGACACATCCTTATCGGCCTACTACGCGTACGCTTACTCCAGGCTGACCTACGGGATCCTACTTTGGGGTGGAAGTGTTGATGCCGCCGACCTCTTCATCCTACAAAAGAAATGCGTGCGTATCCTCGCCAACGTCAAATTCCCCGATATAAGTAAACCACATTTTCATAAACCCTATTTCATTGACTACAAAATTTTAACTTTGACATCACTTTATATATTGGAAAACTGCAAATTTGTTAAAAAATATCCAAATTTATTTAGCAAAGTATCAGACAACTGGCGCTACCCGATTAGGACATTATACAAATACAACTTAAACGTACCAACATCAAAACTAACTTTACATAGTACCGGTCCGCATGCGATGGCTACAAAAATTTATAATAAACTTCCCAATAAACTTAAGGAAACTGAAGACGAGCGTAGGTTTGTCAGGACCTTGAGAGATATGTTATTGTCAAAAGCCTATTATAGCCTATCCGAGTTTTTAACCGATGACCTAAGAACCTTCGAGAAAGAAAACCAAGTACCTATTTGACTGTGAAATGAAACGCTTTGCTCCAAAATGACACTAAATTGCAATGCCCGGTTGGGGTACGTTGTGTTGCGACTAATTTTGTACTAATTTTGTTTTAAATGTACTTATTTATTACTGTAACATAATGAAGCAATAAATGATTGAGTATTGAGTATTGAAAAGAAAATGTGGCAGATCGCCTCCTAGACTTGGAAATAGGAGTTCTCTACGGTAAGCATGTGGTGCCTTAGTACCTAGTTAATAAAAGTTCTATGTAGTGCCAAATTGCGATTTTTTTCATAATCACATAGTAAGAGCGCCCGGTGTAAACCATAACATATGGGTTCATTTTTAATTATGTTTTCAGTTGCGAGTTGAGGGGCGATGTATTGCTATCTTAAGAAGAATGGTTTTCTAACCCATTTCAAGAACAGCTGTACAAAAAGCATCTTGATGTTGTTTATGATAGAAAACAACTCATAAGATCTGCTGGACTAGATGAAAACTGTGATAAGGTAAATATGTGAATCATAAGATAAAATAAATATATTAATCATATTCAAAGGATAACATGATATAATATATGTATATAGTCCTTATTATGCTTGGTAAAATAGTTTATAATTTGTTTCATTTTAGATGCTAAACAGCACTGAACCTGAAGCAAGGCCATCTACAAAGCAGACAGCCGCTGCTAGTAGAAAACGCATCATCATTTGAATACTGGCAGTGGTTACTACAACTGAAAATGATGCAGGTCCATCCGCAAAACAAATGACAATGCGACCGCTGACATAAAGCAAGTGACTACTAGAATGCATCAAAAAAATATGAGGTTGGTATACTGAAGCAATTTAAAAATAAAACACTAATCAGAAAAAATAACAATGTAATTGTGTTAGAATTTAGTGTAGGTTTCATTATCTCAACATTTAACTATTGTGCTTATTCAATAACACTATAAATAACATCATTACATGCTATCCATGGTTTTTTAATTATAATAGTTTAGAGTGATGGGATGAGCGGGGCTTGTGCCGGATAGTGATATAGTGAGCAATATGCTTGTCCATAACAGGAGCGATACATATCTCTGCCATGTAATATTTATCTAGATACATTGACCCTTAAAGCCTTGCATTGCAATAACAACAATTAAATGTATTACTTTCAACTAAGTGATGATGAAATCTATAATGCTGATGTTAATTAACTTTCAGATGCTGAGCCTTTTCAAACAAGAAAGAGGACCATCGAAGAAGGCAGAGTTTGAAGAAAATAATATAAAAGCGACTGCGACTCAGGCTGATAAGTCTCATTAAGGTGTAAACATCACATTTTAATGTCAGAGTTCAATTTTTTTTTGCTCTTTTTTGCCCAGTAAGATGTGCAACTATTTCATGGGCTTATGGAACATTTTTGATTGTTCTTTACATATCATTTTTTTTTGTTTATGAATGTGATACAAAAGATTTTTATTTTATATAAGAAAGTCATGCCGTTTACATACTTAAAAACTAGAGATTATTTGAGGAAACTTTTTAAAATGATTTCTATTTTGCTAATGGCCATATTGTCCAAATACCTTTATAAATTGTAAAAATAAATGAATTGAAATAAATTTACTAAAACTTAACGCATGTTTTTGTTCAGGTCCACATGGAGCTACGGGCCATAAATATAAACAAGACAAGTTTCGTTTATATTTGGGCTGTAGTTCCTTGTGGTACGTAAACTACCTATTATATTCCAACGAAATTTGAAATTTTTCCGCCTACGCAAACAATACATTTCGAAATTTCCCGCCTACGCAAATTTTTGATTTTAAAATTTCCCGCCTTGAGCCTGGAAAAAGTTTTAAGGGGGGCAAACGATAGATGGCGCTACTTTTTCATGAAGTATGGAGTTGGCATTCTTCTCCGTGAGTATATGTTCTGTGGTTCTCTCTTGGCTTTCGACGCGTGTGGTCGGCACTGAACCATCGTGCGTTCTACGATACGTACTTTGCTATAAAACCAACATTGTTACCTGTGCTTCATAAATTCAATAGGGAATATGCATGCATTTTTTTTTATATTTTAATTCACTTTTTACATTATTATAACACAATAAAAAATATAAATACTCTTGTAAATATACAAATTGATTTTTAAAATAATATTTAAAATATCGATATATAATTTGACCAGTTTAAACGCCGCCATCTTTCCCGCGCCTGCATGACGTCACAGGCCACGACTTGTGTTTGCTTACTACAAGTGTTGCAGTTACTTTGTACCGATTTTTGAGTTGTGCTAGCTAATCAAACGATGAAGAACACGAGTTTTCTCTCTAACACTACTAGCTCAGTACGAATATCGACACCGTTAAAGCAGAAAACATGTCATGTCACGTCACATTTGGTTTCGACCAATAGTGATGCGTTTCGCAAACTTGAATTTCCCCGCACCTATTTTGCACTTTTTAAATAATATTTTTATAATTAATAACCAACTAAATAATAAAATAATTGTTTTGGCATAATGGCGGGACATTAAGGATTCAACGAAAAAAATCAAGCCAATTTATACTACATGCATATTCCCTATTGTGTTAGCGAGTTTTCATCCAACACTACCTGCCGCTACGCCCGCAGCAGAAGCATGCGAAGAATAATGATGATGGCGAGACTATTTCCGCCGACATAATAATATGTATTTTTAATTTTTAATTACCTTGATGCTGACGTTTCGGCAGCGTTATACAACCGCAGTGGTCACGGGAATACGGCGGGGCGGCTGAAACCTCGAGGTATTTATAATAATAATAATAACAAAGGGTGTGGAGGTCGAGGCTTTTTAAATGCCAAGAACCTTCACAACCGCGAGGTATGCAGTCTTAGGGATTATTTCCGCAACAGTGAGTCCGGGATGCATCGTGATGTTGTGGCAGTTGACAGGAGCTTCACGCCTCTTTCAATGGCAAACGAGAACTGGCGCAAACCATCGGTGCTCAGCACTGATGATCGCAAGGAAGTATGGAAGAGCAAGGAGCTGCACGGGCGGTTCTATCGGGCCCTGACGGGCCCCGATGTGAATTTGCTCGCGTCGGTGAACTGGCTACGCTTCGGGGACCTCTTCGGAGAAACCGAGGGTTTTGCCTGTGCAATTGCTGACGAAGTTATCAAGACGAACAATTACCGGAAATACATAATGAAGGACGGTACGGTCGACATTTATCGGGCATGCCGCCGTCCAGGCGAATCACTTCGTCATGTTATTTCCGGTTGTTCGCATCTTGCTAACGGCGAGCACTTGCACAGACATAACCTAGTAGCCAGGATCATCCACCAGCAGCTTGCTCTTGGATACGGCCTTGTCGAGTCCGAGGGGCCCTACTATAAGTACGCACCTCTGCCAGTTCTCGAGAATGGTCGTGCGTTGCTCTACTGGGACCGCTCTATCATCACGGACAGGACTATTGTCGCCAATAAGCCTGAAATCGTGCTGGTAGACCGGTCCGAGCGCCGGGCTGTAATCGTCGATATCACCGTGCCACATGACGAGAACCTCGTGAAAGCTGAGAAGGACAAGCTTAGCAAGTACCTTGACTTGGCTCATGAGGTTACCGCCATGTGGGTTGTTGATTCGACGATCATAGTCCCAATAGTTGTGTCGGCAAACGGCCTTGTAGCGAAAAGTCTCGACCAACATCTCAAGAGACTTTCGCTAGACGGTTGGATCAAGGGTCAGATGCAGAAGGCGGTCATCCTCGACACGGCGCGCATCGTCAGGAAGTTCCTCAGTCTGCAGCCCTAACCAACGGTAGCTTGGGCCCTGCCCCCGCTGCTCAAACTAGGTTTAGGTTTTTATAATGTTTTTATGTTATTTTATATAAATATTGTAAAAACTTAGACTTAAGGAAATAAAGATATACGTGAATAATAATATTTTTTTTATTGACACCAGTTATGTGGATTACAACTGACCTTAATGTAAAGTAGAATATTACATAGGTAGAAACAAAGATAGTAAGAGCTTGTTAACATTAAGATGATGAGCTTCAAATCTCCGAACTAAGCTTGAAGCTTGTACTTCAGAGATCCGTGCTCTCCCTAATTAATCTGTTAGGTGCTTCTTTATTAGTATGCTCAACCTTATATTTGTTGGAAATTTACATTTACATTTGTTTTATAGTATAGAGTGACGATACGAGCAAGGCAGGTGCCTGATGGTAAGCAACATGCCTGTCACACAACAGCACAGTGACACACACCTATTGGAACGCGAAGAGTCCAAATTATAACCTAGCACTGCACTGCGCTTGTCACCCAAATATATAAGATATTATATCTCGAAGCCCTGTAATTTCTCTGGAAACACTGCCCTTCAAACCGGAACAGAGTAATGTTTGCTCATTACTGCTTGGCGGTAGAATAGCTGGCAAAGGTATGGTACTTCCCCAGGCGGAACCTGCCAAGAGTCTACCACTGCAAAAAGGCCGTCTTCCTTGTTCGCTTTCTGCTAACTTTGCACTGAATTCCGAATATCTTCAGATTATGCAACTAACATACCGCTGCCAAAACATAAATCCTTCCATGGCCCGGCTGGGAGGGGCCGCGGTTCGGTTATAGACATCTCGGAACTAAGTGAAGAGACTATTGGATTTTGTAATAAATTGCATTAGAATAGACATGGCGACTAAAACTAATTAGACAGTCAGATTATTAAAAAATATTGTTCTTGTATTTTTTTTGTTTTGCAAACAAAAAATTACGATGACATTGTTTAGCAGCTTCGAGTGACGTCACGTCTTTGTTAGATTATGACTGGCCTCGTGGCTTAGTGGGTAGTAACTCTGCCTGCGAAGCAGAAGGTCGTGGGTTCGATTCGCACCCAGTGCAAATATTTGTTTGATGAATTCAAATGTTTGTACTGTGTCTCTATGTATAATAAGTGTGGGTGTTTCTATGTATAATAAGTATGTATATACAACTTTATAAGTATTATATCAGCTATCTGGCCGCCATATTACAAGCTTTGCTTAGTTTGGGGTTAGATGGTGTTGTGCGCGAATTATCCGCCAATATTTATTTACTTATTTATTATCTACTAGCTGACCCGGCGAACTTCGTACCGCCTAACAGTCAATGAATGTCGTGTTACTTTTTAGCTGAACTAATTTAGGTTTTGATGCACGTAAAACAATGATACAAAATAATATATTTATATAGATAGAAACAAAAAAGTATTTTATTATGATGAATGATGATAAAAACATACATACAGAATGAGAATTAAAAAAAAAAAATTAAGTACTTCAAACTCATGTCAGAAAAAAAATATTGAAAAATGTTGTGCAGATTAGGAATAAAAAAACACGGATTAATTCATTAATAGGATTTTCATTCAAGGACTTTGTGGTAAACGACATTCTTTGTTTTTTGGTCAGGCGCAAGAACAATAAAGCGGATAAAGAATAAAGCGGATGGTTTGCCACTAAGGCAGCACAAACCAGGCGTTTCACCAGCAAACTTCAATGCTCCACAATGCTGGCATACAACGTCCATTGGACCAATGCAAACTAAACGATGCAAGCTGTAGTCGATGGTGCAATCATACAGAAACGCTGCTCGATTCAAATCAATACTTGAACCATTTCTT
Source organism: Ectropis grisescens (assembly GCA_017562165.1). Classification (NCBI taxonomy): domain Eukaryota; kingdom Metazoa; phylum Arthropoda; class Insecta; order Lepidoptera; family Geometridae; genus Ectropis; species Ectropis grisescens. Next base: position 9,329,325 of record CM029784.1, on the reverse strand, counting down.
CTTGCACTTCGAAGATTATTCCTCTGTGCATCTGTACGATAAGCTCAACGATTTCTCGTTTCTAACCTAGCCGTTTCACGGGCTGCCTCTTTTTGCTCTTGTGTTTGAGAAGAACGGATTAAGGCCCTTCTTTGCTCCATACTAACGCGGCGCTGTTCTCGTGCAATTTCTCGTTCTCCATCAGATAATTGACTCGCGATATTCCGTTGCTTCGCTGGGAAAGATTAGATCTTCTAGAACGCGGCATTGTGATTGAAATGTGCACTCGCATAAAACCCCCCAATATAATAACAGTGCCTGAACTTTCGAGTTATGAATAGCTTACCAAGAAAAGTCATAGACAACCTATAAAAAGACATTTACTCTTTTGTTAACCTGTAGATTTTTTTCCTTAATCTTATAACCTTTACCAACTGATTTTTTATTCCCTGAATTACGTTTCTTTTCGATGATTTTATGTTTTTACTGTAGAATAAATCTTAGGTATTATTTTCGGGAATTAAAAATTAAATAATTAATACATAATTTTCGAAAATTAATGTCTAAAACAAACAAATATAACAGTACTTACCTGAACTTTGTAGACATTTTACAAAAAATAAATTTCTGAACGCACACATGATGTCTTCAGAAAAAAATAAAGTTGTGGGTTAAAAGTCACAGCAACCAGGTCATAAGCTCCAAAAAAAAAAAAGTTGTTACGCTGTTTGACAGGATTGGACAACAAATTATGTTTGACATGTAATAAACAAATCAGCATCTATTGAAATTATTAAGTATTCATTACACATATCGAGTTTTCATTGTTTTTAAGATGTATTCTGTTATTCGGGACGGAAACAAATCCAACAAATCAAAAACCATGGCAATCGGTCCAGCCGTTCTCGAGTTATAAGTGTTGTAACAAACACGACTTTCTTTTATATATATAGACTAGATGCCCGCCCCGGCTTCGCCCGTGGTATATTATATAGCACTCATCGGGATCCCGTACATATCCAACGGTGAAAGAATGACTGAAATCGGTTCACTCATTCCTGAGAATATCGATTTCAAACAAAAAACCTCTTCAGCAACCTGCTACGCCACCTGTCGGAAATTGGTCGTACCAACTCAGATTTAGAAAAAAAAATTAGCAAAGGTTTATATTCGAGGCACAGATTACTAAAATTCAATGACGCAATTTTTGACACATGCTGTCATGTGTCATGTCAAAGCACGAAACGTGCGAAAACTCTCAAAAGGGGAATATTTTTTCCCGATTTTGTTACATTCTTGTTTCATGCTCCGCTTCAATTAATAGTAGAGTTATTTTCTATAGCCTAAAGCCATCCTCGATAAATGGACTATCCAATAGAAAAGAATCTTTCAATTCGGCCCAGTACTTCCCGAGATCCTAGCGTTCAAGCAAACAAACAAACAAATAAAAAAAACAAACAAACTCTTCAGCTTTATAATATTAGTATAGAACTCATCGGGATCCCGTACATATCCAACGGTGAAAAAATGACTGAAATCGGTTCACTCATACCTGAGAATATCGATTTCAAACAAAAAACCTCTTCAGCAACCTGCTACGCCACCTGTCGGAAATTGGTCGTACCAACTCAGATTTAGAAAAAAAAAAATAGCAAAGGTTTATATTCGAGGCACAGATTACTGAAATTCAATGACGCAATCTTTGACACATGCTGTCATGTGTCATGTCAAAGCACGAAACGTACGAAAACTCTCAAAAGGGGAATATTTTTTCCCGATTTTGTTACATTCTTGTTTCATGCTCCGCTTCAATTAATAGTAGAGTTATTTTCTATAGCCTAAAGCCTTCCTCGATAAATGGACTATCCAATAGAAAAAGAATCTTTCAATTCGGACCAGTACTTCCCGAGATCCTAGCGTTCAAGCAAACAAACAAACAAACAAACAAACTCTTCAGCTTTATAATATTAGAATAGATGTATATTTTTGTCGATAATAAATAATTTGAGTAAACAAAAAATACGTGATCCATATTTTTGTATAATTCACCTGACTGATTAATAAGAATAGTATGTGTTTGACTCAGTCTTTATCCCAATCACATATTTTGCTATTTTAGCTATTTCGTTATTATGAAAACTCTCTCTCTCTCTATCTTCCTGGCTACCTTTATCCAATATGGTGGTAGGGTCAGCTTTCCTACTTGCTTCTCCACTTCGATCATCGGACAGCTTGCATTTTTTCATGTCCCTTTGCACTACAGTCCACCTGGTGTTGGGTCGGCCTCTGAATCTTCGATCAGAGGAGGACAATTTCAGTCCCAAGTTTCTTAAGTACTCGGGTGGCTTTCTCTTCGTTATTATGCAAATTAAAGCTCATATTTTAATAATTTTTTTCTGCGAATTTTTATGTCAGTTGTTGAAATAACTGCTAAATAAACAATTAGCAAATTATTGCACCAAAGCTTTTTTTATCACTTTAAAAAGGGACAATACAATAAAAGGTTGTAATTTTAATATCCTACCATCTTAAAAATTTATAGTTAGTCCGTCAGTTAGATTGCTAAAAAATATTGTTCACGTATTATTTCTTTTGTTTCATAAACAAAAAAAACACAACGATACAGTGCTTAGAAGTTTCACATGACGTCACTTTTGGATACGATTTTTACCCACAAGTGACGTCACGACCCTCACTCTGGAAGTTTGTATATCTTTGTTTAATAATTTGATAAAACAAAAAATATTTCCCATCAATGTTTCCATGATCTAGCTGACGGACCAATTAGAATGGTTTATTTTTGACCCCGTTCACATCCCTTTTGATAGTCCTCCCATTAAGGTTACGTTGTAAAAGGGTTTAACAACAACCATAACATAGAATTGAATAAATTTATCATCCCGTAATTCACACTCACAAATATTTGCTCCAAATGAAATATTTTTAATGTATGCGTATTTTTAGCAATAAAGACAAATTTTGATATATGAAAAGTTAAGTATTATTTATATCTTAGTATTGTATTCGTTTATCTGTGCTGTGTAAGTAAATCAATAACTACGAAAATACGAAACACAATTCAGATTGTATGACATTAGTACTCTACAGTTCTACGGAACCGCAAGTGTATCGATATTTTAACACTAACTGCGCCCCGCGTCTTACCAGGTTTCAATAGTATAATTTATTTTCGACGAGAACTATTTGAGAGTAAAATTTCTACAAACTATTAATTACAATTGAATCGTTCTAACCGTAGTTATTATTTTCATCAAGTAAAATTAGGCTATGAAATGCATTATAAGATCAGCTATCTGTTAGTGAAAGTCTTGTCACAATCGGTCCAACTGTTTCGGAGATTAGCCGAAACATACAGACAGAGAGACGGTCAGACAGACAAAACAATAAAAAAACACTTTTTTTCGAAATACTATACTTGCATTTGAGCTTAGTAAGAAGCTGTTCATTTGAATTTACAGATACTCCAATTTTATTTATTTGTATAGATAGTGTTCATTTCAATTGAGGTCTTATAAATTTCTCATACCAAAAATATTTGTCTACCAACAAGGCAGACCAGGAGCCAGCACAAATGATAACAAATGTTGCTATAAATCATACCTTCTAACTAAGCTTGGAAGCAGGTGTAACGTTGTCTCTGCGATATCACCGGCCTCGGCCTCTGCAGTACTAATAATGATATATACCTATTTGTATTTTCATCCTACTTCGTATAAGCGGGGGCAATCTCGAACTGCAGGCGTCTTTGTTCCTGGTATAAGCTAGGTCGTAGGTAGGAGTGAACTAAGCCTGTATTCCGAGAGATGGCACCAATTTTTGTGTAGGCGTTCGAGGGAAGCTCAAAACCTGTTACATACAGCACCCTTCACATCGCAATATTTCGCGTCTAAGCACAACGTAACGCATCGCGACTCATACAAACGCACTGAGACGCAACGTGCCGCATCGTAACGTAACGTAATAAAAAACTTAATTCTATTTAAAACAAATTAGTTTAAATTTAGTTCGTTTAAAATTTAACTTAAAAATAACCCACCAAAACCATAATAATTGCTAATAGAGTAAGATCCCAGAGCCGCCAGACGTCACGTATTTTCTGATGAACGAAATGTGTACCATTGAGTAGAGTTAGTACGTACTAAGAACACATGCTTACCCGCTAAGTTGCTTAGACGGCCAATTTTGAGATATGGGGTCCAGAATGTACATAAACACATTTATGTACGAGATAATGAGTTTAGGCGATAACTGGCCCCTTAGATCGGTCTGTCTTTTCGGAAAAGGCTTTGAAATAGTTGTCTGATAAAAAATATATACAAATGGAGGATGAAAATTTATGTGTAGTTAAGTTATTATTTTGGGAGTTTTAAAGCGTCTGTTAAGCAAAACGGCCGACGGAAAGTGTCTGCGAGTATTGGGGCCTTATTTTTAGAGATATTGCCTATAACATACGTGAAAATCAGTTTTGGACACCATATCTCAAAATTGGCCGTCTGAGGAAGTTAGTAATTCGGGTAAGTATGTGTTCTTAGTACGTACTAACTCTACTCAATCGTCTACATTTTTTTCATCAGAAAATACGTGACGTCTGGCGGCTCTGGGATCTTGGACTATAAGTTTTATGTGAAAATGTTGCTCGATGCAAATATTAATTCAATGGAAATATTAATTTTACATCAGAGTCTGCTCCCACAAGGAGAGAGCTAAGTTACTGCGCCATCACGCTGGCTAAGTGCGGGTTGGCAAATGATGCATTCGGGTTTTCTCACAGTTTTTTTCTTGGCGTCAGAGCCCGTGGTCATGATAAACTCGTTTGATATACCAGCACTTAGTAAAATGAAGACCATATAAATAACGATTGCCGATTAAGGCTTCACTTCTGCCGTGCTTACACTTATATTTTATTTAATACGATAACAAGGTCTTCTCTCTTGAATTGTCTTCCAGAGCCATAATAACCAAGAGGTAAAAAATGCTTACCTACTAAATCTTCATCGTTATTATTTCCAATAAAACCTTCTCATATACTGGTACCCAATCAAAAACTGTCCACCTTAAAATATAAAGGATCCAAACAAAATTCTAAAAAAGCTTCCGTAGAATGTCATTTTCCCCCTGTTTACGTAAGGTATTGACGAAAAGTAATCGCGAAGGGAAGGGATGGCCCTTAAGGCCCTTATTGACAAAACGTGCCTGTAGTCTCGGAGAAATATTAAAAATAATCTACCTTGGAAGCCTCCGTCGACAACCAGTTCAAAAAGATTGAAAAAGTGAAGTGGAGTGCAAATGAAACAGAAAATTATTTTCCGTTTAACAATAACGTTGGTTTATTTACTTCATGTAGCACATCTGGGGGGCACTAAGTTCAGGTTTTTTTGATCTTTGAACCGATTTGTTTGCTTACTTCAACTTTCGGTAAAAGTGATTGAATTATTTGTTTATTATTGAAGTCTTTCATCATCATCTTGTCCTATCATATGCCTGTCCCATGATATGCCACTCAGTCCATCATCAGTTGTTCTTCCTCAGCCCCTACCTGCGTCAGATATAGGTACGTATTTTATCACTCCGTCTAGTTTCAATGCGTCTTAAGCTACGTTTGCCGATTTGTGTTCGCGTTTATAACAAAATTTGCAGCATCTCATGGTCATACCCGCGTAGTTCTCGTTCTTTTTTTACCGGGATAAAAAGTAGCATATGTGGAGTAGCTTATTCCAGGATCCCGATCCGATCAACTGTTGCATTTATTTATAATATTAGTAGGATTCGTTCCTTGAAACTTACAAAAACTACCACCCCTGTTTACCGATGAATTATAAAATACATTTGTACAGGATATTTTATATGTAATCCGGATCATAGGCACATAACATCTCGAAGCCCGAAAGGTTGAAATTTCTAAAAAATACCAGCAAATCCTCAAGCTACGAGTACGCTGACCGGAAAATAGCAATACCCGGTCGTAGCCGACTTAATCAACATCGTATATATTCCTGTTATAAACAGGCGTGTAGCTTACCATCACACACATGCCCCGCTCGTCCCATCACTCTATACTATACAAAAATTACAAATAACTATCACCCCTATCTAACGATTTAATAGATTTATAGATCATAGAGGTATAATCCGGATCATAGGCACATCACATCTCGAAGCCCGAAAGGTTGAAATTCCCTAAAATACCGGCACATCCTCTAGCCACGAGGCAAGCTAACCGGAAAATAGCGGAACCCGGTCGTAGCCGGTTCAATGAACATCGTATAATGAGTCATGATGGAGCCGGGCGGCGCCGGCGTCCTCGTAATGACGACGCGCTGTCCTATTTAATAACTTGTTTACCCCAATACTGGCTGTCACACCGAATCGAACCGCTGAAACAGTAGACAATCCGCTTATTATAACATCGCTTATTTTGACCAACTGCTTAATATGACGTAATTACGCACAAAATGTAATTACAAAGTTTTTTTTTTAAATAATATAAAATATTATCATTGTATATTTTGTGATAACGTGTATCGCCCCGGTAAATATACATAGGTATAGATAGCCCTCAGGGATCATGAACATATCCAACTGTGGAAGAATTACTGAAATCAGTCCAGTAGTTCATGAGATCATTAACGCATTCACACAAATAAAATCTTCAATTTCATAATATTAGATAACAAAGTCGGATATAATGACTTCGCTCGTTCGCTAATGACATGACGGTTATTATGACCCATCTCACATTTTACCATTTTATTAGTCTTAGTAGTATTAAATTAGTAGTCCGTTATGTTACCATATTTCGACCCTATTCGTTCAGAAATTCCGACGTGATTGAGCAACTAAGATCTAAATGTCCAAACTTTATCGTTTATAACATCAGTAGGAAGCAGGATGTTGAAGTCTTAGTGAGTTATTGATTGTTAAAGGTCGCGCAGTGTTTGTTAATGATTATGCGAAAAAAGTTACATGTCGGTTATTACGACGATTCTACTGTTATAAACTATCAGCACTTCGGTTTCATCCTCGTAGATACTGTTTTCGTTATTTTCTTCGGGATAAAAAGTACTTATTCCGGGTAGTAAATACTTCTAAGACCACCAAGAATATGTGAACAAAGTCTTACGATGATTTGTAAAGTACGCGTGAAAACGTAACAAACAAACTTACTTTCACGTTTTCGTTTATTAATAAGTGAATAAACTATGGTTGTATATTAGATATTATAAATCCATATTTATTTATTTATTCAATGAGCACACAAAACAGAAAGTAATAAACACAAACTATAACATAAGAGTATACTGTATAGAACTGTATTACATTCCAAACTATGTGGGCCTAGAAACAACATTTGTTTAAATACAGTGGTTGGATAGTAATAATATTAAATTAGAGATAAAACAAAGAAAATTAGGCCAACAGATCTGAACTTAAAACTAACATGCTTTAAAACAGTAGATAAATAAGATATACACATAGAACATTATAACACAACGGATAAGTACATAAACATTGTGAAACAAATATAATAACTGTATTAGAATAATACTAATATTAGAATGGTGTCCCAAGCAAAAGGGTAGACCAAGTAAAATGTATCTTATTTTCCATACCCTTTGCTAGTGTTTACTGGCTTTGACGAACATCGAGTAGTCTTACTTCACCTACTGTTCGGTGTAACGGTGTGCCGCTTTTAATAGCCGCCGCTGTATCATCGCTCGTTTAATAATCATGATCAGCGTTGTTTACCGGAGACCTCTTCAGCTCCCTTAAATACACCTTTTAATTTTAATATCACTCTCAAATTGGATTATTCATTAGTTATGCAGAAATTTCATATTTAAATTGAATAAACCAGGGGCCTGAGAAGACAATTTAATGTTATATACAGGTTATCTGTATCGGGTCATTGAATTTTCCTTTAAATTCTTACAATGGTGCATTTACAGAATGAAAAATCATAACAAAAAATAGTTCCGTATTCAAAAGATTTAGTGTGTAATAACTTTATTAGAAACAACTGAATGTTACTATTAATGTCAATTATTTTCCATATTTTTTCATACAATTACCGATCGGTCATATCTGTCAGAGTAAAAACGGATCATTGTCAGAAAGATAAAACTTTAAAGTTAATCTTTTTAGTTATTGAAAAGCTTTAATATTTATCAAAAATACATAATAAACATGAAATGTCAGTGAAAAAAATGTGTAGAAGTCAATATCAAAATAGTGATTTATCACTGTCGAGAAAAGTCAGAAATTCAGAAATACTTTTCCTATAAAAAATGCTTAATTGAAAGTCTATGGCAATCATAATTAGCAGAAGGAGAAGAAGGTCAGAAAAGTTAGGAAACACATACATATTTTTTCACACGTCCAGTTTCGTACTAAGAAATTTCGCACGAAACTCATTTGAAAACAAAACCAAAACATAATTTTATTATTACATTACAAGAACATTTTCACCTTCTCTGGATTAATTTTCCGTAGTTATGGCAATACAATTTTACAGTGCTGTAATAAAAACTCACTACATAACAGTACTTTCATAACCACAGCTTGTGCCTAGTTCCCTTTGTTTCGTCCATTTTATAACATTTTTATTTTTCGTAGAAATTATTCTACAATTTCTTTCAAGTATGCAAGACGAAAAGATTATTGAGATTTTAAGTAAAACAAGGAAAAGTTTACTTCGGACTTTTATTCAACATTTGCTACATGAAATGGATTCTCAAATTTAATATTTCTGGTTTTTTGTGTTTACTTCTTGTTATTCGATTCAGAACTATTAAAATAAATATTTTGAAACATTTTTAGTTACTGATAAAAATGAAGAGCCATTTTGGAATATTGTTTACTGATTATGATAATCAGATTCATAATAAGTTTCCTTTAGATCTGTTTCTTCTTATAATAATCAATATTTTTAATCTACGGATAACCAGAGTCTACGGGCTACGAGGTGTCTACGAACTAGGAACTACGCTACATACCATATTACGTTGAAACTTATATATAAATTAGCAGAGTTCCGCAGTTTTACTCGCGAAGTCCCGTTTCCATCATTTTCCTGGGGTAAAAAGCAGCCTATTTGCTATTCCAGACTTTAATCTGTGTTCCAATTCAACACGATCTGTTGAGAAGTTACAACGTGATTGAGCAATAAAGTTCAAAACTTTCAAATTTATAACATTAGTAGGATGTATAACTGTATCTGAAAATTTTAACGCTTGCCAAAGACAGTACAATACTTGAGTAAAATAAAATCGGTATAGATTTTTTTTACATTTATGCCGTGAAACGAACAACGAAACAGAATCGAGCTCAAATCAATTGCTTACGTTACGTAAATTGTAATGTATGTACCTGCAGATAGAAAAATAATAAAAATCAGCTTAATAGCTCAACAGTGTCACTGCGTATGCGCTATGTATACAATTATACTCAACTCCCTGTAACTCTTTGTCAAGTTAGACAAAGACAAAAAGAGTGTGTGTGCTAAAACCACAGATTTACACACCACGCTAAAACTAAATTTAACTTCACTTCAAGACATCTAACTTGACTTGGTCATTCTTAGTGTGTTTAATCTGTGTTCTTAGTTAATCTTCAATTGTTCAAATAGATTCATTCATGCTTGATAATAATTGATTCATCATTCTCATCCATTTGCTTCCTTATCTCAATGCTTGGAGGGATCTATCTGTGCTTGTACCTTTTCCCTCAGTCCATTTGATGTACAACTACACAAAATTTACATTAAACTAACGACAATTACTTCAGGTAAAGTTACGAAGATACCACAACATAAGTTTTAAAAATAGAGAATACAGATAAACTTGCTACAGAACTCGCTGCTAAAATATAGTCCGTTATCTACCCCGCACAGTACGCGGTCTAGAATTCTCGAGCATTGTTATAAAAGCAAGTTTGCGTATTCCCATTTTTCTGGTTTAGGTAGAACCGGACACTCGCTAAAGGCGGTACAGCGGCAACGGCAGATTTATTTCAGTGTACGGTGCCTTTACTAGCCTGCAAAATGAGAGAAGAGATGATAAGTAGATACAAAACTATGTTATGACATACGAAAAATAACAACAAATAGTGATATACACCACAAAGCGAGTGCAAATGCAGGTGTGGTCACTATGCAAGCAGGTCTTAGCATTTCAGTGGATACGTGACATCTTTGTTAAGTTATGGATTTGTTATCCCCATACAATCAATCCAAAACAAATAGTAACGTAACAAAGGTGTTTACCACATTACCCACATAGACACAGACAGATAGATATTGATATCTAGATATTGATCTTTAAATAATGACGTAGCTAGTAGACTACCAATCTGTCTGGAGTGTCTTCAAATTGAGAGTGCATTGGCTTTTTCTAGATAAGCACGATCCATCGTAGACCCCATTGTCACTTAACATCAAGTGAAGAGTAAACCCATAAAAGTAAAAAAATAATTATCGACATGAATCATAGATTCCTTATATCGAATTAGAGGATTTATGTCGAATTTTATTATTTCACATTATTATACATGGTAACTCTTGTGTTGAATTCCGGTAGTGCCAACCTACCAACTATTCGTTTCTTAATTACCATCCTGCAAGCAGTTATTTTACAGTGTACCAACCTACGAAGTTTAATAGCATTAAAATAAATAGTTTGGTAGTTGGCACACAAGATTCAATTCTCTTTTTCTCATCAGCGCCGAAAGATGGTCGGCAGCAATCATTTATGGCATTGTTAAATCATATTGTGCCCATGTATGTACCTTTGTGGAAATAAGTAAATAATAATACAAGTACAAAGGAATAACGGAGTTTCATTATAATACTAATAACTATAACTCATCATCATCAGCATCAGCCGCAAGACGTCCACTGCTGAACATAGGCCTCCCCCTAGATTTCCACAACGAACGGTCCTGCGCAACCTGCAACCAGCGGTTTCCAGCGACCTTTGTGAGGGCATCTGTCCATCTAGTGGGAGGCCGTCCAACACTGTGTCTTCCGGTTCGTGGTCGCCACTCGAGAACCTTTCTTCCCCATCGGTTGTCAGTTCTGCGAGCGATGTGGCCTGCCCATTGCCACTTCAGCTTGCTTACTCTTTGAGCTATGTCTGCCACTTTCGTTCTTTTGCGAATATCCTCATTACGGACGAACTATATCTGTGTGGCTGTTAAAATCTACAACAAATTGCCAAACTATTTCAAAACTTGTATTATCTATTAACCTCATATTCGTAGTGAAAAGCAAATTATTGAAATACTAAACGGGAAATGATTTTACGATTAAAATAATTTTTTGATTGATAAATAAAATCACGCACAAGCACTGACTGCAAATTTGTTTATGTATGTACACCGGGTAGAGAATTATTTCCATTTTCGAAAGATTTTCCATTGTTCATCCCATGTTTAGTTTTCAATTTCCTTTTCAGATTTTTTTCCGTTCGATTCTACGACCTCTCGATTGTAAGTCGGACGTTCTCACCATTACGCCAGTGCAGCTTTTTCGGTGTCACTCATCATTATAAAAACGTGGAGAAACTTTACAAGGAACACCACAAACTTCTTACAATTTTAATACGATTTTTAGCTCCGAAAAAGGCAACAAAAGCACCAACAGCTATACTATTTACTTAATCCACTTACAAGCTCAGTTGTAAAGGTGCTTTCCACTTTCATAACAATTACGACCGCATCTGTACTGAGCTGTGCAGTCTGCAGGCGACTTAATGGAAGGCGCGGGTGCACAGAATTGCCTTGTGGAGTTCATCTCGATCTTAATAGGGAAGGAAGCAGAGATGGGCTGTGACGTCACAGGAGTTTTACCGGCAATTGTAGGGATGTGATGTACTTAATAGATTACTTACTCGAAAGGTAGAAAGCAACTTTCAACATCATACTATCAGTTAATATGCTAAAAGTCCATTGTCATGATGTTTGTTTTAAGTGATATCGTTGCCAAGTCTACCGATATTCACGCAGATTTGTATTAATTCGTAATTTGGTACAATTTGAGAAATATAATAGTAATACCTACTCAATTTACGATCGTATTTTTTTTTAATTATTAGTTTATAATATGACATTACCCAAGAGATGCTGGAACGGGCTACTAGTACACATCTAAAAATGACCTCTCGAATAGAAATTAGTGTATTTTTATCACGTGTAAACTATAGGAGCGAGAAATAAGCGGGTAAAACCGCGGGATGTTTCGTTTATATTTATTACAGAAATATACAGAAAATAGATAGACGAAAAATTTGGTGTTCCGATATTTTATGCAAGTATTTCAAGTAAATGAAGGGTCTTTCTCGTAGTAGTCTTTGTTATACATTAACATATGTTACCTAATTCCGTTTTTCATAGCACAGAGCTATGGAAGTCTCTACATTAAGTCTCACATCGGTGGGCATGTAAGATTTTCTAGAAAATATAGTTTAATAGTTAATCTAGAAAAAAATATTATCCATAAAATAATAGAGCTAATTACATAGAACATGTTTAATAATCTTAGAGTAACAATATTAATATCTTAATTTATAAAGTAATACAGCTGTCTCGTTTTATTCAGTTGCACAATTATGTTAAGTGTTTCTAGCGAGTAGAAAATAACAAAGAGAATGTAAGAACAAATGTAATAAGTACATAGCATACGCAGCCCACTAAAATCTTTCCACTGCTGGGACTCGGGGTTTTCTCTCGCAAGGAAAGAATCAAAGCCATAACCCACCACGCTGGCCCAGTGCGGGCTAGCGAATCACACATGACCTCGAAATATTCTAGGTACATATCGGTTTCCTCTTTACGTTTTCATTCACCGTTTTAAGTTAGCTGCAGTAAGTGTTTAAGTACATTCGTGGGTTTTAAGTAGTGGCACGCCAAGGTTCTAGATCCAAGGCCATTGACCCCCTCTCCTCTGGGCCTGCGAACTAGCTGTGCCCTACAGTGTAATCTGCGCCTTAGCTATCACTCTAATTTTTTGTTACCAAATACGATATGCGTAAATTAAATATTGAATTAAATATCGCACGGCAAACACTAACTTTACCTGGTACTAATGCCTGTGTGGTTATCCAGGTATATAACTTACTTTCAATGTATTTCAATTCATTGCAATCCAAATCTATTCAGTCGTTACAGAGTTAAGTGGGAACAAAGATACACACTTACAAACACACAAATTTTGTCATGTTTTATCATTAATGCGATAATATGAGTACATTAGCCTAGGAAAAATAAATTACGCATAATATATGTGTTTTCAGGGGAACAACACTTTCAAGTGAACAATATTTTCACCTTAGTCATGAAAACCCAACACGCTGTTCTAATTTAAAGAGAACAGAAAACCTGCTAGACTTAGAAACAATGACATATTATTTCGCGTCCAACTAGAAACTTGGAATGCGACACAATTTGGCTTGAGGTAATTTGTGTTCATTTGTGGAAACTACAATTACATGGTAACTTTGTCTTCTTTGTAGTTTTGCTGTGTTATGATTATTAGCATAGCTCCTGCTTTTATAAGTAGGAAAATATTTTTTTACAAAATAATACTTCTCATATGAAACTTATACTGAAGTAGGAACTACAAAATTTATAAAAGATTGATTTTGGAAATATCTGTTGCGTTCAATTTACAAAACTTTTAATAATTTTAGATGGTTTGCTTTGATTATTTGATTAAGTATTGTTAAATCTATTAAAAACTTTTTCTATATATATATATACACATTACACTTTAGCTTTAGCATGTTGCAAATTACATACTCTACTGCGAGGCGGTCACAATCTGAGCTAAAATATATGGCTAATTAGCTTGATTAATAGTTTTCTAAGTATCTTTTAAATGTTTTCGAATAAGCAAAAGTATAGCTGTGATATCCGTGGCTAGAACGTCAAATTTTGCAAGGCTGGCTTCGTAGGTTCGAACGCAGAAAATATTGTAAAAAAATCAGCATCGGCAAACATCATGTCGAAAACGGAATATTTCTAGAAAAACCTTTTTTGGGGCAGTGTTATCCTCCAACCCGCACGCTTGTAAAATAGGATTAGAAACAAGGAGAAAACAGTGTAGTGCAAAGTTAAAGTATCATATTTCATAACAAGGTTAAGGGACCGCATGCTCGCTATAAAGATAAGCCTGCATTTATAATTGCAGGGGGTTTAATAGCCTTAAAACACGACGCCATGCCTCCCTACGTCTTCTAACTGAAAATTAGCGCAAGTAAGACTTATGGAACTTAATATTATTTTCATTAAGAATATTAGAGGAGATTAGGAAGATATTAAGCCATTCTGAAATTCTATTACGCTGGATGGTTCACAAAGGGGGTGTTACGAATGGAGCGCGATGTTGTCATTACAATCAACTTTTATCAAGTATCCGATTTTGAACGAAACATTCTTTATTTTTTTCTAATTATATACATAGGTATGCAGGAATTAAAAGGGTTAATCACTTATTACAATAATAATTGATAAAACGTATATAACGTATAGTATAAACGTATAGTGTACGCGTACGCGTACTACTAGTATAAAATTTTAATGCTAGGAATAAAGATGACACAGATCATGAGATGTATTATATTAATATGTTATTCGCCTTAGCAGTTCAGAGTGACATAAAAGTACCTTGCTGGAAAAACACATTTAAGTAAATAAAAGATGGTCACAAAAATGAATAACCTAAGTAAAAAATAGGCCAATGTACAAATTAAATATATTTGTGACATCAACATTTAAATCTGAATATAACCTATCATTTTTAGTACAATCTTATTGATGTATAATTTTTGATGATTGTGACCTCAAACGAACTCAAAAAAGATACCATTTTGGCCTTATTCCACAAATCCTCTTAGGTTTTTCCCTGCCAGGGGATTTGCGGAATCGTCATAGTGATTAATTAGTTATTAGTAAATCATTTAGACAGTTTTATTGTAATTTTATGAAACTTCCTGTGAAGTTCGGTTACCACTAAAACAAAAAAAGATAGTTTCATAAATTGTGAGTATAACTGTTTAAAAAGCATTTATGCTCAAAACAAATCAAAGTCTGTAGTGATTGACCGTTCACGTAATATAAAGAATTTTCTGGAACCATAACAATAATCTGAAACTTCTAAACTATCCTAGCAAAACCTCAAGCGTTCTCCAACAAAACCCCAAACATTTTAGAAGTAGCCCAGTAGAATCGCAGTAAGAAATTACTCGAAGGTATTCTGTGCTCTCATTCTGGTAGTCATTACCTGTATTAAGAAAGCTAAGGTGGAATTGATGGCAGTTATTATTTGAAGGAACAGAAATCCAGACCGGTAAATGTCTGCTATTGTTCAAGTTTAGAGAAATATCCGAGGACTTTCGTGTATTTATGTTGTTTTGATTTTCCGTTATACGGACGATGATTGTGGAATTTGTGTACATCCCACATGGCGGTAACCTTGTCAGCCAAGTCGAGGTACTTGCTTAGCTTGTATTTATTTTAAATGGAGTTATTATGAGATCGATATATCCCAAAGTTAAGTAAAGGCCTTTTGCCCTTTTTGCACGGTAATCAAAAGATTACCGCTACGGCAGCATTGACGATCGTCAAAATAACACATGACACAAGACATCTTCTATTTTGGGATAGGCCGGTTTCTTTACGATGTTTGTTGCTACTGTTTAAACCTGTGATGAAGTTAAACTCGTGTATCTTGAAAAGGTACTCGGAGGTGTAGGCAGTATTCGAACCCACGACCTCACGATAGTGAAACCGGACATTCTCGACACGTCAAGTCATTACGGCTTTTTGCCTGCGATGAAGTGAAACTTTAACACACTTCTTAAAAAAAACTCATTTAAAAAAGGTCGAGTGAAGTGCCGTCACTCAGGTATCTTACACTAGCGGTTCGCCCCCCGCTGCGCCTGTGCTACATGTATAGTTTGTATAGTCAATAGCACTCAGGGTTCACGTACATATCCAACAGTGAAAGATTTATTGAAATCGGTCCAGTAGTTCCTCAGATTAGATGAATGAATGTTCAATGAATGAATGAATATTCAAACAAATAAACTCTACAGCTTTATTATATTAGTAAATGTACTTTGAATGTTTATTTGACACACCACAAAATTAAATTAAAACCAACATTCATTTCACAAAATATTCTCTTAACAAAAACAATTGCGAGGTGCATTTGTAATATAACGAGTAGTTAAACTAGTTACGGTTCTGTTTGTTCTAAAAGCGAGGACGGTGAAGACTTCTTCAAATTCAATTTACTTGGCGAGGGTTTAGCGACCACAATTACTGGGGAAATCACTTTAGGAGCCATCTCTACCTACGAGGTTTTAGACAAATAGAGCGTTGCGTAAATAATGCCCTTTTCCCAAAAGTAAGTTTTTGGTATCTATAATTTTTTCAGTTAGTGTCCACGCTGCTGTTACACATAATATAATGCATAGTAGATTCCTCATCGTACCGCAGTTGTAATATCAAGTGATATCGAGATACATGAAAACTAACGTGGTTATTGCACATTTTTAATGAATACACGGGTGGCTCGCGTATGATAGTAAGTCCAGTCCGACTTAAGTTTCGGCCGCATCCGGCGGCCTTTTTCCTTTTTTAAGGAGAGAACGCGCGCGATCTCGCTCCTCGTTTGGCACTGACATTCAGTTTTATATGTATACCGTTTTTTGTTGATTTAATGTATTTTTAGGAATATTAAAAATAAAATAGTCTTCTCTATACAAACCAGGGTGCTAAATTATATACTCATCCGTCCTCGCCTCTTTTGTAAAAAGGGCTATAAAGTTTTTGATTGACGTATTAATATTAAATTATAGAAAAATGGTCAAGCAAATAAATTGGCTAAAACTTTAGTCAGAGAGTCAGACCACATTATTAACTAAAATAAAATAATAGTTAAAAAACACGTTTATATAAAAGATCCAACTAATACTATAAAAAGCGTGTTTTCCATCACGGAACACCAGTGCCTATCTTCCGGATTCATAATCAGAATTTGAAACCTAATCGTGGTCAAGGCTCCAAAATCCAAACACAGAGCTATGATACGATGTGCCATCACGAAGCTCCTGTTCATATCTTCCGGCTCCATCATCCGATCAGTTCGACAGTACCATATTATTATATTGTCATCGGAACTAGGATTTAGTACGATAACATGGCCCGCCCCTCCAAGTTACTGTTTTAATGTGTGTAGTCACATCCTTACGAAAGAGTTTGTGTGTAGTTGTAATTATTCGTCTGCAGTAGCAGTACGCACACATGCGTGGTGGTGCGTTGTATATTCTTTCACAAATACATTCAAACGTTTTGAATTCTGGAGGGGCGGGTCATGTTATCGTAGTAAATCTCTTTTCATTACGCTACGATCCTTGGAAGATGGAAAAAATTAGTTACCTTAGAATTCATAATATAGTTACATACAGGTCGACCTTCTAAAAGCGTGTGAATGAGCAAGACGAGCGATATTTTATTAAGAACACTACTTTGCTGTCGGTAGGACTCTTAGCGGAGTCCTAGTCTAGTCTAGTCCTAGTCTTAGCAGAGCCTGGGGACCACACCTTTGCCAGTTATTCTCCCGCGAAGCAGTAATGTGTTCCGAGTTTAAGGGCAATATTTCCAGATAAAGTACAGGGCTTAAAGATATAACATCTTAGATCTCTGGGTGACGAGCGCAGTGCAGTGCTAGGTAATGATTTGGATTATTCACGTTCCAATAGCTGCGTGTCACTGTGCTGTTATGAGGCAGGCATGTTGCTTACCATCAGGCACATAGCCTGTCTGTCTCGTCAGACTTTATTTAAAAAAAAAAATAACAAAAATCCCTTTTTCCGTAACCCCAATGTAATAAAATAGTTCTCATAACACAAACATAACCAACTCCTACAATGTTCCAACTCGCTCAACGAGAAAATCTTTCTTTTTAACCCCCGACCAAAAAAAAGGGGTGTTATAAGTTTGACGTCGATGTCTGTCTGTCTGTCTGTCTGTCTGTCGGTCTGTCTGTCTGTCTGTCTGTCTGTGTGTGTGTCTGTCTGTGGCACCGTAGAGCTCAAACGGATGGACCGATTTCAATGCGGTTTTTTTATTCGAAGGTTGATATCCGTGCGGATGTTCTTAGCTATGTTTGGTTAATATCGATTCAAGATGGCCGCCTCCACAAAATGGCGGACAAAATATTCTTCACAACTTATCTCAATATGGGTATCAAATGAAAGGGCTTGACTAGTAGAATACAATACATAATAACAAATCTCAAATCCAAGATGGCCGCCACCACAAAATGGCGAATTACATTATTTTTTTCACTACTACCACAATATGGGTATCAAATGAAAGGGCTTGACTAGCAGAATGTTGTACAGATTACAAATCCGAGATCCGAGGTAGTCGGGGGTTAATCAAAATTTTTAATTTTGTTCTTGTTACAGGCTTTTAAAGTAGTCTGGCTGGGTTACCTTTGTCCGTTGAGTAGTTCGCAGGGATCTGTAAAATGCGTGTTGGGCCAACCGGGAGCAATGAATAAACTTAATTCGGGATTACTCAGATAAAGTAGTAAGCGAAAAGGAGCTTTGTTTAAACCACGGATACCCGTGGTTTAAACACACATTGTCGTTATTGAAATATCGTTCAGTTGTTTAGGGAAATCTTTAAGTCCTCGAATATTTTCACTAAATGTTATGTTTTTCTAAAATTCAATAAAACATTTCAGTCTGTATTGCTTGATTTTTGAAGGAATAACTTCTTTTGGCGCACTGATTTTTCCGGAGGGTGTAAGTGAGCTGATCCGTCACACTGTAAGGTAGAGGGTAGAGAGAAAGGCTTAATTCGGGATTACTCAGATAAAGTACTAAGCGAAAAGGAACTTGGTTTAAACCACGGATATCCGTGGTTTAACACACAATGTCGTTATTGAAATATCGTTCAGTTATTTAGGGAAATCTTTAAGTCCTCGAATATTTTCACTAAATGTTGTTTGTCTAAAATTCAATAAAACATTTCAGACTGTATTGCTTGATTTTTGAAGGAATAACTTCTTTTGGCGCACTGATTTTTCCGGAGGCTGTAAGTGAGCTGATCCGTCACACTGTGAGGTAGAGAGAAAGGCTCGAACGTTTGAACTCGAGACCGCAGAGTGTACACTTCACTGCTGTATCACTGCGTTTTTTATTTGTATAGAATTTTAAAAAAACTTTCTTCTTATTTACTACCCTACAATTACGATGTATAATTAAACTATATAATTCAAAAATCGGATGGCGATGTTTTCGCTTTTACTTTGTGGTCTTAAGCAGCTAAGTACACACATTTTAGAAGTGAAAACTTCATTTGGCGCGCCTGGACAGATTTTTCGTAGGCTGTGAATTGAATTCTAGCTTCACGCTCGAGTATGATAAAACATTTTCGGGTGAGTTCAGGATGCTAGAGCGAAAAAGAAAATATAGTGAACAAGCGCGTCAGAGCGAGAAAGACAATATAGTCAACTGCTCTTCGCTGTTGTGTTCATGTGTTTAGTATATTTGTGTTTTTATCGTGACATTAACTTCTAGGCTCCATCCACTTACCACATTAATCGAACCTGTCACGAAATGTTAAATTATGATTTTTTATGAATTTTTATCGAAATATTACCTATAAAACAAATAGCAAATACTAAAAAACTTGCGAGTCAAACGCTATTTTCGAACCGCGTAAAAATTTGTTTTTAATTTATGGCCATGGATACTAGTCATTCAGCCGCATGTTATTCTTGTGTTGCTGTGATTGCTAGGTATATTCAATTTCAATTTATAAATAATTTATATTTTTGATTGTTAAAATTATTTAGTATTCTTTAAATAGTTCATCATCATCATCAGCCTATCTTAGTCCACTGCTGGACATAGGCCTCTCCCAAGGCTCGCCACTCAGCCCTATCCTCAGTTATAGGTCTCCATCCACTGCCTGCTGTCTTCCGTATATCGTCACTCCATCTAGTCTCAGGGTGTCCTACACTACGTTTGCCGATTCGTGGTCTCCACTCAAGAACACGTCTACTCCAACGGTTATCGGTTCTGCGACAGATATGACCAGCCCATTGCCACTTCAGTTTGCTAATGCGTTGAGCTATGTCGGTTACCTTGGTTCTCTGACGGATCACTTCGTTCCGAATACGATCCTTCAGAGAAACTCCAAGCATAGCTCTCTCCATAGCTCGCTGCGCGACTTTAAATTTGTGGACCGCTTTGACTGTCAGTGTCCAAGTCCAAGTCCAAGTGTTTAAATAGTTAAATATTTCTTATTTTAGTTTTCGCTTCTGCCGCGTGGTCTTCAGCGATATTTTTTTTATTTTACCTTCCGTTGAACATAACTTACCTTGTCGGTGTAGTTAAGTTAAAGCAATGTTCGGTTTATTAGAAACGTCCACAGAAGAATTCCGAAGAGAGGTATCCTGTGAGGTAAATCCATTATTGACAACAATCGCTGTACACTGTTTCGGTCGTACATGCGGCTCACTTATTGGCTTCCTGTCTCCGAGTTCCATTGAGAAAATATTATATCAGCTCTAGAAACCATTTTAAAATGGTAGGAGTACCTACCTACGTATTAATTTTCTAGGAATTTATTTCAATGCTAACGACAAAGTAAACGCATGACACTAACATCTTTACTCATAATGTTCACTCAGATATTTGTATATTAAATTCACATTTACACATTTAATAAAATTTTAAATGTCCGTTTACAATTCCAACTTAACAGCTTTTCTCTAAGTGCGTATGAAATTATATTCAGAACATACATTTTCTTTATTTTTTTCACATAAAGAGTCTCGAGACGAGCAGCACATTTGCCTGATGGTAAGCAACATTCATGCCACATAACAGCACAGTGACACGTAGCTGTTGGAACATGACAAGTCCAAATCATTACCTAGCACTGCACTGCGCTCGTCACCCAGAGATCGAAGATGTTATATCTCTAAGTCCAGTAATTTCTCTGGAAACATTGCTCTTCCGGAACACAGTAATGTTTGCAAATTACTGCTTGGCGGTAGAATAACTGGCAAAGGTGTGGTACTTCCCCCAGGCGGACTCTGCCAAGAGTCCTACCACATAAAAATCAAGTTTTAGATATTTTATCTGTCTGCTAGGTCCAGCTACACTCTGAATATGGTGGATCAATTTTGCAGGGACTTTTACAGACAGATGGAATAATAATAAGAGATTTTGCCAAAAACCATCAGCATCATCATAATCAGTACACAGTCGTACACTGCTGGACATCCTATATACCTCTCCTAGGCCTCTCCAATAACCCACCACTCAGCCCGATCCTCTGTTTGACGTTTCCAACCACCACCGACTGCCTTCCGTAAATCGTCACTCTATAATCGTAGGCTAAAATATAGTTCCGCTTAAACATAACATTTAGGTCATCATCCATCATCATCATCAGCCGCAAGATGTCCACTGCTGAACATAGGCCTCCCCCCTAGATTTCCGCAACGAACGGTCCTGCTCAACCTGCAACCAGCGGTTTCCAGCGACCTTTGTGAGGTCAGCTGTCCATCTAGTGGGAGGCCGTCCAACACTGCGTCTTCCGGTTCGTGGTCGCCACTCGAGACCCTTTCTTCCCCATCGGTTGTCGGTTCTGCGAGCGATGTGGCCTGCCAATTGCCACTTCAGCTTGCTTACTCTTTGAGCTATGTCGGTCACTTTCGTTCTTTTGCGAATATCCTCATTACGGATTCTGTCGCGCAAAGAGACTCCTATCATAGCTCTCTCCATAGCTCGCTGTGTGACTTTGAGCTTCGTTATGAGGCCCACAGTGAAGGACCACGTCTCAGTTCCATAAAACATCACTGGCAACACACACTGGTTAAAGACTTTCGTCTTTAGGCATTGGGGTAATTTGGACTCAATGATGTGCCGAAGTTTCCCGAACGCTGCCCATCCGAGTTGGATCCTTCGCTGGACCTCTTTGTCGAAGTTGGATCTACCTAATTGGATCTTTTGACCCAGGTAGACGTATTTGTCAACAACTTCGAGTGTGGTATTCCCAACAATAACCGGTACAGGTGAGACATGAACATTTGACATGACCTTCGTCTTGTCCATATTCATTCTCAAACCTACCTGTTGGTATACTCTACTGAGCCCTAAGCATAGCATCCGCCACAATGACTATGTCGTCGGCAAACCGAAGGTGAGTGATGTATTCGCCGTTGATTTTGATGCCATATCCGTTCCAGTCCAGTAGCTTGAAAACATCTTCCAGCGCGGCAGTGAACAGTTTCGGAGATATAACATCTCCCTGTCTCACGCCTTTCTGTAACTGGATATGTTTTGTGCACTGGTCCTGTAGTCGGACAGACATTGTGGCGTTGCTGTAAATACACTTCAACACTGCGATATAGCGATAGTCGATGCGGCATCGCTGGAGAGACTGAAGGACTGCCCAGGTCTCGATGGAATAGAAGGCTTTCTCATAGTCCACATACGCTATACATAGTGGCCGATTATACTCCTCGGTTTTCTGTATAATCTGCCGGAGCGCATGGATGTGGTCTATGATATGATATTTAGGTACCTATACTAAATCTATTTGACATTCAATAGATAAGGTAAGCCTCGGGGCGCACCTAGTATTAACTGAAACGGGCAAAGCTCAACTGTAAGCTAAAATAATTCTCAATACTAAGCTAAGAACATAACATTTTAGCGAAGCCTGCTATGATTTAAAAGTTCTAAAATAAACTGGTATATACTGGTTTTATAAGCACGTATTGCTTATAAAAAAGGACCCTCTATTTCGTTATTTGTCTTTGAATATTAAGATAATTAACACTCAAAATAAATTCTAGAACTGTGTGAGTTAAAAAAATATCGTTTGATTGATGTGTCCCATTTATTTGCATCGAAAACGGATCCTCATTCACAGTAAATTACATTCAATTGCAATGTTTGATCTTGTTCGAATTTAAATTTAAATCATTTGACAGCTCGATAACAGGATACATGAGTATTTGTGTGTTTTAGTGTTATTTTTCAGCACATATGTTATTGAATTAAGCGTATACACTATACTTGCATACTTGCACTGTACAATAAATGCAGTTTTCGTCTGTTTATAGACTCGTCTTCGTTGAAAGGCTATTTCGTGACATGCCGTCATACTCGTATAGGTACCGGTGCTGCGTGTGTCGGATTGAATGCCACATAACCGCAATATTAATATAAGTAGGATACATTGAGAGAATCTTCTTTGTGTACTATAATTGTAAACTTTTCTGTGAATATTTATGTTAATTTAATTTAAATTACGTTTTCCATGTCTTCGTAAAAAATAATGTCTCACTTAAACAAGAACAAAATAAAAAAATAATGATTAATTAACCCCCGACTACCTCAGATTTGTTATCTGTACAACATTCTACTAGTCAAGCCCTTCCATTTGATACCCATATTCATATTCTTTATTAATAAAATATCATTTTACACGTCAACTTAAATTAAACAATACAAATTACATTTATAATGTAACTAGAACCGAAAATAGTATGTAAAATTAATTAAATGATCTTTAATTCATTAATAGTTCAAAACCAATAAATTTAATAAAAGTAATTGCACAGAAATAGCATTCAATCAAGCAATAAGTAATCCATTAGCTACTAAATAGCCAACTAAATACCTTACAATCAATCAAATAACTCAAACAATAAATAATCCACTAAATAATAAACAATCAATCACATACCATATATTAATCAATTAAATGTCACAAGAATAGAATTCGTCAAAATCATAAACATATTAAGGGAGTTGTGAAAAAAGAAATATATTTCGCCTTTTGTGGTAGCGGCCATCTTGAATCGATATTACCAAACATAGATAAGATGTTCTTATTACGCACCGCACGGACATTAACATTCAAATAAAAAAACCGCATTGAAATCGGCCCATCCGTATGAGCTCTACGGTGCCACAGGCAGACATACACACCGACACACAGTAAGACAAACATCGACGTCAAACTTATAACACCCCTTTTTTTGTTCGGGGGCTAAAAAATGTTTTATTTATATATTCCGAGATATGATTTTATTGATTTTTCATGAATGTAACTTTATAATTACTGCAATCTAAAAAAGAAATCAAGTAAAACTTATTTGATCTTATCTCAAAGAGAGCAATATAAAATAGTGGCTCTTTCTGAAATTACTTCAGATAAGCGATAGTCTAAGTGCATATCTCCCAACATCTCATGCGTGGGGGTAGATGGTAGAAATAAATAAAATGTGACGGGACGGCTGCGCAGCCAAGTCACTCTGAGCATTAACGTTATAAAAGAAAAGTTAACACGAATTTTATGATAGTATGAAATTTTGTACGAAATTGTTTTTCTTTAAGAATTTTGATGCAATTTAGTTTAGTTGTATCTACATTTAGGCAGTACATTATATTTTAAACTGTTTGTACCTAATGTATCCGCTAACTTATTATAGAACTTGTAATTACGAAATTTAAGAAACTCTATACTTATTTCACGTTTCTCATCTGTTGTGCACAGTGCACATAATGTTGGTGGAATAAATAAACAAAATGAATCAGCTTATTTTTATTTGAAAAAGTGTGAATGCTCAAATAAGGAAGCGGGTGAAACTACGTGTACAATGAAACCAAAATAGGATTAAATTTCTTTTACCATTCTACGAGTATTTCGTTGTCATTTTGCTATTTTTTTTTCATTAAAATTCATCGATACTGTTTAAGAATACTTTAACAGTATCGATGAAATATATTTATAGCCATAGTTAGAAATTTTGTATACATTAATATCAATTCTAAATTATAAACCTTCGTCCCAAAATTAAAAGCCCCATCATTTAATAATAATTTTTAATTATTAATTAGCCAATCAGTTGAGACTAAATTTGATTGTATAGCAGACTCAAATAGTTATTAAGCAAAACCATCGAAAAGCATTGAAAAGTATTACTTTTCGATGGCTTGGCTGTTTCATTCTAGATGAAAATACTCCACGGAACGTCGTAAACTTGGTACGCTTGCCATATCTTTTGGGGTAGACATAAATTGAGTGGATATCGTCCCCAACTCCGCGTCATGTCTCTCGATTGAGATTTATGTGCAAATGGTGTAATATTTTCACGCTTATTGCATTACTGCCCGAATATGAATTAAGAGATAAACTAAGGAAAATGGAATATTTAAACATAACATAGTTTCGTCAGAGGGAAATACATTCAGATTTTAATTCCAAAAACTTTTTCTCATTCAAACAGCACACTAAGCAGTAGTAACATAAAACTTTAGCTTCACTCCCGGCACAGACAGCGCAAAATAAAAGAGACAGCAAAAAGTCATAATAGATACAGTACGCGCAAAACGGACGTTTTAAAACAGAGTTTAATTTTGAAAGTGGGGAAAAGATAACAGTACAACGTAATTTATGACGTCATTATGGAGGAAATTAAATGAAAAACTCCCCAAAACGGCACATTTTAATGACCACACGCTGAAATTTTGGCGTTTCTATAATGAAGAGGCCATCTGGGGTCGGACAACGTGTTTTACGGTCACATTTCGTTTATACTTCATACTGACAATAAACACAAGTAGGCTTTGAAGTTATAAATTAAAACTAGATCCACATCGCGGCGTAATTTACGGTGTACTCACCACTAAATTAAACTGTGTTTTAACATATATACATACGTATGTGCGTTATTATAGTTATTTAGTAAGGCTGGCCTTTTGCGCTAGCCCCGCTAGCCCAAACTTCAGTTGACAGTAAAGTTGTAGATACCACTTAAGGCCAATTGTCATAGGTCCCTTTACTATAAAACACAGTTACAATCTCACTAACTTTTACCTGGTCAATATTTGTGTGATTATTGAAATAAAACGGATTAATTTATTTTTCATTAAATTTTACAAATTATTTGTACCATGTATTATTTGAATTTAAAGCGCTTATCTATACTTATAATAAAACTGTAACGGGTCGAATTCTGTACATTGAAGATATTTTGAAAAAAAATTTTTTGGAGCACTCCATAGTCGATACTGATGGCGAAACTGCATTTTTTTTCTTTCATGTCTGTCTGTCTGTCTGTCTGTCTGTCTGTCTGTCTGTCTGTCTGTCTGTCTGTCTGTCTGTCTGTCTGTCTGTCTGTCTGTCTGTCTGTCTGTCTTTCTGTATAGGGATCACGCATCACGCCTAAACTACTGATTCAATTCAGCTGAAACTTGGCATGACTTTAGTTTATACTAAGGAAAATGCTGTAGGCTACTTATGATCCCTAAATTCTGAACGGTTTTCTTGCGGGAGGGGGTGAAAGTCAGAATGTGTATTTGGTTGTAACTCATGTTTGCGTTGTTTAATTTCATTAATTATTTTTTTGTTAGAAAGAACACATTTTTAATATGGTTCCGTCAAAATTTGAACATTGTCGGTCTGGTGGTTCGGAAATTACACAAACATTAAATAATAACGACACACGCGGCGCGTTTCTATCACAGACGATCCACAGAATATCTAGATTCTAGAACGTGCCCACGTGATCGCGTAGTCTTGAATGAAAAAGGAATTGTCAAAAATATATTTTTGTGTGGAAAAACAAACATCATTCGGTTATAACCGACTTCTAACAAGGAGGATGTTCTCAATCGGGTTGCATGTTTTTTTATTTGGTTTTATTTTACGCGATAACTCCGCTAATTGTGAGTTGATTTTGATAATTCCTTTTTTGTTTGGTTGAAAATACTTCGGAGGTGATCTCATATATCGAAAACAGGGAGGTAGGCGTCGGGGTCTTCTCTCGCAAGGAGAGAGACAAGGCTATAATCCACCACGCTGGCCCAGTGTCGGTTGGTAGACATATGACACATATGACTTAGAACTTAGATTCTAGGTACAAATCGGTTTCTTCACGATGTTTTCCTTCACCGTTTTAATAACCGGTATTACGAACATGACTCTGAAAAGATAGTGGTGCACGTGGTTTTGAACCCTGGGTCTCCGGTTCGACAGTCGCCGTTCTCCCGACTAGGTCAGCTGTAACTTACTAGACCAGCCGTAACTTATTAGAAAACGTATTATTTCAATCAAAATACTGTTTAAAATTTAAAGGTAGTGTTCAACAAGCTTCGGTGACCGAAGCAGACCGTTGTTAGGGTTCCGTACCTAAAGGGTAAAAACGGGACCCTATTACTGGGACATCGCTATCCGTCCGTCCCTCCGTCTGTCACCAGACTATCTCAAGAACGGTGATAGAACTAGACAGTTGAAATTTTCACAGACGATGTATTTCTATTGCCGCTTTCAAAAATTTTGTAAAATCCTATCCTTTCCTAATATTATATAAATATGTCAATTTTTAAATTTTTGCTGCTCAATGGCTGAATGTATCGAGATGAAATTTGAAACACATTTTTGGCTTAGCTTAAGTAACACATAAGGTACTTACATATAGGCAATGCTTAGCCTATGTGTTCTTCCAGACTGTAATCTAATTGTATTTCAAATTTCAACCCGTCTTGATACGTCCCGCTATAATTAAAAAACAAACGGCCAAACATTGGCTTTCATAATATTTACAGGACAACGATTGGAACGGCTGAACATATTTGAAATAAATTCGAAACACACGTAGTTTGTACTGAGAAATAGCAAATCGGTTACTTATAGGTTACTGTGACGTCGGAAAGACTAAGCAAATTTGGTAGAAAATTGAAACAGAGATGACTTATAGCACAGATTAATAAAGTTACTACTTATAGTCTGAATTACCACATATACTACCTATCAACCTATAAGGACCTAACCTAAGGAAACAAATATTAACTATCACGTCAAAACGGCACAACGAATTGGGTACACATACGAAACACAGAATAGTTTAGAGTCTAAAATTTCACTATATGCACCCGTTTTGGCGTAGATAATACAGGTGGTTTACGTTCACAATCAAAATAACAAGCAACATTATATTCTCATTAGATGGCGCTAATGCCAGTTTAAATCTAAAAGCACTAAAGGCCATTTAAGACGATGTTTTGCTATAGTGGTATGTATTTTTCTTGCGTCACTAGATGGCGTTACTGATATTCTAAAATGTACTGCATAATAAGTTTTTTTGCTGCTAAAAGGATTTTGATGCCGAATTGGGATTCTTTCGTTCTTTGATTATTTTTCTGTGTTACAATTCAATTCATACATTAACATTTCACTAAGACTTGGCTTAGCTGTACGGGTTCAACATGCTCGAGTAACATTAAAACTCAAAATTTTAATCATTTTGATTCCACACAGGCTTCATTCATAATTTTACGCGAAGTCGCGGGTAACAGTTAGAAAACAGATTGCGGATAAAAAGAGATAAGTAGGTATCAGATCATGCACATCAGCTTCAGACTTTTCATAATGTATCCTATAAAAATTCTACAAACTTAACACTTGCGGCTATGTTCGATACTAGCAAACCTTAATAAGTAGGTATGTTTGATTTTGTTTAAACAAAGAAAAATAAAGATGATAAAATTAAATACATTTTTTGTGCGGAAAAACAAATTCATTCGGGTTTTCAATGACTACTTATCTAAATATTTTGTCCTACGATACTTCCAGCTAATGTACCTATAAGTCAGTACCATCTGCTTACGCGAACGAAGTAGCGGGTTCAGCTAGTTAAAAATAAATTTACATATAAAACGTACAATTTGCCTACTAGTAAAGTGTTATATTTCATGAGGCCCAAGATCCTAATGCTTCTACAAACTATTCTACGGAATAAGTTATTTGGTTGTGGCTCGTAAATCCTAATGACGGAGGTTGAGCCTTCGGGTCAGCTATAGCAAGACTTTACAACAACGACCATTATTGCCCAGAAGATATATTGGCCGGAGTTGACACATTTAATGTAGGACAAGGTGTGTTTCGTTGTTTACCTATTGAAATAGTATACTGCCCTCGATATCGAATAATAGATGCTGACCTGAAAACAACTCACACTTTGAAAGCACTCACACTAATGGTAAGCCTATAACGACCCAGGTACACAGCAATATCAACATGATAAACTAAAACATATAAGTAGCATAAGGAGTCCACTAAATGTTCCCACTGCTGGGACTCGGGGCCTTCTCTCGAAAGGAGAGAATCAAGGCCTTAATATGCCACGCTGTCCCAGTGCAGGTTGGTGGATGACACATAACTTCGAAAGATTCTTGTCAAAATCTAAACTTTCCCGTTTGAAATTTTACTCATCATATGATTATGGTCATTATGAGATACTTATCTATCTTTGAGTGTTAAAACATGGTGTAGGGTGTATGATTTTCTTTCTGATGAATATCCCAAAAAAATCAGCTATTTTACTGCCCATTCTTAATGCAAGAAAATTTTAGTAGAGTCACTTGTTGCTGGTAAACAAAACTGATGCTTTTTAATTTTTATTCATTAACTCAAAAGTACTTTTACCACCTCGTGAAAATTAAAGGGAAACTTTTGCTTGGCATCAGGACAAAGTCAACATAATAAACTCTGTTTTAAATGTATGATTCTCGTATTAAATACGAAACGAGAGAAATTTTATGAAAGTTGCAAACAGGCAGACAGGTAGAACAAAGGATTTTCATATAATTGAAGCAGCATATTACTCTTAACAATTAGAAGTTAAATTGAAACGTCTTTTGTTTTCGCGCACATGCCTCCAGTTGGCAAGCATTTTAACGTTGTTAGTTCATCATCAGCATCAGTTTATTTTGTCACTGCTAGCTATAGGTCTGTCTTGATATATATAGGGTATCAAAACATGCGCCTAATGGGGAGCAATAGGCCCCTTAATCGACTGACTATAGAATTATAAAATAGAATTTGAGTTTATTTAAAGTTATAGGAATATGATGTTGTATAACCAAAGAGTTTGCATTATTCTCTAAGCGTAAAACATTAATGTTATTGGGAAAATTGTGGAGAACGGCTACTATATTGTATAAGCTCTGCTGGCTGAAATCCCACATCAAGTCTTCAGACACGCTATCTCCACGTAACGAAGTTTCCATCTTGGCATGAACTAGTTGTAACTCCTAACGAGACAACCCAGATTTCCTGGCTCCTGTCTTGATTCACAATTGATATGCTAATATCACATTTTCTCAGCAAACAGACGCGCTCAAATTAGGCAACTAACTAACGCTATAAAATCCATTTCATACAAATGTGTCAATCCGTGTAATGGCCGTAGTAAGTATAACTTGGATTAATACATAGACTACTTTTAATCCTATTAGAGTAAGTGTTACCTAATCATAAATAAATAAATAGTGGTGGACAATTCACGCACAACACCATCTGACCCCAAACTAAGCAAAGCTTGTAATGTGGCGGCCAGATAGCTAACATAAGTTGTAAATACATACTTTATAAAATCATATAAATACACACAAATATTTGTGGTGGTAATGTAACTGGGTGGGAATCAAACCTACGACCCTTGGCTTCGCAGGCAGAGTTATTACCCACTAAGTCACGAGGCCAGTTCCTTACATTTGCTACAAACAGTTATTTTAACGGGATAAAAAGTAGCCTTTCATCCAGGTAATGAACTTACTACGGATATAACCTGGATTAACTCATCCAAATGCACATTTGTATGAAATAGATTTCGATTCAATTTATATATTCGAACCATTAATTCAAAAGAACACTACTTGGTAACGTCACTTACAATGAAATTAAAGATGATGAATCTGTTTCACAGACAAATTTATCTCACAAATACTTAAATAATCTATGTACATAATATTATAAAGCCCTACTAATATTATAAATGCGAAAGTAACTCTGTATGTTACGCTTTCAAGCTACGAGTAAAACCATTGAATCGCTCGGTGCAAAGATCGAAAATTAAAGTCTAGGGTTTGAATAAAGACAAAGGCAACAAATTGTGTCTATCCCTTACCATGTCCTCTAAAATACTATATGTATAGAAACCTAAAATATGAAAAGAAAACGCTAGCGTGGAGGCAAGAACTTTGTGATTTTTTTTTTTTTTTTTTTTTTTTTTAAATATAATAGGTTCGCACTTGACCACCATCTCGCCTGATGTTAAGCGACGATGTGATTTAGCTAGCATCGAAATAAGTCCGTTACAAATGTGACAGTTATATTAAAAAGCTAAAATATTGTTTCCAATTCGACTATAGCGCCGGAGTGCAAAAAGTCCGATGCCATTGAATGAAACTTGCTGTACCTACAGAGTTAAGGACTACAAATAATTAAAATTAACTTTTGGTATAAAAATATCGATCCACTAACCTATTATTTACTTTTTAAATAAATATACGGGTAACTCATGTTTGATATAATCAGTTCAGTTAGACTCAAGTTTTGCAACCCCCCCCCCCCTCTTCAACTGCACTCAGTTGGACAGCTTACAAGTGACGGCATAGTGCTGAATCTTATTACTTTATACCCTTCTATTATCCTGCATCGGTCTCGCGGTGGTTCATTTTACCCATAAATTTTGTTCACGGGCCCGTAATATATACCTACTACTGTTGTGTTCCATTTTGATGTTTCCAGAGAAATTACGGGGTTAAGAAATAAACCGTCTTATATCTTTGGGTGACAAGCGCAGTGCAGTGATACGTCATGATTTGGACTCTTCTTGTTCTAATAACTTCGTGACACTGCTGTTTCGGACGTCTTGCTCATCTCGTCTCTCTATTTCATAAAATAAAACTATGTTACAAAAAATATGCATATCCAGGTTTGTATGAAACTCAATAACACGCTAATGTATTAATCCAATTAGTTCTTTCATTCCCTTGTACCGAACTGGAAAAGCAACCATTAGATACGTTCCAAACATTCCCCCTGTCCTTCAAAGTGTCTGCAAGTACGCTTTATTTACCCAATCAACAGGCCTATCAGTAACTGGATGCCTCGGAAACATTATCCGAATTAAAACAGCTCTCGTTAAGGGTAATACGATTGAAATCGACGATAAACATTTTTTTAGGTTCCGTACAAAATAAAATACGCTATTTTTATTATTCTGGTATTGATATTATAAAAATGATCAAGAGCGAGTAGAAAGCACTAAAAGTATTTTGAACGAGTTAAAGTGAAAAAGTATCAATTTTGATGGTAATACAAAACATTTAGTTTTCATGTATACCGTGTATACTTTTCACTACTTCTTAATTAACCCTTTAGCGAAAACCTATACAGCCTAAAATACCGTCCCTATATATGCCCAAGTAAGTAGATGACCAAGCTGTCCACGGTTTTATTGTCACCAAACATGGATAAAAGGTTGTTTTCCAAAAATTATAGCCTAGGGAGATCGCCCAAAAACTCCATGCATACTAAATATCATGAAAATCGTTGGAACCATCTTTGAGATCCAGATTTATATATTTGGAAACAAACATTGCTCGTTTTAAGGTATTATATTGTGTACCTGGCCATACGGGTCGAAATCCTAATAGTGCTTTAGAAACGATAAATTACCCGATAGACCCTTTAAAAACACAACCGTTGTATTTTCTTTTTCTTTTTACAAATATTGATCATTTTTTGCACGAAACCCTAAGAAACGATAAAACTTCGTGTTGCGCTTTCCCCTTAAACCATCGTTCGTTAACTCGCAATGTTGATAATTGGATTCGCTGTTGCTTCCATAAAAATCTAATTAAGTTACGATGCGCAACTTCTACCCAAAGAAAATAATTATTATAACTTATATTTATAATAAAAGTGAAAAAGTTAACTTGATATATATATATATTTTTTTATAATTTCTTAAAAATATATATTTAATAAGGTACTATTATGTTATAGGGTATAAATGCTTTAAATTAAGTTGTTACATATATCGCATTACTTAGTACTAGGTGACGTGCTCCCAATGAAAACAATTATAAGATCTGCATGATACGAGTACCTTGGTGATTATATTCTCGGTAGGCAAACTCGTAGTGAAATTGATTGTCTTTTAGTAATAGATTATTTGACTGATTGTGTATGAATAACTGGTAACTACAGCATAGAAGTAGATGAATACACCTGGAACCGATAAAATTATTATTAGCACAAAATACAATGAAAACAAAAGGAACGACATAACCAATATCTAGCCAAAAAAGCGTTTTTCAAATATTAGCTGCCCATCCCCACTTCGTCTCGAATGAATATTACTGTATTTTTTTATACTTTTGTTTTGGTTTTGTCTTGGTTGCATTAAACGTATCATTAAACAAAACATAACCTTAAATTATAGATATTGGAAGTAGTACTTTGCCAGTTATTCTACCAACAAACAATAATGTATTGACATTATTTTGCTTCGGTTTGAAGGGCAATGTTATCAGATACATCGTAAGGCAACGATAAACTGTCATATAGACGACAAGCGCAGTGCAGGAACGGGCAGTATTTTGAATATGACTGCAATAGTAGTCATATTCAAAATACTGTGTTGCGGTGTTGTGCTACGATCAGACGTGGCTATTATGGGCATATGTATGGCTTACCATCGGATGCCCGTCTTGCTCTCTTCATCATAATTAAGTATATTGTATAAATCTTACCGATATAAATAATTCCAACAAAGGAAATGCACACTCCATGAACGTATTGATTGGCCAATAAATTTACAACTGTCATAGCAATAAAGAAGCAGCCATATAATATGATTATAGAAAGATGGGAGATCGACCACAATGAGCAAATAAAATAATTGCCCTCCGTCTGAAAGAGACAGATAATTCAGTTTATTGTGTAAATCTAGACTTTGTAACGTAGCCTGAGATGGGATGGTTGCGGTCTGTTTAGACTGAATTGTACTAAAACGGTATTGAATAAATAACTACTACAAGACATTTTATTGGAGTTCTTTAAAAGTTGAATTATCATCGTGTTTCAGGTTCAGTTGTAAATGAAATCATCGTGAAGAAATCAGCACGTTGCGAGTAAAGCTTCTTTCTAGCATAAACGTCACATGTCTACCCAAATTCGGTAAACAATTTTCCAATTCTCAATCCAAGATGGTTTGGAGGACCTACATAAAAGTAATTTATTATTTTGTTCTTGACCTATCAAGCGTTCAATCCGAACTAATGCCCGAGCTACACGAGTCTAGTTTTTCAAGCTAGGATAGCAAACTAGTTTTAGCAAGCTAGTAGGTACTTCTAGCTTCA
Organism: Ectropis grisescens; assembly: GCA_017562165.1. Taxonomy (NCBI): domain Eukaryota; kingdom Metazoa; phylum Arthropoda; class Insecta; order Lepidoptera; family Geometridae; genus Ectropis; species Ectropis grisescens. The sequence continues at coordinate 9,295,072 of CM029784.1, read as the reverse complement.
TGTAGCAACGCTACGCAACGCTACTTTTGTCAACACGAAGCTTTGGCATTATTTTAACTAGAACGTTCCTTAATACTATATGAATAAGATCGTAACTCACCTTAAAAATGCTCCACAGAAGAAGCCCCGATATTAAAATCTGATAGGTCGCGATACCACAACAGAACAAAGCGAACAGTAACCCCGCAACGGCCACGGGCCGGCTGGAGTGGCTCGGTAGCTCCTTATCCTTGATGCTGCAGATCCCAGCTATCGCCGATATTAAGGCTATTAAAGACACCACCTGTAAAAATCTTAATATCATATACATATAACAAGTTTAAGAACTAAAAAACCCACCCGCCATTACCTAACCTAACATGTCTGGCCCAACTCCATTAGAGGAAATGGATTAAAAAGTAGCGTCGGTCATACGCCGGGAAGAAGAGTGGACTAAACAAAGAATGGCAGGTAACTCCTGGTTGGATTGGCATGAGCCGTTCACGAAGAGAGGGCTGTGATCAGCAGTAGGCGATAACGGACCGAGAATGGTGATTTTGATGATACTTTACCCTTGAATTAAAGATTTAGATTGAAAACTAACGTGGTTGTTACACATTTTAAATAAATACTCGGGTAACTCACATTTGATATAGTCAGTCCAGTCCGAGTAAAGTTTCGATCCCGTCCGTCAAGAACTGATGTTCTAAACGAGCTGCGATTACGCGCGCGCACTCTCCTTGAAAAAGATCGTCGGACGCGATCGAAACTTGAGTCGGACTGGACTGACTATATCAAACGTGAGTTACCCGTGTATTTATTTCAAATGTGCAGCAAACACGTTAGTCGACGGTAAACGGTCTTGTTTCGTCGGCGCCAAAACCATCGACGACCCACCCAGGTCTACTACTTAGCTTCATAAAACTATTACTGAGAACACAATCGCTATCAAGTGTTACGTACTATGGTAGTCACGCATACAAAAATAACTCCCTGTCTCAATGTATAACCACACACAGAAATGATGACACAGCATCTTGTTTTCTCCTGGCTATCCATTGTTTAGAAACACACAATACGAGGGGGAGAAAGTTTATAAATTATCATTTTCATAAATTTCAAGGTGTAGTGCAAAGAATATAAACATACGTGACATTTTTTAAATCAATGTCACAGATGACTTTAATCAAAAAACAAACTACTAATCAATGATGTACAAAGTCACGGTCAAAGAACACAACCTATTTACAATAGGGTCTCTTTCGTGACGGTAGTATTGTACTCGTATTATAGTGATCTGTGGTACTATTTTGTTATGACTTGATCAAAGAAGTTGGAAAATTAATGACTTGATATTCCGTAATCTGTGTGATATTCGAATTATTATCTGACTAAAGATTTTTTTAACCGACTTCCAAAAAGGAGGAGGTTATCAATTCGACCCCTAGTCAGGCCAAAAATACTTTGTAGGCACGTGGTAGGTAGGCATATCCACTACCTGTTAGACTTGGCTAGCACCGACTTCAAATAGATGAGTGAGTAGCACTTGTAATAATGATACTAATATATTTTTCATCCCACCAGCTCGGAAAGAGTACTTTTGCTCCTCGATATCAGGGCGCAAAAGTCGTTTTTACCCTCTAGAGGTTAAAGTATATTTGAATTTAGAACATCGTGTGTACTGAGGTTTTGAATTCAAAACATAATTCAACCTATTTATTTCTACCTCCTTGGTGCCGGATGCATCATACATTTTTTTAATATGTTAAAAACTCAGACTAAGAACCTCCTTGGTGTACTTACTTTTTTTTAATTTGCTTAGCGCGAAAACATTCAAAATTTGCATTTAGTAATTTCCTTGCTGAGGTGGAATGAAAAGTTACGTGTTCCCACTCGAGTGCAAGATTTTTCACCTTGTGCTCTTTTGATTCCTTGCTACGCTCAGGATTCTAATTTTGAATAACTCGCTGCGCTCGTGATTCAATTTTAGAATCCTTCGCTGGCTCGGTCATCAAAATTGAGCACGCGGTTAAAAATCAACTTTGCACTCTTGTATAATAAATAACTATATTTCACTTTTATTGTTTAAACTTTTTCTCCGAAAATCAAGTAATGGCTTCATGTTACATAAAGTGTTACCAGTGTTACATAAGTAAAATGGCGGGAAAGTAAAAACTACCTAAAATTTATGGAAAACATTGCAAGTGATAAAATTAAATTGTCTACCTTTGTTGTTCACGGGACTTCCGGATAGCAACTCCGCTTTGTATTTTATTGTATCACATGCAACGCGAATAATGAACTAATTTGTATGGAAATATTCCGTACGAGAAAATTATAGCTGTCGTAAAACAACGCGTTTTGAATCATACTGTGTTTTACCCGACTAAGGAGTGGTAAAATATGTAGATCCTATTTGCTTGTACAAATAAAAAAAAAATTAGTAAACATGTAGTGCGTATCAATTACGGTCACACAATCTCACAAGAACAAAATTGAAAATTTTTACTAACCCCCGACTTCCTCAGATTCGTTATCTGTACAACATTCTACTAGTCAAGCCCTTTCAGTTGATACCCATATTAAGGGAGTTGTGAAAAAATAAATGTATTTCGCCATTTTGTGGTGGCTGTCATCTTGGATTTGTTTTTTTTTTATAATGTATAGTATTTTACTAGTCAAGCCCTTTCATTTGATACCCATATTGAGGTAGGTTGTGAAGAAATATTTTGTCCACCATTTTGTGGCGGCGGCCATCTTGAATCGATATTAACCAAACATAGCTAAGAACATCCGCACAGATATTAACCTTCAAATAAAAAAACGCATGGAAATCGGCCCATCCGTTTGAGCTCTATGGTGCCACAGACAGACACACACAGAAAGACAGACAGACAGACATCGACGTCAAACTTATAACACCCCTTTTTTTGTTCGGGGGTTAAAAATCATCTTCGACAAAACTTCACAGTAAAACTCTGCTCGAAGCTCAAAAAAGTGACATCGTTGAAAAAAGGTTGACGTTTCATTGTTGGAATGAGGACGTTCGACTCTACTTTCGGTATAATAATGAATGAATGAAGAATTAGTCGATATATTCGGCTGTAGAATGTCTTCCTATGTAGGTTTTTCCCAGTAGACTTAATTTTTCAGTCTTCAATTTGAGAACGCGTTCTATGGAAGCACGTTCCGTCGTAGACCGCTTCGTTGACCTGGCGATATGTGATGATGGCGTTTTGCCCGCGTAGACCGCGTCGTTGACCTGGCGATATGTGATGATGGCGTTTTGCCCGCGTAGACCGCTTCGTTGACCTGGCGATATGTGATGATGGCGTTTTGCCCGCGTAGTTCACTTTCCCATTATTTTCTCGTGTTAATAAATAGCCCAGATGTAGAATATATAAGCTACTTTTAAAGTAGGCTATGTGTTCTTCCAGACTATAATCTAACTGTATTCAAAATTTCAACGAGATCCGTTCAGCAACGTCCGAACGGGATTGATCAACAAACATCTTACACAAAATTTACTTAGTGGGATATTAGGATTCATTGGAATCACTTGTGATGAGATCCATCTAGTCCGAATTAATATCAAACGTAAGTAGCCCTTTAAATTGATTTAAAAAAATTGTAACAACCACGTTATATTTTAAAGTAGAATCTATACTAATATTATAAAGCTGAAGAGTTTGTTTGTTTGTTTGAACGCTAGGATCTCGGGAAGTACTGGTCCGGATTGAAAGATTCTTTTTCTATTGGATAGTCCATTTATCGAGGAAGGCTATAGGCTATAGAAAATAATGCTACTATTAATAGAAGCGGAACATGAATCAAGAATGTAACAAAATCAGGAAAAATATTCCATTTTGAAAGTTTTCATACGTTTCGTTCTTTGACATGTCATGATTTTTAGTCTTGATTCGTAATTTAGTCGAATTTTATTATTTCACATTATTAAACATGGCAACACTTGTGTTGAATTCCGGTAGTGCCAACCTACCAACTATTCGTTTCTTAACTACCATCCTGCAAGCAGCTATTTTACAGTGTACCAACCTACGAAGTTTAATAACATTCATATAAATAGTCTGGTAGTTGGCATACAAGATTCAATTCTCTTCTTCTCATCAGGGCCGAAAGATGGTCGGCAGCAATAATTGATGGCTTTGTCAAATCATGTTGTACCCATGTACGTTTGTGGAAATAAATGATAATACAAGTACAAGCGAATAACGGAGTTTCTTAAAAACTCAGAAGAGGGAACAAAACCAGAAACGAAGGTATGTTGAAAAATGTTATTCTTTGTGAACATATTTTTCCTTTGTTGAATTGCTGATACAACGCCCACGATGATATTTGATTTTCTTTTTAATATTGCATTGGATAATGATACGCGTAAAGGCGCCTCCTCACTTGGCTTAGCGTATTCGTGAGTCGATATTGTTGTTTGCCTCAAATAATCAAATATTTCAAATACCGTCAAATACGTCATCCACACACGGACTTGTACGGGCAAATCTCTCAAATATGCCATAATATTTGCTTATTCACAAAATAAATTGTGATGGACGTGTCAGTGGCAGCCGCTTATTAATCATGCGAACCATGTTGGTTGGTATATATCAGATATGCCTGCTCCTGATGTTTCGGATTTCTTGATTTTAGCTCTGTACCCCCTGTATGCAGACATCAAAGATGCCTTTTTTTTGAGTTCTTTTACTGTGCACAGTTCTCCTAAATTACTTTGAATATCGATTCATGCATCGTTGAGTCGGCTTTTGTTTTATGTGAGGTATTTCTGGGGTCCCAAATACAAGTATACATTTGATATAATTCCAGAAATCGCAATACGGTTTCATTTGTCCAATCCATTACGAAGGAACGTAGTAAACATTCACACGTCTGAACAGGATCGTCGCGCGCGCTACTGAACGAACCAAGTGTGGACAGTCGACGCAAATATTTGCCTTATTTTATTCCTTTGATGTGTAATCAAAAACCGACAAGCTGACGGAAACGCATATTCGCTATTTGTGTTGTTTGCCATATTCGTGCAAATAAAGCAAATACAATCAAATAGACCGTCTATACCATTGCTGTATTTGGGCAAATAATGCAAATACACGAACACGATACGCCAAGTGAGGAGCGGCCATAACATAGCGTGCAAAATGAATGTGTGTTTGATGTGCGGTGATCCTCGGCCAAGGCTACTCTTTGGCAGTATTCATCGTGCACTCGCATGCGTTTTGAATTGAACATTTCATTGCTTGTTCGGGGCTACTCTCTGATAGCACTAAAATGTTTGAAACGTTCTGTGTTATGCTAGTCGTTTTTCTTTGCAATTTTTGTATAGTTAATTGTCAATTTTTTAAATCGAGATTTGATAAGAGATACGCGTAATAATGTGTAAGATTACTGTGTGTTTGATGTGCGTTGATCCTCGGCCAAGGCTACTCTTTGGCAGTGTTCGCCGTACACTTGCATGCGTATTAAATTGGGCATTTCACTGCGTGATCAGGGCTACTCTCTGATGGCTTGGAATGTTTGATATTTACTGTTATTTGCCCGTCACAATTGAAAATCGCGATTGTTAATTTTTCTACTACCTCACCTATCTTTTACCAAAGTTTGTTTTTATCGGCACGTCAACATTTTATGACTACCCTCGTTAAAAATTGTATTGGACCTAGTATTATTTCACACTTTATTTAAAGAGAAAAATACCTACATTTTTTACGAAATGGTCAATTACTTCGTAATGTTTTGGAATGTTACCCGTGACTCCTGATTATATAAAACCCTGATAAATTGTTTTATTATTTTAATTTGTGTTAATTGAATTTGAGTTTGTTTTTCTATTGCGGGATAGTTGAGCGAGTATGTTTCTCGCTGGATAGTTAGTTGAGCGAGTATGTTTCTCGCTGGATAGTTAGTTGAGCGAGTATGTTTCTCGCTGGATAGTGAGTTAGCGAGTATGTTTCTCGCTGGATAGTTAGTTGAGCGAGTATGTTTCTCGCTGGATAGTTATTTGAGCGAGTATGGTTCTCGCTGGATAGTTAGTTGAGCGCTGGAGTATGTTTCTCGCTGGATAGTTAGTTGAGCGAGTATGTTTCTCGCTGGATAGTTAGAGCGAGTATGTTTCTCGCTGGATTAGTTAGCGAGTATGTTTCTCGCTGGATAGTTAGTTGAGCGAGTATGTTTCTCGCTGGATAGTTATTTGAGCGAGTATGTTTCTCGCTGGATAGTTAGTTGAGCGAGTATGTTTCTCGCTGGATAGTATGTTATGTTTCTCGCTGGATAGTTAGTTGAGCGAGTATGTTTCTCGCTGGATAGTTAGTTGAGCGAGTATGTTTCTCGCTGGATGGTTAGTTGAGCGAGTATGTTTCTCGCTGGATAGTTAGTTGAGCGAGTATGTTTCTCGCTGGATAGTTAGTTGAGCGAGTATGTTTCTCGCTGGATAGTTAGTTGAGCGAGTATGTTTCTCGCTGGATAGTTAGTTGAGCGAGTATGTTTCTCGCTGGATAGTTAGTTGAGCGAGTATCTCGCTGGATAGTTAGCTGAGCGAGTATGTTTCTCGCTGGATAGTTAGTTGAGCGAGTATGTTTCTCGCTGGATAGTTAGTTGAGCGAGTATGTTTCTCGCTGGATAGTTAGTTGAGCGAGTATGTTTCTCGCTGGATAGTTAGTTGAGCGAGTATGTTTCTCGCTGGATGGAGCATTGAGCGAGTATGTTTCTCGCTGGATAATTGACTATGAGCGAGTATGTTTCTCGCTGGATAATTGACTATGAGCGAGTATGTTTCTCGCTGGATAATTGACTATGAGCGAGTATGTTTCTCGCTGGATAATTGACTATTAACTAGTATTTTTCTCGCTGGATAATTGACTATGAGCGAGTATGTTTCTCGCTGGGTAACTGACTATGAGCGAATATGTGCCTTGCTGGATAGTTTACTGTGAGCTGTATGTTTCTCGCTAGAAGACTAATCGATATTACCCCATGATGTAACAGAGTAAAATATATGCTTAATGTGCCTAAAATTTTATTACAGATTAACAAATGTAATTAGTCCAAAATTAGAACTTCTTTTTTACAGATCTACTGATTGGTTATACAGGTAATTTATTAAAATAAATTATTTTCTATACTGGTTACAAATATTATAAGGAGAAAGATTTGATTGTTTGTTGCATCGAATTCTTTAATATTTCATTTTCCGAATAACGGACACTACATAAATAATGTTGTACTACAGGGTTACATAAAAGTCTGAGCTTGACTATATGTACCTATTATGTTTACCTATGAAAAGCGAAAGCGTAGGTACCGCTAGTGCTTGATAGCTAGCTGAGCCGACTGATTAGGCAGCTAGTTCTATTTTAGTTTATGAACGGTTTAATAATCATTTATGTTATGTTGTTAACGGTTTAATATTCATGTAAAAAAAAAAACAAACCAGAATCATTATTGTCATGTAAACTGTAATTTTCAATTATATGCATCCCAAGGTTTAACTCGTGAAAAAACACAATTTTAAGACTAGCCCAAATCTTAATGTTCGTATAAAAAAAAAAAACAAATGAATCGCATAATTAGATATCTCAGACTGTGTTACTGTTAGTCCGAAAACAGATTACGTCGGAAATTACGTTTCAATTTCAGTGAGTACAAGGATGCCTGAAGACGATGTGGTTACACTCCCGGGTACACGACATGGGTGGCGGTGGACTAAGAAGAGGAGAAGGATTCTGATGCCATTTTTTTGATGATATTCTTCAGACCTGTTCTAGTAATGAACTCTCGCCACCTCTAAAGATCCGGAAGAAAACAAGTAAGCTGTAAATGTTAATATGTTAAGTCTGAATCAAGAAAAACTTGTAAGTGATCGTGTTTCATCACACTTGGAGCCAAAAAACAGAGCTCAAACCATTGATTTCTGGATAAGAACAAGTCAAGTCAACAAGTGTATACGGTTGAAATGACAATCAAAATAAAATACATTTCTCGTAAAACATGGTATTAAAATTAGATGAATTAGCAAAGAAATGGTTCGAGTCCTGGACGACAGTTGTTTTCACTTGCGAGGAATGGCAGAATAAACTGCTGAAAACTTCCCCAAGTGAAGAACATTGTGGTTAACTTTTGAAAGAAAACAAAATTACTATATCTAACTTCACGCAATGATAAGAATCTTCACGAATAGGTATTTTATGGCAAACTGAAGTCTAGTACACAGATGAGATTACTGGCAAAAAAAAAAAAAGCGGTACATTAATAATTATGTAATTTAGGGAGTATACAATCGATCAATTAGTAACGGAGCACAAGTACTTCATTATTTTAAGCCGAAACACGTGTTCTGTTTTCTTTAATTTAAAAAACTACAAACTTATTCAAATAATATAACACTACAACCATTATTAAGAAAATAAACAGATCCTGGTCTTAGTATAATTAACTCTAGATTTAACATAATAGCATGCTATAGTTGCTGTTCCAAAGGCATTCATACTTCAAATGTTCTAGACCAATAATTAAGTGCAATCGTTGCAACCGGGTGGGACGTACATAAATGTTCAGATCAATTAAATAATCAATTGAGGTTTTGATGGTTCTCCAAACACTTTTGCTAATGGACCAACATTTTATGGCATTGCTTTGCGTTACTGATTTGAAAAATTGGACTAAGCTCTTGTTTTGAACAAGGATATTCTATCGGACAATGCTCAAGCTCTTTAAAACTTCATATTGATAGTACACACGTTAATAGTATGGTAAACCCGAGCAGTTTTCCAGTGCACCCCGGTGAACACTTTGAACCTGGAAAGGAATACGAGTAGTCTGTTTTTAGGCGGATTCAGTGTTCATGGTGGCTAGAGAGCAGCCGTGATAAAATACTTATCTCCGCATGATGCACACTAACACAACACTCTTGACAATAGACATGACTGATCCTGAAATTATGTTGAACTATTTGATGTAATGACCGTCTGTAAATAGAATAAGATACGTATCAACTTTAATTTTGATGTCTTTTTGTTTAACTTATTTTATGATCATTCAAAGTTGCAATGGGAGGTCTGTTTTAAAAGTAGGAAATTATTAGAAAATGTATTTACCATTGGCTAAACCATTCAATTTAGAGTGACTTTTGTTATGAAACCAGTTTCCTAAACGCAACATTTGATATAGCTGACATGGAAACTTTGCGCGCGGTGCATGGAAAGTACCGGTCTGTGACGTCACGTTTTAGTAGTGTTTTTGGGAAATACCAAAATTGTGATTTAAAAAAAAAAAACGTGATATCAAGGAATAGGTAACAAAGTAATTCTTTCACCTATATTTCACTTATTGAGTAGCCTTTTTTTTTTGACATTAAATCAAAAATGAGTCATCACGCTTACTAGCTATGTTTACCGAACAAAGTGTGACGTAAATAGCATATTAAACACCCAGATCAACTAGAGCCTCTCAACAGGAAGGACAAAGACAGGCCCTGGATTTAATGCTAAGTAGTTCAAAAATTTGTATCAGTTATTGCAGAATTATTGTGACTGTTTATCCTCTAATTTAGGAGAAATAGAGGGTGACGTAGACCAGACTATAAAGATAAGATTAACACATAACAAATCCGTAGCTTATTGCCCCTCCCTACAGTCTTTTTCACGCTGAACGGGAACAGGTTAGAAGATTTAGGAACCAAAATCTTATTACTCTAGCCAGATTTTGATGATAAAACAAAACTGTCAAGCAGAAAGGCTCTATCAGACTAAACTATTTAACTGGATAAAATAGTGGTAGTCATGAGCGCGGTTGGAGCAAGTGCTTGAGCAAGATTCAGTGAGTGTAAATAATAACGTGATAGAGCGCATTGAAACAATGGCGACAGAAACTGTTTGGGTTTAAAATGCCCGGCTATTTAAGAAATGTAATATGTCATCAAATGCAACAAATTCAGATTTACAGCAAACTAAATACCAAATAAGCCTTGATAGGTATCCAAAACGATCAAATCAAACTTTTGTTTGGCAATTTATTTAAAATGTGTCTGTCCCTGAGATTAGAGTAGTAGTAGTAAATGATAATTACAACTAATCATAGTTCTGATGGTTGTTCCAATAAGAGTTCTAATCAAATCATCTTTATTGCTGGAGTATAGGCATTGGTTACATTAATAACTTGGATTCAGATTTGTAAGCTTTTACTTATTCGTGAACATTTGTATCCTTACTGTCATTGCTAAAGTTATTGCTGCAATGCGTTCATTATCATTGTTTTGTTACAAATAAATTAACAATTTATAATTATGTGAATGTAGATAATAATAATGTAAAATTGATAGCCCTTGAATGGGCAGCTTTATAGTAGTGACGTTTGTCTTCATGCCTTAAGGTTGATTTCCAACTTCTTTGTTGATTATGGAGTTCTTAATGTGAACACTCCAGATCTTGTAATTATCCAATTTCGCAAATAAAGAAGTTTATAATTTATTTTGACGTTAAACGGCTTGAAACTTAGTTATTATTTATGCCTTACTTGAAATATTGTTAAATTCGCTGAATTATTGTACCTACTTAATATATTTTTGTAATGTCTCTTTGGACACTATTTAGCAAATTACTTGTTGCACAATACATTATGTGTACTTATTGGAATGCTAAGTTTTCTAGTCTAATGTAATAAATCTGTACGTATGTATGATTTTTAGTTTATTTATAGGTACATATATGTGCAATTCCCTCATGTAAAATAAAACTTACATTTGTTTTCCATACAATTGTTTAATAAAATGTTCAAGATACATATTTGGATAATAGTCGAATCATTTGTTATACATTACATATATTACTTATGGTGTTGATAAGACATAAAAAATTAGTTTGGGATAAGAACAGTTGAGCAATAATTCATTGTTATTTAGGTACTTGTCATTGATATATTATGTAGGTACCTATGTTATGTTTAGTACTTTTGTAAGTTAGCACATTTGAAATTGTATTTATTATTCACTAGTTCACAAACAATTATAATATGAGATTATTTAGTGTATGCCGGGAGGCAACACGTGGTCGGATGGCCGAATGTCATGATTTTTAGTCTTGATTCGTAATTTAGTCGAATTTTATTATTTCACATTATTAAACATGGCAACACTTGTGTTGAATTCCGGTAGTGCCAACCTACCAACTATTCGTTTCTTAACTACCATCCTGCAAGCAGCTATTTTACAGTGTACCAACCTACGAAGTTTAATAACATTCATATAAATAGTCTGGTAGTTGGCATACAAGATTCAATTCTCTTCTTCTCATCAGGGCCGAAAGATGGTCGGCAGCAATAATTGATGGCTTTGTCAAATCATGTTGTACCCATGTACGTTTGTGGAAATAAATGATAATACAAGTACAAGCGAATAACGGAGTTTCTTAAAAGACATGACACATGACAGCATGTGTCTAAGATTACGTCATTGAATATCACAGATTACATACCTCTTGAATATAAAACCTTTGCTAATGTCTGAGTTGGTACGACCAATTTCCGACAGGTGGCGTAGCAGGTAGCTGAAGAGGTGTTTTGTTTGAAAGCGATATTCACAGGAATGACTGAACCGATTTCAGTCATTCTTTCACCGTTTTATATGTACGGGATCCTGATAAGTACTATATAATGTACCACGGGCAACGCCGGGGCGGACATCTAGTATATACATATACTTATAGACAAGTTTCCCCAGAACGATCTTTTTGAAGATTTTAATACTTTGATTTTAGTATGTACCTTGGACATACGAAATTAGGGCGTCAAATACATGCATTCTGTAAATAAATATGTCTGAAACGTGTAGTCGTGGATAAATTAAAATTTCTTGTTACGCGACTGAAAGAAGGGTTATGTTTTTCGTGCGTATCTAGTATGTTTGTAAATTTCTTTATTCCCACGTATCTTCCAAACGACTGGATGGATTTTGTGACGTTGTTAAACGGTGATGTAGTTTATTAATTCTACACAAGTCAAATAGGTTTAGTCTAATGATTGGCGTGACGGAGTACCATCTCTCACTGGTTAAGAGAGGATAATTTATCTTATTCCGCTGGGTTTACTCAGAGGTATATAAGTAGATGGAAACCTTCTTATTGTGACACGTAAATATTAGATTCATGAAGCAAAGACTTTGGTAAACTTTTTACGAAAATTGCGCCGATGGAACAGTATGCAACTTCGTACGATGTCAGCGTAACATTCCAAATTCTTAATATTCCAAGTTCTGGTATTGTTCACATTATTATTTATCAAAAAATATTATTTTTCCACCACACTTATTAATTGTTTATGTAGGAAGGGTACAGAATGCTAATATTTTCTGTTAACTGTTGTAACGGTTCAGCTTAGCTAACCCGTCAACAATCTTCAAATATTTCCATGATACTATGTATTTATTAATTAAGTGAAACACTATTGCTTATTACATCGGTAACAGGCATTAAGATGAGTTATTTCTTCAAATTTATTGAATTGAAATGGAGTCGTTGTGTTGAATAAGTCTTCAAATGGTTTACTCGATGGAGACCATAAATAGAGAACATACCTTTGAAGATTACATCTTACATCATAATTGAGAGTACTTATATGTAAGCTTCAGGTGAGAATTCCACTAGATAATTTTCCATTCTTGAAGTAAATGCAGGGTCCAGAGGCCATCATTTGATTTCTTCATAGAGCATCAGTAGTAGTCTGAGAAAAAGATACAAGACAACAAAGTTAAATTTATTATAGAACATAACAGTTCTAGACCAAGGAAAAGGCAGATTAGTTATAGTTAACACCGTTAAGAGAACAGCTGGAGTTCATTAATAGTTTAAAAGAGATGTAATTGGTGTCTTTTGTAATTACTCGATTGATAACATTATTTATTGTTACTATTTTTTATAATATAAATTGTTCTCTCAGAACTAAATACATTTATGATCTCTCACTGCTTGTGTAATAAGAACACATAGAGAGATTTCTAGACAAGTAGTTTTACATCTCAATTATCAGATTGAGAACATTTATTGTTACTATTTTATATGAATTGTTCCCTCAGAACTAAATACATTTATGATCTCTCACTGCTTGTGAATACATAGAGAGAGATTTCTTGGAAAGTAGTGTCTCTCAATTATCATCATATAATTTACTAGATTGAGAATATTTATTGTTACTGTTATATTATAATTTCATGAATTATTCTTCCCACAGAACTAGAAAGTCTAATCACCCACTGCTGTTTATATTATGGAATGCATGCCTTGGAAAATTACTTGTTATCTTGTTATTTCAGATGTCTATATTGTGTGAGTTTCAGATGGAGTTCCAGTGGATCTGTTTGATACATAGGTACAACATAGGTACATTTCTAGATCAAGAATTGGATATTGTTGGGATCCTACCCTAGCCTAGGAAAACTGTAGTGGTTAACACAATAGCTGTAATTGAGACCTCTTAATCAAGTATAAATCAGAGAAACAAATGCTTGTTAACATATGCAATTATAGTTGATCTTAGAAGAAAACTCTAGATATATTTCCATTTGTCAAGTTTGGGGCTAATTGAGTCTAATAGCATCATGCAAATGATCTTAGATTGAAATTCTAGAGATATTACTATTTGAAGTCTGAAACAGGCATTAATAATTGTTTTGTACAAAGTAAATGCATTTAAAACATGTTTGGATGGGCAAACAACCAATATTACATAGTTAAAATACTGCGTAGCTTCGTTTAGGTACATGATTATCATATTTTTCTAGCTCCGAACACTTATTTACACACAACACTATTTAATACTCATTATTTCTGGAGAAAACCAACAAGATAAACGATTACAAACATAGAAACTCACCATTTAATATCATTGGCGGTTCGGAACTGTTGCTTCGATGATTTTGTATAGAATCCATGTTTTCGAATAGTTTGTCCATATCACGTTCACATAATGATCTTTGCGGAAACCTATTAGGCGAAATACACAAGAAATATGGAGTATTTGCACACATTATATTGGATTGTAAATAATGAAAAATATTTTGTTCCGCGCGTGTCAGAGATCGCGTCACGAATGACATTGATTGATGAATTTCAAAAATTTGAGTACAAACTTAAAACTTAATGTGGCCAAAAATGTGGACTAAAATATCCTTTCAGTTATTAATAACTATTCATGTTGATCTAGTAGTGGCGCCATCATCGGGGTTTATTTGTGTGTTGGTAGTCAAATAAAGCACGCTAATCTTCCTGGGACACTTAGCCAACTTAGCAAGGTTAGCAGAAAAGGGGCGTGGCTTAATTGGCGCGACAGTTCAAATGCATAAAAGGGGAAAACGCGGGAGAGTTTGGACAGTCAGTAAGCGATCGGGCGGCCAAGGATGGTCAACGAGAGTCAGAAATCGGGATAGTGAGTGACCGGGCAGTTAACGGAGAGTCAGCGATCGGATATAGTCGGGTAGTTTCCCACCGTTTTGTACCGTAGTCCGCGTCCCGGAATTTCGCGAGTGTGTGCTGTGTATTTGTTTTGTGAATTTAAGAGATTTTCAACTAAGTGGTTATTAAACGAGTGAGTGTATGTGTTTTGTGAATTAAGTGATTTCAACTCAATAATTGGATTGTGAACGAGCAAGGAGTTGCAGAATAACATAAACGGTTAGTTCTAAATTCTTTATTATTTGAGTGTTATAACAACTTTCATTTGCACAATATATTTACAACTATTAAAACTAAATTCCTAAATAGTCAAGTTCTATGCTCAATTTGAGAGAATTGCGATGTACAAAACTATTTCAGGTGTTTACAGAGTTCCATGAATACTAATATTTACAAAAATTACTTTATAATCTTAAAGACTATTTAATAAACAATCTCCTAAGTATTTATTTACAGACCTATATATTGTATCATTATTTACATCACAACGATGATATGAAACCTTACTTACAGGTTAACAAATACCTTTATAAATTCAATCCAGCAGTTTATTACATAGTGTATACCAATATTTACCAGATTACATTAAAATCTTGCAAGACTGTCTAATAAACAATTTCCTAGGTATTTATTTACAGACCTATATATTGTTTCATTATTTACATCACAACTATGGTATAAAACCTTACTTACAGGTTAATAAATACCTTTATAAATTCAATCCATCAGTTATTACATAATGTATACCAATATTTACAAGATTACATTAAAATCTTGCAAGACTGTCTAATAAACAATTTCCTAGGTATTTTTTTACAGACCTATATATTGTTTCATTATTTACATCACAACTATGGTATAAAACCTTACTTACAGGTTAATAAATACCTTTATAAATTCAATCCATCAGTTATTACATAATGTATACCAATATTTACAAGATTACATTAAAATCTTGCAAGACTATCTAATAATCAATTTCCTAGGTATTTATTTACAGACCTATATATTGTTTCATTATTTGCAACATATCTATGACATAAAACCTTATTTACAGGATATCAAACACACTTACAAATTCAATCCGTTTGATACATAATGTATACTAATACTTACAAAGATTACATTAATATCTTGAGAATTATCTAGTATTCTATCATCTAGGTATTTATTTACAAACCTATATATTGTTTCATTATTTACAACACAACTATGTACATTCACAAGTTGATCAAGCAGTTTTATACATAATGTTGTTCGGTGGACTTTACTGAGTTTGGATTTTCAGTGTAACTTGTAAAGTTATATGTTACTCAACCTTTGCAGAAGTCTGCTAATTTTTGGACATTCTTTTAAAGTCATGCACGTGTCATGCAGTCGGAAGCCTTGCTGAAATTGGGTCGAAGACGTTATAAGATATGTCTTTAAATTATCTGATTGGGTCGGTTGAACCCTAGTTAGTTCCTTTCTGCTTGTACAGAGGAAGGTCTGACATAATTACATCAAATTAAAGAGCTCGGTAGAAGCTAAATTATCAAAGTTACATTGGAAACTTAACCTTTAAAGCTTATCTAACAATTTGATAAGTTCTTGAAAAACTAGTAAACACATTTTTGTTTATTCCCGAAATCACATTCCTTTGCTGTCGATCGGTACAGTAAAGTTCTATGGGATTTCAACAGCTATAATAACATACAAGACAAAGACATACAATAGGTGTGTAAACTCATCCCTCCCCTGCATAATCCCTCCAATTCCCTTGGATAGCTTAATTTGGCATAACTACAAAATTTATTAGAGTAAATTCTCACGCAAATCCGCGAATTTGCAATCTGTGGGAGACGCTGGATTCTTGTCTTTTGTGGGTAGCCAGCGATCAAGGAAAGGCGATTTGGTTCAGGGCCTCCTTTTACCACAAAAACCAAAATATTGTTAAGTTAAATAAGTAAAAATACACTGATCCGATCAGTAATATACAGAAATATTCTATTTATCTTCCATATCTACTATCAATAGCATAATATATATAACTAGCGGCCCGCCCCGGCTTCGCCCGTGGTACATATATATAACCTACATCATTCAAGGATTACGTACATATGAAAGAACGGTGAATGTTTTTTTAAATCGGTTCAGTAGTTCCCGAGATTAGCGTGTTCAAACTATAAATATGCTATAGGCTACTTTTGATCCCCAAATTATCGTGCTGTCTACTGGGTCAGAAGTGACACCTGTAGACAACTGGCGAGGATAACTAATTAAATGACGATTGGTCAGTTAACGACCGGGGATGAAAAATGATTAAATTACTAAAATGGCTATTAAAAAATAAGGGTTGATCGTAGAAGGGTGAAAATTAAGGATTGTATGTATTTTTGTATGTTCTATCATAAAAAAATAGAAATAAAAAGTTTTGTCTAAAAAATATAAAAATAAATTTAGGGGTGGACTACCCCTAACATATAGGGGGATGAAAAATAGATGTTGGCCGATTCTCATAGATACCGGATAAGCACAAAAAATTTCATCAAAATCGGTCAAGCCGTTTCGGAGGAGTATGGCAACGAAAACTGTGACACGAGAATTTTATATATTAGACTAGCGGCCCGCCCTGGCTTCGCCTGTGGTACATATATATAACCTACATCATTCAAGGATTACGTACATATGAAAGAACGGTGAATGATTTTTTAAATCGGTCCGATAGTTCCCGAGATTACCGTGTACTAACTATATATATGCTATAGACTACTTTTGATCCCCAAATTATCGTGCTGTTTACTGGGTCAGAAGTGACACCTGTAGACAACTGGCGGGGATGACTAATTAAATGACGATTGATCAGTTTTCGACCGGAGAGGAAAAATGATTAAATTACTAAAATGGCTATTAAAAAATAAGGGTTGATCGTAGAATGGTAAAAATTGAGCATTGTATGTATTTTTGTATGTTGTATCATAAAATAATAGAAATTAAAAATTTTGTCTAAAAAATAAAATAAAAATTTAGGGGTGGACTACCCCTAACATTTAGGGGATAAAAATAGATGTTGGCCGATTCTCATAGATACCGGATAAGTACAAAAAAATTCATCAAAATCGGTCAAGCCGTTTCGGAGGAGTATGGCAACAAAAACTGTGACACGAGAATTTTATATATTAGATAATACATAATATAAGACCATGACACCATGTACAAATCATATTCTCTAACGTGTTACATAACGATAATACATTACTATTACATAGTTTCAATGACAAGCTCTGTCTCTCTTGCTATCTTAGGAATCTAACCATACTATTACGTTATAAGCTAATGAAACCATGATCTGATAATGCTGGCGTTACATAACAATAATACATTACTATTACTTAGTTTCAATGACAATCTCTGCTCTATTACTATCTTAGAAATCTAACTATACTATTACGTTGTAAGCTAATGAAACCTAGATCTGATGATGCTGGCGAGAATCCTTACATAAATTTAATTAAGACGTCTCTAGAAATCATTACTGCGTCAGACAAAGCTTATACTTATTCGAATATTTATCAAACTATAATTCTTAGGTTCATTAAAAATCAGGTAAAATCTTAGGTAGGTTAAACTCTTATTGTTAGTATTAGATCAAGGATTCATCTCAAATCTGTCTGAGTTACAACATACGGTTCACATACGTAGAGTCCTACTACTAGATGATCAAGGCCAAACTAAATACTAAATAGATATATAAGAACTGAACTCTACTTGTATAAATTCATACATACATATCATTCCACCTCTTTAGGTTAGATTAGTTTCATTCTCACTTAAACATAATATAAATTATTAAAGTAAAGGTGTAACGTTAACGTTATTTACTTCCAAACAGTATCAAAGTGTTTAGGTAGAGCAGGGTTAAATAATAAAAATAAAAAATAAAATTAATAAATAAATATATAAAATTTTTAAAAAAGGGGGGGGGGGGGGTTGTTACACTGTGCATAAAATACAATAAATAAAAAAGAAACATATTACACTCATTTCCACATATGTAACACAAACGCAGAAATACTCTTTTGTTTATTGTTTTTTTTTAATTTAGAGTGACGAGACGAGCATGATATGTGCCTGATGGTAAGCAACATGCGCGCCCATAACATCACAGTGACACGCAGCTATCGGAACATGAATAGTCCTAACCATAACCTAGCACTGCGCTAGGCTTGTCACCCGGAGTATAAGACATCCTGTAATTACACTGGAAACATTGCCCTTCAAACCGGAACATAGTAATGTCTGTGGACAAATTGAGAACCGTTATGGTCGATCTCACCCACTTGGCGACAACTAAATGACAAACAAACATTACAGTTAAATACTGATGAACTAGCTCTACATTCTCTAAGCTACAAATATCATTTTAATGTGTTGTAATACGTTGTGAGAGTAACTTTAGAATGACTAATTAGGGAGATATAGAACTCACATTCTCTAGAGGACCTAGTTAGGTAAGGCTTAGTTACAGAACCCAAGTTCCTGTTTGTTTAAATCCACACATTTGTAGAGAGCTCAGGCATCTGGTAACCTTCGTGTAGACTCAGGTTAGTTATAAATTAGTTCTTCAGGTAAGCTGGTTCGGCAACTGGGCTTTGTGTTTGGGCTCCAATATTTGCTGAAGCGGAGTCCAGTTTTAGAAATCAGTTTCTTTATTTAAATATTCATTAAGAATGGCCTTACCTATTATGACTTAAAACTACTGTAAATGACACTTCTAAAAGTTACATATAAGAATAATTTAACAAGCTTAATATATATGTGAACTATGCCATACTTGCGGCTCCCCGCAGTTTTACCTGGGTATTTCCCGCTCCCTTAATATCTCCGCCATAAAAAGTGCTAATACCAACTACGCTAATGCTATGCTAGATTATAACCTAACCACGGAGGCTGTTAGCTCCGTGAACCTAACCGAGGTACAAATTAACCCAATTCGTTTAACCGTTCCGGCGTGATTGAGCAATAAACATCCAAGCTTTTACAATAGTAGAGACTCTCCAACTAAGAAACGTTCGGTGAAGAGATTTACTACTTTATTCATAATCCTTTCAACATTCACTCCACGAATATCAACAAAGCTTATGCTCGGGGTACGACGAATAGCAAATCTGCCAGGTTTCCTGCATTACTATAGAAAAGTCACACAACTTTGTTCACCAATCCTGTCGGACCATACATTCTGCATCCCGGTCACGTTTGTCATTTCACACCGATCCGTTGAGACACTGAATTTTCACACTCTATAAATTTGCGCCAATACGCTGTAAGGAAATCCGAGGACTTACGAGATCGGGGCTTTCCAGGATTCGGCTGATGTATTACGGAAAATAATACTTTGATTTACGACGCCCTTTTATTGCCAGTTTATAGGATAATGATTGTAAATAAGAATTAATGGTAGGTATGTAAATACAGTCATTTATAAACAGGTTTGAGTACGTTTAGCGACGTTACTGTGCTCCACTTAGATTTTATGCCCGTGGTGGCCCAATTATCGTTGCATGTGCCGATTTGGGTTTATGAGGTCGTTGCTTCGATTAAGTTATCTATAAGGATATAGCTGGTATGTTTGACCTCGTTATTAAATGCGTCAGTTGGTTGTATAACGGGGTGTATAAGCGAATATTGATTTGTTGGCTGCAAAGAGTTTACATAATCTAAAGTTAGCTGCTATACAAATACAAAAATCTTTATTGCTGTTTGTAGGTAAGATAAGATGATACAAAACATTTTAAAGGTTGCCCCATACAAACTGGCCTCTGCGAGAGGCATGCAATATGTCTGGCAAGACAATTTGTTAGTCTTAATTTATAAATATTTTTTTTTTTAATAATAGTCAGCTGATTAAAGTCTTCTTCGTCAGCTGATTATAGTCATCAAAAAAATTGGTTGCCTGTAAAGTCGGTTTACAGGCGAAAGTTTTACGTGACAACGACTTTGAGTGGTAAAATAATTTTACGGAAGGGACGCGTGCCTTTCACTTTTTATGTCTGTCTCTCTCGC
Source organism: Ectropis grisescens (assembly GCA_017562165.1). Taxonomy (NCBI): domain Eukaryota; kingdom Metazoa; phylum Arthropoda; class Insecta; order Lepidoptera; family Geometridae; genus Ectropis; species Ectropis grisescens. The sequence goes on along the minus strand of CM029784.1, from coordinate 9,274,586 downwards.
TCTTAGGCGGGCTAACCATGCCCGAGTGGAAGGGACGCGTGCCTCTCACTCGCTCTCGTTGTGAGCGCATAACGTGAGCGGAGCATAACGCAGTTTCTTGAAGTGTCACCCGGCAAACCAATTTATAAGATGTTGTCACGTCAAAAAGCAAATAAGTTGGAAAATTAATCAAAAAGTGAAAAGCCAATTTTGATATACGAGTAAGATCCTAGGATGTATTATATTATTTAACGCACCAAAAATAGTACGTAATGCTTAAAAACACTTGGTGTAATGAATTTTTATTTCATTGTTGAGTAGTATAAATGAATAGAATAATAGATACTGCATACTGATAGTATTTTGAAGACTGTAAGGTATATTAAATTAACATAGCCTATGTAGGGTTACTTAGAAGACGAAACTACTACTACTTACCTGCTGATGTACCTCTACATGATCTGGTCTTCCCCCTTTTTCCTATAATATGGGGATAAAGCGACATCGTTTCACAATTGATGTTTCAAAGTGCCGAAAAGAGAAATTTGGAGTTGTTCTATTTTATAATTAAGTGAAAGAATGAGTCAATCTATCGTTTAAAAAGTATATCTATCTATTTATATATTTCTTGGTGGATTTAATCTGGGTATTTTCAAGTGTAGAGTGGATAATTTTTAGTGTGTTAGCGAACTCGATCATAGACCCTTTTCGTCGCTAAACGGCAGGCAAGATGGCGGTCAAGTATTATATTTATAACTTACTATACCAAATTGTACCAAATATTGTAAACTATACCCCAGATTGATGTTCTCAATTTACCAAATGCTTTGGAAATTATTAAAAAAAATTATTAAGTACATTGTTGTTCTTCTTCAGAAAACCTTACCTTTCAAAAGAACAACCTTGACAATAAAATCAAATAAAACCACAAAGAACCATTTTTTCTGTGGAACTTGGAGTGGAGCCCAGCAGTGCTAATTAATGATTTAGAATGCTAGGACTCTTCATGTTCTAATAACAGCGTGACACTTTATTGTTATGGGCAGGAATGTTGCTTACTATCAGACACATGTAGAGCTCGTTCCGTCAGTCTGTTCATTTAAAAAAAAGTTCGAAGTTGCATCAAATTTCACTTAACTGTACCTTTATAAACAAAGTCTAGACTAACATTTCGTGAAGTGCTTGTTTTCAGTGGGCTAAGCGCCCCCGCCACTAATCGCTACATATTGTCGTCTCGCCGACTCCGCAGCCCACACAAACAGCGGTAAAATAAAGAGCCACTAACTGGCTGAACGCGACTTTGTTTACATAATCGTCGAGGAGAACTCTGTGTGCTGATGTCTTGTTACACTCTTGCATGCTGCCTAGATGGTTGTAAGCGTGTTCGTGGAGTGTGTTCAATTCTTGACTAGAAACATATTTGTGCCATGAATTAGTATTTGTTGTGTATGGGCGTTTATATGTATCACTAGCAGCGCCCCGCGGTTTTACCCGCGTATTTCCCGTTCCCGCTGTTTTGTATGATTAGTAACGTCCATATCGACAATGTAGGTGGACAAGTTACGGCTGGTCTAGCCGGGAGAACAGCGCCTGCCGACCCGGAGAACCCGGGTTCAAACCCCACACGCACCACTGTCTTTTCGTAGTCATGTGCGTAATGCCGCTAACTTAAAACGGTGAAGGAAAACATCGTGAGGAAACCAACATGTACATAGAACCTTTCGAAGTCATGTCATCCACCAACCTGCACTGGGCCAGCCTGGTGGATTATGGCCTTAACTTTCTCCTTGCGAGAAAAGGCCCGAGTCCCAGCATTGGGAACATTTAATGGGCTGTTGATGATATCGACAACAATGTAGCCAAATCTTCTGATCTCATACATACACTCTCTGACATACACTCTCTGACATACACTCTCTAGCTTTTTAAATTAACACACTGGTGGTTCATGTGATATAAATATAGCGCCAAACACGAACAGGTCGCGCGAGTGCACTCTCCTTGAAAAAAAAAAGCTTGCCCAAAACTTAAGTCAAACTGGGCTAACTTTTAGCACATTATTTACACATTTATTCATTGAAAATGTGTAATAATAATAACCACGTTAGTTTTCATACCAAAGCTGACTTGAAATGGTTACGTTTATTTTCAGTTAGATACCAATTATCGATTTTAACGTCTACCAATAACAGCGGTCTGTAATCCCTCGTTCTTCATTGATTTCAGAAACTCGTAGGTGGATATTCAGTTACCAGCTCACAAATTCCCAGTTTCGAATCACGAAACAGTTCCGTGAATACAGACCGACTTACAATGCATTAAACCGACAGCCAAATACATTCGAATGGACACTCGAATCCTAAGCGAGCTCCACAATCCCTAGTTTTTTGCGAAAATCTATCAACACTGTAAATCTTTTGCAGCGAAAATGTTCTTTTCCTTTTCTATGCTCTATTTGAGATACAAACTTGTATAAGTTGGTATTGCAAGTCTTAATAGTATTTGTTTACCATTTAAAGTTAAACCAAAATAATTTCACAAGATAAATACAACGCATAATGTTGGTAAAAGAATTCACAATTGTCGTGTAGTTAATAAGTTGAGATACGAGGGTATGCTCGAAATAAAGTCAGTCTTAGCCAACTCATCGTTTTATTTGCAACATGGTGACAGCGGTGTTAGAAAATAATTAAAATAAACGTGTTAGTAATGTGTTAGCGGCATTTTTTTGCTAGAATTAGGGAATTCAAGTAGTTGTTGACAAATTGTGACAATGGAACACGCGCGACCGCCGACAGAATTGTGTTTAGAAGGCGGACCGGCCAGTCGAGCGGAATCATGGCGGAAATGGCATACGCAATTTTGTGTGTTTTTGAAGGCATCTGGCGTCTACAAGGAACCTCAAGACGTACAGGCCAGTTTACTCATCAATCTAATCGGTCCCGAGGGATACGACGTATATACCACGTTTAAATTCACGGCCGATGAAAAAAAAGATTCTTTAGATACAGTTGTGAAAAAAGTTCAATGAACATTTTGGAACAAAGCAAAATACGACAATGTCACGTTTCAAATTTTTCACTCGTAATCAAGAAAGAAGCGAATCGATAGACGAGTATGTGACCGCTCTTAAACTTCTTACACAATATTGCGAATTTGAACATTTGGAAGAAAGCCTCGTGCGGGATAGGATTGTGTGTGGAGTGAGCGATGGGAAGCTGCGGGATCGTCTTCTACGAGCTGACGACCTAACTTTGGCTCGCGCAGTTCAAATATGTCAAGCCAATGAGATGTCGTCGGAAGAGCAGCGAGAGATAGAGGATATCAAGACCGGAAGAGAGGGCGCTGGAACGTCGGCAATGGTGGATGCGATGTACGAGCGCGGCTGGCGCGGCGGCGCGGCGGGCCCGGCCGACGGCGGCGCGCGGCGCGCGCAGCCGGCCCGGCGCCGGCGCTCAGCTGTCGCGGCGCGCTCCCGCGCAGCGTGCTGGGTCAGCTGGTCAGTCAACGGCCTTCAAAAAGCCGTGTTCTGCGTGTGCTAGCTATAATTGTGATGGTAGGAAGTGTCCGGCCGCGACGGCCATGTGTTTCTGGTGTAATGCGCGCGGTCATTTCAAAAATATGTGTCCGAAGTTAAGACGACGCGTATACCGGATCGACGCGGACGATGGCCCGGATGGCCGCGATGATTGCGATGCCCCACAGGACGAGTTATATTTCATCTCCACAATATCAGAAGAACGTAGGCAATCTAAATGGTATGAAACTTTGTTTTATCATTGAACGCCAAAAGTGAAGTGTTTAAGTTAGACTCTGGTTCAGATTTAAATGTTATATCACTGAAAACATTCATTAGACTGGGATTTTCTCAACGTACATTGAAATCTGACGCTACAAAAGCGCAATCATTTTGCGGGAGTTACATACCCATTGCGGGGTCTACGAATATAGAATGGGTTTACAAAATAAAACTTATATGTTGCACTTTGTAGTAGCGGATCTCGATTGTCAAAATGTTTTAGGTAGATTTGCATGCGAGGAGATGGGAATGATCCGACGCGTGCTATCTGTTAATATAGACATGTATAAAGATTTATTTCAAGGTCTAGGTAAATTACCCGGTAAATACAATATTGTAATCGATAAAAATGTTCAGCCGTCAGTTTGCCCAGTCAGAAAAATTCCGATGGGAGTGCGCGACAATTTGTTGCGGGAGCTGAATCGCATGGAGCGAATGGGTGTCGTGAGGAAGGTGTCGCATCCGACCCCGTGGGTGAACGCCATCGTGGTGGCGCCGAAGAAAGACGGCAGCCTCCGCGTGTGCCTCGACCCGCGGCCGCTGAACCGCGCCGTGCGGCGCGCGCATTACCCGCTGCCGACGCTGGCGGAGATCGCCGCGCGGCTCGAGGGCGCCACCGTGTTCAGCAAGCTGGACGCCCGCTCCGGGTTCTGGATGGTGCAGCTGGACGACGCTAGCGCCGACCTCTGTACCTTCGGAACGCCGTTCGGTAGGTACCAGTTCCTCCGCCTGCCGTACGGTATCAATTGTGCATCGGAAGTTTTCACTCGAAAATTCGCCAGCTGTTAGAGGATCTGGAGGGGGTGGATTCCTTCGTAGATGACGTCATCGTGTGGGGCTCCAGCAGGGCTCAGCACGATGAGCGCCTAGCTAAGTTAATGGACAGGGCGCGCAAGGCCGGCATCAAATTCAATAGAGAGAATGTGAATTTCAGGTCAGTCAGGTCGTCTACTTGGGTCACACTTTCAGCGAGCGAGGAATGGCGATAGATAGAAACAAAATTAAAGCTATCGAGGATATGCCTGACCCCGAAGATAGGCCGTCGTTGGAACGGTTTTGGGCATGATCAACTATTTATCAAAATTTATTCCCAATTATTCAGATACGGCGGCACCCTTGCGTTTACTATTGAAGAAAGAAAGCGAGTGGGTGTGGGATGAGCCCCAGAGGGTGTCGGCGCGCGCGCTGAGAGGCGCGTGTGCGCGGCGCCCGTGCTGGCGCTGTACTCGCCGCGCACGCCCTGCCTGCTCACCGTGGACGCCAGCTCGCGCGCGCTCGGCGCCGCGCTGCTGCAGGCCGGCCGCCCGGTTGAGTTCGCCTCCGCCACGCTCACCGACACGCAGGGGAGGTACGCACAGATTGAGAAAGAGCTTCTCGCTATCGTCTTTGCTCTGGAACGATTCCACCAGTACGTTTTCGGCCGAAGTGACGTCACGGTCGAAACGGATCACAAGCCGCTCGAGGCACTCTTTAAGAAGTCGCTAGACTCGATCCCGGCACGGCTCCAGCGCATGATGCTGCGTATTCAACGATACGATTTTAACGTGGTCTACAAACCTGGGAAATATCTGTTCGTAGCCGACGCGCTGTCGAGGGCGGCGTTACCCGACACTGTGCCGGGAGAAATAGAGCGGGAGCTCGATGAGCAGTCCTGTTTTCTGATCGAAAACGTCAGATTCAGCGGCGACAGGTTGAAGGTAATAAAAGATGCTCTGGGTGAAGACGAGGAATGCCAGCTGATCATACGATACATAAAAGAGGGCTGGCCGATAAACAAGTATGAAGTGGACGACCGCGTCAAAGGATTATGGCCGTACAAAGATAGTTTTGAATATGTGGACGGCATAATTTTTAAAGATAATTTGGTGTTTGTGCCGGCGGCGGTGCGCCGAGAGATGTTGCGGCGAGTACACGAAGGTCACATGGGGATGGACCGCTGCAAGCGCACACGCGCGGGAGGTCATGTTCTGGCCGGGCATGTCGCGCGACATCGAGGCGCTCGTGCGGCGCTGCGCCGCGTGCGCCGAGCGCGCGCCGCGGCCCGCGCGCGAGCCGCTGCTGCCGCACGCGGTGCCGCGCCTGCCCTGGCAAAAACTAGGCTCTGACATTTTCAGCACGCCGGCAAGTATTTTGTTATTTTGGTAGACTACTTTTCAAATTTCATAGAAGTAAATCCGCTGACGAATATCGGATCTAAGGCGGTGATAGCCGCTATGAAAGATCAGTTCGCGAGACACGGTATCCCGCAGGAGTTAGTCACGGACAACGGACCGGCGTACGCGTCTAAGGTTTTTGCTGAATTTAGTAGACAGTGGGGATTCCGGCATACCACTACTTCCCCGAATTTTTGCCAATCGAACGGTCTCAGCGAGAGAAGCGTCCAAACGGTGAAAAATATTTTAATAAAATCGTTAGCTTCGGGGAGTGATTTTTATCTCGGCCTACTCAATCACCGAGCGACCCCGAGAGACGGCGTCGGGTCGCCCGCCGAGCTGCTGATGAGCCGGAGACTCGACACTCTGCTCCCCGTTCACTCGGACAAGTTGAAACCGAGCCGGAATAACGATGAAGACTACGCTAACATAATGCGAGCGCGGGCGGCGAGCAAGGCGCACTACGACACGCGGGCGCGGGCGCTGCCAGAGCTGGCGCCGGGCCAGCCCGTGCTGATGGCGGACCCGGGCCGCAGGCGGCGCGCGCGGGTGCTGCACCGCGCCCCGCAGCCGCGCTCCTACTTCGTGGCCGATGACTCGGGCCGCCGCTACCGACGAAACAGACGCCACCTCATTAAGCTCGAAGACGTGACCCCGGAGGAACCCGGCACGCCAGGAAATGGCACCTACGACGATGAACTGTTTGTGAGCCCTAACATCGACGTAAAATCCAACGGTGACGATATCGACGATGACATCACTCATGACACTGGGACCCCGGGCTCGGAACCCGCACCGTCCGCGCCCCACGCACCCCGCACTCCCGACGTTACAACCGGGCGCAGACCGGCGGCTAGCATGGCACGACAAAAAAATAAATCAAACATATTCTAAAATAAATTTCAAAACATGTTTTAAATGATCCATTTACAACCTCAAATTCATTGTCATTCGTATTCATATCTTAGTGACACCATTTTTTTTTGTACGTCCATGGTGACACCTTATTTGTTCCTAATAATATTAATTTAACGCATTACCATAGAATAGATAATATAGATAGAACGGACACTCCCCACCCCCCGCCAATTTCAAGCTTCCTCACCCCTCAGGCCGTTTCGGATACGCGAGGAGCACTCAACGAAGGGCTGGTATCGAACATCTAATTCCAAACGAAATATCATCATGGTGGGTTGTTGTGCTGTTTACGGCTGTCCGTCAACTAAACGGGACAAGATTAAAAGCTTTATTTAATTTCCTAATGATAAAATAACGTAAGATTAGAAACTTTTCAATAACGTTGCTTTATAATATTACAAGCTTTGCTTAGTTTGGGGTCAGATGGTGTTGTGTGTGAATTGTCTACCAATATTTATTTATTTATAATAACGAAGTCGTTTTTTAACTCAAAGTTCGTAACTCACACAGCCAGTTACTTATGTGCCCAAGCACGGATTGATAATGCCTGGAGGAATAATGGTAGTGACAGAATAAAGTTTCCTTCATGGGTAAGTGTAAAATAAAATGCGAATATGTACCTACTAACAGAAATAGATATCTAGGTACCTGATCTAATCTATCATCGGTTTCGTTTCATTTTACGCGGCAATACAAACACCCTCAGATTTCTGAAACAATTTAGAAATCTGTGCAAACACCCTTTTAATTAGAATAGTCTAATTTGGCTCCATTCTATTTATGTAACTCAACATTATAGCAAGTTTATAGACTACGTCACCAGGTGAACTCAAGGGGCACAACTATTCAATAAAACAATTCAGTAGCCCTAGCGCTAACGCACACATTCACGCGCGTGTACGAACGACATCTGCGTAGTTGTGTGAAGAGTAGGCAACTCCACAGCGGCGGTTGTATGGAGTTTTAGTGGAGTGTCCGGGGTGTGGCATTACGCTCAATGCTCATTCATTATAAATTACTTGTAATTGAGGTAATAACATTTGTAAAAATTTGTATCATTGTTCCTGGTCCTATTTAGTATAAATAGAAATAACTACTATATAAAAATATTGTACTTTTTAATGTAACTAAAACTAACCATAAAAGAGTTAGGTAGGTACTGCTCATTTGTGTCAATACCAGTAAAACTTCAATGTATAAATGGTGATGTAAAAGATATTCAACTACTACCCATGTACTTATTTTAAACTTAAGTATAATGTGCCTAATACATTAAGTGTTAAAAATGTTTAAAGGGGAAGATGTCGTGTAGTTAATAAGTTGAGATACGAGGGTATGCTCGAAATAAAGTCAGTCTTAGCCAACTCATCGTTTTATTTGCAACAACAATAATTGATTTACACAATTCACACAAAACGGTGTATAATAACGGTTTCAATATTTGTGTACAAGTTGGAACGTTAGTGTATGTTTCCTAAGCTACGTATGTACATGATACTTATACTTAATGTCAAATTATCCCTAACCCAGTCACCCTTTTTTCATTCAATGTTTCTCTCCATTCTTGATTTGCCAGCAGGAGTTCATTTTTAGGGTTCCGTAGCCAAATTGCAAAATACGGAACCCTTATAGATTCGTCATGTCTGTCTGTCTGTCCGTCCGTATGTCACAGCCACTTTTCTCCGAAACTATGAAAGCTATACTATTGAAACTTGGTAAGTAGATGTAATCTGTAAACCGGTAAAAAGTGTGCCCGGTAGAAGTTACAGGGGGGGCTCTGTCACTTCTAAAATAAGAGAATGACAAAAATAAAAAAAGTGTATGATGTACGTTACCATATAAACTATCAAAGAAAATTGGTTTGAATGATATCTAGTAAGTAGTTTTATTTTAATACGTCATAAATTGACTATTGTTAAAACACTGATTAAAGTAGCAACGAAGTACAAGAACTTTTGTATTATGTTACTTGCTGCTACGGAAGGCTTCATGGTCGAGCCCGACCCGCACTTGACCACTTTTTATTAGCTATAAGACCGACATTGCTTCACTAACTTCAAGAATGTTTTTTATTAACTTTTGTTTATTTATTTTTTGTGTTGTAGACAATAAAATGTTTCTACATTTATCTATCTATATGATGTATATGATATATGATGTAGTAAATAAAATCTTAGTTAAAATAATCTGTTGTTGTGGAACCTCAAAATTGGATGTAAGTACAAAATTTTGCATGAAGTTAAAATCAAATGTTGGCATACAGTAGCCAAAATTGAATATTAGAAACCCCGCGGCATTATATAGCGTTAACTGCGTGTTGATTTAAACTGAACCATGCTGTTATTAACCTGACATGTATTTTGTGGTGCTACGAGCAAATAACTCACATATAAATCGAGAAGCCAGGACCAAGCTGAATTCCGTGGCTTATTGTAGAATTTTGAAGTATCCATTATCGATAAAGTTCAAATTAGTGTGGTATCTTAAAATAGTTTTTAGTTTTTTATCTCTCCTGTTTTTATTATTTTTATTTATTTAATATGGAGTGTAGAGACGAGCAAAATAAGTTCCTGATGGTAAGTTATACGCGCATAAAAACAGTACCACCCAGCTATTCCAAAATGTAGTCTTCAAAACACTACCAGCCACTTCATTGCATTCATGGTGACCTAGAGAAAGACAAAAATCTCTAACCATTATTTTTCTCCTAGTAAATGTTATCATGAACTTATATGAACTTGGCTGGCCACACTGCCATGTGTCTATATCGATATAATAGAAACAAGAAAGAATATTCTAAATTGGTTTTTAAATTATAACATTAAAATACTGAATTATTAATCCGATAAACAGAAACATGCTTCTTTCTATATTTAAAGACAATGTAAATTACTACATAATTGTTTTTGAAGGAAATGAAACATGTTATGTTATGATCCGATATTTTTTCTTTGACAGAACAGGTTTAAATTTTGTCAAAGAAAAATATCGGCCGACTACAACCTAAGTTTTCAGTGCAAAACAAAATAAAGGAAGCTAGTTTCTCCAAGGTTTTCCACACGAGCGGTAGTTGGAACAACGAACTACCGCCTTCTTGGTAAAAGTTGTTTAAAGTCGACCGAAGGCGACTTTCGTGAGGGATTACTCCGCTACAGGATATCAGAAGGTGAATTCCAAATACTTTTGTGGCCGTGAACAATGCGCATCGTAAACTCTAGCAAATCTATGGGAACATTCATTACGTCATCTTTTTTTACAGTAGGTAAAGAGTGACGAGACACATTACTGTTTGGCGGTGAAATACCTAATTGGCAAAAGTGTGGTAGGTACTTTCCCCGGCTGTGTCTGTCTACGAAAATACGGCACTGTCTTAATTTGTGGCAAAGTTATTATTGTTGTATATAATTATGGGCAAGCGTGCTGTGTAAAAGATTGTAATAGAGAAACACAGAAATACACAAAACAAAGAGCAAATCGACAGTGAGAATGAGGATGATAATGGTAAAAACCCATCAGCATAAACAACTCACTTAATACTCCCAAGGCTGAGATACGGGGTCAAATCTCAAAAGGGGAGAGTTAAAGCCACAATCTCCGACAATGGCCAAAGATAAGAAATACCTGTCTTTCTAGGAATACGTCGTTTTTCCTCACGATGTTTTTCTTCACCGTTAAAGCTACTGGTAAACTTGTAATTTGTTTATTTGGACGAACGTTTTTAGATCCTTGCTTTGTCCATTACTGATGTTGTTCAAATATTATAGATATCACACTATAAGGACTATAATCAAACAACAAAGTAACATGAAAATTACGAAACTTCGCCGTAACTACTCAGGACTCTAATTCCAAGCCACGTACCTCCCGTAACGATGTACTAATTCGTATAAATATCAGTTCATAGTTTAATTAGTGGACACCCCCCTGCATAGGTAACAACCTTTACCTTCTGAAATAACTGAATGTATTTCACGGGAATGGGTCCCGGGAGTAACCTTGAGAACACCTCCGTGGTCGAGCTGTGATCATTGCTCTGATGGCATGCCGTGAATAATACGGAATGGGTAGGAGGGTCCTTATTCTTTATTAGGGGCATTGTCTTTATTGGCTATCTTCTTTAATAGGCGCGTATAAATCTAGGTGGAAATAATCTTAACTACCAGATATTCAGAGATTATTAAATACATATGTAACGTCTTCCATGAGAACTACACAACGCTACATACCTAACTAACATACACTAAGCACACCTGAATTATCCATAGACGAATGAAGATCTACAGATAATCAAGATGTTCAAGCCCACTACCACTCGGAAGCGTACCCAGCATGCTGGTGGTATTACCACGCTGAATGGCAATGCTTATGCGTTGGGCCAAATAAACGCCAGCATTTTGGTCACGTCTACCTAGCATGTATTAGTTTGAATCTACGTCTAATATGTATATATTACCAGCGCCCCGCGGTGATACCTGCGTAGTTCTCGTTCCCGTTATTTTGCCGGGATAAAATTAGCATATGTGTTTTTCCAGGCTATAATCGAATCTGTATTCTAAATTTCAGCCCGATCCGTTCATACAACACGACGATATATAACAACAAACATACAATCATCCATTGAGGTACATTGACATTTATAATATTAGTAGGATTCCATACTAGAACGAAGATTTTTATTCGTGAATTTAAAATATTACATTATTTTTTACTAAAATATTCTCACTGACGGATTTCTAAAAGAAAAAAAAGTACATCAAGTTTCCCGAGCTTCACACTTAACTAGGGGTTAGGTTTTTTACTTCATTAGAGCTGTATATCAGGACTATGTAGAATGTAATGAATTTTCCCTCAAATTTCGTTATTTTGTACCATAGTCACGTTCTAAAGTTCTGGGTTAATGTAGAGTTTATTTATTAAGAGCGCACTTGCAACTGAATGCGGTTTGTTTGTCGCTGCCCACTCGCCTGTGAAGCCAGCAACCAACCACTACTCATATTAAATTATGTTCCCTCTAACGTTTTCATATGCGCTTTATGCAACTAAAGGTACCGTTATGTACCCTTTGTTAGACATAATTAAAAACGACATAAAATTATGTGTTTGTGTGTGCGATGAAGATATTTCTTTTTAGTTTTTGTTATTTTTCTTCTTGGACGGTAACAGTAATTGACGCAGTAAAAGGGAGCGTGTGAAGATAAGTAGGACCAACTGGTTATGTCAGAGTATGGTTATGTCTTCTAATCCATTATTCCGCAACGCCTTACAAAAGTCATGTGACAAGGAGAAATGATCGAGATTTTTAACCCCCTATCTTCACCTGCACTCAGTTGGACAGCTTTCAAGTGACGGCCTAGTGTTCAATATTATTATTTTATACCCTTCTATCATCCTACATAGGTCTCCTGCCGGTTCATTTGACCCATAAATTTTGTTCACGGGCCTGTAGTCTATTCAGCCGTTCCGTTGTGATTGAACAACAAAAATCCAAAGTTTCTTCACATTATTTTAAATATTAGTAGGACTTTGTAATAATGTAAGTTCCATAAAATTTGTATAAAAATTGTTTGCAAACAAATACAGACACATCGAACATTTCAGCAATCTCTTTTTTTAACGTGTGGGGTGATAAAAGCCAAAATGATCAAAAACTGCGACAATCCCAGTGCACCAAATAACAATTTTCGTTTTACAAAAAAATCTTCATTACGGTTATGAAAATGAAGATGAAAAAGCAAAGCCTTCAGAAAAATACTTCCGCTGCTCTTTCCTGTTTTCACCTTTTAACAGGATTATGTTTGATTTTCAGTAGATATTTAATCTACTGCGCTCTTCGTCGTTCTTTCGTTGTGTAAATTTGGCATGTGTTTTCAGCACCGTCTGCGGTGTCCGTGCGTTACGTGTTACTCATTGACCCTGGAGCCGGGGTCGTACTTAAGGCGACACCTTGAACTAAGAAACATGAAAACGAGTACTTTTGATAGCATAGTATGATAGCAACGAATGATATAATTCAAATTTTTAAAATATCGTAGATAAGAAGAAACCCTGTATAATTTTGTGAACCGGACACAATTTTTGAAAATAGTTTGAATTATTAAAAAAATATATGGACATACTTTCCACCAAAAAAGTTCAAATGCTTAGAATTATCAGTGGCGAAGAAAATTAATTAATTTTTAAACAATTTTCGTCACCAGCGGTGCGCTGGTACTCTTGGATATCTATGAGATTTCGTGGCGGCGGAGCGGGTGGATTTGAATTGAACAATACATGGAAGAAAAACAATAGGAGGGTGGAAGACCCTGGGGTTTGGCCCTTTCCCCCGAAACACAAAAGAAAGGTCCTACCTTTAGGAATCCAGCGTCCTCCGGGCGATGGAGCGTCAATTCTGCTCTTTCCACTTGTGGTCTCTCTTTGACTGCTGCCTTTGACTGGTGCTTTGTGAAATAATCTTGATGCGGTGCGGTGCGGTGCTAATTAGTACATTTTACTGGTGCGAAGTGAAGCTATTTAGGAACAGCTGTCTATCAAATTGACGTCATGGAAGCGCGATCGGCGCGGCGGCGGTTATATATTTTTCCGCGGGGGGGGAGTCACCCGTGGCGTGGCGTGAATTCGCAACCCGCTAAGTGCTTCAGAAAAAAAGAACCAATCAGCGACAACGCCTTCCTATTTTTTACGAAAAAAATAGCCAGACTGCTATTCTATTTCAAAGGCCGAGCAGTTATTTTATGTCATGTTTACATTACGAGTAATTAAATAAAAACCCAGTCAAAAATTACGTCTCCAGCTCACTGCTTTTAACATCATCCGCTGTGCCAGGCGATTATTTGATAACTTCTAACAGATCCGCTAAGATCTAAAATAAATGCAGTGCGGACAGGTTTCGCCGCGCGCCGTCCGTAGCGCCACGTACGATAGACCAGCCATGCCGTCCGCCGCTGGTACGGCCGGTCAAGTTTATCAATGCGTCACCTTAATAGGAATTTGGCTTTCATATACCCCGCTTATCGTTATAGGCAATTAAAATTGAAATTATGGGCTCGTAGACAGATGAGCTTGGGGGTTTAATCTCCTATGAAAGCGAGTCCAACAGAGAAAGACTAGGACAGCAAAAAAAGATTTAACTCTATCAAATATAGTAGTATGCTTTGAGCTGTTTCGAGTATGGCTCATGTACCTATGCTATCAGATAAGTTTTACATACATATGTAAGGATAGTTAATCAGTCAGTTAAGGAGGGTTCAGCAGTTGTTGGAATAGCTGAAGACTATTCGATGGGCAGTAAAGGTTATCTCAGACATTTCCATTTCAAAAGCAGGAACGAAATTTAATTTCTTTAATGCATGCAAAAAATGGAGAGTTAGAATTGTGTCCTTAGTGGACGTAAAAAGACCCTTTTCCATACATTTTCCAACATTTCCGTAACGTTAACCTGTAGCCGTGCCTTGGTGACAAAAACGATTTCCTAAACGCGAAGCCGTAGCGTAGGTCCGAATACCGCCTTCTCTGCAACTAGTTTTATCATACGTCATAAATTGACTATTGTTAAAACACTGATTAAAGTTACAACGAAGTACAAGAAGTTTTGTATTATGTTACTTGCTGCTACGGAAGCCTTCATGGGCGAGCTCGACTCGCACTTGACCACTTTTATTTTCAAATACATAAGTAAACGATGCTTCCAATGTATGAAACTGCTGACAGTGACAAATTTTCACTCTCAATTCGCTGAGTGTATCCATTTCATTTACTCTTTGAATGCATCCTGCAGGATAAAATCTGGATTGAATTTTAATGGATAATGACGAATGGCTATTGGACAACTGACTGCGGTCTGAAACACAATATTTAGTTAACATTGCACTATCTTAACTCAGTGCTAGATAGTCTATCTAGCACTGAGTTTCTACATAATATTAACATCTCCTATATATTTGTCCTATTAATAGTTAAAATGAGAATGTTTGAAACAGCTGAACGGATCGAGTGGAAATTTTAAAACAGTAATATTATTGTATAGCCTGTACATTATATATTATTCTATACTATATATTATTGTATAGCCTGGAATAACACATAAGCTACTTTTACCGTGGGGAAATTACTAAGTAATTCTATTTACTCCGACGCTAATATTCAGTTTTTTTTTAGTAATGATTTCGTCTTGAAAGCCTAATAGTAAGCCATAAAGCCAGCCTATAACAGCAGTACGCTGGGCACTATTATTCTAAACAGTTCTAATATATCTACATAGTGAATAGCGCTGATTTCCACAATATATTTATGGACTTCTTTTTCTAATCATTTAATCAATAAATAATCACACACAATTTTACAAAAAGTATAACATAAATAGAATTGCTATTCAAAACTAGAAAACTTATATTGTAACAGAATTTGAAGTTCCACTATATTTGGTCGAGTCATTGATTTCTATCGTGGACCTGTAGAATGTGAAATACTCAATGCTCTTCCCACAACAGTAAAAAGTAAAAAAATATTCTTTTGATTCTACTAGAATGACAACATACCTACTGTCACAGATTACTGAAACAAAACCACAAGCAAAAAGATTTTATGTTCAAAATCAGAACAAAACTTGAACAACAACAACAACAAGCGCATACCTAATTTAGTTTCAAACAAACTCAAACGAAGCGCAGTTCCTTTGAACCATCTTGAGCCATCGACTCGAGTGCAGTCCCCACTTTATTAATAATTACTACGTTTAATTAACGTCTCCCAAAATTAATAATGAGAATTCTGAAAATAACTTGAATGGCTTACTCTTTTGCCAGTTATTCTACCGCCAAGTGATAGTGTTCAAACATAATTGTGTTCCGGTTTGAAGGGCAATAAGATGATTTACTCTAGAGAGATAAAGATATCTCTAAAGTTATATATGAGTGACGGCTGACGAGAATGTAAGTTTAGGCAGTAATTTGAAATTTTTGTGGTCCAAAAACTGCGTGCTACGGTGCTGTTGGTTACCATCAGGTTCACGTATTGCTCGGTTTCTTACTACACAGTATCTAATATCTAGCCAAAAACTAACAAAGGCTTGTATTATGGAAACCAGATAGCTGATATTTTACCTAAAATATATTTGTAAATGTTCATGTATCACACTTGTGATACATGAACATTGAACACCCAACAAAGAACTGTTTGTTCATCAAATTTATTCTAGGTGGAATCGAACCCACAACTTACGACCCAATGGGAGACTGACTACTTACTTGGTGGCAGTATATCAGTAGTAAATATCAGTCAATAAGATACCGAAGTATTTTATTCGGTTGTTCAAATGTTGACTATATGGATAACTACTATCCATGCGCGGTCCGAAGGAAGGGGCACAAGAGATATGACCCCGAAAATCGTATACGTTAAATTAAAAAAACTAAATTAAAGTAAAATAGCAAAAAAAAATAACGCGGGAAAACAACTGGAATGGGCTTACGCGGGTAAAATCGTGGGCACTACTAGCAAAATCTTTATTACTCGGTTTATTGCATTTCTACTGGTGACCCAAACTTCCAAAATCTGAGGCTGCGTACCGGTGACCCCCTCCAAAATTCGAGGCTGGGACCGCGCCTGCTACTATTATATTCTCTTTACGAGCATTCACAGCTGTTTAGTTTATCACTCCAAACTCAAACATGTAGCGTTTGGCATTAAAAATGTACATTTTTCTGTAGACCGTCCTCTTCTTGAATGTTAAATAGACGCGTGGATGTTCAGTGGCAGACCCGAGTCACCATAAAGACTTCCCTTTAGAGCCGCACATCAGAAAGGGATTTGCCGAAAATCCTCAACAATACCCATCCTCAATAATCACCTCTATTGCCCGAGCATAAAGCTTAAATTATTTCGAATGGAGGCTATTCGCGAACCTTGCTCAGAAGTCAAAACAGGCATAAGAATATTTTTATGTATATTTCAGGGCTGGATAACGGTTGCCGTGAATTTAAATAGCATCAGTTGGCGAAATATGCAAGTGATATTTTGACTTATTTACATTGGAATTGGAGAGATCAACGCCTGAGCAATTTCTTGCCATATTTTAAGTTATTCGTTATTAAATTGTGATCGTTCCCAAAGTATTTACCTACAATAAAACCACGCTAAAATGGCATCCACCAAAAACAGTTACCATATTATATTTAAGTAAACCATTTCACTGCATTTGTCGCTGATTTCAGAAACTAAGAAACTATCACATATTTACACGTATATCATTAACCGAATGATCAAAGAAGATACTAAATTCTTCACTTCCATGAACGACGCGACGCGTCTGTTCTATTATTTCGACATTGTTTGAAAAATAAAATTATTACAATAATAATTATAAAACGAAGAATTGGGGATAGTAGTGCTTAGCTATAATATCTTTTGCAATAGCCCAAAGTTCGAGAAATAACAGATGCCGTCATTACCGTCTAAAACCTAATGCCATTTAAAAAAAAGTACACGGTGTAAGTTGATATACAGTTATTTGTGTACTTTAGGTACTCTAAGAGACGTAGATGCTATTAAACAAAACAAAACTGAATTACAATGTACTATATCACACACATAACCAAGACTACTATCATTAAATACATCTGATTTCTCAACTGTTAGAATTAGAATAGGTTTTATTAACTTTTTTCATTTCATTTCATTTCCACTTCTATATCACCATCAAAACAATTGAGTCTCATCTTCACGTAAAACAATTATCACCTAAAAAAGGTAAAAATGATTTAGCCAAAATCAGTTTTTTAGATATTCATGAATAAGGTTTAATGGGGTCATTTCGTATTCCGAGACACAAACGATAAAACGTTAACAGTTCTCGAACCGTTGCCTTTGGAACGTTGCCCGATGGCTACCGGCTATAAAGTATCCTCTCTATACCCGAGGCAAGGCGGGGTCATTCCTGAAACGCTTCGAGATCATTCCCGGACGCTCCCACGGCGCCCGCACAAATCTCTCGCACTTCGACGCTCTGTTTCGTACCCAAAGCCTCTCAAAGCATTGTTTCCGTTCCACAACGAATTTCCAGTCGCTATTTCACACAGAGTTTACAGAATGAATAAAATATCGCTCTAACAATAAAATTCGTATTGCTTATGTAGTTTCTGACTGCAGTTTTCAGCATTTAGGGATTTCCTTTTAGAAATTTTGTGAATCACAAGTAGGAAAATTATAGTGTTTACAAAGTTTAGTCTTTTGAAAGGCATAACATTTACACGACTGGCTTTTATATGAGGTATATAGTATAGCTTTTTTTAACTGGTCTAAAGATTTACACATCCTGTCTGATGTTAGGCGAGGATACTATGCGACGATTTTCATGAAATTTTGTATATAGATGGTTTCGGAGGCTATAAATCGATCTAGCTGGGTTTCATTTTTAAATAAAAGTGGTCAAGTGCGAGTCGGACTCGCCCATGAAGGCTTCCGTAGCAGCAAGTAACAAAATACGAGTTTATAATAAATAGTTCTTGTAGTTACTTTAATCAGTGTTTTAACAATAGTAAATTTATGACGTACTAGCTGAACCCGCTACTTCGTTCGCGTAAGCAGATGTTACTGACTTATACATTAATTGGAAGTATCGTACGTCAAATATTTGGATAAGTAGTCATTGAAAAACCTTTGAGTTTGAGTGAATTTGTTTTTCCACACAAAAATTTATTTAATTTTATCATCTTTATTTTTCTTTTTTTAAACAAAATCAAACATACTTAGTAAGGTTTGGTAGTATCGAACATAGCCGCAAGTGTTAAGTTCGTAGGATTTTTGTAGGATACATTATGAAAAGTCTGAAGCTAATGTGCATGATCTGATACCTACTTACCTATTTCTTTTTATCCGCAAGCTGTTTTCTAGCTGTTACCCGCGACTTCGCCGTAGTAAAATTTTGAACGAAGGCTTCGTCGCGTCGTGTGGAATCAAAATAATTAAAATTTTGATTTTTAATGATATTCAAGCAAGTTGAACCCGTAAATCTAAGCCAAGTCCTAGTGAAATGTTAATGTATGAATTTAATTGTAGGTAACACAGAAAAAAATCAAGAACGAAAGAATCCAAATTTGGCATCATAATCCTTTTAGCAGCAAAAACTTATTAGTACAATTTAGAATACCAGTAACGCCACCTAGTGATGAAAGAAAAAATACATACCACAATAGCAAAACATCGATTTAAATGGCCTTTAGTGCTTTTAGATTTAAACTGGCATTAGCGCCGTCTAATGAGAATATTATGTTGTTATTTTGATTGTGAACGCAAATCACCTATATTATCTACGCCAAAACGGGTGCATATATTTTTCATTTTTGGCTTTTACCTTACCATCACATCAAGTTCCTTACGAAAATATATGCTTATATTAATATGGAGTTAAATGAAAATGTAGACTTATTAGCCCATGTGAAATTTTAGACTCTAAACTATATGTGTTTCGTATGTCAACCCATATCGTTGTGCCGTTTTGACGTGATAGTTAATATTTGTTTCCTTAGGGCCCATGCTTCTTTTCAGGTTGATAGGTAATAAATACATAAATGTGGTATTTCAGACTATGAGTTATTTCTGTTTCAATTTTCTACCAAATTTGCTTAGTCTTTCCTACGTCACAGTAACCTATAAGTAACCGATTTGCTATTTCTGAGTTCAAACTACGTGTATTTCGAATTCCATCCGAATATGTTCAGCCGTTCCAACGTTGTCCTGTAAATATTATGAATGCCACTGTTTGGATGTTTGTTACGTAATACATAGAGTACTTATATTCATACTCTTTGTATTATATTACTTACAATACATAGAGTATTTCAACTGTCTAGCTATCACCGTTCTTGAGATACAGCCTGGTGATAGACGGACGGACGGACAGACGGATAGCGAAGTCTCAGTAATAGGGTCCCGTTTTTACCCTTTGTGTACGGAACCCTAACAACGGTCTGCTTCGGTCACCGAAGCTTGTTGAACACTACCTTTAAATTTTAAACATTATTTGGATTGAAATAATACGTTTTCTAATAAGTTACGGCTGGTCTAGTAAGTTACAGCTGACCTAGTCGGGAGAACGGCGATTGTCGATCCGGAGACCTAGGGTTCAAAACCACGCGCACCACTATCTTTTCGGAGTCATGTTCGTAATGCCGGGAATTAAAACGGTGAAGGAAAACACCGTGAAGAAACCGAAATCTACCTATAATCTATGTTCTAAGTCATATGTCATCCACCAACCGACACTGGGCCAGCGTGGTGGATTATAGCCTTGTCTCTCTCCTTGCGAGGAAGGCCCCGATGCCCAGCAGTGGGAACAGTTAATGGGTTGTTTATGCTGCTACTTTTTATGCTGATATGTTTTCTCCAAAATACAAAAATCTACTTCAATGACAGGTAATTTAATTCTGCCATTCGACTAAATTTTATAAGAAGGTATAACTATGTCGTACAGATAAATCTAAGCTGATTTTAGTTTTTGTTGATATTTGAAAAACTACCCTGTTTTCGATATCTAAGATCACCTCTGAAGTATTTTCTAACAAACAAAAAGGAATTATCAAAATCAACTAACAATTAGCGGAGTTATCGCGTAAAATAAAACCAAATAAAAAACATGCAACCCGATTAAGAACATCCTCCTTGTTTGAAGTCGATTATAACCGAATGATGTTTGTTTTTCCACAAAAATATATTTTTTGACAAATATTTTGTCATCCAAGACGACGCGACGCGATCACGTGGGCACTTTCTAGAATCTAGTATCTAGATATTCTGTGCATCGTCTGTGATACACAGAATACTTAGAAGTTAGTATGTACCGAACGCGCCGCGCGTGTCGTTATTATTTAATGTTTGTGTAATTTCCGAACCAACAGACCGATATTGTTCAAATTTTGACGGGACAATATAAAAAATGTGTTCTTTCTAACAAAAAAAGAATTAATGAAATTAAACAACGCAAACATGAGTTACAACCAAATACACATTCTAACTTTCACCCCCTCCCGCAAAAAAACCGATCAGAATTTGGGGATCAAAAGTAGCCTACAGCAATGTCCCTAGTATAAACTAAAATCATGCCAAGTTTCAGCTAAATTGAATCAGTAGTTTCGGCGTGATGCGTGATCCCTATACAGAAAGACAGACAGACAGACAGACAGACAGACAGACAGACAGACATGAAAGAAAAAAAATGCAGTTTCGCCATCAGTATCGACTATGGAGTGCCCCAAAAAAAAATTTTTCAAAATATCTTCAATGTACAGAATTCGACCCGTTACAGTTTTATTATAAGTATATAGTATGACGTATTAAAATAAAACTACTTTCTAGATCTCATTTAAACCAATTTCCGTTGAAAGTTTACATGGTACATCATTTTTTTTTTTAGTTTTGTCATTCTCTTATTTTAGAAGTTACAGGAGGGCACACATTTTACCACTTTGGAAGAGTCTCTCGCGCAAACTATTCGGTTTAAAAAAATACGTGAGAAACCTCAATATCATTTTTAAAGACCTATCCATAGATAACACACACGTGTGGTTTTGATGATAAAAAAATGTTTGAGTTTCAGTTCTAAATATGGGACACCCCCAAAATTTATTGTTTTTTTCTATTTTTCAGGGAATGTAGCCGAGCTAAGTTCGGTCATCCAGATACTAAAGATTTCAGTGGTGCTTAGAAATACATTGTCATGCTATCATGCAAAATTTTACAGCATTTTTCCTCGATGCTATTTACAAATACTTTACCTCGTTCTCGCACAGAATAAACAACGGTTGGAATTGAAATCCTCCTATTGCAATTCCTGGCTCCAACCTGAAAAAGTAAATCGAGCGATCGCAGCTATGCATTCTAATTGTGCGCCCAATGAACGTAAATAAAACTACTTCCTCCCCAGTTATTATTTCTTATTTTCCGTTCGTGCTGAAGTAGTTTATATGGAAATGAGAGTCGTGAAAAATCTGCAGCATCAGAATATATTTTTGTGCTAAAACAGATTTTACTAAGTTTTACTTGAAAAAATTGTGGATTGTATTATTCTAGCTATACTAGCAGCGCCCCGCGGGTTTTCCTGCGTAGTTCCCGTTCCCGGAATTTTCCCCGATACTTTCCGATGATAAAAAGTAGCTTATATGCAATTCCAGACTACAACATAACTTTTTTTATAGCATAGAGTGATGAGACGAGCTGCTCATCACTGCTTGGGGGTAGAATATATTGACAAAGGTGTGGTACTTCTCCAGGCGGACTCCGCAAAGAGTCCTACCACTACAAAACACACGTACTTATATTACAGTTACCTATAACTGTATTTTTTTTAATGTAACCTAGGTACCTACTTCTTATTTAAACTATTTGGAGATGAAGAGGATCGCTGTAATACGCCGTCAACCAAGTTACCAGTTTGCAGTCTACGTCCGGAATTTGCATCGGAATCTATTTGGAAGCAAAGTTTTAAGGAGAACCAACTCTTCCATAAAGAGTTAGGGAAGGTAAATAACTCAATTTGACGTTGCACAACATGGCGTCCGGAAAAAAGTATGTTACAGCTATTTACTCCCATTTTTTAAAGAAATAATTGCTTTTCTCTGAAAAACGAAACTGCAAACTAAAATTTTAAAATTAAACCCACACAGATGTCACAAATTTTAATAAAATTATTATACCTTTAATCGATGCATGTTTTTTTTTTGTTGATAATATAAAAACTAACTTAAATTTCAACAAAATTTAAAGGCGTAGTTAGTTCGTTACAGTTACGCAACTGTATCCTAACCAATGCTATTTTGAGATAAATATTTTCATATTTTTTCATCTTATTTATTGATAGAACATGTCCGATGTAAAATAAGCTTAGATTTTTTATAATTCAGAATGGCATTTATTTTTAATTTTTGAGAGGTCATGAGTTTGATGGTAAGCAACATGCCTGCCACATAACAACACAGTGACACGCAGCTATTGGAACATGAAGAGCCCAAATCATTACCTAGCACTGCGCTCACTGGAAACATTACCTTTCAAACCGGAACACAGTAATGTTTGCGCATTACAGCTTGGCGATAGAATAACTGCCAAAAGTCAAAAGGTGTGGTACTTCCCCAGACGGACCCTGCAAAGAGTCCTACCACTACAGAAATTAGTAAGATTTGCGACAGTAGGAACAGTAGACAGAAGACAGTAAGCAACAAGCCAACCCAAAACAATCAAGTGTCACGCAGTTTTTATTATATAATGTAGAATAACGAAACGAGCACGGCATATGTTTGATGATAAGCAATATGTCTGCCCTTAACAGCACAGTGATACCTACGCAGCTATTTGACAGCAGCAACAAGAAGAGTCTAAAGTGCTGCCTAGCACTCTACTAAGCTCGTCATCCAAGATGTATGATCGTTTATCTCATAGCCCAGTAATTTACCTGGAAACTGCCTTTCAAGAACACAGTAATGTTAAAACACAACAACAAAATTCATCAAAATCGTTCGAGCCGTTTCATAGGAGTATACCAAAAACACACGACACAAGATTTTAAATATTCTAAAATAGGACGATTTCATTAGGGAATTAAATAAAAGCCAAAACAGGTAATATTAGGTACAAAGTGTCTGCTCTACCTCTATAATATTGGTATGATTATGTTGTCAGAATTGCAATGATAATTCGTAATAGGTATTCCTGTTACAGTATTAAATTACTTGTCCCCAATGGTAGGTGTGATTCATTTATGTGCGTATTGCTATTTATTGTGAACTACTTTTATTTGGGTCAGGGACGTTAGTAATAATCTGTAAAGTATTTAATGACTAAACTTAGTTTGATGCATGATGTAGTACTATGCGCAAAAAAATTTAATGAAAAATTGCGCTAGCACACATGCATGCATATATGACTGGCAATTGAACCTACCTGAAACACTGAATGTAATGTATTATAATAACACTATAACACTTTGTTACACTACAAATAAACAATAAACCTTAATGTAAGACTTATAGATTAAAAAAAACAGTAAAAGCTCTTCTGCAATAGGTACTATTATTGTGTGTGTAAATAATAAGGCCATCCACCAGCCCGCACTTGGCCAGCGTGGTGGATTATGGCCTTAACTCTCTCCTTGCGAGAGAAGGTTGTAGTGGTAGGACTCTTGGCAGAGTCCGCCTGGGGAAGTACCACACCTTTGCCAGTTATTCTACCGCCAAGCAGTAATGTGCAAACATTACTGTGTTCCGGTTTGAAGGGCAATGTTTGCAGAGAAATTACAGGGTTTATAGATATAAGATCTTAGATCTCTGGGTGACGACCGCAGTGCAGAGCTAGGTAATGATTTGGACTCTTCATGTTCCAATAGCTGCGTGTCACTGTGCTGTTATGTGTCAGGCATATTGCTTACCATCAGGCACATGTCCTGATCGTCTCGTCACTCTTTATTTAAAAAAAAAAAAGAAGGTCCCGAGTCCCAGCAGTGGGAACATTTATTGGGCTGCTTATGCTTAAATAATAAGGACAATAAATAAATAGATAAGAAATAAGTAACCCTTGTGTTAATCCAAGTAAGTTACTTCCTACGTACATATTTAATTACATTAGAATTCATTCAACTGTTGTATAAATCAAACCCATAACTTTTCGCCTTTATTACATTTGTATGATGCACTTGCTGACCGTACTGTCAGACCTAAAAGAGCGGCACGTAGTTCAACGATCGAGCACAAATCGTTGTCATAGGGCGCGCGACCATTGTGCTCCGATCGTCATAAATCACCATATTGTGTGAATAATAGTGGACAGCCGCGGGAAATCATATGATAATTATCGAAAATACTGCAACATCCTCTTTTTTTGTGCATCACACGCATAACCTGATCACGCTTGCAACATGTCCCTTAAAATAGTATTCTCCTTTTTAATTATAGCTTCAGTGAAAGCTCAATTAAATGGTGAATTCTGGTGGTTAAATGCTAAGTTGAATAATTTAAAAAAAAGTGAATCCTACGCCGCCCAAAATAGACAACAGTGATTTTGAACAAAAATATGAAGAGAGCTCAAAAATAGTATTCAGAGATGATGATTTGTTTACAAACAAATTGAAACCAATTAAAGACCGGACGTCTAAATTAATACCAAATAATAAAATCGATGAAAATAAAGTTGTCTGGCCAACAGAAGAGCACATGAAAAATCATGATGTTAACGTTGAAATATTTACTACCACTGAAAAAGGTAAAGAAAAAAAGGAAGATATTAAACCCATTAAATTGCAAAATAAATATGAAGATGTACTAGTGTTCAGCTATCCCAGAAATGACAAAGCTCTTACAATAGACACAAATAAGATAAGTACTGAATCACAGTATACAAGTACAAGTCATAGTGAAGGAACACCTGAAAGTTCAACTGCAAAGATTAACGCGTACACAGGTAAACTATCTCTCTCGTCCACAATACAAGACGGAGAATCTCAAAATATATGTACCTATACAACAAGAAAGAAATGCTATCAATTGAATGGATTTGTCTATGAATATGCGAAAAGGTAAATGTATATATAAATATACATGTTCAGATAAGTGGTAGTTTTCTAAAGTATTTAGTGATATGCATGTTGCTTACCATCAGGTCATATGCCTGATGGTAAGCAACATGCATGCCCAGAACGGCTGTGCCACGTAGCTATTGGAACTTAAAAAATCCAAATTTGAGCCTTGTAATTTCATTTGAAACATTGCACTTCAAACCGGAACATAGTGATATTTTCATATTGCTATTTGGCGGTAGAATAACTGGCAAAAGTGTGGTACTTCCCCAGTGAGATTCCGCAACTTATTGTGGTATCCCGCGGTGGTAGGACTTATCCTACCACCACAATTCTGACTTTACATTACTTGCATAAACAACCCTCTAAATGTTCCCACTGCTAGGGGCTCAGCGCCTCCTCTTACATCTAAATATAAGGAAAGAGCCAAGGCCCAATCCAACGCCCTGGCCCAGTGAGGGTTGGTGAATGAGACATGACCCGGAAAGATTCTAGGAACACCTCACGATGTTTTCCTTCACCGTTTATAAGGTAGTTGCATTTCGCACATGACTTCGAAGAGACAATTGTGCACGTGACATTCGAGCCGGAGGCTCCAAGATCGGTAGTTGTCGTTCTCTCGACTTGGCCAGCCGTAACTTACAAAACTTACTATATAAACTAGTTATGCTCAGTTTTGTTTGTTTGTTCAACATCACAAACTTTAAGTGTTATTTATATCAATTTGACTTTGCTCAAAAATTTTATTGGGTTTTTGACTTACATAAACTTTGGATAAATATGTGGAATACGATTATTTAAAATTTGAATACTGCTTTCAGAATTCCAATAACGTCAGGTGATGAAGCACTCGTCTGTTGCATATTGCCAATACAACCATTATTGAACAAAGATAACTTGTCTGAAACTATTCACTTCCCTCAAACATCAACTTTACACCGTAACAAAAGATCCGACCACGAAAGTAACATAGGTATAAAGCAGCGAGATTTTCTTCTAAAACAAAAATTTAAAACGCAGCAACCCAATGCAAGACCGGCCTCAACACCTGTGACGAAAATAGTTACTGGTTCTGAAGATGATTACACAGATCCTTACTGGAATATAAAAAACGGTAAGCCCCAAATTCCCACAAAATCCGAAATCACAAAATACGAGTATAATGAATATTTCCAAGAATCTCAGGAATATACAGACGAATTGCCAAGACCTGGGTTGATTGGTCTATATTCAGACCACGCGCAGTCCCCTCCAATTTGGCCTTTCTCTAATGGGAACAAAGGATTTGGGTATGGTGTACCCGATGATGATTACATAGATGACGAGGAAGATGAAGAAGAGACTTTTGGATACTCAACTATAGACCCTAGAATAGGTAGGTAAAGTTACTATTTTCACATTTACATGTATCGATATTCTTTGTTTCTTGTAATTAATTTTCTTACCTTTCAGAATCAAACAAACATAAACAGAAAGTGAAACCCCAAAAAGTTACAACATCAGATGAACTGTCTTATGATGCAGAAAGACAGACTGTACACTTTCAATCCGATCCAGATTTCCAGGTTTTTCAAGGCTTCAAACTTCTCAGTCGGTTTAGAAATACAAGCCTAACGCACACAAAAAAGACATCGCAACAAAACTCAGATGTTTTGATATCGGAACCTGACGATACTAAAGAAACTGAAGAGGTGATTGATGATATGCAGTTATATGATAATTGTGGAAGATCAGCGATCAGAAACAATGTTGAAAGAGGTACGATAAGAAAAATGTAGAACTTTATACTCTATACTTTCTTACTCGAACAGAGTATCAAAACGTAAAACTCTATAAAAATATCTAATTTTCTAGGAAACCAGATTGGCGATGCTGTAAGTGGTTCACATCCATTTCTTGCGCTAGTCGTGCTCACTAAGAGCCGTCATAATGTGCTGTGTTACGCAACTTTAGTACATCCGAGAGCAGCTATTACTATCGCCGATTGTATACAAGGGTAAGAAACTTCTATAGTAGCTTGGTTATATCCCATCAAAATACCCATACATACTTACGTACTTTTTACTAGAGGTAGTCAGCTACTTAACCCTAACGCGATGTAATCATATCGAGATTTAGTCTTAAATCTATTTAGTCAGAACCGCTACTAGTAATATCGAGATGTAGTCCTAAAGCTTCTAACCCGTTTAGGCCTAGGTACCTCACAAAATTAACTCATAGTTATTACACTCACATGTAGTTGAATTGCATGTATGAGAGGAGATTCCATCCACAAATACCAATAGATTAATTATTATCAGTTTAGCCGTTTCCTTTGTTAAAAACTACGTGCTACGTTTAAACACTCTGGAATCGATCGAGAGACGTGCCAAAAGGCTCATAGGCAATGTAACATAATAACATTCTCGTGCGAAAAAGGCTTCAAAGTCTCGAACATCACCGGAAAATTGCTAGTTTACCGGTTTTTTATCGGATACACTTCGGAGAGTGTGCGACTGATTTGTACGATCTAATACCAACTTGCCCTTTTTTCTATCGGAGTGCTCGTAGCTCGAAAAAGCGACATCGTTTCATGGTTGATGTTCCAAAGACACGAACGAAGAGATTTGACTCTACTTTCGTGATAAGAACGTCTAGGCTGTGGAAAACGTTGCCTGAGAGGGGTTTTCCCGATAGTTACAATCTTTGTGTCTTCAAATCGAGAGTGAATCGGTTTCTTCTAGGTAAACACGCTCCATCGTAGACCGCATCATCGTTTAACATCGGGCGAGTTGGCGGTCAAGTGTAAACCTATAAAAGTAAAAAAAAAAACATTTTTGGAATCTGAAAACCATCCGTATCAAAATGTTACGTCATCCCTGGATCATTTACCTATCATTATCAGTGAGCCAAATTAACGGAACCATATGCCAAAACATGATAACGTATGACTGTTTTCGCGAAGTCCATAATATTTATTATGTAGGTACGGTACATAAGCCTATAAAGTCTTGTATATTTTAACAATTTACGGATTT
Source organism: Ectropis grisescens (assembly GCA_017562165.1). Classification (NCBI taxonomy): domain Eukaryota; kingdom Metazoa; phylum Arthropoda; class Insecta; order Lepidoptera; family Geometridae; genus Ectropis; species Ectropis grisescens. The sequence goes on along the minus strand of CM029784.1, from coordinate 9,246,167 downwards.
AAAAAAGACACATCTTAAAAATAGAAGTTTATCTTAGTAAAACAACTCCAACTTAACAGCAAAATTCCCTCATCACACAATGCTCATTCTACAATAATATTTTCAACTTCAACCCAATCCGTTCAGACCCTAACCTATAACTTGATTGATCAACAAACATCCAAACTTTGACATTAGTTTGATGTACCTACAATTTTTTATTATTACACATTTATACATTACTATTTTTAATCATTAGAACCGCTCCGGAAGATGTCGGCGTGGTATTTGGTTTGTGGGATTTGAACAACAGAACACGGGCAAAGAATCGTGTAGTGACTGTGCATCTCCATCCTCGGTACAAGCCAGGCGAGCCTCAGTACAACTTGGCTATCTTGGTAAGAGAAACAATAAAGTCAGTCTACTGTTTTGTTTCAGAAAATACGAGTATACTGGGGTACTCGAGCAATTTGGAAAAATGGTCTTTATTTTGAATCACTCTCTCGAATTGAGCGCGATGAAAGTACTTAACTCTACATATCGAGTTATTGGTATCAATTATATTAAACGCCTCATTATCAAGAGTTGCCCAAATGAAATTGACTTCCGATTATTGAAGATTCGTCATAGTTCATTAGTCGTAGTTCAATAAATGATGTGGATGAGCGTGGCGAACAGTAATAATAAGCAAAGAGTTTACATGTAGGTACGTATAGAGTTAGAACAAACGCTTTACACCGAAATCACGGTTCTGATCGCTCATGCCATGTCACTCTTGTGGAACTGTCATACTTTTGTCGCGGCACAACACTATGTCGCCATAGCTAACACACACCTGCCAATACTGAATACAACCAAGCAGAAACCCCTGATCTATTTACTTGTTCTTTATCTAAGGTAATTCTTAACTGACTGATAAGTCATAGTTCATTATGTAATGGGGAACGAGGTATTGGCGAACGGCTCGGGGAACATTATTTTAAGTGGTAATTTAAGTGGTCATACAAATTATTGCCATACACATTTACATATATCTTAAACTAGATGATAATCACAATAAAAGAAAGAATCGGTGGCTACCAATTTTCGTCACTTTGTAAGTAGTTATTGTTCTATATTTATTTGTAGTCTTGGATGCAGCCGCTAAAACTAAACGGAAACATTCAACCAGCGTGTCTTGGACGTCCGGAAATAGGGGAAGAATGTAAACTTTTCGGCTGGGGAAGACTAGACCAAGGTATGAAATAGTTTAAATTATAATTTTATTTTAAAAGTACCTACCTACTTGAACCGTATTGTTCTTGTTGTTACCTTTTATTTATTAACTTTTATAGGTTTATAATTATCTCGCCTGATATTAAACGACGACGCGATCTACGATGGATAATCTAGAGCTAGACGAAACCGATTCACTCTGGATTTTATGGGCAGAATCTTTAATAACAAAACTAAAAAGCAATGAAAACTACACTACACATCTTATTGCCCGACTACTTTTACTAAGCACTTCTACATACCTATATTACGTATTAGGTACTTTACTATCTGACTGCTTACACTATGCACATCTAAATACTCCATAGACCGATCACTGTCTAAAGACAATTAAAACGATCAAGCCAACTAACAATTGGTAGCGTGGCCAAGCGAAATGGAAATAATAGTCACATTACAGTCACATTAACGCCAGCATTTACGCAATTATTCTACCTAATCTAATTAGGTTCGAGTATGTTTGAAACTAGTGTAGGTAGCTACATGCGCGGTCCGAGGGGAGGGGTCACAGGGGAGATGATCCCCCCCCCCCCTCAAATCGTATACGTTGAACAAAAAATTTAAGAAAATTTAAAGTAACTAATAGTACATAGACTATTTTTTAACTCGGGAAAACAACTAGAACGGGAACTACGAGGGTAAAATAGTGGCTACTAGTAAAGTATTTTTTGCTCGATTTATTGTACTTATTTCTACTTGTGACCCCCCCTCCCAAACCTGAGGCTGCGTACTGGTGACCCCCTCCAAAATTCGAGGCTGGGACCGCGCCTGGGTAGCTAGGTAGTTACATAAGCATAGAATTTATCATTTAAATAAATGGTTGTATGATTTGTTTACATCTTTTCAAAAGTATATGACTAAGTTTACTAGAGGTACATTCAACAGAAATCTAAATAATAATATTGTTTAGATTTCGGTGTAGGTACATACCGAACCTTTTGTCATAGAATAGATAGTACGTAATACAATTTCGGCATGTCCAAAGATCATCTGGTCGTGTTTGTTCCACTAAAGGTCAATAACAGGCCTACTTTGGTACTTTGGTCCGTAAAATGCGTTGGTCTGTGTACATATCTGTTGTTCCGGTTAATCTCTGAAACGGCTAAACCGATTTTAATGGGACTTTCGCTGCCAGATAATTGCTATTATAAGGACTTAGGCTACTTTTATTTTAGACTACAAATAAATTTCAATAATTTAGATAAGCCGCATGTTACCGTATAAGCCCGCCTTTTACACACTAGATAGGATAAGTCATCGTTTGTATTCTGTTTGTTCTGAGTTAGTAGGTATTGTTTGTTTGTTATTTTTCTGGTGTGCATAATAAAATGTTTTCTGTCTGTTACACCGCGGGGTTCAGGTAGTAAGTAATATAATTCGTTCCAGGTATTCAGCAGGCGCGATCTCGCTGGCAGCGTGCCACCGTTCGGCCGTGCTCGAGTCGTTCTGGCACAAACAAACGCACAAGATTACAGGGAGATGCTTTCTGCGTGTCTACATCCCGGGGGATAGTGGTGAGTATTAATTACACCAATATATTAAAGATAAAATGTTTATTGGCATTGAATGCTATCTCATCTGATGTGAAGCGACGATGCGATCTACGATGAAGTGTGCTTACCTAGTAGATACCTATTCATTATCGACTTGAAGACACCAAGATTGTAACCGTTAAGAAGCATTCAGGCAACGCATTCCACAGCCTAGAGATTCTTGTCATAAAAGTGGTGTAAAACCTCTTTCAGTATTGCATGTTCCCTAACATGAAACATGCGCCTAATGCTCTACACGTCTGTCGATATCACCACAGTGCTAACTGTTAAATAACAATTTGAATACGAAGAGTCCAAATCATTTCCTGACATTATTTGCGCAAGTCATTATTTCATTTCAGGTAATTTACTCCAATAATGTAACATAAGGTGTAAAAAAAAGACCTGAAAAATTCCTTACGTCGCGTGCGCTGCGAAATCTATTGATGATAGAACAAAATCATTTACTACGACTTTGCAGAACTCATCATTATCTACAAAAAGTGTCGCGACAGCATATGTCTAAATATTATAGTTATTATGTCACAGTAAGCAGTTTTTTATTCTAAAATATTAATTTATATATGCCGCCTCTTGAAAAGGCTCTTCATTTGTACCTTGGTATTAATCCTTATCAAAATAAATTACTTTATATTCAAGACGGCTTTAATACCTTTTTATAACTTTTTCAATTATTCAATTCGGACATTTCATTCGGAAGATATCACGAGTTTAAAAATGCAAGTATTAGAAAAAAGTCGCGTGGTTGTCGCTCACCGCGCTCAGCTAGCCAGCATGCGATTTAATGTGTTTCAGGTAAATGTACGTTAAGATACAGATTACATTGGCAACACAAAATAGCAGACCGCTCGCTTACCGCCGTCTGCTAATTTATGTTGCCAAAATCTATATCTTATTACAAGCACGACATAAAGCCCATAATCGAGTGTATTTTATTTGTCGGGAGGGAGCAGAGTCGTTTAAGCAAGCGCAGACCAGAAGGGGAGAAATCTTGAGAGTTCGTGGCACCGACATACGTAATAATAGTATACCGGTACTTAAACTGGTGATGTATTGTGTAACTACTGTTTAATACTAAAATGCAAAGTTATAGGTATATTTTCACTTCTATCGGCAGTCCCTTTGACCCATATTTCTTTATTAATTAGGGTTACCTGTATAACAAAAACGTTCTTGCAGTGTATTCTAATTTAAGCCAGTTTTTGTTTTCTGTTTCAGACTAGTATAGGTGGACCCCTAATTTGCGAAGTGACAGGACACAGTTCCGTCGTCGGCGTGGTGGTGTCTCGAGACAATGGTTACGTGCTATCACCTGTCCGAGACTGGGTTATGAAGATGGACGCCCTAGTCAGCGGAGACTAGGTGAACATATAAAAGCTACTAAAGCCTATTTCACACGGGGGCAGAACAGTGAGGCAGGACAGGGGGCAGCACAGTACTGCTACTGTTTGAACGCACAGAACAGTACTGCCTTGACAGTAAACAAGACAGAACAGCTAATAGCCCACCGGTCTATTTTTTCGGGGCAGTTTGCTTCCCCCACCAACTTTCTCGCTCGTCTGTCTTGTGTTTGGACTCGTGTGAACTCAAGGGCAGTGCAGTTTAAAGAGCAGGACAGTGTGCGCGCGCGTGTTTTACTTAAAATTTGTTTGTTTTTAGATTAAAATGCCACCTCCTAAATTACCAATGGATGAAACTATCAATTTTCATTTGTCATAATCATAATCATTCTAAACTCTTTGAGATTTTCAATCCTTATTTCTTCTAAAACAACTAAGCTCTGGTCTTCTAGCCACCCAGTTTCTGATCCAAAGTTTTTCTTTTTTATTTATTTAATTATTTACACACTCAATAAGCTCATCCAGAGCTATTTGTGCAGAATTTTTTAGTAAAAGTCGCAAATATTGCCGTTGTCGTCGTAGACCCTCCATCGCCCACTTGGACTGTCCTGTCTATCCTATAATCCTATATTTGTACGATACTGTCCTTCCAAACTGTTCCGCCTCACTGTTCTGCCCCCGTGTGAAATAGGCTTAACGGCATTACAAAACTAAGCAGGTACACTCACAGGCACAATTAACCAGCACCTGTACAGTGTTATAGGTAATCAGCCTACATCCTTTTAAGGCGATTTTAAGTATTAAATCCTTCGTCAACTTTAATTCTACAGTTTATAAAAACTCGTTTTTTTCACATACGAAATAAAAAGTGTTTGGCTGGTCTAAAAGCATCGAACTCTTCGCTCTTTAATTCTGGATTAATGATGTACCGAAGTGAATTGAAAAGTCTAGTGAAGTGAACACTAAACAGCCGCTAAACAGTGCTAGAGAGGACCACAAACACTTTTTTTTGGAGATGTATTGAGTTTCAACAAAAGTTGTAAAACCAAACTTGTTTAAGTAATTTTTATAATTATTATTCCTAATAAACTGTTTATTTTTATTCATTTTTTGTTCAATATCTTTATTTATTCAATTCTCAAGAAATATTCAACATACAATCAAATTTGCTTTAAATTGAACAATTTCTGCAAACAGGAAGAAATACAGGTAGGGCCGTTAAATGTGTCTGTGAGTGTAAACTGTACATTAAGCTCGATATTTGTATCTGTGAGTTCGTCGTCATATAATTCCATAATTTCTATACAGAGTAAATATACTAAAAATTTTACTTTTATGGGTCTTGAACATATATTTTCAAACTCGCACTAAAACTATTGATTAGTGAACCCGAGTATTTTCGATATCTAATTAATAATACAGTAACAATCAAGAATAAGGCAAAAAAGAACGGATTCAACACGATAAATTGTCCATAGAATATTGTATAGAGGCACCGTAAATTGTAAGAACCGTCAGATTATATTCTTACGACGTCAGATTACAAACTAACCTAACCTACCGTGACATTTTACTATATACATATAACAATATTGGCAGACAATTCACACACAACACCATCTAACCCCAAACTAAGCAAAGCTTGTAATATGGCGGCCAGATAGCTGATATAATACTTACAAAGTTGTAAATACAAACATACTTATTATACATAGAAACACCCAGACACAGTGCAAATATTTGAATTCATCACACAAATATTTGCACTGAATGGGAATCGAACCCGACCGACGAGCCTCGGCTTCGCAGGCAGAGTTCCTACCCTCTAAGCGTATAATCTGGCGTTGTTGCCAATTTTACGGTGATATTTACATTGTTCATAGAACGTTCATCTACAAATTCACGTTATTTGCTGAGTCTTAAATCAATATCTTATGTTTATTTTATAAAATCTACGCCACTCGTCAATAGCTAAAGGTATTCTCGCAAATTAAAACAACATTTCTAATTTTCAATATTTATTATGTCGGTCTTTTATTATATTACACAAGACATCAAATGAGTCCAAGCTCCGAACCATATAATTAAAAAAAATGACAATTACTACCACAATGAGAGCGAAGTGGCGTAAAATAGGTCAAGACAGGATATTGACATTAACTATAGCAAAACTGGAGAGAACGAACCTTGAAAAGGTTCTTTCCAGGAAATATAGTCTAATTTTAAACGAAATTTAAAACATTGTTTCATGAAACTGGTAACAAACCCCTTCGATATAAAAATGTTTGCTGTTTAAACAAGAACCAGTGAAATATGTGAAGTCATCCATAGATAAAATAACACAATCAATTGTTTTTTTTATTCACCGTCTTGGATACAAATGCCAAATATCCCGCCGTGAAAACTAGGAACTAAACAACTTCTATACAAATACATTGGGAATGTCGAGATCCTACAATGAAAATACAAAGTTCAACACAAGAGTTCACAATAAATTATACCATAATTGTACTTATAACGATCTTTGGTGTCGAACTCGATCAAATAAATGAGATAGATGCGGTTAAATATAAAATGTTTTTCTATCTACATAAATTCCAAATGAGCGATAAACTTAGGCCCGGTACAATGATTTGTGTCGGTTCTGGAGGGGTCTATGCCTAAATCAACCTGCTTAGCTGCTTAGCTTAGCATTGCATTAGTTATATATTTAATTTGACTGCTATACTTTTGCGATATGGCAGATAGCTACCTATTAAAAAGTGTAGATAAGGACGGCGACTGTAACACTCGTTTTTATTGTTACTTTAATTTCAATTGTAATTTTTTTTTGTTTGTTTACAAATATATTTTTTATAATTGTTTTTCTTTTACTGCATTGGTACAATAAAGAGAATCTAAATATTCCGGAGTATTAAGAACGACAGGATAGCCTAATCGTACACAAATCACTGTTCCGAGTCTGCTATGCTTATAACAAATACAATTTAACAAGTCTTACATATTACAGCCCGTTCAACTGCATTTTTCACTGTAATCACTCTCTGACAGTGAAATAAAACGCAATTAAATTTCCTAACTAAAACGAAAAAGGCGGACGAATAGTCACGCCTATTAATACTCAAAAAGGGCATTTGAAAAAAATAAAAATGAAAAAATTATAAAACATTTTTTTTCCTAAATTCGTTTCTGTTCTCACGCGTGACTACAATTTTTTTCATAAGAATTTTGTGACTTCGCCTCGTATACATAAGGAGTATTTTTGTGTGCATATTAGTTATCGCTTCTTATTTGTTTAATTTAGACAATATTTTCTTCTGAATCGGGATTCGTACACAAAAAGCACCAACTTTTATATAAGAAATAATTCAAGCAAAACAAAACATTTGCAAATTTTCTGTTATATTTTTTTTACCTTTACAATTTTAGGAACTATCGAACAATGCTATTTCTGTGTATTACATTAAAATTGTTAACCATTTGAGTCCAATTCCAATCTAGTTTTATTTTTATTTTATGTGTTGTTTATGTGTTGTAGTTACCTTACTATTAAAAGGTGTAAAAGAGAGTAAAATCCACGTTACCTGATACATTTGCTATGGAAGTTTTAGTTTAATCGGACACATGTGCAAAAGCAACATCGTGTTTAGAGAGCGAGACTTATGCGCGATAAAAATATAATACTAAATTTACCTTTTTAATTTTAGAGTACCATTTTGGTTTGATAAATGGGTACAGAATCACAACTAAATGTTATCCAAAATATTTACTCACAATAAAATTCTTTTACACTTATTTAATAGTCATTACATAAGAAAATTTCAGTAGGCAAGTTATTCTACGAAAAAAAAACGGAAATTTTAGAAATAATATGTATCCGAGGCGTGTCAATGAACATATCGATATAATATATGTTATTACAACTTTATTTTTATAACAATAGAATACTATATTGAATGACAAGATCAGGTTACATCACATTCGCAGCTCACGCGATCACCAGCGGCTCGTCGTCCGAGAAGCCGTGGATTGGTGGAACATCGTCGTCGTCTGCAAAGAGTTTAATAAAGTTTTTATATTTTCTAATTTACGGCTTTTATTTTACACCGTATTTGAAGGTAAAAAACATACAACCGAATAGGTATGATGACTAATAAAAATTAATTAGTTCGTTAGTTCAAATTATTAAATAATAATGTATACGTATTTTTTCTTTTGTTTACCAAACAAAAATAAGATGTTTCGAGTGACGTCACTTTATTGTACGATATTTACAAAAACGTGACGTCACCACCCTCCATTCCGAAAGTTTGATGATCTATATATATCTTTACCGATTTTTAGTAATTTGATGATATACACAAGCAAATAACAAGCCCCATACTTTTCCATAATCTACGTGACGGACGGATAATGGTGCATTTCTGAACCAGTCATCATCCCAATTGAGAACACCCCCTTTTTGAAGTCTATTAATAACACGTTGTTCCTACTTTTTTTTTACATTTACAATGATGAGAAAGCAACTTTTGTATTTCAAGACAGTTAAAATATATTTTACGCGCTCATAGTTTACGCACCAGACATAAATATAATCTTTGTGTACATCAGGTCAATAATAATATATATGCCAAAAGTGCTTTCGCAAATTCCATTAAAATCTACAACCATCTGCCTGTTGAACTGAAAATATTAAACGGCAATTTGTTCAAGCGTAAACTAAAAGACTGGCTAGCTACTAACACATTTTATGACCTCAAAGAATACTTTGACTGGAAGCAAGTCAAACAGTCTTAAGTTAGGTCTTAAGCTCTCATGGTCGAGATCATACTTCGCATAAAATTGTGGTTGGTTCGATAGTGTTTCTTTTTATTGTATGAAATATAGCTTATTTATTTCAATCTGCACATTAATAAAAAAGTAAAATTATAATTAACATAATTTATTAATGTGTCATAGATCTATATGTACCTATATTGTGTTTCAGAGTTAATTAACTGTACCTATGTTAATTTTGAGGGTGATAAAAAAAGATTGTATGAAATTACGTAAAACATTATTGTATGTTCGCGAGGACAAAACTGTTGAAACCATTATTGTATCCACCTACCATCTATGTACACAGTTTATACAATAAAGACATTCTTATTCTTATTCTTATTCTTATAAAACAAAATGACAAAAAATTTATTGTGATAAAAAAATTAAACGAATATTAAATATAATGTTGGACTCCATTCTGAAGACACGGTAATAGTTGTAATTTTAGTCTTAAGAAGTTAATTTTTCATGCATAAATAAAGATTAACAAAGAGTATCTTACACGTCAGCACGGGGCGCCAATGAAAACCATATCTCCTAACTACGAGTAAATGACTTTGTTACCTTAATTAATACAAGGCGATACTATGAATGTCATTTAAGACTCTAAAGCGAGATTTATAATAGACTAGAAGTCCGCCCCGGCGTTGCCCGTGGTACATTATATAGTACTCATCAGAATCCCGTACATATACAACGGTGAAAGAATGACTGAAATCGGTTCAATCGTTCCTGAATATCACTTTCAAACAAAACACCTCTTCAGCTACCTGCTACGCCCCCTGTCGGAAATTAGTCGTACCAACTCAGATTAAAAAAAAAGATTAGCAAAGGTTTATATTCAATGCACAGATTACTGAAATTCAATGACGCCATCTTAGCGTTCCAACAAACAAACTAACAAACAAACTCTTCAGCTTTATAATATTAGTATAGATTATGCATATTACCCCAATCGTTCATGATGACCTGTCTACGCTGACAGTTAGTACTCGCGCCGAAGTATGTACTCTACGTGTGATTCACAAGGGTCATATTACCGTGGTCGCCGATGGTGGCCTGCCCGCGGCGGCTGTTGTAGCGCGGCGTGTGCGCGGTGAACCGCAGGAGGGTGCGCGTGAACCGCAGGTGACGTGGCGCGATGAAGTATGTACTCTACGTGTGATTCACAAGGGTCATATTACCGTGGTCGCCGATGGTGGCCTGCCCGCGGCGGCTGTCGTAGCGCGGCGTGTGCGCGGTGAACCGCAGGAAGGAGCGCGTGAGCCGCCGGTGACGTAGCGCGGTGTGCAGCAAGGCCGCTGCCAGGGCTATAGCGCAGATGATGGCGGCGCCCGCGCCCCACCACAACGCAGACACAGCGGATACCGGCTCCGGTTCTGACCCTGGAATCAAATGTATAAATTGTAATTAGTTAAAATTACCTTTTGGGAGCATCCACAAATTGCGTGAGGTGATTTTGGCAATTTTTCAATACCCTTTAAGGAGAGTGAACGCGTGTGACCGTTGCTCGTTTATCCCGCTGTTTTATCAATTCATCGATTTAATCAAATTTAATTTAATACAAATATATGGCAATCATAGGACAACGCCGGTAGAAGTAAAAAACCTATAACTTAGATTTTTAGTACTAAACGGCGGCGTTAACGTCGCACAGTACGTCACCTGTAAAGCTACAAATACACTACTATTACTCATTTTGGTGATTGGCAGATGACTGCCAATGTTTTTTCAATAGGTACTGTAGGAAGTTTCTATACAAATATTTTCTTAACTTATATTTTTGTATCGTAACAATCGAATTTCCATAATTTACCTACTATTAAAAATGAACGTTAGCGTAACTGACCTTGCATTTCTAACGTATGAACTTCGCTCAGATCGCTGAAGTATCCATCAGGAGTGACCACCCTGACTCCGACGTACAAAAGGCCCTTCTCGTAGGACGGCAGCTCTATGAGGAGTGGGGAGGCTTCCGTCGTAGTAGTCGTCATATCCTCGGTCGGGTGGAGCAAGTCCACTGGGATTTCGCTTCGAGACACTATCACTTCGTATTTCAGCCCTCTGGAAAGACAAAAAAATTTGTAAATTTCAAATATACCTGTACCTGCCCGCGAAAACGTCAGTGCAAAATTGTGTCAAGGAACTCAGTAATTTTCCTCGATTAAAACTATACAAAGTGTATCAGATAAAAAAAACCGATAAGTTAGTAATTTTACAGCGATATTTAAGACTTTGAAGTCTTTTTCGAACAAGGGTGTCGTCGCCTATGAGACTTTTGTCACGTCATCAAACAACTCCGGTGCCTCCAGCGCGGATGCATCGCAAAGGTATGAAAATTACTCCTTAAATAAGCAAATCTATGCTTAGTATAACTTGAGCTTCACACCTGAAATACCTTCGCACCTTTGATATGACTTTTAGCCTTGTACTGGATTAAACTAAATTTATAAGGGGATACTGACGTGCCCTTGTGCGCGAGTTCGTCGAGCCAGCTGACTATCACATGTCCGTTGGGCGCCACCCACGCCACCACGCCGGTCGGCTCCTGAAGCTCCTTGCTGCGGAACTGGACGCAGCGGACCTCCGTGTCTTTCGCCTTCGCCTGAAACCACATCAAAAGCTCACTAAGGCCCCTATACCTACAATAACATTAAGCAATACATTTGTACCTTCAACTAGCTGTGCCGCGTTCACGCGTTTTAAAGGTTTTTTTGTGTATTTTCCTCAAGTAAGTATAGCCTAAGTTATGCATTATAACATCAGTTATCTAGTAGTGAAAGCCCCGTCATAATCGGTCCAGCCGTTTTGGAGATTAGCCAAAACAAACAGACAGACAAAAATTTGTAAAAAAATATATTTTGGTATAAATATAATGATGTACAGTCTATACATTATTAATATGCATTATACATGTAATAAAAAGCTGTTATTTTAATCTTGCAAATATAAGAACACCTCAATATTACTTATTTGTACTTATATAGATAAGATTGAATGGTGCTCTGCATCCATACGATCAATTAATTATATTGCGCAAAAATACGAATTCCACCTATTTTTGTGTTTAGTCGGAAAATAGTATTAATAGGTCCCGTGTGCGCCATACGACTAACATGTCCCCAAAATTGCTTGTGGAAACAAACATCTCTTTGTTTTACACCTCATTGTTTTGAAACAACTGTTTTTTGTCGCGGTCATGACATTCTCTGCTATTGACATTTTCTTCCAGAGAGGCGGCATGATGATTAAAAAAACTAATTAGCCAATTGGATTTTTTATTTAATTTTTTTTTTTCATTTGAAATGCTTTTTATATAAGCTATAGAACATTTCTGAAGTATTGGTTAGAACTTACCGAGACACATATGTTATACCGTCCGCCGGCGGGCACTCCCTCAAACACGTGCTGTAGTTTGGTCAGGTTGGTGGCCGCCATCTCGTAGCTGCTCATCTTGTTCCGCGTCTTCTCAAATATGTCCAACTGAAAACAATGGCTTAATGAAACTGTGCGTTTATTCACACCACTGTGATAAAAAAAAAGAAAGAAAAATATGTAGGCCTGTAAGTTTAATTACTGTTTTTCTGTATTGTTTTGTGAGATAATAAGTGTTTTGTATTGTACCATTGGCTGACGTAGAGAAGTAGCGGGTCACAGAGCTGAAATTATATTAGGTTATTGGTTCAATTCCCACCCAGAACATACATTTGTGTGATGCATTTGGATGTTTGTTATTCAATAGACAGAAGTTTTAAGAGCGATCCTGCGGTTCGAGAAATTACAATTTGAATTTGACGGTATTCGTGGTACAGCGAACAAACAAACGTATATAGTCCTATTCAAATTCAAATAACTTTGTTTTGAACACATGAATGTGTTCAAACCATAAATGTGTTTTTGTTTCTGGAAATAAATTATTTGTATTTTTAATCGTGCACGGTTAATTTGAAGAGGCCAATGTAATCGCTTACGGCTGCCAATGATAATTTCTAGCTTACAATAGTTATAAGGGTTATTTTGTGGCTAGTATAAAAAGTTTTCTTATGTAATGTAGAATACTTACTGTATAAGTGACAGGTCCGAAGGACGCAGAGCATCCAGCATCCCAAAGAACCTTCATTCCAGACTTCTTTTCGTCGTATTGTACGCGCAAGTGTTTTACTCCAGCCCTATAGATAAATTAAACCATTGCAACCGTTGGGAAAAACACACTCAGGCAACGCATTCCACAGCTTAAACGTTTTAATCATAACAGTGGAATCAAAGCTCCTCGTTCAAGAGTTTGGGAAGGCAACCATGAAACGATGTTGACGTTAACCTTAAAACGAAAGAGCATTTCATTGTTGACCATCTTAAGACTCAAACTACGAGATTTGATGCCGTATACTCGTAGTTTGACTCCGGAATGCGTTACCTGAATAAGTTTTACCCGATACATACATCTTGGTGTCTTAAATTCGAAAGTGATTATATTTCTTGTAAGAACTTAATCTATCATAGACTGCATCTTCGCTTAAAGTAAAAGGCATGGCGATCAACCAAACTCTTTCGAATTGTGAAAATAAAGCCAATTCAAATATATTCACCTTAAAAGAAGGACAATTTAGAACCCCCATATTATACTAAACTTTTCTCAATAATTTTGCTAGCAATATGGTCCTTCGCAGCAGAATACTAACAATACTGACCCGGGTTGCAGAGGCGTCATAATTTCAGATGTCCTTGATAACGGCCCGTTCAGAATGCCCAAAGCGAAAATATACGACTCGCAGGGGTGAAGGTCCTTGATCTCGATTTTTAAATCGTTTGTCAATATACGGGTATCTGAAAAGAAATGAGATTTTGCTGATGAAAATTTTAATTTTCACAAAAGATTAAGACGAAAGCAAATGGTAGTTTTTTGTTCATATTTCAAAAACCACCCCACCGATTTCTTTTAAATTTAAATGGTTCCATTCGGGGAGTACAACTCTTTTGAACCAAAAATAAATATTGAAATCGGTTCTGGTGTATTCGAGAAATCGGGTAACATGCAAAAAAAAATATGGTCGTCGAAATGATAACCCCCTCCTTATTCCTTTTAGAAGTCGGTTAAAAAGAGAAGATATGATACATTTCTTTATTTAAATAAATAACAAATAAATAATATTGGTGTGAAGTTACATCTGGTCTAGTCGGGAGAACGGGAACTGTTGATCTAAACGCCCTGGCTCGAATCCCACGTACAACACTGTTTTATTGAAGTCATACGCGGAATGCCGCTAACTTAGAAATGGTAAATCGACATGTTCAAAGAATCTTTCGAGATTTTGCGTCATCCACCAACCCGCACTGGGCCAGCGTGGAGGATTATACCTTTGACTGTCTCATTGCAAAACTCACGCCTCAGACCTCAAGTTAGGGTACAACTCTTTTAATCTATATAGGTACGACTAGCGGCCCGTTCCAGCTTCGCTCGGGTTTTGTCATATAAAAACTTTTAATCAAAACAAAAACTATCCTGCCTTTCAAGTTGGATTGGAGTAATTTAGAAGTCCATCGCGAACAAACAACATGACACGGAATTTATATATTATATTAAGATTAGGTATCTTACCATTCGATAGTTCGCCGGGGTTCGTCCTGTGTATCATGTTAGAATAGTGTACTTCGTAAGTTAAGTTTTTGCCCGCGTAACGATCGCCTTTCGGTGGATTCCATTGCAACTGAAAATCAAAATAAATATAAACTAATGCAGCTCAGATAAACCACAATTTAGCTAATTACAACACCACTGTTAGCCGAACTGCTGAGTGATCAGACCTTATTATTATTCTGTTGTTGTATTTTATGTATAGTAACTAATACATGTATAGTAGTAGTGGTAGGACGCTTGGCAGAGTCCGCCTGGGGTACCACACCTTTGCCAGTTATTCTACCGCCAAGCAGTAATGTGCAAACATTACTGTGCTCCGGTTTGAAGGGCAATGCTCCCAGAGAAATTACAGGGCTTAGAGATATAAGATCTTAGATCTCTGGGTGACGAGCGCAGCGCAGTGCTAGGTTGATTCGGACTCTTCATGTTCCATTAGCTGCGTGTCACTGTGCTGTTATGCGTCAGGCATGTTGCTTACCATCAGGCACATGTCCTGATCGTCTCGTCACTCTTTATTTAAAAAAATAAATAATAATAATAATACCTCGAAAGGTTCATGGAGAGTATGTACATAGAAATCAATTGGAATGACGACTGGGGTCAAAAATATACCATTTTAATTAATCCTTCAGATAGCTAATAGAAAATTATGGAACACATATTTTTATTACTTATATCAAATTATTAAAAGTCGACAAAATTACAGATTATCAAACTCCCGGGGTGGGGTTGTGACGTCACGTCTACATTAAAAACCGTAAGACGACACTCTTAAGCACCATATCTTCGTCATTGTTTGTTTATATTTTTATATATTTATTAGATATTATAAATTTTTTTTAGGCACCATGACTTTTCTAAATAATAAAATCTATTTAAAATATGATAATTATATCATAATTTTGTTCTTAAATATATAATAAGCATCCTTATCGCGCGTTACACGTTTGACCGGCTAGTTGCCAGCTTTTAAGCTATTGCATAGCTTTTATCGCGGGCCTGGGGACCGAATTTTAGTGATCGTGCATCTCTTTCTCATGTTCACAAGAAAGAGGGATGGAAGACCGTAACGCCGTCCTCCCCACTCGGTCATTCGACTTTAAATCTTATTTGTATTAGCTTTACAGACTAAATGCTCTTAGCAGTGTTGCCAACTTAACGGATTTCCCGTGATATTTTTTAAGGTAAACAAATGGCACTCTTCAAAATAAAAGCAATTCCGAAAAATTGTTAACATCCCTATTGCTAATGTTGATAAAAATGCATGCAACATGAAATAGCTTTACCGCGGCAGTCTCCGAGTGCCACACTTTTTAATAAAGAGTGAGGAGACGAGCTTACATGTGCCTGATGGTAAGCAACATGCCTGGCACATGACAGCACATTAATAACACGCAGCAATTGGAACATGAATAGTCCAAATCTATACCTAGCGCTGCACTGCGCTCGTCAACCAGAGATCTAAAATGTTATATCTCTAAGCCCTGTAATTTCTCTGGAAACATTGCCCTTCAAAACGGAACACAGTAACATTTGCACACTACTGCTTGGCGGCTTGGAATAACTGCCAAAGGTGTGGTATTTCCCCCCAGGTGGACTCTGCAAAAAGTCCTACGTTATTTTTTATTGTACCACTACAACACCAAATCGTGGAGTCACTTGCCCTAAGCTCCTGTCGGATATAGTAACGCATTGAAAAACAAGGTTTTTACCTGGACAGAATTCTTTCCAGAGGGCATCATTACAGAGTACGGTTTCACTTTCTCGTCGGGCGTTCCTTCGGTCTTGAATGGAATCGTGAACGGATCGCTGGAGAATGACGCCTTTAATGCACGGATGTCAACGAACATGTCCGCTCCGGGGGGGAGATCCTTAACTGGAATGGAAGGTATTATTAAAAAAAAAAAAAAACAATAAGTTTTTCGAGCGATTAAATTAGTTTGTTTTTTTTTTTCAATACCTATTTGTAAATGAAAGTCTTCAAAATCCTTTTAATATTATAAATGTGAAAGTTTGGATGTTTGTTCAATTCGGAAAACCTGAACGAATCTGGCTGAAATTTAGAACGAAGTCTGGAATAGCATTAGAATAGGCTATCTCGAACGAAAGTTCCTTAGGGATAGGAAATAGTATTTTCTAAATTATACGCGGCGCACATAATAAAATATTTATGAAATAAAGTAAGTATGATCTGGAATTGAGATGTCACCGTCCTTGTCACAATTTATGTAGGTAATGATCTATGGTTTTAATTTTGGACCCAGTATCTTCAGAATAATCCACTATTACTTTTAACATAAGGTCAAGTTAAGCAATAAGACATTTTGTCATAAATGTTTCGAATATCAGAATTAATCCCAAACAATGTCCATATAGTAGTGTCTTTTTGTATTGTTAAAATCAAAAGTAAACCTTCCAAATTTAACATTAATATTAAAAATTGTAGGTTTATTTTTGGAAAAAATAAAACATGTCATACTTGTAATATTATTCCCAGTGGTAAACATCGATTCTCTCTTAGCGTAATCGTTGGGCAGCCTCAAATCGATCTTATACTTCTCGACGCCGGGTATCTTATGCCACTCGAGGTACACGGAGGAGTTGGTCGGTCGCGACATGCTGACGTTGTTGATGTCGTCTATATCGCCTGCTTCCTCGAACGTGATGAATGCCGATTCCGTGTAGTTCGATCTGTATGCGTTGTTTGATGCTATCACCTGGAGATCAAATAAAATGTATTGTAAATCTACTCTCACATGAATCACTTAAACTAAGCAATAGACCATTAAATGCTTAAGAGATTCTGCCATCACCGTATAAGTCACTCACACAAAGCAACCTATCTACTTCGAACGCAAACTACTATAGTTTACCATAAACTATTTTTGTTTTGTTTTCAAAAGGTACGTCAAACATCCTCATACTGAAGTAGTTTGTAACTTTCTTAAAATAAGGTGTAAAGTCAAACGGGTCAAGGCGGTGCCCAGGCGCCGGTTGGTGTTTTACGCGTTGGTACTTGCCCAGAAGTGAAGTTACGGCTCGACTAGTCAGGAGAACGGCAACTGCCGATCTATAAGCCTCAGTTCGATAAAATTACATAGTCAAATTTTTCGGTCTGTCTGTCTGTCCACCACCAGTCTGCAATGGGCCAGCGTGGTGGGTTAAGGCCTTAACTCTCTCCTTGTGAGAGATGGCCCCGAATCCCAGCATTTAGTGGGCTCCTTAGGCATGTAAATACTTACCCAGAAAGAGTAATTTTCATTAGGTTTGAAGTAGGACTTGATGACGACAGACATGTTCGGTCCCGTGGCCGGGATCTCTCGCCTCATCGGCGGAATGGGCGGCGCGTGGTACAGAGTGTAGTGTTGGATGACGCCGCGAGGGAACTCGGGCGCGTCCCACAGCACCTGCAGGCGGGAGCCTATCGCTTGGCGGATGGTCAGTCTGCGCGGCGGAGACGGCACTGGAAATAAAAGTCATTTTAAATGGCGTTTACAGAATGACAGATAGGAAGTTAAGGGTACAATTTTTCGTATAAAATATAAGTCGTTATTCTACTAACTAGCAGTCCCCCCCGGCTTCGCCCGCGGTACATATTATACAGCAATCAGGGATCATGTACAACAGTGAACGAAATTTCGATTTTGCTCCTGTAGTTCCAAATATGTCTAACTGTATAATAATAAGTCTTTGTAAACAATAAATCCTTTCTGTCAGGCATTTTCTTAAAAACAGGCTACTAATAATAAAAATGCAAAAGTTTAGATTTTTGTTGCTCGACCACGTCGGATCGTCGGAAAGAATCGAGTTGAAATTCAGAACACAAATAGAATATACTGTAAAGAACACATAGGCTACTTTTTATCCCGGGAAAATAATGTGAGCCGGAACTACACGGGTAAAACCGCGGGGCGCCGCTCGTAAACAATAAGTTCTTTGTATCAGGAATTTAAAACAGACAGATCCTACTAATAATATAAATGCAAAAGTTTAGATCTTTGTTGTTCAATCACGTCGGAACGACTGGACGGATCGTGTTGAAATTTGGAATACAGTTAGAATATGGTCTATAATAACACATAAGACTACTTTTTATCACGGGAAAGTAACCCGAACGCGGACGGCGCAGGTAAAACTGCGGAGCGCTAATAGTCTACTTCTTATATTCCTCTATATTTTTTTTCGAAAATATGTTTTACATTTGTTAACGATTTTAACAATACAGTTACCTACTCATTTAACCACAAGTTAGGTGTAGAAACTTAGAAAAGTTACTAGACTCGTAATAAAAAAAAAATGACCGTTTATTAAGACCTGGATATTTATTATTACGTTCATCTTTTTTTATGAGGTCATCCTTCTTGGATGTCAGAAATTAATTATTTTTTTTATAGAAATGTGTAATTTAATGGGTCTTGTAACAAAAGAAAACAATAGGAATGGTGACTAAAAAACTAATTAGTCCATCAGTTACACCATTAAAAATATTGTACACTTATTTTTTCTTTTGTTTCATAAACAAAAGATGATGAATGACGAAGAATTATTGTTTTGAAGTTTATTGTATTTAAACTTAATAAACGATTTTTGTGACGTCACAAACCCACACTCCGGAAGTTTGATAATCTTTATAATCTGTCTATTTTTAATACTTTTGTAAAACAAAAAATATGTGTCCCATATTTTTCGTTAATCTACCTGACGGACAAATTAGAATGATATATTTTTGACTCAGACATTACACCGACTGATCCTGGAATTGAATTAGATACAATGATGTTTTTAAATAAAATAAAATATGTACCACCTTTAATTTTGAATTTTTTTGTTTAACTTACTTTATGATCATTCATAGACGGATGGGAAAGTCCATTTTAAAAGTACGAAATTATTAGAAAATGTATTTCCTATTAGATAACCCATTCAATTTCAAGTGACTTTTGTTATAAAAGCAGTTTCCTAAACGCAACATTTATAAGTAATATTATAATACAGCTAGCATACAAAATTTTGGCGCGACGCATAGAAAATACGCCACAGTGACGTCATGCTTCAGTAGGGTTTTTGTATGAAGCGTTTTTGGGAGAGTCCAAAATTGTGATTTTAAAATCGTGATATCACGGGAAGTTTTTAAGATAACAAAGTAATTGTTTCACCTATTTTTCAGTTATTGAGAAGCCTATTGATGGCACATTAAATCAAAAATGAGTCGTCATGCCTATTGTTTGTCTCCGAGAGAGTTATAAGCTTATTTTGACGTAAAACAAAAAGTCAGCTTACCTCCTTCACCGGTAGTGGTGTTGACGAACTTGTTCGACGCGTACGTAGTATTGGACTTGCTGTCGCGAATGTAGAATGTCACGTTGTAATTTGTGAACGGCTCCAGGTTTGTGAATCTGTTGAAGTGAACGTTATACAAATATAAGCAAGCATGGTAATTTTTTTGTAACTTTAATAGGTTTACACTTGAACGCCATCTCGACTGATTTTAAGAGATGATGCGGTCTAAGATGGAGCGTGTTTACCTAAAAAAACAATCCACTCTCGGTAAGACATTAACTAGTGTTGTTATAAATTATAATTCTATAAGTCTAGTTATAAGTTTTAACTTCTATCGGCAGTGCCTATGCTGATGAGGTCAGTTGCGTTAATATCAGCATTTCGTTGAAAATCACAGTCGGCTTTGATGATATTTTATGAAATGTTTGCTCACTTTATACAGAAGCCATGTGCGTGCCATGCCTAAAGACGAAAGTCTTTAACCAGTGCGTGTTGCCAGTGATGACTTATGGAACTGAGACGTGGTCCTTCACTGTTGGTCTCATAACGAAGCTCAAAGTCACACAGCGAGCTATGGAGAGAGCTATGCTCGGAGTCTCTTTGCGCGACAGAATCCGTAATGAGGATATTCGCAAAAGAACGAAAGTGGCCGACATAGCTCAAAGAGTAAGCAAGCTGAAGTGGCAATGGGCAGGCCACATCGCTCGCAGAACTGACAACCGATGGGGAAAAAAGGTTCTTGAGTGGCGACCACGAACCGGGAGACGCAGTGTTGGACGGCCTCCCACTAGATGGACAGATGACCTCACAAAGGTCGCTGGAAACCGCTGGTTGCAGGTTGCGCAGGACCGTTCGTTATGGAAATCTAGGGGGGAGGCCTATGTTCAGCAGTGGACGTCTTGTGGCTGATGATGATGATGATGATGATGTGCGTGGTACTAAAATTATAAGAAAAAAATACTTTTTCGGAAAAACGAAACACTGTGTTGAATTATTAAATTGAAGTAGCTAATTTAAACTCACACAGTTCACGCATTTTAATAGAATTAATAATATAATAAATAATCGACGTGTTTTTTTTTTAAATTTTGTTTCGATTACAAAATCGCTGCCCCGATTTCGATAAAATATTCGACAGGACTATCGAGGATTCGAGAAGTCTACTCTATTAAACAAACAAACGGAATTATCAAAATCGGTTCACCCAATCGAAAGATCTGAGGTAACAAACACAATAACCTGTCGAATTGAGAACCTCTCCTTTTTTTAAGCCTGTTAAAAACACAAATATCACATCACACACAGTGACAACTACGCACCTGTAAATACTATCATTGGTCCACGTCATATTGGTCCACTTCCCGTCCTCGACTTTAGCGATGGAGGGCAGGAAACTGTAGAGGACCATCTTCTGCTGAGCCATCCAGCACGATATCAGGAAGCTGGTCGAGTTGATCGATGACTGGTCTACGCCGATGCTAAGGAACTGGGGAAAAGATATTAATGAATTACCTCGACGTTTTGACAACTTTACAGGTGCGGTGGTCACGAAAATTAAGTAATGTATAATGTTTTCAATTTGACTCACATATCGCTAAAGTTTAAATAAAAACAATATTTAGAAAAAGTATTTTTTATCGTAATCAGAATCAATAAACAATTATTATGGTGTTAATAAAGCACTGTTAGAGGCAGAAGTCCTAAAAGTATTATACCTAAATACGAAAGTTTGTGTGTATAAATGTATACTGTATAGATAATATTTTAAATAAATGAAATGAAATTTTATTAGACATTTACAAACGTTTCAAATTCATAGATTAATACAGATTATCAATGATTGGTAACTCAGGTTGAGCAGCAGTGTTACCCAAGCTAGGATCAAACCTGTGTTTATGGCGTAACAATACCCTCCTCCGAAATGCGATAGTTTGGATATACAAATGTTGATAATCAGGTCTGAACGGATTAGATTGAAATTTGGAACACAATTAGATTACGAGTATAGTTTGGACCATGATATAGGCTACTTTTTATTACGGGAAAATATCGGGAACGGGAACTACGCGGGTAAAACCACGGTACCACCAAGTACCACTTCAAAATAGTAATTGACCTGATAGGGGTGTGTGTTGGTAACGTTACTGGAGCAGTTGGCCTCATCAGACGCGTCCCAGCAGTTCTGGCTGCCGTCGCACACGTAGCCGAGGGGTATGCAGTCCGAACCGTCGTCGCATGAAAACTCGCCCGCCGCGCAATCCGCGCCCAGCTTCTTCTACGAAAATATAGAATATTACATACACAGCTTAAGACTTTATACCAAACATACACAACACAACAAGCACACCCCGGATATTCAATAATTGTAATTATTCAAGAAAACGTAACGATTCTGAAAAATCCAACCAATACATATTAGTTCCCAAAGTAAAAATACTCCTCACAAGAAATTCATGTTCAAATTTGTTCTCAGTGGCACAAAAATAAGCAAAAAAATGAACTGTATGGGGAGTTTGATGGATGGATTACGATTGTTTTTGGTATCAAAACCTTATTGATGATAGGTTTTTTGATGAAGTATACAACTGTTTCGAATCGTGCATATTCTTGTCTGAAAAGCCATTTCAATTGATCGCCATTTTAGAGATAGACATGATGATTGTAAGAACTTAGATATAGAAGAAAAGCTGTAGATAGAAAGGCAAATAGAACATTCCTGGCACGTTCAGACGCAGAAACTGCGAATTCGTGAAACATGCTGAAACTTCCTCAAAAAAACTCACAGTTACAATAGCCGTCTGGTTACGGGCGAAACAGGTAAAAGTAGGGCGTAAACCGAGCGCACGAAAACGTATAATTGCGTGCAAGCACGCAAATCTTTCCTGTGATTCGAGCGCTCTCTCCATTGCAGATTCGAATTCGGATATTACTCTGACCTACCGAAAGTAAAACATAGTAATATGTGCCTATAGATACTAGCTAGAATACTTTTATATTACTTCTGTAATATACGTAATTTAAAATTTCAACACGAATAGCATTCAAATTACATGTTTTTGCCACATCTTTTAGAATCATTTTTCATTTCATTTCATTTCAAAACAAACAATTCACCAAAGAACAGCTTTCTAAAGTGAACTATAACGACTTAAACTTACAGTTTTATTTGGGCACAATAGTTCGTCGCTCTTATCCGCGCAATCGATGGTTCCATCACAAAGCTTAGTGTTAGCAACACAACCCTTGCCATCTCCACAAGGGGTTTCCTCAGGTCCGCAAGGAGAAGCCAGGCGAGGTCGGGATGCACAATCCTTCTCGTCCTCACCTAATGAGCAATCTTTAACGCCGTCGCACACCCACGTCAGAGGAATGCATACGCCTGAAAGAGACAGATTCATTAAAATAAATAGTGAAATTAAAACATTGTTTTAGACAAAATTGCACACATAAATCTGTAATTTTTAACATACTTCAAAACAAAAGGAAGTTTGTAATTCAGTTGTATTTTTTTTACATGTTACGCAATACATCCCGCTAATTTTGAATACATTTTGATGGTTATTTTTTGTTTGGTAGATAATACTTCAGAGGTGGTCCATATAAATGTAATCGGACTCGGTGGTGCGGTTTTTCAAATATCAATAAAAAGCTAAAATTTTCTTAAGCTTTATTTGGACGACGTATTTGTAGATCAGAAAAAAAATCGATACTCCAAAAAAGAAGAATACAGTCCATTGTCTGACTTTAATTTGAAATTGAAGTCGGTTTTTTGTTTTTCGGTAGAAATAAATTATTCTACTTACAAAGTGCACGCTATGAATTTAGAAATACAAAGTGAGTGGTTAACCATATGTAAGTTCTGTATCCCATTAGCTCTAAAGTGGCGCACTTTGATCTATGACTGGTCTCCTGCCTTATTAAAATTTTATATAAATGTATTCCAAATGACCCTCCCTGACCAGAGTAACTTGGTAAGGTGGGGAAAAGCCTCTGAAAAATGTTGCCATACTGGAGAGGCGACATGTACAGCAAGGCACATATTGGTGGGATACAAGGTGCTCCTTAATAGGGGTCATTACTCACGGCGCCATGACAGAGTACTTGAAATCATACGTGAAGCCATGAGCCTTTCAGTAGCTAGAGCCCAAAAGGGATTGACGACAAACAAAAGACAAATTAACTTTGTAAAAGAAGGATCAACTTCAAACTCCAGGTACAAGTCTTACTCAATCCTGGGTACAGCGCCTGATTGGACTATTTTAATGGACACGTAAGAAAAGCAATACAAAATCCTAGAGGATGTGGGTGTTTCGTCATCCAGACCGGACATTTTCTTTTTAATAGAGCTACGAAACGCATAATCCTTGTAGAACTTACCATACCGTGGGAAACTAATATACCTAAAGACCACGCGATGAAACAAAATAACTATTACGACCTGCTAAACGAATTAACAAAAAACGGCTATGTAGTTAGTTTATATGCTGTAAAAGTGGGAGCGAGAGGTATACCAGCAAAATCTCTCTATAACCTGCTGAAAGACCTTGGCTTATCCAGAAGTGCAGTAAGTTCTATACTAGAACGAGTATCTTAAGCTGCACTAGTAAGCTCATATCAGATTTGGCTGGGCAGGGAGAGAAAAACGAGTAGTGAAGGTGAGTGTTGAGTACGTCAGAAAGGGGCCCCTTAAACCGACGCCCGAGTCACAAGTCTCGGGATCAACTCGAGTTTTCTCTCTCTGTCACACGATGGACCCGGCACCCGCACGGTGAATCCATGGAATGCTAAGAAGATCGTCTCAACATACGAGAATGAAAACGAAGATGAAGATTTCAACATAAAGAAGTGTAATAGCGGAGGACGACTCATGGTGATCCGAAATTACTTACCAGGGGAGCACGTAAACTGGTTCTTCCCACACTTCTGTCTAGCAGCTGAATGCTCCGGACTAGAATTCTTCGTCTCTGGTAGTATCAGACCACATCCAACCTCATCGGAATGGTCTCCACAGTCATCGATGCCATCGCATCTCCACCAATCAGGGAGGCAGTTGCCATTCTCGCATTTGAACATCCAATCCAGGCAGTTTCCATTTACTGGGAAGTTGGGGCGGAGACGGGTGTGTGTGTTGGGGAGAAGTTTCGAATGGCCCACAATATTTGTGCAATGTTTCTCATCCGATTGTTCTAAATCGCTACAGTCGTTTTCGCCGTCGCATAACTGTAATTGTAATTAACTTAGTAATAATGGTATTGTAATTATTAGTAAATAACTGTAATTCCAGTGATCAAGTCCGAAACAATATGGCTAAAATGATTTAAGGTTTTGTAACAGTCCATAGAAACCCTTACAGAATCAAGTCACCAAGTAAGTGAGTTTGGTGTAGAGAAATTGAAATTTGGTAGACAATTATTTTCAATAACCGTTACAAAACAGTATAACCATAAGTTTGTATAATATACCATAAGTAATTCATTAAGTCACAGCATGTAACTAAATGAATTTAGAATAGATATCTTATACCTTTAAACGACTAATTCTTGTAGGTATTTATGTATATAGGGATATATATATAGAATCTGAATCTCGGAAACGGCTCGAACGATTATCATGAAATTATGTATACAGGGGGTTTCGGGGACGATAAAATGATTTAGCTAGGTTTTATTTTTTTTAAACATCATTTTATGCGCGTTTTTAGACAATGAAAAACTCCTGTAATGTCATTAGAATACGATAACTCATTTCGCCACTGTTAAGTCTAAATGGCTCAGACGGAATATGCTCGCCCTCGGAGTCAACAGGCCCCGGTTCGAATCCTGATGGTTACACTCGGGTCTTTTCTTTTTGTTCTTTTTTTTCTGCATTTAAACCGAGCAAAGCTCGGTCAACCAGGTACAGATCACGTCACGTAAAAAGAACGCTGGCGGTCAAGCTGCGCAGTAGGCGATTTATAGGTATATTTGGTGGAATGAAGGGTGGTGCGGGGCGGGCGGGTCACGCGCCGCTTGTTTACCGGTGCGCTATTGGTTCAGCAGTCGATCCGTGGTTTCCGCGTGGTGTCCACGTTACGCTTGTTCTCAAAATACCGTCGCGTACAAAATTTGATTGCGAAATGATTTTACACAGAAAAGTGAGAAAAAATATTTATGACGTTATGTTTTACGAAGAGAGGGGCTGATAGTAATGCAATAGAATGAAATAGAGGAGGGTTATTGTAAAAGCAATCATCTGGTCGATGTAATGACAGACCATTTATCATTCACGTAGGGGATGATGATTCTGACACAAATGATGATGAAAGCTCCAGTGAAGACAGCGACGGCGATGAAATGGCGACCTCTAACACCAACACCGCGTCCTCATCTGGTTTGCATGTTACTCAAGACGAATTAATGGAAGGAGTTTCAACATTACTTTATTTTTTTGTATTTAAATTAAACCTTCTACAAAAAAACATACCCCTTCCACTTTCTTCTAGCGTTTTTTTTACATGACGGGAACTATACTGAGTACTTTATACGAAAACGTAAGAAAGATAAAAATAATAGTTAGCATGAACTTTTGCGCAAAACGAAAAACCTCTTCATCTATGTAATTTCTATACTAATTTTGCAAACAGCTGTTGCTTGGTAACCTTCTGTAGTTCTACTTAAGTATTACGATGCTAAAAAATATGTCAAGCGAAACTAACCCATGACTTGAAGATGCACTTCCCAGAAGGACACAGGAACATGTAAGGCGCACACGTCGTGTTCTTACAATGATCTTCCCTCTCATCCTCTCCCGAGGGACAGTCGTGTTCTCCGTCGCACACCCACGAATTCGGGACGCAGAGACCGCTGTCGTTACCGCACGCGAATCCGTTTGCGCAATTCAATAGTGGACCCTTTGCTACAACCTGGAGTTAACGGATAGTTGAAAATAGGCTTTGAAGTTTAAGATAAGGTTTCAATTCTATGAGCCTTTAAAACACAAGTACATAACGTCTAAAATTCAATGCTAAAGATAATTAAAAATCTTAAAAGTAAGCTTTACCACAAGATGTGACAGTTGCGTAAGAAAGAGTAGTAAGTCAAGATTACAGTGCTTACAAATTCTATGATAGCGTCTTCATCTTCGACCAAACCGTCGCTTACCATCAGGAGATTTCAGATTGGAAATCTCCTTAAATTAGAAAAATCTGGTAGAAATGGAGGGTAAACGTGGACTTATAAAAAAATGTTTGGCCACTTTAAACAGCTATAATAAATGGGTTTTAAAAAATATCGTTTTGAGCACTTCAATCACCTATAAATAAATGTGTTCTTACCGAGCAATTGCGCTCATCCGAACCATCTTTGCAGTCGTTATCGCCGTCGCACACCCATCTCTTTTCAATGCAATGTCCATTGGCGCACTGGAACTGATTTTCGGTGCAATTGTGTGATCCACAATCTGAAACAGATGAACGTATAAAAACAATTATCATAACTGAAGCTGTTGAAAAACTTGCAGCAGCATAATTTTTTTTCCTTACGATAAAAATGCATACAGCGGCATTTTTGAAGTCATAATACACTACTACCGGTGCGGTTGGAAAAAAAATGAGTTGAAATTTTTTACGATGTGCGCACACCGACAGTTAAAAAATGACATGATGAAGTTGGCCGAGAAGATGCCTCTTCAGAGCGACTTTTTACCTTAGCCAGTTCTTCTAAACAGGAGCACAATAATGTACGGCATAAACTCGATGTAACGTCATTTGATTAAAGGACAATTTTTATTATTTTTTTTAAATAACTATTTAAGTTGCGTTTTACTTTTTCTTTGTCGGCTTCATACATACCGAAATTTCTAAGAAATCCATTCTTTTGTGTAAAAATTTGAATTGCTTGCACGTGTAGACAGTAAGATACGAATAAAATAAGTAAAAAAATCGACAAAATTACTGGTGCAACAAAACACTTCAGACGATAATAACATACTATACGCAAAAGCGTTCAAATAAGAATTGTTTTTTTTTTGTGACTACTTTCTCTATAATTTCAACATATGCATGGTATGAGTGTCGTTATAAGTATAGAATTTACACTGTATTTGAAATTATCAATAACATCACTAAAGCCTTACCTTTTTCATCGCTCATATCCGCACAGTCCATGTCTCCGTCACACTTCCAACTGGGCAGATAGCATCTGTTGCTGTCGCAAGCGATCATCGGTGGCGTGCACTGGCAGCCGATCTCGTCTGAGAGGTCGCCACAATCGTTGTTCCCGTCGCATCGCCATCTCGCCATTATGCACTGACCGGTCTTGCACATGAATTCGTCCTGGCGAAAATATACACTATTTAATACATTCACACTTTTGAAGTGAAAGCCTCTTTAAACGTGTTGATTGGGGAAATATTTTGGGTTCGGATCACCGAACATGCCAATGTAGCATCAGAGCGACAGCATTTAATTTAAGCAAAGCAACATGCCTGCCTCATAACAGCACAGTGACACGCAGCAATTGGAACATGAAGAGTCCAAATCATTACCTGGCACTGCACTGCGCTCGTCACCCAGAGATCTTAAATGTTATACCTCTAAGACCTGTAATTTCTCTGGAAACATTGCCCTTCAAACCGGAACACAGTAATGTTTACACATTACCGCTTGGCGGCAGAATAACTGACAACGTTGTGGTACTTCGCCAGGCGGACTCTGCCTACCACTTCTAAAGTTTGCCTACCAGTTTGCGGTACCGAAAAGCGTAATAGCTGTACATATACATATATATAAACATGTATATGTGTGCGTGTTATACAGCTGACGTATTGTACAAACATTAGTGATGTTTAATACTAAAATGCCAAGTTATTGTTTGACGACTGTATTTATTACACTATTTCTTAGAGACAAAAATAATTTAATTTTTGTTTTCGAAAAAAAAAATTCAATTTTAAATTTGAACTCAGATACTTGGCAAAATTTCATAACCTCACATCGTCCAAATAAAGGTACTTACGCAAATTTTAGTTTATTGTTTACATTTCAAAAACTACAACACCGATTTCGATAAAATTTACATGGGACCACCTGTGAAGTATGATCTACCAATAAAAAAAATACAAGTAAATCGGTTCACAATTGGCGGCGCTATCGATTGATAATCTCCTCCTTTTCGTACTCAGCTGGTATTTTTTTTAAATACTCATAATAATTACATTAGCAACCATTCGTATGTTATCAACGGTTGAACATGACATAACTTAGTTCAAGTGTGATTTGACCGATTGTGTTATCTGAACCTTGCAAAGTTCATACGCGAATAATTATTCGTGAACTTGACATAACAGATACAAACATTACATTGAGTTTTTTTTTTATAGGGATTACGATAGTTAGCCTCATTTGGGTTCTACTGGCTACCAAACTTTGCGCCAGTGCAGAATGCGCAGGGTCCTACTATCCTAAATCAAATGTCAAGGTGAATGAAATCACCGTGAGGAAACCGGCATGTTCCTAAAATATTCGACATCCGCCAACGAGCTGTTGTCAGCGAGCTGGATTATAGCTTAGATTTTCTCCTTGTGAGAGAAGTGCCCGAACCCCAACAGTGGAATCATTCAATGGGTCTCTTATGCAAACCTGACATCATCCCATATACTTACCATACTCACTTACGTAGTATATTGTTCAAAGTTACGAAAGCTATTTCGTTTTCAGTTATTTTTTATCCAAAAAATAAAATCTCGTCATATTAGTATTGGATGTATTTCCTATTGTTTATCAACACAAGTATTTATACGTGCGTGAGTAGATAAAGCTACTACAATAGATAAAAGACACTTACAGGTTCACAAGTACTTCCATTCTTCTTCGGGCAGGTCATATTCGCAGACGGCTCCAAACCGTTGGGGCACAAACATTTTCCATTCGTCATTTTGAATCCTTCGGGACACAGACAAGTGAATGTATTGCCAGGCCCACCAAGACACATCGTATCACAGCTTGTGTTCTTGTAAGAACAAGCGTTACTTCCATGCTGTGTAAAATGAGCAAACACTTTCAAATCCATCAAACCAGAAAACGAATCGTTGATTGTTAGAACATTCATTCCAGTATCCTTATCCGCAACGAAAATAGATCTTTCTTTCCAATCATCCCAGTACATCTTATCTTTTAAAACTGCTACAGCAAACGGATGAGTGACTTTATCGTCGTTCCACAAAATTCGCTTGAAGTATTTTCCGTCTAAGTTCGCACTCGCAATATAATCCTCCATAGCATCAACCCAGTATATACGTTCGGACATATGATCAACGGTGATACCATTAGGCCACTGAACTATTGGCTTTTCGAACAACCTCTTTACATCAGATCCATCTAAGTTAGACCTTGAAACGGAAGGATGGTCTCTGTCCCAGTCAGTCCAAAACAGATACCCAGCTCGAGGGTGTACGGTGATTCCTCTAGGCTTAGAAAGAGTTTTTTGATCTAGAATTGTTACGCGCATTCTGCCTTCGTTGGTTAAATCAGTTCTCACAGCTTCAATCTTCTTTCTTAGGCCGTCAACGAAGAACAGAACGTTTGAAATCCAGTCTAAAGCCATGCCTTCGATACTAGCCAAATCCGTATCGACCACAATTTCTTGCGCCGTTCCGTTGGTGAAACACTGTCGACTGATCTTGTCCATTTCTATGTCGGCCCAGTAGATGCAATTGTTTTTTAGATCGAATTCTAAAGCCACGATATTTTTCTGATCCTTAACCGGGAAAAAGAGAGTAGAGTTATCGAACAGGTCTATACGAGCGATTCTGTCTCTGAGAGCAACTAAAATGAATTCCTGTGGTGCTTTGATGGGACAGGGAATCATATCAGCAGCGTATGACATATAACCTGATATCGTGCAGACATCTCCATCTATCTTCCTATAACCCTTAGTTCGTTTGTAATAACGCCCGGGTCGGCAATCAGACGGTATAGCGTAGGGGTCGTATTTGGCCGATTTATTGCGAATACATTCATTAAAGGACTGCATAAATCCGAAGTCACACTCAAAATCTCGTCGAGTACATTCGCATACTTCTTTTGTGACCGCGCGTTCATAGCTTACGCCATGATAACAGTTGGTATGAGCTAGACGCCTCTGGAACGTGTTTCTGGAACCGAGTACACAAGAAACGGAAGAGTTGGGTGGTGATGGGGCCCAGAATTTGAAATCATCTTGTGTGCAATTGCGAGCAAAAGTGTTCTTTAAGTCTATGGTGATAATGATCCATTGGTGGTGGTCGTTGGCCGAACCGAACATTGTAAACGTAGTTGTATTTTCTCCCGGTTCTGTCATAAGGCCGTATATGCGTAAATCATCTGCATTGAACCTGGAACAATAGGCTAGTTTCAACTTCGTTTTATATATTTACGTAATGATAAAATTGCATACAAGTCCACCTCCACTGTTTGGATTGAACATCTAATACAATGAGAATTTGGAATAACGTGCAGTTCAAATTCATTCATATTGAATAACTTACTGATAAGAGTTCCAGCCAATGCCTTCATTGGTTGAGTATAATATGCTTCTCGTTTCTCCTCGCGACTTGAAATACTTCACAGCCACGAGCACGCCGCCGTGGTCGCCGTAGTTGAAGAAGTAATAATCCTTGAGGATCCTCTTCCAAGTCAAACCCGCGTCCCGACTGAGGTATACCCCAGGGATACCTTTCAGAGATTTGCCCATCACTCCCGTAGCCATTATGATACCAGGAGCAGCTTTTGAGCTCATTATGCTGGCAGATCTATAAGGGAAATACGTTATTTATAATTTAAACAGCATAGATGTTAATAATACAAATAAAATGACGGAAAAACTATAGTGGAATATTAAATTACACAAAAAAGGACACGAAAAAATGCGTTCGTTAAATTTAACTGACTTATTTCAGCGAAAGCCTACATGTATAACTAGTTAAGGAAGTAAATGAAAAAGGCATACAATGGTATTAACCGCAACAATATATTGACGTGACAACGTCTTATAAATTGGTTTGCCGGGTGACACTTCAAGAAACTGCGTTACGCTCCGCTCACGTTATGCGCTCACAACGAGAGCGAGTGAGAGGCACGCGTCCCTTCCACTCGGGCATGGTTAGCCCGCCTAAGAGCGAGAGAGACAGACATAAAAAGTGAAAGGCACGCGTCCCTTCCGTAAAATTATTTTACCACTCAAAGTCGTTGTCACGTAAAACTTTCGCCCGTATACCGACTTTACAGGCAACCAATTTTTTTTAATGCAAACGTGAAATTTCAACTCGTATTACTTATTTACTTTAAGGCCTAGATAATGTGAGTGTCTTCGGTTATTGTGAGGTTAGATAATGGCCAAATATATTTCCGTTCCTAGTATTTTTTTTTAATTAGAAATCTAAATTTCTTCCATGGGGAATTGGGGATGGGTCCCATTCAAACAGATATTTGTAGGTACCACATGTATCTAACGATAGACAATAGTGTGAAGCAAGTTTACATTCACTAAAAAGCACACGTTTTCTTCTCTCGTAGTTTCTAATAAGGTTATAAGTAACCGGGGTTCAACTAGTCTGAAGCAATATTTAAGTAGTTTTAATGCTGACAAATAGTAGTAGACAAATGTGCGACAAGAAAAACTAGAAAACATCTTGCGTGGCGTTTAGGAGTTCAGCATTTTTAAGCTATCATGATTGTTTACTATTATTAGTAGTTATGAGATATTTACATGCCGAAGTTATAAATATGGTAGAGCGATTTCTCGATATTTAGATGTAAAGGCAGTTTTACACAGGGTCAGTAACTGTCGCCAGTGCTGGCGCCGAAAACAGACTCGTGTTATTTAGACGCAGTTAGTATTTCGTCAGTATTCCAGGATATTTCTTTCAGTGTACACACGTTTGTAAAGTCATTCACAGAAGTCAGGTTATCCAAACAGAAAAGAATTTGGTTGAGAAAATGGATAGATGATAATGATAGATCGATAGGGCCAAACCCTTGTAAATTCTATAATCGTGCAATATTCTGTAACGATTTTGCACGCATTTCTTTATTTCTATAATTTTGTGATTCATTATCCCACAGGCATTAATTATCACGGTATAGTTAAATAAGCTTCCAGCTTCCGTGTCACTCAGTTTTCGCGTCATTTTGTGATGCAGTGCGAGTCGCAGTGTGGTACAATACAGTGGCAGCGACTGACCTCGACACTTCACACGGAGTCAGTTGCGCTGGCGCGGGTGGCGGGGAGAGCGGACTGACGCCGAAAATATGAAGCGGGAATATTGAAGCCAGTGCTGACGCGACAGTACTGTACTGACTTGAAATCGATTTATACGATGGCAGTGCCCGGTCCGCACTGACTCGACAGTCGACTGACGACAGTTACTTCCCCTGTATAAAACTGCCTAAAGTTCCTGCACCATATATGTAAATGGGTAAACTCACCGACCGCCTCAAGAACACAGTAAATATCCCACAATAAATAATAGTTAAGTATAAATTAGTTACAATGTATTTTAGGTGCTATAAGCAACGCCTTGAAATCGACGTATTTCACACACATTACGCATAAATTAGTTACAAAAAAAATACGACTCATGCAAAATTAAAATAAGCTTGAGCCTCATGTTTTAACTCGGACTCATTCAGTTGAGACAAAGAAATGCAAAAAAAAATAGTAAACTGGTATTGTGTTGTTTTACCTCAAGCCGTTTGTAACCACATTCCCTGGTGGACTGCAAATAATTTATTGTTTTTTTCATGAATGTATTGAATAGTTTCATAAGTATAATTAAAAAAACATAATAATCGTGTTAATAAAGTAAATAAATTTAGAACGCGTTTGTTATCACACACGCGCGCATCTAGACCTGCAAACATCACTGAAACGAGGAAAATATGTACAAAAAAGTGGACAGTATCTTTTTTACATCGAAAAATTTAGAAGATTTGCATTGATAACGAAACCTTAGAAGACCCTAAGAAGTTGAAGTCAGGAATAGTAGCACACATAACATGCATTTGTTGCCATATATGCATAACATACACTATAAATGAAGAATAAAAAAAAATATTAGGAAAAATTAATGATGATCTAACTCATTAATGCAACTCGGGGTCTTCCCTCGCAATGACAGAGAGTCAAGGCCAATAGTCCAAGATCCCAGAGCCGCCAGACGTCACGTATTTTCTGATGGATGAAATGTGGACGATTGAGTAGAGTTAGTACGTACTAACAACACATGCTTACCTGCTAACTTGCTTAGACGGCCAATTTTGAGACATGGGGTCCACAATATAAGTAAGTACATTACTGACTTCACGTATTTTCTGATACAATACAATACAAAACACTTTATTGGCACCACAAAACAAAGTTGACAACAAGTAACATATAAAATAACAAAACATAATGGGCACAAAAGGCGATCTTATCGCTAAAAGCGATCTCTTCCAGATAACCTTTTGGTTCATTAGGAAACTAAATTTGTAAAATTTTGGGCAGTGGTGCGATTAACAATATAAATAAATAATTTTTATTAAATAATTTTATTATATATAAATTACTTAGACTACATAATGAATATACAATAAATAGGTATAAATTGATATGTATAATATACGTATGTACAATAAATAAATATATACTTATATATAATACGAAACACAAAATGCCGAGAAGATAAACACAAGTCAGTGAACAACTTTTGTCAGGAAATGCTGTCGAATCTGCGTCCTGAACGAAACGACGCTCTGCGCACGTCTAATGGCCGCAGGAAGAGCATTCCATAAGGCTACAGCCTGCACGCAGAACGACGAACCGTAATAGGAGCTTGAATGTGCTGGAGTAGACAATAGGAGATTTGTAGACGACCTAAGATCGACCGAATGAGTGTCGCACAGAAAAGTGAAGCGGGAGCTTAGATACGGAGGGGAAGAAGGAGTGAAAAGTGTGGTATATAAAAGTGATAGGATGTGGCTATCCCGACGTAAACGGATAGGGAGCCACTCAAGCTTAGATCGGAAAAGAGAACATGGTCATATTTTCGGAGACCGAAAACAAACCTAATACAAAAATTTTGAAGACGCTCGAGCATATCGAATTGGTCCCGTCTAAGGTCAAGATAACAGACGTCAGCGTAGTCAAGGATGGGAAGAAGGAGGGATTGTACTAACGCAACTTTGGTGGCCGTAGGCAAGAAATTTCGAATTCTTCGAAGTGATGCTGCTGAGGCAAATATTTTGCGCTTTATAGATCGAATTTGTGGATCCCAAGTAAAACAGCGATCGAAAATAATGCCAAGATTTTTTACTTCTGCACTAAATGGTACCGTCACGCCACCGAATACAACTTTGGTTGTAGTGCCATAGTCGATTCTCGATACAAGGATTTAAAAATAAGGCCCCAATACTCCCAGACACTTTCCGTCGGCCGTTTTGCTTAACAGACGCTTTAAAACTCTATTATTTTGCATTCATTATTAGCAAAACGGCCGACGGAAAGTGTCTGGGAGTATTGGGGCCTTATTTTTTAAGATATTGCCTACAACATACGTGAAAATCAGTTATAAGAAAATACATGAAGTAATGTGTATTCTGGACCGCATATCTCAAAATTGTCCGTCTAAGCAAGTTAGCGGGTAAGCATGTGTTCTTAGTACGTACTAACTCTACTCAATCGTCCACATTTCATCCATCAGAAAATACGTGACGTCTGGCGGCTCTGGGACCTTACTCTACAAATTCCATGGGCATAGTTATAGCATATCAAACTCCAAATTACGACCAACCAAAAACCAAAGGCCCTACTTAGTCTCTTTATTTCCCGTGCTATAAGAAGTCTAACTTCAACCATAGAATAGTTACTCGTAATATCTTCAACGAAAGAAGTACTAACCAGAAGTAAGTTCAAATGTTTATCAAAATGTGACAACGTCATATAACGTGACAACGTCATAACAAAACATTGATAGATGCGGCGCAAGCGTACAATGAGCGTAACGGCACATAACGGGACACTTTTTCGTGCATGCAGCCGGGGTTCATCGAGTTATATGACGTTGTCACGTCAATAATAACAATTTGACGTGGCTACGGATTTCAGAATCCCCTGGCAGTTAGAATGCATCAGTTTCATTCAAACAATTTCAACAACATTGATTTTATAGAGAGCAAATCATATAGTCACGACATACGTAGCGCGCCTCAAAAGATAACGTTTAGTGATAATTTGCGTTTAGTTTACTTTTCTTAGCATTGTTGTATAGTTCGTTAACCTCACTCGATAAATATTTTGAGTAAGGTACTAAGGAAATCGATGTTATGCGAGTATATATGTTAATATAACTACTTATTTAACTTTTTGAAAATATTTACATTTTTCTTATTCATATAACAATATTTCATATATGCAATTTACACGCCAAAAAATTTAGATTGTAGGGACATACTACTTGTTCCAACTTATAAATGCTAAAATTTGGATGTTTGTTGCTCAATCACGCTCGTCGTAAGAGCTCAACGAATCGGGTTGACAACATCATGCAAACCCTGACGTGTATGGCCACCCTGAGTCACTAGGCCAGCCACACATGCACATCTGACGTATTAAACAATCAGAAGCGCATTAAAAGTAATATTTAATGTTCACAATTGAATTAATTAAAAGTAATTTACAAAATTTACCGGAACAGTTACTGTACATATCAATAGGTTAAATGCCTTATCGACCCAATTTAGTATCACATTGTAAACCTACTTATTCAAATTTACATAACAATTGTGATAACTCGTATTAATAGCTTTAGTGATAAAGTTTAAAATTGGTCACAATTCACTGCCGCGTATTCATCTGGCCTCGTGACTCAGTAGGTAGCGAGTTTTCCCACTGATACGGCAAGTATTGGGTTCGATTAAGACAAATATTTGTATGACGAATACGGATGCGTGTTTTGTGTCTGGGGTTTTTATGCCTCATATTTATTTAAAAATATGCTCTACTATCAGCGTACCGTGGGTTTGCCTGCGTAGTTCCCGTTCCCGTGTATTTCCCGTAGGTAGAAAAGGAGTGTTATTTCAGACAAGAGTCTGTGTTCGATATTTCAATCCGACATCCGACGTGATTGAGCAACGAGCAATCCAAACTTTGACATTTATAACAGTTTTCACATTTATAATTAGTAGGATATCAGTTACCTAGCTTCTATAAGTTTAGTATGGGGTCGAAATCGAATTTCCCCTATCATATGACATTTGCTTGACCTGTTGCCTAATTTTAAATATTGAACTTGTATATACAAAGACATTGTATCTATAAGACAAAAAAAATATTCTGAGGAAATCTATCTGATATGAGGCAATTGGGTAGGTACTATCGTAAAGTTGGCGTCATGTTCTATCATCCGACACATTCCCATAACATGTTTTAAAAATGAAAACTAATAACAAGTTGATAGTTTTAAAGCAGAACAAAGCTTAATCCTGTTAAAATAAGGCATAGTTTCACAAGAACTTATGTTGTACCCATGCTTGGAAGTGGACCTCACCTTGTGACTGGATAGAGTTGGCTGAACTTTTGGCACAAATGCAGACTGCAAGAATTCTCGATGTGACAGTTCAGTGGTTTTCCTAGTTAAAAAAAATATACTAGATTAATTGAAAAGATCAAGAAAAGAAATCAGGACTTTATCTTTATATATATCAGGGATACCATTTTTATGAAGTGAAAATTTATTTTGGACACACAGATTTTTCGTGGGTTGTGAATTGAGCTCAAGCATCACGCTCATAAATGAAAGAAATCTTCAGGTTAACTCGGGACCATGACCATAAAGAAATGCTAACATTTCATGGTCAAAAGCATTTAATAATTTTCTTTCCCCACGCCTCATTGAGATTTCCTGTTTCCCCTCAAAAATTATTCTGCTATAGTTATGGCACGGCACCCCCCCCCTCTCAGGATGAAGATTGAGAGATTAAAATTGTAAAATTGGCAACCAATCTCAATATTTAGGCTTTAGGCTTTCATGCCTCACGCTTGCATCGAAGACCATATTATAAAAATCTGAAGTGTACGGAGGTTCATACCTTCCTCGTACCTCGTGCGTAGCGCCCCAAAAACAGTAGGAAAATAAAGAAAACTGTGACGTTCAGAAACATTTTAGGTCAATTAATTAGGTTAATTTTACGTTGGATCAAAATCGCGCTTGAAAATAACGTGCAATGGTGCGCCATTGTATCTTTTATACGGTATTTTCTGTGTATTACCGTATAAAAGAATAAGAAACATGGCCGTATTGAAAAAAAAATTTGGAACTGATATCTGTATGAATTAATTATAGGAAAATTTTCCTAAAGTTTTTGTATTTGTTTGATTAGGTTTTACCCATGATTTCCCCATTTTGATTTGCCCTCATTGTGGAAACACTGTGGCTATCTAGTCTAGATCTTAGTCTAGATGCTTAGAAGACTTATTTAGAAGACTATGCTTTAAAGATTTATTCCAACAAGCAACGAATTCCGGTTTCACCCGCGTAGTTTCTAAAGTGAGCTAAATCAAATTCTGAGTTATGAGTTTTCACTTCTATCGGCAGTTTCTATGACTGACAGCTTTATTATGGTATGGAAGTGACGAGGCGTGCAGGAAGGACATGGGCCTGATGGTAACCAACATGCCTGCCGTAACAGCACAATGACACGCTGGACCAGTGCGGCGGAAAAATTGTAGGAAGATGCCGG
Organism: Ectropis grisescens; assembly: GCA_017562165.1. NCBI lineage: Eukaryota > Metazoa > Arthropoda > Insecta > Lepidoptera > Geometridae > Ectropis > Ectropis grisescens. The sequence continues at coordinate 9,207,551 of CM029784.1, read as the reverse complement.
TTTCACCGTTTTTAAGTAAGGGAGATTTACATGACTTACATGACATGACATTACTTAAAGATAGTGGAGCGCATGAGATTTGAATTAGGGGCTACGTCGGCAATCGGCGTTCTCCTGACTAGACCAGCTGTAACATATATCCTTTCAGGGCAGCTTATGCTAGTTGGTAAACAGAACTTACCATTTTCGTCTTCAGTGGGTGGTCTGATCGGGGACCAGTTGACGCCGTGGTCGAAAGTTATCACCGACACGAGGTGCTCCGGCCCGATGCTCGGCGACGCCTTGAAGTCGACTTGAGACGCGATGTATATGCCTTTCATTCCTTCCACGCGGTACAGGTCGGTGAACGGATCCTCGGTCACATCCCTACAACGAAGAAATCGTGGTTTAGGAGCGATATATAATTAGGTCCTTACATATTTTATGAAATTGATGTTTTGTCGTACTGGCCACTTTGATATCAAATATCTCTTCTTTGGTTAGGAATTCCAACTTCAAATTTATACAGCTACTTATATTTACTCATGTTTATGTGTTTAGAAAACCGTAATTCATTACCTAATACTTACATGGCTTAAGATTTATATGACACTAACAGCGCCCCGCGATTTCACTCGCGTAGTTCCCATTCCCATTATTTTCCCGGTATAAAAACTAACCTATGTGTTATACCAGACTATAATGTGTCTGTGTTCCAAATATCAACCCGATCCGCGCTTCTACCGCCTACCTAAATCGGCTTAGGCTTTGCTATTGTTGTCTCTATAATTAAAAAAGAAAAGAAAATAGACAGCAATGTCAAAGCCAAAACAGTTTTAGTGAGGCGATAGAGCATCGGTTCAAGCGTTCTGAAGTGATTGAGCTACAAACATTTAAACATGACTTTCGGATTTGTAATATTAGTAGCATCTGATCATCTAAGTGTGGAAAATCACAGCCTAGTATCTAATATCGCGCTCCTCGCCTAAGGATATATGATGATTTATCTCTTTGCGTCGTAATTTCTTTGATTATTATATTAATTCAGCTGATTTGTTCGAAATCTTGTTTTATTTAGCATTTATACGTTATTAGTGGAGTTGGTTAAGTTACTTCGCTGTTATTTGTGTTTGTGGTCGAATAATTTCTAATTCATTCTTTTTGAGAATGTGATGTCTTCAATTCGATTATTATACCTAATTACATTAAATAAGGCAACGTTAATGTTTAATGAGAATCAATTGCTATTATTTAATCATCCTTGCACTAAGCAGTGAGAAATTAATGTACTTGGAGATGCAAGCAAGATTCGAACCTGCGGTCTCAGTCGTACTCGTAACTCGAACGATTTCGTCACTGTGCTACAACGGCTAAACAATAATGAAATAGAGCAGTAATTGATTACTACTTCAGCCAACGGACCTGACTATTTTCGTCAATTCTATTTGCAATGTTTCAGTGGCAATGGCAGTGCTAGTGACTAGCACTAGACGATTTTTCGATACCCCCTCCGCTCTTGGTAAGATTGTGTTCAACCACTCCCCCTCCCTCACCCTCTCCTCAACCCCTTCCCCTCACGTGAGATTTTCAATTTTTTTCCAATTTCTCCCAGTTTTCTCACACATTGAACACATTTTTTTGCTGACATGACATTTGCCGAGATCACCCCCTCTCTCACGTGAGATTTGTCTTGACCCCCTTCCCTCCTTGAACACCACACGTAATTAATGGACGCCCCCTTTGTTTTACAAACAAAAAATGACGCAGATACAGTGCTTAGAAGTTTCGAGTGACGTCACTTCATTGTATGATTTTTACGAAGAAGTGACGTCACAGCCCCGCAAACTGGAATATGTCTATCTATATCTTTGTCGATTATTAATAACTTGATAAAACAAAAAAGTATGTGTCCATAATCTAATTAGAATAGTATAATAAGTATGTATTTAAAACTATATAAGTATTATATCAGCTATCTGGCTGCCATCACACAAGCTTTGCTTAGTTTGGGGTCAGATAGTGTTGTGTGTGAATTGTCCACCAATATTTATTTATTTATTTATATTTCTGATCCAGTCATTCGAATTGTTATGGCATGACGCCAATACATCTCATTTCAACGACAATGTAATCCAACTTGTATAGCTCTACGGTAATTCAAATCAGATATATAATAAATTGGTCCGACGTCGCGTCGGTCGCAGACAAGGGCAGGTAAACGGTGTAAACATGTTTGGGGGACTTTCCGAACATTTGCGATGCGTCGTCTGACGAAAAATAGGTACGTAGTTTAGACTATACTAGATCCAAGCGTCATCGGTACATGGTAGATGTTCCCTGGATTCGTGTCAACTACGCTACGAATCCAACTTTATCATCCTGCTGATATTAAACGTCAAAGTTTGTATGTTGTTTGGATGTTTGTTGTAGATTTGCAAAAATTACTGAAGGAAAATTGATGAAATTTGGTAGATGATAGTCTAGCAGCATCCCGCAGTTTACCCGAGTAATTCCAGGTCTCGTTATTATCCCGGGATAAAAATATCCTATGTGTTGTTCCAGATAATAATCTAAAATCCAAATAAGTTCCAAATTTTAATCCCATCTTTTCAGTCGTTCCGAGTAATTGAGCAAAGCAAACTTTCGAATCCATAATATTAGTAGGATTAAAATAGGTTTATTAATAGAGTACTACATGATCGCCGAGTAACATAGATCATATTGTTAATAAGATACTCTCCGAAACTAATGTAACTAAATCAAAAACGAAATCAGGGCGGCTCGCTAGACAGTATTTTTTTATCGCGCATAGGTTCGTGTTTGACCACCAACTCGGCTAATGGTAAAACGCTGTGCTCGAAGATGACATACGCGACCTAGAAAGACAAGTGACGAGTTCTAGATTATATATCTCAGGGAACAATGAAGCCAGCGACTTATTCCACTCTAAAGCTGTACGTATGAGCAAAGTGGTCTCATCTATACTAATATTATAAAGCTGAAGAGTTTGTTTGTTTGTTTGTTTGTTTGTTTGTTTGTTTGTTTGCTTGAACGCTAGGATCTCGGGAAGTACTGGTCCGAATTGAAAGATTCTTTTTCTATTGGATAGTCCATTTATCGAGGAAGGCTTTAGGCTATAGAAAATAACTCTACTATTAATTGAAGCGGAGCATGAAACAACAATGTAACAAAATCGGGAAAAAAATATTCCCCTTTTGAGAGTTTTCGTACGTTTCGTGCTTTGACATGACACATGACAGCATGTGTCAAAGATTGCGTCATTGAATTTCAGTAATCTGTGCCTCGAATATAAACCTTTGCTAATTTTTTTTTCTAAATCTGAGTTGGTACGACCAATTTCCGACAGGTGGCGTAGCAGGTTGCTGAAGAGGTTTTTTGTTTGAAATCGATATCCTCAGGAATGAGTGAACCGATTTCAGTCATTCTTTCACCGTTGGATATGTACGGGATCCCGATGAGTGCTATATAATATATCACGGGCGAAGCCGGGGCGGGCATCTAGTAATAAATACTTACTCCAGCCAGCTATCCTTCCAATTCGACTCGGGGAAGTATGAGAGTACTTGCTCCAAACTCAACACAAAGTTGTACTGAGTGAAGTTGTTGCTTATTTCTGACACGTAGAGGTTCACATGATGCTCCGTGTGTAAGACAGAGACGAAGATACGTTTATCTGTCACGTCTGCGATGTGGAACTTGGCCAGAGATAGTTCTGTTCCGAATTCCGCCTTGAAGAACGGCCCCCGTTGGTGAGAGATGTACAGATGGAGATTGTTTCTCTGTAAATAAAAAAATATATCTGAGTGTTGAAGAGATGACAATACGAGTAATAAATCCTACTACTATTGTAAACGTTTGTCATTTTTTAGCGAAAAACTACTGAAGGGAACTGGATGAAATTTGGTACATAGATAGATAATAGTCTGGAATAACACAGGCGAATTTTTATCCGGACAAAATAACAAGATCGGAAAATACGCGAGATACTGCTAGTAATCATTAGTTTTAATCACGGTGGTTTTAATCATACCTTCGGATATTCGTACTAATACTGAAGATTTTTTGCGAATGCACTTTAATTAAATTCGTGAATTCGCCAGCTTTTGTTTTTTGTCCATAGTCGAGTGAGATATTCAAAGCATGTGATTTAAAAAATACGCCTTTCACTTTGATCTACCGAATGAAAAATCTCTTCGGACAGTGAATTCATGCAAATACACAGACAGCGCTCAAGGACACAAATGTATATATGAATTTAGAACGATGACTTAACAATTTTCGATATTTTTATAAAAAAGAATTCACTTTCTCGCATATTTTTCACACTTCTTTGATTTAGTAAACCGGAGAAAACACGTAGTTTCCTAACATATCACAAATGGGCAAAAAGCCGAGAATCGTGACTTGTTCTTGTGTGTCCTTCATGTTTCATGTCAATGGCAAATACCACACAAGTTTAAAACAGGATTTCAGTGTACAAATAATTATTTTCTTATAATATACTAGCGGCACGTCCCAACTTAGTTTGGGTTGAACAACTAATCTACATCATACATATGAGCCCGTTCAGGCACCATCCGTTCAAGATTTATGAACTTACGATGAATAACAGTAATCAACATCAGCAAATTTTTAACCCCCGACCAAAAAAAGGGGTGTTATAAGTTTGACGTCGATGTTCGTCTGTCTGTGCGTCTGTCTGTCTGTGGCACCACAATGCCACGTAAGATTCTAAAAAGTTATAAGTTCAGCGTCACAGCCTCGTTTGGATAGGTACATATGTATATGAGGCGACGAATGGTACAAATGTCGAAAAAGCGCAATCGGCTCATAGTTGACATTCCAAAGATTCGAATTTTTCTCGATGGCTCCAATCTGGGCGTCTTGATTGTTGCAAATTGATTTTTTTTTCTAAGTTAGCAAACTTAGACCACTTCAACCAATCTTATAGACCGTATCGTCGCTTAACATCAGACGACATGGCGGTTAAGTATAAAACTAGTTAAAAAAATGTCTAACTCTAATCTGCATTAACATATAACATCGTCAAAACCCGTTAAACCGCGAGCCATAGCTACTATAGCTAGTAATCCTACTTACTAATGATATAAATGTCAATGTTGGGATTTTAATTTGTGCCTCAATCACGTTGTAACGTCTGAACCTGAACAGTTCTGGCTGAAATTTTAAATTATAGTCTGGAAGAACGCATAGGCTACTTTATTTCGGAAAAATCACGGGAGCGGGAACTACACGGTCCTGCTACTATAATACATTAAGATACTTTATTTCTCGTTATTTCTTTGTGAACACAGTATAACATTTCCTTTTGAAAAACTCAAACGGCATATTTCCAGAAGGTACGAGTATATTCAAACCCGTAGAAAAAGACAAGATACTTAGAGATGATTACAACCCTGTTACTGAGCTAGATAAATAAAATCTAGCTCTAACGATGGTCGATAATAAATACTCTATCGTGATGTTAATGAGCCAGCCAAGCCGGCGACTGTGACACAGTTTACGTACTAAGTCTCCTACTGACGTAATTCGAGCGACTTTCTTTTTCAAACCGTCTAGATTTGCATCCGGTTAGCTTAATCATATTAGTATTATTGTTGCGAAATTAACTCAATTGTTCGACGTTACTAAGCGATGGATCGGCAGGAGAAACATTAGTCTAATCCAGTGATACGAGTATGACAAAGATTTAGTAGGAGTATAATTATGTTCGCACCGATAATAGGGAGTGGTCCAATCATTATCTCCCGGCGCAATTCTGATATTGATGTAGGCAAGCATCTAGTTATTTTTGTTTTGAGTAGAAGCAAAAATAGTCCCAATAACAGTACCTACTCCCAATCGACAAACAATGTAAGCGAGAGCAAGAAAAATAGATGCCGGATTCGGGATCAAATAAATATATGTTTGGGTAATACATTTGAGTGTCTGAACCACTGCCTCCCGACCTTTATTTATAGAGATTAGATTAGATTAAATCTCCCGAGAGTTATGGTCCTGAGAACCATCATAGAGTACATCAGGTATAACCAGAGGATTCAAATTGAAACACACTTAAGTACCTACTCACAACCAATGGCTTCTATTTATTATACTTTATCTCTTCATTATTGCACCTAATCGTTTGAGTGATATTTGTATAGCTTCATGGCACCATGCTGTTAGAGGCAAGGTGGCTTGCTTGAAGCACGCATTTCTTGTGCCGACACTATACAAAAAAAAACAGAATTGCGATAGCAAGAGATCGCTTTTATCTACAAGACCTCTGCTGCAGTGCTTTATTTCGTGTGTAGGTGTCTTTAAATGTATTATTATTTCTTTCTGTAAGCTATTTTCGTCGTGTCACTAAAGTGTATCTGTCACAATCTGTATTATCGTCGACACCGCCAGATTATAATCTAACGCCTAAGATTATAATCTGACGGTTTTTTACAATTTTGCGATGACGTATCTATATATTATGTATATCTATAATGCCGATGATGAGATAATCATTTGCGTTGTTTTCATACCAATCAAATTATCTGAGATGGAAGTAATATTATGAGTCATTTGTGCTCACTAGACTGGTTGACTCATGCATAATGTATAACGTTTGTGTTTGTGTTCTTTTCGCAATATTTTCTACGTTCTATTACTGCTAAATCAGAGGAATGCAGAACATTTTTTGCTCTCATACTTTTCTCGAATCACAAAAAACTAGTGCCTTGTTTTTAGGATTCCTGAATCTTCGAGCGCCGTGTAAGACGAGCCTTGTTTTAATAACTACAAATACCTAGACATATTAAATTATAATTTAACACGTTAAAATTGGTCCAATTCGACTGTTTTACTTTATCTTAGTCATGTATTTTGCAAGTATGTGGTGTTTATAGAAAAATTATACTCATTCATATGTATCAAAATAAGTCCTTGGAATGAATACTCACGTACCCTTACTAAAGGGATACTCGAACGGAGAAGTTTATGGGTTGGTAGGAATTTTTTAAGAAGGGGCCTATAGTTGTCCCTTAGTTATCTCTACTGCCTACATAATTTTGAGCCAACGTAGAAGACGTTGGTCCCTTCTAACTTTTAAGTTTTTTAACGATAGATATTAAGCACATTCGTAGAGCGGATTCCTATCTGAAACCATACATATTACGCATAACATTCAGAAGTTTACAAATACATTGGGAATTCACAAAATGTCAGTGAAAGTTCGAATGTTTGTTGCTCAATCACCGAACGATCAGGCTGGAATTTAGATATCAGATTGGTTGACATGACAGCACATGACTACTTTTTATCCCAAAAAAAACAGTTATTTAGAAAATGGCCCTTCAAAATTCTACGGGAGCGAAGTCGAGCGAAAATACTAGTGATAATAGAGCTATCAATAACAATTGTGTTTATTAGGTTATTTGTTTACGACGCGACAGGCCAAGGCAGGTCAATGCACTTACTGGACGATCGGCGGCGGCGTAGACCAGTGATAGCACGTTTAGTTAAAGGTTAGACCCTAACGTTAGATGATCCTGGTTCGATATTCGGTTGACAAAGAAATAATTATAATCACAAAGTATTTAATTATTTAAGAATTTCAAGAAACCTCAAATTGTAGAAAACGTTAGTTGTTTCGTCATTTATGTACCTACACAATATTCGAACATCTTTATTTCAATAATTTACGTTACACACAAATTAATATGACGTACATAATTAAAATTCATAAATATATTAATACTTAATAATGTGATATATCAATTGGGTTATATATAATGAAGACAGCGAGCGATCTGATAATCATTTAATTTGTTAATAGTTCCTCACCCACACCGAAATTCAGCCAGTAGTATTTTTCTAAAGCAGGTTTTAGAGTCCACTTCTAAAGCATGGTGAATATTGTATAAGTTACATAGCTTTAGACAGGCTAAATAATTTCGCAAGCGAATCTTTTTTTCCTTGTTATCAGTTTACAAGACAAATCAAATTAAACTATATGTTAATACTAATTGCTTCCTCATAGAATCGATTGAAAATATTTTCTATCTCTTTCGTTAACATAGAATCACTTTTCGCGTGCGAGTTCGTACAAAGGAATTGCGACCCAAATGATCGAAAGATCGAATCTTTACAATCCGATCACCACACGAGTGGGTGACCTGAGACCATGAGATGAGTGACCCGGGTCTCGAGAAATGATCGATTGACACAGGTCTAATTCGAAGCGAGCAAGATGACGCACGTTGTCTCCTACGTAGAAATTATCGATCCACTGTCACCTGGAAAATTTCCAGAGAGAGTATCTCTCAGTGATTGTATCGAACGAGAAACTGGTAAGATACTTATTTCATTTTCTTGCAAAATTTGACAATAGTTAGTAAGGACTGACATTTTGTTCAACTTTAAAAAGCATCCAGAGTACATAATTCCAGGTTTTAAATAGTGTTTGTATTGGAAATACATAATTACTCGTATACAAATAAATTCAGTCAAAAAATAGAGTATATTTATATACTGAGCTAAATTTGTTTGGGATCGACAAAAAAAAAATGTTTTTATGTCATTGACGGCATCCGTGGAAATGAATTTTTATGCAAATGTCTAGGATTTTGAAAATATGACCTGTACTGTTAAATAATGCGATGGGTGACCTAACCGTAACTACCATCATCGGTTACCACTAGTTCTATGTTTAACAAAGGCCTCTCCCATGATGCATCAGATGGCATATGGTCATTTCCAGTTATTGATATAAACTATGATTCACAAGTTCGGAAGTCAGACTACACTGTTGACAGGCCTTGTTCCGACCTACAGTAAGTGCCTGTTTATTGAGTCATATTTATATTGTAAAGCAATAACTACATTGAAGGTTTTAAATATAAACGCAACATTTGATATATATTTTGCCCCAGGACTCCCCGCAACTCAAATTCTCTAATAGACTCTATTAAAAATAACGTCATAGAAGGAAGGTATCTATACATATGAACATGCTTGCTACCCCTATTGTACCCCCATAACCCCTGATTGTAGTAACTCTTTGCAATTCTTGGATATCTAACGGCTTACACCAAGAGCTAGAGTTTAGCGGCAGAGGTAGGGCCCTAGTAGCCTTATCAAATCATAGCTGGGGTTAGTGTAAGTTTTGATTTTTGAAATTGAAATGAAAAAAATATTTGTTTGAAAAAAATCACAAAACGTACAACTGTACATAAAATCATTTTTTTTAATTACGGTATGTAATACACCTACATACATCCATTAAACATAGAATTAAAAACGAATGGTAGGTGGAATTCCTTTTTTACTTGTCTTATGTCTAGTACTTTACTTGGTTCGTTAGGATAATTTAGATGTATTTTGTATGAGTGTTAAAAGTTGAATCAATGTATTAGTTGTGCTATGCTTATCCATCTCTATTGCTCGTCACTATCAAGATTTATTTCTAAATTACTTAACTTAATTTACAAAATTGTGCGTTAAAGGATTAGTAGTTATTCTGAATCGTAGTTATTCTAAGGAATAAATGTATTTTACATCTCATCTTTGAAAAGTAAGAGCCTGAATACCCCTGAGACAAGTCTCACGCTACTGAGGGACTTAAGCGATTACCGACATAACACTAAGTTTATTATTCTGCCCTATCGTGCTACTTTAGTCGCTGAATGTACTTATTGATTTTATGAGCAAACAAACGTTTATTTACTATGTAAAATAATGGTATTCAAGCAACGACAATATGTAGGTATATTCATTATGCGTGCTCCGTTTACAATATCAGGGATTAGGTAGTTTTCGATTTCAACGAAAGCGAAAACAGACTTCGATGTGGCAGTGACCTGGAAACAAATTGTAGTGGGAAACCATAGTGACAGCTTTGAAACAAAAAACAGATCGGTCCTTTCAATCAAGAGCTATCCTATCACTGAGAGTCAAGACAATCTCAAAAGACTCTCTCATATAAAAATCAGACACTTGTACCTCTACATAACTACGCTTATTCTCACAAAATGTTCCAGAGTCCAACAATTAAGACAACTGAGAAGTTACACAAATGTGAGAACAGACAACTAAAGTAATCAGATAGAAATCATCGCATTATGCCGTGTGACGTGACCTTATCAATATGGATAGAAGGGGTCATTGCTACATATACATTGTGCGGAATAAAATTGAATCACAAAGGGAAAAAGTTATTTTCAATTTAATAAAAGTTTTATACAGTTTGTATGTTAAATGTATTTTGCATTATTTAATTAGTTAGTGGACATTTACAGTCTCAGTGGACAATGGTTGCTATTAAATAAAATAATTTATTCTCGTCACATAACCTGTTCCTATTATCTCACACCGTATCAAATAGGATTAGGCGAGATTACGTTCAATCGTTATCTGGTGAGTAATTTCATTGTATTTCAAAACAATAGTTTTCATAACAAGTCAACCACATCGTCAATCGACGCCGCAATAGACGCCGAAACTGGTTGCCTTGAAGAGATTGGGCACCAATAAGATCTCTTTCACAAGTGTTTTAGCGTCATATTTGTTGGTTCGTGTCAGAGTTTTAATCTCATCGTCAAATTAACAAAATGAAACTACGCCGGAAAACATCAAAAACGCAAAACTGGTAATGACGTTTTCAAGCCCTCGAAAGCAACATTAATAAACACATTACCACTCCTTTGCATCGCGCAGTCGGGTAAAAATAGTTGATAATTAATAAAATGCAGTGTTTTGTGGGCGTAGAACTGTATTACATTGTAATACTGGTACTTGCCAACAAACTCACGGTACATCGTGCATGCAATAACACACTATCTTTCGACCTAGTTAATGAGAACAAAGAAATACACTAAAGGTACATAATACCTACGACAAATGAACCTTGTTCAAAGACAGTTTATTTTCATTGAATTTATAATACCAGGGACACTGCTAGGAACATTTTTCCGAACAAAGAACAATACCAATTATATTTCTTTGGGAGTAGGCAACTTGTAACTTGAATTTTAATTAGTGGTGTGGTAATTTGATGACATGTTAGTGTAACAAAATACAAACAGCCTAAATCGAGCACTTGAGATGTCAACAATGAGATCACTGAACCTATACAAATTTACGAAGACTAAACCAAAAGGAATTCGTCATACTAAGTAATAATAATACATCTAAGCAGTATCAATAACTTTTACCTTACAACAAAATGAAACTGTTTTGCTTTATAAACAAAACCTTCCAAAAACTATGAGACTCGTCTCATTACCAATTTTTTTTTTATATAGACTGACGAGACGGTCATGACATGTGCCTGATGGTAAGCAACATGATTGCCACATAACAGCGCAGTGAAACGTAGCTATTGAAACATGAACATATCATTGCCTAGCACTGCACTGCGCTCGTCACCCGGAGACCTAAGATGTTATATCTCTAATGCCTGTAATTTCTCTGTTTTATTTTTAATTAGTACAAGTAATACGATAATCTTCTTGATTCTTGATGAGATTTTCATCCTACACAATTTTTTGTGAAACAGAATATGAAGGCAAGCAACCTGAAGGCTGACAAATAATATAATGTTAGATTTTTCGTTTTTGTTATATAAAGGGACCTTTGGCATCAGATTTCCTCTACCAACTGCCTACAGGTGTAACCAATACTTCAGAGTTTAATCCACAGTGAAGCCTTTATTCGAGGTTTCTGCTAGACCTGCACCTGACGATGCTAGCAAACTAACCTGTCGTTTAATTTCATTGAAATAGTACAATAAGCATGATAAAAAAATCCATAATAAATCAGTGATATTCAATAATTCATCTCTGCGTGGCGGGACAATAACTAGGAAGTTGGATATTCCAAGATAAGAAAGTCCTACCACAACAAATCAGTCCCACGCGTGACGTCACAATCTTACTGTGATTTTTTTTATAGCATAGAGAGACGAGCAGGACACATGCCTGATGGTAAGCAACATGTCTGCCACATAACAGCACAGTGACACACAGCTATTGGTACTTACATAGAAAGACCAAATCATTACTTAGCACTGCACTGCGCTCGTCACCCAGAAATCTAAGATTTTATATCTTTATACATCGTAAATAGTTTCGACGGATGGAAGGACATGAATAACATTAACAAAGAAACAGTAAAAGACATAACAACTAATTGTTATTGACGACAGGCATAATGGGGAATTCGTGGTTAAAACCACAGAGTACATAGAATAAATAGAAATGAAATGATGAACCAGACAGGCATGGACGATTCACTTCAGGAAACTTGAAACTTGGCTAACCTCAGCACAATACAATTTCAGTGATACATTCTATGTATATAGGGATAAAGCATGTGAGCGATACGCGCGTGAGAGAAGCGTATTAAAACGACGAAAAACCGAGAATGAAGTGGCAGAAGCAAGCGAGATGGACGTAAAAAAAATATGTGCCAACATTACCGAAAGACAGAATTAGCTTACTTATCTGAAAGAACTTAAAGGCAATCAACAAGTATTTTTTAAGTATAGAGATAGAGTGACGAGATTAGCAGGACATTTGCTTGATGGTAACCAACATGCTTGCCCATAACAGCACAATGATACACCGTTATTAGATCATGAGGAGTCCAACTCATTATCTAGCCCTGCACTGTCCCTAACACCCAGAGATATTAGATGTTCTATCTTTATGGCCTGTAATTTCAATGCAACATTGCATTTCAAACCGTACCAGTGTTTTTTTCATATCACTGCTTGGCGATAGAATAACTGGGAAACGTGTGGTACTTCGCCAGGCGAACTCTTACCACTACAAAAGAGTGATTGAAAAATTGGATTCAATGTCTGGCAATTAGGTCCGGTACAATGTTTACAATTTGAATTTTGAATATCCAAGCGTAACATGAGGGTAGGCTTACTTCCCTAACTGCACTCCCTGTTAACTGCAGTAGGTAGGTACACATGAACCGCAACATCGTCGGAGCATCGATATAAACCAATGGATGTGCCCTGAGCTCCTTGAAATTGGTAATAAACTGCGTCTCTGGGTGTATCGTAAATGGCTTACACACAACCAATCTACTTGACCCTAGAATAACTAGCGGCGAGATATGCTGTGGTTGTACTTATTTTGGTTGTTGACATCTAACACTGATAGATAAAAACGTCCAGCGTTCACCCTTCACCGCTTCCTGCAACCGACTAGAAAGGAAAGAGTGAGCTCAGTCTTCCCAACGATGACATAATTCCGTGCGCCTGAAGTTTGGGAGGGCACATCCATTGGTTTATATCGAATCGTCGCGTCGGAGTGATTTGTTAAATTCGTCGGGCCAACCCGGCGAGAGGGGCAATTTGCCTCTATACGCCTAACAAGACACTTCCTTTACACACACAGCTTTGTTAAGAGATCAACAACAGAACTGTAGCTTGGAGAGATGACCGGTGACCTTTTGTCCAGATTAGTGTATGATTTTGAAAATTATACCGATGCTTTGACCCAGAGGCTGGCGAACGATGCATGATGCTATATTTATAAACAAAGGAGCTACTCAGTCAATATTATTCATTGTTATTTATAATATAACAATTCTGTCATTATTGAGCTGAGTTACGATCAAATAATGTGCATGTCCATCAATTTACGGACACAATTAAGATTATATAGGCCTTGCAAATTTGAAAAGTACTTCAGTTTTCAGCTACGTAAGCTGGCGTTACAGTAAAGAGCTAATTTTGGCATGCAAGATTTTTTATATCAGCAGCGTCCCGCGGATTTACCCGCGTAATTCCTGACCTCGTTATTTACCCCGGAATAAAAAATAACCCATGGTAACAAAACATCCATCCATCCTCATAAACTTTCACATTTATAAAATTAGTATGATTAAATCAATGTACTTGTACCACGTTGCTGTTAGATATTAGCAGTTAAATCTTTAAACAACCTGTAATTTCATCTACCGTTTGGTATGAGTTACTGTTACGTAGTTACTTTCCAAGACTGACTCCGTTTTCCATAATAGACTTTTTCATCGCTATAAAATACTGAGAACGCTTGGTTTAGTCATAACCATCACAGTTTGGATTTATTTTATCCCCTTTAAGTTAAGTATACTCAGAATTTCTACAAAGCCGTTAAAGTATAGTAAATAAGAACGTATTATAAATATGCATCGCTGAGTGTACGGTGCATAGCTACCTAAGCACATCTTGAAACACTTCAAATGATTGAGAGGCTAATAAGTAATGACGGTTTCGATAAGTCCCAGTGGGAAAGTCCAGGCCAAATTGAAAAAATTACAAAATACTGAATATTACATAGGCTATTTTTTACTGCGGGAAAACAACTGGAACGGCAACAACGCGGGTAATATCGTGGGGCGCTGCTAGTAAAGACTTTTTACTCGACATATTGTATTATTGGTGAGATAAAATTTGAGCCTGCGAACGCTCCTGTGAAAGCCTTGTAAAGATGCATGCGTTTCCGTTTCTTATTGGATACATACATTTGGTGAATGTACCAAATTTTTATAGTGATACAAAATTGCATCAACGTATTCCTTTCACCAAGATACGTAACATATCCCCAAACGAAATCACTGTGATAGAACCACACGAAACTTCGACGTTTACACACTGAAACTATGAAGTAATCTCTTCGACTCTGCTCGAGTAATCCATCCCGATAGGTACAATTTGGGTGTCCTCAAATCGAAACAATAACCGTGGGAACCTACTCGTAGAAGCCAGAACGGGCGATTACACAATCCTGAGCCCGAAGATTTAAATCCCACCTGCATCACTGTGTATTTTTTCAAATGTCCAAATGCACTAGTTTATCATCTCCACTCGCTTTAACGGTAAAAGGAAAACATCGTAGTGAGGAAACCGATAAGTATGTTCCAAGAAAGTCATATTTCAAGGACGTGCGTCATCTGCCACTTGACCAGCATAGTGACAGCCTTGACTCTCTCCGTGTGCCGTATGACAGAAGGCCCCGAGTACCTACCATTATTTAGAACATGGGCTGCTTATCGTCGTTGCAAATTTAAAATGTCCTATGTAACTTGTATTTTTTTTTTTAACTTTTATCTCGCCTGATGTTAAGCGATGATGCGGTCTACGATGGAGCGTGTTTACCTAGAAAAAACCGATTCACTCTCGATTTGAAGACACAAATTACGAATATATTTCTGTTAATGTGTAAATAAAAAACAAATTCGGCTTTGTCATCAACCTCAAAATTTTGGGAAGATTTATGTTTTCGCACTTTTCAAATAGCTAGTTTTTGTGAATAGCCAAAATATTTTCTTGAATATTTTTTCCAGAAGTTTTTTCTTTCTGTCGTAAATTTACTTTTTATACACAGTATACATATTTTAAATTTTCAACGACATTATGCAAATCGAAAGAAATATCTTCTTACCCAGAACCAGAAGATATTGCTTACAACACCTCAAGTATTTTCTTGTCATCCAATAATACGTTGTCAAACCTATCTATGCCTATCTTGCATCATATAGTATATATAACCTATCTTGCATTATCAAAAAACACATGCATGTTAACACGTTGATATTCCTAGGAAATACGAACTAGCGACCGCGACGGTAGCCGGCGATTTTACAGATAACGGAATGAAGTGTGACCGGCAACAGTTAAATAACCTGTTATTTTAGACTGCTTATGCTAGACGTTTCTAAGAACAATCAGTATAAAATGTATAAAATGATACATTTAAATTATACTACAACTATTTATTACCCGTCGAATGTCGTACACCTACACATATTTTTTTAGTTTAAAATGATTATCCCGTTCACTTAATTTACTCCTACGTACTTCGTCCGAGTCTTTGCAACATCAATCATGAAACGACGTCGTTTTTTCGAGCTACGAGCAGCCTGATAGAAAAAAGGGCAAGGTGGTATTATATCAAGCAGACGTTCTATTGTTATCTACACTAATATTATAAAGAGGAAAGATTTGATTGTTTGTTTGTTTGCATCGAATAGGCTCCGAAACAACTGGACCGATTCGAAAAATTCTTTCATTCATACTTTCTCCAAAAAAGTTAGGGATCCGCATGAAAACTTTGATAATGGAACCCAAGGTGGGGAAAAATATCCAAAAAAGATAACTATTTCGCTTACGCTGCGGAAACTATTGACAGCAGAGCAAAGTAATCTACAGGTTTATAGAACACATCAATATCTACAAAAAATTCCGCGATAGCCTATGTCTAACTACAATAGTTATGTCACAGTAACTACTATTTTAGGTTAAAATATGCAATTGTAACGCCAGTTTAACTTAGACGTCTTTCGTCGTAACTTGGTATGTTTCTTTATCTAAATAGATTACTTTTTATTCAATGTTATTTCAATACCTGCAAATTACTTTTTGATTTATCCATATCCGACGTACCATTCAAAAGTTATCACGAGTGTAGTAATTATCAAAATTGAAATTTCGGAAACAGTGGTCTAAGTCAAGGATTTTATTTACAACAAAATATACCTTGATGTTAAATGCTTTGTGATGTGCAATGTTGACTAATGCTTTCTCCATGTGTAAATGCATGTAATATCATAATATATAATGGAGGAACCCATGAGGTATATAGCATAAGCAGCCCACTAACTATTCCCACTGCTGGGACTCAGGGCCTTCTTTCGCAAGGAAAGAGTCTAGGTCATAATCTACCACGCTGGCTTAGTGCGGGTTGGTGGATGACACATGACCTCGAAAGGTTCTAGGTACATGTCGGTTTCCTCGCGATGTTTTCCTTCACCGTTTTAAATTCGACTTCGAAATGACAGCGATGAGCGTGCGATTTGTACCGGGGGCCACTAGGTCGGCAATCACCGTTCTCCCGACTAAACCAGCCGTAACTTAAAAGGGATAGACGTCATCCTCAATAAGTCCCCTTTACCTACTCTACCTACTAAAGTAGAATGTTGATGTGATGATGAGAAATCTAGCTTTGTCAATAGACTTAACAAGCACTGTCGAGAGTCCAGTCCATAATCCACCAAGCTGGCCCACGCTGCGGGTTGGTGGATGACACATGACCTCAAAAGGTTTCTAAGTACATGGAGGATTCCTCACGATATTTTCCTTCACTGTTTTATGTTAGCGGCATTACGCACATGACTCCGAAAAGACGACAGCAGCTATTCTTTCGAATAGACCAGCCGTAACTTATAGATTTGAAATTAATAGACTTAAGTAAAAACTTAAGTAGATAGTACGACCCAGGTGGCTGGCGGTGACAGTGCTGACGCAAGTGGTGTCCCAAATTAGGCACTTCCCGGTCTTCCAGGGCACCAGAGTCAACCCATCCGGTCTCTTGCCGTCCGATCTGCATAGGCCCGGGAGCTCAAGTACGCAAGGAACGCATGCCGATACTAATGCTCTCCGAACTACGCCATTGAGTCCATGGTGTAGCGAGAATCTTTCTCGCATACTGTCGACAACTCAAAGCGTGATGGTCATTGGCTTCTACCAGAGAGTCGCAGGTGCACCGCGCCACCACGACGGGCAACGAGTTGTTTTTTAATCAGGTGCCTACGTGAGGAGAAGGTAGCGCGTGCAACCAAGCCCCAGATTCAGGCTGCGAGACTGCCCGGAGTCTGGCCATATCCACCCCTGAGGCACATGCCAAAAGTTGTTCTTGGACCCGCTTGGCCTTAATAGCTGAACCCGTTGACTTTGAGACTACGAGAGTCCACTTCCCGGAATTGAGGCCACTCCAGACCATCAAAGCATCGGAAACATAAGGCAAACTTTCCTCGGCACTATTTGAATTTATATTAGTAGCGGCAAGATCAGCAACCCTATGAATTTAATTGTAAATTTAAGAAGGTTTTAGTTTTTTTTTTTTTTTGACAAATTAAAGTATTACTTTTAATAAGCCTCGACACAAAAAAGAGGGCTGTTATGAGTGGATACACAATATGGATCCATGTGTTTGTGTTTATCTATCTTCGGATTATTGCGCTATCATAGCTTTCTAAATAGATGATTTGGATTGTTTATTTTGTCAAAAGCAGACTTGGTCGTATGTGCTAAGCATGGCAAGTTTACCAAGTGTGTTAAAATCTAATAATAATTTTGTTTTATACTTAAAATAATACCCGTGCAAAGCCGGGGCGGGCTGCTAGTGTCATATAATAGCCCTTCCTTGCATGGAAATAATGGCACGTGGCCAAAATGGGAACTAACGCCGTCGTCAAGCCGGTCAAGCCAACCAGGGTTGCCGATGCCCGATTTCCCGATGCCCCACGCCCTCCTGACAATGTCATCCAAGTGCCATCATTTAGTGGTACGCCTATAGGACACTGTATTGAGTGACTTTCACTTTTTCAGCATTTCTATTTACGTCACGTGTCAACAAAAACATATCAATCACCTACAAAAAACATGTCATGTTATTTATTTCAGAAGTGCCAAGACAAAGACCTGTCTTTTGTCCTAAAGTCATTGTATATTCGTATCTTATCTTAATACTTATAGGTTCCAAAATGGAATTAAGTGGGTGTCGTTGATTTTTGAACTATTTGAAGGCTGTAGATAAGGATGAATATTATCTAAATACATAAATATGTAAAATGAGGAATCCACCTGCGTATGTAGGTACTTATATCGTAATGTTTCCAATCAGGTTCATAATGTAGTGGTAGGACTGTTTGCCGAGTCCATCTGGGGAACTACCACACCTGTGCCAGTTATTCTATCGTCAAGCAGTAATGTGCAAACATTCATGTGTTCCGGTTTGAAGGGCAATGTTTTCGGAGAACTGACAGGGCATAGAGTTAAGTCACCCAGAGCTAACTGATATGGACTATTATTGTCCCAATAGCTGCGTGTGCTGTCATGTCATTGCAGGCGTGTTGCTTAACATCAGGCACATCTTCTCGTCCCGTCACTCTATACTATAAAAAGGTGAATTACTTTACTTGGCAAATAAATGGTACTTTCCGAGGCATCCTCAGTCAAAAATACATACCACTATTTCCCACTACACCATGACCTACTACTGTTACCTGCAAAGTAATTCCTCCTTAAACAAAACACGGAAATTGATAAAATCTCATCCCATTCGGGGAATATACCCATTCGAAAAAAAAAACATCAAAATGGGTTCACCCACTTAAAAGTTCTGATGTAACTCAACTTACGTCAGAACACAGTTTATACATCAGAGTTTGTAACAAACATAAAAAATGCTGTCAAATTAAAACCTCCTTTTTTTGAAGTCGACTAGAAATCAGCGATTATGTATTTTCACAAAGCTTACCTCTTTAGACTGCTTCGTGGCGAACATGTAATCTCCTTTGATCTGGAAGTCCTTGGCTTCCTCGAAGAGTACATCAGCGTTGATCAAGTCCGTGGGATCATTCGCTCGGAACACGGTGCTGGTGCTGTCTGGCTTCCACCTCTCCACGTAGAACACCTTCTTCACTCCAGGCCCAGATGACCAGATGAACGTTTTCACGAAGCTCTGGATCATTTTGAATGTCTTCCCGCCGTCCAGAGTCAGATACAACTAAAACAAGATGGTTTAAATTAGAAATATTTAAATATTTTATGTAAGTAGAAGCCCACTAAATGTTCCCACTGCTGGAACTAGGGGTCTTCTCTTGCATGGAGAGTCAAAACCATAATTCACGCAGCTGACGCAGTGCGGGTTGGCGCATGATGCCAAGAATCTTTTGAGGATATTCACAAAATATACTTGGAACTTGTTTGTTTCTTCGCGATGTTTTCAATCACCGTTAAAACTAGAGATGACAAACTTTACATCTGAGAAATACTCAGGTGCAGGCGCGATTCGAACATAAGACCTCACGATTGTGAGTCGCGCTTTCTAACCACTACGCCACCGCAGCTTATTTCGCAATCACGGTTTTCGATAGTGTTCTTTCTCTTTGAGGCACATAGTCTCTAATTCAAGGGAATAGAACTTTATTGTTCCATTGATTGTTCAAGATTTTATCCTTGAATAATTATGCTACATAGAGAACACAAATGTTTTATGATTGTATGTGATCGTGTTAGGCTACTTGATGTATTGATAGTTTGGTACCTATTTATGTAATTACGGTTTAAGATATTTATTTAAAAAAAAATACATTATTCACTTACGAGAAAATACATGTAAACAATATTATTATTCATTATTTCGCAAGCGTCGGAATGCTATCTACTGTTACAAACATAGCCTCAGATAGTCGTAAACATGAACTATTCAAAAAGGAAACAAATACATATACCAATAATCAGCGTTAAAGTTTCAAAAAGTACAATCAGGTAGTTTTATATTATATTCTGTGATTTTCTTAATTCTAGGTAAATGTGCTACAACTTAAGCCGCGTCATTGACTAACAGTTATCCGCGGTATAAAGCAAACCTATTTTGTCTAAAAAAAAGTTATGCCATAAAAATGATAGTAGAACTACTTAACCCTTATAGACTACAAGCATGACAGAAGAGACACATTCAAAATTTGCTAATACATAGTAATATTTAACATGAAAAACGACGAATTAATATTAAAATTCATCGTTATTTACATTAAAGATTACCGATGAATCAAAAATAAATCAGATAATAGGCTACAGTGGTATTCTTTTGTTTTTATTTCTTGTGATAACACTTCATCAAGTAGGTACCTATTTCTAAGCTGCTTATCGTGGATTATGAAACTGACACAAGGGAACAAAACCGAAAAAAAATGTAATTATATTCAGCGCTAAATAAATAAAAAGGTTTTTTAATCTTTTTAGTGATAAAAATAATACATACCTAAGGCTGTTAAATAACGGTAAATGATATAATAATAAAATGGCCAATAGCTTGGTCCTCACCCCGCTGCTGGCAGATATCTAGGTTTAAGTTATTATGTTTTTTTTCATATTGATATTGCAAAAACTTAAACTTAAGAAGAATGAATACATATATGGATCTGGATAATAAATGGCCATATATCCCTTACAGAACTACATAAGAGTCTAGAGCTTTATTTTTAATGGTACAATGCGTTTGTCTAAGTGTTGGCGATGTCTACTTTAAAGTCTTATCGTCTGAACCACTTTACTTAAGAAGTAAAAGTTGAAGTACCACTTGTATTATAAAGATAGGTTTGTCGAGTTTAAGCCGAATTGTGTTGTGTTTAGGCACTTACCTACTAGTTATAAAAAATCAACGAGTGTATAAGTCGAAGTAAAATTTTTAATCAAATTTCGGGAGATGTTCGAGCACTAAGTATTGGCAGCCCCGTTATCGAAGCGAATGACGTTGCTTTGATTGGCAATATCGTGCGTGATTAGTAATATCGCGCGCAGATTTACAAACAAATTTATAGCGCCTCTAGAGTTCTTAAAAACTTGCGGCTGGTCTAGTCGAGAGGACGGCGACTGTGGATCCGGAGCCTGGTTTAAATCCCACGCGCACCACTTTCTTTCGAAGTCATGTGCGTAATTCCGCTAACTTAAATACGGCGAAGGAAAACATCGTGAGGAAAGCGATATGTACCTAGAATCTTTCGAGATCATGTGTCACCCACCAACAACACTGGGCGTGGTGGATTGTGACCTTGATAATCTCCTTGCGAGCGAAGGACTCGAGTCCCACCAGTGGGACCATTTAGTGGGCTGCTCATGCTATGGTTTTGCTAGAGCTCTTAATTTACTTTTGATGGCTTTGTAATAATTGCCGTAAATACAACACAATTCGACTTTAACTCAACAAAACACGCACGATGTTGCCATCACTGCAACTGCATTCAGCAAACTAGTGGTGGTGGTTAACTAGTCCCACAGAAATCTAAATAATACCTTATTATTTAGATTACATTTTAGTGGCTAGTCCGGTACTTTTGCTATAGACTCTTACGTATTGCTTGCCTTCGTGCCTTTTCGTGAATTAATTACAGCAAATACAACAGCTAATTGACTACATCAATAGGCGAGACAACTAAAAAATCTGATTAGTCCGTCAATTAGATCATTAAAAAATATTGAACACGTATTATTTATTTTGTTTCACAAATAAAAAATGGAAGATACAGTTTAGTTAGTTAGTTTCAGAGTTTATAGTACGATTTTTGCCCAATCGTAAATGATCGTTTGATAATCTATGTCTTTCGTCGATTTTTAATAATTAGATAAACAAAAAATACGTGTCTCATAGTTTCACATAATCTACCTGACGGACACTAATTAAAATGTCATATTTTTGACCCAGTCAGCGCCCCAGTTGTCCGTAAACTACGTTAAATGATTTAACGTCCAATTCAAATTGATTTGTATCTCTCGCCCATCTTTGAATGTAGATAGATCGATATCTATAATGTGTTCATTTTGTTCGGTTTTTTGACCTATGGCTACTATGGCAGTAGGTTTCAGATTGCCTTTATTGTCTTTATTGTCGTTCTGAATCTTTTTTTTATCCTCATTGCAATACTATTGTTAAAATAGTGGACTTAATCCAGCAGTGATTTAAAGAAGGCTGTTGATGATCAAATCTCGTGCATAAAGTTAAGGAAAAGATTTCTTCATACCTTTTGCTCAGGTAGGATTTTCCTCATACAAAACATACT
This sequence comes from Ectropis grisescens, assembly GCA_017562165.1. NCBI lineage: Eukaryota > Metazoa > Arthropoda > Insecta > Lepidoptera > Geometridae > Ectropis > Ectropis grisescens. Next base: position 9,184,940 of record CM029784.1, on the reverse strand, counting down.
TAGCTAAAAGAAAAATACCATATTTTAAAAACAAGTTTTGAATCATGAGTTGCAACTTTACGTAGATGAATTAGGTGTTAGTTGTATTCAAAGTAAAAGTTGATCTATTTTCGAAAGATTGTACATAGAAGGAAGACCTTGGCATTTCTATATTCGGTCGGTTATGTAAGGGTAAACTCGGCACCGGGCTCAACAATGAGCACGGCCTTTACTGTATACTATGTGCTAGTTTTATCGAAAATAATACGCGTTCTAGCTTGACCGCATAAATATCACATTTATTTGAAGAAATTTATTTACAGAGTTTCTACCGGCACTAAAGTTCCTCTCACACACTACTTCTATATTTCATGTTTACGCGCTCACTTTACATAAAACGCGTTTGTTTTCACCAAACTCGCGCTCGGCGTACTGTAACTTGTAACCCAGGTTTCTTTGTACTCGTAGTCCTATTCATATTTTTAAACATCACGAAATGTCGAAAATAAATTGACTACCGATTATTATTAAAGAATTGTATTGAGTCATACATCAGGTACTCGTAGTACCTAAGTAGTAGTTCATTACACCAGTAATATTGTCTTAGCGATAAGATCGCCAATTGCTACATAATTTAAAAAAATCTGTATTTGTTTTATTTTTATAATATTAGTGTAATAAAGAGTTTATCTTAAATATTATCATATAAAGGTACATATCATAATATCATATTATTATTTATGGGATTTTTACTCAAAAACTCACCCGTCTGTTAGTGTCGACTTTGTCCAAGATGACGTATTTATCTGGGAACTCTTCGTCGAAGGCCAGCTCACTGGGATGGAAGGTCAGGTTGGACCGGTGGATGGTTTGCCCGTTGTCGCTCGTGTAGTACAGCTTCTGATTCGTCGAGTCCACGAACACACACTGAAATATAATGCTTTATTACAATCCGTACGTCCGTAAAGATCCGTAAGACTTGACTCGCACGTTTATCGCATTGAAAACTATGGAACATTCCACACGAGTCTGTGGTTCCCGGTAGTTTAAACCTCTTCAAACTTGCGATTCCTTTCAGGTAAAAGTGCTATATTATAAACCACGTCATTGACTAACATCAAGCAATAAGCGGCAGTCAAAAGCGGACCTAGTTTGCATAAAAATAGATTTGGATAGTCTCTTATTAGTTCGGAGGAAAATGTTTGCTTGTTTCTCCTCTTTAATGCTAAAAACATAATAAAAATCGTATGATATCGTAAATTTAAAAGCGATTCTACAAAATATTTACTTATTTGTACTTGTATTGCATACGAAATACCGAAGTGTAATTTTATAATTTTAACTGGTGCAAAAAAGTGAAATTTATTTATCAATCCTGTCAATCGATTCTTAGATAATTTTAAATCACCTGAGCAATTGCAACTTCACAATAACTTTATTATAATGTGTATTAAATATTGACCTCAAATTATCTCCATAAATAAAATTAAAACTACGTCACACACAGAATTGTATCAAACCTTCAAACTTACATTATCGTCTCTTTAAGTCACAATTTCAAATCTATTGTGTAAACAGTTAAACAATAGGTACGTAATGAGCCACTTTGCTTTACTCTTTTACCTATTTGCATAACCCAGGCTAGGATGACCTAAATCGTATACAAACTTTGCCTATTTACGAGTAGCGGATCGGCAACGACGAAAGTAATCGATTGATTCCGTTCCGATTTCCTACTTTACCTAACCTAATAACTAAACATACGTAGAGAAAACTATCTATACATATTACACTTAACAAAGCGAAGTTTGCTAGTTAAATTCATTGGATGATCTATGCTGCCTACCAAATCCTAGGCTTTTGCCCTGCACTTACTTAGCCAAATTTCGGTAGAAAGTACTGCAGATCTAGCGCCAGCTCTCCAGATTTCTGTTTTCTATAGAGCTATATAAAATATACCAAAGTTACGACAGTTTTAGTTAGGTGGCCTCTGCCGGTCACTTGAGGCTATTTGCGCAAAAGGCGCAGCTAATTTAGATCTACGGGCTCCTAAATACAATTAACAGCATTTTATGTTTTTATTAATTAAGTTCGCCAATAAGGTAACATCGATTTTCGACGTGTTATGCTCTTTCTGCAACTCTACTTGTAGTACATTAATATAGACAGTTGAACACACATTAAAACTTTGTAAATGTGACGTAGCGTCTTTGTCTTTATATGTTAAAAAATTTAAACTACTGAACAAATATTTTAACACTGTACATATTGACTGAAGATAAGTTGATATTCCTATTTTAGAATCTTAAAATTATCAACGATGGATAAGAAAACCCCAAAAGTGCGTAAAAAATCGTCCCTGCCCACCAAGATATCCTATCCCAGGTATACCGCAGAACACGAATGTTTTTACTGCTGTTCTTCACGATAATTTATGTTCGCCAAATAAGTTTTACGCAAATTAATAATTTCATTAAATATCCCATGGGAACCACAAAGTTATACGAAATGGAAAGTAGTCATGTTAATCTAGGTCCGTTCCGCCGTTACAGAGTAGGTATGGGTTCAGCCAGCGTTTGCAGTGTAAGCGTAGAAAATGTGTTTATTTATGGCATTACATTGGAAACCTTTAAAATTATCCGTGTTTCTCTGCTATTTTATCTCGCATCAAAATCTGTTTGGTATTTGTAAAGATCAAACCATATATAGGGACGGACAGACGCGGAAAGTGACTTTGATTTGTTATACTATGTAGTGATTAGTGTAACTACAGAAAAAACCTAAATGCCTGTAGCTAAGCACTAAATTCTTCAAAGTTTAAAATATTAGTATGTTAATAGGCATAACTGTGCTAGTAACAACCTACTGCAACCAAACTCTAAGAATTGTTATTTGAAGTATTTGAAAACACCATACAATGTTCTACAATTCTACATTGTTGACTATTTTCAACAATGCAAGTTGCAAACTGATTTGAGCTGGCTTGGTCAATGAACTTAGGTCTCTAACCTCTCTCAGCGTTAAGCAATTACTAGAATTAAGGTAGTCACACACAGTACGGTACATACGATAATGCTACTAATTTAAATGACTTTAAGTACTTCGAAGATGGCTTTTTTGTTGAGGGTCGGTGGGAAACGAAAGAAGAACGAGGCAGTAAGTATTTCTTTATACTTCTAACCAATGACCACACCACGTATACATCAACGGGAAACTAGTTATAGAGACTGCGGGGACCCCCGAGTTTTGAGACAAGTTTAAATGCTCGAGCAAGCGAACCTGAAACTTTTAATTGGTTCCTCAGAACTATAATTTATAAACAAACTATTTTAGCCGCAACTTGGCATCTCTATGTTTTACTGATTTTACAAATTTAAATCTTTGTGAAAAATTTCGTGTTGAATGGAATAATTATCATTATATTAATTTGGTTGTGCTGCCTCCAATCTCCAATGCCCATTGCCTACTTCAGGCATCAGAACCCCTCCACGTTTCTTCAAACATTTATCTCACACAAATATATATCACAACCAAATAGAAGCCAGAAATTAATCTAAGATGAAGAATCAGATGACATAAATAAAAACCAGAAATTAATAGAAGATGAGGAAGAAGAAGACTTTAATCAGCTGACTATTATTTAATTATTTTTTTATTTATAAATTACTAACAAATTGTCTTGCCAGACATATTGCATGACTCTCGCAGAGGCCAGTTTGTATGGGGCAACTTTTAAAATGTTTTGTATCATCTTATCTTACCTACAAACAGCAATAAAGATTTTTGTATTTGTATTTGTATTTGTTTCTCGCTTTTAACTGGTCAGCGTGGTCGATTTTAGTAATAACTACGGTTTTACCCGCGTGGTTCCCGTTCCCTTCATTTCCGTCATAAAACGCCCCCCTATGTGATAATCCAGATTCATCATCATCATCATTTTCAGCCTGTATCGACCCACTGCTAGGTGTAGGCCTCCTCACCCCTGTACCATTGATCTCTTCCAGATCATATTCCAAATTTCAACCCGATCCGATTTCATATTTATAATATTAGTACCTAGGATCAGGAACTTTTGAAAGTTTCTTCGCGAACTTATCATTCATCTTATCTTATACCTTTAAACGAGTAATTCTTGTAAGTATATATATATATATATATAGAATCTGAATCTCGGAAACGGCTCGAACGATTTTCATGAAATTATGTATACAGGGGGTTTCGGGGACGATAAATCGATCTAGCTAGGTTTTATTTTTAAAAAACGCCGTTTTATGCGCTTTTTTAGACAACGAAAAACTGTTACATAAAGATTAGAATGCCATGGTAAATTTCGCGACGGCGCGCGACAGTATATTAGCTCAGTCGGGAAGATGGGTGGTTGAAATATGGTAGGTCCGGGTTCGAATCCAACCGGCCGCGTTCTTTTTTCAAGTTCATTTTTTTTAGAAAATCAGTATGTATCTAAGTAACCGAGCAACGCTCGGTCACCCAGGTACTAGTCATAGCATGTGATATATCGACAGACGTTACATAGGTAATTATATTTTATCATAATTCGGTATGATCCTTACCTTGATATTTCAACTCATAAAATGTAACAATACAAGATATTTGCCATCTGTGGCGACTTTTAGTTCGTTGGACATAATTTTAGTGACGTGGCCACTTTTTTATTCATCGTTCAGTAACATCAGCTGTAATCATATTTACAGCAATCAAACTGAGTTTTCATTGTTTGTCTGATCACGTGTGGTGTGATTTATACACCGATTACAAAACTAGGTTAACTGCATTTGAACCAAAGTTTTTTTTGCAAAAATTTTGTCACGAATGCTAATTAACGAACACGGTTATATGTTCACAGATTTTGTTATTTTATTTTGAAAAGGAGTTAGGGACCGACTGACGTGACGGTCTGATAATGGTCTTTACTGCCTACCGAACTTTTGGGCTAGGGCAAAAGGCACAGGACCATACCAACCTAGCCTTACTAACTATACTTACGGACGTACATACATGCGTAATCGGTACATGGTAGATACTCATATTGTAAAGATTCGAACCAAACGCTTCGAATTCTACGCTTATTACACACTGCAAAGCTGTCCTTATTCTACCCGATTCTGATTCTGTCTTTCCCGATTTTGTACAACCTGAGTGTCTTGAAATCTAGATTTTTTAAAGGGACCTAGGGCAGTTAGCCTCACGTGGTCTCCACTGTCTACCGAACTTTGAGCTAGCGCAGTAGGGCACAGGTTCAACTATACTAATCTTACCGTACTCTACGAGTACTACCTACATCTCGTACAACGACTAGCGCAAGGGCATCTCACGATGGTACGACCTTGTATTGTTTTTAAACTTTCGAGATTTGAACACATAAATTTTATATTACACGGGGCTTAACACGACACAAATTATTATTTAACTACTTAGGCGTTTCGGCCAGAACGACCTCGGTTTGAGATGTCTCCAGTATTGAAGATCAACAACTAGGCATTCCAGAAGGGGCTGTGAGGATCTAGCACCTACCAACTTGTAGTCAGTAGGTATACAGAGCTAATATAATATTTTTTATTATCTGACGTCGGCTGACATATTATTTGGGATATTGTGTTACAAAATGTGTCCGAGTCGGCCGATTGATTTTATGTTTAGCATGTATAGGTTGTCTTATTTTTAGTTTTTAACTGAACGTCGTCTGGCGAGATATAATATATTGTCGAAAGATACAAAGAGGAGGTTGATCGGTGCCTTGTCTGAGAGACAGGTGCTAGTGTCGGCTGACTTATTACAGGCCAAAAGCTAACAGTGACACTTCGTGTCAGCTACTTTCAAACACCAAAATATAAAAATAAATATTGGTCACACAACACCATCTGACCCCAAACTAAACAAAGCTTGTAATATGGCGACCAGATAGCTGATTTAATACTTATATAGTTGTAAATACATGCTTATTATACATAGAAACCCCCAGATATAGATGTAAGCTTTAATCTCATAGTGGATAACTCTTGTATTTGTATATTCCAGTTTTCAGTTACGCCACAATAAGTACCTAAATTATTATCGCAAAGAGGAAAAATAAACATGCAGTTCACGACTACTGACAGACGACCTTGATCTTGTTCAATTATAGGTAAGTCATCTTATATTCGAGTGGCGAACGCAGTGCAGTGCTATTGGATTTAGAATCATATTCAGATAGCTGCGTGTCATTGCGCTGTTATGGGTACGCATGTACGTACATACTTAACATCAGGTGGCTATCTTACTCGTCCCTTCACTCAGTTATAAGAAACAAAATAAATATGTGTATTAACATCGATATAAATCAATAGATTTGCCCTCTCAAACTTCAGGCGCACGGAATTATGTTATAGTTAGGAAGTGTGATCTCACTTTTTCCGTTTTAGTCGATTACAGGAAGCGGTAAACGCCTGACGTTTATACCTATCACTATTTGTTGTCAACAACCAAAATATAACCACAACATAACACGCCGCTAACGATTCTAGGGTTCATGTGGATTGGTAGTTGTAAACCACTCATGCTACACACAGAAATGCAGTTTGTTAACAATTTCAAGGGGCTCAGGGCACATCTTTTGCTTTTTTATATCGATGATAACACATGAGATTCAATACATAAAGTCATACTCACAAATTCCGGATATTTTGGGTGATTGAAAAACTTATCAAGTTGCGCATATCCGCTGTCAGGGGTGTCACCCAATCGGAAACTTTCCGTTTTGTTAGTAAAGTTTTTCCCATAGTCATAAGATATGAAGAGTGCTGAAGGATTGATGAGACGGGATCCCTTGTTTCCAGGACTCGCGTCTCGGGCGAGGCAGATGATGACGTTGGACCCTTCTCCAACCCAGTGCACCATCAGCTGTTGGTGACTGTCATTGAGCTGCGTAGTCTGAAAAAAAAGATATATTCGTTAGCATTTTCCAAATGTGCCATTTTGCGCCCAACATTTACTACGTGATTCCTGGTATCGTGTTGTACCTATGTTATTTCGCCGAAGTCGTTTTTTTTAAACAAACACGACAGATAGACATGTCACCGTAAAATTGTGAATACCGTCAGTTTATAATCTAACGACATTAGTTTTTAATCTGACCTTTTTTTGTAGTAAAAACGCATCTAAGCATCGTTGCCACGCAGGGACACAGTGAAGTATGTCAAACACCACGGAGCGTTGGTGCCCCTACCGACTAAAATCCACACTTTCTCCAGCTGTGGCTTAGCGGCAGAGTCACAGTATGCACTGATATCGCATTCAAACACTGCCATTACATTACACCTTGCGGGGCAACGGACCTCCGCATTGGGCCCCGGTAACCAGTAACGCGTCGGAAACCAAAGTCGCGTCAGCTCCTAGGGAAGACCTATCCCAGGCGGGGGTGCCGGACGCCCGACATCCGACGATATTAAGCCCCAGGCCCTCCAGTAGAGATGGGATGCGAGCCAAAATGCTCCTCCAGACTCTCCCTAGTGTCCACTTCCGCCTCGGTGGATGAGCGAGACAACATCCTCTGCCTCGCACGACATCTCGCTATGGACTACGGAGCATATTGGCTACGTATGGTCGCGGCTACTCTGATTAGCAGGCGACCACTGTGTTTAGCAGAGTACTCAGTGTAAGAACGTCAGAAAGGAGCTCTCGGTGCCAACCACCTTGGCTAAAGACCCTCATCTGGAAGACTCGAATTTTAATTGGCCGATAAGAGTATCAGCCAAGTAACCTCTACAATTCTTTCAGTCCCTTTCCCCGAAACTTATAGACGCGCTCTCAAAAAGTGTGGTGATTCCAGAACCTCACACCTCTTGTAAACTTACCTACCATAGGTATGTCGTTTTATTATAAACTCACAGTATTTGCAATTTTATGGTGACAGATAAAAGATAGAAACAAGCTCTAAAATCTACACTCTGAAAAATACTTGGAGAAGTGCAAATAGGATTTGAATCTAGAACCTCAGGATTTAAATGACAAACCTTTTACTATCATGCCACTAAACCACCAAAATCCATAAAAAAAAAGTTACTTGGCAGGAAGTCACATACTTGAAATTACTAATATTCCGAGAGCTGGCAGCAAATTATGGATAGGTATTTGAGGCAAGCTGAAAACTCGCCTAATAGTTCTCCTATTAATACCCCAACATGGAAGTGCAGACCGGGCTAGTGAGTAGTGGGGCAAAATAAATCCCTCAATTTAGATTACCTAGCAGCATCGATATAATTAAAAAAAACGAAGATGGGGTATGCTATAATCTAAAGACAACATAACGTGGCGAAAATTTGTTTGAAAAATTTGAAAATTGAATTGTCAGCAAACGTACACAACTTGTTGCGACTGAGAGTAAATCAGGAGACGTCACCTGATTTTGCATCGCCATAGTAGAAGCGCGTTTGCCGCTTCTGCCGTTTTTAAGAGTTCAATGCCTAGCAGGTAGAAATTCCGACCAAAATCCTTTGCATTCTTGAGAATCCCTATTTTTTGTCATAAAGTACTTAATTAAAGTGTCAAATTGCATCAAATACATTTTTTATATTTTTTGCAAAACATTATGCATGCACCTGGCAATGTTAATCTGAGCTACTAAATCATCTGGCTTATTTTTATTTCTATGTTTAACTAAAACATAAAAATTGCACATTGCCTCAAACATATTTATTGAACAAAACAAATATAAATTTTAAATTGTATGGATTCATTTTGCCTTGATACTCACAAGCTAGGTCTGTTCCATAATGGGGTATAATTAGGCAGCTATGTGACATGTCAGAAGTTTTCAGCTTGCCTTAAATAGGTACCTACCCAGAAGCTGTGAGATTAGGATTAGGTGGCCAAATTATTTAGTTGATTTAATCAAATCCTATTCAAATTTGTTGAGTATGAGTTTAATTTTTGAATTGAAGGCTATTCAGTAATGAATCTGTGTGTTATTTAATCAGTGTATGTAGTTACGAGTCCAAGTTGAGAGTGAATAGTTTTTTTCTAAGTAAGCACTTCATAGACAAGCATCAAAACTTTATCGTGGACTGCATCGCTTAACATAATGAGAAATGGCTATCAAGTGATAACCTATAAGAGTTACTGATAATAAAAATGCTGATTTGTTATTGTATAGATGCACTTATAAATAATAATTTAGTAGTTACTTAAAGTACACAGAAAAATAGAAAAATAAACTTGGCATAATACCCGTAGCCCAGAAGGGATTCAACCCCATGACCTCATGATTATGATATCAGACATGCCATTAGGCTAGCACAGCTCAATTGCTATCATCTATTGAAAACAAAAACTTGCTTCTTCTTAAATAATGTAATCATTTAACCTAGCGAAAGTAGCCTTAGCCATATTTTTTTTTTTTTGTAAGCAATAGTCTGTTTCTGCTGTTTTAGCATCTATTTCTGTCAGTTTAATACAACTTTATTTTATCTGGTTATTTTTTTTACTGTTTATTTAATAACAAAAGAAAAATCTAACATAAGATAAAATAAATGCATTCAGTTAATTATTTTAAAACATTATTAAATATTATATTGTATTATGAGATATAAATGACACATTGTGTGTAATTTTGTTTGCCTGAGCCAAGTAAACATAATTAAAATATCATTAGCAATCAACATAGCAGAAAGAACCTGTTTAACAATTTAAAAAAAAACGTATCATACTGATTCCGATTAAGAGGCCTCTTAAGAGTCCCGTATTGTTATTTAAATTAATTGCTATATTTGACAACTAGAGTATGTTGCACCATTATTCAATTAAGTGGTCTAATATTTTAAAATATTTGTTTTAGATATAACTATTTTCAGATTTGATATTTAATTTTAACAATTACATATAACTCTCCACTCTTATTTGATTTGTATTTTTTTATTCATTTTCAGATTATGTGTGCAAACTTACAAATATATAAAATGAGATTGAGTTCATCAAGAAATCATTTGCTAAAATTATGTCGAATCATTAGTGTCGTAATTACGTGCTAAGTGCTAAAATCCTAAATATAAACACGGTTTTTCTGACCTTCACAAACATGAAACTACGCGAGTCTGACAAAAATAGAGAAAAGTAGACAACAAAGTGAAGGTACTGTGATGACGACAAAGCGACAAACAAATCAATATCGTTTATCTTTGATATCACAATAACAAAGTCTGCCGAGGGTAGTGTCCTAATAATTGTCCTTACCCAAGTACTAATATTTTGTTGTATTCCCGGCGAATTCAGAGTTGCTGCTTCCCGTTTTCTCCTCTCAGCATGAGGAACAGAATCAGAGACTTCATTGTCGGGACTTCTCTCGATTACAGTTAACTTTCCGCCGGGTTTCGAAGAATCATCGGACACGTATAATGTTTTTGATTTATCTCCATATCGGAGAGCTGTGGCTGAAGCAAGTAAAATAAACAGGATCGCGATATTTGAATGACGATTAAATGCAACCAACATTTTGTTATCACTGCATATCCAAACACATTCGACCGATCGAACGCGAGATTTCACGAACACTGAAAATGATGTGGTATAAATCCAAGATGTTTCTCAATAAAGTGACAACTGACACTGACAGTACTTGTAGATGTTTTTTTTAACTTCCGTCTGTCTCAACAGATTTTTACCAAACCATAAACGGTTTTTTTATTTATGGCGCATCTTGAGCCTGAGTGACCGGCAAACTAGTTGACCCAAAACCCCAAAAGTGACGTGGAAGGGGAAAGTTCGCGCATGTGGACTTCCACCAAAAGAGACCTTAAAAACTTTTCTCCGCAGCCATGCGCAGCTAACTTCATTGGGTCAACTTGTTTGCCGGAAACTTTAAAAAGGTTGAACTGAAAAATAGTTCCAAGCTATGTACTAAATGATGGTAATAGGTATTTTAGTAGTTAATTACAAGACGACTTAAAAAAATTAGCAATCCGTTAGTTGGATTATTAAAAAATGATGTATAGGCGTACCACGAAATAATGGCACTTGGGGCTCGGGAAATCAGGCATCCGCAATCGGTTGGCTGGACGACGGCTTTAGTTCTCATTTTGACCATGTGCCATTATTTCCATGTATACAGGTTGTCCCATAAGTCGACGTCAAGCCGAAGTCGTATGATAGGTAAGGTCATAACAGTCATCAGAAAAAATATAAAAAAATGTATGTCTTTTATTTTTAAAATTATTGCAAAAAAAAATATTCTGGAAAATGTACCACCCTGTAACAGTTTTTACTTTCCTGTTGCTACAAATCTTTACTTTTTGCAATTATTTTTTTACTTATTTCATCCTGAATAGTGCTTCTGTAATTTGTAACCTTAAAATCTGAGCTAACTGCTCCAGCTCCAACTGCTATATATACGTATATATTTATATATATATATATATTTATATATATACTAGCTGACCCGGCGAACTTCGTACCGCCTAACAGTCAATGAATGTCGTGTTACTTTTTAGCTGAACTAATTTAGGCTTTGATGAACGTAAAACGATGATACAAAATAATATACAGTATAAACTCCACGTTACGTCCATCTATTTAACGGAAAACTCCCTAAAGCGTCGAAATCAATTGGCTTTGGTTGGTTTAGCTTGTCTTCCATACAATAATACACTCTACATAGCATTACATCTACTCGTCATAACGACCACAACTGAGTAATAAAAAGTACCTTTTAAGTTGCTAAAATTAGTAAAAAACTGCGCATCTGTGTACGTTCTTTTGTCGCTTTATTATCCTAGCCTGCAATAAATTCGACTGTCAGCATCATGTAACAACTTTCTAAGAAATTCGTTCTTTTGTTTACAAATTGGGATTGCTTGCACGTGTAGATTGTTATTGACCATGACTAATAAGTAGGAGTTATCTTTACGTTATCATATTCTTAGTAGCTTACAAACTTTTACTGCAAACATGGCTACTAAAGGAATAACACTGTGTATTAACGAAAAAGTTTTACTGATACGCGCAATAGAGACGGGAGAGAAGATAAATGAAAGCAGCTAAATTATTGGAAAATTATTTCCTTTATCGCCAAGATGGCTCAATATTGCAAGATATTAATAAAATAAGTAAAAAAGTACAAAATAACTAATGGTACAGCAAAAGACGTCCGATAAAAACAACAGACTATACGCAATAGCGTTCAAATAAGATTATTTTTTATATACGTAACTACCTATTTTTAACACAATTTTCCAATAAACTTTTCTTTTCCTAATTCTGATTTTTCTTACTCCATTTAACGACAGTTCTCTATAACGCCATAAAATGGACAGTCCCCTTCAGTGTCGTTATATAGAGTTTATTTATATAGATAGAAACAAAAAAGTATTTTATTATAATGAATTCTTTAATAATAATAATAAATTATAATGAATGATGATGAAAACATAAATACAGAATGAGAATAAAAAAAAATTAAAAAATTAAGTACTTTAAACTCATATCAGAAAAAAATGATTGAAAACTATGTTGTGCAGATTGGGAATAAAAAAAACTCGGATTAATTCATTAATAGGATTTTCATTCAAGCACTTTGTGGTAAACGACATTCTTTGTTTTTTTGGTCAGGCGCAAGAACAAATAAAGCGGATGGTTTGCCACTAAGGCAGCACAAACCAGGCGTTTCATCAGCAAACTTCAATGCTCTACAATGCTGGCAAACAACGTCCATTGGACCAATGCAAACTAAACGATGCAAGCTGTAGTCGATGGTGCAATCATACAGAAACGCTGCTCGATTCAAATCAATACTTGAACCATTTCTTCTTGCACTTCGAAGATTATTCATCTGTACGATAAGCTCGAGGATTTCTCGTTTCTAACCTAGCCGTTTCTCGGGCTGCCTCTCTTTGCTCTTGTGTTTTAGAAGCACGAATTAAGGCCCTTCTTTGCTCCATACTAACGCGGCGCTGTTCTCGTGCAATTTCTCGTTCTCCATCAGATAATTGACTCGCGATATTCCGTTGCCTAATTGCATTACGGCTTCGCTGGGAAAGATTAGATCTTCTAGGACATCTAGGCATTGTTATTAAAATGTGCACTCGCATAAAACCACCAAATATAATAATAGTGCCTGAACTTTCGAGACAAAGACAATAGCTCAAAGAGTATATAACCACTACGTATGAATAGTTTATCAATAAAAATCATAGACAACCTTTAAAAAGACATTTGATTTTTTCCCTTAATCTTATAACCTTTACCTACTGATTTTTATTCCCTAAATTCCGTTCCTTTCCGATGATTTTATGTTTTTACTGTAGAATAAATCTTAGGTATTATTTTCGGGAATTAAAAATTAAATAATTAATACATAATTTTCGAAAATTAATGTCTAAAACAAACAAATATAACAGTACCTGAACTTTGTAGACCTTTTACAAAAAATAAATTTCTAAACGCACACATGATGTCTTCAGAAAAAAAATAAAGTTGTGGCTTAAAGGTCTCAGCAACCAGGCCATAAGCTAAAAAAAAAAAGTTGTTACACTATTTGACAGGATTGGACAACAAATGTTTGACATGTAATAAATAAATCAGCATCTATTGAAATGATTAAGTATTCATTACACATATCGAGTTTTCATTGTTTTTAAGATGTATTCTGTTATTCGGGACGGAAACAAATCCAACAAATCTAAAACCATGGCAATCGGTCCAGCCGTTCTCGAGTTATAAGTGTTGTAACAAACACGACTTTCTTTTATATATATAGATATATATAGGGTATAAATTATGTACATATATTTTTTCAGAATGTTTCATAAACCAAAAAATTACGAAAACACAGTGCTTAAAAGTTTCGAGTGAGATACGATAGAGTGATGTCACAAACCCAAACATCAAAATCGGAAAATATATTTTTATAATAAGCCGTTTTCTGACGAGACAAAAATAGTTCTAACTTACGCACTAGATGGCGATAGTGTGGATTTAAAAAGATTTGTCTCTACCATAGACTCTTGTTATATATTTCCCCTCCCAATGTTCAGGGGAAAAGTGTAAATCTAAATGATTTGCGATAACTAAAAATTCTAAATTAATTAAGTTTCCCAAACACATCACTTATTTTAGATTAATTATAATTTGCTTCTCAGCTCAGCTGATGTATTTGGTATTTGGTTTGTTTACCTTCTATAAGCCCCAAATACTCGAAGAAAAAATGTCATACTTAAACAATTGAATTGAATTGAAATTGAAGGACTAGTTAGTATCCATGGCCAAGAATAAATAAAAAAAAATGTGTTAGGACATTAGTTACGAAACAACGAGTATAAAGAACCGCTCCTTGGGTTTTAGTGAACGATGCGAATTAGCCCAACGATTATCTTGTTCCGTGACCGTTCTTTTTCAAGGATCCACAATTGTTTAGTAATGCCGCATGGTCAACTGACTGATTTAGTTCGCTCTTACCCGAATTTTATGTTACGTTTTCAACGATTTTATACTTCGTATTTTGTAGTTTACATTTCTTTAGCATCGTTGTGATTTGATGAAACGATAAAGCGACATTAAAAAGAAAGTTAAACATTTCTATAGTATCAGTTCTACCACGTATTTTTTTCTAGATACCGATTTTCTAGACATTTTGAAGGCATAAAAACAATAAAATGATAGATGGCGCTTATGTTACGTATAACATTACTTAACATTTCTGTCCAAATCTAAGGTTTTGACAATTTTCGTATATCGATATGTGAAATTTTTTAATCAGACAATTTCCCGACGAGGCCAGCCGGAACTTTTCTCAATTCACGTGAAAATCTTGTATTTTACATAATATGAAATAGTTAAATATTGGAGCGCAGTATGAATTAAAAAATAGCAATATTGTCTTCTAAAATATTTGAGAAAGACCGAACGAACGAAAGATAGGAGCGAACTAGTTCGACACAGATATGCGAGCTAAGTTCAGTCAGTCCAGTCCCAGTGGTCACTCCCTATGTGGCTCAGTGGCTTTTGACATTGACATCGCAATCTAAAACCTACAAGCGCCTCCTATCGTCGTTATTTCGAACCATTTTTGTTTGTCTCGTCGGAAAACGCCTCATTGCAATATTGTCTTCTAAAATATTTGAAAAAGACCGAACGAACGAAAGATAGGAGCAAACTAGTTCGGCACAGGTATGCGAGCTAAGTTCAGCCTTCGCAGTGATCCTCACTATGTGGCTCAATGGTTTTTGACATTGACATCGCAATCTAAATCCTGCAAGCTCCTCATATTTTGTCGTTTTTTCGAACCATTTTTTTGTCTCGTTGGAAAACGCCTCATTAGTATAAGCGCTACTCACTCTATCAATCATCAATATAATGTCATCTATTTGAAGTCTAATACATACATTATTGCCATTATTGCCGAGAATGATTTGAGAATAACATACATTTTGTATCATTTTTAAAAATTATGTTTATAATAAATTTGATTCTATAGTCTTGATCATATATTAATAATAAAATATTTTAGAGATAATTTTTACTCGGCGTTTCTCCCAAGATCAAAGAGAGGTGTGTAATCTGTGATAAAAGCTAATTTTTTTTTATTTTTTTTTAAATAAAGAGTGACGAGACGATCAGGACATGTGCCTGATGGTAAGCAACATGCCTGACACATAACAGCACAGTGACACGCAGCTATTGGAACATGAAGAGTCCAAATCATTACCTAGCACTGCACTGCGCTCGTCACCCAGAGATCTAAGATCTTATATCTCTAAGCCCTGTAATTTCTCTGGAAACATTGCCCTTCAAACCGGAACACAGTAATGTTTGCACATTACTGCTTGGCGGTAGAATAACTGGCAAAGGTGTGGTACTTCCCCAGGCGGACTCTGCCAAGAGTCCTACCACTACTGATGATGATGCTAATGAACTATAGTTTATTTATTTTATTTATTTATTTAGGTATACAAAACAGTACACAGTTAACAATAAACTTAAACAATATATAACAATTTACAGTTTTGACCTAAACTATGCACCTAACTATGTATACACCACATGAGTAATTAAATGACATCAGGAAAGATACTAATTAAAATTAAGTTAAATCAATATAAGTGACAATATAACCATATAATAAATCTAAATTCAAGTTATTAAGTTTGATTTGAGTTTACGTAATTTGTGAACACAATATTTTTGACATCATTTTTGAATTTATACAGTTTTTGACAGAATATATCAATAGAATTGTGATGCTTGTCTGATATTTCATTGTATTGGCGACACATTCTAACAACTGGGTTGTAGTAGGATGTATTATTTTGTATACACCTAATGTAAACGTGTTTGCAAACCCGTTGCGTAGTCTCGGCTTAGTATTTAGGTTTATGCTTGACAGAAGAGAAGGTGAGTCTATTTTTGAATGGATAATTTTATACAAATAAACCAAGTCTGAGTTTAATCGTCGAGTTTCTAGTGTTTGTAATTTAAATTTTGTCAATCTATCTTTGTAAGTTTTGAGTTTCCGATTCAGGCCTAGTCTGTGACTCAAAATGGTTAGGCACTTGCTTTGTACGCGTTCTATGCGTTTCGAGTGTATTTGGTAGAAAGGAGACCAAATCACGGAGTTGTACTCTAGTATGCTGCGTATCAACGACGAATAAAGAGCAAGAAAACTGTGAGGGTTTTGAAATCTTTGGTGATGCGAGATATGAATGCCAGAAGTTTGTTGCACCTACTTGTAACGTAGTCGTAGTGCTCTCTAAATGTAAATTTGTCATCAAGCATAACTCCCAGGTCCTTGATTACCATTTTCCTCTCTAAACAACTACTATCCAATTTGTATTCAAAGTTTATTTTTTTAATTTTAGTAGTAAATGATATTACAAAACACTTTTTTACATTTAAAAACATATTATTGTCTCGACACCACTTAGCCAGGGTATCAATATCCGATTGAAGAGCCTCGCAGTCCCTGACACAGTGAACCTTTGTAAAAAGTTTGAGGTCGTCAGCGTACAAGAGGCAGGGACTTCTGAGTGCTCCAACAAGGTCATTGATAAAGGCTATGAATAGCAGTGGTCCGAGGTGCGATCCCTGAGGTACTCCCGAGGTAACGCGAGCAGGTGTGGACAAAAGCCTTTAATCACTACTAATTGATTGCGCCTTGTAAGATATGACTCGACCCAACGAAGCAAGTTGCCGTGAATGCCAAAGTGCGCCGCTAATTTTGCCATTAAGATTTTGTGATCGACTTTATCGAAAGCCTTTTGAAAATCTGTGTAAATACAATCTACTTGGGCATTTTCGGCAAAGCCATGGCATATAAAGTTTTTATATTCGAGTAAATTCGACGTGGTTGAACGATTACGAACAAAACCATGTTGCTTAGGCGATATTAGTGGGTAAATGTGGTGATATAGAGTATCATAAACTAATGATTCGAACAGTTTCCCCAGACAAGACAATATACTGATAGGTCTATAATTTGTGCAATAGGACTTATCACCTGATTTTAAAATGGGAACTATGTGAGCTGTTTTCCATTTAGATGGGAAAATGCCAGATTGTAGAGATGAGTTAAATAAAATGTAAAGAGGCAAAACTAGCTCCCTCGAACAATTTTTGACAACAAGTGGTGGAATACCGTCCGGTCCAGGACCTTTGCTGGCGTCCAGCTCAGATATTTTATGAAGAATGTCCTTCTGTGTAATAGCTAAGTCAGTTAGAACATTTGTGTTATTATCAGTACATTGAAAAGAGCTAGATGACGCTTCGGGAGGTTCAAAAACTGAGCTGAAATAATCAGAAAACAGCTCACACACCTCACGTTCGTTCGAAGATACAATATTGCCATGTTTTACAGTTTGAGGAATAGATGGGGACCCTTTTTTGCTATTAACGTAAGTCCAAAAATGTTTCATGCTATTTTCACTCAACGATGTTTCGACAGAATCGATGTAAGATGCGTAATCACGATCCATGAGTTTTTGCATCTAAGCCGTAACATAGAATAAGTATCGTAGTCCCGAGGATTTTTAAATTTACGAAAGAGACGGTGAAATTTCAATTTGTCTTTCAAAGAGCGGATCAATGAATGTGAAAACCATGTTGGATACTTGTTAAGATTAGTCTTTACATAGGGAGTATGATTTTTCAATATTTTATTAAATTCTTTGTAGAAATTGTCAACTTGAACATCAATTTTAGGATAATTAAGTATTTCATGCCAATTGACCAACTCTAGATCTCTATTGATATTAGTGAAGTCACCCTTCCTGAAATTTAGGCGCTTTACGGTATTATGTTTAAATGCTTTTGAAAAATCCTTTACTAAATCGAGCTGAGCAACCAGAGGAGGATGATGTCGGTCCTCTTTACTTAAAGGATCAGCACTTCTTACTCTCACATTTGATAAAGTCGATAGCACGAGATCTAAAAATCTACCGTATCTATTTGGTATGTTGTTATACTGGCTAAATTTACATAGGGAAATGTTTTCCAAAAGAAGATCAGCTCTAACACCCTGATGACTGTTTGAAATCATTGCATAAGCATCGTCCGACTTAATCCAATCAATGTGAGTGTTAAAATCGCCAATACAAAGAAATTCCTGATTTTCATGAGTCTGTACAATATTCTGACATTTAGCATAGAAATTATCCAAGTCACCGGATGACAGATACGAAGGCAAGTAACACAAACAAATATTTAGTGTTTTTACATACTTGTCCGAGGATAAAATACTGACCCAGATATCCTCAAACGTGGACTCCCATGATGTTTGACGGATGAAGCCCAAATTCTTATTTATAGCAATTAAAACGCCGCCTCCTTCAGCTTTGTGCAATTTAGTCGTGTGTCTATCCCGTCTAACTACTATATATCGCTCGTCAAATACCTCGGAATCAAATATACAATCATTAAAATTGGTTTCTGTTAAACATATTATATCATAATTACTGTTTAAGACATTGAGAAAAACTTTGTTAGTTTTAGATCTGATTCGGTTCACATTTTGATAGTAAATTAACATAATGAAATTATTAAAAAACAAAGTATGAGTATTAAATAAAATTATCTAAACATTAATTTAGACTATCCAGTTTATCTAAGTTTTTAACTAAAATACAAGTGGAGCCATCGTCTTTACGTAGGTAAACACGGCCGTACTTCACCCACACGTACTTGTATCCCCTGTCTTTAGCAGTCTTTCTCGCTGCGGCATGCAGCGCCTTGCATTCAGGCGAGAGGTGTTCCACAACGTAAATTCTTTGTTTTTCACATGTGAAGCCGAGGTGTGATGTATTTAGAGTGTCGTCTCTGTGAGTCTTGTTAAAACGATAGCAAGCCGATAATATGTTGTCCCTGAGGAGAGGGTTGACAAGCGTCACCAGTAAGTTTCTCGGTCGTGTAGAAGCGGGGTTCACTTTGGCGACTCTGCGACAAGAATATATTTGATCGCGGCTGATGTCAACATTTAAGGTTTTACAGAGACTACTAAAATTCCAATCGGGTTTTCATTTTACTCTCGGGTACAGCCTGAATTTCAATATTTTGACTACGAGTCATTCGTTCCATAGCGGTTAAGCGTTCCTTAAGTTTCGATTGTTCAGACCCTAAAAGTAGCACTTCCTTTTCCAAATTTTTAATGATGATCTCTTTCTCTTTAATACTTTGCTTCAAATCAGATTGCTCGTCACAGATAAAGTTAGTCGTGGATGTGAAATCATCTTTTATCTGTTGTACAGTAGACTGCATCTCTTTACGAACTAGTACTTTTACGTCTTCCGTGAGCGCCTGACGAAAATCGTTCATAAATGTAGACAAGGTACTATTTAATTTCTGATCTAGTAGGGTGCTTATCTTATCCATAGTAACAGTGTTGTCGTGACCAAGAGCAGGATTACACGAAATCATCATCGACTGTTGCAGTGCGGACTGGTCCGTGAGGTCATATGACATGTTCATCGATTCATCCACACTAGGTACTTGGGACTGACGAACAGGCGTGCTATCATTTCTAATACGCTTAGTAACATTACTACAAGTCGGATTTGGGCAGATCCAGTTGGCGCGGTATTCCGCAGTAAGTGCATTATACTGTTCATTTTTCAAGTTTATGCATTCAGTGTGGTAATAGGTACGACATTGACTGCACCGCATACTGCGATTAGAATTCACAGATTTTTTACAAGCGTAGCAGTTCATGTTCGAATCTAACTCTCTAACTTATGAAATGAAAATAATCTCATGCAAAATTAAAATGCTTCTCTCGGGTTTCGAACCAGGGGTCTTAGGTATGCAAGTTGCTCTGCAACACCAATGGACCAATTCGGAATCTACAGTCACTGTCGAAAATGTCAACCGCGTATCTAAGCAAATGTAATGCTATTGTAGTGTAGTTCCAGTTGTAATATTTGGCTTTGAGGGTAGTACTATGTTAATATTCAAACCGATCGAAAAGTTCCTTATAAATCACAGTTGTTACAGCTAATCACTTGCGAATTATAACTTCTCCAATGCCGTCCTCGGTGACCAGTTATAATCCCCGCAATTTGATGCAATTTGTTCACAAATCATAACTCTTTTTACCACTTTTTAGGAATATTAATTTCAAGATAAACAAAACAGTGACCACTTTGTCAAGTTGACGTTGACAGAAAGGCCAATAGTAGGCAAATAGTTATTGATTTATACTCAAAGATTTCGATCTTTGTTTATACTGTGATATAATACAGTCCTTTTCTATCCCACATCGACACGTAGGTACCTATATAACGTTATAACTTAGAATTTTATAGCTTCAATGATTTCTATATAAAGGCCGTCACAGACGTAGCTATAAAATATATTTTCATATTTTCGTGACGTAAGCAAAATATACCGTAATATTCATAGTATGGCATATTAACATGTATAAAATACAAGTATACAAAATATACTGTAATATATTATACATATTATATATGCCTTAATATAATATATTACGGTATATTTTGATGACGTCACAAAATTATATATTTTAGCTGCGTGTTGGACACTCGAGCATTTGTATAGAAAATATACAGCTATGAAATATGTATTATAGCTACATACGTCTGTGACGGCCTTAAGTCAATGGATATCTTACTTTGGAAACTACGCGGGTGAAACCAGAGGGCGCGGCCATGGTCCCGAGTATACCCGAAGATTTCTTATCATTTCCGAGCGTGACGCTACTATTCAATTCACAGCCCACGAAAAATCTGTCTGTGGCGCGCCAAAAGTTTTCACTTCAAAAAGGTCTAGTATGTAGGCAACCTACCTCTCAATATAGTAAGTTTTATACTCAGACCAACTATAAAGGTTTTATGGAATGATTAACCCCCGACCAAAAAAAGGGGTGTTAGAAGTTTGACGTCGATGTCTGTCTGTGGCACCGTAGAGCTCAAACGGATGGGCCGATTTCGATGCGGTTTTTTTTTATTTGAAAGTTAATATCCATACGGATGTTCTTAGCTAATGTACTTAAAATGTAAACTAACATTTTTGATACTTGAGTAAAAATTTTTGCGATTTCTCAAGTAGTCTAACAACTATAACTTTAATCTATAAATAAATAAAAAATAATATTATAAAGAGGAAAGATTTGTATTTTTGTATGCTACGAATAAACTCAAAAACTACTGGACCGATTTCAAAAATTCTTTTACCAATAGAAAGCTACATTATCACTGAGTAACATAGGCTATGTCTATTACGAAAAAAAATGAGATATCCATGGAAATTTTTGCTAAAACCAACGCAAGGTATAAAAACAACAGTCATAAAATGGCTTTCATCTCATACGCTACGGAAAGCACTAATGATAGACCAAAACAATGTTCTACAATATTATAGAGCGTATTAAAATCTACAAAAAACCTCGCGAGACCATTTGTCTAACTACAGTAATTACGTCGCTACAGCTACTTTTTACATTTCAAACACATGTGTATTAATTCTTATCCAAATAAATTATTTCTTATTCAAGACTCTTTAAATACCTATTGATTACTTTTTGAATTATTGAAGTGGGACATTCCTTCCAAAAGATATAACGAAATCAAAAATATCAATCCTCTCAAAATGCGGCGCCGCGCGGCGTAACACCGATAGAGGGGACACCGAGGCACGGGGGAGAGGTGTTCGCAGCTATGAAATAGGTAAGTACGAGTAGCCGCGCGCGCGTCTACTAATTCGCGTGGTCGCCTCGCTACGCAGGTAGTGGACGCAAATGATACTAAATATTAAACATTTTTTCGTAACACTTTTTTATGTTCCTATCAAAATGCTCTTTTCAGAACTACTTTTGTATAAGTTTATTCTACCTTTACTGTTATTGTTCAAGTTTTCTCGCACTTTCTACACAATATTACATTAAATTTATTCCATTTCTGTTTCCTCACGATGTTTTCTTTCACCGTTTTAAATTGGAGGCATTACGGATATGACTTCGAAGAAACAGTGATGCGCGTGTAATTTGAGCTGGGGGATAGGATACGATATAGTTCATCCCCAAAGGTCCCCTTTGTCCTACTTACTAAATTAGAATAAAACGAGCATTAAGGACTACGATGATGAGACGATCAGAAATCTAGCTGTGTCAATAGATTCAATAAGCAGCCCACTAAATATTCCTACTACTGGGACTCGGGGCCCTCTCTCGCAAGGAGAGAGTCAAGTCCATAATCCACCACGCTGGCCCAGTGCGGGTTGGTGGATGACACATGACCTTAAAAGATTCTAAGTACATGGCGATTTCTTCACGATGTTTTCCTTCGCCGTTTTAAGTTTTGCATATTACTCCGAAAAGACATTGGTGCCTGGTGCATGTGGGATTTAAAACCGGGGCTCCAGATCGGCCGCCGCCGTTCTCCCGACTAGACCTGCCGTAACTATTTAGTAGGTACGTATTTAGAACTAATAGACTTTAGTAGTTACATAAAACATTGCACAACCATTAACTACGTCGTAGGTGGCATTAACAGATTTTTAACACTAAATTACAACCATTAAATATTTACTGATTTAATTTTTGATTTGATGCGTAAAAGTAAAAGAGGAATAACAACGACGCCAGACACGCCTAACGTTTTTAGAACTAATGATAATATACCATAACAACTAACGCTACCGTGTATAGCATAAACATAACTTAGCATAATGTTTAAAGGCACATATTGAAAGAAGCATAACAATACCTAAACATAATAATTGGTCCTATTATGGTCTATCACTGAAGTTCGACTCCGGGTGAGCTCCAGGAGCCAGAAGCTCTATGTCATTGAGTGTAACCTCTCGCTACGGCGGCGACCTCGCTTAGCTCGCTCCTCTCAGGACCTCCCTTGAAATTCTGGCTCCCGCATTTTTTTAATAAAGTAAAATAAGCAAGAAAACATGCGTTTTAAATGATAAACAGATGATTGGGATTGTTTGTTTTGTCTTGGTCGTATGTCACTGTGCTGTTATGTGTCAGGCATGTTGCTTACCATCAGGCACATGTCCTGATCGTCTCGTCACTCTTTATTTAAAAAACTAAAAAAATTACTAAAATTTCTAAGTCTAATAATTTTGTTTTATACTTATTTTCCATAATACCCGTGCGAAGCCGGGGCGGGCTGCTAGTAATTTATAAGGGAGAGAGTGGTTTTATGGGTTAAATGTGTTGTATACGAAATAACAAACTCGAAACACCAAAAAACTGTATTCGATTGCACAAATTATTATTTTTTTTATACTTCGGGACCATTTTCCCGCCAAAAAATTTGATTTAGTTTTTTAATTTTACGATTTTTTCTATGTAAATGAACTTTAATCTTAATGTGGGTTATATCAAGAAAAAGACCGGTTCAAGTAGACGCCATTAAACACAAATTTATCGGTATACCTACCCAAATAAAAACACGAAATTTTTTTTCCCCGCCAAAAACCCAAAACGCAACTATAAGTTTGTTTGTTGTCGTCATCAACCAAGTTTTTGGGTACTATATTACACGCCGGTGTATCAAGCGGTTATGGCTAGTAGGGCCATTTTCCCGCCTGGGGGGAGATGGTCGGGTTAGGTATGTCGAACTCTACACTAAGTGGTAACCGTCACGAGGCTACCGCTTATGGCGAGAACGCTATCCCATTTATTATTCCGTGAACGCACTACGACCTGCCAGTCTCCGCGCCCTCCCTGGTGCACTTTCTTTCAAAAGAGCACCTGAACTCAAGCCACGCCGAGAACGTGTAACGGTATTATCTATTCTGCTATGCCTAAGCTTGCAGGTGAGCTGATATGTACAGCGAAAACTTCAGGTTTATTTAAAAAAAGAATAAAAGATGTTGAATATTTTTTTACTATTTTAATAATAAAGTTACAGAACGATGACTTGCTGTTTGGCAGCCTGCTTCGCCTTCTGGCGGACCTGTGCGGCGATTCTGTCCAAATCTCGTCTGCCCTGCACGGTGAGGATTCGGCCTCCGTCTTGGACCTTCTCCACCAGCTTCAGGGCCTCCAGGGCTTGCAGAGCTTTGCGGGCGATGCTGCCAGATGATCTGGTGAATACGGAAAATTTATTTAAAGTGTGAATAGCACGCCAGAAGTTCATACTTCTTCTCTTTATACCTCATGGTTAGTCTTAACCATAGAATAGATGAATACTAGCAGCAACCCTCCCTTTTACCAGCTTTGTTTCCGATATTTTCTTGGGATAAAAAGTGGCCTCTGTGTTCTTCCAAACTATTGTGTCTCAAATTTCAACCAGATCCGTTCAAACGTTATGACGTGATTGAGCAACAATCATCGAAATATCCAAACATTGACATTTATAATATTAATAGGAATTATCTTTAGCACAAGAAGCATCATCATCATCTTGGGCAAAGTCAATTGAACCAGAAGTTAGTTACAATGTTTACTAGCTAACTTCCGGTTGTCGGTTTACTGCGACGGAGTCCGCGCGCAATATAAAAAAATCAGTCATAATTTTTCTTTAAGGTGCCAAAAGTTAACTTCAGAAGTAATACTTATTACTAGTCAGTATAGATGGTTATGAAAATTATTTTTTCTATAGCAAGGGTCACAAATATGTACTCATTAAGTTTCAGCATGGTCTACCATAAAACGGAAGCTTAGAAATACCATAAAGTACACTGAAAAATGCAAAATACTTGATAACATTTCAATTTTACATTCAAGTATCTTTCATCTTTCCACCAGTCTCTATTGATAGAGGTATTGTGTACAAATCTTTTTATTTATTGCTGGATATTATATTGCTGGACAATTCACACACAACACCATCTGACCCCAAACTAAGCAAAGCTTGTGTGATGGCAGCCAGATAGCTGATTTAATACTTATATAGTTTTAAATACATACTTATTATACATAGAAACACCCAGACACAGTGCAAACATTTGAATTCATCACACAAATATTTGCACTGGGTGGGGATCGAACCCACGACCCTCGGCTTCGCAGGCAGAGCTACTACCAACTAAGCCACTAGGGCAGTCAGTTATGTAATCTAATTTGTGTATTCAGAAACCACTAAATAGTTTATAATTAAAACTACAATTTACTGAGATTTTAAACAAAAGTCTGATTTGTTAGTATCTTATGTCAATATGATATGATTACTGCTCTTCGGCTACTGATGTGTCATGACAAGCAAGATACCTAGGGCCAGCAAATTACTCCAAAAGTATAGGTACAATTAGTAAATTTTTATCAAAAAACTTATTTTACTACTACCATTCGCTGATACGCCTATTTCATTCAGTGTTGAACAACAAAACATAGGTAATTAATTGACTGTTAAATCGTAATCTATCGTAATCTTGATAATCAGCTTTTTTTAAAACATTAATGGTGTGTAAACAATTGCTTCCTTTAAAATTTATTTTTAAGTCTACCCTAATTATTTGACAGTCCAGTAAAGTTCATAAATTTATAGAAGCAAAGTAATTTCCAACTCAAGTTACCTGCAGAAATGTGAGGGTGTGACGCCATTGCGTTTGCGGCCACCAAAGATTTTGGTGACAGTCTTGACTCCAACGGGTGAACGAATGTAGACGTGTCGGAGGATGGCTGCACACCTGACGTAGAACCAGTCAGGATCATAAGGAGCCAGCTCCTTGAAGCGGGCAGTCTTGACAAGGTCCATGTGCTCTGGAACCTTGACTTTGCCGGTCCTGGAAAAATTGGTATAGAAAAATCTTGAGTGTTTTTTTTTCAACAAGGCTGTAGTGGGCCTGTCCTGACAGAAAATAATAAACATCCCCAAAAAATATGTTCAATGTTATTGTTTAGCATCAGATAGTATGTGTCATGCATGTTGAAGAAAACCAGCATTCAACTGAAGTAGCCCATTATCTTAATTTGCACAATACTGTACATTTTAATATAATAGCAATATTTCATTGAAAGATTAAATACTATAATTTAAGCAAAAATATTTGTTTACAAAATTTGAGCAACAGCCCAACTGATGGAAATATCCCATCTAGCAACTCGATCTTCCGTGCAAGCACGGAAGGTTAGCCTTAGCTAAAAAATATTGTTCAAATCTTTTTGTCATTCCTTGCGGAAGGGGAAAGTTGCACACTAGCGCAAAGCTCATACTCACACAGACAAATCACTAACACATAAAAAATAAAGCACCATTCACAAATCTAGCCCTGCTCTTAGCCACAGTATATTATCAAACTCCATGGTCCACGCAGACTTGTACTTTGACAGAGGGGAAACGCTGTGTATGCCTACTGCCTTCCGTGTTGCTCGCTGGGATAACCCAATTCCACTACCATGCCTTTTCTTTAATTGGACTGCTTATAACTCCAAAAAACGACATTTCATGGCGACATTGCCGACTTAGGAGGAGGAACTCCACTTTTGTAGTAAGGCACATCTAAAATGTGGATTGTATTAGCAGAGTCGCCATTCCCTGATCAGTTTTTTCATATTGAGAATGTTTGTCAATGGACAAGGTTTGTCCTGGTTATGCATGCTACATCATTTATTGTCTTTACTGTCTCAAAATTAATGGTAATTGATTAATAAGATACTTTGATTACATAGGCTTTAAAACTACACAGCTCCACACAGATTAAGTTGTGGAAGAAATAAAATTCACCGTACATTTCAAATTTCATAGGTACCTTTAATCTCCTCGTTTGATGGTTTATCTTTCTACGTGACATTGGTGTAGTTAGGCTAAGCCACAAAAATAGACATTAATCAAGAAGTTGAAGTTGAAAATCAATAACAAAACTTTTTAGTCTAACATTATATGAAACGTACACTGCAACCATAATAACTAAATTAATATACTATTCATTGTTTTAGTAAACTTACTTCTTCAGATGGGCAGCGACGGTCTTGACGACCTTGTCTTGTTCAACATCCTTCAATGTGACGGAACGCATCTGAAATCAAATTATGAAGGGAATAAGCAACTGGTGTCATAAACACAAATTACTCGAGAGGATCTTAGCAAAGCTATCTGTATATACTTGAGAACCTAAAAAAAAATTACAATTGTCTTAACCTAAACAGCTTATTTTTGTATTTACATAAAACAACAGCATTCCAATTACTATCGTTTTAGTGAAATAAGTAGCATATCAATTATTTTAGATACACACAA
Source organism: Ectropis grisescens (assembly GCA_017562165.1). Lineage (NCBI taxonomy): Eukaryota > Metazoa > Arthropoda > Insecta > Lepidoptera > Geometridae > Ectropis > Ectropis grisescens. The sequence continues at coordinate 9,157,335 of CM029784.1, read as the reverse complement.
TCAACTCTGGATCTTTAGTTCCACCATATTCACCACCAAATTACCTATATGAATATGTAGTTAATTTGGCATTATCTCAAGAGCACAATATTATACTAGGAATTTTAGACATTATTGTTTATCGATACACTATTTCGTAGATGGTGTAGTGCACACATATACTACAGAATAGTTTACGTTAGGGCTGTGGAAAGTGAGGTTATGTTACAAATATCTTCTTTTTTATACGACCTTAATGCACACAAATACTGAGAAGCTAGAAACAATTTACGCGTAAGAATTTCGACTTTTATCCAGAATTTTTTGCGTAAAACGCTAAAACAAAGTTTTTTGACAGGTAAGGCAACGCTAAATTTACACATTCACAACACTTTCCCAGACTCAATTTTCTGCGGAAAACTGTCTCTAAAATAGCTAACACACCTTGGACAGTAATTTCCACAAAACTATTGTAATAAATACGTTAAATCGCGTTTATTTTATTAAATTCCCATGTGGCTTTTCAAGAAAACCCACCTTGCCTTGTGTTGGCAACCGGAAGAAAGAATGAAATGGGGATACCAGTTTCTTAAAAAAAAAATCTACCATTCTTCAAATTTTGAACACAGCTCGTCTCGCGGGTACTTAATATTTGTATTTTGTCTATGGGTGAACACTTAATACTCTGTGAAATTTTCTTTTATGTTGCTTGTTTAAATATTGTCAAAGTCAGAATTAGAAAATGGCCGCGAAACAAAACTCCAATGTTCAAGATGGTTAAGTGTTTAAAAACTATCTCAAGATATGTTTTAGTTAAAGCTGAGCATATTGCAGTAGATAATAACAGTGAATTTTATTTATTCAACATATCTTCAGACGATTTTACACTGACCCTTGTTTGTTTTTGTTGTAGAACAAGTGCCAGCTGACGATATTCCCTTGACGTCCTTAGAAGAAAGCTTATTTAGTTCGGAGAAGTTGGATCGTGCGTCGCCTGAGCTGTGGCCAGAACAAAGTAACAATACTCTCAATTACTTATCATTACTTTCAAAACGAAATTTTTAAATGGTGATCATTCATTTTGAAAAGTCGCGCTTTTTCTAAGCATGTCATCCCCCTCCTACTCCATCTAGACACGATTTTGAGCAGATATTTCGGTTATAAAACGACCATATTTTTGAAAAGATATTTACAATGACCGAAGAAAATATAAATGTAACGCATACAGACGAAGGATCACAGAACTCTAGCGATTTTGCAGTTCCTGGAGTATCGGAGTTTACGCCATTACCGAGCAACAACGAGGCTCAACCGCCGTGGAATAAAGGGCTTACGAAGGAAGACATCACATATATGCAACGTAAGTGCCTATATTTTATTCAATATTTTTTTTTATTGACACGTCTATACTCAAATTATAATAGGTATTAATATTACAGCTCTGTTATACCTAATGTGATGATAGATCACTTCTTCCTGCATTGTTGTTCTGTATGTCAGTAGTAGTAGTCATTCATGTAGTAATAATGTATAGTGTTTACATCACACAAGTAATATATAGGTGAATGTTTGTGGCTATTATGTTAAACTTTCACTTTCACTGACTAATAAAAAATGACACTATTTCAGCAACTTAAAATCATACAGTGGAATAAACGATAGTCACTAGCATCGGGCATCACGGCTTGCATCAAGTAAAATTAATGGTTATTATGTGTAGTACCACATGCCATCCATGTTTCCAAGAATTTACCAATACCTACATAGAGTTATTACTTACATTTATATATAGTCATAGCAACCCATTTATGTATTGTTTATTCAAAAAAAATTGATGTATACATCAAATAGTTAGAAGAAGTTAGAAGTAACATATCACTGTATAATAATAATCACCGGATAGATAATTATAATGTTAATGTTATACAATTCTATCCTAACTTTACCATCACTTGCTAAGAACTCACTATAACAACTATAACTATAAAGTTCTGATCGATAAGGCAGCATATATCACTGGCCACACAGAAAACATTATGAGGAAATTAGCTTGTTCCAAAGAAGTATTTATTTCAATATCTGTCTTCAGTAAACTTGCACTTACAACAAGGTTAATTATGGCCTTATCTCTGCTGTTTATCTGAGCTGTTTATGCACTTGGTAGATTTGCCGGCAAACAAGTTGACCCAATGAAGTTGGCTGAGCAGGGCTGAGAAACGTTTTTACGGTCTCTTTGGTGGAAGTGCACATGCGTGAACTTTCTTTCCCCTTTCATGTCACTTTTGGGTCAACTTGTTTGCAGGCCACTATATCACTTGAGTATTTGTTGCTGGCTAAATCCAATTGGGTTACTGGTACTAAAACACATGATAAGTACAATTACAAGACTTTGTGTCAGTGATTAAAAACCTTACTACTGAACAAGTTCTAAACAGAAGCCTAAAAAATAAGTCTCAAGCTTCTAGATTTTTTTTTGAAACTGACCAAACTTCCATGTATATGTTCATGTCCGCAATAGGCAAAACATAACAGACAGAGTTAATTTCACATGAGTAACTTTTTATTCAGAAAAAAGTTCTGGATATCTGGGGGCACGGCAGTGGCCCCACCAAGTTAAGTTTTCTATTTCAATTTGAATAAAGACCACTTAAAGACAAGAGAGACAAGAGTGCTTACTAGCAACATGGTCATCTTTCATAATGTAACTTATCTTTTTTTTTTTACTTTTATAGGTTTACACTTGACCGCCATCTCGCCTGATGTTAAACGACAATGCGGTCTACGATGGAGTGTGTTTACCTAGAAATAACCGATTCACTCTCGATTTGAAGACACAAAGATTGCAAGTTAAGATCTATTCTTAAATTTAAAATAAATAGTGATCTCGCCAATGAAATTTCTCCTTTGATTATTTTTAACCTTCAACCAAAATAAGGGGTGTTATAAGTTTGTCTTCAATGTCTGAAGCTTAAGCGAATGGCCCAATTTCGATATGGCTTTTTTTCATTTTAATGTTAATTTCTGTGTGGATGTTCTTAGCTATGTTTGGTTAATATCTATACAAGATGGCCGCTTCCACAAAATATTTCTTCACAACCTACCTCAATATGGGTATGAAATGAAAGGGCTCGACTAGTAGAATGTTGTACATGTTACAAATCCTAAATAGTCATGAGTAAATCAAAATTTTTAATTTATATAAAAGTTTTTCATCAATCTTCCTATTTTGTAGTTTCAAAATTATTAGGTTTCAAAATTAAGTTAAATAATAAGGAATTAAAACCTACATCAATTTTCAGAATTGGGATCCCTGTCTACAAGTGGAGTTATTATGGAAGTCAAGAAACTCCACGACTTGGCATACCAACTGGGACTTGATGAAGCCAAAGAAATGACTCGAGGAAAGTACCTTAACATTTTCTCATCAAGGAGGAATCGGTGAAAATAGGTTATATTATTATTGTAAGATATTAGTAATTAAATATTAGAAATCTATAAGTGTTTAAAATTTAAATACTAGTAAACATTAAAAATTAAAGTCAATGTTTAAATTTTAACTTCATTTAATGTAAGCACCCTTAATTTGTTACGAAACATCACACATCAACAACAAAGGTAACTAAATGTAAGGGATAATAAATACTATCATATTTAGAAATGTGTTTCTGCTTGTAAATTTGTAGTTGAATTTTGTTTACTGTATCGTATCAATGAACCTTATTTTCAAAGGCTTGTTGGGTTTAGCAATAAATGTTCTTTTCGGTTCTACATCTCCGTAATAGTATGCAAGTTTATACTTCTGTAAAATCTGAAAAATAAAAATATTCAAACTGCATACTCCGTAATTAGAAGTGTGGATTAGAAGAGGCATTAAAACTGTATGGTACCAATGCCGTACATAATCAAATGTCCAAATTTACTCTGTAAATCGTCGGAAAATCATTTTTTTTTTTCCGACAAATTAATAATTTTTATAGTTTCATTACCTCTTCTAATCTATTATTCCGCAATACCGTACAAAAATCATGCGACAACGAGAAATGATCCAGGGTTGCAAACCCCCCTCTTCAATTGCACTCAGTTGGACAGTTTGCAAGTGACGGCATAGTGCTGAATCTTTATTACTTTATACCCTTCTATCATCCTAAATAGGTCTCCTGGTGGTTCATTTGACCCATAGATTTTGTTCACGGGCCTGTAGTCTAATAGGAACCACTAACTTTAAGGAGTTAAAAAGTAGCCTATGTAATTGTACACATAGTATACTTGTATTAATATCTGTCCAGTCATTCCAGTCATTATATTGGTGTCTTCAAATGAAGAGTTTAAAACTATATGTATGTGGGATCAAACGAAAGCAAATACACATTGTTTTCTTTTCTCCAAAATCAGAGCCAAGTCTAGCTACATTCCAAGAGATAAGCAAGACAGATTTAACTAATAAGGTTTAGTTCAAAACAATAATTTGTGTGTATCACAAAACAGAGTAATTTAGGAATTTAACTAGTAGTATTCAATAAATTGTCTAGAAATCAAAGATTTACACTTACCCTGATTGTCAACATCGACATCATTGTCTCAGCAATATTTTGACCTAGACATTTCCTAGAACCATAGCCAAAGGGTATGGATGCAAAGGAATGGTAATCTTTTGCGTCAGGCTTCAACCACCTCTCAGGTAAAAATATCTTGGCACTTTCATAATTGCTTTCTTTTAATGAGGCCTCTTGTGGTGACATTATAATGACTGTTCCTCTTGGAATACTGGAAATATTAAAAAAAATAGTATCTTAGTAGCGACCCCTTCTTGGCTCGAATAGTGTGTAAAGGCCATTAATCGAAATAAAAACTACTATCTCTCAACTTGGACCAAATTGAACATAAATGCCAAGTTTCGTGAATATTGGTTGACCTGGTGAAGAGTTGACTGGGAACAAACATTATGACATTGGGTTTGATGTACTAAGATTAAGTTGATAGTGCCCTCATCATTCTGACGTAAGTCAGGTAAATGTATTTTGTGAAGGGATTAAGAATCTAAACATCTAACATGGCATATGATATATAAATGAAATCGAAGTCTCTCGTTTGTAATTCCAAATGAACAGCTCTGCACTAAATGCACGTGAAATCAAATAGGTATGTAATCTAATTTAAAAAATCCCATGGACCGATTTTCAAGGGACTTTCATTGGCAGATAGCGGATGTTATTAGGCTAAAAACACTCCCGACTAAATCACCATTCAAACGAAAAAAATCTGTTCATCCATTTGAGAGCACCAATGCCACAAACACGCACGCAGACTCGTCTAACTTATAACAACCCTTCGTTTTTACGTCCGGGGTCAAAAATGCTGAGATGTGCAGTGTCTCAATGTATTTAAATAGTGGCGCCGCCACATCGGTCTTCGCTGTCCGCTGTGAACACAATCTATAAAATAAATTTACTTATATCTGTCCAGTGTTATGTTCTTTGGTAGTATTCGCGTCAGCACAGGAATTGGTGGAACTAATCTGAAACAGAAACGGTCATTTAAATCATATCATAAATTTCTTCTATGTCATTCTCACAAATGTACATTCTACCGTGGGTTGTGGGTTCTATCCCCATCCAGTGCAAATATTTGTGTGATAAATTGAAATACATGTGCACTGTGCCTATATACATATAATAAGTATGTATTTAAAAATATGTAAGTATAATATCAGCTATCTGGCTTCCATAATACTTAAGCTTTAGTAGCTTTGCTAATTATTTATTTTATTACCGACAAACAGTATTGTGGAAACATTACTGTGTTCCGGTTTAAAGGGTAATTTTTCCATATAGAAATTACTGGGATTGTATTTCCGGGTGACAAACTCAGTGAAGTGCTAAGCTGTGACTTTTGTTTTTAACTATTACCTATAGGTAGGTTTACTCTTGACCTCCATCTCGCCTGATGTTAAGTGATGTTCATATTCAAATAGCTGCGTGGCACTTGACTATGTTATGGACAGGCTTTTTTGTTGCTTACCGTCAGACACATGTCTTGCTCGTCTTATCTCTCTATATAAAAAAAAGAAATGAATATAGTGCAAGTAATATTACCTAAGAGTTTCCTTAATACAAGCTTGAAGATACGGGGTGTCTTCTCTTATATTCTTAAAATCGGCGCATTCCAAATTGGGGTACACATTTTGTATCTCTTTTTGGAGTAACTTTTGCACTCTCGGGTGCTTTGCCAAATGATACAGTAGGAATGAAGTTGACGATGTAATCTGAAAATAAAATCCGGTCAAGAGTACCTAAATCAGACATAAGGTCATCGACTCATTTGAGTACGGAAACCAATTTTCTTAGAATTTAATGATGATTAATGGTATTGTAACTCTTCATTAAAATAATTATTATAATGAGGCGTTTTAGAACACAAATATACCTTAGATATTTAAGATATCAACTTAGTATTTATTTTGCGCAGACGATGTCGTGGGTAAAATATTTTTATTACTAGATAATAGAAACTCAAATTAGACGAAATTACACACAAATACCAACTTTCGTGAATAGTTTCAGGGCTTAGAGATAAAATATATCGTAGATCTCAGGGTGACAAGCGCAGTGCAGTAATGATTTGGACTTTTCACGTTCCAGTAGTAGCTGCGTGTCAGTGTCACTGTGCTGCTATGTGGGAGGTATATTGCTTACCATCAGGCACATGTCCTGCTCGTCTCGTCCCTATCTATGCTGTAAAAAAAATAGTTCACTAGGAACAAAAATCATGGCCCTGCATCTACTAAGGATAGATATACAGTATCAGATTTCAGACAGAGTTATCCCACAGAATTCTCGTCAAATTCGGCTCAGTGATTATATAGGTAGGTACAATAGGCATGACGACTCATTTTTGCAAACTATACTTTCGTTGTTGAGTAATGATTTTTTTTGTGTGACGTCACGACGCCGACTTGGCTTGATAGGTTAATGTGCTTTCAAAAGGCTACTCAATAACAGAAACATAAGTGAAAAAATTACTTTATTTATTTTAAAAAGTTCCTGTGATATCACGATTAAAATCATAATTATGGACTGTCCCAAAAACGCTTCATACAAATCACTACAGAAACGTGACGTTACACTCGTATTTTCTCGTAAAGTTTGTATGGTAGCTGTATTAAATATTGCGTTTAGAAACTGGTTTCATATTAAAAGTCACTTGAAATTGATTGCGTTATCCAATGGTAAATACATTTTCTAATAATTACGTACTTTTAAAATGGACTTGCCCATCCAGCTTTGAATTATCATAAAGTTAAAATAAAAATTAAAAATTGGCACATTTTATTCTATTTAGACACTATCATAATATCAAATAATTTAATAACCTGCAGGACGCAAATAGTTTTTTTTTTAATAATTTTGTTGTAGAGATAACGGTATTTCATCGAAACAACTTACAGTATTGACTCCAATTAACAACATATCCATGATAACAGTAGAAATGTCTTCAGGCGTCATCTTTTCTTCTCCGAGCAACATCGTTGTTATCAGTGAATTGCCTACAAAGAAATAGTGTATTCATTTATGTATATTAGTTTAAACTTTTCTAAGGCTCAAATCACGCCTAAGGAGCGACGAGCAGTTTTAGTGTAATGTCATTGTTATTTATATAATATTTCAATTTATAGTATCGCTTGGAATATTTGAGAAGTCGCGCGCTGACCCTAGACTTCTCGGACTCGCCCTACGACTCCAAAACAGAAGCAGCGGGCGATTTCTCAAACGATACTATATATTACGTCAATAAAAATAAGGTTTTTTAGTCTAAATAAAAGAAAGAAACTGCTCGTCGCTGAGGATTTGAATGATTTTTATATCGCACATAGGTCCGCGTTTGACCACCAACTCGCCTGATGGCGAGCGACAATGTCCTTTCACAGTTGTATGCTTATCAATATTTCAATGAAAAACTTGATACCAGAGTGGGATTCCTATCTCAAGTTTTTTTGAAGCGAATACTTCTGTAGCCGCTTTTACCCCCCGTTTTTGACCGAAATCTTATCGGTTGGCGTCACCGACATGCTATTTTAACGGTGGAGCAGATGTGTGGACGGATGGATAAAATCAAGCGAGTCCCCATCACCAACAAGCGTACCTAATAGCAGTGTACCTAACTGTTAGCTATACAGGTGACGTATTTATACGTCTGGGACTGATTAACCCGGATATCGGCGCGGAACCCATATGGGTTCGGGCGACGTGGCGACGGTATGATTAATCATATTTATGGTACAAATTAAATCTTTTTTGAGGGTCTATTAAAAGTTGAGATTTAACAAAACAATTCATGAGTGAATATTTTTCAACCACAAATTTTCGGAAACAGAAAAAACTTAACTAGTGTAATGGATGAATAGGAATAGCATTTGTTTTACAAAATCGTTGATCATGAGGTAATACTAAGATTGTAGGACATAACAATAATAGTTATAAGTCTTTACTTATATCGGCAGTCCTTAAAACTTTTGTGATGTTTATACTCACTTACGGTACCATCCTCTGACGATCGGTATGTAATCGCTTGTTCAGCTTCCATCACATGTTTTCCAATTAGGCTGAAAATGCATTATTTTATTTCAGTGCTTAACTTGTACTGAGCAATTATTTATAATATACCTAATCATCAGTGGCCAGTTCAGGGTGCTGATTCAAAAAGCAGTCAGAACGATTCCGACACGGAATAACGATCATTGTCTCAGTCAGTCTAACGGATAAGACAGATCGAGAGATTTGATTAAGTATGTGTCGATATTAATTCGATATCCGCTGACGTTGTGAATCAGGGTATAGATTTACTAGTGATCCTTTCAAATACAACTGCGCTCATGTTCATGGAAAGCGACTTCGAATCATCGGCAATACAATATCAATACCTCCCCCGATCGACAGGATTGCTATCGGCATATTACCATTGATATGCTGTGGAAGAGATTGCTCCCAGAATGGTTAGTCTTTTTTTTTTTTAACTATAATACCCTTGACCACCATCTCGCCTGATGTTAAGCGATGATGAGATCTACGATGGAGCGTGCTTACCTAGAAAAAACCGATTCACTCTCGATTTGAAGACACCAAGATTGTAACCATCAGGGAAAACCCACTCAGGCAACGCATTCCACAACCTAGACGTTCTTATCACAAACGTGGAGTCAAATCTCTTCGTTCGCGTTTTTGGAACATCAACCATGAAACGATGTCGCCCTTTTGTGGAACGAGAAGTCCGATAGAAGAAAGGGCAAGGTGGTATTAGATCATGCAGATCAGTAGCACACTCTCCGAAGTGTATCCGATAAAAAAGTCTTCCTAAAGGAACCTGTAGAACTGAACTCACTTGTCCAAACTGTCGCAGTATTTGACTAACGAACTCCACGCGGGCGTAGGAAACAGTTTCCAAAGCTGCAGACCTGATTCACACTTCATTATAGCATCAGTGGCACGCTCGAGTGAATGGTACAGCCACGACATGTCGCACTGACTGTACACTAACTCCGTTTCGACCATTGTAAACCGCTTCGAGAATAGAACCATACCTGTAATTCAGTTTTTTTTCAATTCAATAAATGTGTTTCCCACGTATTAAGATTACACGTGTGATTGGAATGTTACGATGTCGTGTTTACGAAGACCTTTTCCGAGGTGTGCCTTCTCCTAGAAAATTAACGCCGAATGTGACTTAAGTCGGTTGGACTTAAGTTATCACACGTGATGTGAGTAATCCGATAGTTAGTTAAAAATGTATACAGACCCACGTTAGTTTTCATAGTGAAGAAGAGTCCATTGATATAGAGGATTTATTTATCTCTTTGCCCAGTAATATTTATTGATGCATAAGCATAGGCAGTCCACTAAAAATTCCAACTGCTGGGACTCGCGGGCTTCTCTCGCAAACAGAGAGCCAAGGCCATAATCAACCACGCTGGCCCAATGCGAGTTGGTGGGACCATGTTACGTAACTTGTAAGCCAACCTGTGTAAACTCGATGTGTGTCCAAATTTTTTTTCCTTAACAGCCAAAAGTCGTTATGTGATAACTCACCTAAACAATCAAATGCCCACTTATGCAGCTCTTTATACAAATCTTTTGAAACTTCATCTTGATAATTACGAATATTGTAAATTTTACTCGTGAAGTTTTCGCATACTTCGTTGATGCCAGATAAATGTTCAGTCACGGACTTCTGGAGAGGGATAAACACCGTGTTCTTCTGCCGAGACCATTCTTGACCTTGCCTAAAATTGAATTTTAATTATACAGTTATGCATCTAGTTTATTTTCCAAAATAGAAGCGCCCCGTGGTTTTGCACGCGTAGGTCCCGATCCCGTTATCTCCCCGATAAAAAATTTGCCTACGATTGAAATATTTCAGATCTATGGACAAAATTTCATCGAGATCCCTTCAGTACTTTTCCGTGATAGAATAACAAACATCTGATATAGGTACATACTCACAAAGTTTCGCATTTCTAATATTAGTCGGAAGTGCCATTAAATTGGCACTTTTGCGTGATAGAATAACAAACATCTGATATAGGTACATACTCACAAAGTTTCGCATTTCTAATATTAGTCGGAAGTGCCATTAAATTGGCACTTTTGCGTGATAGAATAACAAACATCTGATATAGGTACATACTCACAAAGTTTCGCATTTCTGATATTAGTCGGAAGTGCCAATTTAAGAATCAAAAATCGAATGTGGAGATGATAAGTAGAGCTGAGTCAAATTTACTTGTATTATTAGCGCGAAAAAGACTTCATAGTCTTGAACATCGCCGCAAGATAGCTAGCTTATCGGTTTTTTATCGGATACACTTCGGAGAGTGTGCGACTGATCTGCATGATCTAATACCTCCTTGCCCTTTTTTCTATCGTACTTCTCGTAACTCAAAGAAGCGGCACCGTTTCATGGTGGATATTCCAAAGACACGGACGAAGAGGTTTGACTCTACGTTTGTGATAAGAACATCTAGGCTGTGGAATGAGTTGCCTGAGTGGGTTTTCCCCGATAGTTATAATCTTGGTGTCTTCAAATCGAGAGTGAATCGGTTTCTTCTAGGTAAACACGCTCCATCGTAGACCGCATCGTCGCTTAACATCAGGCGAGATGGCGGTCAAGTGTAAACCTATAAAAGTTAAAAAAAAAAAAAAAAAAAAATATTATGAGGAGTAAATTCGATGATAAATACGATGACCGAAAGGAAAGTACTGCAACCCGAGAACTAGAAAAGTACCGAAAAAAACAATAATTGCTGACGACTGGTATTATTGTCCCTGTTAGACTGCACCTTACGTACCTACCTAACTCTGCCTATACTCTCTACCTATCTGGTTAATTAGTATTTACCACGGTTAGCTAGGTTAGTTGTACCTACCTAGGTAGTAACTAACCAGATGAGGACCTAAATGAGTAACTTCAAACAAAATTGTATATGTGACCTCATTACGCAAATGGCTTCGAAATGACAGTGAGATCCCAACCAGGGGTTCCGGGTCATCAGTAAAGTTCGTTCCGTTCTCCCAACTAGACTAGCTGTAACTAACATCTTACCAAACCAAAACAATCTGGGCTCTGGACCCTAATTAAACTACCTACAGAAGGTTTTTTGAAAGAATAATGTTTATAAATTCGAGGTACTCACGCAGTAAACAGCCCTCCAAAGGCATTACTGCGGTGCTCCGCCCGGTATTTCTCTATAGAATCGAGTGTAGACCTTACAGGTAACTCTCCTTCCATCATGTAGACCTTCTGAATGTGATCCGGGTGGTTGATCAACACAATATCCTTTCCTAGCGGACTGATGAAGCGAACCACCGGACCATACTCGTCGAATAGAACTGATAGATTCCTCAATGGTTTCTTCGTTTGGATATAAGAATCTGTAAAAAAGAGTTGTACGAGTATAATTATATCTATTATTATGTATTTCGTCGCTGGGTTCAACTCGTAGTTCACGACAGTTGCAGATTGCAGGTAGCAATGAGGCTACAATACAAGCAGCCACAGGCGCGGTCCCAGCTTCGAATTTTGGAGGGGGTCACCAGTATGCAGCCTCAGATTTTATCAGTAGAAAGACAAAAAATACTTTAAAAAATTCGAGTAATAAATACTTGACTAGTGACGCCTCACGATTTTACCTGCGTAGTTGCAGTTCCAGTTGTTTTCTCGCATTAAAAATTGTTTATGTACCTACATACTATTAGAAATATTAAATGTTAAGAATAATCTTTTTATAAAATTTCACACCTTCAAAATTTAATTTAGTTATCTTTTAAGAGTTTAGTCGGTTCGTCGGTTGATTGCGGCGTACAGAAAGGGCCCAGTGCGTGAGTTACGGGCGGTCCAAGACTAAACTAAACTTTTAAGCCTGGACTACAAATAAAGTCAGGCAAGTGTTTGAGAAAAAACACTTTCTAGTGTAGTTTGTAGAAAGTTTGTAGTGGTAAGACTCTTGCAGAGTCCGTCTGGGGAAGTACCACACCTTTGCCAGTTATTCTACTGGCAAGGAGTAATGTGCAAACATTACTGTGTTCCGGTTTGAAGGGCAATGTTTTCAGTGAAATTACAGGTCATAAAGAAAAAATCTTATATCTTTGGGTGACGAGCGCAGTGCAGTGCAAGGTAATAATTTGGACACTTCATATTCCAATAGCTGTTTACGATCAGGCAAATGTCTTGCTCTTCTCGTCACGCTATACCTACTGTAAAAAAATTGCTGGAGTATTTTCGTTCAACGAATCATATCGCATTTATAGGTACTTCAAAATTTAAAAGGGTTTCGTTGATGATATTACATATTATTAGCATAGGTAGTAAAAAAGTATAAGACTTAGAGCTTTTTTAAGACTTCAAGAACATTATTTTGTTACTGCGGGAGCATTTATTTTAAAACTAAGGACTTTACGTTAGCGTTAGCTAATATTACATAAACTTACTTATATTGAGTCCGAATTTCAAAACACCAACAGTAATTTGAGTACCAATTTCAGATAGATAATTTCGAGCATTAGCCAAATACTTCAGGGACTTGGGTCCCGGAACGTCATCGAAAGACAAAATTGCATGTTCCTTGTTGGCTAGCACCATCGGAACAACGCGCGGCGATGGAAATATTTCTGCTATTAAACGGCCATCGTTGCTTTTCGACTCCAAAGATGCAACCTCATCCGTAGACTGGACTCTATTTACACTATGAGCTTTATGTGTTCGAACTATATTATTATGCCTGTTCAATCCAAACAAACGTTGCTGTCTGTACATCAAGCTTGCTCGTATAGAAGACGGCACGATAGACTTTAAATAATTTAGTAGCATTATTAATAAAATTTACGCTTGCACAAATATGTTAATGCTCACTTTTTTCTTTTTTAACTAAATGATTGAAACCTAAGCTTTACGTCAAATAATAGAACGAAGAAAAATATTTTTGAAATTTTGCGCCAGTTTCAAATCAATTGTCTGTGGATGTATTTTAGCAAAATGTTTTTAAACGATTTTACGTAAATCTGTGCTACCTTTTTTTTTACCTCTTTGGCATCAAGCATCCATTGGATCCATTGTAAAATGACCAAATATTTTTCCATAATCTAACTAGCACAGTATATTAGGAAATTATCAAAAGTCATTGTGAACCTTTAGGAAAAACTTATTTCTGAACGAATCAGATAAATTGCCACCTAAAAAAAAATAGGAACTATGGTACAAAAAGCTGTGAAGTATTTAACAATAACTTTGGGTTGGCTGTGATGGCAAGGTTGGATGGTAAGATGCATAGTAAGATGGTAGGGTCACACAAGCTAGTTCGCACTAGGCTAGTAAATTAGCTAGTAGCGACAAAAGTGTCTAAATCTAAACAATACTCCCAGACACTTTCCGTCGGCTGTTTTGCTTAACAGACGCTTTAAAACTCCCAAACAAGTAAAGTAAGTATTGTATCTTCTGGACCCCATATCTCAATGGCCGTCTAAGCAAGTTAGCAGGTAAGCATGTGTTCATAGTACGTACTAACTCTACTCAATCGTCCACATTTCATCCATTAGAAAATACGTGACGTCTGGCGGCTCTGGGATCTTGGATTAAACGGCCTATGGTAAAATCCTCAAAGCTATGTTCTGAAACCCCACTACGCCTTTTAACTCCTTTTAATGTTTTTTTTAATACAGGGTGGCCCATAAGTCCTTAGTAATGAAAAAAATTAATTAAAATAAAACTAATTACACTATGAATAATATTTTTATTTGTAAATATAGCTAGAAAAACGGGAATTATTTTTTGTAAATAACGTCGTCCAAATGTAATCCGTTACAGTCACGGCACTCTTGTAAACGCCTTCTCAAATTGTCGATGACTGCGCGGCACGTCACTGCTGAAATGCTTGCCATTTCTCTGCGGATGTTTTCTTTTAGGTCATTAATTGACCGCGGGTTAGAGTCGTACACTTTAGCCTTAAGGTAGCCCCACAAAAAAAATCCATTGGAGTCAGATCCGGGCTACGTGGTGGCCAGGAAATGTCTCCTCTCTTAGAGATAACTTTGTTTGGAAAAAGTTGACGGATAACGGGCATAGCAGTATTGGAGGTGTGGGAAGTTGCTCCATCCTGTTGGAACCATGTTCGGGCATGAAAGCATAAGTAAATCTTTCTTCAAAATCCGTTGTAACGATGTCCTGGATACGTTTAATGCACTGGAACGCTTACGAGTTGACTGTGTAGGATTTTCACAAATAGATTGTGCCACTGTGTCGATGTTTTGTTCCGTACGTGATGTCCTTGGGCGACCCAACCGCGGTTTATCTAACGTCGAACCGGTCGACTTTTGGGCCAGCCTGTACATAGGGCCAGTGTTATCTACTCATTAAAATAAGAAATTTTCTACTACAATTCTAGGTAATTTGATTCGGGTAACTCTGAAAATTGTTGTCAAAATCATATTATTTCATATTGTCATTGTCAAGTCAAAATCAAAAAATCAAATGCAAAGGCAAAGAAGAGCGAGCGGAGCGACTGCAAAGAGTTTGGAAAAAGAGCGAGCCAATAGTAGATGGCGGGAGTGATCTCGTGTGATATAACTGTGTTAGATTAGTTTTTAAAATTTTAGTGTATAATTTGTAGAATAGTGGTAAAAATGACTAGGTAAGCAAAAATAATTACCGAGTTCAGCCGTCACTACTCACAAAGATTACATTATACCCCTTTGTACAATAATAAACGAAGGCCAAACGCAGGTCTTTCGATGTCTATTACCCTAAGATTTTCCTACTAAAATGCGCCTTTTGCCTTGCAGAGCCAAAATAGAACTCGGCGACGTGACTCCGCATAATATAAAACAACTGAAGAAATTGAACACAGTAGTTTTTCCAGTGTCTTACAATGATAAGTTTTACAAAGATGTGTTGGAGGCTGGCGAATTGGCTAAGTTAGCTTATTACAATGATATCGTAGTGGGAGCCGTGTGTTGTAGGATAGACACGTCCGATACTGTGCGAAGATTGTATATAATGACCCTGGGCTGCTTATATCCATACAGAAGATTGGGCATTGGAACTCTCATGGTGGAACATGTGCTCAACTATGTTGAACATGACGGGAATTTCGATAGCATTTTCTTGTAAGTATTTTGGTCACTCTACTAAAATTCCTAATTTCAAAGCTAAGCAGTAAGAAATTCAAAAAATATTTTGTTATCTGAAAATTGAAGGTTATGTTTAGGTCTGAATGTTATTACACTAGTTATCACATAAATAGACTCTCCGTCTTGTTTTTCTGTCTTTCAAAGTAAATTAACCCACACAAGATTATTCACTGTGTCTCCCACTTGTTACTGACATAAACCTTTGTTATTAATTACGATGAAAATGCTCAAAGGGTTCTTTATCAAAAGCCTTCCTACACAGAATAGTGTGTTTACTGAGCTGATATTTTATATTATATCGAAATACATAATGCCATATACCACATGTGATGTAATGTATGATTTGTTAATTCTATCAATTTGTAGTTATAGAAGCTCATTTAGACTAATAAAACAATCTTAGATTGAACAATACTGAAAATTCTCCAATAAAATCTACCATTGTGATTCGAAATAATAGTAAATATGGTGTGATGGAGTGCAATTTATAGATGTCCTTGTATTAAAGTATGGTATGATTATTCAGTGCAGATAGTTAAGGCTCTGGAAGATTTAAATAAAGCTTTTCATCTGATCTGATCTGGTAAAGATCACAAAAAGACTCATAGTTTCTTGATAATTTCCATTATTTTTGTTGGTTCAAGTGCAAGTGAAATAGATGCTAGCTACATATTACAATCCAGATGCATTATTACTTCAGTAGTCTTACCAGTTTACATCCAGCGATATTATATTGCCAACATTAATGGGGGTGCTATAAGCCTATAACAAATTAATTTTAGAGCCCTGTAGTTCATCAGCAGTCGTTCAAGTACATCTTCAGTGAGACTGCAGTTCACATGCTTTACAGTCTCATCCACCTACAAGTAACTATGCCAAAATGGACTGTCACTATTAACTATGTTATGGAGGTATCTGTAAGTTAAGATCTGTCACCACTACTCACCAGGTCTCTTATGTTATCCATAGATATGAATGTCCAGTCTTTGGTACTTCATTAGATTTTTGGTAATATTTCTGTTGAGGATTTGAAATACCGCATTTGCATGTGTCCTTTCTGCTCCTATCCCACAATTTCTTTTGTTCCCTTTTCATAGTTACTTTTTAACCCAAAAAAAAACATCATACACTTCCTTAAGGAAAAAGGAGTATTCTCTAAGGAAGTATGTTTTTTTACAGTATTCCTCAAGGAAATATGTTAATGTAAATTCTGTGAGGATAAAGCTGTGGGCAGATATTATTGTTATGTAATATTATCAACTATTCAGAATTTCTATTCGAACCTGAACCTATTAACATAACTCTTGACAGATTCTTATTTATGATTATTTTTATTTCAGACATGTGCAGGTTAACAATGAAAGTGCAATAGACTTTTACAAAAAGTTTGGCTTCGAGATTGTCGAGACAAAAGAACACTACTACAAGAGAATAGAGCCTGCGGACGCACATGTACTACAGAAGACAATCAGGAAATCTTGTCCGCAACCAGCACCTTTAGTGAATGGAACAGTCCCGCATGCAAAGACCAATGGTCATGATTGAGCAAAAACCAAACCCAAACTACTTGTAAAGCCTCAACTCGGTTGTTAATGTGTAACAAGTGATACAAACCATGCCAATAATGAAGAGTTTTGAAATATTGTGTTTTGTTACTCGCATTCACTTAAGATAAATCTTTAATCAGTTCATAATATCTTTATAATTTGGCCAAATAGGAAATGGAACCCAAACTTGAGTGATGTTACAACAAAGGCTCTAAAGCACCAAGATTGGAGTTATATTGTCATATTCACTGTGGAGTGTGCTATCACATCATACACTTCACAGTTTCTAAAGCAACCAATTGAAACTGGTTTCAAAGCTTGGGATCATTCCCTTTTATCTGTGTAAGAAACCGGGCTCAATCTCTCAAAACTCTTTCTTATTGATGGGACTTATACAATATAATCTAAGAAATGTAATGAAAACTCTCTGTATACAAGATCACTATACATTAAGCTTTTTGTAAACAACTTGAATTTTGAAATTGTGATTGTGGATGTGCACGGCCATAAACTAGTAATAGAAATGACTGATCCACAAAACTCGGGTGACCGAATTGATTAGGCTTAAACACATAATAATAATATGTTAATTGTGTAATAAATTCATTAATATCTGCTTCAGTTTTGGTGGGTTATTGTTATGTGAAAGATAATAAAGAACTCTCTGTTACTTCAATACTAATTTCTAGAATTTTAATCTCCATAGCTTACCCATACTTTTATGGTTTGTCCATACTTTATTCGGCATTCAGCTATTATATACGTTGACTTTTACTAGTCAAGAATAAAATCCTCTCTCGCCTGGATATCTTGTTTCTGAATTACATACTGGGTGTTATTGATTAGGCAATAAAGGCCACTTGAGGTCAACTGTCATGGGTCTCTTTGTAAAACATTTTTTAATTTTCTATTTAAAATAAGATTTACTGTTTACTCAGTATTTCCAGAGTGTTCATTGGAGCTCTTTCACTATAACCCTAAAATAAACATTGTGACTGTTCTGACTTCTTCATGTTAAAATAATTTTCTTCATTGATAGAATAATATAAATTTACTGATAATGATTAGACCTTAATTTAGCTGTATCAAATGGCATAATAAATGATGTCCATTTTTTTACCATACAGGGTGTCTGGGAAGATGAAAGTCATACTTAGGAGTACTAGTTAATAATACCAATTATGAAATAAAACTGCTGCTAGTGTTGTTCAAGAACTGAAATTTGTAAATTGTACTGTTTAAAAAAATGCATGTAAATGCTTTTTGGATAATATAATTTACTAATTCATAGACAGTTTCAGCACTTGTAATTATACAAAATCATGTAAAGTGCCTATGTGTTAATTTGGGGGTGTGAGCATCAGATATTTTTAAATGTTATGGAAATAGCTCTCATAAAATCAATTTTGGTTTAAAATAAAGTTGTATAAAGTTTGTCAGAGAACATGAGGACGGGCCCTCTGACAAACATTTGAGTTTAAAATATATCTTATGCTATAATTTGGCATCTTTGCATGGCACAAACCAAATACAGCATTCATTATAATAAGTGAAATTGTATTAATTTAAGCCTCCTGAAGTATGTCAGTTATAAAAGTTATTTGTAATAATGTACTCGTATGTCTATCATCGAACACCCTGTACCTGTATATTGTAGTGTATTATGAAAATAGTCATGAAACTCGATAACTTGTAATGCTGATATTCCCACCAGTGGGAGTAATATTTAATTTCAACCTCGCAGTTAATTGATTCATTATTTTATCAGCACACGTTTCCGATGAGGAAAGGGTATTATTTTTTTGATATGCTTTGGTGTTTGTAAAGAGAAACAATTATGCTTTTATTTGCACGATAAAATATTGGTGTTCGTTTTATAATTGAATGTTGAGTTGTATCAAAAATTATTATACTGTTAATAGTTTGAAGTTTATTTAAAAAGCTCATCTGTATGTAGTCATTGTATCATGATATTATGTTACCAAAAAGTCAATTGTCAACCCCAATATCTTTACAGTAACTTGTTAACAACATGTTCACTGCAAATTTAGCATCTTAGTAATAAACCTGATTAACTAATCATGCTGTTTGATTTTTACTAATACTACTGAGCTCTTAATGGGACTTATGATATAGTTTAATTTAAAATGAATACCGATACAAAAGTGAATACCGTTTTTGCAGACCGACACCCTCACACGCTTCTTCCACTAATTTATACTAGAGTTATAAAATGTATCCCAAAACTACTCACAGATAATTTGCATACAATGAAAAAGAATCTTAAAACTTGATTATATACTTTAAATTACAAGAATACCGAAAATTTAATCAACTCCCAAATGAGTCTTCCTACTTAAAGTTGCGTTTAGATTCCCCAGATACATAATTCACACTCACTCACAGTCACTCTACTCATCCAAACAAACAGACACAACACACACACGCGCGCACTATTACTCACAAAAGTGCATACCTACGCTAATTTTTAAAATTTAACAATATCCTTATTTTTATCCCGATACAACATTGCAAACCAAATTATCGTCTTTATTAGTTTTTGTCTACTTGTTCTGTTTTGTATAGATTACCCTGATGTAACTCGAGCTCTGAAATGTCTGATACCAAGGTACCCACGACATGGGTCCAGAGCCTAGTGTGGGGACATTGTATAAATCCATAAATGTAATCTGTTTTTGTACAAAATAAGGTGTTTAAAAATGCTGTCTTGTGGGCAATAAAAGAAAAGTAGCAAAAACGATTTTTTGTATATTTTTATTAAGTGACGAGACGAGCAAGACTTCATTATCTTACCTACGTTCTCTTTGCAAGACACCAGGCGCGGTCCCAGCCTCGAATTTTGGAGGGGGTCACCAGTACGAAGTCTCAGGTTTTGGGGGGGGTCACTAGTAGAAATACAATAAATCGAGTACAAAATACTTAATACTTGACTTGATATTTTAGATTTTTAGTTGAACGTATACGATTTTGGGGGGGGTCATGTCCCCTGTGACCCCCCCCCCCTCGGACCGCGCATGCAAGACACCCCGATGACAAGCAACACGCCAACCCATAGTAGCACAGTGATCATAGCTTGGAACTTAAAACAGAATCCAATTATTACTTACCACTGCACTCGTCACCCAGAGATTTAAAATGTTTTATCTCTCTTCCTAGCTATATAATTATCCCACATGGTGGGGTCAACCTTCCTGCTTTTTCTTCTCCATTTCGCTCTATTGTCATCGGACAATTATATATATATATTTATGTATTTTCTCATGTCCTTCTGTACTACAATCCTCCACCTGGTTTTGGGTCACGACTGCAGCGCCAAGTTCCCTACGTAATCAGGCGGCCTTCTCTTCACATGTCCATACCATCTCAGCATACTCTCCTGTAACTTGTCAGCAATATCGAGCACCCCCAAGCTATCTCGTACGTACTCGTTGCTGATTTGGTCGAACCTGGTGACGCCGCACATCCACCTTAGCATTTTCATTTCGCCAACTTGAATATGGACAATATTTTGTGTAACGGCCCAAATTTCCCTGACATGCAGTCATAAAAACTGATCTTATATGTCCCGTAATTGTACTGGACACATCGAGCCCTTCAAATCGAGTATAGAGAAGCGATACTGGCTCCCACATTTTTTATATACACTAAGGGTAGTAGCAACAAGACTAGATAGAGTATAGTATCTCTACTTAGTCTGTGGTAGAGTGCAATGAAACCTAACTTGTCTGATTTGGATATTTAAAAGGTGGAAGGTAGAAACTAAATATTTCACAAGGAACACCCAGGTGGACAAAGGTGAGCTGACAGAGGTGTGATACTTCCATAGAGGTTCTATAGGAGATCTGCAAAGAGTCCCTAACACTGCAAACGTAATGATAACTTTTAACATAGGTAGAGATTTACTACGATAACATGGCCCGCCCCTCCAAATTACTGTTTTAATGTGTGTAGTCACATCCTTACGAAAGAGTTTGTATGTAGTTGTAATTATTCATCTGCAGTAGCAGTACGCACACATGCGTGGTGGTGCGTTGTATATTCTTTCACACATACTTTCAAACGTTTTGAATTCTGGAGGGGCGGGTCATGTTATCGTAGTAAATCTCTACCAACAGTTCCATCAAATTTGCTTAAAAATCTAGACACACGGCAGTGTGGCCGGCCAAGTTCATTCAATAAAGAATTCTGGAAACAGGAAGAAATATAGGCTGGGCAATTAATTGCACTTGTGAGTATACTTGTACAAGCCACCTATAAAATTATTTTCATCTCGTAATTTTACCCACGACACAAGTACGCGGCTTGGCGTGTACCTAAGGCAAGAACTTGTACTCTCTCACGCAACTCTAACAGCTCTCAACTTTAATACAAATATTTCAATAATGTGATAATATATATACCTATAGGTAAACCTGGTGCATTGATAGCGTAATAACTAAAAAAGAAACAATCGAATTTTTCGAATAATTTAATAAATTAAAACAAGATATTGCCGCTCACTATAAACAATCTAACAGGACTATAGTTATCTCCCTCTCATTTCGCTTCGATATGTGAGAAAAAGATATCAACAGTTTTAGCTCTGTCGAATTAAAGTTTCGTGATTGCTATGGCAGAACACAATTTAACAATGTTATTTGAGTTAGTACATAAAATTCCTATGAATGAATAATCTCATTAGTAAACAGTTTTTCGATTTGTGATAGTATAGTTTCTAATTAATTACAATCATATTTTATTCACATCTTTTTTAATTTATCTGTAATATAAGGCCATTAATATGGTGATGATAAAACACAGAACATGTTTATTCAAAAGATAATAAATCTACAAAAATATTGATTAAATATACATCCGTTTACAATTCCTTAATTTACAGAACAGATATAGCATTTTTTACACATTGAAGATAAATAATATTTATATTTTTTAGTATTGTGATTTAAATACTGACAGGTTTAAAACTAGGTAATTATCACTATCACAGATGTGTTTTAAAACATTGCATTTATTTATTTATTTACGATTACAATACATGTTTAATTCAACCCATACCACAATATTCTTATAGGATTTTGTAAGCCATCTCATTAAAAATCGGAAAACAAGTAAACATGTTTTTATACTGCATTAGCACACCTATTCGTCACCTGGAAATGGCTTATTAATATCATTTTAATTGCAGTAGTATGGTTTAAATTGATAATATCGGACCAAATTTCGAGAAGTAGTAGTGTGTTTGGCACACTAAATTGAAAATAGCAACATATTACCCATAAAAAAAGATGACAAACTGGTTCTATACTCAAGATAGTTAAAAGTACTTATAGTGTCACCAATTTATCTGTAGAACAGCTAATAGCGGAACTACTGAAGCCCCCAGAACACAGAGACAGAAGTTGTCTAATTTTATAATAGGTATTGATATAGACAAAACTTTTCGATGGTGGCGCTACGGTACATTCTACAGAAAAGTTGGTTGTGCTGTACAATACTTAGTACAGGATGAAAAATCTATAGCAACGATTAACACGGACATATGGGACACATTATAGTGGGTCTAGTTACGTTGAATATAGGTACTATGTCCACTAAGAGAAAATACCAGTTACTTTAGAAATAAAGAGCCGTTTAATACTTTTCGTCTAGTATGAAGATGTCAGTAGCTGTTTTTACCTAATTTGTTATATGGTTTGGTGATATATTTGGCATTGTTCATAGTGAGTAGGTATAGTTACCGGCAAACTTCGAAAAAGCAGCTTCTGCGCTGGCAAACTCTCACCTCTCGCCCTTCTACCGCCCGACTAAAATGGCTTTGGCTTTGCAATTGCGTCTCTATAATTTGCTATGATCTTTATAGTTCGGCGGTAGACCCCCGGTTACTTATTTCGTTTATAAATTAGACTTCCGCCGATGTTACGATACTTGCCGAAAACTTTATCTACCTACAATATCCCCTTTCAGTTTCTAACACATTCTTGTTGTGGAATAAATAAATACTGTGTTTTAAAGTACCTATAATATGGTAGCGGTTTTGAAATTCACTATCTACAGTAAGGCGAATGATACGATCTATATTATTATTCTCATTAAAATTGTACTACATCGTGAGATTCACTACAGGTACCGTTACGTTAACAATAATATATTATGCTACAATACACAATTGTAACACTCAATAAATATTTTGGTACGTTTTTGGTTGCTTTAAAATATCTACGATTCAACTTTCTATGTAGAAATTATACTAAATATGTATTATTAGAAAGACGGCAGGTAGTTGATTGACTTCATTAAAGTCCGATAGTTTCGGGTAACACAGAAAGCTTTAATCATCAATGAAGCATTTTCAAAATGCTAATAGATCCGTCAAAGATAGTTTTCAATTTCCACATGGGGGCGCCAATGTTTCACTTTCTGTAATTTCTCTAACAATATGAAACGTTAACGCTCCTATGGCGAAACTCAGAACTATTCTTGGTACATTTCCATCTAAACACACCTGTAAGTGTGTGTGTGTGTGTAATACATTAGTTCAAACACATACCTACATTGTAAAATAGCACACACTTCATTGTTTCACAGGAAGTATGATGTGCTTTTTGTGAACCCTGGATTTAATATTAGTCACTACCTTAGTTCATCACAAAACAACAATATGCTAAAACACCTAGGTATGGATACAAAGTTAATAGATAGATCTTGGACATCTAAATTAAAAATTTCAACAAAATATGCCTTTAATACAGTGTATATTATAATAATTGACTTATTGACGAATCAAAACATTTTTTTACAATGATACTTAGAGCAGTTGGTCTTATATGGCCTTTACTGCATCCCACATTACCATAAGTTTTATTCGTGTTATAAAGATATTTAAATGATCATATATATATATATATATATAGACATTATTTGTTTTCGACAGCACAAAAAGTCAATTAATATAATTGTGTCAAAGTATTGTACGTAATTAATTATATTATGAACAGAAATCAAAAGTCAATTTATCAAAAATATACTATGACAATCAATTGAGCATTAATTGCAATTCATAAATAGTTTGCTGATCATAATTTTCTATTGTTCGATTTGTTTAAAATTAAATTATATTAAAACAACTTTGTAACTAACAAAGAAATGCATTAGTAAGTAACAATCCAACAAAAATCACAGCGATCACAAGCCTTATGTGTCTTCCTGACATCGAAATAAATGCAGTTAAAATACAACACATTTAAAAGCCAACATCGAAACGGATACATTTTAGCGTTAATTTAATAGACCGAGTGTAAAAAACAATTTCGAAGCCGAAAATCAAGCAAACAAACAATATCCATACTTATATTATTTCAAAAAATTATTCGCAAGTCAAACAAAATTACAGAATTAAAATACATATTACTTAGCGTAATGAGGCGTTCTCAAGACGCAAATAGACCCGTAAAAGATAGTTCTCCATTTGATCATAGGTGGCGCCAATGTTTTATTTTGTTAGAGAGATTAGGAAAAAAAACTATGAAAAAGATACTTGACGCTCAATATTACTTGAATATGTTTTGTCCAAATTAAAGTTCTGATAAAGTAAATTTATTGGCGTTACAGTAAAATCACAACAGTTCTTATAAAAACGGCACATTGACATATTAAAAGTTATAAGAAAGAAAGAAAAGTTTTAACTGAAACTGCTAAAATATAAGAAGAGAAAAATAATATAAACATCCAGTTTTTGAGGGTTCAGACAGCTAGAAACGAAAATACCTCACTATGGACTCAAGGGTGTGCAAACTAATCAGCTTCAAAAATTGTTGTTTTACATTCGATTCAAAATTAAGGCTTTGCGACAGCTTTATTCACTCGCCCCTTTTTATATGCAACAATGAAAAGGTCCGATTAATATACACATTTTACCATAATAAAGACCATTAGAACAAAGACCAAGAGTATTATAAATAGACAAAATTATTGAATCCATATCGGTAATCCAAAAAAAAAGGCACATCATTAGTCAAAATAGCGTCTCAATGAAGTGTCAAAAATACAAGTTTTCAATGACAGCGGTTGTCCTCTATCATGGTATTGTTTTCTAATAGCAAGGACATACACATTAAATGTTTGTACCTTTATATTCTACATAAATAAAACATGCCTTGGAAATATAGTTTACATGAAAAGGGGCGCAGTGAATATTATACAAATAACTAATAACAATTTTATAATATAAAAATATTGGCATACATTTCATAAACATCAATTGAAAGTATGTAAATAGACACAAAATATGATTTAAAACACCGAAAAGTCCTTTCTTGTTTACACTAAATTTTGCCTCTCCGCCTTGCCGTGCGTAATTTGATACTTAAATTTAACAAGTACTCATTCAACATTCATACACATAATTCATACATTCATACATACTTTGGTTCATTTGGTTAGGGTTTTTTGATACAATACAACATATATAGATTTTAGTTTTAAAAGAAGTACAATACAGTAAATAATGTATATTCATATTAGCCATCATTGTTGGCAATTTTATGTCAAATTTTAAGAGAGCTAGACATAACAGTTTCAATACTAACTACGTAAAAGAGAAAGTAGGTATACAACAATTATATTTTATGAACAAACTACACTGATTCTTCGAGACGAGACGATTTTCTTAGCATTCCATGGATTCACCGTGTGGCCGGGTCCATCGTGTGGCAGAGAGAGAAAACTCGAATAGATCCCGAGACTTGTGACTCGGGCGTAGGTTTAAGGAGCCCCTTTCTGATTTATTATCATTCATTTACCGTAAAAAATATGATAGAATGAGTGTCCGATTTAAACACAGTAAACATTAATTTATTGATATTTTAGTTGTTTTTGAAGAACTACGATAGCTTAAAACAAAAACAAACCAAAAATTTACTCATAAAAATATAACAAGACACACAAGTCGCAATTTATTCAACAGCACATTTTTTTTTCGTTCGCGGGTTTATTAAAAAAACATTAATTTACAACTATGTTCATGTTTAGTCATATTATTTACAGATACTGATGAATGATGTTTTTCGTCAGATTTTATTTATTAAATAAGTAGATAGTTGATTTATAAAGATACATAGGCCTATTATATGAACAGTGCTGTAAGTCAGCAGTTAATTCTTTGGTTTGTAGATTTAAGATTTCAAAGAAATAACAAATTATGTAGAATGTAAGATAGTTTTATAGTCTTTATGCATAAGAACTTTTCCCATTAAAGATGAACAAACGTTATTTATATATCTTTCTTTCATAATTACTTTCTGAAACAAAATTAATTTCAATCGTATAAAACATTTTTTTGGTTTGCAGTTTACAAAATTGTCATACTAATATGGTTAGCGATTATTTTGAGTATTTTTGTATTACGTTAGTCTTTGACATACGAGAGTGTCAAAGATTATAGGCGAGAACATTTTACTCTTAGTTTTTGCTAGTTTTGGTTTTGAAGTATTTTAGCCATTTTTTTTTTTATTTAGCTATATTTAAATTAGAACAGACATACTGATAATAAAATTTTTGCAAAACGACCTATCAGTGGTCGAAACCTAGGTACTAAAATATTGTTGTACATTTATTATTTGGACTTGATTTATAAGAGGTAGTTCATACCTCGGAACAAAATAGAATAACAACAGAAATTAAATAATGCGAAAAAAAATGTTGTGTAAATAAAAGTAGGTATCATAATTTATTTCAATCAAATATTGGCAACAACTCAAGTAAATCACATCTCGTCTTTACTACGGTCTGCAATTCACATAAAACCCGAATCCCATGTCATGTAGTAAAAATTTGATAAATAAGAAGAAAGTTAACACATAAACTTGTAAACGTTATTTGACAAGCTAACAGTCATCAGTGTTAAAATGCAATTGGTGAGTTAAGAAATTGACAGTTGTTTTGCAATACCGGTTGCTAACCGCTCTGTACCGGTGGATACCAGTTCGGTCCAATCACGCGACAGTTAAAGCACACATAGAGGCACTGTAAAAGCCTAGTCTACGCACGGCAGCAGAGGCCGCACATTCATAAATGCGTGTTATCCGCGGAGTTGCCGCTCGTTTCCAAGTCCAACAGCTGTTTGATGCGTTCCAAGCACAGTTTTGAACCCTCGTTCGCTTCTTTGGCCATCTGTGGATGTGGAAGTTAACATGCCGTGAAATATCATCTTAATTTATTTTAAATAAAGAGTGACGAGACAAGCAGGACATGTGCCTGATGATAGGCAACATGCCTGACACATAACAGCACAGTGACACGCAGCTATTGGAACATGAAGAGTCCAAATCATTACCTTGCATTCACTGTACTCATCAACCAGAGATCTAAGATGTTAAATCTAATTAATTAAAAATTTAAATATAATTAACTAACCGACATTATTCTACCACATTAACTAGGCACCCTATTCTCATACCTACTAAAATATCATTTGTCTACCCTTATCCCAATTCAAGCAGGGTCGATACACTCGTCTGTCTTCTGCATGTTTGTCTATCTTTCGTCTTTTACGTATTTTTTTGACGTCACAACGTCTAATAAATCGTGGAACGCCGGCTGCATGAACGAATAAGTGTCCCGATATGTCCCGTTCCGGTCATTTTACGCTTGCGCCGCATCTATCAATGTTTTGTTATGACGTTGTCACGTTAAACTATCGTCCGTAAACCAACCGACTTTACAGACATCAATTTTTTTCCCGCCTGTTAATGAGCGACGCGACTGTGTGGTTGAAGATGACGCAGAGATTCGAAGATCCCATCGTATTAATGTCTTTCGGCTTGATAACTCAAACTCACGTATTAGGCACGTGACTTCGAAAAGACAGTGGTGCTTGGTGCTTGGTCATAGGATTCGAACCAGGGGTTCTATTAGGTCTGTTAGTTGCCGTTTTCCTGATTAGGCTAGCCGTAACTTACAAACTGTCGGGATAAAGATAGATCAACTCACAAGAGAGAAGTTAAGGAAGCCGTGTGGAAGCCCCTCGAGCACCTCGATGCCGACCTCGTTCCCGAGGCTGCGCAGCTTCTTGGCGAACATCACGCAGTCGTCCAGGCAAGGATCCAGGTGCACCGTCTAACCAACACAGACACTGATTATGTTTCATAGGATAAGAAAAAAACATTGAAAATTTGTGGACATTTCACACACAACGCCATCTGGTTTTAAACTAAGCAAATCTTGTAATATGGGAACCAGAAATCTAATATAATACTTATTTTAGATTAATATTTTTAAAAACATATAAACACCCAGGCACAGTACAAATATAAGCTAATACAAAAGGCTCATGGATAATGACACTCTTGTGCGAAAAAGACTTCAAAGTCTTGAGCTTCGCCGCAAAATTGCTAGCTTATCAGTTTTTTATCAGATATACTTCGGAGAATGTGTAACAGATCTGCATGATTTAATAACACTTTGCCCTTTTTCATGCAGGGTCATCAGGCGAGATGCGGTCAATTGTTACCCTATAAAAGTTAAAATAATAATATCTCGATCAATCCTCATTTACCTTTCCATGATAGTAGGGTTCTCACCAGGACACACAACACTAACTATACCTTATCTGTAGAACGGCCAAAACCGAAACTACTGAATTACAAGTGTTAAAGAACACAGAAATTGCATAGCTTTTCGATCGTGGTGCCATCGATACATTCTACAGATAAGTTGGCCATACTGTACCAATATGAACAAGTGAAGTAAGTAATGAGTGCTTACCAGTATTCTAACAGGCGGGAACATCCTGAGCAGGTTGTCTTGAGCCCAGTATGGAGACAGCAGCGGGTCTCGCGGGACGCTGAATATGAACTCGTCGGACGGACTGCGAGCTATCAGGGCGTCGAGGTTAGTACGTACCGCTAAACTGAAAAAAACGCATGGAAATAATGTGAATTGAAAAAAAAAATCCACCGGCTAACCCAACACTAATAAATAAAAAAATATTGACATGACAAACTAATAGATTAAAACGACATTGACAAATTAATAGATACTTCAATGATACTTTTATTTGTCTGTGAAACTAGGTAATTATACAATTGTGTTAGAGGCCAGAGAATCGTTCGCTAGTTTCCACCACAGTTTGGTATACATTAAAATAACAAACTATTTTAATCAATGCAAAGAAATAGAATTGATGTTTCTGTTTGTAATATTAAAATAACCGGTTTTTACTACACGCATATTAATTAATGCACAAACAGTACATATACCAAAATATGTTTTTTTTTTAAATTTTTGTCATCTGTTTGTTTGTTCCGGTTAATCTCTAAAAAAGCTGGACCGATTTTGACGGGGTTTACACTACTAGATAATGTTCTAATACATGATTTAGGCTACTCTTAACTTGAGGAAAATAGTCAGGGTTCCGCAAAATTAACAAAAAACCCTAGAAACCGCAGGCACAGGTACTAATCCTATTATGAATGGCAATGTACGGATGTTTGTTGCTCAACCACGTCGTAACATCTTAATGGATCGGGTTGAAATTTGGAACACATTCAGATTAGTCAGGAAGAACACACAGGCTTTATATCCCGGGAAAATAACAGGAACGGGAACTACGGTCCGCACCTTACAATATTCAGTTACTTAGTACTACTAAGTCAGTAGTACTCACTCTTCTTGCGTCGGTCTGACTATAGCGTTAGATCCAGTGATGTAGGCCAGTCTCGATGACATCGCTCCCATGAATCCTGTCGCTGCTTCACTGATTCTATACCAATAATAATGAAAACATTTAATATTATTTAGTTGACTTAAATAAGATTTGATTTTAAAAATCACCCACAGTAAAATTTAATTAAGCTTTTGACGGTCAAAAAGCAATTACAAAAAAAAGTTAATTCTTCACTGTTATCGTTCATGAAGTTAACAGCGATGCATTTTCTGTGCTCTGTTAGCCCAGTGACGTCTGTAAACGTGACCCAAGGATTGGGTTGAGTGGCGTATTATTTATGGCAGAAACCCATGTCCAGCAGTGGACAAGTGATTATGATGGTGATGATAGTTACAAGCAGTAATACAGTTTTTGAAGTGTAAACTTCTTTTGGCGCGCCACTGACAGACTTTTCGTGGGCTGTGAATTGAATTCTAGCGACACGTCAATGCGTAAGCATTTCCCATTGATTGGCGCATTTCTAGATGGCCATGCTCATGGCCACGCCCTCCGTTTTCACCCGCGTAGTTTCTAAAGTAAGCTATCAAATTCTGAGTGTTTCACTTCTATCGGCAGTTCCTATGACTGCCAATTTTTTTGCACTATCGTTTTAGTATTTTTACCTCGTCTTTATTCGTTTTCTATGTTCCACATTGTCCGTGTCGTTGAGTAGTGGTGGTTCGCCCACCAGCGTACTCGAGTTTTCAGATTCCGGTTCCCTGAGAAAATAAAACACATACATTGTGAATACTCATAGTAGGATTCCAAACCTTGTCATAGTAAAAAAAAAATAACAATATGATTTTATTTATTTTAGCACATCACATATTTAATTTATAATTTTGAATGTTACTAGTTTGTCAGACATGACAAATGACGACATTACTGAAGTGAAAATTTCCTTTGGCGCACCACACACATACTTTTTTCGTAAACTGTAAATGAGGCCGATCGTCACATTCGAAAAAGAAAGATTCTATCGGGTAAACTCGGGACTAGTGTACCCTACCGAGAAAGATACAGTCAGGCGCTGCTGTCTGTCTGCTTTCACTGTCGTGTTGCTGTGCTTACTATATTGAACTTATAAAAGTTGTATTCATTTTTATTAATTCAAATCATTCAGTTGTTTTTAATATAGTTGTTATAAATAATATAAGCATTCAAATTTTTTTTAATACCAGTTTAGTAAGTGTAAACCTACACTATTAAAAATAATATTTTGTGTAAAATTGTATTACTTAGTTAAAAAAAAATGTAAAATCGTCGTACAAGATCGTGAAAGTGTCACTGAAAGTCATTGGTATGTAGTGAACGTGTGAGAAAGGTATGCTTACCTCTGAGACTCATCGGCGGCGTGCTTGTCCTTGATGACGGGTATCCGCCGGCCCTCCGAGTCCGTGTCGCTGTCGAGCACGTACCGCTCCAAGAACTCCGATACGTATTGCTGAGATTTGTCCTCCGGCGGTGTCACACCTGAAGAACAAACAATTATGATAACATACACAAAAACTTCACTTTATATTATCTGCAACTATAACTTTATAATCAATTTAATCTAAAATGGTTGGCACAGAAAATACGGCACTGTGATGTCACGCTTCTGTGGTGTTTTTGTAAGAAGCGTTTTTGGGAGAGGCCAAAATTGTGATTTTAAAATCGTGATATCACGGGAAGTTTTTAAGATAACAAAGTAAAACTTTCGCCTATGTTATATTTATTGAGTAGTCTTTTGAAAGCACATTAAATCAAAAACGAGTCGTCATGCCTATTAAATTACTTTCATTTAATTTCTATATTTATTTAGTTACCGGTAGCGGTGTGTTCACTCTGTAGCGAGGCTCCACTAATGGTGGTGTCTGAGGACTGTCGCCGCTCGCTCCCAGACTTGTGCGCCTGTAGCTCGGCCAGATCCGAAGGAGACACCTCTTCGAATGACGACGGTTCCTCGCTTATACCTTCTGGAACAATATTACACGTATATGTTTTAAGCTGACATGGTTGTTAACTGTACTTTTCATTTCAAAATGAATATTTAAGGTGACACCCATACATCAAACGTGTTTTTTTATTGCTCGTTTCTGTTCGATACTGATAACGGGCACAGATAGACCTTTAAAACTTTGTAGATAATAAATGGTACGGAAAAGAAACAGTATCAATTTATCTAGATAGCCCTATAAATAAATGCAGCCCACATTACTTATTCATATGTATAGTTTACTAGCGGCCCGTTCCGGCTTCGCTCGGGTATTGTCATATGTATAGACAAATAATCGGAATAAAAACTATCCTATCTTTCAAGTTGGATCAAACTGCATACGGTGTGAAGTTCTTTTGAAATCGGTTCAGGAGTTTAGGAGCCCATCGCGGACAAACAATGTGACGCGTAATATATATATGTTACGGTAAGAGTGAATAATTGAAGATTATTAATAATTTTCTATTATTATTAATAATTACCGAAAGTCGAGGTTATAGTGATAAATTAATCACATTTGTCGGTTATTATTAATAATTTAACCCTAGTAGTGATAAATGTAATAAGTGGCCAAGGGTTGCGGGGCGGGGCGGTGTGTGCGACGTGCGAGAGGTTTAATGAGAACCAGATTTAATGAGAAATGCCTTGACATAAAACCGGAGAAAGGAAAAAATCATCGTGTGAATAACACGAGATGAATATTTTAAAACCTAACGTAACCTATAAAACCTATAATAAAAAAACCCTAACCTAACCTATATATATATTAAAATAAATACCTGCTGGTCAAAAAACATTGGGTTTTCATTTATTTTATAACTTTTACCAATATGTGTCGTGAACTATTAATAATTACTACTAAAAGTAATAATAACCAATATGTGTCGTGAATTATTAATAATTACTACTAAAAGTAATAATAACCAATATGTGTCGTGAATTATTAATAATTACTACTAAAAGTAATAATAACCAATATGTGTCGTGAATTATTAATAATTACTAAAAGTAATAATAACCAATATGTGTCGTAAATTATTAATAATTACTACTAAAAGTAATAATAACCAATATGTGTCGTGAATTATTAATAATTACTACTAAAAGTAATAATAACCAATATGTGTCGTGAATTATTAATAATTACTACTAAAAGTAATAAATTTCGCTCGTTTATTCACATTTACCAAAACATGTGGTTATTATTAATAATTTTGTAAAAATATTAATAACTTTCAATTAATCAGATTTACCGTGACATAATTATATATTATGCTGTTAAAATGTAGCTTATTTATATGACACGTTCGTAGATTTACCATAGCAGCGCCATCTATTGATTACTTACTCAACCGAGTCGAAAGGTATCGACATCTGTTAGAATCATTTGGAGTTAACAGATAATTGTGACTGTCAAATAATAACAGACAAATAATTAGCAATAAATTAAAATTGCGACTATAATTTGAGATTTAAACTATCCTATCTCTCAAGTTGGATCGAACTGCACATGGTGTGCGAATTTTATTATAATCGGTTAAGTGGTTTAGGAGTCCATTGAGGACAAACATTGTGACACGAGATTTATATATATTAAGATAGGTTTATACTTTCCGCCATCTCGCCTGATGCAAGCGACGATGCAGTCAACCATGGAGCGTGTTTACCTAGAAGAAACCGATTCACTCTTGATTTGAATATTGGGGAAAACCCACTCCGGCAACGTTTTCCACAGCCTAGACATAAAGTAAAAATGAAAAAGCAGAGTCAAATCTCGTTCGTGTCTTTGGAACATCAACCATAAAACGATGTCGCTTTTTCGAGCTACGAGCATTCCGATAGAAAAAAGGGCAAGGTGGTATTAGATCATGCAAACCAATCGCACACTCCCCAAAGTGTATCCGATAAAAAACCCGAAATATATTTATCTTAAAACTAGCGACCAGCTGGGGCCACGAAATTGGGACGGACTTCGTTTGGGTTGAACAACCAATCTACATAGTCTAGTCAGTCGATATCTGTTCGAGACTTTTGAAGGATACGATTAATAACAACACTCAACATTGATATTTTTTTTATTATAAATTATTGCGATTAATAACTAATCGAAATAACAACTACCTTGAATATCTCTTTGGAGTTGGATCAAATTGCACATAAATATCAATTTTGTTTCGGTTGACTTGATCAAGAGTTAATTGGGAACAAACATCATGACACTGGATTTTATAAATTAATATTTTCCATAATTTCAGAAGGGTTATAGGCGATTCGCCACAAAGTAAATTCGTCACAATTTGTATACTCCATACATTCAAAGTAAACTCGCCACAAGTTATAAAAAACCAAATGAATAATGCCACAGGTAAATAAAATATACTGTAGATTCTGTCACAAACTGACTTACCTTGTGATGTGCTGACTTTGAGGAATCCATTGCTGTCTAAGGGCGTGGTCGCATTCGAAGTGGCGTTTTGTGTGTTGTTGGCCGGCTTGTCATCTTTCCCGTCCTTACTCTTCGGTGGATTACTTGGACAAGCGTATGCTGACAATAAAAAAACACATTTCTTTACGATTATGGATACATTAAATAAATACCGATCAATAAGAATTCCCTAATCAGCCGTTTAGCTTGCCAAACTACTTAAAACAAAATAAAACAACTGTTTAAATAATATATTATGTGTTTATTATCATTATTGTTTGCTTATAAGCCGTGATGATGATTTTACATGCATGTTAAGTATGTTAATGTCAAGACAATACCATCAAAATGTTGCGTATTATCGAAACATGGCAGCTGTATAAATATATTATTAATTAATTAGTTACTTTACAGTGAAGAAAAACCTCAAGAAAGAAATCTGCTAATTGAAAAAGTTTGAATTCGATTCGAACTTACGGCTAGCACAACAGGCCAGAATTGCACTGGCATACTTTCCCATATTTTACATGTTAGTATGTTGTTATGGCTTAATCTTTCTAATAGAAAAGACGTCAATAAATGATCACATCTTAGGCCGCATTGTCGCTTGACATCAAACGAGGTGGCGGTCAAGTGAAACCTATTTATGTTACAACAAGAGTATAAACGGTTCTTGTTTATAACCCCCAACCAAAACGGGGTGTTTTAAGTTTGATGTCGATGTCTGTCTGTCTGAGGCGTACGATTTCGATGCGGTTTTTTTATTTCAAGGTTAATTGCCGTGCTTAGCTATGTTTAGTTACTATCAATTCAAGATGGCCGCCTCCCGGCACCTCCACAAAATGGTGGGCAAAATATTTCTTCCCAACCTCCCTCAATATGGGTATCAAATGAAAGAGATTAACCAGTAGAATAATATACACTATGACAAATTTTAAATCCATCTTGGCTTTAAATTATAAATTTTTATTTGCCGCCACCACAAAATGGCGAAATATATTTATTTTATCACTACTCCCTCAATATAGATCTCAAATGAAAGGGCTAGACTAGAAGAATGTTGGACAGATTACAAATCCGAGGTAGTCGGGGGTAAATCAATAATTTTAATTTTGTTCTTGTATCTCACCTTTTAGACACCTCATCATGAATCCAAACGGCAGTATAGGGTCCATGAGACACAGCATCCTGGCCGGGCTGGGTACGAAGCTGACGTTGAGAGGAGCGTACGCTAGGAACATCCCCTCGGGTGCTCGGAGACCAGCGCTCACTACCTTGAGAGTGCATGCCGCCACTAGGTTCGCTCCGGCTGAGTCGCCCGCAAACACAATACGTTTACCTGCAACGTACTTGTTTCTTGAGGGCAAATACACAAATAGAATATTCTGATGTACCACTGTAAGGTTAATGTATCATTATTTTAGTAGCACGTGGTTGACATATAGGTACACAAATACATCATTCAACTTAGCATCACTTTTAATACTTTCATCATATAAGAACGTTTGTCCTTATTACAGAAGTGATTACGAAGGCTGTGGAATGCGGTTCCTAAATGGATTGTCCGATTACAATTTTGGCGTCTTCGAGTCTAGATTGAATCAGTTTCTTCTAGGTAAACACGCCCCATCGTAGACTGCATCGTCGCTTAACATCAGGCGAGATGGAGGACAAACAGACTTTTAATTGTTAAAAAAAGACATCAAACGAAAAAAATATGAAAATCTGAGGAGACACTTGGAGCAGTTTGAAGAATACGAGTATGCCCATTTCAATTTACTTTTACATCTGTACCAATTAATAAAATATACCACCAAGTTTCTAATAAAATTTATCTGACAGCAACATTAACACAATATAACCGATAACAACAATATAACTTATGTTGTGTAATAAATAAATAATATAAATATTGGTTCACACATAACATCTCAGCCCAAACTAAGCAAAGCTTGTACTATGGCGGCCAGATAGCGGATATATTGCTTACATATTATATAGTTAGAAATACATACTTATTATACATAGCAACATCCAGACACTATTTGCACTGGGTGGGAATCGAATCCACGACCTCCGGCTTCGCAGGCAGAGTTACTACCCACTAAGCCACGAAGCCAGCCATGGAAAGCTTAATAGTGGATAGCTTACCAGTGGTCCCAATTTCTTTGAAATGATCCAACATCCAACAGTACGCATAGAACACTTCCTCGAGAGCCCTCGGGAAGGGAGCTTGTGGCGCGAGACTGTAGTCC
The DNA here is from genome assembly GCA_017562165.1 of Ectropis grisescens. Classification (NCBI taxonomy): domain Eukaryota; kingdom Metazoa; phylum Arthropoda; class Insecta; order Lepidoptera; family Geometridae; genus Ectropis; species Ectropis grisescens. The sequence continues at coordinate 9,120,759 of CM029784.1, read as the reverse complement.
ACAGAGAGTATTGGGACGTTAAGTTTGGCCGCCCAGTCCCGAAGGTACGTCTCGTGGGATTTCGAGCTTTGAGCCACGAAGCCGCCGCCATGGCAGTGGAATATCACTCCGTCTGAGGGTGGCAGCGAGGATGAACCTTCACCTGCCTGGGGGAAGAAATAAATATTTGTGCGGACATTTCACACACAACACCATCTAACCAAAGCTTGTAAGTACTATGGAATATAGATAGATAGAAAGTTCTAGGTTTAGTAATTACTAGCAGCGCCCCACGGTTTCACTCGAGTAGTTATTTTCCCGGGCTTTTTTCTTTTTTTTGTTGTTCCACCTGTACTTCCCCCAGCACAAGCCAGGGACATTTAGACCGCAGGCCCGTGAACAAAATTTATGGGTCATCTGATACGGCAGGAGACCTATGTAGGATGATAGAAGGGTATAAAGTAATAAGATTGAGCACTATGCCGTCACTTGTAAGCTGTCCAACTGAGTGCTGTTGAAGAGGGGGGTTCAAAACCTCGATCATTTCTCGTTATCGCATGATTTTTGTACGGCGTTGCGGAATAATAGATTAGAAGAGGTATTGAAACTATAAACATTATATTTTAAAAATTCTTATTGTTACTTTGTGAAAAAAATTCATGATTTTCCGACGATTTACAGAGTAAGTTTGGTCATTTGATTATGTTCGGCTTTGGTTCCATACAGTTTCAATACCTCTTCTAATACATTATTTCGCAATGCCGTACAAAAATCATGCGACAAGGAGAAATGATCGAAGTTTAGAACCCCCCTCTTCAACTGCATTCAGTTGGACAGCTTACAAGTGACGGCATAGTGCTCAATCTTATTACTTTATACCCTTCTATCATCCTACATAGGTCTCCTGCTGTATGAGATGACCCATACATTTTGTTCACGGGCCTGCAGTCTAATTGTCAAGATGAACATTAGCAGAAGCAGTTTTCTGTTTGTTACACAGATCGGCCAGATATTTAGATCTGCCTTATGTAATACGCAAGTAAATAAAAAATAATGGGCATGACATCTTAAGCATTTCATACATTTCTATTAGGATCAGGTTTATACTGCATTTCTTTTTTCTTTAAATTTTTTTCTTTTCTTTTATCCCCCTTTTAATTACGTTTTTTTTTTATTTTTTTTTCCAGGCTTAAAAGTAGCCTAGATATAGCCAATAAGATATTATGTTATGTAAATATATAGATATTTGTGTACCAAATTTCAACCCGATTCGTTCAGACGTTTCGACGCGATTTAGCAACAAAGAAGTAGAGTAGAATAAAACTACTATATTATGCGATTACCGCAAAATGCATCTAAGACTAAGAACTCATGGAGCGATTATCACTCGCGACCGTCGTTTTATTTCAAAACTTACGTGACCGCTTATTTTCACGGTTCCGCAGCAGCTGCGTAACCGAGTCTGCGAGCGACCGCGTCCCGCACGGGAGCCGCCCACGCGGGGCGTACAACTCATCGTGGGTTGTGCTTTTTATTTACAAACCTATATATCTACATTCTACAGAAGCTGCGGGCCCGCATGAGTTCTTAGGCTAAGGCTACAATATTTATGTGGTTCATTACGATTTAAGTTTCAGCCGCATCCGGCGGCCTTCTTCAAGGAGAGTGCACGCACGTGACCGCTGCCAAAGTCGGACTGAACCGACCATATCATACGTGAGTGACTAGTACACCAATTTAAAAAATGGCAGTCATAGGAACTGCCGATAGAAGTGAAAACTTGTAACTCAGAATTTGATAGCTTACTTTGAAAACTACGCGGTTGAAACCGGAGAGTGTGGCCATACATGGCTATCTAGAAATGCGTAAGCCAATGGAAAATGCTGACGCATTTCTAGATGGCCAATGGCCATGGTTCTGAGTTTACCCGAAAGTATCTTATCATACCCGAGCGTGACGCTAGAATTCATTCAATTCACAGACCACGAAAAATCCGTTGAGGCGCGCCAAAAAAGTTTTCAGTTCAAAAACTTAACGAAAACTGGTTCAAAATTTCACTTATACAAGAATTTGTGCACTAACCATACCACACCTCTTGTTGACACTGATGAGCCGCACATTGAGCGGCTGCAGCCCTATGTGGACGGTCGGCGGCAGCACGGTGATCTCCTTGCCTTCCTTCGTGGTCACCGTCAGGGGCTCCGGGGGGATTGTGATGATCTTATTCACTGCCACCGTGGAAGACATCAGGCTTGGCACTCGTTTCATGATTTCTGGAGAATATAATAATCATTTATCATCTAGCCGTCCGCCCCGGCTTCGCCCGTACATATAGCCTCAGAAAGCTCAGAGAAATCACATACATATCTAACGGAGAAAGAATTTATGAAATAGGTCCCGTAGTTTCTGAGATTAGCGCGTTCAAACAAACAAATTCTTCAGCTTTACAATATTAGTATAGATACGCACTATCAGGCACTATGGGACTAAACAATAAAAATGGAATGTCGACCAAATTCCTTTAAATAAAAAAATACTTTTTAAAAGTACACGCTGATCCTACTGATATTATAAATGTCAATGTTTGGATATTTGGATGTGTGTTGCTCAAATCATGAATAAGTATCTGAACGGATCGGGTTGACATATAACACAGCTAGATTATAGTCTAGAATAATGCATAGCCTACTTTTTATCCCGAAAAAAACAATGGTAACGGGAACTACGCAGATAAAACCGCGGGGCACTGCTAGTATTTTTAACAAATGAAAATAATTTGGAACTCGTCATTTGTGTAAAAACATTAACATTTCATATGGAAACTAACGAGGTTGTAATTCAGCGTGGTAATGCCGCCAGCATGCTGGGTACGCTTCCGATTGGTAGTGGGCTTGAACATCTTGATTATCTATAGACCTACAGTGGTCTATAGATAATTCAGGTGTGCTTAGTGTAAGTAGTTAGTTAGGTTTGTAGTGTATGTAGTTCTCATTGTATTTTAGTTTTGTTAATAAAGGCTCTACCCAGATAAAAAACGAGGTTGTTATACATATTTAATTAAGTCACGGATTATCACACGTGAGTTAGCCGTCACTTAATGAAATATGATTAACATTTCGATTAACCATTCTTTATTATATTTAACACTCGCAGAGCTCCGTGGTTTTACACGCGCCGTTCTCATTCCCGTTATTTTCCCACTATAAAAATTCTATGTGTTATTCCAGACTGTAATCTGCCTGTGTTCCGAATTTCAACTCGATCTGTTCAGAAGGTCCGACGTGATGGAGCGACAAACATACAAACTCTTGCGATTTATAATATTGTTGCGATTTTTGTTGCCCACAACTTGGTCCGCTTTGAGTTTAGTAAATCATTATCTTCTAAGAAACTTCGCATTTTATGGATAATAAGTACTAAAATACCATACTAAGATACCAAGAGATAGTGTGCTATGTTACTTCAGACTTACAAAGTTTCAAATTCCAGGCCAATACGTTGGGTTCTTCCGAAATGGACGAGCATAACATTTCTCAACTTTCAGACTTATTTTTACATAACCAAAAATAGAAAAAAAATATGATATATCTGACGGCACACCACTTCAATTGCCCTTTTCGCTATCGGACTGCCAGCTCGAAAAGGCGACATCGTACAAGCTTTGCTTAGTTTGGGGTCAGATGGGGTTGTGTGTGAATTGTCCACCAATATTTATTTATTTATTTATCGTTTCATGGTTGACGTTCTAAAGACTCGAACGAGGAGGTTTTACTTCACTTTTGCGATAAGTAAGTACGTCCAGGTTTTTACAATGGTTTCAATCTTGGTGTCTTCTTCTAGGTAAGCACGCTCCTTCGTAGACCGCATCGTCGCTTAACAAAAGGCAAGTAGGCGGTAAACCTAGAATATTTAAAAAAATTGGAAGCCATAGGGACTGCCGAAAGCAGTGGAAACTCATAACACAGAATTTGATAGATCACTTTGGAAACTACACGGGTGAAACCGGAGGGCGTGGCCATGACCTTGACCATCTAGATCATCCGAATATTTCTTTCATTTACGAACGTGACACTTGAGCCCGATTCGCGGCCTACGGAAAATCTGTATGTGATGCGCTAAAAGAAATGTTTCACATTTTACATAAATACACGGGTAACTCACGTTTAATATAGTCAGTCCAGTCCGACTCAAGTTTCGATCGCGTCCGGCGATCTTTTACAAGTTTGCTTGCGTGCGCGCCGTGCGGCTGCCCGCAGTGCTAAACGAGCTGCAAACCCGCGCGCGCACTCTCCTTGAAAAAGATCGCCGGACGCGATCGAAACTTGAGTCGGACTGGACTGACTATATTAAACGTGAGTTACCCGCGTATTTATGTAAAATGTGTAATAACCACGTTAGTGTTCATACTGAAATGTTTCACTTCAAAAAATACGACAAATCTTACCGCTTTCAGCCAAAAACCAAAACGCCTTACAGAACTCGATGCTCGCTGATTGCGATATGTTCACTATCCTCCTGGCCCTCATCTCAGGGTCTATGAGATACTGGCCGCCAGTCCAAACGGAGCTGATCAGGTTTCCGTGACAGTAGTAGGCCTCCGAAAACCCCGCCATGCATATAGATATGCCTTTTAGTATTCCGCGCATCGACGGTAGGAACTGGAAGGAAAGTCGCGCTATATAAGGGCATGGAAGTGTGTCAAGACTTGTACACTGTCTAGTAACAATACAACGCAAAACTCCTTTGTTGACGTTATAATAATATAACTTATAGACAGACAGAGACACAGAAACACTTTACCTAGTGTAGTTGTTTGTATTGGTTTACAAGGCGATGTAGTTGATAAGTGAAACACTATTCAATATAAAATTAAACTTAGACACTGGACAGAATTTTATAATTTTTTGTAAAATCTATGTCGTCCAGTTGAGCTTTTTCGTTGATATTTCAAAGACCACCACACCTATTTCGATGATACGTATACTTAAGGAAACACATCTGAAGTCTAAAATCGTTAAAAAAATTATAATTGACGGAGCTATCGCATAACACACATACAAAAAAATAAAACATACAATTAAGTAAAGAAACTTTTTGGGCTTAACACAGTTTTTATTTTTAGTCTACCAGTACGTTTGCCATCCCACAGAAACGTATCTATTAACTCAGAACCTCCTCATTTTTTGAAGCCGGTAAAGGAATTACACATACCTGAAACCCAAGACACCGTCCATAGAAACAGTACTGGTTGATGGTGTCTGCCTGTGAGAACAACTCCTCGGGAGTGTGAGGTTCTGTTGGGAACAGCTCTCCTGACGGCGCCCACGACAGCAGGGTGTGCAAGTGATGGAGACACGTCCCTAGGGAAGCCAGGAGCTGACCGCACGACTCTACCTCTCTGGAACACACCCATGGATGTATGTTAGTTATCTACACGTCGCGCAAAAACTAAACTATAGGATTTGGATGAAACTTAACTTTTTTTGGTAGAAGAGGAAAATCTTATGGGTTCAAGTCATCGACATGCATAATGACGCGCGAAAAGCGAGCGTGCTAAAGTGAAAATTTCTTTTAGCGCGCCACAGACAGATTTTCCTTGGGCTGTGAATTGAATTCTAGCGTCACGATCGGGAATGATAAGAAATCTTCGGGTAAACTCGGGACCATGGCGTCCTATGTATACATTTTACGCATAGTTCGGGACAATGCGTCAACATTTCTAGATGGCCATGCTCATGGCCACGCCCTCCGGTTTCAGTCTGCTAATTTGTGTTGGCAATGTAATCTGCGTCTTAATTTGCATGGCATAAAGCCCATATTTCAGTGTATTTAACCCCCGACCAAATGCAGGGGTGTTATAAGTTTGACGTCGATGTCTGTCTGTCTGTCTGTGGCACCGTAGATCTCAAACGGATGAGCCGATTTCGATGCGTTTTTTTTTTATTTCAAGGTTAATTGGTGGAAATAAATATTGGTGGACAATTCACACACAACACCATCTGACCCCAAACTAAGCAAAGCTTGTGTGATGGCAGCCAGATAGCTGATAAAATACTTATATAGTTTTAAATACATACTTAGTATACATAGAAACACCCAGACAGTGCAAACATTTGAATTCATCACACAAATATTTGCACTGGGTGGGGATCGAACCCACGACCCTCGGCTTCGCAGGCAGAGCTACTACCAACTAAGCCACTAGGCCAGTCAATGTCCATGCGGATGTTCTTAGCTATGTTTGGTTAACCTCGATTCAAGATGGCCGCCTCCACAAAATGGTAGACAAAATATTTCTACACAACCTACCTCAATATGGGTGTCAAATGAAAGGGCTTGAGTAGTAAAATACTATACACTGTAACAAATATCAAATACAAGATGGCCGCTACCACAAAATGGCGAATTATATTTTTTACTACTACCTCAATATGGGTATCAAACGAAAGGACTTGACTAGTAGAATACTTTGCACTATGACAAATTTCGAATCCAAGAGAGCCGCTACCACAAAATGGCGAAATGCATTTCTTTTTTCACAACTCCCTTAATATGGGTAACAAATGAAATGGCTTGACTAGTAGAATGTTGTACAGATAACAAATCCGAGGTAGTCGAGGATTAATCAAAATTTTTAATTTTGTTCTTGTTTGTTTGTTAGGTGGTAGGCGAGTCGTATAAGTTAGCGCAGACCTTAAAAGTCCCGCTTCGCTGCTCCACCGCCGCTCCGCCGCTACTTTGGCATGTCGATGACGCGACCCATAACATTTTTCCTATCAAAAAGCGTTCAACGCGGTAAACGTTTCTACATACTTTAAAGAGAGAACATAATTGTCAGCAAAATGTCTGCCAGTTAAATTAAAATAAATGTTTAGCGCATATTTCACACGCTATGCAAATTAGAGGAACAATTCAGTCGACTCCGCCAATTAAACGGAGCGGGAGTGCCAATTGTTTCCTTGTTGTTTTGCATATCTATTATACCTACCTATTATATGTATATTACGTACGAATTAAAATACATGATACATCAATCAATACATTTGTTTGTTTTCATGTTGTTTTGTTTATATGTGAGGTAATCTAAGGAAACTATAAAAACTGTTATTGTTAGAAAGGTCCAGTCTAGCGTAGCGACTCTGAACCCAGTCGGATTGATCTCGACACGGAATCAAACATCGTCGGTCGGTCTTATCCGGACATAGACTGATCTGCATGATCTAATACCACCTTGCCCTTTATTCTATCGTACTTCTCGTAACTCGAAGAGGCGGCACCGTTTCATGGTGGGTATTCCAAAGACACGGACGAAGAGGTTTGACTCTACGTTTGTGATAAGAACGTCTAGGCTGTGGAATGAGTTGCCTGAGTGGGTTTTTTCCCGATAGTTATAATCTTGGTGTCTTCAACTCTTCAAATCGAGAGTGAATCGGTTTTTTCTAGGTAAACACGCTCCATCGTAGACCTCATCGCTTAACATCAGGTGAGATGGCGGTCAAGTGTAAGCCTATAAAAGTAAAAATAAAAATAGACAAGAATTGTCTTGCTGAATTTGAATCGTTCAGAGTCAGTACCTAGATGTTCATAAGCTCTAATAAATAAATCTGACCCCTCGTGATTTTACCCACGTATTTCTCGTTCCTTCTCTTTGACAGAGTCCCAGGAGTGGGAACATAAGGCAGGACGCAAAAGTGGATAGATACTTTTGTGTCCTGTGTACATGCTAGGTATCTATTAATATGTATTTGTATTGTATATAACTAGTATGAAATCATCCACTCTCTATGGAAACGGGCGAATGTGTCCGATTATCGCTACAGGACACAGCAACTATATGGTTCCCTGTAGTGTGCCGTATCGGCTGCAAAAAGTGTTTACGTTTGCGCAGCGCCTAAGTGCAATATTTATAGTTTCTGCCTGTAACAATATGATTTCGCCTTTTTTGCAATTCAGCAGTACAGACCTACCATTTTTTGTAGATCTACAGGTGCAGTGTGATCTTCATTTTAACAGTTACTAGCAGCGCCCCGTGGGTTCGCCCGCAGTAGTTGCAGTTCCCGTTATTTTTCCGCGATAAAAAAATATGCCTATGTGCTTTTCCAGACTATAATTTAGCTGTGTTTCAATTTTCAACCCGACCCCCTAAGCCGTTCCAATATGATTGAACAACAAACATCCTAAAATATAAACCTTCATACTTATAGTATGAGAAGGATTACCACCGTTGTTTTCTATAAGTTCTTCAGTCGCGGTCGACAAAACAAGGCGATGACGGTTCTATTCCGAGTTTAACTTCAACAACACGTTTGTGTAATAATGGATTCTGCCAATCCCCATGATTTAGATATTGGACACGCTTCAGCAGTCATGTGGCATTGAACATAGGTAAACTAAGAATTTCGAATAATATTCAATGGAAAACTGTGTCGTCACAAGCCATTTCAAATATTATTAACCTTGACAGAAAATATAAGTCCGAGAACTTGTATTTCTGTTGGAACTTTGTAGTAATAACATGAAAGTATGAACATATACTGTGAAAAAAAATCCGATATCACAATATTTTTTTACTCTTTTTTTAGAGGTCTTATATTGATTAAGGACAATCTAGCACTGCGAACTTTGTTAAAGTTGTTTCAAAAATGTACGAACATTTTGCGGTATAAAATTATCTACTTTACAGGAAATAAAATACTCCAAATAAGGAAAATATGAACTAGCTATACAGTCTGATTAGGATTAGTGTGTCTCTTTGTCAAACCAATTAATTATATTTACTTATGACAAGTTTTTATGATAGCAACTGAAGTGTGATGCCCTGATGCCCTATGATTACAAGAACATTATTGTATTCGACATCAGAATTCGGACTGCGTTGATAAACCGCATTTTTTATGAAGCGATTAATGCGATAACAGGGTTTGCTTCTGTCTAACACAAATCTAAATAATTATGCGTACGTCCTTGAGAGCACGTAGTATCTTTAGGTATCCGTTTGATTTTATGCCAATTGGGTCAAAGAAGATATCTTGCTGACATTCTTTTAATTTAACGTCAATTTAATGACGCAAAATTAAAAAATGTGAATCTACGATTACACTGAATTCCGGAGAGGCAGTAGGCCTTATTCTGCCAACCCACACAAATCTTGTCTTTCCCGAGTTGTATAGAGTGATTGGTGGATTTGTTGTTAATTATTTCCTTGTGGCTCAAATAAAAAAAATAAAAAAGGCTTGACTAGTAGAATAATAATTATACACCATGCCAAACTTAATATCCAATACGGCCGAGAGCAACTCATTTTCTTAAAATTTTTCGTGTATTCGAGAGTCCCGAGTGTATTTTCGATATTTCCGTGTTCATCATATTTACATATTTTCCTATTATAAAGTCCAGCGCCATTTCGATCCCATATCCTAAACGCTTTGCTATTGCTTTTTCTCTATAATTTTAAGCGAATATAATGAGAAGGCGAGATCAAAACCATGACCGTTTCAGTTAGGAAATGCTCGGTTTTATCGGTATGCAAAAGGGATTTTCGGAAGGCTCGCTTTTACCATATTATAAAGTTTGTCTCCTGGGTTTTGTTGCGTGAATATCGGACTTCTTGAGGGATCAATCTATACGAGTCGTCATTGATGGATGCTCGTCGGATCAATTGGCTATCAATGCCGGAGTCCCTCAAGGTTACCGACTATTTAAATATACCCTAAGTATATAGATATTATTAACTATTCTATGCCACAAAGTTATTTTTAAAATTCTGCTTTGCTTAGACGAATAATAACACCAAACATAACTGCAGCTGCGGGGCATCTGGTCGCAACATTGTAAGGATTACACATTGACCTATCTAGAAACATAGATTAGATTTACTAACATATGTATTTGATAAAAGGGATTTGAAGAACACAACAGACTATTAAAGATCCTAACATACTTGATTTTTGTTTTTGTCTTATTTGTTTTCTTTAAGATAGATTGTGTAATCAGAGACGGTGCAGTCTGCCTCGGGAAGTACCACACCATTGTCAGAAATTCTATGGCTACGCAAAACTGTACAAACATCACTGTTCCGGTTGGAAGGGCAATGTTTCAGGATAAAATACAAAATTAGACGACAGAGATAAATCCCCCTTTATCTCTGGGTGACGAGTGCGGTGCAGTGCTAGGTACTGATTTGGACTCCTCATGTTACAATAGTTGTTTAGATTTATCTGGAAATTTTGCCTTTCAAACTAGAACACCGTAATGTTTGACAATATAATAACTGGCAAAGGTGTGGTCCTTACCCAAGTGAACTCTGCAATGAGTCCTACCACAACAAAAGAAAGCTTAAGTATCTAATTAAGAGCACAGAAAAGTTTGTAAAACTCATAAATTTAAAAATCTTGACTTCACTCACTTGACAAAATGTCCTTTTCTGAATAGTAGAGCATCTCTCCCAGTGCACACTTGTCGACTTAGCTTCAGCCCATGCAAAACACATGAGTCCACAACTGATACAAATGATCTATAACCATTTCCTGGGGATTTTGCGTCAAAGTCATACGATGGGGCAACCTGAAAGGAATATAAATTTGAGGAAAAACATTTTCATGGTAAATTTTAAGATATACCACGTAAGGACGTCTACTATCTTTCTACGAAAAACGTAATTTCGTAATAAACTCCCGACTTTCTTACTCCGTTTATACTTCGATCCGTCGTTTCGTCCGTTTTAGAGTAGGCTTAGAACATTTAAACGTCAAACAATGTTCGATAGGACGAAACCAAGTAGAACCGAATTAGGAAAGTCACGAGTTTATTTCGAAATTATGGTTTTCGAATAAAGAAAGTATACGTCCAATTCAATTATTATCACCATCATTAATGTCTTATAAGCACACTACAGGGTAATAAACCCCCTGTTACTTTTATCAAACAAAGTACCTAACATTTAGACAAAGTTTGATGATGTTAACCAAATTAATATATTAAGTGATCCCTGAGCTGAGTGCTATATTGTATACCATGGGCAAAACCGTGCGGACCGCTAGAGTTAAATATTATTTAAACATTTTAAACTTACCTAATTATGTACAAAAAAAAATGTAGATTGCAGTCTTCCAAAAGGCATTGCATAGTCTTCCAAAAGGCATTGCATTGTTTTTAAAAATAACAAGACTTCAGTTCATTATCATGAACTTAATTTATTATTGTAATCATGATTTGAATTAAAACAGTTTTTTTTGTGAGAAAAACATATATAATATGCAACATTAAATACATTTTGTAAAATGCTGCACTTGTAATGGCTATTATGATGATCAATAACTGTTTGCCAAATGTGTCACTGAAGTGAAACATGCAAATATCTTTTCAGCAATCTGAACTATACCTCTCTTGTATTTCTATAGTTCAGTTTCTCCACAATCCACAGTTAACGATTACTATGAACTAGATTTGTTGAAGTAATAACAGTAGAAACTCTTTGTTTTGTAGTAATGATGCAAAATTTGTGAGTATCTTTTTGTACAGATTATACCAGCGTACTTGAAACTCAAGCTTTGGATTTACTTTACTGTTTAGATTTGTTTGTTACAACCTCTGTATTTGATTAAAAATTATTAGCATAAGTAGTCCACTAAATGATCTCACTTCTGGGACTCGGGGCCTACTCTCGCAAGGAAAGAGTGAAGACCATAATCCACCACATTGGCCAAGTGCGGGTTGGAGGATGACCCAAGATTCTAGGTACATGTCCCCGTTTTTAAGTTAGCGGCATTACGCACATGACTTCGAAAAGCCAGTGGTGCGCGTGGTGGGATTTGAGCCCAGGGGCTCTGGATCGGCAGTCGCCGTTGTCCCGACTAGACCGTAACTTTCATAAAATTATTACATCATATTTTTTTAATGTTGATGTGTGCAATAGATGATTTTAGCTACAGAAGCGTGTCGCTTCTTTGCTCTCGCACTCGCAGCGGCGACGATCGGCCAATTGGAGTAGACGCTCTCGACTTAGCTCATTCGCGACTAACTAATTTCTTGATCAATATGATTTGTTTTGTTAAATCTACCTTCAACATTTTTCAGGGTAGATCATAGAATTTTTTTTTTTTAACTGGAATAGGTTCGCACTTGACCACCATCTCGCCTGATAATGCCCAAAAATCGGGTCTACACAAGAAAAGTAAGGAAAATCATAGTGACCCATATTGGATTGGCTTAGTCCGTTCGAAATTACTATCAGTTGGCAAGGTCAACCGCTAATGCGGTGCCAATAAAAAAAAAAATGCCAAAAAAATTATGATGACGTGTGTGGTCCTTCACTGTACGTGTACTTACTCCACGACATTAAAGTGTTGTTTGGAGAAATTCAGTATATAATTCTTACGCCGACGCGTTTTGCCTAACATGAAATGTTTGTTAGCAGGTTATCGATCGAGGCGTTATTAATCTATGGGTAGATTTAGTATTTTTTTATCATATATGAGAAGTCTTAGCATCCGCTAGCCCATATGGGTTCCACGCCGATATCCGGGTTAAACATTTTAAAATTGAACTAGTGAAGAGCTTAATACAACTAAAGTAGGCCATTTGAAGGATCTAGTAGTAGTAGTAGTAGTACAATGTATAATAATATATTTCATTTTTACAGGGAATTATTAACATGTCAGATAATACATTAAGGATGATAAAATTGTGACACATTGCATTTATCTCATATCCTACTACTTATTACAATAGGTCAAAAGGTCTTCAAGTGGTTAACTATTTGACTAAATAACTTATTAGGCACATTGTGTTTTGACATGTTAGGTAGGTTAGGTAAGGTATCTTGAAAATAGACAGTCTCATCTGAATCGGGGACTAAATTATCCAAGATCAATAACGAAAACTCAGGAGTTGGCAGTGCAACTTATCCTCGGGACTCAGTGTGATTCAGCATAATAATAGATCAACTTTAGTGCTTGCATCTTTGCTATTAGTTTCTGGAAACCGCAAAGCCCAGGATACATCTCTTTGAGATGTTTTGGTACATAATAGCCAGTGATGCTGTATATGGTCTGACAAACAAGAAATATAGTGTAGATTCATATTTTCAGTATCTTATGTGTCTTTATTACACTGTAGCAAATGTGGTCACTAAAAAGTCACAAAATAATGAAGTAGTAAAATACAGTCTAAGCATACATAGTTTTGTATTAAGGATTCAAAGTTTTTATTTTATTTACTATAATATTTTGTCTTGCTCTTGCTCAGATGTGTAGGTGGGACCCGAAACTATGATAGTACTAATTATTGTTTGTATTGCAGTGTTTTTTCTTTGTATTTCACTCTTGCTAATAAAGCCCCATTTCAAATAAATGACAGACGAATTGAATAAGCTGTTATATTTAAATCGAATAGTGTTGAAAGTAATTTCAAATAATAAGTAACTGTCTCTTAAGCTTTTTTAAACCTTTTATTATTCAAATTGTTGTTGTTGTTACAAATTAACTATGGTGACAAAACATCCTAAGGCAACCTGTTCCAATTTGTATTTAAAAATAAACTCTTGGATGAGATTATGATAGTACAATCACAGATTTACAGGGCTTAGAGATATAACATCTTAGATCTCTGGGTGATGACCGCAGTGCAGTGCTAGGTAATGACTTGGACTCTTCATGTTCCAATAGCTGCGTGTCACTGTGCTGTTATGTGGCAGGCATGTTGCTTACCATCAGGCACATGTCCTGGTCGTCTCGTCACTTCTTATTAAAAAAAAAATGCATATCACACCATACATGTTTTATTAATTTTATAACAACACATGAAATTTATGTTTTTTTACATGATATGAAAGAAGATAAACTAAAAAAAAATTACAATACCAAATTTTAATTTGTATTGTATATTTAAGAATGTATTTTGATTGGGTACATATGACAATTACTTGTTATGAATATATTTTTTTAATGTAATTTTAATTAATTGTCATCATAGTCATCAGTTTGTAGTACATACAAGATACAAGTAAGAACTAAGTACTTTATTATGAAAAAAAATCTCAATCTCAGTTTATGATTTGACTGTTTTTTTTATTTTAATCAAATAGGAAATATAATTATTATTCACATTCCAAACAGAACATATCCTACTAATAATACTAATAAATAGGTATTGATGGTTTTGATGTTTTTTTTTTTTAATCATTTACCTGATAGTAGTTGTTCTGACACAGGTGGTTGTAATTAAAACGCAATCATTATGTACATTGCCACTCATTAGTGTGATTATAACTTAAAATAAAATTAAAAGAAAATACGAAATATTCACATACCTTTCGGACATGGTCCACCAAAGGCCAGACGGTATCTATGTGGTCTATTAGAGTCATGAAACCCTGGTATAACCTCTGACCGTTTTCAGTATCATCAGGTCGGAAGTACGTCGCGTTGTTTTGGCATGAATCTTTTAGTGCCTCATACATCGCGTAAGTCGACGGAGACCCTTCCTGTGACTCCTCACAGCACAGCGAAGCCTTAGCGGGTGACTCCGTGAAACTCATCTTCATAGAAAAATTACGCGAAGCAAATCGAACGCCGCGACTAATCAATTTTAGTCTCATCTGCAAAGGTTTTATCATAAACATCTGATACACAGCAACTATTATTCAACAAACGAGAAACTACAGACCAATCAGAAAAATATTTACAAATAACTTCGGGGATTAATAATTTTGTCATGGGACCATTTTTACGGTTATGGTGTTCAGGGATCAATTTACCATCGATCTTTTCTGAATAACTTTTAAATTGATTAGTAAATGTGACCGTTCGTCCAGTATCAGACAATTTTATCGAACGAGTGATTGTTCATTGTTCAAAATCAAAATGGAAATAGATGTCTTGACATTGACATTAGTATGAACGATGTACAAATTGTAGATGACAACGATGACAATGAATGGCGCTTTGACGTACGCGTCGTCCGTTTTTTCTTCAATAGATTATAATACATATATTATGAGGTTTTCTATATAAAAGCCACAAACTTGCCTTAAACCATAAGTTGAAGTTGAACGATGACAATGACAACTTACAAAATAATATCAATAACTGCCAATAACAGATCGTTTGTCAAATTAATAGAGTTCTAGAGTTTGTAGGTGTTGCTGGTACTGGAGATGAAATGAAACCACGTCACTGTATAAACTGCTGGTTATATATTGATCTTCTGTACAAGTGACGCGGGGCGAGAGACTAGCTCGTTCTCCGCTGTCATTCACTTATGTACTACATCAGTCACGTACAAATACGTGCTCCTACATACACCCCCTTCTTAAAAAGAGGAGAAAAACATATAACAATCCAAAAAAACATTATTAACTCACAACTTGTTTACAATATCGAATTACGATAAACTTGTCTCCTGAACATATTTATGTTTCCTTGCTAACCTTGGCACAATGACTTCGAACCGTTTTGCTCACTCAGCGTTCTAGCTTGACCTATTGTTTAAAGCGAACTGGCATTTTTACAATTCTGCCATTTCCGTATCTTGGAACGCGGATGTAAATATGGTCGATTCTACGCGTGACAATGCATCAGCGATGTATCAGCATATGTGCTCCCATTACGTGACGTATATCACTTGCAACTTCACTAATAAACAATAACTGTGGGGCACGTCTCGGTACTTCCTTATTCAACTTTATTTTCTAACACATATATATGAGTGGTTTGTGGTCTGTAAAAACCGCAAAACCTCTACCTTCAATCAAATCTCTAAAATAAATTATACCCGAATAAATCGCCAAAAGTTCCTTGTCGTATGTACAGTACTTTTCTGGGATTCCGTAGGTTGTAATACCGCGCCTATACTAAGGTCTGACGCGTCTGTCATAAGAGTTAACTCTGCCCCTGGACTCGGGTGCGATAACGTGGCAGCATTTTGTAAGTTTTCCTTACTCCTTTCAAATGCTCTAATTGCCTCTTCAGTCCATACTATTCTACTCTTATCCTTTTTTGCACCGTGTAAATACTTATCTAAGATTTCTTGCACTTGTGCAGTGTTTGCTATGGGCGCTCTACAAAACTTTAACATACCCAAAAACCTGCGTAACCGCTCTACCGTCTTCGGTTTTGGATAGTCCTGAATAACCTTGACTTTATCAGGTAAAGGACTTAATCCATTTTCCGATACCTCGTAACCTAAAAAACTCTATTTTAATTTTCTCAAACACATTTTCCTATATTCATTGCCATTTTATAGATTTGAAACTGCTCCTAGTTTTCCGCTTGCTTCTTGCTCTACGCACATGGCTGCTCGCAACGCGTAGTATTTTCCTTGAACTGGAAATGGAACCTGCACAGCCAATCTGGATCACCTGGAGCTCTTCTCTTCCGCGAACCAGACCTATTCCCGTTCTATTTCTGCCGGCTCCTGCTTCTCCCGCGCTCTCGGCCTTGATCCTCGGTGCGTAATGAGGCCACTTCTAAAGCGAGTTTCTTCATCTGGTCTTCATTCTCGACGCTCCCGAATACAGCAGCAATGTCGTAGGCGGAGGTGTTCTCTACGATCATGTTCACCATACTTGTCAAACTGTCCAGCGCCTGGTCTTGACATACCGCAATAACTGTTCTGACGGAGGCTGGCATCCTGGATAGCCACAAGCTTTTTATCGTCTGCTCCGAAACCTGCGCTGTTCGTCCCAACTCTCTCATACGCCGAAGCAGATGCGTAGGCTTCTGCGAACCCAGTTCTAGCTCTGACATGAGCTTCTGGAACTGTCGCTCAGCACTCTCCTCGTAAACTTGCAGCAACCGGTCCTTCAGCGCCGTATACTTGTTGTTTTCCGGCGGCGCTGTCAACAGGTCACTCACCTGTCGAATTGAGTCTCTCCCCATTTTTGAGATGTTAAATCTTGTCTCATCTCCTTGTTTCCGCGGTGTCATTACTGCTTCAAACTGGGCAAACCATAACCGCGGCATGTCAACCCAAAAATCAGGAAGTCTCGTTGACACACCTATAGCGGCCAGGGTCAAATCATCGGAATGTGTCCGCTCATCATTCTTGCCTTGCTGACCCGCTTGCCCACTTACTGACGTCGTTTGCGGAAACATTGTTGGAAGTATACAAAAATTACGCAGCAACACCAAAAAAATATTCTGAATCTTCACTGTTCAATTTTCTGTCGGGGTCACCACTGTAGACCCTCTGTAGATCACGTCGGGAACAGGAGATCATGAGTTCGAATCACGTCAGGAACAGGAGATCACGAGTTCGAATCACGTCGGGAACAGGAGATCACGAGTTCGAATCACGTCGGGAACACCACTGTAGGTGTTGCTGGTACTGGAGATGAAATGAAACCACGTCACTGTATAAACTGCTGGCTATATTGATCTTAACTTTACAAGTGACGCGGGGCGAGAGACTCGCTCGCTCTCCGCTGTCCTCCACTTATGTACTACATCAGTCACGTACAAATACGTGCTCCTACAAGTTCATGCTACGGATGCTAAGACTCAAAGAAGTTGGAAACTGCGACTATAATGCTTCTCGTTCTTTCAATGAGCCGTTTTCCGACGAGACAAAAATAGTTCTAACGTACGCACTAGATGGCGATAGTGTGGATTCAAAAAGATTTGTCTCCACCATAGACTCTCAAAAGTGTAATTACTATGAAGCCCTCCCAATGTTCAGGGAAAAAGTGTAAATCTAAATTATTTGCGCTAACTAAAACTTTTGGAGGTTTCCCAAACACATCATTTATTTTAGATATATTATAATTTTCTTCTGAGCTCGGCTGATGTGTTTGGTTTGTTTACCTTCTATAAACCCTAAATACTCGAACAAAAAATTTATACTAAAATAATTTTTCTTCTTTTTAAGTGTCAAAATATTGGGAATAAAAATAGTCAATTAAATTGATAATGCAATAAAAATAGTTACTGATCACATTCGATTTAATAAAAATCTTTAAAACTCTCGGTGCAGAGACACAAACTAAGTAAAAGTAACAGATTAAAAAATATAAATGGCAACACTGATACGAAAATATTTATCTACGGACGAAGGACTGAAGGACTAGTATCCAATGTATCCATGGCCAAGAATAAATAAAAAAAATGTGTTGGGACATTAGTTACCAAACGACGAGTATAAAGAACCACTCCTTAAATTTTAGTGAACTATGCGAATCAGATCATCGATTATCTTGTTCCGTGACCATTATTTTTCGGCGATCCACTATTGTTCAGTAATGCCGCATGGTCAACTGACTAATTTAGTTCACTCTTACCCGAATTGTATGTCACGTGTTCAAAAATTTTATTAGACTTCGTATTTTGTAGTGAACATTTCTTTAGCATCGTTGTGATTTGAAAATCAATGAAACGAAAAAGCGACACTAAAAAGAAAGTTAAGCATGTCTAAAGTATCACTTCTACCACGTATTTTTTTCTAGATACAGATTGTCTAGACATTTTGAAGAAATAAAAACAAAGAAACGATAGATGGCGCTTATGTTACGTCTAACATTACTTAACATTTCTATCCAAATCTAAGGTTTTGACAATATTCGTATATTGAGATTGGTGAAATTTTTAAATCAGACAATTTATAGTTCTCTTGAATTTAATGCATGTACACAAAGCGTTTCCGATTTTACAGATGTTATTAAGCGATAGCAACCAACAACACAACAACAATAGCAAATAACAACAATCGTAGCAAAAGCAAGCAGCCCACTAATTGTTCCCACTGCTGGGACTCAGGGCCTTCTTTTGCAAAGAGAGAGTCCAGACCATAATCCATCACGCTGGTGCAGTATGGATTGGTGGATGACACAGTCATGACCTCGAAAAAATCTAGGTACCTGTCGGCTTCCTCACGAAGTTTTCCTTAACCGTTTTAAGTTAGCGGCATTACGCACATATTTTCGAAACGATAAGATCCCAATCGGCAGTTGCCATTCTCCCAACGAGACCAGCCAGAACTTTTCTCAATTCACGTGAAATTTTAGTATTTTACATAACATGAAATAGTTAAATATTGGAGCGCAGTATGAATTAAAAATTGCAATATTGTCCTCTAAATATCTGAAAACGACCGAACGAACGAAAGATAGGAGCGAACTAGTTCGACACAGGTATGCGAGCTCGGTTCAGTCAGTCCAGTCCCAGTAGTCCCTCACTATGTGGCATGTGGCTTTTGACATTGACATCGCAATCTAAAATTTACAAGCGCCTCCTATCGTCGTTTTTTGGAACCATTTTTTTTATCAATGTGGTGTTAGAAACTGCTTGGTTTCTATATACCTATTCAAACCTATATGCTAATTGTATAGACTGCCAGCTTCTAAGTTACTTTATTGTTATGTCATTTCTGTCACAGCTTACAATGTAAATGATCACGATGTAGAAAGCATGGACTAACTCGGTGGTGGATATAACCTCTACACGTGTTTGTTTATTTTATTGTGTTTGTGCATTATATATCCTTACTTATTGGGTGAGTCCCTTATATTTTAATAGATACTGGTAAGCCAAGGAAATGGAGAATATTTCTCCGTCTCCCGAGCCACCAGACCCTCCTGATCCTGTTAGTCTTATGGATTACTCTGACAGTGCAAATCCCCAGGGTAAAAAGAGGCATTTACCGTCTGAATTAGAACTACCCGCACTCACAAAAAGAACCGTGGCAAACCAGGAAACATCATCTGCGTCAGTACAATCCATTTACATTCATCCGGCAATGTCAATTGTCGGAATACAACAGTATGAGAATACAGACTCCGGTCCATATTTAGTGCATGTATCCAGATCTGAACCTGACCCAACCTTGGGTACAGTCATTAGGCCTATGAAATTTGGGAAATTCCTCCATACTAACAAAATAGAAAATGTCTGCCAAGATGGGATTAAGAAGCTAGGTAGGAATAAGATCTCGATCGAATTTACTAATGCAGCAGCCGCGAACAAGTTCATTATAAGTCCCATCTTGAATGCTGGTAAATATGAGGCCGTGATTCCAACATATAATGTTACCCGTATGGGCTTGGTCAGAGGAGTCCCCGTCGAATGGTCAATGGACGAATTTGTAAACTCCCTCCATGTTCCAGGCAACAGTTATGTACTAAAGGCTAGACGATTAAATAGAAAAAATAAGGTTGATAATGTTATAAATTGGGTACCTACACAAACCGTGGTTCTCATGTTTAGGACACAACAATTACCAACCAAAATATTTTCATTTTATTCATCACTGGCTGTCGAAACATACCAATACCCTACCATCCAGTGTATGAACTGCCTTAGGTTTGGTCACATCAAAAATCAATGTCGTTCCCAACCACGGTGCTTCCGCTGCACACAACCCCACAACGGAGACAACTGTGCTGTACAGGAATCAAACTCAACTTGCTTGTATTGCTCTGAACGCCACTTTTCCACCAATAGGGCTTGCCCAGAGCAAGACAGACAACGTAAAATAAAATGAAGATGTCCAGCGAAGGTATTTCATACCAAGAAGCTAGTAGCCAAACGCCTAAAGTAAGCAGAACGTTTAGCCAAGTCGCTGGTAATTTAACTATTCCCCAAACACAGGCCATACTCTCTCCTCTCACTGACTTACAACCTTCTCTCCTTACCCAAACTTCCCAATCACCCAGAAAAACTGTCTTCCTGAAACCTCGTCCAAAGCCACCTCTTGGAAAAAGTTATGACCAGGCAGCTCACCAGAATATTATTGCTCCCGCCCTCCTTCATTCCCTAACGGATATGCTCTTGAGAGAGCGCAACCCCAATCCCAGCACCCTAACCCTGACATCCATCAATTGCTTTCCCAACTCCTCACAATCACCATAAGCATGATTTCACAAAGTACCAACTCCCTACCGCCCAACGTCGCCCAAATGATCTCCCAACTCTCATCCTTTATAACTCACCATGGATCTATGTTCAATAATCCAATGGAACAGCAGGAGCCTCCGCCGGAAGCTTCCTGATCTCACCCATCTCATCAACAAGTACAGCCCTGTCTTGGTGGCCGTCTCGAGACATGGTTCGCCCCAGGAGCCCGTTACCGGGTCTCGGGATTTTCGTGTCTTCGGGACGACCGTCAAGATGGAACAGCTGGCTGTGCTATTTTTATCAAACAGTCTCAGACATTCTCCCAAATTCCCTCCCACCACATAGCTCAGAAATAAACGCCGTAGCTGTACGTGCATTCAACACCTCCTTCATATCCTTATATATCCCACATCCTTCCCCACATCTCATTTCAGACATCCTTTTAATCATATCCTCTGTCCCTTCTCCACTCGTAGTGATGGGGGATTTCAATGCCCACCACACTGCTTGGGGTTGCTATCACAGTGACACTTTTGGCCGTTTACTACTGGAAGCACTGGAAGATGTCAACCTTTGCATTGGAAATGATGGCACTCCCACTCGAAGAGTTTCCCCCACTCAAAACCCTAAATCTGCAGTTGATCTCACTCTCTGTTCCCTAGTCTCCTTCCTCCTTATCCTGGCAGGTCCTCCCCTTAGTAGAGGCAGTGATCATTTCCCAATACTATTGAATCTAGGTCTCAGGGTATCCCGTCCTCCCCCTCCTACACCTCTCCTTAAATATAGACTAACTGGAGCTAAATGGGACAAGTATTCCACATACCTTGAACAAAACATAACATCACTTCCTAACCCTAGTGAAGAAAGCCCATTGGTGTGTTATGAAAAACTAGTAGACATGATTATAGCATCTGCTGATGAGTCTATTCCACTCAAGAAACCTAAAAACAACCTTCTTTCCCCTCCTTGGTGGGATCCTGATTGCACAAAGGCGATCCTTGAACGCAAATCTTCAGAAACCAAGTACAACAAACATAATTATGACCTCTGAAAACTACCTCTCTTACAAAAGAATAGCTGCGAAATGCAGAAGACTACTCTCAAGAAAAAAAAAACAGGGTTGGATAAACTTCTGCCAAAGCCTGTCTCCAACAACTCCTTCAACTATAGTGTGGAAACAAATCCGCAGGTACAGAGGATCTTATAGCCACAATAACCCCACTTCCAACGATCCCGGTTCTTGGTTAGAAGCATTTGCGGACAAGCTGGCTCCTCCTTTTGTGCATCGGAATCCTAACATACCTATCCCTTTACACTCCCACTCATCTTCTCACTTCGACTCTCCTTTTTCAATTGAGGAACTGCACTTGGCTCTAGATGGGTTAACCGACTCTTCCCCGGGTTTAGACGGAATTCCTTACTCGTTCATCACAAAAGCCAACAACAACACCAAATTATACTTTTTGGCTTTAATTAATATGTTTTTCGATCAGGGATATATCCCTGAGTCTTGGAAGACTCAAATCATAGTCCCAATCCTTAAACCCGGTAAAGACCCTTCAGATCCTAATTCCCGCCGCCCAATCGCCCTCTCCTGCGTAGCTGCGAAGATTACAGAGGTTCTCATTAAAAACCGGCTGGAATGGTATATTGAAAACAACAGATTACTACCGGAATCCCAATTTGGTTTCAGAAAGGGAATGAGTACCTTAGATAATCTTAGTATACTGACAACTGATATCCGAATTGCCATAAAGGAAAAACAGCATGTAGCGGCAGTATTCTTGGATATAGCATCGGCCTACGATAATGTCCAGCTTCCGAAACTCAGGGACAAAATGTCACAGCTGAGTATTTCAGAGAAGATGGTACGCTTCATAAATTGTTTTTTAATGGAAAGAACCATTCTGATTAAAAATCAAAACGCTATGCTGGTATCCAGGAAAGTTTGGAAGGGTTTACCCTAGGGTTCAGTTTTGAGTCCTCCTTTATATGGCCTATACACTGCTGACCTGAACCTTGCTGTTAATCCGTTTTGTAGCATCCTTCAGTATGCCGATGACCTTGCACTCTACACCTCAGGCGGATCTATTGAGGAATCTAAAAACTCCCTCAACCTTGCCCTATTATATCTGGAAGACCACCTAAATGATATAGGCTTATCTATCTCTCCTACTAAAAGTAATGCCATTGTCTTCACCACCAAAAGAAATATCCCTAATCTTAACTTAAAATGTAACAATGAACCAATACCTCAAAAAAACTGCATAAAATTTTTAGGCCTATTGCTAGACACTAAACTCACTGGTGCCCCTCATTCCGATTACATAGCTTCTAAATGTGAACATGAACATCCTTCGTTCAAAAAAACATGAACATCCTTCGTTCTCTTTCGGGTGTATGGTGGGGCTCCCATCCATTCTCTCAGAAATTACTGTATAACTCAATCATTCGCAGTCATTTTGACTATGGAGCTTTCCTGCTAGAGCCTGGCAACAAATCTGCCTTAAGTAAACTAAGTTCAATTCAAGCGAAATGCCTCCGCATAGTCTTAGGAGCTATGAAAACGTCACCTAATAATGCTGTCCAGGTGGAATGCGGTGATCCTCCTTTGCACCTGCGAAGACAGTTCTTGGCAGATAGATTTTACAACAAATTGATCCAAAATGCTGACCATCCTCTACTACCTAAAATCCAGGAACTACACAGATTGACCTCACCTCACGAACTAAGGTTGCAAATAAACCTGCCATGTATACTTCGCAGCTATGTTAAACTCTCCCTTCTCCCATTCCCAGTACCAAACTTCCCTATTCACAACCAATTACCAAGCTATAACGTATCGGCCTTCTATTGTCCTAAATCTAGGCATTGATAAAGACACAGCAGACCCCAGCAAAACATTCTCAGAAATAATGGACACTAAATGGAATAACTGGCTTCCTGTATTTACTGACGCCTCCAAATTGTGTCAGGAAGGAGATGTGGGTGCTTCTGTCTGGATACCTATATACAGCATTGTTTTAAGTTACAAATGTCCCCCATTGACTTCAGTTTTCACAGGAGAAGCAATAGCTGTATTTGAAGCAATACGTTATGTCTCATCCCACTCGATACCAAAAACAATAATCCTTACCGACTCGCGAAGCTGTCTTCAAGCTATTTTGGCCAACCAATTTAAGGCTAGAACTAAATTCCCAATAATATTGAAAATTAAAGAAGAACTTCTTAAGTCTCATAATTTAGGCCTACATATAGTTCTGGCATGGATACCTGGACATGCGGGTATACCTGGTAATGAAAACGCCGATACTTACGCTAAGCAAGCCACTACTCTTGGTAACAAAGACCATTACCAGGTATACTCCCATGATCTTTCCTCTACATGCCAACCACAGCTCCTGGATGCCTGGAATATTGAGTGGCAGAAATCAAAACAATTTAAAGGGAGATTCTATGGCCAAATTCAACCTTCCATCCCCCCTAAGCCCTGGTTTTTTAAGTTCAAAAGATTCAATAAGCAAACTACGTCTACCATCTGTCGCCTAAGGTTGGGTTTTGTTTGTACTCCAGTGTTCCTTGCCAAAATAAGAGTACGCGATCATTCTCTGTGCGAGTGCGGGTTGGCTGAAGGTTCAACCGATCATATATTCTTTGACTGCTCCAAAAACCGTTTTTCCTTATATGATCTGATTCCCAATGACCTTCCCCGTCCCGTTTCCTTCTCCAACCTACTTCCACTAGTATACTCCCCCTTTGTGTATGCACTCAATAAGTTTATTGAAATTAATAATATCAAATTGTAATTATATAAGTAACTTAAATGCACTATGTTTTTATAGATATTATTATGATATTTACTATTTGTCTATGTTGTGACGTCATGTGTTTGTCCATTTCAGTAGTTAGAAACTAATTACTAACAAAAAGTATCAGTCTACCCCGAAAATCCGCCACCTTCAACGCTACGCTGCATTAACACTGAAACAACTACAGAAGAATGTGCCACTAACTGCACACAAGACGTTGGCGAAGTTGCGGCAAAGCTGCTTACAGAAGCCAAAGATAAAAGTTGAAGTTGAAGTTGATCACGATGTATTTTGTCGATTAAAACCATTATCCTAAAGGTTTTATCTTATTTATCAATTTAATCGACAAATGCTTATCAAATCTTCGCTATGGAAAAATATCTACATCCAGAGAAGTTGGATGTTGATCCTTCCGAGTGCTTCGCCTCGCAACAATGGGTACTGGAAACGAAGTTTCGAAATTTTCGTATCTTTTTTACGGAATAGAAGCAAAAGATAATACAATGCGGTTAAATTTACTGATAAATCACGTGTCATCGAAGATGTACTCGTTTATTAGCGAGTGTAATGACTACGAAACCGCCATGGCCACTCTGGAGAAAATTTATATCAAAACGACTAATATAATACTCGCTAGACATAATCTTGCAACACGTAAACAGAATTACGATGAAGATGTCGACGCATATTTAAGGTCATTAAATCAAATCGCCAAAAAAGTGTAATTTTATTAATGTGGACGCAGAAACTAATAAGAATGACTGTGTGAGAGATGCTTTTATAGCAGGACTCAGATCATCAAAAATTCGACAAAGATTGCTCGAGAATCTGACATTATCGCTTGATGAAGCTTACAGTCAAGCATTGTCACTGGAAATGGCCGAAACAAGCTCACAACTCTATAGTATTCAAGGTTCTAGTTCTATCATGAATTCCCCACGAACAGTCAGATAGTGCCTTAGCAGCGGCATCTACAAGAAAATGTTATTTTTGTGGTAGATCAGTGCATCGCAGGACAGATTGCCCTGCACTGAATGCTATATGTCAGATATGTGATAAAAAAGGGCATTATGCAAAAGTATGTCGAAGTAAACAAGACACTAGGCCATCATCTGCAGTGAAAAACGAAAAAAAAAGATATAAATAATCAATCTGCTAGTATTATTGCAGCTTCCGCAGATTCTCTAAAAAAAGCAATTGTGACTGCATACATTAAGGGGATTCACGCTCAAGCATTAATTGACACTGGTAGCACTATCAGTTTTATTGATGACGACTACTTTAAACTTTGTCACCTGAAAAAGAGAAACACTGTAACCAAACAATATCTATGGCATCAACTTCTCTAACTTATCAAGTAGAGGGACAGACCCACACTTCTATCAAAATAGGCGATCACAGTTACGAAAATCTAAACTTGCTAATAGTGAAAATCTTGTGTGCTGACCTTATAATTGGGCACGACGTCTTAAGAGAGCATTCCTCTCTTGAACTATTTTTTGGTGGACCAAAAACTCCTATTAAAGTTTGTGGTGTTGCAGCAGCCTCCGTACCTGCTGTTCCTCTATTTTCAAATGTCACACCTGACCACAAACCTATTGCCGTCAAATCTCGACGATACAGTGAAGACGATAAAAAGTTTATTGCTGAAGAAATAAAAAAACTGTTGGCAGACGGTGTAATAGAAGAAAGTAAATCTCCTTGGAGAGCTCAATTTCTGATTACAAAGAACGCAAATCACAAGAAACGCCTTGTTATTGATTACTCACGTACGATTAATAAGTATACGCAACTTGACATTTACCCACTACCGAATATGGAAGAAATGGTTGCTGAGATTTCTAAATTTACAGTATTTAGTGATTTACAAAATGCATATCACCAAGTTACAATTTTACCGCAAGAGCGATATTATATAGCTTTCGAAGCTATGGGAAACTTATATCAATTTTGTCGGATTTCATTTGGTGTAACTAATGGAGTGTCAAGTTTTCAAAGAACCATCGACTGGATAATTCGTCAAGAAGATTTACAAGAACAAAATTAAAAATTTTGATTAACCCCCGACTACCTTAGATTTGTTATCTGTAGAACATTCTACTAGTCAAGCCCTTTCATTTGATACCTATATTAAGGGAATTGTGAAAAAGGAAATGTAATTCGCCATTTTGTGGTAGCGGCCATCTTGGATTTGAAATTTGTCATAGTGCAAAGTATTCTACTAATCAAGCCCTTTCATTTGATACCCATGTTGAGGTAGTAGTGAAAAATATTATATAATTCGCCATTTTGTGGTGGCGGCCATCTTGGATTTTAAAGTTGTTATAGCGTTTAGTACTCTACTAGTCAAGCCCTTTCATTTGATACCCATATTGAGGTAGGTTGTGAAGAAATATATTGTCCGCCATTTTGTGGAGGCGGCCATTTTGAATCGATATTAACCAAACATAGCTAAGAACACCCGCACGGATATTAACTTTCAAATAAAAAAACCGCATCGAAATCGGCCCATCCGTTTGAGCTCTACGGTGCCACAGACAGACACACACACAGACAGACAGACAGACAGACAGACAGACAGACAGACCGACAGACAGACAGACAGACAGACATCGACGTCAAACTTATAACACCTCTTTTTTTGTCGGGGGTTAAAAAGAAGCTTACGCTATAGTGGAATCTCTCAAAAAGTGGCGCCATTATCTCATTGGCAAGCCATTCCGCTTAGTCACTGATCAGCGTTCTGTATCCTTCAATTTTCGATAATAAAAATTCAAGCAAAATAAAGAATGAAAAAATACAGAGATGACGACTAGATCTCCATTCAAGTATGACATTATTGATCGTCCAGGAAAACAAAATGATGTTGCAGATGCACTCTCACGTGTATGCGCAGCAATGCCAATATGTAACGAGAAGTTAAAATCTTTACATGAAGCCTTGTGCCATCCTGGGATCGTGCAAATGAATCACTGGGTGAAGTCAAAAAAATTGCCTTATTCTGTCGAAGAAGTCAAAAATATGAACAATTCGTGTCGAGTTTGCTCTGAAATCAAACCAAGATTTTACAAACCTGATTCGGACCCGACATTAATAAAAGCAACATCGCCTATGGAAAGGCTGAGTATCGACTTCAAGGGATACGGCCCCGTACCATCTAATACTAGGAACAAATACATACTGACTGTGATTGACGAATATTCGCGCTTTCCTTTCGCATTCCCTTGTTCCGACATGAGTTCCAATACAGTGATAAAAAATTTGAATGAAATTTTTAATTTATTTGGCTTACCATCATATGTACCTACATTCTGATAGAGGCACGTCATTCATGTCGTTAGAAGTGAAGAAATTCTTGAACGAAAGAGGAATAGCTTCAAGCAGGACAACACCGTATAATCCCAGTGGGCATGGGCAGGTGGAACGTTTTAATGGAACTCTTTGGCGTACTATACAATTAGCTCTTCGTTCGCAAAATAACCCCATACAAAATTGGGAATTAGTTCTGCCTCAAGTTTTACATTCAATTCGTTCATTGTTGTGCACAGCTACTCAATGTACGCCGCACGAAAGAATGTTTAATTATACAAGGAGATCATCGAACGGTGTATCTATACCAACTTGGTTAACAGAATCTGAACGAGTGCTATTGCTAGTGCGTAAATTTAATCGCACTAATAAATATCAACCAATTGTTGAAGAAGTAACACTACTCCACGTAAATCCGGATTATTCATATGTACGCCTTGAAAATGGCAGGGAATCTACGGTTTCAAATCGTTACTTGGCACCTTTGGAACAAAGCTGTCAATCAGATCAAGAAATACCGGACACGTTGAACGAAACATATGAAACAAGAGAAATAAGTGATGAGGAGTTCTATGACTCTAATGACATGGATAATGGATAACACACCATTAGAAACAATAGATCCAATCCATCAAACTGTAGAGCCTACAATGGATCAAATCCGAAGATCTTCACGAGAACGACATCTACCAAGACACCTTCAAGACTATGATCTTAATTGAGATCTTCAATGTAGCATCAGTTTTGAGGCTGGAAGAATGTGGTGTTAGAAACTGCTTGGTTTCTATATACCTATTCAAACCTATATGCTAATTGTATAGACTGCCAGCTTCTAAGTTACTTTATTGTTATGTCATTTCTGTCACAGCTTACAATGTAAATTACCACGATGTATTTTGTCGATTAAAACCATTATTCTAAAGGTTTTATCTTATTTATCATACTCGTACTCGGAAAACGCCTCATTTAGATTTACACTCTTTCCCTGAACATTGGGAGGGGCTTCCACAGATTTCTAAAACAAAAGGCAGATGGAACGTGCGGAACACAGATCCTAAGGTCCGGAAAGCAAATATCAAACGCCAAAGCAAATACAAACTCCAGTCAGTACGAAACAGACTTCCGTCTCGTACGGGAGTCCCGTGTGATTTTAAGTTTTGTTTAAGATTATGCCGTCTTGTGTCTTCAAGCATTGCAAACATTGTTCCCAAAAATAAGAAAAGGAAAGAGGAATATCATTTCATAGGAAAGTTTGAATATTTTTACTGCTATTTATATAATTTAGGCGATTTCATTTCGATTGATGAATAGAAACACAACACCTCAACGAAAATTGGTTAATGTTGCTATACTGAATTTAAATTATTTTCCCTAAAGTGAAGGTAAAATATAGAATATGATTTTTTTGAAGATACTCGTAGACCAAATTATTTATGTAGATTGTATTATTGTACTTTACCCTATTTTTATAATCGTAATTTTTTAATTTAATGTGAATCGATGCTTAGCACAAATCCACGTCATTATAAAAATACTAATAGTGTTGATGAAAACTATAGTTATGAAGCAAGTTTTTAATACTTGTAAGTAGGTATAGTGGAGCTTAAAAAAGTAGGCGATTTCTTTTGAGAGAATCGAAATCAAAATCAAATCGTTTTACTTAACCTCATGTTATCTGGTCGAGTCAGTAGTGAGTGACATTGTCGAAGTTTTATACGGTGCTAATTTGTGCGTACATACTTACCCAAAAAAGGTGTTGGGATCAGGCCAATCGCTGTTGGCACCACAAATACTGGCCTTGCTGCCAAGGTGGGTTGTAGGAATAAAACGTTGCTCTTTCGAGCTCCCTGTCCCAACAAACTTGAATTTGGTTCTCTGGGTGGACGTGAGGTTGCTATTCATACTCTCCTGACTTTCTTTGTCCAAAATTGGGATTTCTGAATTGAGAGGGCTGTTAAAGGTAGACGTCAAAAACGCCTTGAATTTGGTTGATCGTGGAGCCCCGTTGTCCGAAGTGAAGAATAAAATTCTTGACATCTACAATTTTCTGTGGCAATGTTATGGCGGACCCACAAAATTATCAAAACAAT
This sequence comes from Ectropis grisescens, assembly GCA_017562165.1. NCBI lineage: Eukaryota > Metazoa > Arthropoda > Insecta > Lepidoptera > Geometridae > Ectropis > Ectropis grisescens. The sequence goes on along the minus strand of CM029784.1, from coordinate 9,090,747 downwards.
CCTATGCTATCTTCCGTTGGATATTAACTTGGCGAACCTTCGGCCATGCGACCTTCGCCCTGGCCATTCGCTCTATCATTTAACGTCTCCGGTCCAATTTAAACGTTTGGTACTTGGACGAAACTTTGGGTGACGATGTGAATAATGTTCAACTGATTTACAAAAACTCTTAGACGGTTTTCGTTGGTTTGTATCAACATTTTTGAAAAGGTGAACTTTTCGTTCGTGACACGCGTCCAGATAAAGACTGGATAGTAAACAAATTGAATGATCTGGCCCCCCCAACATCAAATCAGTTGACGAAAATTCTCTGTACCTTCTGTGTTCACGGATATTAAATGAGTAGTTGGCACCTTTTGTCAAGCATAATATTCAAAATTTCACAAGAAGCTTTGATAGAATACTTAAAATAAACACACACATGACTTTTACTATTATTCGATTGTCTTTTTTATTCCGAACTTTCTGTACGAATATTCGAATTTTTAGTTGCATGCAAAATCAAAATTCTGAAGTTCATAGGATGGAAATAGTAATAACAAGAAATCCTTGCATAATATATAATCGGTGTAGTAATAAATTATTTTAACATTATATTATATGTCTTTATTATACGCGAAGATTTCCGAAGCTAAGACAACAATAGTGGGATTTTTTTCTTTAGACTGGGAACATTACACGCACACCAACGTGAGTAATTTGACAACGTCGGTGAGAGCTGTCACGCATACATAACTAATTGCTGGCCTCATAGTGTCGTTCACGAAGGTTTCATCTGTTTAGAAATCTGTGGGGGCTTCATAGTAATTACACTTTTAAGAGTCTATGGTACACACAGATTTTTAAAACAAAAGGCAGATGGAACGTGCGGAACACCGATCCTGAGGTCCAGAAAGCAAATATCAAACACCAAAGCAAATACAAACTCCAGTCAGTACGAAACGGACTTCCGTCTCGTACGGGAGTCCCGTGTGATTTTAAGTTTTGTTTAGGATTATGCCGTCTTATGTCTTCAAACATTGCAAACATTGTTCCCAAAAATAAGAATTTTCCTGCAATTTAAATAATTTGGGCGATTTCATTTCGATTGATGAGTAGAAACACAACACCTCAACGAAAATTGGTTAGTGTTGCTATACTAAATTGAAATTATTTTCCCTAAAGTTAAGGTAAAATATAGATATCTGTGACGATAGTGAGGTGATGTAGATGATGAGGGCTGTTAAAGGTGGACATCAAAAAACACCTTTAATTTGGTTGATCGTGGAGCCCCGTTGTCCGAAGCGAAGAATAAAATTCTTGACCTCTACAATTTTCTACAAAACAAAACAAACCTATGCTATCTTCCGTTGGCTATCAACTTGGTGAACCTTCGGTCATGCGACCTTCGCCCTGGCCATTCGTTCTATCATTTAACGTCTCCAGTCCAATTTAAACGTTTGGTACTTGGACGACGGAACTTTGGGTGGCGATGTGAATAATGTTCAACTGATTTACAAAAACTCTTAGATGGTTTTCGTTGGTTTGTATCAACATTTTTGAAAAGGTGAACTTTTCGTTTGCGACACGCGTCCAGACAAAGATTGGATAGTAAACAAATTGAATGATCTGACCCCCCCAACATCAAATCAGTTGACAAAAATTCACTGCACCTCCTTTGTTCACCGATATTAAATGAGTAGTAGCTACCTTTTGTCAATCATAATATTCAAAATTACACAAGAAGCTCCGATAGAATACTCAAAATAAACACACATATGACTTTTACTATTATTCGGCGTTGTCTTTTTATTTCGAATTTTCTGTACGAATATTCGAATTTGTAGTTGCATGCAAAATCTAAATTCTTAACTTCATAGGATGGTAATAGTAATAACAAGAAATCCTTGCATAATATATAATCGGTGTAATAATAAATTATTTTAACATTATAATATATGTGTTTATTATACGCAAAGATTTCCGAAGCTAAGACAACAATAGTAGGATTTTTTCCTTAAGACTGGGAACATTACACGCACACCAACGTGAATAATTTGACAACGTCGGTGAGAGCTGTCACCAGCGTTGCCGATTTGTGGGGAATTCCCCAAATTGCGGGGAAATCGAACTCGATTGGGGAATGGTGTGGGGATTGATCCTGTGTGGGGAAAACGGGGAATTTCAATTTCGTATTGATGCTTATACTGCACTACCAATTTATGATACTTCAGTCACTTTATCAGTACATTATTACTTATGTCACCGAAAATAGCTACAATAAAGCACGTCTCTAGTTTGTGTATTGTAAATATGACACCACCATGCTCAGCTTGTAAATTTATTATGCATTAAGAATAGTTTTGAGTACTCACAATTTTAAAATCTTATCTAAATAATGATGATGAATGGTTTGGGCTAAATGCAAAAAAAGTTAAAAATAACCCGCTGATTTCAAGCTAAATAATTAGTCTAATTTGATTGAATGAGTAGGTAGAATCTTTTTGAAGTGAAAACTTCTTTTGACGTACCACATACAGATTTTTCGTGGGCTGTGAATGAAGCTCAGCGTGAATAAAGACAAATACAGATGAATGGATACGGATATTTAGTCAAATAAGAAGACTTAGTAAAAAATAAACTCAGAAAAGTATTTTTTAGTTATTGTTTCAAAAGCAGATATTTTTGTGTGTTTGAAACTGCGTTTATTTTCGATTTGTGTTTGACTTTTAACATTAGTAACAGTAATGCTTGGAGCAGACACTTTACCACAAGTCAAAATTCTTGAATTTTTGAAAAGAAAAGTAATTCTTGTACTATTGTTTACTTGGCCATGTTCTAGTTTTTAGATTGTTTTCATTCCTTTTAAAGCATAAATTACACATTAACCAAAGTGACATTTATGTGAAACTGGGAAAAGTAAAAAATACTCAAATATTAAAAATACAGAACGGTTTTGTTAAGTTTTTTTTCACTCAAAACAATGTTAAACTGTAAGATACGGCAAATGCCCTATTAAATATGAATAAATACTTCATTTTCTGTTCAATTAATTATGTGGGGAATCGGCATAAGTTTCTCCCCGAATTGGGGGAATTTTCCTTAAAATTTTGGGGAATTATCAAATCGGGCGTCGGCAACGCTGGCTGTCACGCATACATAACTAATTACTGGCCTCACAGAGTCCTTCACGAAGGTTTCGTCTGTTTAGAAATCTGTGATGGTACAGACAAATCTTTTTGAATCCACACTATCGCCATCTAGTGCGTACGTTAGAACTATTTTTGTCTCGTCTGAAAACGGCTCATTTCTCGAAGTTCAACAGCGATGTTTTCATGCTCAACATCGATGAATGTCGATCATCCCTACAGCCCTACACCCCCCTGCTGCCCTGCTCCTTGCTCGCCCTGCTCCTGCTCACCCTGCTGTTGATGTTTGATGTTGATCACGGGGGGTAAACCTCATACAAATCTAACGTCAATTTCTTTTTTTTTCCGTTATGTCATTCGAGTTTGACGTCCAGCCTAACAAATCTGACACTTCTGCTCCCCTCTCTTTTTTCACAGACTAAGTAGACTTTACTTCAGTAGTCACAATTTGATTTCATGCCAACGTTACACCTTGTAAAATTCAAAAGAGTTCTAGGTGTACTTAGTCTGTGAATCCACGTTAGGGGATACCTAAAAATTAGACGGTTTATCGATTATCACTGGATCGAATTCATAGTAAGTATTCGTTACATGGGGTTGAAACTGCATCGTATCTTTTATAAATTTTGAACCCCTGCTTAATCATTCAATGCTATCCAACCAACCAACCGTCTTGAATACGCTAAGCGTGTTCAACCAAAGATCTCAATACACCTATTCGTTGTCAACAACCAAAATAACTAGAACCACAGCATATCACGCCGCTAGGGATTCTAGGGGTCAGGTAGATTGGTTATGTGTAAACTACTTACGACACACATAGAGACTCAGTTTATTAGCAGTTTCAAGTTACTCAGGGCACATCCATTGTTTTATATCGATGTGTTCAACTACAACATTATTCAACCTTTTGTGTTGGAAATATTCATATGCTTTTAAATCTTATCAATCATAAAAAACCTTATATATATCACTATCCAGATACGTTTAGTACGATCATAGGTAACTAAGATTTTTGGAAAAAAGAAACTCTGTTATAATGTTTGTTTTTTGCACGATTCCCAGGAACTACGCTCGACAAGGCTGAAACGTTAGGTTTCTTTTTTTCACGCCATTTAATGATGAGACGGGCAGACGGGTATAGGTGTAAATGGAAGCCACAAGAAACTGAAGATGTTTAAACGTGACTTAATAGTAACCTCCTCATTACAGTTCAATGAGATTCAGACACAAAAATTGGAAAACAGTTTAATAGACACAAGGGCAGACTGAAAACGTAATAACACCTAATAGTTATAGCTATATCTGCGAATTCAGCTTACGTAGGACTTAACTTTGTAGGATGTAACTTTATACAACCGCCTACCTGAGTGTATAAAAGATGTACCCTCAGACAATTATTTTACAATCAGATTAAAGCTCATGTTAGAAACAAAAGCGTTTTACTCTGTAAAATAGCTTTTAAATGTGTAGTAGTGTGTGTGTAGGACTGTAGGTACATACAAGTTATCTATTCTGAAATAAAATAATCATTGACGTAGGGATTTACAATGTACGAGTACCTAATATCATTAATGTAACGTGTACGTAAATTATTAATAACATTCTAGTATCTAATATCTGTAATTGGTTCCTCACTTCTTCATCTGTGAAAGGCGTTTATTCCATTTACGTTATTTTCCCTTTAATCCATCTAAATATACGGCTAAATGGCATGCTAATGGCATCCTCTTAGGCGAAATCTGAAATTCCACAGTTGTAGCTAAACTAGTGAGCAGCAATTGTAACATATGTATATAGGAGGCACCTGCACATGCTACTTAAATTGTTTCACAGACTTACAGTATCATCTAAAATCGTTACTTTGAGCAAGTAAGTAAAAAAAAGGTTAATCTAAAACATCTAACTTCAGAATTTATTCTGGCGCTGCCAATTTATTTTTATAATTATTATAGTTTTTATTTAACTTGTAGTTTATATAGTAGGTATGTACCTCTACATTTATGTTTTTTTCGGGTGGAATATTAATGCTCAACTTTGAAGGAGATATATTTAATCAATTGAGCTGAAATTTTGAATATGTCACCGGAAAATAACAAGAATCGTTAGTTGATCAATTTACTAGGTACTTGATCATATGTCGAAAAATCATCATCAATAGGTACACACGTGTATCATACGACGTTTTTCAGCACACTTATGAATAAATTACTAGTAAAAATATAATTTCCACTATTAACATCGTGTTGAGTTGGCAAATAAACAACGTTGTGTTGATGCAATTTGTTTAATTAAAAAGTCAAATATCATTTTCAGCATAGATTAAGTAGATTTAGTCTAGTGACCATAGAAAACGAATTGTTAAAAATGTTTCGTTATGGCGGCAAAAAATAAACAGTGCTCAAAAAATGCGCGCGCAATAGCAATGGTGACCAGCCACAGACTATTCACTACTCAGGGTAGACATATTTTTCATAAAGTGGAACGTATCTCATAGCCTACATTTTGTAATAGGTATCGATATTCCGCTTAGTTTCGATTTAAAGATTTAATTATCATATTATCGGGCATCTCTAAACCAGTTTTGGTTTTGTTTTTTCATAAAACTATAGGACCTATTTCTTATTTCTCTACTTAGTCTGTGCTCTTTTTTAGTTGTTATGACGTTTGTGAGTTGATCATAATTGTTAAAATTTGATTTATTTTCGTGTATTTCTGTTATTTATTAGCTGCAAATGTACTTTTTGCACCTTACCTAAGATTTACCTAACAAGTTTATTGCACCAGGTTGGAGTTACTTCGGAAAATAAGTGTGTTATATACGTATCCACAATGGAAAGAAAAATACTCATATTATGACATATCCTGTGAAGTGGTGATTCTTTTGCTGAGAAAACTCTGTTGTGGAACTTAAGAAGAAATAAATGCATCAATTCAATCTATGTGTATATTTTTCTCATAGACACTAGTTCCTTTTAGGCGCAAAAAATTAAATAATGTATGATTTGCGTATTGGCACGAAAGCACCAGTTGGCAAATGAAATCTATGTGTTGATGCAGTTTGTGTAATTTTAAAAAAAAGAATGACAAAGTCAGATATCATTTTCAGCACAGATAAAGTAGATTTAGTCTAGAACCATAGACCAATTTCCCTTGTTCCCGACATGTCCGTCTGAGTGTACTACTTAGTCTGTGATGTTGATGAACTGAATCAAAGAGGATGTAATATGATATTACTAATATCTGAATCTAGGGATGCCCAAAAAAGGGTATTGTATCGATATATCGCATCGTAACTGTATCGAACTTGGTTGTATCGATACGCGATATTATCGATTTCCTTTGTATCGATATATCGTATCGTAACCGTATCGCATGCCTTTCATTTAATATGCGATATAATAAGTATATATCGTGCAAAGGGTTATCTTTTTAGTAGTTTTACTATATTTTTTAATTTTTTTAAAAGAAACAAATAATTATATGGATTTAAAATAGTTTTATTCAACAAAAAAATCACATTTGCCATTGATCAGCACTTAAACAACGCAAAAATAATAATTTGGATAAGCGCTGTGGATTTTAATCTATTACGGCTTTCGGAAAGTGTGTGCCCAGCTACGAACGGAATGACAAAGGAGAACATAAACTAAACATTTATTAATCATATTTGACGGTACTACAAAGTTCAAAGATTATTTAAATCTACCTCCAAGTCTGAATAAAAGCCGGCTGTTCTGGTTCCGTAAACAATTTTGTCGACGTTATCATTCTCTTATTACTAATAACAATATATTCAATGGCACTGTCTATTATCGTTTAGTGATGATGTAATAGGTACTTTAAAATTTTACAAATTAATCACCGACATAGTTTGATACGATATGGTAATGCGATATTTTTATAAGAATGCGATATATCGAAGCGTATCGTATGATCAAAATATCGCATCAAATATCGATATATCGTATAGTGCTGTATCGATATTCCGATATATCGTATCGTAATGGGCATCCCTATCTGAATCTGAGCAAGTTGGGAGCTTGGTTCAGGGCTGCGAAAAGTGATCTGTGGGGCTAACGATTGTTTTTATTATTTGATGTAATAAATTTGATTTTATTCAAGCCATTTATTTAAAATGGTGCATGCGACTTGTGCTGTAAGAGACTGCTTGTCGTCATCTTACATAAACAAAGATTTACGATTTCATCGAATGCCGTGTGGGGAAGACAGGTGAGTTTTTTAAATGTTACCTATTTTCCTTGTTATCCGCCATCTGCCGTTTTGCTCTAGTCAAGAGATTGGTCACAGACTAAGTAAAGAGCTGTAGGGATTTACAGTTTAGCTTTTCAGAAGATGTTTTCGAAGTGAACACTGCTTTTGGCGCACCACACAGATATTTCGTGGGCTGTGAATGAAGCTCATCGTTACGCTCGTTATGTAATAAATCTTCAGGTTAATAACTCTGGTCCTGACGTATTTCTAGATGGCCATTGTTAGAAGACTAATCTTGATGATTATGCTTAAACTGGCTGGCCTGGTGGCTTAGTTGGCAGTAAGTCTGCCTGCGAAGCTGTGGGTTCGATCCTCACCCAGTGCAAATATTTATACTCTGCCTAGGTGTTCTCTATGTATAATAAGTATAATTCAATGCATAGTATATATTAAGAAATATATTAAGTATATCAGCCATCTGGCTTCCGTAGTAGCTTAGGTTAGTTTGGCGTCAGATATCAATATACATATATTATTTTATAATAGGTACAAATCTATCGCAGCCATTTCGGATACTGTTGTCACTGTGTTTATTAGTTACAGTTCACTAATGTTTCACGTTTTGACAAAACATCACTTTAAAGCCAACCAATCATATCGATACCAATCATATCATATTTAATTTGCAAAACGAATAACTCCACAAAAAAATATCATTTCTCCAGCAAATTTCACAGGGGTCACCCTAAATCACCACTAAAATCTATTGCGTAACTGGTATTTTCTTTATTTTAAGTTTTATTAGTTAATAAGATACACAATTTCTAAAGGGATGTTTGTTTTTTTCTTTGATGCTTTAATTTTTTTATATTAAGTTTTTAGTGGCCCCTGTGAAATTTGCTACTATGGAGTTATTTGTTTTGCAAATTAAGGTATCGATATAAATTCCTTGCAAAAACATTACTATTTACAATTGTTTCTTTATACATAGAATGTTTCACTATGTTTAATTAATTATTCTTTTTAACCGACTTCCAAAAAAAGGAACAGGGTTATCAATTCGAACCCTATGTTTTTTTTATGTATGTTACTTTATTTCTCGAGAACCTCTGCACCGATTTTAAAATTTCTTTTTGTGTTCCAATGGGTATGCTTCCCGAATGGTCCCATATAAATCTTATCGAAATCGGTTGGGTGGTTTTTGAAATATGAACCATAAACTAAAATTTTCGTACAATTTTCTGGATGACGTAGTTGAAGATTGCTTTCACAAAAGTTATGAAACTCGATCCTGTCAAATACAAAATTGTGTAAATGGATTAATAAAAACTTGTTTTTAACCCCCGACCAAAAAAAGGGGTGTTATAAGTTTGACGTCGATGTCTCTGTGTCTGTCTGTCTGTGGCACCGTAGAGCTCAAACGGATGGGCCGATTTCGATGCGTTTTTTTTTATTCCAAGGTTAATACCCGTGCGGATGTTCTTAGCTATGTTTGCTATGTCGATTCAAGATGTCCGCCTCCACAAAATGGCGGACAAAATATTTCTTCACAACCTACCTCAATATGGGTATCAAATGAAAGGGCTTGACTAGTAAAATACCATACACTATAACAAATTTCAAATCCAAAATGGCCGCCACCACTAAATGGCGAAATACATTTCTTTTTTCACAACTCTTTTAATATGGGTATCAAATTGAAGAGCTTGACTAGTATAATGTTGTACAGATAACAAATCCGAGGTAGTCGGGGGTTAATCAAAGTTTTTAATTCTATTCTTGTACACTAATAAACTATTTTTTACAAAAAATTAAACCGACTTCAACACCACAAATAGGCTCTCAAAAGCGAAAAATAATTTAATATAGGTAATTATTATAACCTCTACTCACTCATCCATATGAAGTCGGTGCCAGGCTAGTTAAAAAGTTAGTAGATATATTATGTACGAGGTAGTAAGTATGTAGGCATAGGTAAGTAGTATCTATCTACTACCTGTTAGATTTGGCTGGCACCGACTTCATATAGATGAGTGAGTAGAGGTTATAATAATTACCTATATTAAATTATTTTTCGCTTTTGAGTGCCTATTTGTGGTGTTGAAGTCGGTTTAATTTTTTGTAAAAAATAGTTTATTTTACCCTTTTTAGTGCTAAACAAGTTTTCACTAATGCATTTACACGATTTCGTGTTGAGATCTCAATACATGAATTAAATCCAAACACTGGGTAGTTCCCGTAAACCGTTAAGAAATTCCCTTTACTGTCCTTTATCTTCATCATCAGACCACTAATGACAGTCACAACCCATCTATGTAAAAAGTTCTCATCAATACAAATTCATCGAGCCCAAACACAAGGTAACTACTATGTACCGTCGAGGAGTTCCCTCGACCGTCTTCCCGTTCCCTCATCAGATCGACTCCAGATCATCTTGAAACTATACTGCTTTAAAATGCTCAAGCAAAAATTTAACTAACGCACTAGTCATCTTTACAATTTTCGAAAGTTATCCTCGATTTCTCTAGGATACCATCATCAGATCCTGGTTTCCTTATCATGGTACCACCCTTGGAATATCTCCTTTACAACAAAAAAAAATCATCAAAATCGGTTCATAAACGACGAAGTTATCCGCGAACACACATAAAAAAAAAAGGAACATACATACGGTCGAATTGAGAAACCTCCTTTTTTGAAGTCGGTTAAAAAGGGTAAAATAAACTATTTTCGTACAAAAAATTAAACCGACTTCAAAACCACAAATAGGCACTCAAAAGCGAAATACTAAAATCATTGTTATAAGCGCTACTCACTTATCTATTTGAAGTTGGTGCCAGCCAAATCTAACGGGTAGTATATTATACTAAAGATATATACGGAGTTTTTATGAAGCTGCTCAGGTCTGTTATTTGCTCGATAGCTCCTATACTGGCCGAGTGTTTCAACAGATGTATTGAGGAAAGAGTTTATCCCAACGCGTTGAAAACTAGCAAAGTATCTCCGCTTTATAAGGGCAAAGGTAGGCGCGAAGATATTGACAGCTACAGGCTAGAGTGGCTATTCTGTGTTGCGACCTGTCAAAGGCTTTCGACGTGGCCGATCACACCGTGCTAGCGGAAAAGCTGAATTATTACGGTGTCCGAGGCAAAGTGCACTCGCTTTTGGTGGGTCTCATGCAGAATAAGTCACAAGCTGTGGTAGCGTGCGGAGGGACGGAGAAATCTGTCCACTCGGACACGGGAGTGGCTCAGGGCTCTTCCGTCTCCAATATACTCATTTCCCTGCTCCTAAACGATCTGCCGGGTGGTGTGAGCTCGGCGGAAATAGTAATGTATGCTGATGACGTTGTCGCGGTAGTCGCGGTGACCACGGTCGATCTCTTGGAGCGGAAGTTAAACGAGGCGGCGAGCCAGTTCAGTGTGTGGTTTGGGGACAATGGCTTAGCGCTGAATTTGAGTAAGACTCATTTAATGCATTTTTGTCTGTCGGGCCATCAGGCGCGACCATTGGCAGTCCAAATGGAGGGCAGACGGATTGTCCAAGTGGAGGGCAGACGGATTATGCAAGTCGATAGCATAACGTTCCTCGGCTTCGAGATAGATCGGAGTCTAACATGGGAGCCGCACATTAATAAACTCTGCGTGAAGCTGGGGAGCGCTTGTTTCGCCTTGACTCGCATCGCTAAAGTTTTGCCTCCTGAAGCGGTAAAGGCTTGCTATTTCGCTACGGTACACTGCCTTCTTCAATACGGCACGGAACTATACATACGGCAGAGCAGCTGAGTGGGAACGCATTTAAGCTCCAAAAAACGAGCTATTCGAGCGGTCGCTAAAATTCCAATGGACGAATCTGCTCGCCCACATTTTGGGAAACTTAGGATTATGACATTGCCGAGTCTGGTCATATTTCAGGTAGCAGTGTATGTTAGAATGAATCTGAATTCATACAAAACACTAACAAGTGCGCGTAATAAGGGCAAACTTGCAGAAGTCCGCCGGACGCTCGAGAAAACAGCCATCGACACACATTAGCTGCCGAAGTCCATAACCACTGCGCCCTCTCTCGGTAGCTTTAAATTTAAGGCTTAAACGCTGGCTTACCGAGCAGACGTTCTATACCTATGACGAATTCAATAAATTAAAAATGGAATATTGTAAATCATGACATATATTAAGTTGACATTTTCAATTATTCTTTAAATTGCAATTTTATTGTTTAAATTGATATTAAATTTACATTATTTTGATCGACTGGATTGTTGGGTAAACTGGGTACTGTTAATACCAGCACACAATGTATGATAATTATTAATTTTATTATATTGTAAAAAACAAGCTGACGTGTAATGAATGTTATAAATAAATTATTATGATACACGTATTTATTTCCTTAAGTCTATTCCTTCCGAGTACTCTATTAGCGCAATCGTTTTGTTTTTCGATCGCACCAACCGAAATCAGTGGCCGTCTACCTCGCACACTGGCATAGCATCGAAGGTTTTCTGCTTCATTGTGACTTTTGCGGTACTACCATTGCGCAGGCAAGACAATCCTGGAGATAAACGGGCGCGTTTCCGTTCCCAGGCGAAGCAAAAGCTTATTCCGAATCTCTCTTTGTTACTGTCTATGAAGAGAGCCACTCCGCGGATACGGATCCCTGCCTCTCCTCGGTCTGCGTTCTCCAGTAGTTGTTGGGCGGAGATACACTTTGAGGAGTTCTCTTGAGTGGGACTGCACTCGGCGTGGCATCCACTGACAGCGGGGTAGGGTGTGGTGGCGAAGGGGGGCGTGTGTTTGAAAGTGTGGAGTTTCTCTTGGCCGCTATGCGGAATGAACTCTCCATGAAGGCCAGGAGCCGTGGTCTGCTATCTGGATCTGCCAAGACGTTTTGAAGATCCGAGATAACCAGCTTCCTGTCAATCATAGATTCGAGATCATGTCTTGCAGCCATGAATCGGGGACAATCGACTAGCACGTGCCGCACAGTCTCGGATGTTTCAGAGTCACACTCGCATACAGGGCTGCTCTTGAACTTAAATCTGTACAGGTATTCTGCTATTCCTCCGTGTCCCGTCAACGCTTGTACCTGGAAAGGAGTCAATTTCGTGGTTCTCATCAACCGATATGCGTTTGCTATATCGGGAAGAAACGTTTGGGTGACTTTTCCGGTGTCCGAGGTCTCTAAAAATCTGTATAGAACTCGTCATTGCTGAAGATAAAACCGTCAACCGTCTTCGAATCGACAGTAAACCGGTTTCTTCTACGCTCTATCGTAGACCGCATCGTCGTTTATCATCAGGCGAGATCGCGGTCAATTGTAAACTGAAAGATAAAAAAAAATTATCTTGCTTGACTCAAAGCCAATAAATGTTTGTTTTAGCAATTTTGTGACTTCGATTTGTATAGGGACGAAATAGGAGTTGGAATGGGGGATGTAAGTTAGAGAATGTCTCTGTGATATCAAATTAACAGCGTTTTACTCCAGATGTGAGTGTTTAGTGAAATTACAGGGCATGTAGATATAACATCTTATATCTCGAGGTGTGCGAGCACAGTGCAGTGCTAGGTGATGATTTGGAATCTTCATGTTTCAATAGCTGCGTGTCACTGTTTTTCTTTTTTTTTAACGGAACCCTAATTATTTTACTCAAGAATACGTACTCGAGTCTGAGTCGAGAGACAAGAGTAACCTACGCCGCTAAGCCTTAGTCAGCTGTCTGGTAGTGAAAGCTGTGGTCTGGTATGGATTGTAGTGGTAGGACTCCTAGCAGAGTCCGCCTGGGGAAGTACCTTTGCCAGTTATTCTACCGCCAAGCAGTAATGTGAAAACATTACTGTGCTCCGGTTTGAAGGGCAATGTTTCCAGAGAAATTACAGGGCTTAGAGATATAATATAATAGATCTCTGGGTAATGAGCGCAGTGCAGTGCTAGGTAATGATTTGGGCTCGTCATGTTCCAATAGCTGCGTGTCACTGTGCTGATATGTGGCAGGCATGTTGCTTACCATCAGGCACATGTCCTGGTCGTCTTGTCACTCTTTATAAAATAAAAAATAAAAATAAAAAGAAGTGAAGCACTCGGAGACTGCCGCGGTAACGCTATTGCATGTTGCATGCATTTTTATCAACAGTAATAGGGATGTTAACAATTTTTCGGAATTGCTTCTTTTTGAAGAGTGACATTTGTTTACCATAAAAAATATCACGGGAAATCCGTTAAGTTGGCAACACTGCTAAAAGCATTGAGTCTGTAAAGCTAATACAAATAAGATTCAAATTCGAAAGACGGCGTTACGGTCTTCTATCCCTCTTTCTTGTTAACATAAGAAAGAGATGCATGATCACTAAAATTCGGTCCCCAGGCCCTCGATAAAAGCTATGCAATAGCTTAAAAAGCGATCCGATTCGTAGATTATCCGGATTAAACAGTCAATAAATTTGATATGTACCTAGTTTTTATACAATATTTGGATGTTTTTTACAAATGAGAGCAATTCAGTAGTAATAAGTAGCAAATAATTTTGTATTTGTAAAGATATACTTATTAATAATTTTCTTTTACAGATGCAGATTATGGGTGGAAGCTTGTCGGAGACCCGATTTAGTTGGACAAAGTTTACAAAGCTTAAAGTACAAACATATTTGCAGTTTACATTTTGAAATCGGCATGTACCGTAAGAAATCGTTGAAGAGAACCGCTATACCAACGTTACGCATACCAAATAACGAATCCGTTCAAACTCAGACTGATATTAGTATCTTGGATGACATAACATTTGATATTCCCAATAAAGAATACCATGAATTATCAGGTTCTTTTTCACAAACTGCAGAATATACCGGTGCTAAACAATACAGAACAGACCATAGTATTCAAACACCAACACAATTGACTGATCAAACTCCTCGAAAAAGGAAACTTAGCAACAAATCTTTGAAAACAAACAAAAAGTTAAAATTGTGTGTTGGTAAATATGAAGATATTACCGAGAATCAATTTCTAAATGGATGTGACAAATTTTTGTCTCCTAAGTTAAGTGCGATCGTAAAATCACAAATGTATTTAAAACCACACTGTAAAAATAACAGATTTAGCAGCGATTTTAAATTGTTATGTTTAAATATGTATTACACAAGTCCACTCGCTTATCGATTTTTTATCAAAAACAATCTGTTTGCCTTCAAAATCGACTCTAGCTAATATGTATCTTCCTGTGAAAACTAAAGTTACCCAACAAATGTGGGACGTTTTAGCAGCTGTAGTCAAAAATATGTCATTAGTTGAAAAAGAATGTGTACTTTGCATGGATAAGATGAGTCTGAAATTAAACTTATCCTATTATACTAAGACAGATAAAATATTAGGTCTACATGAAATAGACGGGCAACAGCAACCTGTTGCTGCACGATATGCATTTACCTTAATGCTTCGCGGTTTAACATCAAAGTGGGAGCTGCCTATTGGCTTTTCTTTTATTTGCAGCCGTAAAATTAATAATCAATTAAAAACATGGATTATTGCCACAGTACAACATATTTTACAGCTTGGATTTAATATACGTGCTTTTGTGTCTGGCATAGGTTCAGATTTTTTAGCTTTTTCGAAAATATTGGGAATCTCTAAAGAAATCTCATTTCTTGAGATTGATGGTCATAAAATTTATTACGTATTTGATGTTCCCCATTTAATGAAATGTGTGCGAAATAATTTAATGAATTATAATTTTGAATTTGATAACAAAATTGTTCGATGGGAAGATATAACAAATTTGTACAAACAAGATAAAATGAAAGATATGCCATCCGCACCTCGCTTAACAGATGCGCATATCCAACCGAATAGTTTTCAGAAGCAGAAAGTTCGATTGGCCGTTGAAGTTTTCAGTAATTCTGTTGTAGCAGCTTTAAAAAGTTACGAATCGGCAGGCATTTTACAAATAGCTAATGGTACGATAGATTTTATTGAAACTATGAACAACCTCTTTGAGTTGCTCAATTCAAGCGATATTAACTCACCAAAACCGTGCAACGAACCATATAGCGGTATTGCTGTCCAGGAAAAAATATTACAAAAATCTACAGATTTATTTAATTGCGTGAGAGTGAAAAATAAAAATAATGGTCGTGATGTTACTAATGTCGTAAAATTCATAAATGGGTTCGTCATAACCATTAATTCATTACGACAGTTATATAATGATATGAAGCTTGAGGGATATGACAACATATTCACACGAAGGATTAACAATGATTGCTTGGAAATTTTTTTTGGACTCGTGAGGCAAGCTGGCAGAAACTGTTGGAAGCCTACATGCATTCAATACGTCAAGACTTTTCGAAAAATATTTTTTTGTCAGATTCTAAATTTGTCAGATGCTACAAACTGCACTGAAGATTTCGACAGCATATTAGCACAATTTGTTGAGTTTAGTAAAAAATCACTGTATCCAGTTTCTACCCAAAATTCATGTCAAAAAAAACAGCTTCAAGAAAATATAAGAAAGGAGTACGATATTCCTGAAAGAAATGCGTTCCACTATCTCTGCTGTTATTTGTTGCGAAGGTGTGTGGACAGCCACAAGCGTAACTGCTCATCGATAGTTAGTTACGCCTCATCATATTCGACAGATGACAGAAATGACAAATATTTGTACATGCATCTGAGTGCTTGTGATACTGGCCGTGATCTTGCCGGAGAAGGGCAAATCCCTCCGGATGATTTTGTAGATTACATTTATAGGTTGGAAACAGAGTTGATGTCTCTATTTAGTTTTCCCGGAAACAATATTGGCCTTAAATTGTTTGATCATTTGAGCCTGATAAAATTTAACACTAAGCCGTGTGCATGCTTTCCAAAGAAATTTTTGATAAAATTATTTATTAGAATAAGGATTTTTTATATGATGAAGTTCTACAATAGAAAGTTCAAATCCGGCAAAAGTATAAGCCGAAAGTGTCTGTCAGTCGCTCATTTATAGAGATTCGATGTATTTACCAGTTATGCCTTGCAAAGTTAGTATGCTGTGTTAAAAACATCATTATGAATAATTGTGTTTTGTGAAACTCGCGATGTTCCCGTTGTACTATTACATATTCTGTGATAATACTAATACTTAAGGAGTAGGCACATAAATACATTATATTGTTTAAATTACTAGAACGAAGTTCCTACGGTTCGCTTGGAGATAGAAACTATGATGCGCGACCAAACTGAAAAAAATGTGAGACTAAAGAAAAATATATAACGGAAGTGACGGATAAAAGTAGCCCGTGCCCGTGACGGATAACCAGAGCTGCCAACTTTATTTTTCAAATGATCATACTATAAATAATAAAAGAACAAAATTAAAAATGTTGATTAACCTCTGACTACCTCAGATTTGTTTTATCTGTACAACATTCTACTAGTGAGCCCTTTCATTTGATACCCATATTAAGGGAGTTGTGAAAAAAAAATGTATTTCGCCATTTTGTGGAAGCGGCCATATTGGATTTGAAATTTGTCATAGTGCAATGTATTCCACTAGTCCAGCCCTTTCGTTTGATACCCATATGGAGGTAGTAGTGAAAATAATAATATAATTCGCCATTTTGTGGCGGCGGCCATCTTGAATCGATATTAACCAAACATAGCTAAGAACATCCGCACGGATATTAACTTTAAAATAAAAAAACCGCATCGAAATCGGCCCATCCGTTTGAGCTCTACGGTGCCACAGACAGACACACACACAGACAGACAGACAGGCATCGACGTCAAACTTATAACACCCCTTTTTTTGGTCGGGGGTTCAAAATTAAGCAATCTATTTTTGCAAATTGTGTTGCAATATTTTATGAGTAAATTTGAATTTAGAAAATCGTGTGCACAAAGTTTCTGAATTGTAAACATCATTGAACTTATTTATGGTAGAAATAAATAAGTTTTGATGTCCATGGTGCCGAATTTTTCATACAACTTATATTTATTAAAACCTCACTCAGACTCAAAACTCTGACTCAGACTCTTTTTTTTTATTTGCTTTGCGAAACTGCTAAGCTACCTGTGTTCACACATGAACATGGCAGTATTTTTGAAAAAAAAACATCTGTAATCTACAAATGCCAAATATGCATTGACTGACTCACTCATCACAAAAGATAGCTACCGAACAAATTCGAATAACCGAGATACGCTCAAGGAAACGGTTTAAAAATTTATGTGAGAACTATGGCGGTTGAAAGTGCAGGGCGCCCTAGTAACTTTTCATAGTATTCTATAATGTGTTTTGGCAAAAAAAAAAGCTGATTCCCATATTTTATTTATGTTCGTAAGGGCGTAACTAATAAAGTACGAGTTTCATAAATAAATCGCTGGTTCATGTATGTACCTACCTTACTGATTCTACGTTTACTTTTATGGGGGGTGTTCAAGTATTACGTAACGGAATTTAGGGGAGTTGTTGTTGTTAAACGTTACTGTATGTCAATGTTTATATATCAATGTTCAACTCTTGGTTTATGGCTTTTATTGTGGTTTAGCCTCACAATTTCGCCAATGTCAAGTATAATTAATATAGTATATAATCTAAATTTTGAAGAAAAAACGGACGGCGCGTACGTCAAAGCGCCATTTTTTCTTATTTATCAATGTTTCGGTGTTTTTTATTTATAAAAAAAAACATGAAACAAATTCCCCTATTGGGCAACTTGTGTTGCGAGTTTTTAGAACTTTACTTTTAGAGTTTTACGTAATGCTAAAAATAAACTAGCTATTGTGCGTTAAGGGGGTGAGGGAAGGGGTATAATGTCTGCACAAATTGCGTTACGTAATATTGGAACGGCCCACAAGGATGATTTGAGAATAATGTAATTTTATCATAGTTATTAGGGGTTAACATGTTTCTAATAATTGTGATACTTTACGATATTGGTCATAAATTAATAAATATAAATATGTATATTTATATATTAATGAGCATTTTTTATTTATGATGACCCTTTTTTTTTTTTTTTTTTCCCAGGGAAAATCAATTACAGATACCACTAGCCCCCCCGGGGGGAGGGAGCCAGTGGTTATGGGGCTCTCCGTCACTTAAGTGACGGCCTACCCACTAAAAACCCTGGGCTATCATACCAGCGCGCAAAGTGATCGGGACTACGGGCACGCTTCCGCACTCCTCCGCGGCCCCGACTACGCTGGCCTTATTTAGACCCCCTCTTGTGGGGCAATTCCTGCCCGAGCCCTTTCGCTGTGGGAATGTGTGTGGACATTGTCCATCCATGCTCTGGGGACTCTCTTATCGGGCGACTGATCCCCCCGAGCCTGTCGCCCAGAGCCCTATATTATGGCGGCAGCCGGCGCTCGTGAGCTAGCCGCCTTCTATTTCTGCGCCTGCGCATAGGGTGACTCAGCGGATCAAGCTCCCTGTCACGCTCTGCCCTCTCTTTATGTCCGACGACTTCCTCACAGAAGTCGCGGACCGCATGCCAGGCTGTCTCGCTGCTCGTCATCACCGATGCAATGGCGAGCAGAGAGATCGGCTCCCACCACAGTGACAAGTTGCGCCCGTTGTTCTGCCCACGCTGGGCACATTTCGATGGTGTGCTGAGCTGTGTCCTCTGCACCACCACACTCGTGACACTCAGGTGTTGGCTCTCTCTTGGCTATCCTGAACAGGTATCGACCAAAGCAGCCATGACCTGTCAAAATTTGTGTGAGCCTGAAAGAGAGCTGTCCGTGCTCCCGTTTTAGCCAGTTTCTTAGTATGGGTCGGAATGCCTCCACGGTGAAGTGCCCCGCGCTTGGCTCCTCAAGCCTGCGCTCCCATCTCAATAACGCCTCTTGCCGGCCCGTCTTGTGCCAATGCCTTATCACAACAGGGGTAGGTTGTTCACCCCTAGACCGTGCAGTTGAAAGTTGTCCGTACAGGCGAGCCAACATCCGGGCATCAATGTCCCACGGCGTGGTCCCTGCTAGCAAACTCGCCGCCTCAAAAGACACGGTACGGTATCCTCTGATTGCCCTGATAGCCATGGATCTCTGTATGACCCTACCTACACATATTCTTTATTGGCATTAATCGCAAGACCAAAGGAATCATCCTACTGGTAGTTTTTCTCTTTGTGGTGTGTAGCTCGGGAACCTCCCACATGGTGCACCCTGACATCCCAGCTACTGGGAAAACCAGCCAAGTCAGACCTCAGGTTTCAATTAATTATCCTAAATTATACAAGTAAATGATATATGAAGTTATTATAAATAGGGTATCAGACTGGGTCAAAAATAAACCATTCTAATTAGTGCATCAGCTAGATCATGGAAAAATATATGGGACACGTATTTTTTGTTTTGTCAAATTATTGAAATTATTAAAAAACCGACAGAGATAAAGATCATCAATCTTCCGGAGTCTGGGGTCGTGACGTCACTCGTGAGTAAAATCGTACCCACAAGTGACGTCACGCGAAACTTCTAAGCACTGTATCCTGTATCTTTGTCATATTTTGTTTGTGAAACAAAAGAAAAATACGTGCACAATACTTTTTTGCATTAGCTCTAAAATGGCGCACCTTGATCTATGACTGGTCCCCTGCCTTATTAAAATTTTATCTAAATGCATTCCAAATGACCCTCCCTGACCAGAGTAACTTGGTAAGGTGGGGAAAAGCCTCTGAAAAATGTTGCTATACTTGTCACTCTCTCTCGATTTGAAGACACAAAGATTGTAACTATCGGGAAAAACCCTCTCAGGCAACGTATTCCACAGCCTAGACGTTCTTATCACAAAAGTAGAGTCAAATCTCTTCGTTCGTGTCTTTGGAACATCAACCATGAAACGATGTCGCTTTTTCGAGCTACGAGCATTCCGATAGAAAAAAGGGCAAGGTGGTATTAGATCGTACAAATCAGTAGCACACTCTCCGAAGTGTATCCGATAAAAAACCGATAAGCTGGCAATTTTCCGGCGATGTTCTAGACTTTGCAGTCTTTTTCGCACGAGAATGTCATTGCCTATGAGCCTTTTGGCACGTCTCTCGATCGATTCCAGAGCTTCCAGCTGATACTTAGCCGATCCATCCCAAAGGTGCGAGCAGTACTCCATACAGGAGCGAATCTGTGCTTGGTATATCGTGAGCAACTGTTCAGACTTGAAGTACCTTCGCACCTTTGAGAGGACACCTAGTTTTTTGGCAGCTAATTTAGCCTTAGATTCGATATACGAGCCAAAGTTGAGAGTCGATGACAAAGTAACGCCCAACAGCTCGAGATGGTCGGATACCGGCACGGATACACCACGAAAAGTAGGAGTCTGTTGGAAAGGACTCCTTTTTTGCGGAGAACAGACACGCCTGCGTCTTTCCCTCGTTAAACCTGACCAGGTTGTCATCGCCCCATTTAGAGACTGCCTCAAGAGTCAAGTTTAAACGCTCGATCAAACTCTCTCTCAGTACCTGAGTTTGTTGCCTATTGGCTCTTGCGCTCGATATGTAGCTCTCTACAACGGTGCTATCATCTGCGTACCCAAAGATACCGGGCTTCAACAGATCGTTGATATGTAGCAGAAAGAGTGTCGCAGAGAGCACCGACCCTTGAGGGACTCCGGCATTAATAGCCATTTGATCCGACGAGCAGCCATCAATGACCACTCGTATGGATCGATCCCTCAAAAAGTCCGATATCCACGTTATAAAACCTGGAGACAAACCATAAGCTGAAAGCTTGCTTAAAAGGCCATCGTGCCAAACCCTGTCGAAAGCCTTCGAGATATCCAGGGAGACTGCAAGTGCTTCCCCGTGCTTCTCGATAGCTTCACTCCAGATGTGAGTGACGTACGCTAGAATATCCCCGGTCGACCGGTTTCGGCGAAACCCGTATTGCCGGTCACTGAGGAGATCGTTCGATTCTAGGTACGCCAGGAGCCTGTGGTTTAAGACACGTTCCATAGTCTTGCAGAGTATGGACGTGACCGAGATTGGCCTGTAGTTGGCAGGGTCAGCACGACTACCTTTCTTGGGTACTGGTTGCACGTTGGCAAGCTTCCAAGACTATGTAGTTAGTTTATACGCTGTAGAAGTGGGAGCGAGAGGTATACCAGTAAAATCTCTCTATAACCTACTGAAAGACCTTGGCTTATCCAGAAGTGCAGTAAGTTCTATACTAGAACGTGTATCTAAAGCTGCACTAGTAGGCTCATATCAGATTTGGCTGGGCAGGGAGAGAAAAACGAGTGGTGAAGGTGAGTGTTGATGTACGTCAGAAAGGGGCCCCTTAAACCTACGCCCGAGTCACAAGTCTCGGGAACTACTCGAGTTTTTCTCTCTCTGCCACACGATGGACCCGGCACCCGCACGGTGAATCCATGGAATGCTAAGAAAATCGTCTCTACTGATTACTGACTAATTAGTTTTTTTAAGAAAGACTTATTTTGTTGTTGAAATCAACAACTAAGAGATATATCATAACATGATGCTGGCTGCCTGGAAGAGATTGCTCTCAGCAATAAGGCAGCCACTCATGGCGCCTGTTCATGTGTTTCTCTCTATTATTTTAATTTGTTTGTGTCACAATAAAGAGCTTCTATCAATCTAACCTTGAACATTAACTTTGCTCTCACATTTATGCTTTTGATGGGATATGACAGCTTTTTTTATAGTACCTGTGCAGTGACGAGATGAGCTGGACATGTCCCTGATGGTAAGCAAAACATACTGGCAAAGGTGTGGTACTTTCCCAAGTGGACTCTGGCAAGATTCCTACCACAACAAGAACTTTTGTACATACAAAAATTATTCAAGACATTTACATAACAAATTAGGTACCTGTTATCTTTTGAATTCTTGAAAAATTATTCCTAGTAATATTATAAATGCAAAAGTTTGGATGTCCAAATAGCTGAATGAATCGGGTGAAAATTAGGAACACAGTTAAAAATTATAGTCTGGATTCTATTCATACACAGGTGTAAAGATGCTCAACACTTATACACCTCTTTCCCCTGACAGTATAGCTCAAATGTTTATAAATAATATCTTTTCAATAATTGTTTTTATCTCACATTTTATTAAGATCTTATGTGTCTCTCGTAAACATATCCACATTATTCTGAACTCTTGATAGTTCTAACACAGACAGTCTTTGATGTGGGTCCTCAAGCCAGTCATAGTGTTGGACGCGAGCACACACCAATTTGCATATGAGCCATCGCATTATTTCTAGTTTTTCAACCAACTTGCTCAGGTTCCTGTAAAGACAGTAAAAAAACAAATGAAAAATTTTAATAAATCCTTAAATGTGTTTGTTTTACTGGCAGTTATCAGATACATACATAAGAATCTCATATAAAATTAAACTGTATAAAAGGCTGTTTGCAGTGCTTGGGTAAGTACTATTTCTGTGCTAGTTATTCTACCACCAAGCAGTGACAAATACAGTATTGTGCTCTGGCGGCTTCAAGGGCAAAGTTTCAAGACACAAATAACAGGGCAAAGAGATCATCTTATATCTTTAGGTACTGGGAGACAAGTGCAGTAAGTTGGACTCTTTCATATTTTCATATGATTATGTGGTACTGCAATGTTATCGGCCATCATGTTGCTCCCTTCTATCTCTATATTTGAGTCTCTTCAAGATTATGAGTGAATTAATTTCTTTTAGGTGAGTGAAAAATTCATATACTTACACATACAATGGTCCTCTATTCCCATCATCATTACTATTCTTCTGATTTTGCATGTCTCTTAAACTCCCCCATTATTCTATCCCACTGTGCAGTAAGTTCTGAACGTTCAACCTCTCTTTGCTTCAGCTGTTCATCTAGATTACGAAGCAATTTCTCTTTGCGGTGGTATTCTGATAAAGTTTGCAATATGGCCCTGGAATAACCAAAACAATAAAGCTATTAAATTTAAATACTTGAACTATGCTTTTGACGTGACAACGTCTTATAAATTGGTTTGCCGGGTGACACTTCAAGAAACTGCGTTACGCTCCGCTCACGTTATGCGCTCACAATGAGAGCGAGTGAGAGGCACGCGTCCCTTCCACTCGGGCATGGTTAGCCCGCCTAAGAGCGAGAGAGACAGACATAAAAAGTGAAAGGCACGCGTCCATTCCGTAAAATTATTTTATCACTCAAAGTCGTTGTCACGTAAAACTTTGGCCCGTATACCGACTTTACAGGCAACCAATTTTTTTTATCTATGTTAGATTGTCATGTCCTGTCACCAAGCTCTTTTCTATCTATCTAACACATACGGAAACAATAAATTAGTATTGGAGTTTTAAAGCTTTTTGATTGACACTATCAAGTCCACTTCTCAAAAAACAAACAATACATTGTAATTTACTTTATTGGGTGCGAGCCAGAGTTGTGTGAAAAATGTTTTCTATATTCAATACTTGCTAACAATAATTATGTAGTTTAACTGATACTGACTTACTGTATTGTCAATACTCTATAATCCTTACAATAAAAATAGATGTTATTGAAATTACCAACAAACAGGCACTATTTTCTATTTTTTATACTCCTTCAAAAATAACACATACTTTTTTTCTTTGTGCCAATTCCAGGTCTAGATTTGTGTCCGGTGTTGTTATGAGAGCCTTAACAGCATGGGTTTGTGTCAGCGACTTAACTGTTAGGTTTTCTAATACTTTCCACATCACTGTATCTCCATAATCATCCAAAACATTCTCAAGCGGTTGTTCTCTTATTTGAGGTCTGACTGTAATAACAAAAACAATATTTCAATAACTCTTTTGAGCTTTCCAATACTTTCTTGATTCTTATGAAATAACACCCTTTTTTTGGTCGGGGGTTAAGAAACGACATTTGGAAGTAGAAAAAACAGGACATTTAAGACAGGACATGTATTGGGTTAGCCAATTTCTAATTTAATAAAAATGAGTACCTACCTACATAGAGAATGGATTTAGGTGATAAATATACGTGTTTATCTTATTCCAGCATAGCTAGAATATATGCACAGGCATAATGTATTCAAGAGCATACAAGCTTGTCATTAGCGCTAACTTTAAGGTTGAAGAAAAATATTGTGAGGTAGCATGGTCATCGGCATATTCTAAGAAATCGATGTGTTCCGTCAACCCGCACTTGTCCAGTGTGGTGGAATATGGCCTCGTCTCTCTCTCTGTTAGTGTTGTTTATACGTCTGTAGAGAAAAAATGCAGTACCTGTCGCTGTAGGTACTGATTCGATACAATAATAGTTGGTTATTACCGTAGAGCCTAGTTAATTAATGAAAAGTAATATCATAACAACTTACACGAAAAAGGCTTTGCCTGTAGTAACTTCAGTTTTGACGAAAATAATTTCATATCTCGCATTTTTTTGAACACAGCTTCGTCAAAATCCCGATTTGTTTTAACTGAAAAGTTTTCTGAAGATCGTCGAAGTGCATCCGTGAATAAATTGCTTATTTCTCGTAATTGCTCGAATCCAGACATCGTATTCGTATTGGAGAGTATAATTATATATTAATCGGAACGGAGAGTAAATAAACAAAACCGAACACTATCACAGATCACTATAAAACACAATCAGAAATATCAGAATCACTTTTCGTTTTCATCTCGGTTCAAAAACAAACAAAATCAAAACGAAATTGTTTGAAAAAATAGCCGTTAGTCACAGAGTAGAGACCGTCACAGACTAAGTAGAGAGACCGTTGGTTCGTCTAGAGAGAGCTCAGATTATAAGCACTTCAGAGAGAGTATCTCTCAAAGAAGTTGTAAAAGTATCTCTCTACTGATATAGATGGATGGCATGAGATCACATACTAAGTAGAGAGATACTCTCATGAGATGTCATATCGGATCGTGGAAATAGTAGAAATCGGAATCGGACTGGTGGGCAGTAAAATTCCGTGCAGTGCACATACGCCCTAACATTAAGCACATCTGAATATTAAAAAAAAAAAAAAAATTATATCTATAGCCTAAAACTTCATTGTCAAAGTCATATCAGTAACAGACACTCACATGTTCGACTGTTGCCAGATTGGGGGGATTCCCCCCAAATTTGGGGGGTTTTAATAGCCATGGAGGGAAATTTGGGGGGACAAAATGTTTGGGGGGATTTACGGGGGGAAAAAATTGCTTGTGGGGGGAATTGGGGATTTTTCATTGCCGAGTTTTGCAGTTTTTTTTTTAGCGAATACAGCACTTATCCAATTGAACTTAGTACAAAAATTTAACCGTCTTTTCTTATGGGAACTTGTCGAAACACTTTATGGAGTAATAGCAGCTATTTCTGAAATAGCGTTATATTGTGTTTTAAGAGTTAGGAAATGTTTATCAATTTTGGGGGTTTTTTTTTCTTGAAACTCTGTTTTTGGGGGGATTTTGAGAACATTTCGGAGAGAAATTGAGGTGGCCGTCAGCATAAAAATTATGTTTTAGGGGTAAACGAATGGATAATTTACTTTGGGTGCTTTTTTTCCAGAAAATCCGCTTTTTGGGGGGATTTCGAGAACATTTTGGGGGAAAATTGGGATGGGCTTCTGACAACACTGCATGTTCGACATTAGCGTAGTATTTCGGCTCATGGACAAGCATCCAAGCCATGTATATAATAAATTAAAAAAAAAAAAGACATTAGCGTAGAAAAAGAAAATCACGTTTTGTTTATTTGTGTAGGTATGTTCCGTATGTATATTCTAACTTGGGTTTTACAAATTCTTTGAATGAAAATGGAAGAAACATCAATGGAAACCAATCAAACTGACCCACCTTCAGTGGACTTAGCACCAGAAAACATGTCAGTAAGCATAGAACCTGAAGTTATTGCGGCACCACTTGAAGAATCGTGTCAGTACCCGGCTTTGTTTTCTAGTAAAACATTGCAAGAACTGTCGAATAGTTCTTGGTCTCGTTCTCTCGGAGCCAACGAAAATGTGCAGCCCTATCTACGTGGATGCAAGTGGTCTCCGGATGGTACCTGTTGTCTAACTGTAGTGAACAATGATGGGATGCACGTTACTGAACTCCCGAGAGAGCTTTACTCTGGCGGAGTGAAATCTGACCGTTTGATTGATGTCATGGATTCTGTTATACATGTGAAGGAAGCTGGGAGGATTTATGATTTCTGTTGGTATCCAGGAATGAATAGCACCATGCCTGAAACTTGTTGGTATGTTAAATAGCGCTGATAAATAGTGGTTTTGCCTTTGATATAAGATTGATTTTGGATTAACTGTGATATTATTATCACAATTACCATTCATGAAATCAATCAATCAATCTCAAACTATCAATGAGATAGCAAGATAAGCTCTGGTTGTTTTTGTATTAAACCCATGTAATATGTTGTATGAAATGCCTTTTATAATATTAAGATAACAAGACAAAAATCTTAGAGAATATTCAGTATTTTTAAGAATATAGTCATTAACTGGAAAATAGCTGTGATATTGTTTCTTTATATTTTCTTTGAAAGGGAGTTTTTAAATAATTATATTGTATTATTAGCTGAACCAGGTAATATACCTTTACATTATAATGTAGGCAGGTGTTGCAGGCCAATATCATATTAAGTGTTTCCTGTCACTCCCTATGTCCTATTTACCTGTCACTATTTACTAAAAGGGGTTCCGATCGATGAAGAAGGTAGCAACAACAGTGACTAAAACTTAATGAATGTATATTTCTATTATGTTTCTATTTATACTCAAACTTAATTATTTTTTTATGAAATGAAATATGTAAATTTTATATTTTTTTGTATAATTTTAATTAAATTATTAAAATGCATATAAATATTTTAGAAGATTGGAAATAAATGGGCTTTATTATTATTATTTACTAAACAAAATATACACAAACATAAACAATTAGGTGATAATAAAAATAGGGGAAAACAATAATTTCAGCATGAGATAGATGAAAGGATGACAGAGAGGTATTTACCCTACAGTTGGACTTATGTTTTGTTTTAATTTTGAAGTATTTTAGTTTGAAAAGTTGGACAAATGTACCTAGTAGTTAGTTTGATGACCTTTTCTGCACTCTCTTTATTGGGCCATTGTGTGTAGCTCATACTTCCTCTCTACTCTGATCATCTAGGCTATCTCAGCAAACTATTCAGGTTGTAATAGGCCTCCGGGACAGATGATGGAAATCAGAGGATCAAAACAGGGAAAAATTCTGGAAATTTTGTTAGTTTTGAAATTGATCTTGAAATTCAGAACATAGTGAGATTATAGTTAGGAATTTAGAATAACACTTTGGGTTTTTATTATGGGAAAATAATGGAATCGGGAACTGTGTGAGCCATGGGGCTCTGTTAGGCTTAAATATACATATATTCATAATATTTTTTTTTCTTAATTCCAGTTGGTTGACAACCAGACAGAATGGGCCGATACAGATGTGGGATGCATTTGATGGTTCTCTGCGATGCAGTTATAGAGGATTCAACTGGGTGGATGAAATGGAAAATGCACTATCTATATCATTCACAACTGATGGAAGGAGAATAGTTGCTGGATACAAGAAAACTTTAAAGACATTTGATGTGGAAAGGTAAGGGACAACTAAAATCTGGTATATTAATGAATCTCTATATTTCTTGGTAGTTTTAAACATTCAACTAGCAGCACCATGCGATTTTACCCATGTAATTCACATACCCATAATTTTTCTACGATAAAAAGTAGGCTTTAATCTTAACTTGATAACTAAGAGTAACTTGGTAAGGTGGGGAAAAGCCTCTGAAAAATGTTGCTATACTTGTGGAGAGGCGATATGTACAGCAAGGCACATATTGGTGGGATGCAAGGTGCTCCTTAATGGGGGTCATTACTCACTGCGTCATGACAGAGTACCTGAAATCATACGTGAAGCCATGAGCCTTTCAGTAGCTAGAGCCCAAAAGGGATTGACGACAAACAAAAGACAAATTAACTTTGTAAAAGAAGGCTCAACTTCAAACTCCAGGAACAAGCCTTACTCAATCCTGGGTACAGCACCTGATTGGACTATTTTAATGGACACATATGAAAAGCACTACAAAATCCCAGAGGATGTGGGTGTTTCGTCATCCAGACCGGACATTTTCCTTTTTTCTAGAGCTACGAAACGCATAGCCCTTGTAGAACTTACCGTACCGTGGGAAACTAATATACCTAAAGACCACGCGATGAAACAAAATAAGTATTACGACCTCCTAAACGAATTAACAAAAAACGGCTATGTAGTTAGTTTATACACTGTAGAAGTGGGAGCGAGAGGTATACCAGCAAAATCTCTCTATAAACTACTGAAAGACCTTGGCTTATCCAGAAGTGCAGTAAGTTCTATACTGGAACGAGTATCTAAAGCTGCACTAGTAGGCTCATATCAGATTTGGCTGGGCAGGGAGAGAAAAACGAGTAGTGAAGGTGAGTGTTGATGTACGTCAGAAAGGGGCCCCTTAAACCTACGCCCGAGTCACAAGTCTCGGGAACTACTCGAGTTTTTCTCTCTCTGCCACACGATGGACCCGGCACCCGCACGGTGAATCCATGGAATGCTAAGAAGATCGTCTCAATATTCCAAGTTTCACCCTGATTACGCATTTCGATGTGGTCTGTCACAAGAATGCAAATTACATGCACAAACATTCAAAATTTTACATCAATAAAATTAATGAGATCATTTCATTCGTTGATGCCATAACTTGAGAACAACTTTACAAATTTTAAATTGAAATCCCTTAATCCGTTCGGGAGTCAAGAGACAGGTCAAAGTTATAACAAACACTCCTCTTTTTGTGTTAGGGGTTAAAAAGTCCGATTGTTCAATTTCAGACCAGGCAGAGACTTCACTGAGCACAAAATCTCTTGTCCAGCATCATGCTTGGCAACAGACAACAACCTTCTAGCAATGGGGTCTTGGAACACCACCATTACTCTGTACAATGTCAGTGAAATGGGCACTTACAAGAGCATTGGGAAAATGCATGGCCATGGAGGTATGTACCAACTTAATACAACAAGTAGTTTTTTTAAATTTAAATAATGGGTGATGAGACAAGCAGGACATGTGCCTGTCCCTGCCACATAACAGTACAGTGACACACAGCTATTGGAACATGAAGAGTCCAAATCATTGCCTAGCACTGCAATGCACTCGCCACCCAGAGATATAAGATGTTATATCCCTAAGACCTGTAATTTCTCTGGAAACATTGCCCTTCAAACCGGAATACAGTAATGTTTGCACATTACTGCTTGGAGGTCGAATAACTGGCAAAGGTGTGGTACTTCCCCAGGCGGACTCTGCCAAGAGTCCTACCACTACAATTATTACAGGTTTACATGAAACTAAAAGTGTGCACCCACTTATACGACTCCGCTACCACCCGAACTTAAAACAAATAAAATAAAATAAACAAACAAATAAAATAAACTCAAATATGGGCTTTATGACATCACCGCTTGGTGACAGCCGTCTGCTAATAAATGTTGCTAATGTAATCTATATCTTAACTGGCATTGACATAAAATCCATATTTGAGTGTATTTTATTTGTCAGGTGGAAGCGAAGTCGTATAAGTGGGCGCTAAGTAAAGCGGTTTTATCTGCGTAGTTTCCGTTATTTTCTCGCGTTGAAAAGTACCCTACGTGTTATCCAGATCATAATCGAACTGTATTCCAAATTTGAACCCGAACCATACAGTCGTGCCGACGTGATGGAATGAGCAATGAATAAAGACAAAGCTCTTTATTCATGAACGTACCATTTTTTTTTTCATTTAAAAAACAAAAAAAAGAGCATGCGTATGGTATACGTTTTGAAAGTTTCAACTGAACATTTCACTGCACTACCTATACTAGCCGAGTTATGCGCGCTTTGCTACTCCACCTGTCGAAAATATGTCGTACCTACTCAGATTTAGAACAAATTTGGTTGGCTTAGGTTCTAATGACGCAAGGGGTACATGGGGGCAGGGGGTTCGGGAACCTCCACGTAGCGCACCCTGGGCATCACACAGCTTCACTTGTTTCGGTGGCATCTTGTTGTGTGATGGCGAATCTCGTTCGGGGCTGGAAACCTCTACACGTGCTCCTCATTCCCTTGGGTAGTGCATGTATAGGTTGGGTCGGGGGAACTGGAAGACTTGGGAAGGTTACTCGGCTGATATATCGACCAAGTAAAATTCCTAAGTCTACTAGATGAGGGTCCTTCACGAGCACTCTGAGTAGCAGAGTGCTCAGTGAAAGGGCAAGGGGCCGCGATGCAACCTTAGAGGCGGAACCGCGGCCCGCGGCTAGGGATAGCCTCTAGTGGTGTGGGCGGACCTCTTGCTGCTGACCATCTTCGCTCCGTTATGACCGTGAGGCTCGACAGTGAGAGGTCGTCGAGGTCCCATATTTTTTCTTTAATATATTTGTATATTTTTGGCCCAGTTGTCATCCAATTTGTAAATTAATACAGACAGTGATTACAGGTGGAGTAACCCATATGAAGTTTACACCAGACGGCCTGAAGCTAGTATCCGGCGCAAGGAAGGACCACAGACTATTAGTATGGGACATTCGCTACTACAGGCGACCACTGAACATACTTAATAGGCCAAATACTACAAATCAAAGGATATACTTTGACATATCTCCGTGTGGGAAGTATCTGGTGACTGGTGCAACTGATGGAGTTGTGAAAGTGTGGGATTTGGATCATGTGGACTGGCAGAACAGCCTTGATGCAGAGAATATGGAAGGAGATAATGTTACTTATAAGGTAAAGAATCAAACTAAACGATTTAAATTAAACGTTTACGAATGTAAATATGTCACCGTAAAATAGTAGTAAAATACCGTCAGTTTCTACTAAAACGCGCGAATAGGCATGATAACTAAAAAAAAACACCAATTAGTTCGTCAGGTAGTTTAAAAATATTGTAAACGTTTTTTTTTTCTTTTGTTTCACGAACAAATAATGACGGAGATTTAAGCCCGTGCGACACGAGGCTAGTTTTTCAAGCTAGTATTAGTAAGCTAGCAAGCTAGTACTTCGTTAGTTTTGTCTACACGAAGCTAGACGTACTAGCTTGCTAGCTTGCCATCCTAGCTTGAAAAACTAGCCTCGTGTCGCTCGGCCAATAGTGCTTAGAAGTTTCGAGTGACGTCACGTCTATTTACGACTTTTCTGTAGAACGTGACGTTGCAACCGCTCACTCCGTAAGTTTGATGATCTATGTATATTTTTGTTGATTTTTATTTGATTTTTGGTTGATAAAACAAAAAAAAAGCATTTCGCATATTTTTCCATAATCAGCCTGACGGACTAATTAAAAGGGCTATATTTTTGAACCAGTCAGCATAAATAAATAAATCTACGGTAGGTTAGGTTAGTTTATAATCGACCGTTCTTAGAAGACTACTTATAGATGTACGGTCTTATTCATAACTCGTTGAACCCGCTACTTCGTTCGCATAAGCAGATGTTACTGACTTATAGGTACAGTTGGAAGTATCGTAGGACAAAATATATGGATAAGTAGTCATTGAAAACCCGAATGAACTTGTTTTTCCGCACAAAAATAAATTTATACTACACCTGCTCGGAAAGTACCTTGATACTCTATCAAATTTACGGTAGAAAGTACGTCATTGCATATCGAAAGAAAACGCATCTGAGCGGGAGAGAAAAGTGTATGAAAATCCATTTCTTACGTGGTTTTTCTTTTTTTAATTTTGGGTAAGACTATGCGCTGGTAACCTAAATATCAAAAGCCAAACAGTTTTTACAGTGAGTTTTTATCTCCAAGTTCGCAAAATGACACTGGCCACTAGCTGTGTGTTGGATGGTGTCAAACAATTTGAAAAAAGAACATGTGAAAATTGCAGACGCCATTGGCGCCATTTTCAATTTGTGTGTTGTTTGAGGATTCAGTTTTCGTAGAAAAGTAAAATAAAACTATCAAAACCTTTGGCACCACAGCCGAGCGCAGTGCTAACAGCACAGCCAGTTCCTCCTACATTGTCGCAAACATCTCAAACAAACATTAATGGAAAAAGTGTTACATTAAGCTTCACTAACTGCAAAAATTTCAATAAAAAATTTCAATTAGTAAAGATCATCGATATAATTAAAGAAACGAAGATGAGGTATGCCATAATCTAAAGAAAACATAACGTGGCGAAAATTTGTTTGAAAAATTTGAAAATTGAATTGTCAGCGAACGTACATAACTCCTTGTTGCGACTGAGACTAAATCAGGAGACGTCACCTGATTTTACATCGCCATAGTAGAAGCGTGTTTGCCGCTTCTGCGTTTTTAAGAGTTCGATGGTAAAGATTTCGTTTTTTTATTTTCCTCGTAGGTGTAGTATAAAGCACTATGTATCACTCGAGAGAAAGTGCGATTTCCGATCTCGGGTGTTTTAAAGCCCTCGCCTACAGCTCGGGCTTCAAACGACACCCTCGACGGTAATCGGTTACTTTCTCCTCTCGGTGAACAATGTACTATTAATTTTATCATCATTATTTCATTTACATTTCTTTTTTTAAACAAAATCAAACATACTTAGTAAGGTTTCGTAGTATCGAACATAGCCGCAAGTGTTAAGTTTGTAGGATTTTTATAGTATACATTATGAAAAGTCTGAAGCTGATGTGCATGATCTGATACTTACTTATCTCTTTTTATCCGCAAGCTGTTTTCTAACTGTTACCCGCGACTTCGCCCGCGTAAAATTATGAATGAAGCCGGTGTGGAATCAAAATGATTAAAATTTTGAGTTTTAATGTTACGCAAGCAAGTTGAACCCGTAAATCTAAGCCAAGTCTTTGTGAAATGTTAATGTATGAATTTAATTGTAACACAGAAAAAAATCAAAGAACGAAAGAATCCCAATTCGGCATTAAAATATCCTTTTAGCAGCAAAAAACTTATTATGTAGTACATTTTAGAATACCAGTAACGCCACCTAGTGATGAAAGAAAAAAATACATACCACTATAGCAAAACATCGATTTAAATGGCCTTCTCTTTATCTTTTAGATTTAAACTGGCATTAGCGCCATCTATTGAGAATATAATGTTGCTTGTTATTTTGATTGTGAACACAAAGCACCTGTATTTATCTACGCCAAAACGGGTGCATATATTTTTCATTTTTGGCTTTTACCTTACCATCACATCAAGTTCCTTACAAAAATATATACTTCTATTAATATAGCGTTAAATTAAAATATAGACTTATTAGCCCATGTGAAATTTTAGACTCTAAACTATCTGTGTTTCGTATGACAACCCAATTCGTTGTGCCGTTTTGACGTGATAGTTTAATATTTGTTTCCTAAGGGCCCATGCTTCTTTTCAGGTTGATAGGTAGTAAAGGTTGCGGTCTATTTGGACTTAAACACATATACGTGGTACTTCAGACTATAAGTTATCTCTTTTTCAATTTTCTACCAAAGAACAATGGCAAAAAAATAATTGACATCGTTGATAGCGTCTAGAAATAACATCTATACAAAATTAATTTGTTGTTTTGCTAAGATTTTTCACATAAATGTAAATGGTAATAGAAGCCACAAAAAAATATTACACTTTATTGGGTTTTAAATGATTAAAAAAACTTCCTGCTCAGTTCAAGTGAGACCACTAACTATAATTATACTATTTTGAAAGTAATTTTAAAACAATAATGATGCCAAAACATTTTTATTTAGAGTTGGTTACTATTAGTAGATAAAATATCAGTAGTTACAAAAAATAAACAATAGATAATGGAAATAATATTCACTTAAACTTCTTCCCGCTGTATTACGATTACAATATTAATACCTACATAACCTAAAAAAAGTTTAAACCTAAATATCTTTTTTCACGGCCTTCTCAAGACAAAAATCTTTCCATACATTACTCAGGGGCTGACGCTCAACATTTTAAGATATTTTTTATGTCTACCATTGTTCTTTGATTAGTCTTTCCGACGTCACAGTAACCTATAAGTAACCGATTTGCTATTTCTCAGTACAAACTACGTGTGTTTCGAATTTGTTCCAAATATGTTCAGCCGTTCCAACGTTGTGATGTTTGGACGTTTGTTACTTAATTATAGCGGAACGTATCAAGACGGGTTGAAATTTGAAATACAATTAAATTATAGTCTGGAAGAATACATAGGCTAAACATTGCCTATGTGTAAGTACCCTATGTCATAGAATAGATAATATAGATAGAACGGACACTCCCCACCCTCCGCCAATTTCAAGCTTCCTCACCCATCAGGCCGTTTCGGATACGCTAGGAGCACTCAACGAAGGGCTGGTATCGTGGTATCGAACATCTAATTCCTAACGCAATACCATCATGGTGGGTTGTTGTGCTGTTTACGGCTATCCGTCAACTGACCGGGACAAGATTAAAAGCTTTAATTAATTTCCTAATGATGAAATAACGTAAGATTATAAACTTTTCAATAACGTTGCTTTATAATATTACAAGCTTTGCTTAGTTTGGGGTCAGATGGTGTTGTGTGTGAATTGTCTACCAATATTTATTTATTTATAATAACGAAGTCATTTTTAACTCAAAGTTCGTAACTTACACAGCCAGTAACTTACGTGCCCAAGCACGGATTGATAATGCCTGGAGGAATAATTATAGTGACAGAATAAAGTTTCCTTCATGGGTAAGTGTAAAATAAAATGCGAATGTGTACCTACTAACAGAAATAGATATCTAGGTACCTGATCTAATCTATCATCGGTTTCGTTTCATTTTACGCGGCAATACAAACACCCACAGATTTCTGAAACAATTAAGAAATCTGTGCAAACATCCTTTTAATGAGAATAGTATAATTTGGCTACATTCTATTTCTGTAACTCAACATTATAGCAAGTTTATAGACTACTTTACGTCACCAGGTGAACTCAAGGTGCACAACTATTCAATAAAACTCAGTAGCCCTAGCTCTAACGCCTAGCCTAGTTCACGGGTGTGTACGAACGATATCTGCGTAGTTGTGTGAAGAGTAGGTAGCTCCACAGCGGCGTTTGTATGGAATTTTAGTGGAGTGTCCGGGGTGTGCCTATGTGTTACTTAAGCTAAGCGAAGAATGTGTTTCAAATTTTAACTCGATACATTCAGCCATTCCAACTTCCAACGTAATTGAGCAGCAAACATTTTAATATTGAAATATTTATATAATATTAAGAGAGGATAGGATTTTACAAAATTATAGAAAAAATAATACCGGTCAAATGCAAGTGGGACTCGCGCGCGAAGGGTTCTGAACCATTAGCAAATAAACGGCTTTTATTGTATGGGAGCCTCCTTAATAATTAATTTTATTTTAATTAATTACATTTCAAGAGAACATAAAACTAAATATTATGTGAATAGTGAAAACGTCTACCTATGACAGGTACGTTATTAGTATCGAGCAAGAAACGGTAAAAATCAAGTTTGTTGTATGGAAATAAGCCCCTCTTAAATGTTTATTTTAGTTTTAGTATTTTTTGTTAAAACGGCAATAGAAATACATCGTCTGTGAAAATTTCAACTGTCTAGCTATCACCGTTATTGAGATACAGTCTGGTGACAGACGGAGGGACAGACGGACAGCGAAGTCCCAGTAATAGGGTCCCGTTTTTACCCTTTGGGTACGGAACCCTAACAACGGTCTGCTTCGGCACCGAAGCTTGTTGAACACTACCTTTAAATTTTAAACAGTATTTAAATTGAAATAATACATTTTCTAATAAGTTACGGCTGGTCTAGTAAGTTACAGCTGACCGGGAGAACAGCGACTGTCGAACCGGAGACCCAGGGTTCAAAACCACGCGCACCACTATCTTTTCAGAGTCATGTTCGTAATGCCGGTAATTAAAACGGTGAAGGAAAACATCGTGAGGAAACCGAAATGTACATAGAATCTTAGTTCTAAGTCATATGTCATACGCCAACCGACACTGGGCCAGCGTGGTGGATTATAGCCTTTTCTCTCTTCTTGCGAGAGAAGGCTCTGACGCCCAGCAGTGGGAACATTTAATGGGTTGTTTATGCTACTACTTATTATGCTGATATGTTTTCTCCAAAAGAACAAAAATCTACTTCAATGACAGGTAATGTAATTCTGTCATTCGACTAAATTTTATAAGAAGCTATGACTATGTCGTACAGATAAATCTGAGCTAATTTTAGTTTTTTTGTTGATATTTTAAAAACTATCTCCCTGTTTTCGATATGTGAGATCACCTCTTAAGTAGTTTCAACCAAACAAAAAAGGAATTATCAAAATCAACTCACAATTAGCGGAGTTATCGCGTAAAATAAAACCAAATAAAAAAACATGCAACCCGATTGAAAACATCCTTGTTTGAAGTCGGTTATAACCGAATGATGTTTGTTTTTCCACACATAAATATATTTTTGACAATTTCTTTTTCATTAAAGACGACGCGACGCGATCAAGTGGGCACGTTCTAGAATCTAGATATTCTGTGGATCGTCTGTGTCTGTGTGTGATGATACACAGAATACTTAGAAGTTAGTATGTACCGAAAGCGCCGCGCGTGTCGTTATTATTTAATGTTTGTGTAATTTCCGAACCACCAGACCGACAATAATCAAATTTTGACGGGACAATATTAAAATGGGTTCTTTCTAACAAAAAAATAATTAATGAAATTAAACAACGCAAACATGAGTTACAACCAAATACACATTCTGACTTTCACCCCCCTACCGCAAGAAAACCGTTCAGAATTTAGGGATCAAAAGTAGCCTACAGCATTCTCCTTAGTATAAACTAAAGTCATGCCAAGTTTCAGCTGAATTGAATCAGTCGTTTCGGCGTGATGCGTGATCCCAATACAGAAAGACAGACAGACAGACATGACAGAAAAAAATGCAGTTTCGCCAACAGTATCGACTATGGAGTGCTCCATCAAAAAAAATTTCAAAATATCTTCAATGTACAGAATTCGACCCGTTACAGTTTTATTATAAGGCTAGATAAATGTTTATAGAAGACTTAAAACACTCATTAGTTAAAACACTCGATAAGCTTATAAAACGTTCTATAAAATTCCGTATTCATAAACGTTCTATAAGCCTTCTATAACTAAAGCATTACTAATATCCGTTTTAGGATGAAAATGTTGCCATTATAATGAAATCGATATGAAATCGATCGACTTTATAGACAAACTGACATTATCGTACACAGATAAAACGAGTTTGATGGTGGAGCCATAGACAATGTTACAGAATTTAAACAAATGACATACATTGTGAAGTTATGAAGCGGGGAAATTCAAAGTTATATTACTAAAACGTAGTGGTGTTTGTTCGTTCTCTCATTAATTTCTTGCATTTTATAAGAGAAATTGCTAAAGAAATAAATTAGAAATAAATCCCGAAAGTAAAAGGATCACTCCTACTTTTATACACCTTTCCTCGATGTGGATTACTTTCAAGCTGTTTAATCGCATCGAGAGCATTCAAACTTTGGAATTTAATATGTTAACACGTACCTATAAAAATTGGTCATTACAAATACAACAGTTTACCGAAATTAAGTCGTTTACTATGTAGCGAAAACCAATGTAGTACGACAGTACATCAGTGTCACAGTGACAAATTTTAGAATATATCACAACCCATCAGGCTATGAAAATGCAGACTTTCATGCCAAACAAGCCACAATTTCTTCCGCGACGCATAAAACCGCGACGCAAAGCACCGCGACGCAAAGCACCGCGACGCATATCACCTCGACGCATAGCACCTCGACGCATAGCACCTCGACGCATAGCACCGCGACGTAAAGCGTCGCGATGCACAGCAACGCGACGCACAGCAACGCGACGCAAAGCACAGGGTCGCAATGCACCGCGACGCATAGCGGTGGGACGTAATGTACCGCGACGCAAAACACCGGGATGTATAGCAACGCGACGTAAAGCACCGCGACGCATAGCATCACGACGTAATACATCGCGACGCAAAGCACCGCAACGAACAGTATTGCGACGTAAAGCATTGCGACGCATAGCTTCGCGACGCAAGGCACCACGAATAGCATCACGACGTAATACATCGCGATGCAAAGCACCGCAACGAACAGTATTGCGACGTAAAGCATTGCGACGCATAGCTTCGCGACGCAAGGCACCGCGACGCATTGCACAACGACGTAAAGCATTGCGACGCATAGCTTCGCGGCGCAAAGCACCACGATGCATAGCATTGCGACCTAGAGCATTGCGAAGCACAGCTTCGCGACGCTAGACGCCGCGACGCATAGCACCACGACGCAAAGCACTGCGACGTAATGCATCGCGATGCATAGCACCGCAACGCATAGCATCGCGACGCAAAGCGCCGCGACGCATAGCATCGTGACGTAAAGCATCGCCAGGCATATCTTCGCGACGCAAGGCAACGCGACGCATAGCACCACGACGCATAGCACCGAAAGGCATAGCACCACGACGTAAAGCATTGCGACGGAAAGCACCGCGATGCAAAGCACTACGACGCATAGCATTGGGTCGTAATGCACCGCGACGCATAGAACCGCGACGCAAACAACTGCGACGCAAAGCAACGCGACGTATGGCACCGCGACGCAAAGCACCGCAACGCATAGCGCCGCTACGCATCGCCACGACACATAGCACCAAAACGCATAGCACCGCTACGTAAATCATCGCGACGCTTAGCATCGCAACGCATAGCGCCGCGACGCAGCGCTACGACACATAGCATCAAAACGCATAGCACCGCTACGTAAATCA
The DNA here is from genome assembly GCA_017562165.1 of Ectropis grisescens. NCBI lineage: Eukaryota > Metazoa > Arthropoda > Insecta > Lepidoptera > Geometridae > Ectropis > Ectropis grisescens. The sequence goes on along the minus strand of CM029784.1, from coordinate 9,051,655 downwards.
TCGCGACGCATAGCACTGCAACGCATAGCGCCGCGACGAATAGCACCACGACGCAAATGCACAGCGACGCATTGCATTGCGACGTATAGCATCGCGATGCATAGCACCGTGACACAAAGCACCGCGTCGCAAAGTACCGAGACCCATAACACCGCGACGCAAACCACCGAGACGCATAGTACGCGATGCAATGAACCGCGATGCAATGCACCACGATGCATATCATTGCGACGTAAAGTACCGCGGCGCAAAGCACCACGACGCATAGCACAATGGCGCATAGCACCGCGACGCATAGCACCGAAACGCATAGCACCACGACGTAAAGCACCGCGGCGCAAAGCACCACGATGCTTAGCACAACGGTGCAAATCATCGCGACGCAATGCATCGCGATGCATAGCTTCGCGACGCAAAGCACTGCGACGCAAAACACCGTGACGCATAGCTCCGCGATGTAATGCATCGCGACGCAAAGCATCGCAACGCATAGCATCGTGACGTAAAACATCGCGACGCATAGCTTCGGGACGCAAGGCACCGCGATGCATAGCACCGCGACGCATAGCACCGCGACGCATAGCACCGCGACGCATAGCACCGCGACGCATAGCATCGTGACGTAAAGCATCGCGACGCATAGCTTCGGGACGCAAGGCACCGTGACGCATAGCACCAAGACGCTACGCACTGCAACGCAAAGCACGGCGACGCATAGCACCGCAACGCATAACATCGTGACGTAGAGCATCGCGACGCACGCGACGCATAGCTTCGCGACGCAAGTCACCGCGACGCATAGCATCTGCGTCGCGACGCATAGCACCGCAACGCATAGCATCGTGACGTACAGCATCGCGACGCATAGCTTCTGCGTCGCGATGCATAGCACCGCAACGCATAGCATCGTGACGTACAGCATTGCAACGCATTAGCTTTGCGATGCATATATATCACCGCAAAGCAAAGCATGTATTAGATATACATATTTTTACTTACTTTAGTAATATCATATTAAATAGGTACTATGTGTATTGTTAGTTATATATGCCCGTTGTTTGTTATACACTACATATACTCACTAAATTCACATACATTCAAATGTTTTAAAAATTTGAAGCAAGAATCCTGGTACCTTGATTTCACGTGTTTTCCCGACAATCAAGCTCATAATTCTCAGAAGCTATGAAGAAGATGGAAGACTGAGCACCTGAATTAAGAACATTATATAACAAAGATACTCCCAATGCTCAAACGCTGGACATTGGCGAAATTACGGTGACATTACCGAATGGAAACCAAAAAAAAAGTTACAAGTTGATTATGTCACAACGCCATTTTGACACTAATCAGCTGTTAAGAGTCGGCCATATTTGCCTTAAAACACCGCTAAAGGCCTCGGCTCTATAACTTTATAGAAGGCTTATAGCACGTTTTAGCGCTAAAATGATATTATGAATACCATTTTTCCTAAGACGTACTATAGCAAGACTTTAGACATGCTAAAACTTTTTATGAATAAGACCGGTAGTCTCTATGGGCAGTGAGTTTAGGGTTGCCGTCTCTAAAGTTTGGAAACCAGGATAAGACTCATGAAAAGCCCGGATTTGACAGGCTAGAACCCGGACATGTCAACAGATTTTAAAACACAATAATAAGTGTAATTAAAATTATTGAAAATCTTTTAAATCAACTTTTTATGTATATTCAGGCTTTTAAAAATTAAATTTAGTTATTTTGGCAATGACCTATAAATAATACTTCGTTGTATTTTGGTCATCATTTCGCTGCGTGCAGGCGCAGTGCGTGAGTTAGGTGGCCAAACCTTAGGGTTGCCATCTCTAAAGTTTGGGAACCAGGACATGACTCGTGAAAACCCCGGATTTTCTTGATTTTAGAGCCCAAACCCCGGATATGTCAACAGTTTTTTTTTACACACAACTTTCTTTCCTCGTCATTGAGACAATAGAATAAGAATTTTCAACCAAATATACGAGTATTAAACCCATAGGTTTCGTAGGTTAGTCCTAATCATAATTAGGACTATGATACTGCGAAGTCCGGCCCGGACGCTCCCCGGACGGCCCTCTTAAACTAGGACAAATTCGGGAAAACCCGGACGGATGGCGACCTTAAGTGAGTTGATCTCCTGGTTTTCGTATAGCTATATGGCACTGTGCAAGTGTTGTGTTATATGCAAGCGTGTTGCTTATTATTATGATGCCTTTATTACTTTATTTTAGATTTAGACTAGATTTCTAATTTTTTAAATTATATTGTTTTACAAATTGCGCGGTACATTAACCCGGTCCTACGGTCAGAAATATTTTATCTTAGCTCTGTTAGCTACTACAATCAATAGTTTCTTACCACGGAAATTGTTAAGCATTTCATCAAAATAAAGCTATTTACGACAATTAGCTCTAAAGTAATTAGTTGCAAAAATTTTACCAGGGATCCTGGGCTAATTTCTTTTGGTGACGTGCGCAGTGCAGTAGTACCTAATGATTAGGACTCTTCGTGTTCCAATAGCTGCATGATACTGTGCTGTTATGGGAAGGTGTGTTACTTACCGTCACGCACATAACCTGCTCGTTCTGTCAGTCTATGCTATAAAAAAACAACCATGCTCCACCCGCATCTGGAAAAAATACAAAAATAACACGAAAGCAGTTCCAATAGTCGAAATTTGTATTTCGACACGGCAGATATCATCATTACTACATACTACTTAAAAGTTTGTTACCACAAATCCACTTAATTATTTAACATCCTTAAATATCCATACCACTTCTTTTTATTTCAGTTCCCTCTCCACAAAGATTGTTGCAACAGCGTGGCAATCCACCCTTTCCGACCAATTCTGGCGACAGGCTCTGGACAACTGCACCTAGAAGATCCGACTACAGAGAATTCACAGGAACCAAATATTGATCAAAATGTTTCAGAGAATATTAACTTACACGATGAATCAAACCCATATTTATCAAACGAAAAGATTGATACTCAGTCAGTTGATTTAATAACCAGTGCATTTAATAATACCAAAGACGATTTAAGAAATGTGTTTGATATGAAATATTCCTCGTACGCTGAAAATAGTTTAGTGTTTTGGTGGATTGGTGATGTTATAGATTTGATGTGAAGAATAGTTTTGTAAGACATTCATAATTGTGATATTATGGTAAGATAATTAAAATATGTTCAAATCATTCAATGATTATTTATTTATATTTAAAATATTTGTAAAAGTAGACACTTTTTTACGCTACCAGACACTTAAAATGGTCATAATGATTAGTATTTTTTTACTATGCGTTGCGGTGCTATGCGTCGCGATGCATAACGTCGCAGTTCTTTGCGTCGTGGTGCTATGCGTCGCGGCGCCTTGCGTGGCGCCTTGCGTGGTGAAGCATCGCGACGCAATGCACCGCGACGCATAGCACCTCGACGCATAGCACCGAAACGCATAGCACCGCGACGTAAAGCAACGCAACGCACAGCAACGCGACGCAAAGCACAGGGTCGCAATGCACCGCGACGCATAGCGGTGGGACGTAATGTACCGCGACGCAAAGCACCGTGATGCATAGCAACGCGACGTAAAGCACCGCGACGAAACGCACCGCGACGTAAAGCACCGCGAAGCAGAGCATTGCGACGTTGAGCACCGCGGCGCAAAGCACCACGATGCATAGCACAACGGCGCATAGCACGGAGACGCAATGCATCGCGACGCATAGCATTGCGACGTAAAGCATCGCGAGGCATAGCTTCGCGACGCAAGGCACCGCAACGCATAGCACCACGACGTAAAGCACTGCAGCGTAAAGCACCAAAACGCATAGCACCGCGACGTAAACCATCGCGACGCACAGCGCCGCGACGCATAGCACAGCGACGCAATGCACCGCGACGTAAAGCATCGCGACGCAACGCACCGGGATGCAAGGCACCGCGACGCATAGCACCACGACGCAAAGCACTGCGACGCAAAGCACCGCAACGCATAGCGCCACGACGCATACCATCGTGACGTAAAGCATCGCGACGCATGGCTCCGCGACGCATAGCACCATGACACAAAGCACTGCGACGCAAAGCACCGCGACGCATAGCATCAAAACGTAATGCATCGCGACGCAAAGCACCGCAACACACAGCATTGCGACGCAAAGCACCGCAACGCACAGCATTGCGACGTAAAGCATTGCAACGCATAGCATCACGACGTAATGCATCGCAACGCAAAGCACCGCAACGCACAGCATTGCGACGTAAAGCATTGCGACGCATAGCTTCGCGACTCAAGGCACCGCGACGCATTGCATCACGACGCAAAATACTGCGACGCAAAGCACCGCGACGCATTGCACCACGACGCAAAGCACTGCGACGCATTGCACCACGACGCAAAGCACTGCGACGCAAAGCACCGCGACGCATAGTATCGCGACACAGCACCGCGACGCAAAGCACTGCGACGCAAAACACCGCGACGCTTAGCATCGCGAAGTAATGCGTCGCGACGCATAGCAACACACCGGGATGCAAGGCACTGCGACGCATAGCACCACGACGCAAAGCACTGCGACGCAAAGCACCGCGACGCATAGCACCGCGACGTAATGCATCGCGTCGCAAAGCAACGCGACGCATACCATCGTGACGTAAAGCATCGCGACGCATAGTTTCGCGACGCATAGCACCATGACACAAAGCACTGCGACGCAAAGCACCGCGACGCATAGCGTCACGACGCGAAGTACTGCGACTCCAAGATTCGCGACGCACAGCATCGCGACGTAATGATCGCGACGCAAAGCACTGCGACGCAAAGCACCGCGATGCAATGCACTGCGACGCAAAGCACCGCGATGCAATGCACCACGACGCATATCATTGCGACGTAAAGCACCGCGGCGCAAAGCACCACGATGCATAGCATTGCGACCTAAAGCATTGCGAAGCACAGCTTCGCGACGCAAGGCGCCGCGACGCATAGCACCACGACGCAAAGAACTGCGACGTTATGCATCGCGACGCATAGCACCGCAACGCATAGAATCGCGGCGCAAAGTGCTGCGACGCATAGCATCGTGACGTAAAGCATCGCGACGCAAGGCACCGCGACGCATAGCGCAGCGACGCAATGTACCGCGACGTAATGCACCGCGACGCAAAGCACAACGACGCCATGCATCGCGACGCATAGCAACGCAACGAATAGCACCGTGACATAAAGCATCGCGTCGGAAGGCACCGCGGCGCATACCATCATGACGCAAAGCTCCGCGACGCATACCATCGTGACGTAAATCATCGCGACGCATAGTTTCGCGACGCATGGATCCGCGACGCATAGCACCATGACACAAAGCACTGCGACGCACAGCACCGCGACGCATAGCATCACGACGTAATGCGTCGCGACGCAAAGCACCGCAACGCACAGCATTGCGACGTAAAGCATTGCGACGCATAGCATCACGACGTAATGCATCGCAACGCAAAGCACCGCAACGCACAGCATTGCGACGTAAAGCATTGCGACGCATAGCTTCGCGACGCAAGGCACCGCGACGCATTGCATCACGACGCAAAATACTGCGACGCAAAGCACCGCGACGCATTGCACCACGACTCAAAGCACTGCGACGCATTGCACCACGACGCAAAGCACTGCGACGCAAAGCACCGCGACGCATAGTATCGCGACACATAGCACCGCGACGCAAAGCACTGCGACGCAAAACACCGCGACGCTTAGCATCGCGAAGTAATGCGTCGCGACGCATAGCAACACACCGGGATGCAAGGCACTGCGACGCATAGCACCACAACGCAAAGCACTGCGACGCAAAGCACCGCGACGCATAGCACAACGACGCCATGCATCGCGACGCATAGCAACGCAACGAATAGCACCGTGACATAAAGCATTGCGTCGGAAGGCACCGCGGCGCATACCATCATGACGCAAAGCTCCGCGACGCATACCATCGTGACGTAAAGCATCGCGACGCATAGTTTCGCGACGCATTGATCCGCGACGCATAGCACCATGACACAAAGCACTGCGACGCACAGCACCGCGACGCATAGCATCACGACGTAATGCGTCGCGACGCAAAGCACCGCAACGCACAGCATTGCGACGTAAAGCATTGCGACGCATAGCATCACGACGTAATGCATCGCAACGCAAAGCACCGCAACGCACAGCATTGCGACGTAAAGCATTGCGACGCATAGCTTCGCGACGCAAGGCACCGCGACGCATTGCATCACGACGCAAAATACTGCGACGCAAAACACCGCGACGCATTGCACCACGACGCATGCACTACGACGCAAAGCACTGCGACGCATTGCACCACGACGCAAAGCACTGCGACGCAAAGCACCGCGACGCATAGTATCGCGACACATAGCACCGCGACGCAAAGCACTGCGACGCAAAACACCGCGACGCATTGCATTACGACGCATGCACTACGACGCAAAGCACTGCGACGCTTTGCACCACGACGCAAAGCACTGCGACGCAAAGCACCGCGACGCATAGTATCGCGACACATAGCACCGCGACGCAAAGCACTGCGACGCAAAACACCGCGACGCTTAGCATCGCGAAGTAATGCGTCGCGATGCATAGCAACACACCGGGATGCAAGGCACTGCGACGCATAGCACCACGACGCAAAGCACTGCGACGCAAAGCACCGCGACGCATAGCACCGCGACGTAATGCATCGCGTCGCAAAGCAACGCGACGCATACCATCGTGACGTAAAGCATCGCGACGCATGGTTTCGCGACGCATGGCTCCGCGACGCATAGCACCATGACACAAAGCACTGCGACGCAAAGCACCGCGACGCATAGCGTCACGACGCGAAGCACTGCGACTCCAAGATTCGCGACGCACAGCATCGCGACGTAATGATCGCGACGCAAAGCACTGCGACGCAAAGCACCGCGATGCAATGCGCCACGACGCATATCATTGCGACGTAAAGCACCGCGGCGCAAAGCACCACGATGCATAGCATTGCGCCTAAAGCATTGCGAAGCACAGCTTCGCGACGCAAGGCGCCGCGACGCATAGCACCACGACGCAAAGAATTGCGACGTAATGCATCGCGACGCATAGCACCGCAACGCATAGCATCGCGACGTAAAGCGCTGCGACGCATAGCATCGTGACGTAAAGCATCGCGACGCAAGGCACCGCAACGCATAGCGCAGCGACGCAATGCACCGCGACGTAATGCACCGCGACGCAAAGCACAACGACGCAAAGCATCGCGACGCATAGCAACGCAACGAATAGCACTGTGACGTAAAGCATCGCGACGCAAGGCACCGCGACGTAAATCACCGCGACGCATACCATCATGACGCAAAGCACCGCGACGCATAGCACAGCGACGCAATGCACCGCGACGCAAAACACCGCGATGCATAGCATCGCTACATAAAGCATCGCGACGCAAGGCACCGCGACGCATAGCGCAGCGACGCAATGCACCGCGACGTAATGCACCGCGACGCAAAGCACAACGACGTAATGCATCGCGACGCATAGCAACGCAACGAATAGCACCGTGACATAAAACATCGCGTCGCAAGGCACCGCGACGCATACCATCATGACGCAAAGCACCGCGACGCATTCCATCGTGACGTAAAGCATCGCGACGCATAGTTTCGCGACGCATGGATCCGCGACGCATAGCACCATGACACAAAGCACTGCGACGCAAAGCACCGCGACGCATAGCATCACGACGTAATGCATCGCGACGCAAAGCACCGCAACGCACAGCATTGCGACGTAAAGCATTGCGACGCATAGCTTCGCGACGCAAGGCACCGCGACGCATTGCACCACGACGCAAAATACTGCGACGCAAAGCACCGCGACGCATTGCACCACGACGCAAAGCACTGCGACGCGTTGCACCACGACGCAAAGCACTGCGACGCAAAGCACCGCGACGCATAGTATCGCGACACATAGCACCGCGACGCAAAGCACTGCGACGCAAAACACCGCGACGCTTAGCATCGCGAAGTAATGCGTCGCGACGCATAGCAACACACCGGGATGCAAGGCACTGCGACGCATAGCACCACGACGCAAAGCACTGCGACGCAAAGCTTCGCGACGCATAGCACCGCGACGTAATGCATCGCGTCGCAAAGCACCGCGACGCATACCATCGTGACGTAAAGCATCGCGACGCATAGTTTCGCGACGAATGGCTCCGCGACGCATAGCACCATGACACAAAGCACTGCGACGCAACGCACCACGACGCATAGCGTCACGACGCAAAGCACTGCGACTACAAGATTCGCGACGCATACCATCATGACGCAAAGCACCGCGACGCATAGCATCGCTACGTAATGCATCGCGATGCAATGCACCACGACGCATATCATTGCACCGTAAGCACCGCGGCGCAAAGCACCACGAAGCATAGCACAAGGGTCATAGCACCGCGAAGCAATGCACCACGACGCATAGCATTGCGACCTAAAGCATGGCGAAGCACTGCGACTCCAAGATTCGCGACGCACAGCATCGCGACGTAATGATCGCGACGCAAAGCACTGCGACGCAAAGCACCGCGATGCAATGCGCCACGACGCATATCATTGCGACGTAAAGCACCGCGGCGCAAAGCACCACGATGCATAGCATTGCGCCTAAAGCATTGCGAAGCACAGCTTCGCGACGCAAGGCGCCGCGACGCATAGCACCACGACGCAAAGAATTGCGACGTAATGCATCGCGACGCATAGCACCGCAACGCATAGCATCGCGACGTAAAGCGCTGCGACGCATAGCATCGTGACGTAAAGCATCGCGACGCAAGGCACCGCAACGCATAGCGCAGCGACGCAATGCACCGCGACGTAATGCACCGCGACGCAAAGCACAACGACGCAATGCATCGCGACGCATAGCAACGCAACGAATAGCACTGTGACGTAAAGCATCGCGACGCAAGGCACCGCGACGTAAAGCACCGCGACGCATACCATCATGACGCAAAGCACCGCGACGCATAGCACAGCGACGCAATGCACCGCGACGCAAAACACCGCGATGCATAGCATCGCTACATAAAGCATCGCGACGCAAGGCACCGCGACGCATAGCGCAGCGACGCAATGCACCGCGACGTAATGCACCGCGACGCAAAGCACAACGACGTAATGCATCGCGACGCATAGCAACGCAACGAATAGCACCGTGACATAAAACATCGCGTCGCAAGGCACCGCGACGCATACCATCATGACGCAAAGCACCGCGACGCATTCCATCGTGACGTAAAGCATCGCGACGCATAGTTTCGCGACGCATGGATCCGCGACGCATAGCACCATGACACAAAGCACTGCGACGCAAAGCACCGCGACGCATAGCATCACGACGTAATGCATCGCGACGCAAAGCACCGCAACGCACAGCATTGCGACGTAAAGCATTGCGACGCATAGCTTCGCGACGCAAGGCACCGCGACGCATTGCACCACGACGCAAAATACTGCGACGCAAAGCACCGCGACGCATTGCACCACGACGCAAAGCACTGCGACGCGTTGCACCACGACGCAAAGCACTGCGACGCAAAGCACCGCGACGCATAGTATCGCGACACATAGCACCGCGACGCAAAGCACTGCGACGCAAAACACCGCGACGCTTAGCATCGCGAAGTAATGCGTCGCGACGCATAGCAACACACCGGGATGCAAGGCACTGCGACGCATAGCACCACGACGCAAAGCACTGCGACGCAAAGCTTCGCGACGCATAGCACCGCGACGTAATGCATCGCGTCGCAAAGCACCGCGACGCATACCATCGTGACGTAAAGCATCGCGACGCATAGTTTCGCGACGAATGGCTCCGCGACGCATAGCACCATGACACAAAGCACTGCGACGCAACGCACCACGACGCATAGCGTCACGACGCAAAGCACTGCGACTACAAGATTCGCGACGCATACCATCATGACGCAAAGCACCGCGACGCATAGCATCGCTACGTAATGCATCGCGATGCAATGCACCACGACGCATATCATTGCACCGTAAGCACCGCGGCGCAAAGCACCACGAAGCATAGCACAAGGGTCATAGCACCGCGAAGCAATGCACCACGACGCATAGCATTGCGACCTAAAGCATGGCGAAGCACAGCTTCGCGACGCATAGCACCACGACGCAAAGCACCGCGACGCATAGCATCGCGACGGATAGCACCGCGACGCTTAGCACCACGACGCAAAGCACTGCGACTCCAAGATTCGCGACGCACAGCATCGTGACGTAATGTTCGCGACGCAAAGCACTGCGACGCAAAGCACCGCGACGCATTGCACCACGATGCAAAGCACTTCGACGCAGCGCCACAACGCATAGCACCAAAACGCATAGCACCGCGATGCAATGCAGCGCGATGCAATGCAGCACGACGCATATCATTGCAACGTAAAGCACCGCGGCGCAAAGCACCGCGATGCATAGCACAACGGTGCAAAGCAATGCGAAGCAATGCACCGCGACGCATAGCGTCGTGACGTAATGATCGTGACGCAAAGCACTGCGACGCAAAGCATCGCGACGCATTGCACCACGACGCAAAGCCCTTGGACGCAGCGCCACGACGCATAGCACCAAAACGCATAGCACTACGATGCAATGCAGCGCGATGCAATGCACCACGACGCATATCATTGCGACATAAAGCACCGCGGCTTAAAGCACCACGATGCATAGCACAACGGTGCATAGCATCACGAAGCAATGCACCGCGACGCATACCGTCGTGACGTAATGATCGTGACGCAAAGCACTGCGATGCAAAGCACCGCGACGCATTGCACCACGACGTAAAGCACTGCGACGCAGCGCCACGACGCATAGCACCAAAACGCATAGCACCGCGATGCAATGCAGCGCGATGCAATGCACCACGACGCATATCATTGCGACGTGAAGCAATGCGGAACAAAGCACCACGATGCTTAGCACAACGGTGCATAGCATCGCGAAGCAATGCATCGCGACGCATAGGTTCGCGACGTATAGCACCGCGACGCATAGCACCACGACGCAAAGCACTGCGACGCCAAGATTCGCGACGCATAGCATCGCGACGTAATGGTCGCGACGCAAAGCACTGCGACGCAAAGCACCGCGACGTATTGCACCACGACGCAAAGCACTGCGACGCAGCGCCACGACGCATAGCACCGCGATGGAATGCAGCGCGATGCAATGCACCACGACGCATGTCATTGTCACGTTAAGCACCGCGGCGCAAAGCACCACGATGCATAGCACGATGGCGCATAGCACCGAAACGCATAGCACCGCGACGTAAAGCATCACGACGGACAAAATCGCGATGCAAAGCACTACGACGCATAGCATTGGGACGTAATGCACTGCGACGCTAAGCACCGTGACGCATAGCAACGCGACATTAAGTACCGCGACGCATAGCTTCGCGATGCAATACACCATGACGCATATCATTGCGACGTAAAGCACCGCGGCGCAAAGCACCACGATGCTTAGCACAACGGTGCATAGCATCGCGACGCAATGCATTACGACGCATAGCATCGCGACGTAATTCATCGCGACGCAAAGCGCCGCGACGCATAGCAACGTGACGTAAAGCATCGCGACGCATAGCTTCGGGACGCAAGGCATCGCGACGCATAGCACCGCGACGCATAGCATCATGACGTAAAGCATCGCGACGCATAGCTTCGGGACGCAAGGCACCGCGACGCATAGCACCACGACGCAACGCACTGCGACGCAAAGCACCGCGACGCATAGCACCGCAACGCATAGCATCGTGACGTAGAGCGATTCTCGTCGCGATGCTCTACGTCACGATGCTATGCGTCGCGGTGCTATGCGTCGCGATGCCTTGCGTCCCGAAGCTATGCGTCGCGATGCTTTACGTCATGATGCTATGCGTCGCGGCGCTTTGCGTCGCGATGAATTACGTCGCGATGCTATGCGTCGTAATGCATTGCGTCGCGATGCTATGCACCGTTGTGCTAAGCATCGTGGTGCTTTGCGCCGCGGTGCTTTACGTCGCAATGATATGCGTCATGGTGTATTGCATCGCGAAGCTATGCGTCGCGGTACTTAACGTCGCGTTGCTATGCGTCACGGTGCTTAGCGTCGCAGTGCATTACGTCCCAATGCTATGCGTCGTAGTGCTTTGCATCGCGATTTTGTCCGTCGTGATGCTTTACGTCGCGGTGCTATGCGTTTCGGTGCTATGCGCCATCGTGCTATGCATCGTGGTGCTTTGCGCCGCGGTGCTTAACGTGACAATGACATGCGTCGTGGTGCATTGCATCGCGCTGCATTGCATCGCGGTGCTATGCGTCGTGGCGCTGCGTCGCAGTGCTTTGCGTCGTGGTGCAATACATCGCGGTGCTTTGCGTCGTCGCTGTTATGATCCAATTTATGTCAGAATAGCCTTAATTCTGCGAGCTTAGATGTGAATGTGCTGTTATTTACTTAAAAGGTAAAAGGATGAATAGAAAGAACCAATTGATGATATTTGAATGTTGTTTATTCTTAGTTCATCGTTATATTACTGATAAACCCCGTGAGGGTATTCTCGTCATATTAAAAGATTCTAATGTCACTTTCGCAAATCCCTAGATGACAGAGAAAGAATGTGGCCAAGAAAACTGCGCCATCACATACATAATCTGTACATAAGTTAACCTTAGATAATAGTTATAATACTTATCTTTACAATGTGTCAACCGTTGGAGAACAAGAACAGCAATACATAAGAGCCAGAGTAATAGCAAGAACAATAAGTAAGAGCAAGAGAAGAGAGAATAATGTAAAAGAGACCCGAACAGAGTGACGTTCACTTTAATACTAATCGTTATCAACCCCACTCGCCAAAGTCATAGTTCCGCCCCTCCAACTACACAATAACAAGTTATGGCGGAATAGTCGGTGGATTTGACTACGTTGAACTACTTATTCGTTATTAATATACATTATACAATATTACTTACATAGAGAGACGATTTTCTTAGCATTCCATGGATTCACCGTGCGGGTCCCGGGTCCATCGTGTGGCAGAGAGAGAAAACCCGAGTAGATTTATTACTCATATTTACCCGTATTATTTGTTGTTTTTATAACACATTATTATACTTAGGAAATATATCAAGTCTTTACTTTTTACATAACAATGTCATATAATTCTCGATATTATCATTAATAAACCATGAATTTCCTCACTTTTAATGTTAGGTGAGGGGTTCTAAGGAACCCCTAACCTAACACACGCGACGCATAGCTTCGCGACGCAAGTCACCGCGACGCATAGCATCTGCGTCGCTACGCATAGCACCGCAACACATAGCATCGTGACGTACAGCATCGCGACGCATAGCTTTTGCATCGCGATGCATAGCACCGCAACGCATAGCATTGCGACGTAAAGCATTGTGTTAAGAATTCCTAATGATGTAACTACTGTTCTATGAAATAGAACAGTACCACATAGTTTTAAGATATATATAGAATAAAGTATTTGTACTTCTGGCAATATCTGTGGTAACTTGGTGTTGAATATGAATGGCAACACGGATTTTGTCTTTGGTACGAAACAAGAAAAAGAAATGACTCAGGATTACTTACTCTCTGTGGAACGTCGTTGGGACGATATATTTTTGTAAATGGAAAAGAGCAGAAATAAATATTGAACAAGTTATATAAAGCCATCGTTGTTTGTATTGTACTATTCTAATAATTGCAACGCATAGCTTCGCGACGCAAGGCACCGCGAAGAATAGCACCACGACGCAACGCACTGCGATGCAAAGCATCGCGACGCATATCACCGCAACGCATAGCATTGTGACGTAAAGCACCGCGACGCATATCACCGCAAAGCAAAGCACCACAACGACGACGATTCAAAAGATTTCTACCATGACTCCCACTGTACTCGTTGCATATTTATGTAACACGTTAGTTTAAAGTTTAAAGGATCAAACATAAGCTTAACGCACCTAGGTATTAAAAATAGGCCAATCTCACTTTCAAAGTTCTGCTACTACAGACCGATCTTTATTATATTTTTGAACGTACCTAACGTTAAAAATATAGTGAATATCGTTGATGTGGTTTATTGGTTAACTATCCAAGTTTTTCAACTTTCTCAAAAACGTAAAGCTCCAGAGACCGCTAAGTCAAACTCAACCCGTAAAAACAAGGTTCGAACATACAAGTACGCATACAAAAAGAGCATTGTATTGCGCTTAATACCAACAGCCCAACCCCGTAGAGCTACAAATACCCAAGGCCTTGTGAGATCTTGAGCCCGCCCCAGAAATTAGGACCAACCTCGAACTGGATTCCCACCTTCCCTAATGGGGGGAAAAGGAAGATCACGAACGCAACGTAAAAAGTGCAAGTCAGAGTAAGTAAACGCAGAACAACAACTAAGTCAGAGTAAGTAAACGCATAAAACGTGTAAGTAAGTAAGTAAACGCTTTTATCTTCTTTATATTTATCTTTAAACACAGAATAGTTTAGTAGCGACAAGATCAGCTTTTTCCTCATATTCTTTCAGAATGACCACGAAACGCAATCCTTCTCGACTACAAGAAACAAAGCTGACATTAAGTAGGTATTTCGTAAAACGTGCACGCGCCCCGGGTTTTTGTCAAAATCAAAGGTTTTCCCATTTCCGCTTCACTCGTAAAAGTTTTTGCCGACTGGAGGAAAGGAAATGTGATTGATACGGGCAGATAGTGAGGAACTTTATTGTGGTGGCTACTAAAATCAAGTGCCTAACAGACAGTAAAAACTTTATACGGTTGTGTAACTGATCATAATTTTATTTCTTACTAGTCGTGCCCGCGGTTTCAGCCACATTATAAGGGGTTTCTTCTTCATCTTCAACTTTTTATTTTTTGTCACTTTTTAACCCCCGACCAAAAAAAGGGGTGTTATAAGTTTGACGTAGATGTCTGTCTGTCTGTCTGTCTGTGGCACCGTAGAGGTCAAACGGATGGGCCGATTTCAATGCGGTTTTTTTATTTGAAGGTGTTGTATTTCAGGATCCGTGCGGGTGTTCTTAGCTATGTTTGGTTAATATCGATTCAAAATGGCCGCCTCCACAAAATGGCGGACAAAATAATTCTTCACAACCTACCTTAATATGGGTATCAAATGAAAGGGCTTGACTAGTAGAATACTATACACTATAACAAATTTCAAATCCAAGATGGCCGCCACCACAAAATGCCAAATTGTATTATTTTTTTCACTACTGAGTACCTCAATATGGGTATCAAATGAAAGGGCTTGACTAGTAGACCACAACTCGGCGACCTCCACCCCGAACGCCCCGTACTGGACGTTCGGCTCACACTCGCGGTCGGTCCACCTGGGGACCACCGCTCGGACGCTCCCGTACTGGAGACGTCCTCTTACTGTAGTGTAGTACGGGTCCGGTCGGACTAGCACCGGACTCTGCACATTACATTACAAATTGTACATTTGGTCCTTCGAGAATTTTGAACCCGCGGGAAACGCAGTCTGCCATACCTACTACATAACTAAAAACTGACGAACATACAACGGATCGGCGCCCGGCCTCCTGGTACCAGGAATCACTGGGTACTTAAGAAGTCGCACATGTGTACTGTGGCTTGCCAACCATGAAGAAGATAGAAGCAAGAAGAGAGAAGAGAAGCCGAGAAGTTTCAGACAAACAATACTTCAGAGAAAAAAAAAAGATACCATGGAAATACCACGAATTGAACTACTACAAACACAACTCTACACCACGCAATATAACGTAAACTAAAGATTTTGTTGAAAGGTCCGGAATGGCTAAAAAGTAAAACTATGCCTACAACCAAAGACATCCCAGAAATACGTGGAAAGAGAAAACGGTCATTTTACATTAACGTTACACCAAAATATCACAATGAGCTAATAAATAAAATTGCAAGTCTTCGTAAGATGGAATATTGGTTAAAATTTAAATATAAAACCAAATGAACCAGATTTCCTGGAGGTGTGAAGAACATTTTATTACCAACTACAAAACAAAACGGAACACGAACCAGGACTACGTCGTTATACAGCCCGCAACAACGCAGAATCACTGACCGTCATTTACTAGAATCCAAGCTCCAACAATCGAGATGCTGACAACGTGGTTGTTGAATATCGCAACTGTATACAACCTAGAGTTATGGCAACTAAATAACTCCTATTGATCATTGTTATTATATTGGCAAAATGTCCAAATTGTCCATACTGTTTGGAGCTTGCCCTTACTGATATTACGGCAACATACACGTGTGACACCAATATGATAAAACGCTGAGTCGAGTCAGCATCTCGAAATTGTTTACTTAATAATAATTTTACTAACCTTTTACATTTTACATTCCACTAACAAAACTACTACATAAGCTATTTCACAACTCTAAACCGTCATATGAATTTTGTATGTAAAAACCATAAATTTAATAAATAAAATATTCATCACTCAACCTGTGTTTGAATCACTCCAACTCCATCTCCGAGAAGACAGGCTAACCAGGCAGCTTCGGGACTGGCAGCAACAGTACCAGTCCCTCACCACCACCAGCGGCAGGTCAACTTGACGACCGCCAGCCGTAACTTCCCTGGTACTCGGGATACGGCACTTCCGCTCGTGGTGAGTCAACTCGGCGACCTCCACCCCGAACGCCCCGTACTGGACGTTCGGCTCACACTCGCGGTCGGTCAACGTGGGGACCACCGCTCGGACGCTCCCGTACTGGAGACGTCCTTTTACTGTCGTGCAGCAAGGGTCCGGTCGGACTAGCACCGGACTCCGCACCACCACCACATCCAGAGCAGGCCATCAAGAGGAGGCCTGCCACCTGGCATCACCCTCGTTGAGCATTGTCCAGCACACTTCCGCTGGACAGGCTGTATTCACACCTTCCTTCCACGGCGCCCAAGACACCTTGAGCCTAGCCTTCTGCGACCCTGACGTGAGCCTGCGTTGGGGCCTGTGGGAAAATCATACCTACACGCATTGCACGACGCGTGTATCCTTATTCCTGCCTTGTCCGCCTGTCGTCTCTTGGCGACAGGTATCCTGCCCCATTTATATATGTATTTATTACACTTATATGGTTAGGGTAGGATACACACACAACCACACCGTAAGGATAACTAGGTTAGGTTCTATACCAAGTCAGGCAAGCGTTGAACAATACGTTGTTAGGCGCTTGCACTGACTTCTCTGGCAATTGTTAGTTTATCGACGCTTCGATAGGCTAGCATTAGTACAGTTACCATTACGCATATACACATCTAACCATAGTCATACAGTGTAGATCACAGACTAAGTAGAGTGGTGTAGATGACCACATGCTTAGAAGACTTGTATACTGACAGTAATCTGTGATGTACACGATAATACTTTGAAAATTTATTCTAGACTAGCAGCGCCCCTCCGATTTCACCCGCTTAGTTTCCAAAGTAAGCTATCAAATTCTGAGTTATAAGTTTTCACTTCTATCAGCAGTCCCCATGGCTTCTAATTTTTCTTCACGGAACCCTAATTAATTATTTTCCTCACGAAAACATATTAGAAAATCAGATATCTGGCAGCGAAAGTCCCGTCATAATCGGTCCAGCCGTTTCGGAGATTAGCCGGATCAAACAGACAGTCAACAAATTTAAAAATAGTCGTTTAGATATAGGTGCCGCATATTTATACTCTTTCATTTGAACTTAGTAAAAAGCAGTTAATTTGATATTACATAGGCACAGACACTCCAATTTTATTTATTTGTGTAGACCAGCAGCGCTCGGCGGTTCCAATTGCGTAGTTTCCGACCCAGTTCCAGATTATTTTCTATTTAAGTGTGTATTAAATTTAATCTAGTTCTTTTCAGTATTTTTTGCGTCAAAGAGTTAAAAAAAAATCCATCCATCCTGACAAACTTTTGCATTTATAATAATAGTAGGATTAAATGGATTTTTCTTCTACCTCTTGTAGGTGTAGGTACCTGACTTACATCAGTACTTTCCACAGTCTCCTACTCATTCTGGACTTAAAGGAAGCTACGAATAGCACGCTATCTGATACGATAGATGTAATTAAAATTATTATTATAGCTAAAACTCAATTCCATACAGGGTTTTAAGTTTCATTCAAAAATCAACCCAAACGATCGATTAAACAATTAAATTTTCTACGAAAGAATTAAAATCGGCTCCAATTTTAAAAATTCAGACCCTACTAAATTACGTGATTATTGTGAAGTAGTGATTCAATTCAATTCAATTCATTTATTCGAACCATTATTTCAAAAGAACACTTGGTAACGTCACTTACAATAAAATTATACATAAATAATCTGTGTATGTAATAAAATAATACTAAAGAATAATGTCAAATAAAAATAATCAGCTGTAAAGGGCCTTGTCATTTAGGTGCAGCTGTAAAAGGCTTTGTCATGGTGAAAAAACAAATTATCCAAACAATGAATACATACAGTAGGTACTTAAACAAATTTACATTAATGTTTAGTATTATTCCACTTTACTCGATAGTTCTGATTTTGACATATTCCTTTTCCAAATATTGCTGTCCTTTACAAAATCATCTACAGTGTAATATGCTTTGCTCATTAGGTAGTTTTTTATTTCGGTTTTAAACCTAGTTTCATTGAGACCTTCCACTTGTGCAGGTATTAAATTATAGAAGCGAATACCATTACATTTGAAAGAGTTAATGGTTTTCTGTAGTCTGCATTTAGGAAATACAATTTTATGTTTATGATGTGCTTTTGGATTCAAATCAGACATTTTCTGCAGTCGAGTACGGTTTTTTCGCACATACATTATACTTTCATAAATGTATAACGACGGGACTGTTAGTATATTTATAGTTTTAAACATCTCCCGTAATGATTTTCTAGCAGACAGATTGTACAGAGCACGGATTGCTCTCTTTTGTAATATAAAAATTGAATTTCTATCCGCGGCCGATCCCCATAATAAAATCCCATAGGACATAATACTATGAAAGTATCCAAAATAAACAAGTCTAGCTGTTTCCACGTCAGATATTTTCTTAATTTGACGAACTGCATGGGCAGCTGAACTGAGTCTATCAGCTAGTCTCTCTGTGAGGACCCCACTGCAGCTTTGAATCCACTGAAATGCCCAGAAAAAGAGTAGATTGTACGGGTTCGATCACTTTATCATTCAGTCTAATATCAAGTTTACAGCCCAGTACATTGCATAGCGTAAACTTTATACATTTAGTTTTATTTGGATTTAGAACTAGATTATTTGCATCGAACCATTTGTATGTGATGTCCAAAATTGCGTTTACTTCTGTGAAATCATTTATTCCTCTTTAACCTTAAAAAGAAGTGATGTATCATCAGCGAACATAACTATTTCTACGTTTTTATGGTTTTTTATCATAAAAGGTAGATCATTAACGTATATAAGAAACAATAAGGGTCCAAGGATGGAACCTTGAGGTACACCCATTTTAAAGGGGACTCATTTGATTGCACACCGTCAATTTCAACTATCTGTACACGATCTTTAAGATAAGAAGAAATAAAATTTAGAGCTGGCTTCGATAGCCCATAGAACTGTAGTTTCTTCAAAAGAGTATCATGATGAACGCAGTCGAAAGCTTTAGACAAGTCACAAAACACACCCAGAACATCGTGATGATCTTCCCAGGCACTTAAAATATAATTATTTAGTTCAACGCCTGCATCAATAGTGGAACGTCCCTTTGTGAATCCAAATTGGTTGCTATGTAATAGGTTATTAACATTAAAGTAAGATAGAAGTTGATTGCATATAAGTTTCTCAAATATTTTACTAAGGCAGGGTAATACAGAGATGGGTCTGTAATTGCCAGGTTCGTTTTATCTCCAGATTTGAACAGTGGTATAACTTTGCTATATTTCATCATGTCAGGGAATGTGCCACCTCTAATGCACTCGTTGAACAATTCCGCTAAGTAAGGAGCAATGCTATTTATAATTCCATCAAGTACTCTTACTTTAATGTCTTTGAATGTTTTTAGTATTGTAATAGCAGTCACTTGGTGAAATTCAAATGTAGATGAAGGGCACTTAACGTTTTCTTTTAACATTTCTTCAGCAAGTAAGGGGACGATGTTAAGTGCTTAGTTGTTTCAAGGGATATCAGCAAAATAAGTCCTGAAAGCATCTACTATTTCCGATTTTCTTGTAGTTACTCTTTCACCAACCCGAAGTGCGTTTATCTTTTCACGACTTTTAGATCTCCCAGTCTCTTTGTTTATAATCTTCCACGTGTTTTTTATCATGTTATTAGAGTTTTTAATTTGATCTCGAATAAATATTGTTTTAGCTTGTATACATGAATTTCTGAAAGTTTTTGAATATTTATTAACATAGTTTTTTGTTGCATCATCATTGCAATATGTCTTTAGTTTATATAAATTATACAAATTGTTTCGACTTTTAAATAGTCCCGGTGTAGCCCATTCAGCGAACTTAGGTTTTGCGTTAATATTAATTAATTTCGTCTGAAAGATACTATCAAATTGTGAACTTAACATTTTAAAAAAATCAGCATAGTTTTGATTAGGGCTGTCGATTGTCATATCGAAAAAACTTTTGGAAAAATGATTACCTATCACATTATTTAAAGCTGATATGCGAGATAACGTAATAGGCCTAATAAGCACCTTGTCTTCTGCCCTTTTATACAAGCAGGAAGGCAAATGCTCAGTCCCCTATGGTCTGAACGCAAACAATCCAGGACTTCAGTGTGCAGATATTCACAGTTGACAAAGACATTGTCAATACAGGTTGCAGAACTACCTTTCTTAGTTACTGCCACCCTTGTTGGTTCAGTGAACACTTTTTTAAATTAAAAGATTGGCATAACATTAGTATATTGCTCTTAGTACGTGATTCCAAAAGTATGTCTGTGTTGAAGTCTCCACACATCACTATCTGTTTACTTTTCTTTGAAATTTTACTTAGTGCTTCTTATAAAGTAGTAAGGAAGATCTCAATGTCAGCACTAGGCGGTTTATAAACACATACAACAATATGATTATCCAACTCAATGCATGCTAGTTCACAATGTCGTTCCACGGTAATTTTTTCTATATCTTTTCGACACTTAAATTTTACACTATTATTGACAAAATTATGCAACCACCGCCTATCGCGAATTTTCTATAGAAAATACTACCAATTGTATAATTGTTTAGGCAAAAGTTCAATTCATTTTTTGATAGCCACGTCTCAGTAAAACAAATTACTTCATAATTTTTTGAGCTTTCAAGGAATAATTCTATTTCTTCTAATTTACCTAACAGTCTATTTATATTCTGGTACAAAATGTTAATAGAGGTTTCTTGAACCTTATCAATAGTAGTTGCTTTGTTGCAAGGGGGGCCTATTATATTGCGACGCTTTGCTGAAACATAATAATGCCTCCCTGTTGTCAAGTTTGTCAGTTTAAAAGACGACTGTCAGTTATTACAATATTTGTCAGGTTTTGAGATTTCCTGGTTTGCTCATTTAATAATGTGAAAACAATCAGTTTGGCTACTTTAATTTTTAAACGACGGACTAGAAATTGTTTTCCGTTAGATATAACAAAATTGTTTATAAAATTATTTATGTCGAATAATACAAAGTCTCCTCCTTTGTTTGAAATGAGGTTGTGCAAAATTACATTTAAAGTATATATTTTTTCGATTTTGCCTTTCACTCAATGATGTCGAATACGGAAATGTACACAACACTATTTTCCAACCGTTCCTGAACTGTGAAAATCTACTAATGATTCTATACAATTAATAAGATCCTTTTTTGTAGTACCCAATGAATTACCCATCATTATTACAACATTTGATTTTTGCTTAAATTTGCTGTCCACAACTTTAGCAATTAGTTGTTGAAAATTTACATTTGTAATACATGTGTTAGAAAATTTACTATCATTATTTATACTGTTGAAAATGTTTCCAAAACCTATGCCAATTCCATCAGAAAAAGTTCAACTTTGCCAATTTTTAATGTTTTTCTATTTCACTAAAATCATGTTCAGTTTGTTGACAAGTCTCTTGAATCACGTCAGCATTGGTAGTCATCTCTGTTGTTGTATTTAAGTTAGATTTCTTGTTGTTACACAGTACTGATGATGATGTAATGTGGTCGGGACGTATCATAAAGGATAAATCATTTGTGGGAGTCGTTGTTGTGTCTGACAATAAGTCTGTAGCTGAAATCGAGTATCGTTGCTTAGATGGACTCGGACCTATTAGACTATTCATCGCACCTATTAGCTGTTCTATTTCTCTTTGTGCTATGCTATATTTATTCTTCAAATCTTTGAGTTGCTGTTCTAATCTATTTATCGTTATAGCATTCTCATCATAGCGTTGCTGAATAGTCATTATGGTGATTCTGTCATCTCTGATCACTTCCTTTAACTTAAGCTTGTCTTTGATGAGTTCTACATTAGATCTATGATTATATTTTAAGTGCTTCTTGCATTTTATTATCATTCTTTTTTTACTCTCAAATATTTTTTAAGTGAGTTTCTTCCTTTAATTAAGTTGACATCATTATTTTTCAGGGTCAAGCTATCATTTTCCACTGTCAGATCGATGGTTTCCATCATTTTAGGTTTGTTATTGTCTTCCAGCAATTTGTTGTACAAGCATAATATATTTTCTCTATCTTTTTCATTTTGTATAATTCTAAACTTTTCAACATCATATTAGCTTGACACAGTTGGCTTTGTAAGTCTTTTATTTTTATGTGCGCTTCTTCTAATTCAATATTTCTATTTTCGCTTATATTAATTATGTCCAGTAGTCCTTGTTTTTCCTCTTGCAATTGATTATTTATCTCTTCGAGATTTCTCATGTCGTTTTCAAGCGTACATTTTGTCCAAAATTATTTTAATCTCAACCTCACCTTCATCTCTTTCTTGTAATAGAGTTTTATTATAACTCTTACAATTTTGTAAATCGATCAAAGTTTCTTTCAGTTTTGTTCCATTTCACGTAAGCTATTCTGTCTAGTCTTCATATTAGCAATTAAATTAATATCGATTTCAGTGAAATGATTCTACGTCGATTAAATTTATGGTATATCTATTTAATTCACCTTTTTATTGGTGTCAATGCGTAACAAAACGAAAATTCGGAGCGTTTCGGAATATTCTGTACCAATAAAAACTAAAAAAAAGATAAAATCCGAAGTTATTGGTGTCAAACTATGATTTTCGTCAGTCCATCAAGCATCAGTATTTTTAATCTGTGCTGATTGTTCCGCTCAACGTCAGTTATTTGTCATATGTCACACGTTGATATCTAATGTCAAAGTTGCATGAATTTTATTTGAAGGCGGGTTGGAAAATAAACAAAGCGGATATATAGTATTTAAAGTACGTGATTGGTTCTTTCTCAGTGTTTCAGGACAATTTCAAAATATAATTCCGTTATACTGCAACAACAAAAGAAATTCATGTAAAAAACATAATTTTACGTATATATTTGGTGTTACAATTACCTTTGTGATGACTCTTCAGGATCGATAGTTCTTCCGATATAATACTGGTACTGTATATCTTCGTTAAACACTTTTTTCAATTTATTTTGTCGGACTGAATAACATAACAAACAACTCGTAGCTGTGTCCAACCGGATCCTACCGGATTACGCACGAGTACGTGATTAGTGTACGAGATATAATCGCGTTTATTACGTGTTATTTCCTTTATTTCTATATCTAAAAGAATAACAAATATCTCAAACCAACAAGTTAAAACTAGAAACCATCACAATATCTAAAGGTTGTTAAAGGTTATAGGTAACCTAAAATCTAGCCAATCAGATTTAACTTTATTCAATGTTTCCAAAGCAACTTGTGTTTTTGTCATCGATATAATTAAGGAGAGGAAGATGAGGTAAGTTCTAATATGAAATCAACATAATGTGGCGAAAATTTCACACAAATACACAACGTGCACACAACTACACTTCCATCGTGAGATACGAGATACTCGTACGTTGTAATGAATGACAAAGACATCATAGCAAATTGGCAGTAGATGGAATAGCACGCATAGCACCACGACGCAAAGCACTGCGCCGCAAAGCACCTACGCGAAGCACCGCGACGCATAGCATTGCGCCGTAAAGCACCACGATGCATAGCACAACGGCGGATAGCACCGCGCCGCAAAGCACCGCGACGCATAGCACGAGACGCACGCGACGCAGGCGATGCATAGCAGCGCGACGTAAAGCATCGCAACGTAAAGCACCTTGACGCATAGCACCACGACGCATAGCTTCGCGACGTAATGCATCACGACGTAAAGCACCGCAACGCAAGGCACCGCGACGCATAGCTCCGCGACGCAAGGCATCGCGAGGCATAGCACCACAACGCAAAGCACCGCGACGTAAAGCACCGCGACGCATAGCATTAAGACGTAATACACCGTGACGCATAGGATTGCGACGTAAAGCATCGCGATGCATAGCTTCGCGACGCAAGGCACCGCGGTGCAGTGCACCAAAACGCAAAGCACAGCAACGCAAAGCACCACGACGCTTAGCATCGCGACGTAAAGTATAGCGACGTAAAGCACCGCGACGCTTAGCACCGCGACGCATAGCACCGCAACGCATAGCATTTGCGACGTAAAGCATCGCGACGCATAGCTTCGCGACGCAAGGCACCGCGACACATAGCACCTCGGCGCATAGCACAGCGACGCAAAGCTATGCGACGCATAGCATCGCGACGTAAAGCATCGCGACGTATAGCACCGCAACGCATAGCATTGGGACGTAATGCACTGTGACGCAAAGGACCGTGATGCATAGCAACGCGACGTAAAGAACCGCGACGCATAGCAGCACGATGCAATGCGCCTCGACGCATAGCATTGCGACGTAATGCACCGCGGCGCAAAGCACCATGATGCATAGCACAACAGCGCATAGCACCACGACGCAAGCCACCGCGATGGATAACACCACAACGCAAAGCACTGCGACGCAAAGCACCACGACACAAGGCACCGTGACGCATAGCACCACAAGGCAAAGCGCTGCGACGCAAAGCACCACGACGCATAGCATGGCGACGTAATGAATCGCGACGCAAAGTACCGCGACACATAGCACCGTGCCGAAAAGCATCGCAACGCACACCACCGCGACCATGACGCATAGCATTGGGACGTAATGTTCCGCGATGCAAAGCACCGTGATGGATAGCAACGCGACGTAAAGCACCGCGGCAATCCTCATGACTTCTGATTTTTTTTCACGGTTACCTAATTATTTATCTCACGTAAAAGTAGCCTACGTCATGTCTTAAATTCTAAGGTATAACACAGGATATAACATATTAGAAGATCAGATATCTGGTAGCGAAAGTCCCGCCATAATCGGTGCAGCCGTTTCGGAGATTCAGACAGTCTACAAATTTAAAAATAGTCATTTAGATATAGGTGCCGCATATTTATACTCTTTCATTTGAGCTTAGTTAAAAGCAATTTCAAAGTTAATTTGATATTACATAGGTACAGACACTCCAATTTTATTTATTTGTATAGACCAGCAACGCTCGTTAAGGTAAGCAAATTTTAGATATTTTTCGATATTTCAAGGAGCGCTACACCGATTTTGATAAAAAAAAATGTAGGGTCTACCTCTCCATTTTTATCTATAAAAAAAAAGAATCATCATAATAGATTCACAACTCTGATGAAGCTACCGCGTAACATAAATACAAAAAAGTTAGAAAACTGTATTGAGAACCTCATATTTTTTTGAAGTCGGTTAAAAAAAGCAATATTAAAGTATTATGCAGACGAAGACTGTAATATAATAGAAGATACAAATGATAAAGAACAGTAACAACACAATACACAATAGCCACCAATAAAATTAAAAACCAATTCACCTCAGTTGATCGCATGAACTTCACGTCAAGGGCCGGACAAGATAAGGCGCGACCATTTCAATATCTACTTCATACTTTACTACCAATAACTTTCACGTTTTCAACTAAAGGGATAAAAGGGGCGACGGAGAGGGGGAAGGTAGACTGGTGAAATATCCCTGATTCGTGTCTTCAAGTCCGTTCGAACTCATTGCTGCTTTGATTGCGTTTTACACCTGAATATTTTATACGTTTTGTTACAATAACTCCACAGATTGGAATATTGTTTTAGTAAAATGGTTTTGACTCTGGAGACTTTGATTTTCCTGTTCAGCGTATTTCATGTTAATCAGACAGTATACCTAAGTATATGTCGCAGGTGATTTTATAAACTGTATTTTTCCAAAATTCCTAGGATATCTCGAGAAAACATGGATAACTTGAAAAGAATATAATTAGTAGATAATGTAAAACGATTGATAATCGCGTTTATTATGTGTTATATATCTAGAGGTATAACCGCTTGCTTGCCCGTGTCAACTAGTAGTTAACAAAACCCAAACGCTAAAATGCCCGTGTCAACTAGTAGTTAACATCGCGATGCAGTCTATTATGCCCGTGTCAACTAGTAGTTGACATGGCGCGGCATGCTAAAATGCCCGTGTCAACCTGTGGTTAACATGGCTCCCGCGGTGGAAAAAGTTAAATATACTCGTCTTTATCGCTCTAAGGCTTACTTTGTATTATTTATCCCGTTTCTATGTTAAATTTCCCGTCATATTAATCCCAGTACAGTATGAAAGTCATAGAAAAAAGAAAAGAAATTTAAAAAATACGTTCCTTGTCAATCTTGTCATTGATTGTTGATTCAGTGCGGGGTGTGTACGTTAGTTCTTCTGATATTACTATTAAATTTAGTTTCAACAAACAAACGACAGATAACAAACATAATCAAATATTAAACCCCATATGTCATAGCTTTAATTTTAGAGGTACTTATGAGCTTTTAAAAAGACGAGCTTTAAAACGCGCTATCTCAATTTCAACACACCATAACTCTGCACCAGAGTTGTACACGGAGAAACAAAAGATAACATTGTATAGCTAGTTTCATATTAAACATAAAAAATATTACACTTTATAATCTTTCAAAACAAATTGATTCACAAGGAACGATTGCGTGAATCCCGACTCGCGCGCCGCAGGCGTAAAATCCGCGGGGCATAGCGAGGTGTGCAAGTATTTTTCCCCGGGCATTTTGGTTAGCAACGCTACAGGGGGCGGGGCATAGTGCGTCGCGCGGTTTGCAGCGACGGGCAAGCGAGCGGATAACAAATATCTCAAACCCTTTATATATCTAGAGGTATAACAAATATCTCAAACCAACAAGTTATAACTAGAAAACATCACAATATCTAAAGGTTGTAGGTAACCTAAAATTTAGCCAATCCGAGTTAACTTTATTCAATGTTTCCAAAGCAACTTGTGTTTTTGTACTAATCTTTTTCCGTAAGATTGAGAACTGTCGTAGCCAATATCTAATTATCCGTATTTTCGAGAGATCCCTAGAGATTTTGCAAGAAATCGGTTTATCAAATCTTTCTACGACATATACCTATAAGATGATGGGGAGCCCAGGTGCAAATCTTGAAGGCGACGCTAGCATAGATCATTTATACGCCCTTTTGGGTCATTGTTGTCTAAGACGAAGGATGACTAGGTATTTATTTTTTACATTTTTTATGGTGTTTGGCTAAAATCTCCGAAATTTGACCGTTAATTACTAATGGTGGCCAGTTTGAACAATAAGTGTTTCTTTTACATGTTATTTAATTAAAATAAATCTGACAAAACACGTACTGAGCTTGTGTGTCATCAGACATTTTACTTACAGTCATTTGAACTTTACTTTTACCTACCGTGTAATGCCCTAATCCTATATAGGTTCTTGAAGCAGTAGCTAGGACAGTTTATGACGTGATTTATTGCCGTTATTATGTTATGTCGTTATTGCAAAATGCGTGAAATGGCATCAGAGGCACGACCACGCGACCCATTTAATTTAACCCATTTTTGTAATATACGACCATTAAACCGCAAGAACAGATTGCCCGCCCTATACAAAACAGAACAATGAATAACCACAACATTGTCAAACGACTGCTGTTTTAAAATCTGAAATGTTCTGTCTCCTACGAGCCTAGTAATAGCAGCTATTTAATCTTCTTTCTAAGCACATCCTTATAATATAATGAAGCGTACCTTTTTAGAGAAATAGTCAGCGAAATAGTAGTCCAAGATCCCAGAGCCGCCAGATGTCACGTATTTTCTGACGAATGAAAGGTGAACGATGGAGTAGTGTTAGTATGAACTAAGAATATAGTTCTTAATGAGGGATTTTCAGGATGCGAATAGATAGTTCTGTTTTTTGCCAAATGTAGAGCTAATATTTCATGTCTCTATTAAAATGAAACATTGGCGCCACTTACGGTGAATTTGGGGACGACCTTTGACAGGTCTATCTCCATCTTGAAAACTCCTCATTGCGCCACAGGTAGTAATGTTAAATATTGTCTGAGAAAGTTAACTAAGTATAGGACAATGTTAATAATTGGTAGGCATTCTAGATGGCTATGCTCATGGCCACTCCTTCCGGTTTCACCCGCGTAGTTTCCAAAGTAAGCTATCAAATTCTGAGTTATAAATAATTTTCACTTTATCGGTAGTTCCCAAATAGGTACTTGCTAGACACAGATTACACACTTGTTAGAAAACCAAGTCATATACCTTGAGCTCTTTGACAGATAGTAAGTAGGTAATGGATATTCATTTTTCTAACTAGAATGAATGAATTACCTTACTAATATTATAAACGCGAATTTTTACTTCAGTTACGAGTACGCCGAAACAACTCAAAGGGTTTTGAACGCTGTTGGATTATGGTTTGGGATAGCATAAAAGCTACATTATATTGCAGTTTTTAGAGCACGCATAAAATAATAAAATGTATGTTTAGCCTGTAGATACACTGGTATACTGTTAGTCACTCAGTCCCTATTAAGTAGGTTCGTTTTCGACCATTTTAGCTCTCCCTTTCCCATTTATTCTTTTTTTCTACAAATTTCCCAAGGTGGCCGTAAGTAAAGTGGCCAACCAAATTTCCTTGGATAAATTTCGTTTCCTCAATTGAATGATTAACCGCAGTAAAGCTTAAACTTTTGACCTTTCATGAATTCACATTTTACTTTCAAACGATTCTCTGAAGAAACCTTCGAAGTTTAGTTTTGTTGGAAAGTATCAAATGAGGTCTACCAGTTCAGGTATTTGCGGCTAGGTACTTCTAGACTGTTTTCATGCTCTTTAGGGTTAAGCACTGGATTATTCGAATCGAATTCTTGAAAACGCCTCATTATATTTTTTTTTTACTTTTATAGGTTTACGTAGATACACTTGACCGCCATCTGGCCTAATGTTAAGTGATCATGCGGTCTACGATGAAGCGTGGTTACCTAAAAAAAATCAAATAACGATTCACTCTCGATTTGAAGACACAAAGATTGAATATAATAGGTTAATTTTTACATAAACCCTACAATATGTGCGAATCGCATACCACATTGTTTAAATTTAGGTAATATTATCATTTCGTATTTCCACCCAAGTACCTACATAATTACTGTATTTACTGAAGAAATGTAATAGTTAAAAAAAAAAACCGAGTGAAGTTCTATCACTCAGACACAGTGGAAATAACGTACAAAAGAAAAAGCTTTTACCAAAACCAACGGAACCACGAAGCTGTTTTTTGGATCGTTTCATTAACTACCCAAATTTTTTCAAAGTATTAAATCGGTATGGTCTCATCTGGCCCGGTGCCTTGGCCCGGTACCGGGCCAAATGGGAAAAAAAAGTTTCAACTGGCCCGGTGATATATTTACCGGGCCAGATGATACAAATCAAGTGCCATCGTCCCCGGTAACGGGAGAAATGAGGATACGCCTCGTATTTTGTGAAATACTAACTACATGCATCTGTTAAAGGGATGGAACTTATAAATCAAACTAGGTACTTAGTAAACAATAATCAGTGTTTATTGTGAATGACGCGATATCAACTTCTGTCATAAAACTTAACCTGAAATAGACTTCTTATAAGTGGATCATTTTGATTTGAACATAATAATAATTTTTTTATAGTAATAATAATAATCACCAAATCGAAAATACTACGAATCAAACATAATTAAAGTAGGTAGGTACGTTTCATAATACACAAACAGTCTCCAAAGTGTGTTATTATAACTTTCTTTTATCAATATGTTTTATTATAATCACAGATTCGAACATAGATAATCTTAAATAAAATCAATAATCACTAAATATTGAATAAAATTTTAGAATTTAGGTAGTACTCTAACTAGCGCATTTTTTCTAAATTTACCACGGTTATTTGACCGGTCACCAGCTCCGTAGTAGCCTCCTGAATAAAACCTTTCGAAGCATGGCCTCCTTTGTCGGATGGGGTTTTATAATAATTGGTTTATTATTTTCAATTTGAAGTAATCTTGTGTTGTACTAAGAGGCGTCAGTATAAAGCACTCTTAAGATCTCGATTATATTGGGCTGCTTTTTTTTAAATTGTCTTGTTAAGCTTGCTGTGCCACGCTTCAAGTGCATTTGTCGTACGGTGGCGTTGCCCAAAAACGCACCACACCTTAATAAACTCGTCACGCAACCACTGGTTTAACATTGCTATTTTTATCATCAGGACTTTGAGCAGCTACATAACACCACCCATTATTTTTTTTAAATAAATACACTCGTTTAGCAGCTCGTTTAACTCTGTTAAATGGCTAAACGAGCTGCGAACACGCGCGCGCAATTTCCTTAAAAAAAGATCGCCGGACGCGTTCAAAATTTGAGTCGGACTGGACTGAGACGATCTTCTTAGCATTCCATGGATTCACCGTGCGAGTCCATCGTGTATGTATGTACTGTTCATTCTGTTATCAAACGTAAATGACCCGTGTTTTTATTTAAAATGTGTAATAACCACGTTAGTTTTATACCAAAAAAAATAGCGATACTAGCAAAATTATGAAATTATTGATTATATTGTCCAAAGCCCACCTACTTAATTTTGTTTGGCTCGTAGCATTTTGGCTTTATTGATTATTGTTATTATTATAAAAATATTATTGTTATGTTCAAATTCAAAATGATCGTTTTATAAGTTCCATCCCTTTAACAGATTCATGTAGTTAGTATTTCACAAAATACGAGGCGTATCCTCATTTCTCCCGTTACCGGGGACGATGGCACTTGATTTGTATCATCTGGCCCGGTAAATATATCACCGGGCCAGTTGAAACTTTTTCTTCCCATTTGGCCCGGCACCGGGGCCAAGGCACCGGGCCAGATGGGACCATACCATTAAATCGTTATATGCCAAGTTTTTCCAAATTGTCTTCGTGATTTGCCAGTACGTTCTACGTAGGTAGTTAGAAGCCTAAAACTTTAGTCACATTATTACTATAGAAGGTATCATAACAAGAAAGTTCAGAGCGACGAGCAGACCCACACGAAGAGGAAGGACGCTACTTATGCATTTCCCAACCAATTTTAAAACTTTCACTCATAAATTTTTAGTTTTAAGATTAGCCAGATCTTTGGTCAAGTTGTTTTGTAAGTCCCGGTCCATACTTTGTCCTTGAAAACTAAACTAAACTTTCTTAATGAGCGCAAACGACTTCTCTACGAGAATATTCAATTAGGGGACAATAAGGGACAGGGGCTAAAATGTTTTCAGATTTATGAAAGGAGAAGGTCAAGAAGCTTTTACATTTTTGAGAGAGTGCAAAAACTTGGGTAGGTATCCACTTTACCTATATTTATTACACTTTTAAACGTGAGCAGAAATTTGAGAGTGAGAAAATGGGTTACTTTTAATAGGTGCGTTGATTATAATATTTGGTCCTTTAAAAAAAAAGAGTTAAAAATGTATCTTATGGCATGGTACGAGTAGGTACCATAAGGTACATATAAAAATGCCAAGCAGTAGTACCTATGCAAATATTACTGTGTTACGGTTTGAAGGACAATATTTTTATTTATTTTATTTTAATTTAAGTTATAGGTCAAAGGGACAAAGGGATAAATCATCTTTGGGAGACGAGTGAAGCGTTATGGTAGAAATTTGAACTCTTATAAACTCAAATAGCAGTGATGGTTAGCCGTGCCTATTACCGTTAGGCGTTAGTATTCCCCGTCCCGTCTATCTAAATTAAAAAAAAAAACATCACGGTTAGTGTTGAAAAAAAATTACACTTCCAAATGGGATAATATTGATCTAAGACATTCTAAATACTACTTCTGCAACTAAAGTTTTAGTCCAGATTGCAAATTTTTCTTACATTTGCTAGCGATTATGCGCCATTTCCAAAACGTTAGGTACCTATTCGCATTTTACCTATTACTACGAAACGAAACGCACTACGAGCAAACTATGAAACGCATAGTCCTTGTAGAACTTACCGTACCGTGGGAAACTAATATACCTAAAGACCACACGATGAAACAAAATAAGTATTACAACCTTCTAAACGAATTAACAAAAAACGGCTATATAGATAATTTATACGATGTAGAAATAGGAGTGAGAGGTATACCAGCAAAATCTCTCTATAACCTGCTGAAAGACCTTGGCTTGTCCAGAAGTGTAGTAAGTTCTATACCGAGTATCTAAAGCTGCACTAGTAGGCTAAATTAGCTGCCAAAAACTAGGTGTCTTCTCAAAAGTGCGAAGGTACTTAGCTTTACTCCTGTATGGAGTACATATGTTCGCACTTTGGATCTTGGATGGATGGATCGGCTAAGTATCAGCTGGAAGCTCTGGAATCGATCATGAGACGTGCCAAAAGGCTCATAGGCAATGATATCCTCGTGCGAAAAACTCGAACATCGCTGGACAATTGCTAGCTTATCGGTTTTTAACCGGATACACTTCGGAGAGTGTGCGACTGATTTGCACGATCTGATACCACCTTGCCCTTTTTTCTATCGGAATGCTCAGAGCTCAAAAGCGACATCGTTTCATGGTAGATGTTCCAAAGACACGAACGAAGAGATTTGACTCTACTTTTGTGTTAAGAACGTCAAGGCTGTGGAATACGTTGCCTGAGAGGGGGTTTCCCGATAGTTACAATCTTTGTGTCTTCAAATCGAGAGTGAATCGGTTTGTTCTAGGTAAACACGCGCCATCGTAGACCACATCATCGTTTAACATCAGGCGAGATAGCGGTCAAGTGTAAACCTATAAAAGTAAAAAAAAGTAGGCTCATATCAGATTTGGCTGGGCAGGGAGAGAAACATGAGAAGTGAAGGTGAGTGTTGATGTACATCAGAAAGGGGCCCCTTAAACCTACACCCGTGTCACTAATCTCGGGATCTACTCGGGATTTCTCTCTCTGCCACACAATGGACACGTGCAGCCGCACGGTGCATCCATGGAATGCTAAGAAGATAGTCTCTCTGATGTTGCGATTGCGACATGTTTTTTTTTAATGTTAACACGTTACTCAATCGGTCCCTCGCCTGATGGAAAGCTCTGTGGTTGACCATGCTAAGAAAATGTAGAATACGTACGTCTAAGTAAAATTTTGTAGCTATGGCAAAAATTCCAACTGGCGTCGCTGAACTTTCCATCATAATGTAGCTGCTTCCTTGTACACAATATTTACTGAGCATCGTTGACCAACTTTTGAAACTTGGACACCATCCGATGATCAGACATTCCTATCAGACAATAAATAACCAGTATCGCTGTAGGGACAAGACGTCTTTTATAGTCAGCACTATAGACGTAAAATACGGGACTATTGAATAACCTAAACAGTGTCATCGAGGAGCCATAATCGGTTTTGTTGATAATACTCCTCGTTTTTGGTGGTAGTTTTAGTTATTGTTGTGAGCCGATTACTTAAATAGGCTGGTTTTACTATACCGTAGGTTTTTCTCGTCGACGTTTTGTAGAACGCATAGCCTATGTAACGATGCGGCGATGTTGTTGCTAAGTATTTCAAGTTTATAATTCTATTCGTAGTCCTTTATTAAGATTGAAAAAATAAATATATTAATTAAAGGTACAAACTTGAATAAAAATCATTACGCTAAATATTCTTATTGTTCAGTATTGTGGTTGTATCTAATTGTTTGGAAATTGAAACAGAATCCTACCTACATTTATTTTACCTAAAACAAATGATTTATTCAAACAAAAAAAGTTCGTTAAAATTGGAATACCTATCTCAACGCCTTTATTAAGGTACCTTCCCTTTTATTGAATAGATCTCGAAGAAAATTGAAATACTTTGTTCTGTGCTTCGTAATATTTTTCAGGCAAAAGAATAGCGCTTCAGCCTCAAGGGACAATGAAACTAAATTTACTGCGGGTTTTATGCTTATAGCTTGCTGCATAAAGTATAAAAAGAATTATGTACTGTACGGGAAATCGTGAATCTTTAGGGGAAACCTTCTTTGATACCCATGACACACAACATAGATGTAAATAAATATGTAGTCTAGTTTGTTCGTTTACCTGTTATGTTGGTTTTTTAGTACAGAACTATATAGGTAAATTTTATAATATGCACAATTAAGCAAATGGATATACTTCCAGAGTAGATCTCTCCGATGGATATTAAATAGGTGAGTAAGGTTGTATTCAAATCACTAGTGCATTGATTTCGTCTAAGTAAGTGCGCATTGCTTTACATGCGCCGAAATGGCGATGAAGCGCTAGCTTATCTTCTATAAAAAATCGTTTACCAAATGATTTTGTTTTTTCTAATTTCACATCGATAATAATTTTATAGCGCAATCAGCTCACTAAATGTTTTCACTGCTGCGAGTCGGGGTATTCTCTCGCAAGGAGAGAGTCACAGCCATAATCCACTACACTGGCCCAGTACGGGTTGCTGGTTGGTTTCCTCACGATGTTTTCGTTCATCATTTTTAAGTTAACAGCACTACGCACGTGACTACAAACATGCAGTGGAGCGCCTGGGGTTCGCAGTGGCTCCGAATCGGCAGGAATTTTCGTCATAATAACCATAATAATGAACAGAAACAAAGTCGACATTGCCTAATTGTAGATAAATTGGTACCAGTATGGAAATTCCTAAATACGCTATCGAATTTGGGATCTTTGTTTCAGTGTTTACATATAAAGGTTAATATGAATATACAAAATTTATTATGACCACGACATTAACGTCACAAAATTAATTAATTTTAAGAGATACTTCTAAGTAACCCTAAAAACGCGACAAGAGTAAATTAATGAGTCGAACACTTGTGCCCAGAATTAATTGCTACCAGATCGGTTTTCAAACACAAGTACACAATCTAAGTACAAAGTCAATACACGCGCCTCGGATCAAACGTTACAATCATCCATCACAGAGCACGGGTCTCATTTTTGAAACCACACTCGCAATATGTCACACGTAAATAGCAACAGCCTGGGTGTCCATCGCCGTCGCTCTATAAATCTGCATCTGTTATCTGCTCTCTGTGTCTCTGTGTCTGATCTGTGTTTAACAGTGTTAAACTAGGATTCATTAATTTAAGACAGCAAAGGAATCATTTCGCAATATGATCACAAATGACATATATGTAGGTATTTTATTCCCCGCAGTTTGATCCATAAATTTTGTAAAAATATATTGAAAAAATGCCGAATTGTCGTTATTTAGCCTCTTAAATGAATAATTCTTAATCAATTACTGGAAAAAGCAAAGTCAAAGACGGAAATGAAATAAATCTCGAATGTAATTAATATAAAAGGACGAAAAATGTAAATAAAGATGAAACTTCTGATCCAAAATACACAGCCATCACAGACTAAGTAGAGAGATACACTATAGCCATGAACACTCATTCTTGGCTGCTTTGCAAAACGATGACATGGGTAAGGAGTTTAGATGCCACAGACTTCGAATTTTTTTGCTACGCAAACGTCTTTGCCACAGACTGACAAAGTAACACTAATACAGGCAGGCACCTCTCTTTTATGTCGAGGTATACAACTGACGTTGATTTCAATAGATTTTTTAAATTCTTTATCTTTTTACTTTACTATCTCACCTGTTATTAAGTGACAATATAGTCTACGTAAGATCACATTTACCAGGATGAAAACGACTTATTGATTAAATGAAAGCAGGATTTCAAAAATGAGCCGCCAGACACAGATTAAATAATAATTACTGCGGTGTAGCGGTGATTGTTCGCCACAAATCCGCCCTTTAATTAAGAATTCGGTTCTATAATTAATTTATTTTGCGACAGCTTAAACCATGACAGCCAAACAGATTTGCATAAGTTTGGGTACTAGGGATTTAAATTAACTACTGTAATAAAGAATTTAAAAAAAACAATAAAAACGGACCTAATATAAAATATGGCGATACGTTAAATTATAGAAGTCTTTGAGGGTTCTATTCTTAGATAGAAGTAGATATATATATACGAGGTGTGTTCAAAAAGCATGGTAACTTTTCAAATTTTGCGGGTTACGTCCTTTTGATCTTTGTTATTTTTTTGGCTATCTATAAGTAGGTACGCATTTAAATGATAAAACAAAATATTACGCGGCCAAAGTCTCGATTTGATTCTAGTAATTGTATATATATTATGTATATACGCCAAAAGACATTTTACTAAGCAGAAACTTATAGACATTCGCAATTCCAGCTTATACTAAAAATATAGCGACCTATGTAAATTTTACCACCCTGCTTTTTTTTCCAACGTTACTTTTAAAATTACTGAATCGTGAGGATCATTTTCTTTGGATATTTTAAAAAGTGCACCTTACTTGTTATGCAAAGGTATCAGATATTCAACGAAGAACGAATGAATCCCTAGGTCCAGACGAGACATGTAATGATCTACCATACTTATTTACCGAGGTAGATTAAGTATAAAGGTAGATTTTTTTAGAAAAAGCGAACCAGACAGACTAATGTCTGGATATAGGATTCTTGATGTACAAATCCTTTGGGACAATAAGTATTAGTGTGGAGATATCCTCGGAGCAAGGATTTATTAGTCTTTTAACTTTAGTATTTCTACCATTCGATATTTTGTGAATTATATTCGGTTTAAAAAATAGGTATTTGAATGGTTTTTTAACATAGCTCTATGATATTTTCAAGGTGAGCGTGCGTCATCTTTGCCCCACACAGATTCACACAGCTTACCATGAGACTGTGGTGTTGATTGGTTTGTAGAGCTGGTGGCGAATATGCGTTAAAAAAAAGAGATAATAATACGCTGCAATATCTAAGAAGTTACCGGGTCTTTTGTTCCATTGATACTTTACAATAGAACACGCAGAACGATGAATATCCTCGTTTTGGCATTCATTATATTGGCAGCTCTGATTTGAAATGACCTGTTTTGTAGATGTCAGTAGTTCGCTCTGTGACCGACTTCCCCCAAATTACGCAAACAAACATACTACTCAAGAAAAACTCCCAACATCCATCCAAGCACTTTGTATCTTCGATGTTGTTACATTTGTTACGTCCTGGGTTAACGTTTCTCACCGCTCCCGACTTTGATTAACGCACTCCTGAGAAAATAGAGTAGGCCACTAATATCCCCCCATGGCCTATTAGCGCCTTCAGTAGGTATAATAAATTACAGGAAAGGGAATGGAGGCTACACTTAGCCCGCTGAAAACATCTGTATTGTATGTGATTTATTGCGACCAAAAAACGGGGTGATACTATGATACCGGTAACACGACCCGATGGTGTAATCTTTGATTGCGGTCACGCACGTAAAAAGGGGAGGATTGGAAATATGATGTATTTATTTATTACTCAACAAAAGTAGCAGATTATGTTGTGTCACTCGATAGCTCAGATAGTGTTTACTTTCACCAAACAATATTTAATATTGTTGCAAACATTGATTACACAAATAACCTGACAATTAAAACTAAACCATATTGCAAACCTAACTTTGACTTAAACTAACTTTGTTCAGCTATGGAAAACGTCAAAACGAAGTAATAAACGTTAAAATTGATCGGAATGGTGGTAGTGAATAGCAAATGATCCCTACTTATGGGTAGCGGACAGATCAGTGGCTCAATTCAAATCGACGGGATTATGAATCGCTACGCTCATACGCTGGTGTATCTTGCATTTTAAAATAATAGTTTTAGTGTTTTTTAAGTAACTGTACTTTTGGACTACGTCAAACGACAGAACATGGAAGAATATTTTCATATAAAATGTAAAATACAACATTGCTTAGACTCTTATTTACTATTAATTGCGTAATTTTAGAAATGTGGTACCCAAACTCCAGAGTAATAGAATAATCATCAAACCTAAGCTGCCAGCTTCCGTATCAACTGGATTTTTGAGCTTTTAATTTAATCCTATTTATTAAACCGAAAATTGTTATTTTCCCGAGAGCTACTTGAAATGCAAAACATTTTTTTAAACATACTTAAAGCATTCTGATTTAATTTTGGCGATAGTAGGTACAAGAGTAAGGTACCTTTCCGTAACAAGCGATAAACTTTTTCTAAAACCGTCCGTTACCGAACTCTCATCAGTCGTTTGTATTTTATTATGTCTAGTACTCAACTCCATCATTCGAGATTGATTTAATAAAATATGTTTGTTTTGTAGGTGGGTACTTTGAAATTTGTTTCAATTTTGAATGTTACCATGACTACGGAGACATAATTACTTCGGTCATTGCGCCGTCTGTTCCGGCACCCTTACCGCGGGCACCGAGAAACAAGTTTCATAAAATATAAAACAATCTTTGTGCCAGTGTTTGTGGTCGTATTCCTCTCAAGCTCAGTTATCGAACATATTCGTGACTTCACGACTACGTGATCCCCTAGGGCCAAAGCTAGATCCGCCCTTGGCGTGATGCAACTGAAACTTAAGTCGGACTTGATCAGCCATATCACACGTGACGCACTGGTAAAAGTGATTTAATGCAAAAAAATTATACCATTTTTTAATTTTGAAATCTTATAAAAAATACCATTATGTTTGTCCCTGTCTCGCCAAACTCCGAAACTCCCGAACGTTGGGTGCCTGTAGTCCGTACAATAATGGAACAATAAGTAGGTACAAGAAACAAGCCCGCCTGCTATTCGTCTTCCGTAATATCACTTTGGTAACGACGTTGAGTGAATGTCAAGCTTTACTGTATTTCCTTTCTGCTACGAGCTACGAACAGATACGCAGTTACTGTGCGTTTTCGCAAAGAATTTCACGTTTTCGTTTTGTGGGGAAAAATATAATATAAGGTATCTAGTTCATGTTGTGTAAGCAATAACACGTATTAGCGTCACGATTTCATTGAAAATAGTTCATACTTTTATTTTTACGTAAAGAAAATGGGTTAGCATTGCTATTCAGTATGTTATTGCTGCTGGTATACTGAATATGCTTCCGTTAGTTTATTATATGAGATTAAGTTATTTATTTTGATTTTCACTGAAATATATAATAAGCCTATAATATGTTTTTAATTGAACAAACATCTAAAAATTGTAGACACAAAAATGAAATTCCTTTTCCGCGAAATTTCGCTCTTTCATTGGAGTTATGCATTTAGTAATTTTAGTTTGTTTGGTTTCCAAAATCTTGTTAAAACAAGTCAAACGTAATGAGTTTCATTCTAAGATAAATTTTAAATCTGTTTTCTAGTTAGGGGAAAACATGACTGGACACGTGGAAACATTCTCCAATAAAATATTTCACGGTTAGTTTTAACTTAAGCAAATTTTAGATAATATGCCATCATCATATCTACGGTAAAACGGTTTTAGTAAGCGACATAGTTTCCGTGCTAAAATGTGAGTACGGCTATGGCACACCGCTCAAAGACTCTAGCTTTGAAGCGGAATGGAAGTTTGCTAAGCAGCGTCTATGCGTTGGCTCTAAATGCAGCCTCGGCCTGTGTTATTCTTCATTCCATATCGGCTGTTTCTCCTCGTAGCCGTAGAATAGATTAGTAAATTTGTAATGTATTCTATTACACTCTTCACGAGCAGCGTTAGATTATTTACTAGATTTTGTACATTACGTGGTAAAAAGTTGAGTGACAGTTTGGTAATTTAAGGTTTTGAAACGTTTTACTAAATCCTTAGTACCTACATATATTATATACTATTACTGGTATTATTCATAAGCAAGTGTAAGGAAGGGTCTTAATAATAAATCACAAAATTGTTAAGTGTTTAAACAAATCTAAAACGCGTATAGATGTGCTATGATACGGTCTACGATGACGTGTACCTAATATTTATTTCCGTAGAATATGATACACTTAGTAACAACTATTTCAAGCTTTCACTCAATGTTTTCTATATCAAATAAGTATGATTTTTTTCCTTTGAAGCAATATCGATAATGTCCCTTGTCGGGTGCAGATCATCCGCGCTTTGATATCCAGATTCCAATACTATGTCCGTGTAAACAACGCATAGGACAGGATATTGGACCGGGACATCAAATATTCCACTAAATATTTATGAGATGTACCCTATTTATTTGTCCTATTTATTGACTCCATAGATCAGAAGAGCAAAATTACTAGTGTGCTCTTGACAAAATTATTCGTGTGCGTGGTGGCCGTTACCAAACCGAAAAGATAAAAGGCCTAACCCTGGAATAGAGGAATACTTAAAATTAATTGTTCTATCCATAATAAATTCAGAGTTTCCTTGTGAAAAAGAAGAAATTACTAGTTTACAGTTTTATTACTTATTTTACTGTTTTCACTAACATATGTACATTTTATTGAAAAAAGTTAACTCGAATTAACTTCATTTAATTTTCTAGTTTAACTTGTTTACAAAGGTAAGAACTTAGACACCAAATCAAAAAAAAAAAAAATATCGTGCCTAGTCATAGGACTGCAATGACTAATATAAATGAAAACTTATATTTGCCCAGATTTTAGCATTAAACAGCATTAATTTTGCACAATACGTCACCCGTATAGCTACAGCTTTACTACTATTAACCATGTCGTTGAGGCGAATTCACTAGATTTCACCCATCCAAAAAACATTGTCGCATGTCCCGCTTCGTTGCTCCGTCGCCGTTCCGACGCTACGCCACTACGCCGCTACGCCACTATGACGCAAATCTATAAGATTTTCCTATATGCATAAGTGCCCAACGTGGATAAAGATTTCCACTGCACGTTTCTTTTTCACCATCCTGCGATTGCCTTGAAGAATGGCTCTCAGCGATGAGGTCGCCCATTGCTATTTTTTAAAGATTTTTCTGGATTTTATTATCATTTTATTGCAATAAATTGTTTATCTATCTGTCTAAAGAAGCTTTCACTTCAAAAACTCTTTTGGCTTTTTTGGCTTTGATGAGGTGGTCCACTCAACCTTGTATTTGCATTTAATCGAGCAATTTTACTATTATTCTTTGATGGCGGGACACTAATGGGACACACAAGGCGCATAGTTCGTTTTATGAGCTGTACGCTTGATATTTTATCGCCAGTATAACAAAGAGCTTAGGTATAATGATTAAACTACGTACGTATAATGTTCTGCACAGGTGCGCACATGCAATTAATATAACTAGTTGAAACTACGAGTACATTGCCAAGTTTAAATACGTTCATTTAAATGTAACGCATACCTTTTAGATTAATTAAACATATTGAATGTTCTTTAATTTTTTGGGCTGATGGTGGTGGTGAATTCGAACAGTATTAGCGAAATTATGGTTCTCGTACATTTTTTTTTCCATGGTCAGAAAGTACCTACAATCCAACGAGCCGTAATTCCTATTCACTTAATCTAAATGACTTCAACTTGCAGTGTGCCCGTGAAATTTTCGAGTATTTATTCTAAAGCTAGTAGGCACAGTAAATTAAATTAACATGTGTTATTAGTACCCTTGTCCGTTTGTAACTATGTTTGCAGTTTAATATGTAAATGAAGTCAATTCTAGTTTACCATTTAACGTTGGTGCCAAAAGCAAAGTGCACGTAGCCAAATAGGTTAAAGTTCTAGTTGTGAGGGTTGCCAATTGAGTCCAAAAGTGGGTTATATATGTACGAATATAAGTTGGGAGTTAATTTAACTACTTTGTAGGTTTTATTATGTACACAGATTATTTATGTACTATATAATTTTATTGTAAGTGACGTTACCAAGTGTTCTTTTGAAATAATGGTTCGAATAAATAAATTGAATTGAATTGAATTGTAGGTCTTCTACTATGTAAGTATTCTCTGTACTGGATAACGAAGGAGTTGATTTTATGTTTGAATTATCTTCAGCCTACGTACCTACATATTTGTATACAGTTATGAAATAGACGGCTTTGTTGATACTACTGTTGATATACTATACTGTTGACTACTGTTGATGCTAGCAGCGGGGCGCTGCTAGCAGCGCCCCGCTGTTTCACTCGCGTGATTACCGATCTCTTATTTTGACGTGACAACGTCTTATGAATTGGTTTGCCGGGTGACACTTCAAGAAACTGCGTTACGCTCCGCTCACGTTATGCGCTCACAACGAGAGCGAGTGAGAGGCACGCGTCCCTTCCACTCGGGCATGGTTAGCCCGCCTAAGAGCGAGAGAGACAGACATAAAAAGTGAAAGGCACGCGTCCCTTCCGTAAAATTATTTTACCACTCAAAGTCGTTGTCACGTAAAACTTTCGCCCTTATACCGACTTTACAGGCAACCAATTTTTTGTCTTAAACCTACTATAAAACACCAAAACGTACATACGTGTATAAATAGTACGTATCTAATTATAGACAGGAGTGTTGGTAACGGTTCCATAGCCGCAACTACAATTTTATTGTTTTTCCCATTGATATAAATCAAACGATGTGCCATGAGCGTCTTGAAATTGTTAGCAAACTGCGTCTCTGTGTGTAGCGTGAGTGGTTTAAGGCTACTTGACCCCTAGTATCGCTAGCGGCGAGGTATGTTACGGTTCTACTTTTTTTTTTTTTATACTTTACTTACTACTTATTGTTGACAACGAATAGTGATAGGTATAAACGTCCGGCGTTCTCCGCTACCTACCACCGACTAGAACGGAAAGAGTGAGCTCACTCTTCCCAACGATAATATCATTCCATGCGCCTGAAGTTTGGGAGGTTTGAGCGCTATTGATTTATATCGATGGGTTTTCCTATTTCAAAAATTGCCCAGCGTGCCAAAAAAAGGAGTTTCTACAGCAATAATGTTTGATTTATACCTGTTTCACTCACAACTTGTGTCTTAGGTTCTGTCTTTCACCCTAAATCCCAAACCACGAGTACATTCATGAATAGAGAAAATAGTAGCAACAATATTTATTCACTCATATCACAACTCGTGTGTCGATATAATGGAATTCTTGAGAAATATATGTTTTCATTCCAAGACAGTTGGGATTTCCATTTTCATAAAATACAAAAGACACGGACACAAAACAGAATTGTAACATGAGAGTTTCCTTTTAGAAATATGTGGCGTTTTGAAGCACGTCTCGAGAAATATTTATGTATTCACATCATTTCGAGTGATTTTCAAGGAAATTCAGGGTAAATTTATCATCATCATCAACAGCCCACTAAATGTTCCCACTGCTGGGCCTCG
Source organism: Ectropis grisescens (assembly GCA_017562165.1). Taxonomy (NCBI): domain Eukaryota; kingdom Metazoa; phylum Arthropoda; class Insecta; order Lepidoptera; family Geometridae; genus Ectropis; species Ectropis grisescens. The sequence goes on along the minus strand of CM029784.1, from coordinate 9,007,916 downwards.
GGCCTTCTCTCGCTAGGAGAGAGTTAAGGCCATAATCCACCACGCTGGCCCAGTGCGGGTAAATTATGTTCATTCAATTTTACTCCGGTAATTAAAGAAAGTGCAAATCAAACTTTCCGATAGAGGGACATATTCCTCCTATATTTATTATTATGTACTATATTCATTCCGTGTATCAGACAAAGATGAATAATTCTGTAATTATTCATCTTTGTTTGATACACGTGCTATACTAGATAGAAATAATTACTTTGGATTTTTTTACATCACCTAAATCGTTTGTCGCATTACTTACATGATTTTGGCTACAGTTCTGATGTTTACTGTTGTAAATATGTCATCTTTGTCAGCTTTTCTACCGCCAACGCAGCAACGTGACAACATTACATTAGCAGTAATGTTGTCACGTTGCTATTTAGTTCCGTGTAGTGAAAATTTGAAGTACAATATACCTAATCAGAATAAAAATAAATCATCTCAAATCAGGTGACTAACAATAATTTTCCAAATAACACGCAAATTATGTCGCAGACAAATACAAGTTTGATTAAAAATGTTACTTCATGGCGTGTATTACGTAGATGTTTGTGTTAATTGACTAAATTAGTAGGTTTAATTTAAATCAGGGTGGGTCAAATAAAATGGACATATCATATGTCTCAGGATGCGTATACCTGTAAATAGAGCTATAGAAACTATATTTGCTAAGATTATATGTACAGCGAGACGTTCATATTCTTACTATCAATACCCAAATAAAAGAAAGCGATACTCAAGCGTCAAGAATCTTGTCAATTTGTAGATCGACGCGGATGTTGGTGCCTGATATCCGACATCAGGACCTACCGTGACGTGAAACTCGATTTGCAAACCAATATTTGTACAATATTGGTGTTGTTTTCTTTTATTTCTTTCTGATATTGCGTTTATTCCTACGGACGAAGTCCCTAAGAGAATGTATGAAAACGTCCCGAATTTAAGTACAAAGTTGGTACAGATTACACACCTCCAAAGTTGGCATAGGTACGTGCTCATCGATCCAATGATAGCGAAATAAAAAATGTATCAAGACTTAAAATAGGTATACTTTAGTCTACGAGTATGATCGGTATCGCACAGAAACGGATCTATTATTTTGGCAAGTAAGTACATTATAAATAAATTTTGCTGATAACTTTTCTGCGGAGCCGTGGGTTGACGGTTCGATTCACGGGACAAATAATTGTGTGATGAATGTAGATACAGATACAGCGAAAAATGTAGCTATAAATACTTTTTTCAGATACAGACACAGCTACAAATACATTTTTCGTGATACAAAAATAGCCAATGTCTTTTCTTGGAATCTATTCTATGTACCAAATCTCATCGAAATTAGGTCAGTGGTTAAGGCGGTACAGCGAGACAGACAGAGTTGGTTTCGAATCCTACTAATATCATGACTGTAACTGTTAATATGTGAATGTTTGTTGCCCAATAACGTCGTTACGTATAAACAGATCGGGCTGAAATTTGGAGTCTAGAAAAACATATGAGCTACTTTTTATCCCGGCAAAATAACGGGAACTACATGGGTAAAACCGCGAGGCACTGCTATTTAACTTTTATATTGGCAAGTTTTAAATCTGCTATCTGACTCCCTTAGTACAAAATTTTTTAGTTTGGGGCTTGATAGTGTTGTGTGAGAATTGCCTATCAGCATTTATTTATTTATTTACTTATAGGATATTTATGGGTTTGACCAGTGGTGTATTTGTAGTCTTTGTTATCCGTTCCTACCAGCCGTCTCTTTGTTAGCTGTATTATCAAGAACTACGTGACTATGTGTAGGTATTTTCAACCCACCCAACCTTACGTAGCCCTACGCCCAAGCCCAAATTAAAGCCTTAGAATAAATCCTCGGAATAGTCTTTACAATAAACCAAGTACAAAATTAAGAAAAGCGTATTTGCGAATTTCAGTACCAAATAAGATATTTCAAACAGCGTACTTCAATATAATATAATAAAGGAACACCTGAAAAGAAATAAGTTCTGAAGATATTTAACCTAAGTTATATTAATATTGCTCTAGCTAGATATTGACCTACTTAAACAAAATTAATCTCGCCAAGATTTGGGTCGCCCGTTTACTATAGATAGTAATTTCCTGCGTATAATTCTATTTTCAGTAATAAATAAAAGAGATAGCCGGAAATTGGGAGTTACCTCCTAAACAAAGGAAAGAAGCTATAATTATTTCCAAAGCTAACTCTGGTATAATCATAGGCCTAGGGAAACAGTAGTGGACTAAGTTCACATTAACTACAAGGTAAATATAAAAATAGATAAACGATTCCTTAAGAATAATAATTAAATTAAATTAGGTGTCTTGGGTACTTATATTAAATTAAAATTATTAATACAAATTTCATGTTACATAGAAATATGTCAAAGATAAGTGAATTTAAGATTTTTTATTTTATTTCAAAAACCGCTACACCGATTTCGATAAAATTGATATTGGACTACCTCTGACGTATAATCTACTAAACAAAAAAATAACCATCAAAATCGCGTAATATTATAGGTATAAAATAAATTACATACATATAAAATAAACTTAGAATGGAATTGAGAATTTCCTTCTATTTTGAAGTTGGTTATAAAGGTTTTACGAAAGAGATCGCACATTATGGGTACAAAAGGTGATTTTAGTCTGGATGTTTTATATCTTGTTTTTTGTCAACTTTGTATTGTGATGCCAATGAAGTGTGTGGTAAGTATCCTATTTTAAATCTAAACCTATTAATATTTTAAAGCTGAAGGCTAGGGCTGAATGGACCGCTATGACCGCTAGTATTAAAAACAAAAGAGGACTTATTTTTAGATTTTGTTTAATTATTTTGCAAAATCAACATGTTACATTTGTGAATTACTAGAGTGTGATTATTTTATACGAGCACATTTTATAATGAATAACCTAAATGAAAAAAATGACAGTCATAGGGATTGCTGATAGAGTGAAAACTTAAATCTATGTAGATACACGGTAGTGTGGCCAGCCAAGTTCATTCAAGTAAACTGGATACCCATATTATATTTAGAATTTACTTAAGTATTACACAGCACTAATATTGTACCATACGTTAGTCGTATAGCTACAGTACTATTACGGATGTCAGTGACGAGAACTCTTAATATTTTACCTATCCAAAAAGCATGCCAAGCACAAGTCCCTCCCCGCTGCTCAGTCAGCGCTTCATCGCTATGCTACATTTTACATTAGTATGTCGCGAAACCATAAGATTTGCCGTACCAAAAAGCACTCATAGCGCCCAAAGATTTGTTTATAAAAAAATGTGAGGAATCAAGGTACCGTAGTGAGTTTAACGCGTGTAAGTCCCTGGGGCGAGTGTCCTGAGTGCGTCTCCTCGGCCTCGCTTTACTTAGCAGCGTAAGAAAGATAAAAGTAGTAAAGTTTCAGTACTTTTGCAAGGGCTCGGCGTCTGTCGTAAATCTGTAACAAGCCACTTTTCCCATAATTGTCCTTGTTGTACGGTTCACTGAATTCTGTACTCGTGTTTCGTCATTCTATTGGCACCGTTCCTAAGACAATATGTAAAATCGTATGCTACAATGCTCGTAGTAAAGAAAATGAGACATCGCTCCATGGTTGAAGTCCTAAAGACTCGAGGAGGTTAGACTCCAGTTTTGTGGCTAAGCTGTGAATGGGATTTTGGTATGCTATCTCCTGTCCATGCACGGTTGCCTGTTAGAGATCGCTCTAAGCGATAAGGCCGCCAATTAAATCGCTAAGGTTGTATTCTTATTTTTTGTTTTGTAGAATTTTGTGCTTTGTGGGTTTTTAATAAAGAGTTAATGTATTATATTGTAATGCGTTGCTTGATTGAGTTTTTCATAATGGTTAGACACAAACACGATATCTTCATTCCGAGAGTGAATTGGTTTCTTCTAGGTAAGCTTGCTTTATCAGACCGCAACGTACAGTGTAAACTTATTATATTTAAAATTTTTGTCTATTTTTTTACAAATACTACGCATAAGTAGTAAGTATAGTGAAGTCTCCTTTTTATAACTATAAGGAGAGATACCGTTTCACAATAATAATTATAATTTAGATACTCGCACCTACTAACGGCCCGTTCCGGTTTCGCTCGGATAATCTAACATTTGATACTAATAATTAACATGCAATAAAAAAAATAGACTATAAATTGAGCAATAAATCATCCTATCTCTCAAGTAGGATAAAACTACATATACCTAATGTGTAAAATTTAATTTAAATTGGTTCAGTAGGTCATGAATTCATTATGGACAAACAACGTGACACGAAATTTATTTATTTTTCAAAGAAAAAGTTAGGACTTTCTAATTAAAAAAGGAATGGTTTGGATGTTGAAGGGTGAATATGGTTGTATACCTACTCGTATTATGTTGGTTTGGCGTGTATGTACGTTATGCATATGCATTGCATATGCCTACATATGTGTCAGTGTTTGTATGTATTAGTTATAATAGTTTGTTTGCTTTACGTAGAAATGCTCGTTTACAGAGTGAAAGCCTAGTTCATAGGAAGTGCACTACCTTCTTACACACTAATAATAATAAACCAAGTACAGGATAATTAAGCAAAAATATCACTTACTTAATTATTTTATTAAAATAAACCTAAATAAAACTTTCGTATTCACCATATACTGACAGAAACGTTTAACTAATTAGGTAAATATAAATATTAATATTAATGGACAATAGACATTGCTCGCAGAATCAGTTATTGAAAGTGTTGACTATGTCTAGTGTGACGTATCTCTGTAGGTACTTGCCCAATTTCAAAATACACGTCCAACAGTAACAGATAGATACTCTATATTGATACAAATAAAAATAATAATACACGCAGAAATAAATAACAATACCTATATTGTAAAGTAGTGCCACATTTGGCGGACTTATTGCTGAAATCAATCTATTCCAGGCTACCTTAGAATTGAATTAAATAGGTACAGACACGGGATGCGCAAATAAGAAGTAAAATAAATGTACCTAAAATACAATACACAAATTATAAGCTCTAATTTTCCATTGAATTATAAGTTCCAATTGTAAAAAATCCAGTAACCACAATATTCTCCAAACAAAATCTCCGCGGCAAAAGATTCCTAATTTCCTGCTACTTCTATTACTTGGAATGAATATGGAAGTTCCTCCAGTGCTCGCTTAGTGAATTTATTTCAGATGGATTCCCCTCGTCGCCTGGGATTCTCCGTCTCCGGTTTCGATATTAAAATTACGATAAAACGTCGTCATATACGGCTGGGAAATAAAAATAAGTAAGATGTTCGCGACGAGACGCGCGAAGCGGATCACGTTTAATAGTAAAGTGCATTGTACGCACGGATCGTGGTTGTACGGATTCACGAAACTGAGATGCGTAATTTTGAAGTCGCAAGTTCTATCCCATGAAAAAATTGTCAGGTTCTTGGAGTGAAAACTTGTTCTGGCGCGGAAGTGCGTGGAACCGACAGATTTTTCATGGGCTGTGAATTGAATTCTAGCGTCACGCTTTGGTATGATAATAGCTTTTCGTGTAAACTCGGGATGCTAGAGCGAGAAACAAAATACAGTGAACAAACGCGTCAGAGCGAGAAATTCTGTCTAGGCACGCCAAAAGAAGTTTTCACTTCAAAAACATCTTATATCTCTGGGTGACGAATGAGAATGGCATTGGCAGTAAGAATCCAATAGTACTTACTGATAGGACAGGTAGGTTTCGATTCATAGTTGTTTTAAAAATGGATAATTAATTAAAAATGTGTTGAATAGACGCCAGTATTTATATAATTTACTTAAGGACGTATACATAGCAAGTATGCCAGAAAAATGAAAGCTTGTATTTAGTAAAAATATAAGTTACATAACTTTTTTATTATTATCCGTGATACCTCTAGAATCTAGAGGTAGTCTAGATTAATAAAAAAGAGAGGTATCACGGATATTGATGAGAGGCACATAGGTATAATGCACCATATAGTCAGAACTTAAATTGTTGTAAAAAGTATCAAAAAAAGAGTGTGATGGTAATGAACGGTAGTTGGTCAACTTTTTTTTATAAGTATAATTATTCATCATCAAATCATAATCCTACCAAAGTCCACAGCAAGACATAAACCTCTCCCTTGATACGCCACTCAGCCGTATCCTCCTGTTCTTCTCTAGCCACTGCCTGCTACCTTACGTAAATCGTCACTGCAGCGAGTTTCAGAGTGTCCTACACTACAATTGCCTATTCGCGGTCTCCACTCTAGGACTCGTCTACCCTAACGGCTATCGGTCCTACGACAGATATCACCAGCCCACTGCCACTTCAGCTTGCTAATACGTCGAACTATGTCTATAACTTTGGTCCTCTGACGGACGGCTTCGTTTCATATACTTACACGATTCGTCAGAAGAACACCGAGCATACCTCGTACCACGGCACGCTGTGCGACCTTAAACATGTGGACGGTCTTTTTTTATACTTAGGCACCTACACTGTTCAAAATCATACGTGGGTTTCAAGAATAATCTCCAAATCCGCAGACGTAGGTAGTGATCCATTGTGTGAACTGATATGAGAGATATTATAGACTAGTTAAAGTTCGTCGTCTTTCAGACGCATAGGTTTTATTAATACGACATCTTTGTAGAATGGTCCGAAGATGTTCTCGGTAGTAAAATGTCTATCAGCTGCTTTTACAATAACGAGTAAATGCACTCATGAACGGCTAATGTCTGGTCGTAAAACAAGTCAAATGTGCTTTCTATCACTTTTTATAAAAGGTTAAAAAATCTTTAAGCTTTAACTATACCCAATTTTGGAGACACTAATAATATAGGTAGAAGCAGAGGTTTATACGTGTGCGTGATTCCGCTAATTTAAAACGGTGTAGGCACATTACGTGAGGAAACCGACATGTATCTAGAATCTTTCGAAGTCATGTGTCATGCACCAACCCGCACTGTACCAGCCTGGTGGGTTATGGCCTTGACTCTCTCCTTGCGAGAGAGAACATTTAGTGGAGTTTTTATGCGTATGCTTATAAGTTTTAATTTAATATCTACTTAGTCATACTCCTATAAATATAAATTAATATAAATATTGGTGGACAATTCACACACAACACCATCTGACCCCAAACTAAGCAAAGCTTGTGTGATGGCAGCCAGATAGCTGATATAATACTTATATAGTTTTAAATACATACTTATTATACATATAAACACCCAGACACAGTGCAAACATTTGAATTCATCACACAAATATTTGCACTGGGTGGGGATCGAACCCACGACCCTCGGCTTCGCAGGCAGAGCTACTACCAACTAAGCCACTAAGGCAGTCCTATCTGTGACGACTGCACGTATTTAAATGAAATTAAGTACGTAATAAGTAGCACTACATTAGATATAACTCTTTATTGCAGTTAGAAAATAAAATATACAAAACCTTACAAAATAAAGTAGAAGACGACCTTATCACTAAAAGTGATCTATTTTCTAGGCAATCGCAGGAAAGACAAAGATAAATTAAGAATAGGAAGACGGGGAAGTATAAATAAGGAATGGCAGATATCTACCATTTAATTCTAAATTTTTGAAAATTTACATTAGACATATATTATATTAATACTCTGGATTAACACAAAAGCTGCACATACACTTTTTAGCCCGTTAAATTCTTGGGTAATGACCTAATGACTCATTTTGGTTACTTAAATTTCATGAAAATAAATAATCGTGAAAAAATGTTCAGCCGCGGGTTAAGCCGCGCTCAAATAGTGGTGCCATAGAACTAACCTTTTAAAAAATTTAAAATATTATCATTTCTTAGAGATTTCATTAAATAAATATTGTTCCCTATTTTTAGTAATAACCACTAACCTTCTTGAGATAATAACACTGTAGATTCCTATGAGATGGGAGGTTGAGGCTTTTTAGATGCCAAGAACCTTCATAATAATCGGGAACGGTGTGATCTCAGGGATTACTTCCACGAAAATGAATTTTGGATTAACCGCGAAGTTATGGTAGGGATTTCTTCTGTCAACTAAAACTGCCATAAGCCATCGGTGTGATGTTCTAATTAGTAGAAAAAGGATATGAAGATTTTGACAGGACCCAATTAGATACTCGTATGTTTTTTTGGATGGAAGTTACGTGATGGCTTCGCTAATTGTGAATCGATTCTTATGATTTTTTTGGTACATAATTGTAAACGAGGTTTACCCATATTAATTTTATCGAAATAGATGGGGCAATTTTTGAAATGTCAACAAAAAACTAAATTTTGCTTATTTTTATCTAGACGCCCTAGTTGTAGATTTCTCAAACATGATTAAATTTATTCGAATGTCAGATAAACTCAGCCATTTTAAATTGAGATTGGTCTTTGTTTTACCAGAAAAAGTCTTTGTTTTTTCAGAAAAAAATAGAATGATTAATGGTTGTTTTTCTATGGGAAAGTAAAAGCTTTCCTATACTTTCCTGTGCTGCAAAGCTACGCAATTAAATCATAAAAGTGGTTTTATAACAATCTTCTTAGACAACTCTAAACAAGAGTTAAAGTTTAAGATCCCGGAACATCTTATATTGATGATACTTGAATGATGAATGATACTTTCTTAGTCTGAAAAACTGGGCCAACTTATGGATAGTTGGTGCCGGGGTACATATTTACAGAGTGAGGAATATTTCGTGTGCAAAACAATATATATTTATAAATATTTAGGTTTAGATTAAGGGCGAGAAACCAGGAAATGTGAAAAAATATACAGGGCAATCGATTCTAATTGTTAATCTTTATTGATTAATCAGTCCGACTAGAACACGCAAACTCGGGCATATCTTTGAGGGAGACTCCTTCCCTGTACCGTCTTCTATAGAAGTCTGAGAAGAGAATAGCAAACAGCACCAGGTTGGATAGACCGATCCAGTAGGTACCAGAGTGTATTGGGCAATGAGAAATATATGACTGGATTACAATATGCGCGCAGACTAGTACGAATTGCATCTGAAAAATACAAAAACGACCATTAGTCCAAAGTAGTCAAATATTGGAAATATATTCATCTACGCAACCATATTCTGCATGTATCGATAAAACATATGGAATAAATAAACTGTGAGCTATTTATACTTATGTACATTTATACTATTTTTTCTGTATTGAACGACACGATTATTCACTGCTCTACATTACCGACGAAAGTATTTGAAACAGTTACTTCAATGATACTTTTATTCGTCTGTGAAACTAGGTTTTTACACAATTGTGTTGTTGTGTCAGAGACCAGAGAAACGTTCGCTAGTTTCCACCACAGGTATAAAGACATTTCGTGTTTTGATAAACATAATATGTACACAATAAGTATTCAGATACGTGTTACCTTTTCACATTATCTCACAGCAAACTAGAAACATCAATCACATCGCATACATAACAATATTGCATAGTCGATATTAAAAAAACAATTGGTAATTAAACACAGAATTCAATTCACGATCACAAAATCACAATGCACAAAATGTAAATAAGCCAATGTCAGATTCAGATTGACAGATTATAGATCTTTACTAACCATTTGCATCATAGTAATATATTTCTTCCACGATAGGTACTTGTAGTAGGCAGGTCCCAACGCAGCCATCCCATAATACACATGCATAACTGTATGTATGGCACAATTGAGCATAGCCATGAAAGCCCAATGGTCACTCGGATCATACTTCAGTGACACCCAGGAGAAAACCACCATGAATACGTGGTGGTAAACATGGAGAAATGAGATCTGATTCGGTTTCTTGCGAAGGACGAATAAGATGGTGTCAAAGAGATCCATTATTTTGGTTATCATGTACTTCCAGTACAGGGCAGCAATCGTCTGTAAAAAATAATTAAATGTAACGGAAGCATCGTCAGCCCGGTGTAGTCGAGTGTGATAGCGGTCCCGCGACTCTGAACCTAAGCCATCCCGGAGAAACATGTAGGGGCTTTAGTCGGTAGGGGACAACTTTTAGTGGAGGCGAGTTTGACAGTTTTCTGTACGATAATTATTATAATACATTGAAGTAATTATTTCAAACTCTGAAAATGTTTACAATATTATGCTCTCTCTTTTGTTTTTATTTTTTACTAGCAGCCCGCCCCGGCTTCGCACGGGTGTTATGGAAAATAAGTATAAAACAAAATTATTAGACTTACAAATTTTAACACACTCTTGGCAGAATTGCCATGCTTAGGACATAAGACAAAACAAACAATCTCAATCATCTGTTTATCATTTAAAACGCATGCTTTTTTGCCTATTTTACTTTATAAAAAAAATGCGGGAGCCAGAAGCTCAAGGGAGGTCCTGAGAGGAGCGAGCCAAGCGAGGTCGTCGCCGTAGCGAGAGGTTACACTCAAGGACATAGAGCTTCTGGCTCCAGGAGCTCACCCGGAGTCGTACCTCAGTGATAGACCATAATAGGACCAATTGTTATGTTTAGGTATTGTTATGCTTCTCTCAATATGTGCCTTTAAACATTATGCTAAGTTATGTTTATGCTATATACGGTAGCAAAAATTATGCGAAAACTGTTATGCGTTAGTTGTTATGGTATATTATCATTAGTCCTAAAAACTTTAGGCGTGTCTGGCGTCGTTGTTTTTCCCCTTTTACTTTTACGCATCAAATCAAAAATTAAATCAGTAAATATTTAATTGTTGTAATTTAGTGTAAAAAATCTGCTAATGCCACCTACGACGTAGTTTATGGTTGTGCAATGTTTTATGTAGGTACTAAAGTCTATTAGTTCTAAATACGTACTAAATAGTAACGGCTGGTCTAGTCGGGAGAACGGCGGCGGCCGATCTGGAGCCCCGGTTTTAAATCCCACGTGCACCAGCACCACTGTCTTTTCGGAGTAATATGTGTAATACCGCTAACTTAAAACGGTGAAGAAAAACATCGTGAAGAAATCGCCATGTACTTAGAATCTTTTGAGGTCACGTGTCATCCACCAACCCGCACTGGGCCAGCGTGGTGGATTATGGACTTGACTCTCTCCTTGCGAGAGAGGGAGAGAGGGCCCCGAGTCCCAGTAGTAGGAATATTTAGTGGGCTGCTTATTGAATCTATTGACACAGCTAGATTTCTGATCGTCTCATCATCGTAGTCCTTAATGCTCCGTTTTATTCTACTTTAGTAGGTAGAATAAAGGGGACCTTTGGGGATGACCTATATCGTATCCTATCCCCCAGCTCAAATTACACGCGCATCACTATTTTTTCGAAGGCATGTCCGTAATGCCTCCAATTTAAAATGGTAAAAGAAAACATCGTGAGGAAACCGAAATGGAATAAATTTAATGTAATACTGTGTAGAAAGTGCGAGAAAACTTGAACAATAACAGTAAAGGTAGAATAAACTTATACAAAAGTAGTTCTGAAAAGAACATTTTGATAGGAACACAAAAAAGTGTTACGAAAAAATGTTTAATATTTAATATCATTTGCGTCCACTACCTACGTAGCGAGGCGACCACGCGAATTAGTAGACGCGCGCGCGGCTACTCGTACTTACCTATTTCATAGCTGCGAACACCTCTCCCCCGTGCCTCGGTGTCCCCTCTATCGGTGTTGCGCCGCGCGGCGCCGCATTTTGATAGGATTGATATTTTTAATTTCGTTAAATATTTTGAATGGAATGTCCGACTTCAATAATTCAAAAGTAATCAATAGGTATTAAAAGAGTCTTGAATAAGAAATAATTTATTTGGATAAGAATTAATACAAATGTGTTGATAACATGGTATGAATTTGATAGGCATTTTACTTACTTTTAAAATGTAAAAAAGTAGTTGTTGCGAGGTAATTACTGAAGTTAGACATATGGTCTTGCGAGGTTTTTTGTAGATTTTAATACGCTCTATAATATTGTAGAACATTGTTTTGGTCTATCATTAGTACTTTCCGCAGCGTATGCGATGAAAGCCATTTTATGACTGTTTTTTTTATACCTTGCGTTGGTTTTAGTAAAAATTTACGTAGATATCTCATTTTTTTTCGTGATAAACATAGCCTATGTTACTCAGTGATAATATAGCTTTCTATTGGCAAAAGAATTTTTGAAATCGGTCCAGTAGTTTTTGAGTTTATTCGTGCCATACAAAAATACAAATCTTTCCTCTTTATAATATTAGTATAGATTAATTGACATTGTACTTTGATTTTGACTTTAACAGGAGGGGCACTGGTATTTAAATTTAAGCACATATATTTGTTTCGACACTGTGTGTTTGCACATCCATTATAGAACATATACTTATTTTCTGAAATTCAGGCATTAGGCCTGAACCAGCCAAATCTATGAAAAAGATTTATTGTTGACCAATTAAATTAAATTGAAAGTAGTCTGTAAAATGACAGATAATCTTCGAACATTCCTTCATCGAAATTTTTACAATTGCAACACGAAACTTAGAATGTGTTGAAATGTGAAATATAACATTAAATTACTTACGTAAATAGTGATGTCATCGTAATCACAGCTCTTTGGAAACATACCCTTGCTTAGAATATATTTGAAGAACTGAAAATATTGAAAATAATACGTTCAAATATTGATTGATATACTCGTGGGACGGTTATTTTAACCATTATACCTAAGCGCTTGACTACAAGAATAATTTTCGCTTACCCGATACGTTAAAATGGCGGAATTAACAACTTTGAACCCGTTGCAAACAATTAGCAGCGGTTTTATTTGAAAAGGACTCCGCTTCTCCATAATGTACGGCCCTATCTTGAACACAAACACCAAGTATGTGAAAATAATGAAAACAAGCTCGTGTGGGTCGCTCATTGGCCATTTCTCCGCGAAGGTTACTGAAAAAAAAACTGCTATTTAAAGTTGAAAAACAAACTAACTTGGTTGTTACATACTTACATTTAGTTAATTCACATCGGTCTTGTCGGACTGGGCTGACTATATCACACGTGAGTTACTCGATAATTAATTAATGAAATATGCTATTTGAAGGTTTGTAAGCGCAAATTAAAAACAGTGCTCAATCAGAGCGTTTTGAAGTCGTAGGTTACACTCCCTTCACCTTTAGAGCGCCCGCCTGAACCTTACGAGTATTTTACCAAATGCATATAGCTTACAAGTTTTTTTGCTGCTTATGCTATCGACAGACTAGAAACTTTAGGGGATATTTACATTACAATATTTCAAAATAAGCCAACCAATATTATAATTGTGAAAGTTTGTATTTTTGTTGCTCAATCACGTCGGAATGGCTGAACGGATCGGGTTGAAATTTAGAACACAGATTATAGTCTGGTATGCCGCGGGAAAATTACGTGAACTCGGGAACCACGAGAGTAAAACCTCAGGGCGCTGCTAGTATTATCATATAACTAGATACATACGTAAACTAGTTTTCTACATTCAACGGTTAACTTGATAGTTAAACTACATAAAGTTACACGAGTCTTAGTTGTAAAACTTCAAAGTTTTGGAGCTAATCAACTGAAATCGACATGGAAATAGATACACGGCTTTCGTGCTTCGTAGAAGATACTCATTTAACTTTTCCTCGTAAATAAATATCAACTCGCACTCCAGTCGATTTCACACACGCGATTTAAAAAACATTGAAAAAAAAGTTATTTATATTATGAGTAGTTTGCTGTATTTTGTTTGCCAAGAAAAATCAGATGACTCCCGGTTCGATTCCTAAGTACCCGATGCAAAGGCTGGCCATAACGATCTAAAGTGACAATGTGTGTAACCAGTTCTAATGGGCACTTAATAGGCACCGTACATCGCGTTCCGTTCGGAGTGGATTTTATTGGATTGGAGAGAGTTCTTTTCTGCGAAGAAAGTGAATTATTTAGTTTGTAAATCTTAAACGAAAAATTTATCATCCTATCTTAGTCTACTGGTGGACATAGGTGTCTCCCATGCATGGCTCGCAACTCAGCCTGATCCTCATCTTTATGTTGCCACCGACTGTCTACTTTCTTCCGTAGATATATCGTTACTCCATATATTCTCAGGGTATCCTACACTATTTCTGCTGACTCGTGGTCTCTATTCAAGAACACGACTATTCCAATGGTTAGCAGTTGTCTGACAAATATGACCAGCTCATTGGCACTTCAGTACCTACCTATACTAATGCGTTGAGCTATGTTGATAAACTTGGTTCTCTACGTCACTTTGTTCTGAATACGATCCTCAGAAGAGAAACTACAAAGCATTTTTGACGTGACAACGTGTAATAAATCGAAGAACGCCGGCTGCATACACGAAAAAGTGTCCTGTTATGTTCCGTTACACTCATTGTACGCTTGCACCGCATCTTTCGTCATTGTTTTGTTATAAAGTTGTCACGTTAAACTATCGTTAACTACTATAAACCAACCGATTTTATAGGCAACCATTTTTTTTCCATAGCTTGCTCATAGATTTCGAATTTTTTCATATCTATGAGCTCGCTGTACGACTTTGAATTTGAGCACCGCCTTAAGAGTCAGTGTCCACGTTAACTGCAAACTAAGTTGACTTAATTAATTTGTTCTAGATCTTATTTATAGTACAATTGTCTACAGTTTCAACCTAATAGTTTGATGCCCAGTGGTATACATAATCAAATTTACTTACAGCGGCCCTTTGGAAATTGCAAAGTTGCTTTGAAGCACCAAGTCATTCTTGCAGAAATCTTTTAGAAAATCTGCGAGTGAATTAAAGTTTTTTTACCCTAAATAATCACGTGTTTAATTTCCATGAGCTAGTCGTTCTTATTAAACTAAATTCAAAGTGCAATTGGTCTAATTATTTATTTCGTCACCCATCACAAATTAACCAATGAAAATGTAAATATGTAAATTACTACGAAATTAACTTGTTATTTCATTTATAAATGACAAATTGATCTTCAGTTTTTTTCACAGACTATAATAAGAATAATTTGTCTGAGTCACGTCTGAGTAGGTACTTCTTCTTTTTTCTTATGGTAATATCACCGCAATTTCGCTAGCGTCCTGCGTTTGGACATCGAGAGTGTCGTTAGTGTTCTACCTCTATTACGTTCTTTACCTGAGTCAGGGTGCTTTTTTTCTTTGGGACTTGGGTAGTTTTGCACAATACCTACAATTTGTTAATGTGTAAATAAAGAGACATCAGTTTTACAGATCTCTATTGATTGAAATACTATTTGAAGACCCAAGAAACTTTTAAGCGACGACTCTTAGTTTATACCTATACAAAAAATGATAATAGGGAATATTAGTAGTAGTAGCCACAGATTAGTTTCAGTAATCTGTGGTAGTAGTATTAATATTTTTGAAGGTAAGTTAGTTGGTTAAGTTTATTTTCGTTACAGAGCATATTCGGTATTTCATCATTACTTTAACAGAAAACCGAAGGCACTCTAGATTTTCAAAACAGACGACGAATAAGTTAAATATAGTACCATTATTAAGCTTACGGCGTTGAATGCTCAAGTGCTGTAAGTTCAAGGGCTTGGTCCTTGTAAGTACAAAATAAATCTTTTTACTTTTTTAATAACACAAAAGGTTACAATGGGACGCGAAATCCCACAGGACTGTTTGAACTTTTAAAAGGAAATAATACTTTTGTATTAACGAGGAACCGGCAAGCATTGTTAAAAATTCTCCGATATGAGTTAAGTGACTGCTCTTAAACAACAAAATTCTGAAGTTAATAATTGATTGTATACTTACATTCAAAATATCCGATTAATATTATACATGTAAAAGTTTGTATGTTTGTTGTTCAATTACGACGGAATGGCTGAACGGGTAAGGTTGAAATTTGGAGTAAAATTAGCACACAATATGAAATTGCACATACATTACTTTTCATTGCGAAAAGTATGTGATAACTGAAGCCGGATAAAACCACTAAGGGCTGTTAGAATACAGAATTTCATACGAAAACAAAAGATGTCATTAATAACACTCAATAGGCATGACGACTCATATTTGATTTAATGTGCCCTCAAAAGGCTACTCAATAACTGAAACATAGGTAAAATAATTACTTTGTTATCTTAAAAACATCCCGTGATATCACGATTTTAAAATCACAATTTTGGACTCTCCCAAAAACGCTTCATACAAATCACTGCAGAAACGTGACGTCACACTATCGTATTTTCTATTCGTCGCGCGTAAATTTTGTATGGTAGCTATATTAAATATTTCGTTTAAGAAACTGGTTTCATAACAAAAGTAACTTGAAATTGAATGGGCTATCCAATGGTAAATACATTTTCTAATAATTTCGTACTTTTAAAATGGACTTGCCGATGCAGCTTTGAATGATCATAAAGTAAGCTAAACTAAAAATATAAATACTGTCATTATATGAAATATTTTAATATAATTGCAGGACCTGTCGTCACGCCTATTATACCCACAGATTATAACCACATGTGTTCATTTTTCAATTTGTTTAAGAATTATTTTAACTTGGCTACATTTAGTCAACTGAATTTAGTCGCTACTGAATACAGTGAAGTGTAAAATTAGCTAAGTAGTGCAGTACCTAAGCTAGCATACTACATTCAGGAGCGAGGATTGCCTGCTTCTTTCTAACTTCCATCTGAACACAGTCGACTAACTTTGCTTCTGCATTTAGTCAATAAATTCCAAGCCAAGTGCAATAAGCCTCATAGAGGAAATCTCATAAGCTTCACGTATATGTTATTAATGTTATTATATAATTCATTTAACTGACTCTCTTTTAGAGTAGGCTTACAATTTGTTGTAATATTTTTTTGTATATATTTATGATAGCTCCGCCAATCGTGAATAATTTATTACTATTATTTTATACGTTATTCAGAGGCAGTCCCAGTGTGGGAACTTTATCGAAATCAGTTTAGAAGTTTTTTGAAAAATCAAAACATAGATACTCGTACGTCGTTTAATTTATTTTAATTTAATTGAAGTGTATAGAAGTGTATGTGCGAAGGTATGTGTATTGAAGTGTGTGTAAAGGTTATATATAGCAATACAATATTAAACAGTTCTATAATATTGTTTATATATTTTTATACTTACTACTACACTACAAATCAAAAATACAAAATCGAAAACAATCGCTCAGTATAAGAACCACAATACACCAAAATGTTTGCACAATTTTTCGGGGTCCACAAAGCATCGTGTACCTACATTTACTATGTAAACTTTATTTCATGATCCAATTTTCTTTCGTGGATCCTTCGGGTTTATTCCCAATCAATTTTCTGCGGCAAAGATCAAACAATGAAACCATAAAAAAGACAGAGGACGATGCCTGAAAATAACTGCGAATGGATTTCGAATGATCCCGAATCCAATAGAAAAAGCCTTTTAAATTAGTCCAAATTCAATTCATAATAATTGGCCTTCAAAATCTATCGTTCGCATTGTTTGGTTCATAAAACGCCTGTCTACGTAGTTTAGGGAAAATGAGTAGAAATAAATTAATAGTTTAAAACACTAGAAAAATACGCTTACCTATCTCTTCCGACTCCATCATCAGATTAGTTTGACAGTTCCATATTATTGTATTGTCATCAAAACAACATACAGATGCCAATTTTCATGACGCTACGATCCTTCGAAGATGGTTAAATTAGTTTTACTTTAGATTTCATTACATAGCTAGCTAGTTCTTTACACACAGGTCGACATTATAAAAGCGTGTTAAAACACTCAAACGAATGTGCGACACGTAGCAAAATATTAATTATGAAACTATCCATTACAAGCAAACCACTAAATGTTCCCACAGCTGAGACTCGGGCCTTCTCTCGTAGGAGAGAGTCAAGGAGTCAAAACCCACTAAGTTCGGATAAGCAGCTGACGCATGACCTAGAAAGATTTTTGGAACATGCTGGTTTCCTCACGATGTTGTCCTTTGCCGACGTTAACGACAGTTATATTAATAAGTTAACGACATATCGGTATTTCGGAAATTATGTAAGATCGCTGTTACCGCTATTTTCGATGTTCTTGGCAATAAACGTCTCAAAGAAACTATTGTTGGGCTAATACTAGGTTTTGTAATACGGTAGTTATCCTTACGAGAAGCATAAACAGTCAACTTTGTATTCCCACAGCTGGGACTCGGGACTTTCTCTCACATGGAAATAGTCAAAGTCATAATCCACCAGACTGACACTTGCCGTCGGCATTTATCTTTGGTCTAGACACACCGTAGTGTGACCAGCCAAGTTCATTTATCTTTCTTGGAATATGTCGATTTCTGTGAATTATTTTTTTTCACCAAAAGCGAGATCTTGTTAATTTTTTGCTTCACATACTTGCAAAAATACTCAAAGAAATACCGATCTTTCCGATTATAATGAACAAAATATTAATACTCGTAGTTCGTAAGTATCTGTTTTGCTGTGTTTCAGATGTTGCGTTCTATATGCGTACTATACAAAATCATCACGGAAATGCAAAAATAATATGAATATCTCTGCTTACGTCGCTACGAGATACTAGGCAAATCAAACGGAAAACGCAATTTCCTCCACGATCCAAGTAGAAACGTTATTATCTACTGCACGCAACCTTCACGAATCCATCACAGAAAATGAAACGTTTCCAACAACCGGTGTTTATATCGCAAATTTCCCACTACTTACTCCACATCCATTTATAACACAACCACTGGTGGAAAAAATGAATTTTTCCACTAACGGTAGAATTGCTATTTTAGTGTTATTTTGGTCTTTTTGTTAATAAAAGGAAAACCGCGTTATGGAAGTGAAAAATGAAGTTTTCGTGACTTAGATGCGGACGCTAGGGGATAGAATGAAAAGGAAGGTTTCAAAGGAAAAAGAAAAATACAGCAACGGACGCCACGTTTTCTAGTGGATAAGATATAGTTAATTGGGCCCTTTGACCACGTTCAGACAGTTATAAATGAAGAGCCATCTAAAAGTGCTCAGAGAGATTCATGAAATGCGATAACTAGGTTATCCTACAAAATACTATCTTGTCGCTACCGTTTCCTTTCTTTTTCATTGCCCCATTTTGTCTGAAAAGGTTTTAATAAAAAAATTACTTGTATATACATGTCCCGCTGAAAAAAATAAATTATGCGGTAAAATAATGTGTTGCTATTTCTTCAACTTCATCATTATAAGGTACTTAAGCATCTATAAAGACAAATCAACACACTTATAAAATTCATTCAACGCAACGTGTTGCAGAAGAAAAAATAACATTTCATTTGTATTATGGCTTCATACTCTATTCCTTCGCAACGACGTTGTTCCTAATTTGGCGCGCGAGCTGCAACTGTTCGTTGAAGTAATACAACTAAGGGCCCTCGTACACGGCGTATTGTAAACACGCAGACGACGCGCGTTTCAGGAACGCACGTACTCTGCGCCGTAGATGCCGATTTTTGCGTTTGTCTAGAAACAAAAACGCCTAAAACGCGATACAAACGGGCGCGTAAAGCGCGTTCGAAACTCGTTTGAAGCGCGTACGAAGGGGCAGAGGGGCAAAGGGGTGTAGGGGCAGAGGAGGAGCGATATTGTACAACTGATGAGAAGTATTTGATCGCAACGCGGAAGCTACGTGCGACTACAGTACGCGTTTTACAGTACGCGGTTGCGTTCGAATCTGGCTGAAAACGTGAATATCTGCGCATTTAAAATACGCCATCTGTTAAGGGCTAGCATATTTTGGTCGAATCAACTAAGTATATCCAACTTTTCTACAAATATTATAAAGGCAAAAGTATAAGTGGGGGTTTCCCGATGGTTACAATCTTGGTCAATCAAGAGTGAATACCGATTCACTCTTGATTTAAGACACCTATTCTAAGTTAGTACCTACGCTCCATAATAGACCGCATTGGAGCTTAGCATCAGAAGAGATGGCGAGTTTTAAATGTTTGTAGCTCAATGAAGTCGTAAACGTACACGTCGTTCACGCCGCGAAAAAAACGTTCAAAGAGCAAAACGAATAACGGGAACGGTAATTATGCGGATAAAACCTCTGGCCACTTCCAGTAGAATCTATGTAGCTCTAACGCTACTAATATTACCTATTCCGTAGGTACTATTACCTACTTCTAAGGTAATATTGGAAGTGCTGAAGCGTCGCTACGACTCAATAGGAAAACCGCAGTAAATCGTGTTTCCCTCAGTTACTCGTGCACGAGTGCAGATTGCTACGGTC
This sequence comes from Ectropis grisescens, assembly GCA_017562165.1. Taxonomy (NCBI): domain Eukaryota; kingdom Metazoa; phylum Arthropoda; class Insecta; order Lepidoptera; family Geometridae; genus Ectropis; species Ectropis grisescens. Next base: position 8,987,660 of record CM029784.1, on the reverse strand, counting down.
ACGTGTAATTGAGTCCATGTTGTTTCATGTAATCGTGATTCAGGTGGTGTAAATTTGAAATTTAAATGAGGCTTTGTGTGCACGCTCCGCTGTATTGGTTGAATTTAGTATCTACCTGGATAGAAATTAATTGTTTATCCATCTGTTAATGATTGCTGACCAATATTTGAGTATTTTGCGACCATTGCAACAAATGTAGATCACATATGCAAAAAACAGTACAGCATGATGTGTTTTTTTGAATAAAAAAAATATCCAAACGTTGTTCGACATTCAAGCTTGTATTATAGGACCCAGATGGCTGATAGTATAAACATATAATAGTAAATACATACTTAATTATGTATATTCAACCAAAAAATCGTTGTTTAGTACATAATTGCACTGTTATATTGCGATGATAGTTTTTTGGTCTTATAACTGTTACGAGATCTCGTGTCTTTTGCGCAAGTCTAAAAAAGTACAAAGTCAAAAGCCTGGTAAGCAGTGGAGTCTATTAGAGACCGACAGTTATAAGACCAAAAAACTATCATAAATTTACTAACTATACTATACTTACTATTCGTATTACTAACTATAGATATATATCTTTACCTGAAAGCATACATGAAGCATACCTACTCGAAGCGTAGGTACCTGGAAGAATTCTCGAGACGATAGTTTGTTTCCTTACTTTGTTGTCTCAGTACTGAACTAGTCTTGCTGGGAATAAAATTTTACTACAGAAATGTTTAACGCATTATAAATAGTACCTGTTTGACCGAACTTTGCTCGGTTTTTTTTAAATGATATTTAAGCAGGAACGAATTACGTAGTGATGAAATATAATAAGGGCTCTTAAGTAAAACATTTTCTCAGAAAAAGAACAAAAAGAGAAGACCCGAGTGTAACTATCAGGATTCGAACCGGGGCCTGTTGACTCCGAGGGCGAGCATATTCCGTCTGAGCCATTTAAACTTAAAGATCAGTGGCGAAATAAGTTATCGTATTTTAATGACATTGTAGAGTTTTCATTGTCTAAAAACGCGCATAAAATGATGTTTAAAAAAAATAAAACCTAGCTAGATCGATTTATCGTTCCCGAAACTCCCTGTATACATAATTTCATGAAAATCGTTCGAGCCGTTTCCGAGATTCAGATTCTATATATTTTATGTATACCTACAAGACTTGGTCGTTTAAAGGTATAAGATAAGATAAGATAAATATTGGTGGACAATTCACACACAACACCATCTGACCCCAAACTAAGCAAAGCTTGTAATATGGCGGCCAGATATTATATAATTGTAAATACATACTTATTATACATAAAAACACCCAGACACAGTGCAAATATTTGAATTAATTACACAAATATTTGCACTGGTGAGAATCGAACCCACAACCCTCGGCTTCGCAGGCAGAGTTACTGCCCACTAAGCCACGAGGCCAGTCATTACCTACTATTTTTCGAAAAATAACTATTAAAAATGTGGATACTTTCCCATGTGAACTATACAACGAGGATATAGTCTGTAGATCTATTTATATAGTACTCTATATAGGATCATGTAGAGAGTATATTATACTCGTAGTAAATAATATAAATATACTCGTAGAGGCACATCTTCACGAGCTACATATGTCCATCTATATATTATGATAACGAGTAAACATTTTATAATGACATAAAACCTTGCCCATTATTCTATCGCACTGAACATAGCTCAATTCTCATAGCTGAAAATAGCTCAAGCTAGCTAAGTCACGGCTGGTCTAGTAAGTTACGGCTGGTCTAGAAAGTTACGGCTGGTCTAGTCGGGAGAACGGCGACTGCCGATCCGGAGCCTCCGGGTTCGAATCCCACCACGCGCACCAATGTCTTTTCGAAGTCATGTGCCTAATGCCGCTAACTTAAAAACGGTGAATGAAAACATCGTGAGGAAACCGACATGTACCTAGAATCGTTCGAGGTCATGTGTCATCCACCAACCCGCACTTGGCCAGGTGGATTATGGCCTTAACTCTCTCCTTGCGAGAGAAGGCCCCGAGTCCCATTGGGAACATTTAATGGGCTGCTTATGCTGATCATAGCTCGAAAAACCGACATTATTTTATGGTTGACGTTCCAAAGACTCGAACTAACCACTTTCGCAAGACTGGGGAATGCGTTCCCTAAGTGGGGGTTTATCGATGGATACAAGGTTCGTGTCTTCAAGGACTAACTAGACTGAATTGGTTTCTTCTAGAGAAGCACACTCCATAGTAGGCCGCATCGGCTTTTAACATAAGACGAGATAGCGGCCAAGTGCAAAACTACTATCTTTTAGAAACGCGACGACATATTATATAATTTGAGGCAACTCTGTCAAAGAACCCACAGAACTAGAGGAATCTGTCTCTATAAATCTACAAGATTTACCCTCAAACATTGCTAGCATTACGCAGTATAGTGAATAATACTAATAATATTTTCTGTGGTAAATAATTGCGTCGTGATTACGGCTTATGTTAGGATCTTGACGTCTATTGACACCAGCCCACCAACCCTACTCCCTTGTATTTAGCAGCTGTAATTAATCCCTTCGTTTGGGTTAATAGAAGCCCCATTATACCTAGTTTCTCGAATTACTATAACAAAGGCTAGGCTTAAATAGAGTCGTTAACTGCTATGTGCTGTTTGTTTACCCAATTATACGTATCATTGACTTAGCCTATTCAGTTTCTTGTTTCTTTAACAAAATAATTTGTGACTCGTACAACACAATTGCGACAAATTGCGATTCAGGACTGTAGATTGAATTTCAACACCTAATTGATTTAAAACATAAATACTTGTGCTAGGTACTTACCACGATTTCCGTTTAGTAATGATATTGATCAAATGCTTCATATTATAAACACGAAAGTTTGTAGTATGTATAGATGATCGGACACTACTTACGCGGGTGAAATCGCGGAGAGCTGCTACTATCTTAATAAGACACTAATAGTATTATTACTTACGGGATATTTCCCATGATACAAGAACAAAATTGAAAATTTTGATTAACCCCCGACTACCTTGGATTTGTTATCTGTACAACATTATACTAGCCATTCATTTGATACCCATATTGAGGGAGTTGTGAAAAAAGAAATGTAATTCGCCATTTTGTGGTAGCGGCCATCTTGCATTTGAAATTTGTCATAGTGCAAAGTATTCTAATTGTTAAGCCCTTTCGTTTGACACCCATATTGAGGTAGTAGTGAAAAAAAATATATAATTCTCCATTTTGTGGTGGCGGCCATCTTGGATTTGAAATTTGTTATAATGTATAGTATTCTACTAGTCAAGCCCTTTCATTTGATACCCATATTGGGGTAGGTTGTGAAGAAATATTTTGTCCACCATTTTGTGCAGGCGGCCATCTTGAATTGATATTAACCAAACATAGCTAAGAACATCCGCACAAATATTAACTTTCAAATAAAAAAAACCGCATCGAAATCGGCCCATTCGTTTGAGCTCTACGGTGCCACAGACAGACACACACACAGACAGACAGACAGACAGACAGACAGACAGACAGACATCGACGTCAAACTTATAACACCCCTTTTTTAGGTCGGGGGTTAAAAATAGTGGTGCAAGTCATCGATGTTTTAAAAAGTTCATGTAGCAAATTAACCGGTAATTACCCTTCTTTATGCAGAGGAAATGCATTTCCAACAATTTTGTAGTGCTAGGACTCCTAGCAGAGTCTGCCTGGGGAAGTACCACACCTTTGCCAATTACGCCAAGCAGTAATGTGAAAACATTACTGTGTTCCGCTTTGAAGGGCAATGTTTCCAGAGAAATTACAGGGCTTAGAGATTTAACATCTCTGGGTGATGGGCGCAGTGCAGTGCTAGGTGATGATTTGGACTCTTCATGTTCCAATAGCTTCGTGTCACTGTGCTGTTATGTGGCAGGCATATTGCTTACCATCAGGCACATGTACTGCTCGTCTCGGCACTCTTTATTAAAAAAAAATTGCACATACCCTTTCGTACGGAAGCCGTAGTAGTAGATACCAGTTAGCCGTGAATTTGGTACAATTATTCCGAGAACTGGCACAAAATATTGGGTAGGTATTTGAGGCAAGCTGAATACTTGTCACATTGTTCTCCTATTAAGACCCCAACGCGGATGTGAAAACCTGGCTGGTGAGTAGCGGGGCAAAATGAATCCCTACATTTTTAAAATTGTATTATGTTATCCAATAAACATGTTTGATGCAATATGCAATTTTAACACGTTGTTGTTTAATGGTTAATAGCTTAAAAATAAAAACTGTGCTCCCTACAAAAAACCCAAACGGTGGTCAATTCATTGCCGTATATTACAAATATGACTTTACATAACTTTAAAAAGGATCAACCAATTTGACCAATATTGCCGCAATTTACAAGTGCAAGAACATTTCTAAAGATATGACGAAGTCGGTCACGAACAGGTGGTTAAACAATGAAATTATATCTGAAAAGTTCTAAACGAAGAGTTCTAAAACCCATTCCACAAAGAAGTGTTTCCAGTGACCATTCTAACTGTCGCGAAACAAAGTGAAATATTATCAAACATCTAAAAGTTAACCTCTCTAATTGTGGACTGTACACTTCCCTCTGAAATATGGGACAAAGTTTTGTTTTATAATTTGTGCCATTTGGAATTATATTAAAAAACTTGAAATGCTTAAAAAGTCACTAAAGAGAACCTATCTGAAATAAGAAATAACTTTTTAACAGTTACGAACTATTGAAGAAAAATATTTTAATAACTTTATTGTTACAGTATCAGAATTTCATGAATAAATCTTTAGAAATCTTAAATTGAAACGAGATCTCCGAGTGTACCTTCACTAAAATTTAGGTCTAAATATTTTCAGACTACAAGAATACCTATTTAAAATAGTTTAAAATAGCGTCAAAAGTGCCGCCAATGCTTTATTTCCTTAGGAAATATTGAGAAGCGTATGTCAATGCCAATTATTTGATATATATACCTATTGTCATCCATTTACATAATTATATATAATTTACTAGCTGAACGCGCGTTGCTACGCCACCTATCGGAAATTGGTCGTACCAACTCAGATTTAAAACAAATTTGGCTAGCTTAGGTTATGATGATGCCTCTTAAAAGATAGACACACGTTGTCGCACGTCAGCACGCGCAACGAAAGCTCTCAAAAAGGAATATTTCCCCCCTTTTTGTTATTACATTATTCATTCGGGCTCCGTTTCTATTGATACTACTATCAATTATGTTATGTTAATACGTTATGCTATATAGCCTTCGTCGATAAATGGACTATCCAAAAGAAAAATAGTCTTTTCGGACCGGTAGTTCCCGAGATTCTAGCGTACAAACAAACTCTTGAGCTTTATAATATTAGTATAGATATTGGACAAACTGATTGTGAAATTTGTCTAAAATGAACAGTGGTTTAAACTTCATCCATTTATTAAAAGGTAGTTAAGTTAGTGTGCCAGTGAGTAAATCAGCTACTCATTGATTTCATCACTTACTTGCCGCTCGGGTATAGGTTTTTTACAAATTGTTACCAATATTTTCTACCTTATGTAAAGCAATGATTTTTGTGTGAGTCAAGTTTATAGAAACCTAGATAGGTATTGTGTTATTATACACCATATGCTTAAAGTGCATAAAAGAGGAAAAAACACTGCCCGCAAAAAGACTCATCCATACCTATACCTAGACACACTCATAGCAACATGAGGGTACGCAAAACGTAATCCGCAAATGCAAAAGCTTGGGTACTTAGTGGGGTGCCGTATTTATCATTAGGTGGCAGCTTATTTCAGTGCTGTATTGCGGTTTAGGGAGTAAGTAAGAGAAACTTTATAAGATTTGTTAGCGATACAAATCTTTCTAATGAACGAAACAAAGGAAGTAACGGCTTTAGTTTATGGTCGTAAAGGCAAAGTTGGAAACGGGGACAGTTGACAAAGGACTTTTTCTAGTCGGCGGTTGGATAAGTTAGTATCCACCAGATATCTAATTACGGGGAACCGTCTTTACTTACATTTAGGACTTTTGTAATTATAAGTAACTACTTGAAGTCAGGTAGTTTTTTTGGGGTTTGTGTACTATTTTATTTTTATTTAGGACTAGCACTCGTCCCACGTCGTCACCGCGGAATATCGGCATAACTTTCTATAATTGCAATCAAAGAATTTACATATTCTACGTATAGAGTTGCCACAAACGCTTTACACCGAAAGCACGGGTACCATCTTTCTTGCCTTGTCGCTCTTGTGGAAGTGTCATACTTTTGTCGCGGCTCTGTTGCTGTAGAAAGTATGCACGTCATCTGCTTACGATTGACACAAAGGGACCGTGCGGAAAATGTAACTTTATACGTAGTATATATGTAGTATATACGTAGCATATATAGTATATATGTAAACTCTTTGATTGCAATCATACTAACAAAATGTGCCTATGATGAACATGTTGGCAGCATTGTTCATTTCATATCCTACTTATATTATAAACGCGAAAGTTTGTAAGAATGTATGGATGTATGTCGAATCTATAATGAAACTGTCAAGGCTCTCCCATTCATTAAGTGTGAACGGATCACGAAAGTAAAGCGAGTGGTTCGTGAATGGCTAGGGCCTTTGTCGTATGAGGATACTGAAAACTTTATCACTCGGATACGCCCAGTGTTGTGATTGGGCTCTATTATAATCTGCCACAACTTAAGGTTGGAAACGAACTGGCACTCGTTTGATTTCGACTTAGTCGTACTTATTCATAGTCTATCTCTCTGTCACTTACTTCCAACACAAACATATACGTACACCCTCTCCCTCATACACACACACACACACCCTCACACACATGCACCCACTCTCACCCTCTTACACTACATCTTCTTCTAGAACTGGGTTTAGACCAAAATAACAATTTTGATACCCCTACTGTGTTTTTTACTTTCGTTCCCTGGCTTCCACAGTACGGGCCACCGAGCCTAGTGTGGGGCCGAAGGCTAACTCTGGGAACATATTTTCTTGTGATAAATTTAAGCATTTTTGTAATCTGTTCCGATTGATGTTTCTTGGTAATAAAGATTTGTATTTGTATGTTTGTTACTAATTCCCGTAAAAACTACTTCTTAATATGGGTGGACATTTCACACACAACACCATCTTAATGCCATAGTTCCAGAACCCTCTTTTGTCATTCCACAATTCTCGGTCCTATGCCAATTGATGCGTACAGTATATTGGTATTCATCGCGTGTATCCTTGTTAAAATATGCAATACCAAAAGACGAAATATTTAATTTCAAATTTCATTACACCTTTTCCATAACATAAATATGAAACTACAAGAACGCTTTTTATGGCGCAAGAGATTTTTTACTCCAAAGTAACTGTAGAGGCAAACAAGACAAGTCAAATACACTTCTGTTTGGGACTGAAGAAAAGCAGAACATAACAAATATTATTGTCATAGAACAATAATATTCCAATCTACAACATAGTAACTGATGTAGTGCAAATACTTACACGAGTTTTTCTCTTTATTCATTCTTAAAAAATCTTGTATATTTTGTAGCAATAATTTATTTATTAAGTTTCATAATTTCTTATAAGCAACCGTACACTAAATAATATGTTTTATCGAGTCATACTAATCTTCTACAAATACAAATACAAAAATCTTTATTGCTGTTTGTAGGTAAGATAAGATGATACAAAACATTTTAAAAGTTGCCCCATACAAACTGGCCTCTGCGAGAGGCATGCAATATGTCTGGCAAGACAATTTGTTAGTAATTTATAAATAAAAAAATAATTAAATAATAGTCAGCTGATTAAAGTCTTCTTCTTCCTCATCTTCTATTAATTTCTGGTTTTTATTTATGTCATCTGATTCTTCATCTTAGATTAATTTCTGGCTTCTATTTGGTTGTGATATATATTTGTGTGAGATAAATGTTTGGTGATCACAATTTCGCCAACATCTTGTGTTTTATCAGGATATTGTCTTGTGTTTTTTGAGTTTGACCAATATATCCATCCAGGGTCTAAGGTCTTGCATTAGTAGATCTTGCAGTTCATCCATGTGAGGAATGTCAAAGAATGTATAAAGTGTGATAAATGTATATAATCAAAAATGTCGTTAATTATAATATTCATGTAAATACTCAAAGAATATCAAAATGTAATACAGTACAAACTAATTCATCATTATACAATATATCATTATATGGTCTTATGTCAGTTGACTGTCAAATTTCATCATGGAATAATAATATCTATTGAGATATCTACGGTATCTACGGAGTGGGGTTAGAGTCCGTAATCACATGATTACTAAACCTATTGTTAAACCATTTTAACCATAAAGTCCATGTCGTTGAAATACAATTTTTTCTCCGAGCTCAAAAAATGACGGAGAATTAATCGTTCCCAGAGCATTCCCGCGAGGGGGATGGACGCCATCCATCACGAGTTTTGGAATCCACACAGACAATGATTCACGACGCGTGGCAGTCACCGCCAGATATGTTTTTGTGAAAATACAACGAAAATATCGGTAAATGTTTCATATTGACCGAGAAAAACCATTTAAGTACGTATTTATTTGTTATATTTTAATATAGTTTTCATAAAAAAAAAAATACATTTTCACACCATAAAAAGAAACATATCATGTCAACCCCAGAGTGTGAATATCTATATTTTTAATATTATAAAACTGAAAAGGTTATTTGTTTGAACGCGCTAATCTCAGGAACCACTGGACCGATTTCAAAAAATCTTTTACCATTAGGTATGTACGTAATTCCTGAGTGCTATAGACTAGGTATATACCTTTTAACGACCAATTCTTGTAGGTATATGTATATATTGAATCTGAATCTCGGAAACGGCTCGAACGATTTTCATGAAATTATGTATACAGGGAGTTTCGGGGACGATAAATCGATCTAGCTAGGTTTTATTTTTTTAAAACTTCATTTTTAGACAATGAAAAACTCCTAAAATGTCATTAGAATACGATAACTTATTTCGCCACTGATCTTTAAGTTTAAATGGCTCAGACGGAATATGCTCGCCCTCGGAGTCAACAGGCCCCGGTTCGAATTCTGATGGTTACACTCGGGACTTTCCTTTTTGTTCCTTTTTTTCTGAGAAAATCTTATACTTAGAGCCTTTTATAAACGCATTTAATTCGTATCTAAGTAGGTCTAAGTCAGTCATGGCTACGTAATTCGTACCGGCCTAAATATCATTTTAAAAAACCGAGCAAAGCTCGGTCAACCAGGTACTTTTATATTATATAGCACGGGCGAAGCCGGGACGAACTGCTAGTTAATAATATTCCTTGTTATTTATGTAGCAAGCCTACACTAATAAATATGTGTTTCAACCACGGATATCGGGTTTCAACAAAATCGCTTACGACTAAAGAGGATACATATTATTATACTTTATCTAAGCTTACGACGATCACTGACAGCTCAACCACAGTCACTGACGTACTTATGGATCATAACACGTTGTGGATGTATGTGCAATATATACTATAATAATATACACATACATAATAGTAATAATAATCGTTTATTCAGTTAAATTACACAGAAAATATTATATGGACCAAGTATTTCCTCATTAATAAGTACCTATAGCATAGTATTTGCTTACTTGTACAGTAAGCAGTAACAAGTTTACACTAACCTCGCAGCCTGTGTGTCGACCTGTCGACTGATGACCACAGACTAAGTAGAAAGATACTCTCTGACGACTGACTTGATGTGAAGCCACTTAGAACTCAAAGAGGTTGAACGTTTTTCAACCTTTTAGAGCTCATGAGCTTTGACTTGATAGTTTTGTCTTGGTTTCAATACGTAACAATTGACATTCTTAATCTTGCTTTACCAAAACCTCTACATACCTACGTAACCAGTTATTTATAAACTTTGCAAAATACAATTCTTCCTGTGATGTGCATCAGTGTGAAAATAATCTTTATTTTCAAATCTAACTCTAAAAGATAAATGTCAAGTATTTCAAACAAAATCTACATGATAAATGAAGCGTCAAACTTCTTTGTGATTCCAGAATTGATAGTCTACAATGATGAGTTTTAGCAAGAACATCCGTTTTCACAAATGCGAAGTCGTAGGTTTAAATCCATGAACTGAACAATAGGTATATGTTTACGATTAGCTGTAACGGTCGTTTTTAATCTGAAAAGAAGGGAGATAAAGGCAGTTAAGTGCAAGTTATTAATGAATGACAATTCTTTATTGTTCACGCTTTAAATTTTCTTTACTTATCTGTGACACCTAGCAAAACCTAAAACTTGAAACTTTTCAAATCGGATTTGTACAAAAGTATTTACAAATGTTCAAAGGTTTGTTTCTTAAAATGTTACCTCGGATTTACTAGAATATTTATTTTAAATCAAAAACTTGTTCGATTTACTATTTGGATTTGCGATGTTGGAAATTACTTTACGCATGGAAGTTTCTTTATAGATACCTACACTTACACAGAATCCTTATAAAGTTTATTCATCAAAAACTTGTAATGAAATCCATTGTGAAAGAAACTGTGCATTTATGATTAAGGAACCTATGGAAGTTGACTTCATTTTCCTTTACTTGTAATGACATTCAGAACTTTGGTAGTTCAAATATTTATATTCTTAGAATTATGACAAGGTCAGATAGGTACCTATTACCTTACCTACTTTAGCTACTGATACTTACCTATTGGTATTGTTCTGAGACTCACTGCACAATTGTTAGTCCACCAGGGTAATTCTTCTACGTCCTTTTATGAAAAATAAAGTTTACTGAAAGAATTCTGACAAAATGTTTATGAATTTCTCATTCCACTTCCATTTCAGTGCCACCGTTCGTCGTTTCATTGCTAATTAGAATCAAACTTTACACCGAAATTATTGAAGACCGGATTCAGGCCTTAAATTTTCCAATTACAAAAGTTTATAGGCACAGAAACTCGATTAAGTTAGGAAACAATTAATCAAGGCTGGTAGGTTTAGGTAACTAAGTATACAACTTATCTGGCCGCTTCGGCGGGCTAAGTAACATGTACTTTAACGCTTAAACAGAGGATTGCTTATTCCATAGACACGTCATGTTAGGATGACACTAATGTCAGTCATATTATGATAGTGTTTCAGCCCTTATAACTTCGTCGTGGCACAAGATATGCTCTTAGTTTGAATAAGCCAAGCGGTCTTCATTTCGCTGAACATTTTTAAAAGGCCACCAACTTACTACTCCTGTTCCCGTGCAGCCCCACTGCGTCCGCCATCTAACATCAACCAGATTATCAACATCAGATAAGAATGTCAACCAAATAACGATCCCAAGTCTATCCAGTCTCACCTCACTGTAAATAAAACCTATGCGCACCACTCAAGGAGTGAGGAAAGAATATCTCTACGGGTTTCCACTCGATACTCACAGCACTCACAGGTGCAGCGAGTACACCTTGAATCATTCCAATACGAGTATAAACGAAACGTCGCCCTATACAGAGCTGACAGTACATACATACTGCTTGAATAAAGTTATATTACCTTTTGAAGGTAATTTAACTTTTTTTGTATTAATGATGTACATAGATTATGTGATGTCTACAACTTATGAAGTCGATTCGTGCAAGCCACTAAAACTCTTCCAGAGCTTATACGACTAAGTTCACTGATTTACGAGGCTTGTTATGTATAACTTACACGCATTGCTGGAGTAGCCTTTTCAACACAATTTATGTGGGAAATATTAATAGTCAACGAGTAGGTATATTATTTGTTACAAACTTTTTAGTCGATTTGAGATCATGGTTTATGAGATCTATTTGATTTTGTTTCGTCTTTTTTACAAAATATTCAGAAACTGTATAAAGTAGTAAAGTTTATGCTGTTTTTGCAATTATGTAATGTTATATTTAGATTTGTAGGTATAGTAGCAAAATAGAGCATATCGACTAGTCCATAATTTTCTGCTGATATCATTAAAATGATTTGTTAATTTGAATAAATAAATAAATATTGGTGGACATTTCACACACAACACCATCTTCTGACCCCAAACTAAGCAAAGCTTGTACTATGGAAGCCAGATAGCTGATATAATACCTTTGTATTTTATTATTTTACTGATATTTGTCCGTTCTAATTTGGTTTGATTCCCACCCAGGGATAAACAGGGACTTTTTTGTATACGGAACTCTAAAAATGTGATATTAAATCGCGTAAAACCAATGTATGTAATACGTAATTACAAGTACCAATTTTAAGTACCTAAGGCTTATTGATAAATCTTTAATGTGGTGAAAAAGTTATCTACCTAAGGAAATACTGCTATTCCTTATCTTTGGGTATGACTTAAGTATATTTATATTTTATTTGTCTAAATAAATTTTTATTACAATGTCTGACCCTCTTTCATAAAAGTCGTAATAACGGTCTCAGCAGTATATTGGCAGCAACAGCTGTACTCGTCTAATATTCATCTGTGATTAGACCCCAGACAGTCTGGGTCGACGCCAAGCTAAGCCCGGCACATAATTCCTATGCAAAAACACGAGTAGTATTATTTTCTGACATTTTGTTTCCATTTTCTTATTCTCTTAGCAGTGCTTATAGTAATCTTACTTGGATATAGCGATTAAACGCCAATAAAATAATTTACTGTGTTTCGTTATATATTAACATCAAAACAGCCGCAGAATGAACGGCGGAACGATGGATAGTAAGTTAAATATATAAAAGTCAGTCAATCATAAACAAATAAGCGAGGTTTGTTTTAGGTATAGTATATATATATATACGACAGAGTCTCGCCATCATCATTATTCATCGCATCCTTCTGCTGTGGGCATAGATAGATAGATAGATAAACTCTTTATTGCACTTAAATTATAAAGAAAAATAACAATAACACAGAACAAAAACATAGCGGCGGGGACAGATATATGTAGTGACAGGACGAGTGGGACACGTATCTGATGGTAAGTAACACGCCTTTTCATAACAACACTGTCACGCAGCTATTGGATCGTGAAGAGTCCAAAAAATTACCTAGCACTGCACTGCACTCGTCACCTCGAGATATGAAATAGTCTATATCTATGCCCTTTGATTGATCTGGAATCATTACGCTTCGAAACGGAACACGATTGATGTTTGCATATTATTCCTTACCTAATCCCGTTAATACCTTTTTTTTTATTAATTGTAATTTTTTTGTGTGCGACTATTATTGGGATCAGCTTTTTTTTCTAGCTGTTTTTACCTAATTATTTATTGACTGTATAATGCATAATAATCATTTTGGACTGTTTGTTATCAACGTTGATTATTATTACTATGTAAATAATGTGACGTGTAACCCCTGGTTATTAATAAATGAGTAAATGAGTATATACCCAAAGTTTCCCCATGCTAGGACATTTAGCCATACCATAACATATTGTGTTTATGTACTCGACCGCGCCAATAAGCGACCTATTGGCTATTGGGTCGCAATATATAGAAACCCCTTTTTTATTGCCACGAAACTTGCTCTTGAGACCTTTACGTGATGTGAAAACTTGTATCATCGCCAGTGATTAAAGGGGTCGTAATATATATTTTTTAACACTAAAAGTAAGTAAGTATTGGTGTTTTATTCGTATGTGTATTTTTAAGTATTAGACATGTACACGAATTATAAGTATCAGAATATTTTGAATAAAGTGTATGCGTACTACTTATTTGCAAGAAATTAGTAGTTCTTCTCTTTATGCCCGGTTTACATTATTCCAGTCCAGTGATCGAAACCAGTGCTGGATTGCTAACTGGAAAAATGTTAACCGTCAGAATACAATGCTAACTGGATTAATTGCTTTTCAGTGCAGGTTTACATTTTTCCAGGAAGCAATCCAGCGCTGGGTTCGATCGCTGGACTGGAATAATGTAAACCGAGCATTATTCCTCGTGTCAAGAAATCAAACTTCAACCATAGAATAGATACGAGTACCATTCTTAGTGCAAGAAGTATTATCCTGAAGTTAGTTACAGCGTTTGCTAAATTATTGACTAGCTAACTTCAAGGTTAACACCATCCTATACATTTACTCCACAGACTAAGTAGAGAGATACACTATTTACTCTCAGGATTTTTCCCTAACGCGCCAAAAGAAGTATCAATAACTTAAAGTAAGTATGTAACTACCATGTAAGGTGAAGGGAGGTATATTGGTGATTTAGGTAAGTAGGTGATATATTTTAAACGGAATACCACACAGTTCCCTATGCAAGGAAATTTCAAGACACAGCGCTATCGCCTCTTCTCACACTCATACCAACTCGATAGCGCTGTCTCTTGAAATTTCCTTGTATAGGGGACTGTGTAGTATTCCGTTTAAAATATATCACCTACTTACCTAAATCACCAATATACCTCCCTTCACCTTATATTTGCTTCTAGGTCTTGCTACAACGCCTGAACGATTTTGAATTAAATTAAATAGGTAGTAAGTACACGTGGATTAGTACGTAGTTAAGCTTTTAATAATTGTTTAACCCGCTTAAGTTGTTATTAAGGAGCAGGCTTCACCGCGAGGCGAAGCTAGTAAAATACAGGGTTACTGGTAGGGGGGACTGGTCTAGTAGGAGGGGGAAGTGTTTCAGGATTCGTCAGGTTTATCCCAATGACACGTATTCAGTAACCACAGTATTATTTCGCGTCGGAACAGTTGCTCAATATTATCAATGCCAACTAATATTACGAGTATAAATGCGAAAGTTTGAATGCTTAGATGTTTGGGTGTTTGCTGCTCAATCACGTCGGAACTTCTGAACGTATTGGGTTGAAATTTGTAACACTCTTAGAATATAGTCTGGGATACCACATTTTTCAAGATACCACAATTACCGATCAACATTTGGGCAGCTAGGAAATATTAGATGGCCAGGTTTCAAAAATTCACCATTGGATATGTATGTGATCCTTGAGTGCTACAGGCTATGTATTTTGTGCCACGGGCGAAGCTGGGACGGACAGCTTGCGAGTGTTTATATGTTTTTAGCTAACGCTTTTGCATTTATAGAATCAAGCCGACACATTTCATAACAACGTTCGGTCAGCTAATGGTAGTTTGATCACATCATTGATTTCTCATTGCGGATATGTTTCGTCACTGTCAGAATTCTCTTTGTCGTACATGTTATTTTTTTCTTTGTATTTCTTCTAAATTTCTTTTATTGGGGCGCCTTTACCGATATAACCTGTTTACAAAATTTGATAGATACGTTATTGACACACAAAAAGAATAAAATATATAACAAAAAATAAGCTTAAAAGTAGTGCGTCATGTCGGCGGCTTTATCGCTAAAATGATCCCTTACAGAAAATCTTAAAATACACTTTGGACTGAAAAAAATGGCACAAATAATTATTATTTCCAATTTCAGGTTTGACAGGCAAATAATTCCTGAAGCCTCATAACAAAAAAAAAAACAATAATGCTTAGGTTTTCTGCGAAATTGTAAAATACATTTTTAAGAATTTTATAGCTGTTAAAAAAAATGTTATTGTCTTGTTAAAACGTTGTTTTTTTATTATATAGATTATAAGACTCAAAATAACATTTTATTAAAATAATGGATAGCCATGCTCGGTTACTTGGCTTTCCTCGGTACCTTCTATGCGGGGCCCGTAACCACCTCGGCGATTAACATCAGGCGAGATGGCGGTCAAGTGTCAATCTATTATCGATTCAAGGTAAAATTCCAAGACGTATCTATTCTAGTTCTTCTCGAATTTCATTCTAGGGTTTACTGCACAATAAGTGCACAATATTATGTATATCGGAAGTCCACATACATTTCAAATAGTAATGTTGTTGACAAATTGATAGGCCTCAAACTGCGCAATCTCTAAACAATTCCTGGGGTCAGCTAAAACTTGAATAAAGATTGAGGCCTATTTTGGCCATTTGACTTTGAATTCTTCTTAAAAATACTTGGGAACTCAGGAAAAAATCCATTTTAGCGAAAACAAATTGACAAAAACTCGATATCAGTGACAAAAACCTACATAGAGAAATATTCTTTAAAATTTTAATGCGAGTCATTATTACAGTGTGGCGTGACATTTTGTGACCTAGAAGATTAGGACCTCTGACCACGTCCTACCCTTTTAATAATAAGTGGTCCCTGAGCTGACAAGCTTTGTGAAAAAACGTCTCCGGGATTTTGATAAATTTCACATTCGCGGAGTGGTGAGAGAGCGATTACGGGTATTATTTTTTTTAAATATTTTATGGTGTGTAAGATAGCTCTTAACTGTGATTGGATTGTACGAGTATAGCTAGCTCTCTCTCTTTTTATTTTAACCAATGTGATAAAAACAACACCAAATTAATTTGAGTTATGGAACACAAACAGTATAGTAATTAAAAAAACCTATAACAAGTAGGTCTTATTTTATACTAAAACTAGCTTTTACCCGCGACTTCGTCCGCGCCACATATTTATTAAAGTAATTGAGGCAGTACCTACTCGTATGTCTACTACCATACAAATTCACGATTCCTAATCAAAATCAGTCTAAGTCAAAGTTTTATATTTATTAATAAATGCACAATTTACACGACAAATTACAAAAATGTTCTTGTCTGTTAAATGTCAAAAAACAAATGTTCTCAAAAAATTAATCAAAAACAGACTTTAATTTAAAATCATACTGGGACGGTCCACCAAATTTTATTAGAGTCTATTAGTAGATATTAGTAGATATGTCGTCTGATTACATGAACGCAAATTTTAGTTTGTTGTTCATATTTCAAAAACCGCCGCACTGATTTCGATAAAATTTATATGACCACCTCTGAACTATATTCTACCAACCAAAAAAATAACCATCTAAATTGATTCACAATTGGAAATACAACTGGATTGATAACCTCCTCCTTTTTTGAAGTCGGTTAAAAATAGCATACAAAGAGTGCAAAGATCCTTCCATGCACACTTTTACTCCTCATTTCCACTCTTTTCAACTCTTTTCTGTGATAAAAGTCGCCGTTGTCCTTTCCTAAGTCTAGTCTATCTGTGCACCAAATTGTAACAAACTCTTTAAGTGGCTTAGGCGTTAGACGGCAACGGACAGAGAGAGAGATACTTTCATAAATATAATTTCGTATTAGAATTGAAAACAGGTGTTCCTGATCATTTTATAGGAGGCAGTTGTAAAAGATTACCGAAAAGTAGTACGTTTACTCCGCCAAAAACCTCATTTTCGCAGTTCTTAATTTGCCTTAATCGAGCGTCCATCATGCATAACATTTGATAAGACACCATGGAAATCTCGTCGACTATCAAAAATTCTGTCTGATACGCTATTTAGTGGCTGCGCCCATCTAAAATATTGAGGTTGTATAGTGCACTGTATTCTTCTTGTCAAGCCCTTTTATTTGATACCCATGTTGATGGGATTGATAAAACCTAAGTTATCCGCCATTGTGTAGAGGCCGCCATCTTGGATTTTAATTTTATATAGTACATTGTATGCTACTGGTTGAACACTTTCATTTGATACTCATATTGATGGGATTGATAAAACCTACGTTATCCGCCATTTTGTAGCGGCCGCCATCTTGGATTTCAATTTTTTATAGTATATTGTATTCTGCTTGTTGAGCCCTTTCATTTGATACCCATGTTGATGGGATTGATAAAACCTACGTTATCCGCCATTTTGTAGCGGCCGCCATCTTGGATTTCAATTTTTTATAGTATATTGTGTTCTGCTTGTTGAGCCCTTTCATTTGATACCCATATTGATGGGATTAATAAAACATAAATTATCTGCCATTTTGTAGCGGCGGCCATCTTGAATTTATTTAAGTACATTAATTATAACTATATGATACCGCTAGAAGCGTCTTGAAACGCTCTTGAGAGGAAATGGCTCAAACGGGTAAAAGTAAGGCGGCACTTCATATGCCGAAACATAAACACCGCACTTATGTAACCTGTCACCCGTTTTCCCGCCAAATTTGTAAAACGCGAAAAGCGGCCAGTGTATCAAGCGGTTATATAAGTATCCCCGTATAGTTAGAAATTATAAAATTGCTGGAACAAACGTTTATCGACTCCATTTCAAGTGTTTAGATACAAAGTTTCATGGTTTTATCTTCAATAATATTGAACTTCCAGACTTTCACCCCCAATTCCACCCCCGTAGGTACAGTTCGAAACTACAAAACTGCTAAAACATACATTTTATGGTTTCGTGTTAAATATCTAGACGTAAAGTTTCATAGTTCTTCAACAATGACGAAGTTTTCCATATAAACTTTCATCCCTTATTTTAACCCTTTCAACCCTTTTTCCGGAACAAAAAGTAGCCTATGTCCTTTCTCGGATTCTATTCTATCTATGTATCAAATTTCATCAAAATCTGTTGGTTGGTTTAGGCGGTAAAGACGGACAGACAGACAGACAGACAGACAGACAGACAGAGTTACTTTCGCATTTATAATATTAGTATACTAAAATTATAAATCTGAATAAGCCATCGTCATGGTAACTGAACTATTATTTATAGTAAATTATCAAATATTGTTGAATATGTAGAGCATCGTAAATATTCCTGTGTATGTGCATTATGAGCAAATGCTTTTAAAATATTTATTTTAATCTAATTTTTGTATTGATGTGAGTGATGATTTCTTTTTTTTTATTATTTTTTAAAGTATATTTGTATATGAAATGACTTCATCGATGTCATTTTCGCTTACATCGTTGTCTTATTGGAGTACGTTTATTGATTGTCCTAAATTAGTTGTTTTTACTTTTATTATTTGAATTGGCGAGTTTAATTTTTGAACTGAAATCGTTGTTTTGATCAACATAGAAGAGTAATGGTAACCTTCTTATGATTACAATGCAATCGGGTTAGATTTAAGTATTATTTATTACAGTTTTGTTAGCATTATTATTAGAATTATTATTTATTATTTTAGAATTTATCACACGTTGTGGAAATGAATAACTTTTTTTAAACTAAAAACTACAACTGAAAGACATTGTACAAGATACATAACGTTTGATGAAAGCTACAAGAAATGTGTTGTGTTCTTCTTTCTATGAAAATGTACAGAGAGTAAAAAGTTTTATTGACTATCTTCAGACGCTTCTTATGTGCGTTTGTATTCCCTGTCTGTTAACGAAACTAGTATCATTTTTTTTTTCCATGGTACATCCAAGAGATGAAATTTTCTGTTCATATGTATATGCTCTTTATTGTACTTTATTGTGCACACTAAAAATGAAGACACTTAAATAGATGATTAAAAAAAATACAAATGAAAATAAGTGTCTCAACCGGCCCTTATTGCACTGCTCATTATAATAGCCATCACTTCCAGGCAATTGTTTTTAAAATGCCTTAGTACTGCCGTTCTCAGGATCATAGTTTAGTGTTTTAGCATTACATAGTTATGGACTTACGCTTACTTACGCTTGTCCAACAAAATAGAGAAATGAGGCACTGAACGTCATAATTTGTTAGTGGAGATAATTTGTTATGTACGATCATCCATAAGTTTCAAGGCGCACAACGCGCTATGGAATGAGCTATGCTCGGAGTTCCTCTGAAGGATCGTAGCCGTAACGAAGTCATCCGTCACAGGACCAAGGTTATCGACATAGCTAGACGGCATTATCAAGTTGAAGTGGTTGTGGGCGGGTCATACCTGTCGTAAGACCGATCACCGTCGGGGCTGACGTGTTCTAGAGAGGACACCGCGAATCAGCAAATGAAGCGTAGGACGGCCAGAGCGAGTTACGAAAAAATTGGCGGTCATAGGGACTGCCCATACAATGTAAATATATAACTTTGAATTTTAGTATAAAACGGCACTAATGTTGTACATGCCATCTCTATAGCTGTATTATAACGTACTAAATATAGGTACTGCTATTCCGCATGTCGATGACGTGAAATCATATGATTCAATCTATCTAAAAAAGCGCCCAATGCACACGTTCCACTCCGCTGCTGCCGCTAACCGACATCTGTATATTGGTGACGCGAACACACGATTTTTTTCCTTAGCAATGTGGTTAAAGAAGTTTTCACTTCGAAACCCGAAGATACGGCTCGCGGGAGAGGTCTTTGTCCTAAGGCAGTGTACTAGGATAATGATGATGATGAGGTGAATATACGAAGATGAACTGCTAGAAATACTTTTTTGCTTAGTTAGATATATTCACATTTTGTTTCGAAGAGTTTTTCCGAAACGTGTCGGGAATATAAGGTAAAATGCCTGGAGGCGTGATTCACAGGTATGATACGCCACGTAAATTCCTAAAAGGGTTTTTGTTTGAGCTAAATCAATTTCTTAGACAGTTGTGGGCAGGAACCACTAACGTCTTGTATAAGAAACTAGAACACATCTATCCGGT
This sequence comes from Ectropis grisescens, assembly GCA_017562165.1. Classification (NCBI taxonomy): domain Eukaryota; kingdom Metazoa; phylum Arthropoda; class Insecta; order Lepidoptera; family Geometridae; genus Ectropis; species Ectropis grisescens. The sequence continues at coordinate 8,967,184 of CM029784.1, read as the reverse complement.
ACAGAAGTAAAACCAATATCGATACTAACTAAATATATTATTATTTTCTATTGATGTTTGTTTCCGCGATCAAGTTTTGCTGTGTTTACAATGTTCGATATAATTGGCCTTAGACGTTTCTAGAAAAATATAGATAGATAAACTAAACTAAGGTACCAAATAGTACCAAAAAAGGTACTAAAATGTTATAGTCTTTAAACATAAAAAATCACACCTGATCAGCGGTCCTGATGTTCAGTTTTTTATTGGATTTAAATTCCAAAAAATAAAAATACAATACAAAATACAGTAATACAAAAAAAAAAAACCTTAGAATAAAGTAGCAATTGGCGACCTTATCGCTAAGAGCTAATTTTAACACAATTCAATCGTGTCAATGAATTGATCTCATGTATGGGTACTCAGATAAATTAATCTTAAACTACTCGTACATGTGTAGGGATTTTGTCTGATAATAATTGGGATTCGTGTAAGGAGGAAAACAATTCGTCTAAAATTATTTCCTTCAGTTATTTTGTTGGTAATACGATAGGTCTGCGAAACATAATCATTTAAGATGTAATTATTTTATTATGGGTCATTAAACTCTACGGCTCAGTTACGGCTGGTCTAGCCGGGAGAACGGCGACTGCCGATCTGGAGCCCCAGGTTCAAATACCACACTTTTTCGAATACATGTGCGTAATGTCCCTTATATTAAAAACGGCAAAGGAAAACATTGTGAGTGAACCGATATGTGGCTAGAATCTTTCGAGGTGATATGTCATTCATCAATCCGCACTGGGCCAACATGGTGGGCTATGGCCTGAACTCTATCCTTGTGGGAGAAGTCATCAAGTCCCAGTTGTGGGAACATGAAAATGGGTATTTATTGACAATAATAATATGACAATAACATTAATAAAAGTGAGTTTCCAAGAACTCTATTACGAATTATTTACTTTCTCATATTAACGCCTTTTAGAATAGGTACACGTTTCCAGCCATTACAATAGGGAATTCCGTTACACATAATAAATACAGGTATTTATTTAATAACAACTGATAAGTAATAGTAGTAGGTACGTAATAAAGTTTCCATTATGGGGATAAACTGCATGTATATTATGTACCATGTTCTGGATGCCATACGGTAATTTTTTTATATGAAAATTACTTCTGGTGTTTTCATATTAGTTACTTGTAGCAAGATGTCAATAAATCCGATGGTCTTAAAAATCACTAAATATCGATTCACAAACGATATCGATTTACGGCTGGTCTAAACGCGAGAATGACGATTGCCGATCCGGAGCCCCAGGGTTCAAATCCCACGTACATCACTGTCTGCTTGAAGTCACTTGCGTAATGTCGCTAACTTAAAACGGTGAAGGTAAACATCGCGAGGAAACCGACATATACCTAGAATATTTCGAGGTCATGTGTCATCCACCAACCCGCACTGGGCCAGCGTAGTGGATTATGGCCTTGACTCTCTCCTTGCGACAGAAGGCCCCGAGTCTCAGCAGTGGGAACATTTAGTGAGCTGCTTATGCTGCTATGCTAATATAAATACTATAATACTATACTATACTACCAATATTATACATTTTAAAGTGTGTATATTTAGATGTTTGGATGTTTGTTGCAATGACATGTCGGAACGGCTGATCGAATTGGGTTGAAATTATGAACAGATAGATAGATAGATAGATAGACAGATAAACTCTTTGTTGCATTTAGTTAGAACACAAAAAACAAAAATTAACAAAACTTTAAAAAAACAAAGTAGCAGTTGGCGACCTTATCGCTAAGAGCGATCTCTTCCAGGCAACCGCAAGATGGAAAAGGGGAATTGAAAATTAATAAGACGGGGAAGTACAAATAATGAGTGAAAGAAACATATAGTTCTATATTTTGAAAGTTAACTCTAATAATAATAATATAAATAACCTACAATACTTTTAAAATATACTAGATAAACCTACAAATTAATAACTGTACATTCTAATACATATATACGAATATATGTTTATACTAATACATAAACAATATCATTTTTACAAATGGAGATAAATATAAATTATAAACGATATAAATAAGAGTGACGACTTTAACAAAATGATCATTTAGACAAAAAGATCTGATTCACCAATTTTTTAAAAACAGCAAGCGATGGTGCTTCTCTTGTAGATACAGGCAAAGCGTTCCATAGTTCAGCAGCTCGAAAAGCAAAAGAGTTGCCGTAGAAATTTTCGCAGCGTGCTGAAGGCATTTAGAGTACCAAATTGTTTTAACAGTTAGATTATTATTAGTAAATAAATAATTTAGTCACTTATTTTAGTTAGATTGTTGCGAGAATAGAACATGAGCCACTTTTATCGCAGAAAGACCGGGAATCGCGCGTATAAAATTGATGGGCGCGGCATATTTTTATTAAAAACTAAAACAAATAATTAAGACTAACACACATCTTAAATATCCATAGACCGATTAAGGTCTAGAGATAATCAAAATGATTTAGTCAAAAGCGAGTTCAGTATACTGGTAACATTACCACGATGAAGTGCAAAACTTTATAATACCTCTACTTCCTCTATATTTTATAATAAACACTTAATAATTTAAATATACCTACATTGAGCCAAACATAAGCCAGCGTTTTGGTGAAACGTCATATTGCCCAAGCGTTAGGGGAAGTTTTCTAAAATGAGATGAGCTCAAGAAATGGTTCATTTTGTAAAAGAAAGAGGAATATGACAGTAATAACAGTTAGCGAAGAAGTAAAATGAAACAAAATAACAATAGATAAGTATTTATTGTCAGCAATCAATAAAATGGCGGTTCAGCGTTCGCAGGAGCAAAAGCGAAACATGAATGGCGACGGTGATTTATCTTTCGTATCTCTCTGCTAGGCTCTCGTGTAATTAAGCACTATCTGGGTTGCAAGACTTTGATGAATGATATTATCTGAAGCAATGAACTCAGCATGACGAGAGACAATCTAGGAATGTGTCTGTTTCTTGTGGAATTAATGCGGCTGTCTGCGGGGATTGGGAGATGAAGATTTAATGTGAGTTTCGGATCACATAGAATTGATGTATATGTCGCAGCGAACTACCTTAATCAGCCGTTCAAGTAACAATCTAGCCTGTTTACTAAACAACGCCGTTTAACTAGTGGCCGGAATGATATTCAGCTATTTGATTGGACAACTAGGTAAATACAGGGCTTTTACAGATAAATTACAGGGCTTAGAGATATAACACGTATTTAAGATCTCTGTGTGACGAGCGCAGTGCAAGGTAATGATTTGGACTCTTCATGTTCCAATAGCTGCGTGTCACTGTGCTGTTATGTGGCAGGCATGATGCTTACAATCAGGCACATGTCCTGCTCGTCTAGTCACTCTATACTAAAAAAATACAAAGACACAAGATGTTGGCGTCATGACTGTCATATAACTGAACATAAGCCAGATATGAAAAGAAGATGAAGAAAACTTCAATCATCTGTTTTTTATTATCATTATACAAAAAGGCTAAAAACATATTTTAATGCCAAACACATTAATGCATGTCTTTTGAAAATGCCAGTTTGTATGGGGCAATGAGGGGGCAACATTTAAAATGTTTTGTATCATCTTTACTTACATATAATAGGTTTCGGTAACTTTATATAAGTAAGATGTTTCTACCGCAAATTTCGGGAATGAAAGTGGTAGGTAAATAGGCTAGTCAGTATTTTCCTTTAAAACATAGGCAATATATGCGTATAGTCATAATTATGACACACAAAAACAGAATACCAGTTCGCAATTCACAACTATTGATTCATTCATTAAACGTAATGTATTTACTTAACATAATGTAAGTTGCGGGGTCTATGGTCACGTAGTTTTCAAACTACACATCCCTAATCTAATGTTATTAATGCCTCATAACTTGGATGTTTTAATGTCAGTTACGTCGGAATGCCTGCACAAATCAGAAGGTCCGCCTAATTCTCCTGCTTTCTGCTATGCTTTATTGGTATTTTCGGCCGATTTGGTAACGCCGATGAAAACAGACAACTACATCTGCTTTCAGCTCCGTTGCCGTCCGCAGCGTAAAGGTAACGGTTCGTCCGGACACCGCGACACGAGACCGCGACGCGAGGCCCGCGACGCGAGACCGCGACTGGAGACCGCGACAGGCACTTGACACTATGGAATTGTATGGGTGCCAGTTCGCGCCGAGACCACGACAGGAGACCGAGGCACGTGTCGCGAGACATGTGTCGCGGTCTTGGCGCGAACTGGCGCCCATACAATTCTATAGAGTCAAGTGCCTGTCGCGGTCTCGTGTCGCGGTCTCAGCGCGAACTTGTACCTTTAGGGTGAAAAAAAAGACAAGTGGAATGTTATGAGACAGTATGCGACGCAAGTACATATACGCGACAGAAAAAGAAATATCCAGCTTTATATTTGTATAGACTATAGACGAATAACTTGCACTATACAACTAATACACAAACATAATTAAAAATTTTTACTAACCGTCGACTACCTCAGATTTTCTATCTGTACAACATTCTACTAGTCAAGCACTTTCATTTGATACCCATATTAAGGGTCCATATTAAGAAATGTATTTCGCCATTTTGTGATGGTGGCAATCTTGGATTTGAAATGTGTTATAGTGTATAGGGTTCTACTAGTCAACCTCTTTCATTTGATACCCATATCGAGGTAGGTTGTGAAGAAATACATTGTCTGCAATTTTGTGGAGGCTGTCATCTTGAAATTGATATTAACCAAACATAGTTAAGAGCACGGATTTTAACCGCCAATTAATTCTAATTTTAACGTCCCATCCGCTTGAGCTCTACGGTGCCACAGATAGACACACAGATAGACAGACAGACATCGACCTCAAACTTATAACACCTCTTTTTTTGGTCGGGGGTTAAACATAATGTTATCGAAATAAAAATATTTTATTCCGATAACCTTTTTTTCTACAATCCATTGCAGTAGCTACATTTTTACGTTTAATTTTCGCTGACTTCGTTAATATGAGGCCCAAATAGAGCGGAAACTGCGTGTAATGGACGATAAATTGTATTAATGCCTTAATGATCTTAGCGGAAGATTGTATCTTGCGTGGTTAGGGTGTACTGGTTCACCGCTGGGCGTCTTATGTTAATACGGGCTTTCTATTATTCTCCGAGAGGATTTAGGAGCATGTTCGTCTAGTGTGGGATTTTTTAACTGACTTCAAAAAAAGAGGAGCTTGGTTGTATGTTTCTTTTTGTATATGTTACGGTGAATATTATAAAATCCGCCAGATTACAAACTAACCTAACCTACCGCGAGAGTGTAATCTCACGCGTTAGGTTAGGTAGATTGTATTCTGACGGTATTGATAACATAACACCGTCCCGTAACATATATACAGTATACATGTATGTTAGGGTAGCTCCGCCCATTCTGAATCGATTTTGTTGGCTATTTTTTTTGTTTGGTAGATTATAATTCAGAGGTGATATATAAATTGTACTCGTATATCTATTAGTAGGAGATCCCGCTATACATCGACCTTCACCGAGCTGTTTATTGGATGAAAAGTGTTTTATACGTAATTTAATATGTTAACAAATATATTGCAAATGGGTTGCCTAAAAAATTTCAGTCCAGAGTATGAATAAATAACAATTAAACATTTTTTTTCATATTTCACTTAAATTGATTGAATTTTAGAAAAAAACTGTATTAAATAACTCATTATTTTGGCTTTACTGTTGAGTAAAGCCAAAATTTCATACTGAAATTCAACCCCTAAGGGTATGAAATAGGGAATGAAAGTTTGCATGAAAATTTTTAATTCAATTAATTTAATTTTAATTTAAAAATTTAAATATTTTCGCATAAAAATTGCACGAATTGAGCATAATCAAAATAATGAATAATGTAGTATTTTTCAAAATTCAACCTCCAAAGGGGTAAAATAAGGGATGAAATTTTGTATAAAACTTTTTATTGTTTGAAAATATTCGCATGAGATTTCGTACGCACTGAGTAAACCCAAAATAATAAGTTATGTTACATAGTTTTTTTCTAAAATTCAATCAATTGAAGTGAAATATTAAAAAAAATAATTGTTATTTAATCATATTCTGGACTGAATTTTTTTAGGCAACCCATTTGCAATATATTTGTTGACATATTAAATTACACATAAAACCCTTTTCATCCAATAAACAGCTCGGTGAAGGTCGTTGTATTGCGGGATTTTCGACTATATGTGATGAAATCAGTGTGATGGTCTTTAAAATATCAACAAATAATCTAAAATGCTTACCTTTATTTGGATGACGTTATCGTAGCTTCAGCAAAAAATATGAAACTTTGTCGAGTGTCTGAATCAAAGAGGTCTGAATGTAATTTAATATTGAAGTTGTTTTTGTCGAAAATTACTTAGTATTTTAAATAGTCGTTTTTTGAAGTGAAAACTTCTTTTGGCGCGTCTAGACAGATTTTTCGTGGGATCTGAATTGAGTACTGGCGTCACGCTCGGGTATGATAAGACATTTTCGGGTGAACTCAGGATGTTAGAGCGAGAAAAGAAAGAAATATAGTGAACAAGTGCGCTAGAGCGAATAAGATAATACAGTCAACTGCTCTTCGCTGTTGCGTCTCTATGTTTAGTATATTCATGTTTTTCTATCGCGACATTAACTTCTAGGCACTTAACACATTAACTGAACCTGTAACGAAATAATTAATTTTCATTTCATATCCATTGCAAAAAAGTTTTGGTTTTAATATATATTAAATATATACATTTACGTATTGTATATATCCGTTTTTTATATAAACAAATAATATTTTACAGTTGTAGTAATACGCAACCGTCTGAGTGGTTGTTCGAATCACACTTTACCACATTATGCTTAAGACCATTGTCGACGAAAAATATTAGACTAGATAAACGAAAATTACAATTTTAAGTTAAATCAAACACAAATGTTTTTCCCTAATCCCGATTATTTCCCTCGCTAGCGGGCAAAGACAAATGCTTTTATAAGAAAAACAAACACGACCGCAAAATAATCAGGAAAGTGATTGGACCTTGCTTTATTATTCATAGCTTCAAAGATGTAAGCTTTACCTTTAGTAAATATTTGACTGAAATGTTTTATTCATCCCAATTCTTCTGGAAACATGGAAATTAAAAGAACACTGTGGAATATGTTAACACGCTTCTGATTCAATATTATAATCAGAGCAAGAGGACACTCAAGCAAATAGTGAACCTTTAGTGAACAAATTCTGCTGTGAGATCGGGAATAGTCTATTTCGTTGAAGTAACAAAACGAAGCTGTGACATAGAATTTTTTCAAAAAAAAAAGCAAGAGCTTTTAAGTAGAATCTAGAAAGAAGATTTAATGTCCCAAAACGTATTCACGTTGTAATGTATGCGAATTCTCTGCGGCTTACCGTTGGTATAGAATGAATGCAAGATGAAACTATAGTTGAGGGAATAAATTACTATTTAAATAACATGATAATAAAATAATTGTTGAGTGTGTGTGTGATGTTTTTGTGTGTTGCCTTTCAAATTCGACGAACTCGGCGATTCGGGGTAATACTAGGAGAAAATTCATTTTCCTTTTTTTTTAATTAAAGAGTGACGAGACGAGCAGGACATGTGCCTAATGGTAAGCAACATGCTTGTTATTATATTACTTTGTTACATAGCAGCGCAGTGACACGCAGCTATTGGAACATAAAAAGGCCAAATCATAACCTAGCTCTGCCTGCGCTCGTCACCCAGAGATCTAAGATGCTATATATTTAATCATATTATAACAGACATAGATTGTTATAGGCAAAGATGGTTGAACTCAAGATTAGCCCTGAACATCTCGACATTGATAATAAACTGCGTCTGTGACATCACTGACATCTGTCTCTATCTAAGACATCTCTGTCTCTGTCTAATACATCTATCTCGCTCGCGCTAGTTATAATTAGGTATTATTCTCTCTCTGTCATACGGTGATGTGTGACCGGTGACGGTGATGGTAGCCATTTTAAAATTTTAATATGTAATTAGAAAATATTTAAAATAATTTTAAATGCAGTACTTACGCATGAAATGTAATGTCATTACATTTATTTGAGTTTCTAGGATTATTAGAACACTTTTTGAACGCAGAGCAAGACATACTCTTTTATATTTATGTTCAAAATGATCAAAATCAGTGATAGGTAAAAACGACCGGCTTCCCCCGTTTCCTACAACCGACTAGAACGGAAAGAGTGAGCTCACTCTTCCCAATGTTAACATGATTCCGTGCGCCCTTAAGTTTGGGAGGGCTAATCTTGAGTTGTACGATCTCTGGTTATAGGTATAATTTGGACAAATAAGATTAATCAAAGTATTTTATGGTTAAAATAGTAATTACTTTAACCATTATTTAGTTTTTATATCTAAGATTGTGAAAAAAGCTACTGAGAAATGTAAAATAACACAAAGCTATAGGAAGAAAAGCATACAAGATTAAATAAAAGTAAATTAACATTACAATAAAACGAAAACCTCTTGGAAGCTTCGAAGCATGTAACTACGTCCTATGAAGCTACGTAATGCTACGCGCTACGATAAACGCTACAAAGATTGTCTTGTACTTGGTTGGTTTCAGTAGCACAAAAGATTTTAATTTCACTTTTGCTCCTGCTTAGTAGTGGCAAGACTCTTTGCTGAGTCCACCTGGCAAAGTTGGCCATTTATTCTACCGCTAAATAATAAAGTGATAACACCACTGTGTTCCGGTTTGAAGAGCAAAGTTTCCAGTGAAATTACAAGGTGTAAAGATAAAATATCTTATATCTTTTTGGTTTTTTTTTATAACTTTTATAGGTTTACACTTGACCGCCATCTCGCCTGATGTTAAACGACGATGCGGTCTACGATGGAGCGTGACATCTCTGGGTGACGAGCGACGTACAGTGCTAGGTAGGTAATGCTCTGAATACTTCGTGTTCCAATGGCTGTGTTTCAGTGTGCTGTTGTGGGCAGGCATGTTACTTACAATCAGGCACATGTCCTGCTCGTCTCGTCACTCTGTGCATTAAAAAAAAGTTACACCGTTTTGAATAAAGGAATATTATGATGAATCACGTTATAATCATGTCGTATTTAGGTACGTACCTATTGTCAAACTAATAGGTATTTTTTCTTCGTCACTATGTTGACCGGTTGTTTTTATGACCGGAAAATATGACTTTGTGTTAATTAAGCAGCAAAACAAATATCTATGTATGGTTCCATACCAATAAAACCCTGTGTATGGTTCATTATTGTAATTGCGTCACTAGTCTACCTGAGGAAATAATATATATTACCTACCTATTATTAGGAGCGTCGTGCTAGCGCAAAGATGTGTCATAACTTTCTGATTCTTGATTTGTATTGAAATAGCGGTAATTTAGTTTGTTGAAATCCTAAAACTATCTTTACGTATTTTTTCGTGACTTTAGTCAAAAAGTTGAAACTATTTTAAATGGACAGAGTTCAAATAATAAATGTATTTAATTGGATAACGGGACACTCACGTATATACGATCGGTCAATCCGACTCGAGTTTCGTGTCAATCGTGAGTATATACGTGAGTGTCCCGTTATCCAATTAAATATGTGTAACAACCACGTTAATTTTAATACTAAAATAAATGTATTATTTGAACCCTTCATGTTCACAGTTCTGCATGACTTTATAGGCAGACATTTTTCTGTTTGGCACAGTCCTGTCGTTTTTGTCAGTCTCTCGTATAAAATACTCCAACTGATAAGTGATACTGCAAGAAAATTAGTAGTTAAAGTAGTTTCAACTTTTTGACTAAAGTCACGAAAAAATACGTAATGATCGTTTTTGGATTTCAACGAACTAAATTCCCGCTATTTCTATACTAATCAAGAATCAGAATCATTTCCTTTCAAACTGAAATACAACACTATACGGTTAATTTATAAATATTTATGTAGCTGAGTTAGCCATTAAATCTACAGCCTAGCCTTTTTAACTAAATAGCGTCATTTAACTAGCTTCCTCAATGACATTCAGATCAGACGAAAGAAGATTTGTCGATATAGCACATCCAAAAGGAACTGTTTTTGCACGATTTAAAGTTTAACAGGATCCACATTGTTAGAATAAAATGTTTCTAAACTCCGAATACTTACGTATAAAATATGCGTTCGAGCACCTGCTCCTATTACAAACACGCAGTTTTCCTCGCGAATGTGTCGCACAGGAATATTTCATGCTGATACGATCTCAGGGGAGTCCAAATTAATAGAGCAATTTACAAATCGTTGGGCCAGATATCATCGGAGGGGACGCTCGGCTTATCGTGGCTGTGCTTAGTCGGCGTCGCCGCCTTACTCACTGCAATATTTGTCTTAATTTGTTAGGGAGACTCAGGAAATTTGCTGGGCGATGGTACTGATAAGGATATGAATAAGCTAACTTTTTTACCTGACCATACATTTAAAGGGGACTAGTAGTTTTATTTCACGAAGCGACGCGCGTCTTAATTGTGGTGATCAATTGTAAAAACACGCTAAGTATGTGTGAGTGAAAACAAATATCGTACCTATGTGTAAATAGAATAGAATAATATTTTGTTTACCAATAACCACATACAAGAAACTCATAAAATAAGCACATGAAACAAAATGGGATAATATTTAAATATATATTACAAAGTTTCTCCCAGTCTTGACCATTGGCCCCACACTAGACACTGTGGCCCGTGTTGTGGTGACCGGTGTAAGATTTTTACAAAACACTGGTATTACTGCTGGGGGAGACCGTAGCAGATAAACAAGAAATATAAATAGAAACACAAGCTAATAGGAAAAATTATCCTTTTAAAAACCCTTTATATCAAATACTCTTTATATAAAATACGAGTATGTATCGTGAAAACAAATACCTTCGCTCGCGTCTAAGGCGGTACTGAGAGCGTACGCGGTCACGCACACATTCACAACGTGTTTGTGAACATCGTAACCACATAATATCTGTTCTGCGGTAACCACAAGTAAATCTCGCGTCGCTTTATAAGACAAAAGTATTTAAGTAAGTATATATGTTTGTGTACTCAGTAGACGAGCATGGTAACCACCTAACGGTAAGATACGCGTCTGCCCATAACAGCATAGTGTCACTCAGGTATTTTATAATGTAGACTCCGTAACACTATCCAGCACTACTGCGTTCCTCAACCAGATATATGGGATTTATCTCATCACTGTAATTTCATGGGAAATAATGCCATTCAAACTGGGACACTACTGTGTCTCGGTTTGAATGTATATGTATGTACTTCCGAGTAAGTTTACATTCCTGCTTGACGGTAAAGATTTGGTACTTCCCCAGATGAACTATTTACCTCTAACAAAATTATATAGATCTCTCAGTACGGATATAAAAGGGTTTTGGAACCTACGTGTTTTATATGTAAGGTATGTTTAATTATTTGTTATTTTACCTTATAGTACTTTAGTAAGACAATGACCACAGCGTTGAAGCACAATGGAGACGCAAGCGGGAAAAAATAACTAACAGTACTAGCTCCCGTATATCCAACTGATTTGCGTGATTTAGTTTCACCAAGCTATTTTCTATAGGGTTGCTAAAGCGTAAAGCGACATTGTTTTATGGTTTACGATCCGAAGATTAGAACGGAGAGGATTGACTCATCTTTTGTGATAAGGACGTGTAGGCTGTGGAATGCGTTGCGAAACCTAGTAGCTACCCGCGGTTTCACTCACGTAGTTCCCGATCCCGTTATTTTCCCTGGATAAAAAGCGATACGGGATATTTCAGACTATTATTTATCAATGTACCAAATTTTATTGTGATGAATTCAGATTTTGCTTGAAAAAGAAACAAACATTAATTATTACGTAGACGTTACCTTCGCATTTACATTTAATATTAGTACAGTGTACGATTTTATCAGCTATCTAGGTCTCTATACAAAAATAGCTTACCTTAGGGTTGGTTAGTATTATGTGAGGAATGTTGAATTTATTTAACTTGGTGTTTTTGTAGCATAAACAGCCCACTAAATGCTCCCACTGCTGGCCATAATCCACCACGCTGGCCCAATGCGGGTTGGTGAATGACACGACCTCAAAAGATTCTAGGTACATGTCGGTTTCCTCACTATGTTTCCCTTCATTATTAGCGGCATTACGCATATAACTTCGAAAAGATTTGAACCCAGGGCCACAGAATAGATATTACTACAGAACCCTCACTTAGCGAAAACTTTTATACAAATAGCGACTCTTGCTGGGACGCAACAAAGTGCAATTCAGCTCGCATTAGCGCTCAATGCCTATCACAATGTTTAACTTAAACATTTGCGCTCTCTTCTAACGCGTAACTCTGTCGCTGTCTTGCGCGGAATGATGCGCATCGAAAGGGTTGTCGAGATTTTATCTAATAAAAAAATAAATTAACCTTTCGTTATGTAGGTAGTCAGCATTGTAGCTCAGATTATATATTTTAGTTATTTACTTCGTAACGCGCAAGACAGCTAGAAGAGGCCGTAACATAGGGTCGGACACATGGAAATTAAAACAATAAAAATACTTTTATTGTAAAGTTAAAGTATACACTTTGACTGTTTTTATTCTACTTGATCGTCTAAATGTTGTTTGATAAATATGAAATATATTTTAATGTACTTACCTACACTAATACATACAACCAGCTTCGATTACTAGCTATTTTATAATGTCCCGTACTTTTTGTACGGTTAGCAGAAAAATATAAAAAATAATGGTATATTTTGTACAACTAGGAAAAAATGATAATTCTTTGTTTTTTGACTCGTGCATCCATATACAGCACAATATATGGCGACGTAATTTTGCGCGGGAAACGTGTTGCGCGAGCGTTCAGACGTGCGTTCGACAACCGCCTGGCACTTGTTCCGTGCGAGGAACGGTCTAGCTGTAGACTAAAACCGCGCGACCTTGAGCTAGTTAGGATGCACTGCCAGGGCTCCGAATCGGCAGGCGCCGTTCTCCCGACTAAACTAGCCGTAACTTCTTTGCCTAGCCTTCATTCCGATATTTTTGTGATGTTTTGTAATATAATTCCCGCAGACTCCTTCCAACCGAATACGTAACAATCGACGGAGATTACAACAATAATTACGTTATTCCATACTCTGTGGGAAATCCAATACAGATTATCACAGTTCAGCATATTTTATAACTCATTTCCCTATTTTATCCGTAAACAACGAATACTACGAGTATTAGTCAACGTGATTAATAAACATTAATTTACGTTCAAATATTCATAACGCTACAAACAGAAATACATATTCCGAGAGTTGGCACCAAATTAAAAAATTACTACTAGCATCGCCCCGTGGATTTACTCGCGTAGTTCTTGTTACCGTTATTCGCCCGGGATACAAATTATCTATGTGTTCTTCCAGACTACAATCTAACTGTGTCCCAAATTTCAACCCTATCCGTTCATACGTTACGGTGTGGTTGAGCAACAAACATCCAAACATCCGAATGTCCAAACATCCATACATTGATATTTATAATTATAATATTATAGTAGGAAGTAGGATGTATAAAACATAGCATAACACAGTTTTGGTTTGTTATGGGATTTTCCTGATAATGTCAGATGACAGTTCTGAGGTGAGCCACGTCCCCGAACAGGTCACTGAGTGTTTCTGTGACCACATCGCGGCCCTTGTTCTTCCACTGAGCATTCTGCTAATCCTTTGATTAGTGGGGTGGATTTAGTGGGGTGTCATATCCCCGTCTGGAAAAGTCCACTAAAATGTAACGGTACGTAATTCTTTATTAAAAAAGAAATAAAAAATTAAAATCTCTCAAATTGGCAACTTGTTTCGTCAGTTTTAGGTAAAAATAGTGACTAGACTTGTAATGTTACATAACGTTTAGAGAGAAAGAGGGGAAGGGTGCAAGAAAACGTTACGTGAGCTATAAAGGAAGAAGGTATAAAGTCTCTGAAAATAGCGTTACGTAATACCTGTAGGTACGTCCTTATAGGAGTAACCTTTCCAAGTCTTCCAGACCCTTTCTCCTTCTTTCTACATCTACACGCTTTGCTGCTCAAGGGGAAGAAGAGCACGAGTAGAAGCTTCCTCCCCGGCCGGGGTTCGCTATGACACAACAAAATGTCACCGAGGCAAATTTTTGTGTGATGCTCAGGATGCACCATATGGAGGTTCCCGACCCTCGGACAACGTCTTACCTATTTCAGGCTACTTTTATCTCATTTTATGAGGAGTCGTTACGTTTTCTTAATTCATCTTTATCATTAGTTATGTCTGGGTTTACTTCTTATCTATTTTAATTTCCCCTTACACTAAATTTTTTACGCTTTTTAGTCACTTTATATCACGGCAGCCATCTATATTCTTATTCATAGCTTTTTTAGTTAAATGGTGTTCATCCCTACGCATACGGTCTCGAATCACGATAACTTAGCACAGCGTACTCGTAACCGAGTATGCACAAGATAAGTTATCCCTTTTAGCAATTTCTTTCTTTCTTCAAACATTTACAGTAGTTTCTTAAGTTAAAACCAAAAATACGGTAAGTACCAAAAGATTATTGCACCTAGCCTATTAACACCAAGTTTTCAGCAGAAGTTACAAATATCGGCAATTATACTCGGATGTAAGAGATATCTATAAGTAGTTTAGTAATCCGGTTTCACCGTAATAGCTCTATTGACCGTTTATCAAAATGGGTACAGTTTGTGATACCCGTGTTCTACCTCAACCTCATTGCTTAATTGATTGTAAAGCAGACCCTCTCTCTGGATCCAATTTCAAGGTAGCTATTATTAGGAATAACATTGGGTTCGTTACTTGCAAGGTTGGGTTTAGTCGTACTTAAACCAGTCTATTGGGAACTAACTAGCGTTTATCTTTATATAAAACCGGTTTCATTTAACTGTGTGAAAATATATTATTTTCAGCGACGACATTCAGTACGTTTGGGCTCTTGTAGAGTTATTAATTTAAGTATCTTCTAAAGGTAGAAGAATTCGAATAATTGTGTACCTATATAGAGGAAAAAGGAGCATCTATGAGAGAAAAAAAACGGCATCAGTGTGAAGGTGAAGGTGAAGGACATTTTTCATCGCAGAAACAATGTACAGAACAAGTAAAGTCGAAGTAACGCAAGGTTCCTATTGAACCAGTTGTCTGGCTATTATAGCCGACAATACAAAAAATCCGTTTATTGCCCGTGTTACTACCCGTCTTACTACCAGTAGTCACATGGGCAATTATTTTTGCCCGTCTTGGTACCACAAATTAATCGCTTCTTTTTCTCATTGCGTAGTCGGTATTGAGCCCACTGAGTCTCAGAGTCGTAGGTCACGGATTCGATTCTCATTCATGGCGAACCATTTATTGTATTATGAATACGGATGTTTGTTCTATGTTTGTGTCCTAACTTTGTCATTTTTAATATTAGTAGGCTTTTACTACCATAGCTGTCCGATTCTGAACGGGCAAGTAAGTAGTTTGATCAGAACCGTGTGTTCGGAATAAATTCGGCTATTTGTTTAGAGTGACGCGACAGGCACGGGCCGTGACGTAACAAACAGTCGCATTACCGTGATCGATGCTTCCATTCATTTGTGAGGCATTCGCCGGAAAGTTTCTATCTTCGATCACCATGCAAATGAGATGTTAGTCCCGCCCCTCTACCGCGTAACTAAATCGGCTATGTATTTGCTATTTCTGTCTCTATCATTTCAAGCGAGAAGAAAAGAGAGAGCAATATCAAAGCTAAGAAATTTTTAGTTAGGCGGTAGACCCCCCGGTAAGTTTGTACGTGGTTTGTACGGTATCAAGGCAATTCGTGATACTCAATCACTCTGGTCCATAGATTTAGTATGATAACTCTTTGCTCTGGTTAGATTTCATGTGGCGAATATCCTTCCTGAGTTTTTTTAGTATTAGTGGACAATTCACACACAACACCATCATACCCCAAACTAAGCAAATCTTGTACTACAAATTTGTCAGAATTGTTTTTTAAGAAACTTCAGTGACTAACGTGATATGAAAAGCTAAAGTAGACCATGATAACATTGAATTCAAAGTTACTTATGAAGCACTAGTAGTCCCCCGCGGTTTTATCCGCATAGTTCCTCATGTTTTCCAGGATTTAGAGTAAACAACAAACATTCTAACATTCGAATTTATAATCTTAGTAGGATTCCGACGTATATGTTAAGTCTATTATTATTAGGTGTTCAATTCTGACTTGAAATACCGAACTACTTACCTGCCTGACACTAAATTGATATTAGCTACCTCTTCGCTACGTTTGATGTGGCCCGCATAAAATATCACTGTTTATCGGTATTATCAGCTGTACTGTATTATGTTATATCGTAGGGTATTCTGTACTGTATTATGTAATATCGTAGGGTATTCTCAGTGTCAATGTGTGGTGCAAAATAGGATTTGGAAAATTGAATTCCGAGTCGGTTGAAAAACCTCGTTAATTTATAAATAATAATTCATCATCATCATCAGCCTATGATCATCAGCCTATGCTGGACATAGGCCTCTCCCATGGCTCATAAATCATAATTATTTTTAATGAATTGAATATTTATGTAATTAATTTACTTACGATACAATCTGGGGGCACGGCAGTGCCCCCGCCAAGTCGAGCGCGAAGCAAACACTGCCGTACCATCCTTTACTGGAACCATTTCGCTGCATTTTCAGGCCCCTAGAGACCCTCTGGATAAGACCAGAACGCTGAAATTTTCGTCAACTAGTAAGCTATAATCACATGCTTAAAATCCAAAATTGGAAGTCTGTACGTTCATTTAGTTCTTAAGTCAATTGACTTGTTATTGAATCAACGTTTTCCAAGTGGCCATTTTCCATAGTCAATGGTAGCAGTTCTGGCGACAGATTGGTGCAATGATGTCATGGAGCACCTGGTTTTATACCCCTGTGTACCCTTCAACGGCCAAGTTACACAACATTAACTATAATAATAAAGAAATCGCAGTAAGGAACCTTGGACTTGGCACGGCTTTGTCTAGATTTCATTACTTTTTAGAGATAAATATACAGCTCCATCGAGACTTGGGTAGTTTTTTTACAGAATGTTTTTGGTGGGATTATCTTTATTCATACTTCATTATAATGTATCTTTAATTAATTACGTAGACATGCATCGGAAGTTTTACTGTATGTTTATTAATTGAATTTATAAACTACGTATTATGTGGTCTACCGCCACACGACATGCGTTCGTCATACTGTCATTAGTCACAAAAACTAAAACATATTTTTTTATTTACCAGGAGTTAATAACGGAGTTTCTCTGAGAGATCGTATCCGAAACGAAGCTATGCATCAGAGAATCAAGGTTACCCACCTTTTTTAACCTATGGAATTATTTCTAAATTTTATCGGCTTCAGGGAAAACTCGGTGGATATGTGGGACACTCTGCTCTCTGCTGGATAAATTGCTAAAAACCTTGGGACGTTTTATCTGTACCCATCGCATCCTATAAAGTGTTCCTGTAGCCTCGGTATGCCCACAACGTATGGAACGGTATGAATTTTGTATTTATGAATAAATAAGATTAAACTTTAATTTGTCCTATTTAAACTAATTTCGTGTACATGTGACCAGTCCAGCTCTCGCAAGTCGCATCCATCGCATCTCGCAGTCGTATAACGAATGTGGCACCCATCGTTCTCGTTGTCCATATTTAGGATAGATGGCGACCTACGTAACTACAAATTTTGTATTTTGGTTCTTCATTCTAAGATTGTCTAGAAGAATACCAACTTAAAAGGAGTCTTTCCTGAAAAAAAATTGCATTCACAGGAACTGCGGCTAGAAGTGAAAACTTATAATTCAGAATGTGATAGCTCACCTTGGAAACTACGTGGGTGAAATCAGAGCGAGCTGCTAGTAAGATTTATTAATCATTGTACAAAGCATTGTCTTTTGAATAAGTTTTCTAAGCATGGCCGTGTAGACTAGATGGCCATGGTTCCGAGTTCACCTGAAGATTTCTTTAATTTACGAGCAATAACGCTTGAACTCAATTCACAACCCACGAAAAATCGGTGTTTGGGGTACGCCAAAAGAAGTTTTCACTTCAAAAGGTAATAAAATAAAAGTCAACTTGGCAGCTCAGACAAGTACCTATTTGGATTTCGAAGATCGAAGTCCGCAATTATTTCAGTTTTGATCTTCCTTAATGAAGCGTAACGTCGAATGTATGTATGTGTCAATCTGTGATTCTGTTCCAAGTAAATTAAGTAAAGTTTGGCTCATGAATAGGTCTGATTAATCTGTGCCTGGTAAATTGACTTGCTATTTCGTGACATGACTTAATTAAGGCTGGGTAAATTAAAATACATCTTAATTGAACATTTTAATTTATTTTTAATTACATCTTTGGTAAGTACAATGGCTTAAGGGTTGTGGCCCCGGCTCGATTGGTTCTTTGGTACCAAAGGATTTGGCTTACAATTAATCTCTTTATAAATGAGTATTTAAAGTAGGTATTTGTTGAACGTTTTCCAAATTGAGTTTGATTGTTTTCAGTTTAAGAAACTGGATTTACAAATGTATATTATAAATACTTAAAACAATTGTAAAGAAGATTATATTACAATGTTGGTTTTTAGATAGGTATTATTTAAAAATACATTGATTATTTTTTTACATTCGATAATAATACAATGTAATTAAATATATGTAGAGAGATAATACAAATTCTCTTCAAACAAGGAAAAATAAAAATCTAAAGTAGGCCAATGAAACCTACGTCCAACGTTAAACAATAACACGTAACTTTTACGCAAAATATGTCATATCCGGTGTATGGTCATTTTGTCCCTGAATTTGACAGCAATCTGGCTTTATCATTATTGTAACCATTATTTGGTTAAACTTTCGATAATGTATGGATACGACGATTTTAGCACAGCTGATATTATTACCTTATCATTAAAGATAATAATTATCTCCAGGAGCAATTGTTTTACATCCGTTATATAACACTATTACGAAAAGTTACGTTTGCAATTAAAAGGTCAAATTATATGAAACGTTTTGAAATAGGCCAGGAGCCTTCGTATACCTAAAGTTTCCAGAAAATAAAATTACTAACTAACAGTTTAATATAATACTATGTCGTCGGTATCAGGATTTCAGACTTGTAAAAAATTATAGTTTCGCTTACGTAGCTGTATAAATCTATCTTAAAATTAATTATAATTTATCTTTGCTAAAATTAAATCTTAGTTTCTGTCAAATATGCTTTGTAATTTAATTTATTTTCTAAGAGTAGTAGTAAATGTTAGACTAGATAGAAAGTTATCCCTAAGGTATATTCTGTCTTAGGTAAATTTTGTAGAGCCTCCTTTTCTTAGTGAGATTATGTTATCGATTCTCTTAAATATGATTAATGGAATGCAATCTTTGAATTAGTTTAAAAAAAATGCAGGAACCTCAAATTAATTATTAAACCTGTACGTAGCAGACGGCGCAAAGGTGATTATTTTACATTTCTTTGTAATGTTTTGTGAATATGTTTATTTAACACGAAATGCTTAAATACGAGTACGTATCTACTTATTCGTAATTACAGGTACATTCCTAAAGATAATTTCAATCGGATGTCTAATATTGGTAATCGTATTGTTTGCTATAATATCTAATATTGCATAATATTTATTTATTAACATTTACTTAATATGGTATTTTATTCTACTTTCAGTAGAATACTGTTTTACAAGACGATACACATTACAAACAACTTACACGCTAAATGATAACTTACTCCACGCACATTCAGCAAATATTTTCATACCTTTTTTCCGAAAGTTGAAATTTTGAATTGAATTTTCATTTTTGAAAAAATATATATTTGGGATACTTTTCGACAATTTATAAAATTATCATATTGTCACCACTTTTTGCGCAATTTTAGTAAATCGGGAACCGTATCCATAATAAACAATACCTAAATTAAACATTAATAAACAATTTAGCTTGATTAACGATTGGCCAGAATGCCGGTGAATTTTGTCAAATTGTACCGGCAAATAGTAAACTATATACCGTTATAGTTTACTGACCATCGCGAACTATATCTCCATATCGCAGGATCTAACGCCTAACAAAAAGGTAATGGGTTCGTTCTTGCTCTTTATTTTCACTTGTAACTTAAGATAAATAAATAAATAAATATTGGTGGACAATTCACACACAACACCATCTGACCCCAAACTAAGCAAAGCTTGTGCTATGGCTGCCAGATAGCTGATATAATACTTATATAGTTTTAAATACATACTTACTATAAATAGAAGCACCCAGACACAGTGCAAACATTTGAATTCATCACACAAATATTTGCACTGGGTGGGAATCGAACCCACGACCCTCGGCTTCGCAGGCAGAGTTACTACCCACTAAGCCACGAGGCCAGAGGTAGTAATCAATCACAAAGCCATAACTATTTTAGAAATTTGATGAATTGCATCATTAGATGTGCGTGGCTAAGTTATACTTCGTGTAATCCAAACATTTAATATGAGCACCTCTACAAGACCTTTTCGTGTTCATCAATTTCATGTCTTTGACATAATATTATTTTACAGTAATATCACACGTTGATATTGTACACTTTAAGACGTTTTGCAAAAATATCATACACGTAAGTGTTTTGAAATTTTTGACAGATTTTATTTACCTTTGTTGTTGGTGATATACCAAACGTTTTTAAAATGTTACAACGACAAATCACACAGTAATATTTTCACATTAGTGTGCCTAAACAAATATAAAATGCCTACTCGTGTTTCACTATATTAGCGAAAATAATTTAAAAATTAAGTCGCTTTTATATTCAAGTCCCGTTTTTAAAGAAATTGTAATACGAGTATTAAATAAATAAATTGTGTCTAGTATATGATCAAGTAGGTATATTTTCAACCTAAATTATAATTCGTTATCATTGACAACGGGTATTTACACAGAAAGCTTGACCACTATTCCGTACGTCATTCAGATCCACTGTAACCGTAATTAATTGAATGAGTAAGATCCTTTAACGAGTTGTAAATAATTAAGTAACATTGAAATGCATTAAAACAGTACTACTTAGCTGATTTCGTACTCACTTGTATGAAACACTCGTAATCATTTTCGCTATACAAAAATATTATTCTTAATCAAGAATGTTACTTAATGAGTCAGATTTTCATTGTCGGAGTTATTTAGTTACTGAAATTTTTGAGTAAGTATAGATAAAGCAACCCTTCGGAAGTTATGGTACATGTCTTATAGTATTGCGCACTCGATTTTCATGTATGTTGGATTACTTTTAATTAATAAACTGAGTTTGAGACATAAAAACTTCATGATAATTATAATAAGATAGTACATTTTATTATAGAATTCCAACTTCATGATAATTATAAAGGGATAATAAATTTTATTATGGAATTCCTTCAAACAAATCTTGTAAGTAATAACGTATAACACAATGTGTACTATGTAATTAAAGGGAAAACTGTGCACGTTTTCCTATTGTTCAGTCAATGATCATAGTTCTTGTGTATTGGTGATTGTGATTTACGGACGCAAAATTACTATTTGCGTACGTCAGTACTTCTAATGCGTCAGTAAAAATATAATTATATCCAACAATGTTAATTGTGTAAATTTATGAACTTTGATTTGGATCCTAAGTATGCGATGAATTTGAATTACAGGATAAATTAAATTTCTAAAAACAACTGTATTAAATAGTGCGACATAGCTTTAAAATACAAACATTGTACCTACCCCTTAAAGTTTAGATTTTGACAAAATTTTGTAATGATTTTACTTAATTCTATTCTTGGAACTTATTTCCATATCAAGTATTATTTACCAGCTACCATAAATCGATTGTGCTTGCTTTTAGCACAATAAATATTTACAAAGGTACGTTACCAATCTTTCTTCTTCGTAAACAATATTTTCTTCATATTTTAGTAGGTATTCAATCACGGACGGCACACGATTTATACTTCTTTTCACACTATGTTATTGGTAAAGTCATTGTGAAATATTATCTTTGGCTTCTCAAGCCACTGAGCAATGGTAAAGTCACCGACGCCATCGTAAGCAGTTTTTGTATGCTTGTCGGTATTCACTAGACATTACCACGTAAATGATAGGGTTTATACACGTTGTTAGGTACAACAATACGTATCCGATAATATTCGCGTATGGATGGGACGAGAACTCTTGAAATATTGTCTTCGTTAAAGTAATAGGCAGATGGCAAACGCAAAACGACGTGATAATTGCCACTATCATTGTCAGCAACTTTTTGTCTTTCTTTGTGGGCATGCGAGGCTTAATGTACGCAGTTGATTTTCTGAAAGTAGCTATGAAACTCTTACGGATTCGTTTAGCATGCTCGCTGTTGAGAGGACTGCCTCTAAACTCAGGAGCTCTCTTGTCTTCTTCTCTAGAAGAACTATCGTTGCAAGATGAAGACAGTTCAGGGCTGTAAAAACACGGCACAGTCAGTCGTGACTTCGTGTCTTTCTGTGGCTCTTGTACATTATTTACGGTACTCGGTATTTCTGTGTTTGTGGCTTCCATTTCGGAATTGACGGGTCTCATACGGACGGGGCTTTGAATCTGGGTGGCGGTTTTTCTTACAATCCACCAGATTCGTGCATAGCATGAGATGATAGCGACGGTTGGAAGGAGAAACGCTGCGATGAAGAGGAACTTTTTCGGTGTCATATCGTTATCATCGGCGACAATGGTGCAGGAACCAGTGATTTCATCGAGGCTGAAGCGGCCCCAAACTTCAAAGAACGTTGGTACAAGTACGCCGAATGCCAAAATCCACATTGCAGCAATCATTATGTACATGAAGCAGTTCTTGTAAATTCTGCAGACAAGAGAAACGGAGTTTAAGTTTTTCTTTTTACTCAAAATCTGCTTAATAAGACTTCAAATATGTCATTATCTGTACAGTGGAGAAAGTTCCTTAAAACTTGTCCTTGTAAAGGTCGCATTCACGTATTGAATTAAGCATTAAAATACTAAAAACTTACTTGGGGTAGAGCGTTGGATGTGAAATGAGGATGTATCTGTTGATAGTAATGGCGAGGACAGTGAACAACGATACAGCAACGAGACTGTACCGCGCCCACGGGAACAATCGGCAGAGTAGGATGCCGTGAGTCCAGGAACTATGCCAGAATGTCGACGCAGCAAGTGGCAAGTTGAAGCAGCAGAACAGTAGGTCGGAGAACGTAAGGTTGATTATAAATATTGCTGTCGCGTTACGGACCTGAAACGGTGGAAACAAAGATCTTTGGTCACTACTTAGTAGCTTAGTTGGTAGTTAAACCCTCTACACACGAGCCCTTAAATCAGAGGAAATGACGTAAAAGTAGTGGGGAGGAGCCTACGTCGCACCATATGATTGGTGATTTATGGTGCGATGTAGATGCCCCACTAATTTTACGTAATTTCCTCTAATTTTAGGGCTCGTGTTTAGAGGGTTTTAGTCACTTTAAACTTAGGAGCCGTAGTGATTTGTGGTGTGAATAAAAAAAGAAATGTCTCGGTGTTTCAATGTTTACGTAAAAAGTGTGTATTTATAATTATTTTTGTATTATATCAGCTATCGGAGTCACATATTCCAAGCATTGCTCAGTTTGGGGCTAGATGGTGTTGTGTGCGAAATGCAATATTTCAATATTTATTTCTTAATATATATTTATTATTTATTTCATTATCTTTGCATGTAAAATACCTATTTCTAATTATTTTTGTTAAAAGCTAGATACCATATTTGTATGGACCTATAAAGCACTGTAGCATTACATAACGTAAATTCTTAATTTGGACACGAAAACCATTGGTTAATAAAAATAATTTAAACGTTTCCGTATATTTATTTTGCTGTAGTTATAACATTATCATATAAGTTAAATACATACACAACGGACATTTCACACACAATACAATCTGTGTATATTACGAGTACATAGAAACACCCAGACACAGAACAAATATTTGTATTCATCACACAAATATTTGCACTGAAATCAAACCCTCGAACCTTGGCTTCGCAGGCAGACTTACTACGGACTAAACCACGATGCCATTCAAAACAAATAATTACGAAAAATATCCATCAACAATTTACAAATTACACTTTTTAATTAAGCTATTAGGATGAGTATGAGATGAGTAGCTGGCATGGTAAGTTATTGTAAATTGAATGGTGATTCACGTCTTTATAGGTAAACACCGATCAGAATGGGAACAGTCAGTATAATTAAACATTATAAATCTTCAATAGTACAACTGACAACGCAATAAAAACAAACTAACGGAAGTTAAAGATAAAATAATAAAAAGTTTTATCAATGGTTTCTGTGAAAGGACAGGATGGGTATAAATTTTAGTAAATTTGAATCACCACAAACCGATAACGGGGAAGATTATTTTATTTGTAAAGTTGTTTGCCATTGATTTGATAACTGACCATAAAACATTTTATAATAATTATACTTCGTCATGCTTTGATAAGTACTTAAAGTAAAATACATCTACATTTTGAGCTATGAACTTTGCGTGACGATGAGTAAAAACCGTTAAATTAATGTAGAAATTATTATTGTTACAAAGTTCTAACTTAACTAGGAATTTTCTGATCTTCAATTGCAACTATGAACTTTAAAATAACTTACAGATGACGCATTGTTGACGTTATCTAAGTCATTACGAATATTACGAACAGATTATGATGCCGAAGGCCGGTCATAATGTCAATTTTATTTTTACTGTAATCAATGCATCTTTATTTTAGTTCAAGCTTAGGGAGTGCTCAATTGATCAAAGCTGGGCGCCAATTGATGGTCACGGTCGTGAGAAACAATGCAAGTAAATTGCTCAGTGACAGCTGTGTTAGGTAATATGGATAAATTCAATAATGCTTACCTTCCTACAACGTGCTAACGCGATGATGGTGAAGAGATTCCCTGGAATCCCGATGATCATAAAGATGATGCAGCAAGCAGATGCAAACTTCAGCAGGGATTGTGGGTAGTCCGGAAACAGTTTCACTGCCGCCAAGTCCGCACCATTTAAATATTCGTCCAAGCCCTTCACATAATGGCTCACATTCACAGATTGCGTATTGTTTATAACTTCATCCATTTTCGAGCAATGCTCACACACTCGCTCAGAACTAACAGTGAATTGTAACTGAGTATAAGTTGACCGAGCAACACTGTTTACTTTATTTTCCTTAATGAGTCAATCCTGGAGGCGCGGTAGGTACATGGGCATGCCCAATTGATAAAATTGTTTCAGACTGCGCGCAACTCTTTTCATTGATTATGCATTGTCGTATTTTACAAATATTCTTCCTATTATTATAATTTGTTCATTTTGAAAAAGTTTTATTAGATCGTACAAGACAATTGAAGCAACAACTAATTTTATGGTAGTTACAAATTACAAAATATTTTTATGTACACCCTAACTCGTACAAAATTATTTTGTCACATTGTCTTTAACTTTCTTACTTTTATAATAATTTAATATATTTCTACTCTACTCCATCAACAATAATGCTATTTTATAAAAATCTGTATAAAATGTTCAGTGGCGAATCGTACGTACTCCCATCCTTTATTTAGCACAATCACGGACGGGTTCGTGATTACAACGGTCTCTACACATCATACTACGACCCTTGTCTAAACATACAGCTACGTATATAAATATCTTAGAGAACAACGTTCGAGTTTTATCGTGTTATCAGTATACGCGCACGTTATGTGTCCATTAGATACACGGTGGTAGTTCACTCGGTCCAGGGGTTGACGACTAGTCACGGCGGGCGCTTCTCGGAGACGCCGTCGCCGGGCGAGCGTCACGCCCACCGCCGACACATCAGCAGATTCTTGTAAGCCTGACGGTATTCGCT
Organism: Ectropis grisescens; assembly: GCA_017562165.1. Lineage (NCBI taxonomy): Eukaryota > Metazoa > Arthropoda > Insecta > Lepidoptera > Geometridae > Ectropis > Ectropis grisescens. The sequence continues at coordinate 8,941,114 of CM029784.1, read as the reverse complement.
CGACATCACCACGTAGATTATTGGGTTGATACAGGTCGTAAGATATATTAGAATGTACCCAGCGATGTTTGCCGCCGGGTGCGATGTAAACTCGCGAAAGATCTTCGTTAATGTTATCGGTAGGTAGCACACCCAAAAAGAAAGCATGATTGCCATTATCATCTTCAGGAGTTTTCTGTCCTTTGGTGTGAGGCGCGGCGGCCTGACCGAGGCTGGTGACCGTTTTAAAGCGACCGCGGCTTGTTTGAGCCGTTTCGCTGTTTCGCCACCGCTGGGCGTCCGAGGCTTGGCGTCAAGAGCGGCTTCTTCATCATGGCCATCCAAGGTGTCAACTCCGGAAGATGATGATCTCTCTGGGCCTGGTGTCGGTGGGCACTGGAGCAGTGGAGGGGCCAACAAAGCTTTCCGAGGGGCAGAAACGTGATTGGTTCCATTTTCTGGCCCTGGTGATTTCTCTAATGCTGTCGAAGCAGATCCCACGGCAGAATCTTCAAGACCTTGTCTGAGTTTGGATTTGTGTGGCGGTCGAGATTTTCTTGCAGCTTCTCGAACTATGCAGAAAATCCGCGCATAGCAAATTACAATTGCCAGACAGGGAAGCATAAAGGCTCCAACGAAGAGAAATTCCTTTGGAGATCTATTATTTTTGTCTGGGAGTATTGAACACGATCCTATCGTGGGATCTAGACCAAATCGACCCCATTTTTCCAACCAAGTTGCAATAAGCGCTCCGAAAGAAAAAGCCCATGTGCTGGCTACCATCACAGCTAGATACTGCCTCTTGTACAACCTGGGAAGAAAACAAGTAGCTATAAAAATATTGAATTTACAAAAACTGATATTTAGTAGGAACTAACTCATACAACACATTTTCTTGATAAAATCAAATAAAATGCTCGGTAAAACCACAGGAAATTAATAGCTACGAGTACGTACATCAATCCATTAAAAAAGATTGCAACTAGGTACTTAACACAGGAAGTTTTTGCAGCATACATGCATTTAGAAGCAAAGAAACAATCACGTATTCAAGAGTATTCCTAGTAGCAAAACAACAGATGAAACATGACGTACACGTTTGTAAGTACACCGAAGTTGTTTTCTTCAGTACAAAGTTCTGACGGAAACCATAGTGAGTATTACCTCATAATGGCGAAACGCTGACGTAAATCTTGAGGTTACTTACTTGGGATAAAGCCTAGGATGCGAAATCATGACGTATCTGTTGATGGTGATGGCAAGGACGGTGAATAGCGAGACAGCGACGAGGGCATATCTCGCGAGAGGGAACATCCGACAGAGGATCTTGCCGTGCGCCCATGATCGCCGCCAGAACGTCGATGCAGCCAGTGGTAGGTTGAAACAGCAGAACAGGAGGTCGGAACATGATAAGTTCATTATAAATACAGCTGTAGCGTTGCGCACCTGCAATCAACACATTTTCATTGGTGACATTCTTAGATATCTACTACCAGAACCCTATGGTGTCAATCGCTAAATCTTATTGGAGTGATTATATTTGTATATTACATTACACTTCGGAGAGTGTGCAACTGATCTGCATGATCTAATACCACCTTGCCCTTTCTTCTATCGGACTTCTCGTTCCACAAAAGGGCGACATCGTTTCATGGTTGATGTTCCAAAAACGCGAACGAAGAGGTTTGACTCCACGTTTGTGATAAGAACGTCTAGGTTGTGGAATGCGTTGCCTGAGTGGGTTTTCCCTGATGGTTACAATCTTGGTGTCTTCAAATCGAGAGTGAATCGGTTTCTTCTAGGTAAGCACGCTCCATCGTAGATCTCATCATCGCTTAACATCAGGCGAGATGGTGGTCAAGTGCAAACCTATTATAGTTAAAAAAAAAAAAAAACATTATACAAAGATAGATAGATAGATAGATACTCTTTATTGATACACCAAAAAAAAAATGATACAAAGCAAAAAAATATATAAACAAAAAAATAATGAATTAGTGCGACAGCGGGCGGCATTATCACTAAAAGCGACAAAGTATGCATGTATTCGGGTTTTGTCACAAAAAAATCTCATTAAATTTGGTGCGGCTCTAAAACCATTTATTGTGAAGACGTGGTATAATTTTTTAGTGGTCGCGGCTGATATTGCATTAAAACAAGAATGTTTGGATAGCAAAACAAGTAGAGCCTTTTATGAAATCACATATTTGTGCGGGGTAGGCAATTATTAGGAATTCTGAGCAAGTGTTCTTTATTTAACTATAACGTAATTGCGGTCGTTATACCAATGAATATTTCAGAATTTCTTATACACATATTTGTTTTTAGATTGATTTGATTTTACTAAGGCGTTTTACTCTTTATATTTAATCTATTAAAAAAACTCAAACTTACGTAATTTTACTTTAACTTTACGTAAATTTAATACACCCGTTTACAAAAATCTAACTGACAAAATAGATTGCACTATCAGGGCATTATAATTGTTTGAGAATCAAAAATTCAACAGTTTCTGCTTGAGTGTTATCATTTATTCTGGTTAATTAATTAATGAGGACATTAATTATAATTCTTCATAAACCTATATGTAATGATACTATTTGATATTAAAGATTCCTATTTTCGCTTCATCATGATTCATCATCATTCATCATGTAAATACTGAGCATTGACCTAGGTTAAGGTGGGATCGATCTTATATTTCAATTTAATTGTTTCACATTCATCAAGTCTCCGTCTCCGATAAAGCGACGTAATGAATATAAATCACTGTTTTTATTGAATTTCTGATACAAATATGCAAGAATGAATTGAAGTAGCCCTGAAATTAGCGACGTATTATAAATGATCAGGGAAGTCAAAAATATATGTACCTACTGGAAATACTATCGTATATCCAGTAGGTAGGTGAGAAGAATAGATCATTAATCGCAGGGATCACTTGATATTGATTATATTGATATACTTAATTTTGAATGTTATCTTATCTTTTCAAAACGTAGACATAAGTTTGTGTCATAGTGGTTCCAATTAGTCAAAGAGATTATATAAAGGGATCATCATCATCATCATCATCATTATCAGCCCACGTTCGTCCACTGCTGGACATAGATCATAAAGGGATAGCATAAAGGGATCAAGTACTTGCAAAAACCAATAAATATATATCGTGACCGTGTGTGATTGTTTTAAATTGATAAATAGGTACATTTTAAATTCTAAAACAATTACACGTTATTTTTAGCATCGATTTTAGAAATGTTATCACAATTGGCAATGCTTTTACAAGATTTTACTAGTGTAATGTTGTGATAAAAGATTTACCAACTTATGTTTCAACTAGCAGCACCACGCGGTTGTACCCGCGTAGTTCCTTTTTCCCGATATAAAGCCTATGTACTATTCCAGACTGTAATTAATTTCTTTCGTAAATTGAATTCCAAATTGTATGGCGAATTAAATCATGTGTCACCACAGTTAAAACTCGTTATTGTCTGTTACAAATTACTGAAATGTCAGTTCATGTTCTAGATTATAACGATATATTTAATCTTTGAGGAAACATTTACCGAAGTCACACCTACTACAAATGTTTGCGAAGTATTTTCTCTCCTCTTATCATGGTAACCGTCTTTCGGAGTGACCATCATAATCGTGGGTGACATTGTTATGTTATGATAATAATAAGGAAGATATTAATATAATACGATTGTTTGCTCGTTTAATTCCCTTTTTCGCATCTTTCAAGTTTGTCCTCAATTCTGTTATCTACTCTGCCTTTTACGACTTTTATGGTAATTTAAACAATAGTAGGTAATAAAACCGAATCGCATCACCTAAAATATTCATGTTTTTTATGAATTTAAAAACACAAAAAAATATTATTCGTAAATTCGGGCCTGCGAAAATACGTAAAACACCTTGTTGTTGTTATTTCGTTGCAACTATTTATTCCCTGTAAAGCAATGTTTGGAAAGTGTTATTCAGCGCTATTTAAAATAAGGCTTGGAATTTCTCCACGCATACTAGCCAGAGGGTTGTGCTACTAAAGAAACTCATTAAACCTTATAGCAGTTATTCTCAAATATTGAGGTTTATTTTGGTTACAGTGCAAGACTATAATGCTGGCGTTTATGCAATGCCACGATGAAGAATGCCACCGCGTCCTAGGAGTGGGATTGAACCTAAGGATAGAAGGTATTGGGCTTGAAGGAAGGGATGTTGTTGCTAGGCCTATTTTAATTCAGAAATGTTTAGGGAATACCTACACTTCTTAAGTTTAGGCTTAGCTATGGAGCGTGGAACTCAGAATGTGTGTCATCTCTATTTGGGTTAAATAAATTAAGTCTTTACTAAGTTCATGTACGTGTTTCATACCAACATATATTATTAAAAGACAAGTTTTCTTGCTCATATTAATATGAAAACGTAGAAATATATTTTTTTGGTTATCTGTTATTTAAGAATCTAGAAGGTTCATAAGTATTACCTTAAAAAAACGACGTTTTGATATTTGTCATCACGACGTACCTAACTATAGTCTTCAAAAAATATAAGTCTTATTTTGAAATTTGAGGAATACTCGCAATGTATTGTTTTTTTTTATTATTTAACGTGCCATAAAGATGTATGTCCATACGTGTTTTTGATTAATTATTATTTTATTGTTATTCTCTGTTTTGTTCTAAGTTATATTATAGGTTCTTTCTCAAATGACAAAAGGATTTTTATATTTTTTGACAACTTTTAATTTTAAACTAAAATCTTCATGGGTATTTGTGAGAATTTGAAATGGATTTACCAATTTAGACCAATTACATTGGTACGTACCTTTTTTGCAACGTGCGAGTGCTACAATAGTGATGAGGTTCCCCGGAATGCCGACGAGCATGAAGAGCACACAGCAAGCGGAGGCGAACCTCAGCAGAGGATCCGGGTAGTCCCGGAACAGGCGCACCTGCGCAAGCGCCGCGTCCGATGCGTACTCGTCGAGGCCAGGGAGGCGCTCGCTCCAGTTACGAGCATCTACCTCACTCGCGAACGTACTCTTCGGTATACTCGGAAACAGATCACCCATTTTCCCACCGATGTCACCAACATCATTCCACGAACGCGACGACCGAGCGCTCATCGCTCTCCCATCTTTAAGTCGGCACGCGCGCCGCTCCGCTACTCGACTGATTGTGATTACACTCCGTCAATACCACGCTCGTAATGCACTGATAACGCATTTTGTCGATGCGCGAGGTTATCGGGTCACAGCTGCTCAGGAAGTCAACTATCGGCTCGACGGTCCCACTGTTCTGCCGTATCTGTAAGATAAATTAGATTTGTTTGTTACTAATGCATTGTAAATAACTAATGTTCTCGTTATCTCGAGACGCTTGCACGAAATTAAGGAAAATATTTGATACGTTTTCCTGCGGAATTTATTTAAGGAATCCAATTTCCGTTTCGATCACACGGCATTAGGCGTATCGAATTTATGAAAAATATTTTTACGGCCTTATGATGTTCGAATTTTGAATACATTTTTGCGACGTCCCCGTGGTAATCAAGTTTAAAGGGTGTCAGTTTTTTCGAAGTGAGTAGACAGTCAAGATAAATTGATACAGTTTATGTCCTGAGAGCTTAGAAGGTGATCCGGAACGTGTGCTCTGGAAGTCTCAAGACATTGAGTAATTGGTTGTCAAAGTGGGCTCACTGTGTCTTGTGGAGTGTGACAGTTTCATATTGATGAAATATCAGAAAAGCTTTTTAATAGTAATAGTAACAATCATTTTATTTTAAATACATACTATAACAAAGGAACAATCAGCGTGTAGGATTATATAAGTAGATGTAGGCTTTTAGGATTGTAACAAATAGGTGTCATAATCTTTTTTAAGGTTGATTATGGAACTGAGACGTGGTCCTTAACTGTGGGCCTCATAACGAAGCTCAAGGTCGCACAGTGAACTGTGGAAAGAGCTATGCTCGGAGTCTCTTTGCGCGACAGAATCCGTAATGAGGATATTCGCAAAAAAACGAAAGTGGCCGACATAGCTCAAAGAGTAAGTAAGCAGAAGTGGCAATGGGCAGGCCACATCGCTCGAAGAACTGACAACCGATGGAAAAGAAAAGTTCTCGAGTGGCGACCACGAACCGGAAGACGCAGTGTTGGATGGCCTCCCACTAGATGGACAGATGACCTCACAAAGGACGCTGGAAACCGCTGGTTGCAGGTTGCGTAGGACCGTTCGTTGTGGAAATCTAGAGGCTTATGTTCAGCAGTGGACGTCTTGCGGCTGATGATGATGAACAAATAAGTAAACAACAAATACAGATTTAAAAAATAACATAAACTCTATTTTAGTGAAATAACTTGCTTTCCTCTGATTATGCTCATGTAGAGAAACTAATGATTTCGAGTAGATTTGTTGAAACTTAAAATCATAAATTAATAATATAAATGAAGCCAAATACTCTGTTGTTTGATTGTGGTCGACAACTTGTTGAATTTACCTTAGCTAAAAGTTTGAGAACTGCTTGCTATGATAACATTTCATATTTGTTTTGAATCGTGTTAATAATAATATTTAGGATAATATAAATGAGTATAATGTTTATTTATAATTGAATGTTAAATTTTATGGTACTTTATCCAACTGTGGTAAAATGGTAATTTCAATCTCAATCAAATTCAATCTCAAGAGACAAATGACAGCAAGCTTTTGCTCTGCAGTGAGTCAGTAACGGCAAATATAAATAATTGTGACGGCTGATATAAAATATGTATAAAAAAATACGTTATTAATAACTTAGAGGAACTATATACTACTACTACTTGTTTTTATCCAGTATGATTTTGCTACGCAATTTTCAGTGTGTGTGGCTGAATTCACAAATTACTTTTCCAACAAAATGTCATCGGTTGACATTTTACATGACAAGAGAAATTGGGTCACCATAATTTGAATGTAAATCTAAGTATATTGAATTTCCGGGCGCTTTACTTTCAATCAGGGCCGAGGGTAGGGTTTGACATGGGTGACGAGGTGAATGGCAGATGTCAGCGTAGGCCGGGTGAGGTCACCTCACGCCCCACACCCGTCGTTCGCGAGGTCGCACTTTCATTCAGTTTCAGTCGCTCATTCATTCACTCACTACAGTTTCCTTACTAGTGGCCTTGTATGCTGACGCGATATCCGACTTGTTGATTTTGTTATTCTAACGAAGTGATCTAAAGTGAGCTCTATGACGATCGCCGCATGAGTTATTTTAGCTTATTAACAAATAGGTACTATTATTTGTAGTATAATTTATTTTCTGTCACTAAAGCAGAAAACTAAATCAGGATGACAAGTAAAATATTTTCTAGTCACATCATCAAATCTTTGAACTCAAACTTTGACTTGAAATTTAATTAAATTGTAAATATATTACTGTAAATAGCGTGTTAATCACTTGAAAACTTTTTTGAAATAGGTCTTATATATTGGAACAGAACTTTCCGATTATTGTATTAAAGTGATAATTGTTGTTTGATAATGATGACGACATCAAATATCACAAAAGTCCTTATTTGTGAACTAATAAAGATCTCGCTTAATTTAAATAGAACTCGAAACGTAACAACGATTCAATAATGTACGTTGTCGTCGTCACGTAGCGCAATGAGACACAAAGAGGCCATAAAATCCTGTTATACTCCCCTCAGATTGTACTAATTGAAGTTAGTGTCCCGTTAACTAGGCGAAGAAACAGAGCGTGCCGATGAGATCAAGTGACGTTTGCAATTAGGAGCAGAATAACCATTCGGGGGTGTGAAGTAGAGCCTGAATACAAACAAACATTATCGCCGTTTGTTTTATCTTAATCGTCTTATAAATTTTACGGCCCCGAAGTAGGCGGACGATTAAAACATTGCCGACGGCGAGACTAACGCCCAGTTCTCCAATTTACTGCAATTACTCACTCATTGTTTAATTGGTTTGTCGTTGTTCCTGGAAAACTGTGTCATTGTTCTTAGACGGCAAATTTCAATATTAAAGGTAAAATTAAGGAATTAAATAAATAACATACCCAGTATATGTGGCTTTTAAGAAATAATCTCATTAAACCTTGGTCTATGGATATTGGACTGTACTCACGGAAATCAAAGTTCGTGGAATAATTACACTTAGGTTTTAGTTATACTGTAATGACAAATTCATTTTAATCTATTATCGTCGTATTTCAAACATTTTATAGGTTTAAAGGTAAATAACACAAGGTTTATTTTTGTTCTAATTTTTAAGTATTGTCAAATCGGTATTCAATTTTTTTTGTGATGGTAAACAAACTCAACAAGAGAAAAAATATGTACACACTATAATATCATCATCATCATCATCAACAGCCCACTAAATGTTCCCACTGCTGGGACTCGGGGCCTTCTCTCGCAAGGAGAGAGATAAGGCCATAATCCACCACGCTGGCCCAGTGCGGGTTGGTGGATATATATAGTTTAAATTTTGACTATCCTATAGGTCCTTCTCTAAAATGTAATATTTCCGTTTTTTTTTTTTTTTTGTAAGTATAGTGTTGTAAAATAGTAATCAATACTAATATTATAAGCTGAAGAGTTTATTTGTTTGAACGCCCTAATCTCAGGGACTACAGAACCGATTTCAACGGTTTCCACGGGTGACGCCGGGGATAGACCGCTAGTAAAATATAAATATTGTAATCTGGCGGTAACGCTAGTTTGAGTCAAACTAAGAAGGACCATGTTTCCAGAGAAATAACAGAGATAAAAGCAAAGAGAACAATCATTTTACATATGTATATCTCTACGTTACGAGTGCAGTGCTAACAAGTTATTTGGATTCTTCATGTTCAAACAGCTGCGTGGCTGTTTGATGAAATGGGAAGGCGTGTTGCTTGCCATCAGGTGCATGTTTTGCTTATCTCGTCACTTCATATTGTAAAAGAACACGTGTAATCTTTGTGTTCGTTTTATCGCTTTACTTATTGAGCCATGCGTTTTCAAACCTTGAATAAAAAAAAACCCAGATAATTTATAATGCTATTGTGAACCTATTCAATGGATTAGCATATTTATCTAAAATTGCAACTGCTTATGTACATAAGCAGTTGCTTAAAGCGGCCCATTAAAAATTCGTAGTGCCGGCGTTCGATCTCGTGATCTTCCTCTCTCCTGTGGGAGGTCTGGGTGCCAGCCTCGAGGTAACCCTCATTACCGGAGCGGGGCTCGGGGGCACACTGGCTCCCGGGAATTTGCGGGCCTGCCACACCTTCGGGGCAGGCCTTTTCGGCCCTTTCGCACGCCTAGCGCGCGTCAGGTTCGGTCCTGTAAGGTTCGTGCTGTGTGTGTTGAGTCTGCTATCCGTGCAGTTTGAGTAGGACAGCGGACATTGCCCTCGCCCTCGCGATCTCTGGGTGCATTCCGGACGCGACGGCATCGCAGACGCCTCTCAGGGACTCCCAGATGACGAAACTGGGTGTCCCGGCGTTCTCTCGCATGGATAGAGTCAATGCCATAATCCACCAAATGAGAGATGCTGGGTGACGCATAATTTTGAAACATAGGTACCTGGAATAGGTTAGTCAGTTTCCTTCACCGTTAAAAACAGTGGTGATGAAACACTTGTATCTACATTTGTAAAATTGTTCAGGTGCAGGAGGCGGGATTCAAATATATGTCATCACAAATTGTGAATCGCATGTTCTATCCACCAGTCCACCTGGTCTTCATCGCGGCAATGCTAAGATATGCAAACGTTCTCATTATGTTCAAACATTTTCATAGCGATGGCACACTTTTACATACTCAACGCAAACATCCTGCGAATGTGCTTCAACTCGCGAATGTTGTCCGCACTTTGTAGAAGTACCATTGAAGATCACTCTCGTTTTAAGGCTCCTCGCGGAAAGGACGGACAGCGACCCAAATTCCGCTTTTCGGGTCGAGAGCAGGCAGTGTTAATGAATTATTGTTTACAATTCCAATGCCTACTTTTTCAGCTCGTCAAAGATACTCTTATTTCGTTGACGTCATGGTGATACTATCCATCAAAGTAAAACTATATTAATCTTTAATAGATTAAAAAAACCCAGAAGGATATGGTATTTTATAGGGAACGAAACTATGTTTTTTTTTCTTAGGTCCTTACGCTTGCTACGCTGGTCCAAAGTTCGGTAGAAAGTAGACCACTTGAAGCAAACTGCTATACGTCCCATTAAAAAGAGTTTTTTTCTCATAACATTTTAGTGTTAGTTATCGTCATTCTCTAGTGACAACTCGCGGAGATTTTTGTGCAACCACTGTACTTACCGTTTGTACTTATGACTGTGGACTTTCAACATTTCACCGCGTCATTGATAGCGTCACCGCTCGAGGACGTTGGATTCTCAAGATATTTTATAACCTTTTTGAAGCCAAATGTCCTTTAGCAACGTTGAGAACTTTTTGGTAGGGGAAAACCTTAACGGTTGGCGTCACCGACATGCTAATTTAGGGTGAAGGCGGTACGGCGGCGGTGGCGTAGCGGTGTAGTTTGGGAAAGGCGGCGGAGCACGGACCGGCGTGCGCTTTTGACGCTTTTTGGGTGAATATTAATAGTGGTAGGACTCTTGGCAGCGCCAGATTGACATTTATAATATAATAAGATAGTGACGAAAAGGATCGTACGGCCATATTATCAAAATCGCGTACAAAAGTATACGAGGTTCATATCGTCCTCGTACTTCGTACGTGAGACCCCAAATCGTGTATCTGTACGAGGAACTTCATACGTTTGCCTGATATTGTACAATATAGCAATACCATACATTATTTAGATATATGAACGCAAATGTTAGATCTTATTGAAGACTACGAAATATGATTACTTATGTCATCTGATCCAACTGTCGAGGAGTTAGGGATGTCACAGTAGATAGAATGAGAAAGTTTGGCCTATATGGATCGGGAGACAAGCCACGTGTTTCGTAACTGTCGGCCAAGACGGCAAAGTTCGAAGGTTTTATTCGACCTACATCTTAGTTCGAAGGTAGGTACGTAGAAACTTGATGGAATGGTAAATCTGAGATGACGTCATAGAAAATTGTAACAGTTTTGATTTGTCCTTTGAAGAAAACTGAAGGGCTGTCCGAGTCACTCTTTCTCTTATAGACGTAAAGATTTAGTTCTCTGTAGGCTTCCCTAGTTCGCGATTTAGGGACTTTATAGTTTAAATTGGGCTATTTTATTACTCTACGTTTTTTTGAACTGATTTATGATTATAATTCCAGGTCATTGTTGTATAAAAGTTGACGATATGTATGTGTATGTACGTTTTAATAAATCTGACAATTTTTTAAACTAACGATCATCGTTTCAATCAACTCGTGTCACGTTGTTTGTCCGCCATGAACTCCTAAACTGCTGAACCGATTTTAATTAACTTTTCACACTGTCTGCAGATTGATCCAATTTAAGAGATAGCATAGTTTTTCTCCATTTGTAGTCGTAATTGTAATCATTACTAATTATTTGTTTATTATGCATGCCTAGGCCACCAATATTATCTGGTCTACTAGAGTCTTTAGCTTTGCATAGACATATCCATATAACCATATTTGGCTCTGCTAGCTGTAACTTCATTAGCTGTCGAGCTCGTAACAGATACGCAGTATTGTCTCGTTTTACATTGTCACCGCTGTAAATGGACCCATCAGGCTATTACGAACGGACTGCTATCGCCGATAAACGCTCGAAGTATAGATATTACACCAATTTAGTGCTACGAAACGGAAACTCTATAGTTGATTGGAAATATTGAAAGAATAGCGTTCAATATTAGTTTTTAGATGGGATCGATTTACAAAAGAATATTAAGAATATCGAGACATAACAAAACTAGGATAAATGTCCTTAGGTTGGTAATTTAAATTAGTAGGCTCCTACGGACCAACAACCAAGATAAATACATATAGCAGTTCTTAAAACTTGAATCACGATGGCACAAAATGACCACGAGTCTTTGACCAAACGTTTATCGACAACCATACGCGGTTTTGGTTTTATAACCATTAATAAGTCCTATAATTAAGGGAATACATTATATAATATAATATAAATATTTATGATAAGTCTATAAGTCCTGTCATTTAATTCTTTAATATTAGTAACAAGAACAAAATTAAACATTTTGATTAACCTCGGAATTGTTATCTGTACAACATTCTACTAGTCAAGCCCTTTCATTTGATACCCATATTAAGGGAGTTTTGAAAAAAGAAATGTATTTCGCCATTTTGTGGGAGCGGCCATCTTGAATTTGAAATTTGTTATAGTGTATAGTATTATACTAGTCAAGCCCTTTCATTTGATACCCATATTGAGGTAGGTTGTGAAGAAATATTTTGTCCGCCATTTTGTGGAGGCGGCCATTTTGAATCGATATTAACCAAACATAGCTAGGAACATCCGCACGGATATTAACTTTTAAATATAAAAAACCGCATCGAAATCGGCCCATCCGTTTGAGCTCTACGGTGCCACAGACAGACACACACACAGACAGACAGATAGACAGACAGACAGACAGACAGACATCGACGTTTGGTCGGGGGTTAAAAAGCAAAAGAAAGAAACATTCTAATCTAAACACGCCAGGCGTTTTAAGCTTATTAATTATTAAACATATAATCTCTATATATAAAAATGTTATGTTGGTTTGTGTACGCTTCAAAAACTCAAAAAGCTCTGCACCGAACGAGCTGAAATTTTATAATGATATATAATCCGCATCAAGGATTGTATATATCTAATTTTTGCATCACAATGTGCCACAGCGAAACGTGGCAGGGTACAGCTAGTATGTAATTATATAAACGCATATCATAATAATGCTTTTATGCGTTTACATAACATGAAAGATACATTTAAAAAATATATCAGAACCCCAATTACCTATGTATTATGCACCTATAACAATTGCTACAAAAGCATATGCTGCTTAAGTTATCAGCAGGGTGCTTCTTTTACTTTTAATGGTCAGCCTGTCATGAATCCACGTTGTGTTCTCAACTGGGCTTCATAACGATTCAATTTTGTAAATAGATCGTGGTATAGCACTGTACTGCAGCCATACACATAACTCCTCAGAGTAAGGTATTGTACAAATGCGGGTACAATACCTTTAAACATAGCCTGCGATTGATTTACCAAAATGTAAATAATTATATTGGTGAACATTTCACACACAACACCATCTGACCCTAAACTAAGCAAAGCTTGTACTATGAAAGCCAGAACATGAACACAACTTTATATGATAGAGAGTATAGTAAAAGAGATTGTATTAGGTATTTTCACAAGTGCTTAAATTTTTTATTAATTTTACTTTACAAAAAAAAAATAGGTTAATGAAAAAATATCGTATGTGCTATTCTAGATAATAATCTGTGTTCTAAATTTCAGCTCGATCTGTTTAGCGATCCCAATGTGATAGACTGATAGAATAACAAATAACAAAAATTGCACGTTAATAATATTACTAGGATTTGAAATGTTACCACAGCGTCCATGTCTCCATTAAATAAATAGAATTGAGTGCAAGTAAAGCTTACTGACATCTTGGGGTGAACGTTTGAAAGAGAGGAAGTGTAACTGTGTCAGCGGGATTACGTAGGTTTAATGTAGCTCGTTGTTGGGTTAACTGCATGCGTGGGTGGAGAGGTCAACGCAAAGGGTGTAAACACTGTTTTAGGTCCAATTTACATGAATATGTGCTTGTCACTTTGAAGTCAGGCTCCACAGACCTAGATCGAAAGATACAACTGGGAATTTGGCAAGTTTGAATTTAAAAGACAAATAATGTATGGGTTTAGGCCGGGGTGAATACTAACATTAAGTCAAGCCTAAATCAGTAGTTTTTAGTGTTACAGTTTTTACTACGAGATCAACTTACTTTATTTCATTTTGGGTTTGGAATAAAATTTGTTCAATTTTTTAGTTTTATTCGACCGTTATGCGTAGCTCTATTTAAAAAGAGACAAATATTATTAATTTGATATATGTACTTCAAATTAATAATATTTGTCTTTTTTAAATAGAGCTACGCATAACGGTCGAATAAAACTAAAAAATTGAACAAATTTTATTCCAAACCCAAAATGAAATAAAGTAAGTAAAATGATAATATAGGTCAGACTAAAAAACCCACAATTTTTATAACAACATTATTTACAATACGTTAGCCTGACGTACGGTTTACAATCGGCGAGTGTCAGATCATCTCTGTTTGATGTAGAAATACGATAGTTGTATAAAATATTTTAGTTCAACTCGGCTCAGATGTTCATGTGAAAATACACACCACTTAGAGCTCTGTTGACGCTAGAGTGTACGTGGGCGGTAAGTACTAAGTAATATCACTCATATGTTAAAATGGAGACACCTTTTTAGGTAGCACAATCGTTTGTGGTACGTCACGTCTATGTTATGTTTGTGAGAAGATTGAGCTCTTTCGTAAGAATGGTCTGAAAAAGATAAAAAGATCCAATATAACTTTTAGTTATAGTATGACGTGATTGACGTTTCTTTTCAATAAGATTATAATTATATAGCAATTTGTATTTAAATTATCCTACGTCAGATATTGGTAAACACACTAAGATAAGTATTAATGGTAGAGTAATGGTATTAAATACCATATTGTATCTTCGTAGCATGTTAGCATATTTCACGAGCGCATATAATTTATACACCTGCAAAAGTGAAAATCAGCCTACAAGAGAGAACATATTAAACAGAGCACAAATACTAGGATTATTATTTTAAGCAAGCTACGTAGGCACACTCCGCGAGGTATAAGTTGAGCTTTGCATTAGTGTGAGTGATCACCAATCAGGCAGGAGCGCGGCGAGACAGAATGGCGCCGCGCCTAAGGCCGGTTGTCACACCTACACTATCCATGTACACTCACACAAATGCAAAGCTCAGCTTATGCCTCGCGGAGTGTATGTATGTATGTACCTCTCGGTTTCCGAGCGCCGCGTGGCCGTCGCAACGTCATATAAAAAAAATGATTACTCGTCAATAAAACAATATTTTACGTTTCTGTAAACGATGAGTTACTCATTGATATATGTCCTATCTATCAAGAATCGAAATAAAGCTACCATTGATCATTTTATTTGTTTACATGTTTTGTAAACTTTCAAACCCATTTTGGGGGTTACGTGACAAGAAATAAACGAATATTCGTTTACAATGTAAGGAACATGTATCTATACTGTCTAAATCAGTCACCAAAATCTTGAAACAACTAAAGATTATTTATTATAAACACAATCAGTACCTACCATTTGCAACCTAACGCGACAAACCATAATAACAACTAGTTTGGAATATACTTCTGTCCTTATCTAACCAACGATCAAAATGCCCAGCCAGAAAGTGATAGAAAATGCCATTTTGAATCACGCGTTTGACGCCATATCTAATTTTTGCACATGTATGTCGTAAAAATAGACAAAAATGCAGTTATTTTGTAATGTAAATAAGTTCTAATCAGGTGCAATCGCATGTGTACTCTATTTACTGACAAATCTCGTAACAAAACACATCGAATGCGGTAAACACATCGAAAACCTGAGTGAAAAACCGTCACGACTCTTACCCGACGTATTTTGACGAAAATACTTTATTTATTTATTTGTTGAATAATATGCGAGCAGCTTTAGCTGATATGCCTCTATCTCAGTGTTGAAATAACAAATTATAGGTAATTGGCTGTTAAAATGATTTTGTCTTTTACTATCCATTTGTCAAGTTTGTTCTTAAAAGAGTTAACGGCTTTGCCGAAATAACATCCTCAGGTAACCTGTTCCAGTTGTATACCACTCTGTTGCTGAGGATGTGATGTGCAGTGTTTGTCAGTGATGGCGCGTGGGATAACTGGGACTTATGACGCCGACTGTCTCTCTTATGCTCCTTTAATCTGTACAGGTTCCTAATGTGAGGGAGATTATAAAATCCATTCAGTATTTTAAATGTTTCGATCAAGATTATACGATGTATTTCATAAATTAATTAACCATTTTAATATGCAAAAATACAATAATTATATAATTTATTGGTATATCATTCCACGTTAACTATGACGCAACTTCTGTTGGCTTCACAGTGCCCCGTGGTTTTACTCGCGTAATTCCCGTTTCCGTCATTCCCATTCTTTTTTCGGGATAAAAAATAAGCTATGTGTTCTTACAGACTATATCTATGTTCCGAATTTCAGCCCGATCCGTTTAGTACGTTTTACGTGAAAGAGTAGATAACTAACATCCATCCAATTAAAGTTTATTTTTAAATTCAGCGTGAAACAATCTGTCTTCTTATAAATATAAATAATAAAAAAAATACAATAATAAGTTTCATAAAAAAAGGATAGTATTAAATACTGCTCACTCACACTTTCGTTGGAAACATATATGCATCCAACCATACTTATAAACTTTAGCGTTTATAATATTAGTGGGACTATAACTTGTACACTTTTATTCTAATCTTGTTCTCTCGCAGATAAAAATCTATCTATGTAGATGTTTGGTTTCTTCGTGTTGTTGCTATTTGTTTCATTGAAATTTCAAATCAAAAGTGTGCTAAATAAGTTTCACTTCGACTAAATAGTTTGTAAATAGTGCAATAACTCCCCTAAATTTAGATGCAGTTTCACAATTTGTCAGTTTATCCGTGACAATGGTGCATGAATTGCATCAAAATAATATAGAAGACTCGCTTCATCATTTAACCACAGCAAAAATCCTGCAATCGATAACACCGATGGTCTCCTAAACTACTTAGGTAACCGATTTTAATCAAATTTGCACACCGTGTCCATTTTGATCCAACTTTTATTTCGCATAGTTTTTATTTCGATTAATTAATTGTGTTTATATACAAAATATGCATAGCCGAGCAAAGCCGGAACGGACCGCTACTTAGTAGTTTGTAAAGTCAATGCCATAAAACCATTGAGCGATGCTATAAGATGAAAGCAATCAGCTAAGCAATGCAACTACAAGATTACGTGGTTACTGCTTTGATACAAAAGATGCCAGAACACATGAGAGGCAAATAACAGTCTGCTGGATAGACCTAGAGAACGCGTTTGGTTCTGTCCAGCATGAACTTATGATATTTGCCCTAAAATGGTATAACTTTCCTGCTGAAATTGTTGACATAATTAATTCTTATTATTGCCACTTAAAATTCGTCATAGCAGTAAACAAGGAATACACAAAACCACTTGAATACAATGTAGGACTATTCCAAGGGTGCTGCTTATCACCAATAGCATTTAATATAGTTATAAATATTTTAGTAGACAAAATAATATCCCGTGAAAAGAAATGGGGCTACCGGTTTAAAATCAACAATAAGTACACTGAGTCAATCTTGGCCTTTGCGGACGACCTTGCAATACTTACACGTAATCCTAAACAGTGTCAAGAATTGTTGAACGAAGTCGATGAGTTCTGTACATGGACGGAGGAATGAGGACAAAACCATCAAAATGTCATTGTCTTTGTCTGGGTAGACGAAATACCAAATATACGTCTTACGATCCGGGACTCTCCATAAGTGGCCAAGGAGTTGCCACAATTGCAGAGGCAGTGCCTTTCAAATTTCTTGGTAGAAAGATAGATCACAAAGGACGTACACCATCATTAGAGGTGGTTGTTGAAAACTTCATGAACAACCTCAATAAGGTAGACCAGCAGCCTATCAGCAATATCAAAAAGCATGGATATATGACAACTACCTCACATCACGTCTCACTTGGCCTTTCCTAGTATATGACATCGGTAAAACTCTCCTGGCAAAGCTAGATGCCAATGTCATAAAGATATTGAAGTCATGGTTCGGATTGGCACATCCGGCTGATCCTCTACTCTTTTAGGGATCAAAATAGTTTTGGGCTGAAACTAAAGAAACCGTCTGAACTTTACAAACACCTAAGAGTTACAAAACGCATGTTTTGGGAAAGTCGCAAGACGACTTAATTACATCTCTCCCAAAAGACAAAACTGCTTCAGACCTGAATCTAGACTTCAATTCCATAAACAATTTATGGCAGGTGCACAAGTAAATACTGCTGGGTTGGGTGCGAGAAGGAAAAGGGAAGACCGAGACATGGTAAAAACCTTTCTACAACAAGACGAAAATAACGGTTACAAAGTGCACGCTATGAATTTAGAAATGCAAAGTGAGTGGTTAACCATAGGTGAGTTCTGTATCCCATTAGCTCTAAAGTGGCGCACCTTGATCTATGACTGGTCTCCTGCCTTATTAAAATTTTATCTAAATGCATTCCAAATGACCCTCCCTGACCAGAGTAACTTGGTAAGGTGGGGAAAAGCCTCTGAAAAATGTTGCTATACTTGTGGAGAGGCGATATGTACAGCAAGGCACATATTGGTGGGATGCAAGGTCTCCTTGATGGGGTCATTACTCACGGCGTCATGACAGAGTACTTGAAATCATACGTGAAGCCATGAGCCTTTCAGTAGCTAGAGCCCAAAAGGGATTGACGACAAACAAAAGACAAATTAACTTTGTAAAAGCAGGCTCAACTTCAAACCCAGGAACAAGCCTTACTCAATCCTGGGTACAGCACCTGATTGGACTATTTTAATGGACACGTATGAAAAGCACTACAAAATCCCAGAGGATGTGGGTGTTTCGTCATCCAGACCGGACATTTTCCTTTTTCTAGAGCTACGAAACGCATAGTCCTTGTAGAACTTACCGTACCGTGGGAAACTAATATACCTAAAGACCACGCGATGAAACAAAATAAGTATTACGACCTACTAAACGAATTAACAAAAAACGGCTATGTAGTTAGTTTATACGCTGTAGAAGTGGGAGCGAGAGGTATACCAGCAAAATCTCTCTATAACCTACTGAAAGACCTTGGCTTATCCAGAAGTGCAGTAAGTTCTATACTAGAACGAGTATCTAAAGCTGCACTAGTAGGCTCATATCAGATTTGGCTGGGCAGGAGAGAAAACGAGTGGTGAAGGTGAGTGTTGATGTACGTCAGAAAGGGCCCCTTAAACCTACGCCCGAGTCACAAGTCTCGGGAACTACTCGAGTTTTTCTCTCTGCCACACGATGGACCCGGCACCCGCACGGTGAATCCATGGAATGCTAAGAAGATCGTCTCTGAGTTTTGTTGTTGTTTCATTGTTGTCGAATTTAGTGTGTAGGTAAGTGATTTTCAATTTTAGGATTTAATAATTAATCAAAATGGGGCATACTTCGTTTTGAAATTATTAAATACACTTATTACCTATTCAGTTTAAGCTTAACATAGGGAAGCATATATTATTTGAATATGTTTAGAGACTGGCTTTTTTTGGCCTAATTTTTCAGCCTCTATGTAGGCATGCATACAGATTAGGCCCTTCATTTTTTGCCCACACTCATTTGCAAACTCGTAATCAGATTACGTGGAAATGGCCGAATGTAAATTACCCACATGCAGGGTTACACGTGAATGGCTTAATAAAACACACAACATAGAAATTTAGAACAGTGAGGTAAGTTACATTGCAGCTACTTAATAATTGTTGCTCAAAAATTTTCAACTCAACAAAGTGGGTTATTGGTTAAACAATTTTGAAGTCTAAGATTTGAACGGGATAACATAACATAAACACCTTAAATCGTATTACAATCCTATGAGTATGACATTTATTACCTTTTATCACCAAAAAAGATTTAAAAACTTAATTTACCATGACGGCCAAGTGCGGGTTAGTGGATCTCACGTGTAGGTCCTTGACAGATTTTTCAACATATTAGTTTGTACGATATTTTCCTTCCCAATAAAAGCTAGTTCGAAGGCTGAACTTGTACGTCTGAATTTGGAAAATTACTCTGAGCAACAGACGGGGTTCAAAACTAAGAAAGAGCTCACGCTTATAAAATTGGACGTTTTCGCCAATGATCGGTCTAATAATAATTTATAACCAATTGTCGCCTTGAGCGGAACAAATCACTGAATTGAGTGAATTATATGATTCAATTTAAAGGAGTTTTTGTGTATGCCAGGGCTAATCGTTTGTTAGATCGTAGAGGTGATAAAATGTGCCTGATGGTAAGCAAAATGTCTGCCCATAACAGCACAGTGACATGCGCCTAGCACTGGACTATGCTTGTCACCCAAAAATATGAGATGTTTTATCTCTATGCACTGTAATGTCACTGGAAACATTGCCTTTCAAACCGGAACACAGTTAGTTATATTTGCACATTACTGCTTGGCGGTAGAATAACTGGCAAAGGTGTTAACTGTTTGATGGGAAATAAAGTGTTTTGGTGTTTTCTTGTGTAAATCTGATGTTGTGTTCATTCACTAATGTAGGTAGATGGCGATGATTTAAATTAGATTAAATTATTTTAACACCCCTGTTTAAAATCCGAGAAAATAAATGAAAATTAGAAGAAAATAGAGGAAACCGCGACTACAATTTATAGAACTTAATTGGTAACGGGGAAGAATACAATCATTCCAATTATGCTATATAATAGGTATTTCCTGGACATTAATTTACTCATAGCTTTGAGTAAGTATCCACTTTAAAATCTACATAAAAACGCCTGCCACAAATATAATACTAGTAATAAAAAAAATGTAAACTCTTTATCTTCAAGAGGACACCAAATTGTAGGTACTTGTACGTTTTTTAAGTATGGGAGTAAAAACTTACAAATACATTTTTTGATGTTCATGCTATTTGAATAATAACTCTATTTTTATATTCGGAGAGGATGCAACAATGGCTACAATTTTAAGTTTTCGAAGTAGGATTGATTTATTAGAAGTACGAAGCAGAAATAACAGATTGAAGCAATTTGTAGACCCATTCTTATATTTTCGTCGTTCGTAACGGGTCTGGTTGGAAACATTCCAATTTATTTCAGAAACCCGATTGATATCGAATACTTAATGTTAAATTGTAGGAGATTTAGTTGTTATAATTTGTATCAAAGATTTGGTGTTGTAAGTTTTAGAAAAATGAGAACACATCTTTCCTAAAGGTTTATTTGGAGCAGTAATTAAAATAACCTTATCTCTCATAAAACATTAATAATCATAAACAAAAAAAGATTTTCCAAAAATTATGTGGATAACAAATTTGAACATGTTTTACTTAAAACACGAATAACTTTAAGTACCATTGGTGATATAAGGATTTTTCGTTGTGTAAATGTAGAAAATGCATGTGAGAATGAACAGCGGTGCTAGCGGATTCGAATGAAAATTTATTTTATACACCTGTTAGTATTGCTTTGTTAGTCTATTTCGGTTTAGCATACATTTTAGCCTACACAGTCTCACTCACACACATTAAACCTCATTCACAAACGAGGATTCACAATCAGCGTAGAGACAAAGGCATTTATTGGATCCTTTGAATGAAATCTAGTTACGTCCCGCGGTGCGGTCAGCGGGTACTAACGCCCGCTGGCACGGCGTCTATGTGGCGCCTTGCATCGTACCTACCTACCTACCTAATAATGCTCGGCCCCATGCAGGGTGCTTGAGGGGTGGTTCTGGTTACAGCGGAACCTACTTTTAAGTCTAGTACACATGCATGCCAAGGTTTATTGCTATGTTATTGTCATTGTTTTCAACTTCATACGTATTTTTAAAACAGTAGAGTTGGTTCTTTGAACGATTACATGCTGTTTGCGAATTCATGTTTATTAAACTTAGTATGGGCTGATTCGGCGATTTTGGCCTTCTTAACTGTTACTTTTAGTAATACTTTTTTGGATGCAGATATTATGAATGACTTGCTTAAAGGAAATATTTAAAACTCCTCATCACGTAATATATAAGTAGTTTGCAACTTTCATCATTCGGACTCATATTGAAAATATTTGAGTTTGAACAAGAGTGAAATTTAAGATCTTATACAAATATTTTAAGTACATATCTTTACATTCAAATTTATCACCCCTGACTCCTAAAAATGTCAAATAGGTACGATATTACACAAAAAGAGGTCATCGACTTGAAACAACCAACTTTCGTTATTCCACTAAATTCATCAAAGCAAAGTATTTATGAAATGAAGTAAAATTGTTAATCTTTCAATTATAAAACGGATCTATACATTCCGCGACCACTTTTTTGTAAATTTTTGGTATTTTTTAAACTGTGACAAGGATCCCAACATACCCTTATAAGTGCGGGACATTGAACCGAGGGACAGTGTGGATGCTAATTCCATTGCTCGATTAGTAATTGCAATTCTGTGAATCCCGCTTAATGTTTATGATGATCATAACGCGGTGTTACATAGCTTTTTAACTACCCTTTACGGTAATAATTTGCAGAATAAGCGATTCCCGCAGCGGTTCATTTAATGTGGATTTACATGACGGGGTCTCAATGTTTTGGAGCTAAATTAATCTGTCTACATTTTTAGTTAGTTTAGATAAATATAAGTTATAATATATAGGTAAGTATAAATACTAGCAGCGCCTCGCGGTTTAACCTGTGTGGTTCCTGTTACCGTTATTTTGCCGGGATAAAAAGTAGGCTATGTGTTTTTCCAGCATTATAATAGGTATGTGTTCCAAATTTCAGCCCGATGCAATCATACGTTACGACGTGGTTGAGCTACATACATTCAAATATCACATCCAAACATTGTAATTTTTACTATTAGTAGGAAGTAGGGTATGCCAGCGTTGAACCACCAACTCAGCTAGACGACACCTATCCACTTCGACCTTTAAAAGTTCCGATTACTTGTATATCTTTTGCTTCATGTGAATTACTGAAACACCACATTTCATAGCTTAGTTTAGTAGTGGTAGGCCAAGTAGCAGAGCAGCCTGGGGAAGTACCACACCTTTACCAGTTATTCTACCACCAAGCAGCAAAGTGCAAACATTACTTTAGAAATTTAATCAAGGCGAAAACTAATAACTGATGACCCAACCGGCCAAGTGGCGAAAGGCGTAGACCATCTGCACGTAAGCCAAAAACAACAAATTTATATTTACCAACGGGTCCCTGCCGCGCGTACTAACCTACCTACACCACAGCTGAGTCTTAGGGCTGCAGCATACGACATTGCCTATATCTAGTTGCTGGATTCTTTTACACCGGAACCGCACCTGACACTATGCCAATAAACCGCTCGCCACCATCGTCGCAGATTGACTCACCGTCGATTTCTGCTTACACATCACCATTACAGCACTATTCATCAGACTCCAATATTGCTATAATCGGCCGAGAACCTGGCATGAGTGCGTCGTCCTCTGCTAGTAACATAACAACCAGAAGTAAGCAATCTGCGAAGCGAAAGTACTCGGAGGACGCCTCATCTGATGACCTAAGTAGGGCGGAGATAATGAGCATGTTTATGACATTACAAAACACCAGGATACTAAGCTTGACGTGGTCCTCAACTCTATAAATGAGGTTGTATTGTCAGTCAAAACCATGTCTGCGAAATACGACGAAGCCCTAGCAAAGATTCATATCCTGGAACGCGAGAGCAAGGCTGATAAGAACTACATTCAACAACTCGAAAACAGGGTAGAATTACTGGACCGAAAGAACCGCTGTACAAGTTTGGAACTAAGAAACATTCCTCAGAGCCAAAGTGAAACAAAAAACACTCTCAAACAAATAATTCTTACTACAGCTACCCGCCTTAACGTGGATCTGCAAACTGGGAATATTAAGGATATTTTCAGGATTAATGTCAAGACAGGAACAAAGCCTATTTTAGTCGATTTCTCATCGGTTTTGTTGAGAGATAATTTCTTAAGCTGCTACAGAAACTACAATAAGCAGCATCTCCAAAACAAATTAAGGGCTCGCGATTTAGGCCTAGTAACTGACGAACTTATTTATATATCAGAGAACCTAACTCAAAAAGAACGAAGATTACACTACTTAGCGCGTCACTTTGCTAAAAACCATGATTTTGCATTCTGCTGGATAAGTAATGGTCGTATCTACTTAAGAAAAAGCGAAGGTACTCCACAGATTCGTATCTCAAGGAAAGTGACCTGGATGAACTGATTTCGCAGTGACTAAGTTCGCTGCATATATCCACAAGCAATCACCGGACACCAGGCTTTCTTATGTGCCCTACTAGCTACGAATCCTTAACCCTTTATCACTTTTTGTTAATCCAATTACTTTTTTGTGTAACGCGGAAATATTACCTACATAAGAATATAAACGCTATTCATAGTATTTGTCTTAATATTTATCATGGTGAAATTATCCTTACATTTTATTGTTTGTATTGTTTACCCGTCTTGTCAATATCAACACATTTACTGATTATTTTATCACATATCACACACACACACAAACTAACATTGTTATATATACACATATTATGTATAAACACCCTTCCATTCTATTTACAAATTATATGTATCAAACATCCACAAAAACTTTCACACCCACTTTACAACATTAATGACTCCAAATACTATCACAATGCCTACGCAAAGCTAACCGCTATTTCCAGCGCAAGATATTTTTCACTCGAAACTTTGTTTCAAACAGCACAAATACTCCTGGTCTCACTACATCTCATTTTATCATTTGAACGAAACGCAATTTTTTACAAAGGTGCAAAAGTCATTCATGAGAATAGCATAATACAGCACGGAGCGCCAGCTTGGCGCGCCGGCCGCTCGGTGACTGCCGGCGCCGGCGACTGCGAGCCGGCCGGCGGTGTGGGCGGAGTCAGACGTTCACTTTCTCATCTGCCCGTGCAAACAAACATTGCCTGCGCGCACTTTTTTAAAAAGCCCGCTATCAAATATTATGCCTCATATTTTTATTTGGTTTTGTTTTCTACAACTAACCAAAAATACTACGCGCTAATATTCAGCTGCCGACTCGAAACTGTAATAAATTTGCTTGAGTGTTTTTGTCAATGCTCCATAAAAAATAAATTCTTTTGTAAATTACACAGGTGTACACCTGTGTTATTTATAACCTTTAATAATAAATTAAATAATAATGAATAACCTAGATCTACTTCGGAGCATTGACAATACTACTCTGGTCGACAGTTTTAGAGTTGCAGTAGTTGAAGACTGCGGGCGGGCCCTTGGTGACTGCGCTCAACAATACATAGTTTTAGCCCAAAATATTCGTAGTGTAAATGCAAACCTTGACCAATTCTTGGTGTATCTATCTAGACTGAATTTTCTACCCGATGTTATAATACTATCGGAATCGTGGATAGATGACACATTTCAGGAATTATTCTCCCGAATTATAACTGCTATGCATCTTCAGTATTAAGAAATCAAAATGACGGCTTAGTAATTTTACGAAGCACGGACTGGACATTGACATATGTGAGCCGGATTTCAACGACGCTAATTGTATGGTTATTAAAATTGGTTCCGAATTGAGTATAGTTGCGTTATATCGTAGCCCTGCTACAAATAACATTAGTAACTTTTTGACATCACTGGAAAAAACCATAAACACAATTTGTACCCCATCTTGTATAATTACAGGTGATGTAAACATAGACATAAAACCTACCTCTAATGACAAAAAAGCAGTCGAATATCTTGAGCTCACAGGTCATCTAGGCTTCATTCCTGGTCACTCTATGCCTACTCGTGGACGTAACTGCTTGGATCATTCATTAATTAAAACACACAACAAATCGCGAGTATTGGTAAGTGACTCCGATGTCACTGACCACGCTGTGGTACTAACGGCAATTGATAGGTATTCCCAAAAAACTGGATCCCGGTCTAAAATTATGTCAAAAACTAACCTTAACGACGTAGCTTCTGCATTAGCTGATATAGATTGGAACATGCTTTACAGCAAGAGTGATGTGAATGACGCCACTCAGTTTCTGGTGGAGCGGATAGGTAATACTATAGAAAAGTGTACTACCCAAACCAAAACCAAGAGTTCTGATGTCATCATAAAACCATGGATGACTAAAAGTCTTCTGAAATGTGCTAGACGAAGGGACCATTTGCATCTTGAATATAAAAAAAATCCTGATAATCTCAATATAAAAGAAAAATACAAAAAATACCGAAATATGTTCCTAAAAATTCTTCGTAGCCAAAAAACTAAGTACGATTCGGACCAATTACTAGCACACAAAAATAATAGTAAAAAACTTTGGACTACACTAAAAGATATTTGTAACATAAAAGTTGCAAAAACCGAATCGACAGATCTCCTGAAAATTAAAACTACTGAAATTGATTCTTTAAATCACACAAATACATTTTTCACGTCAGTTGGGAACGATCTTGCTCAAAATACATTAAGAAAACTTAATAAATCTGAACAACAATTAGCTGACGCAATCTCATTTAAACACACTCCATCGGAATCTTTTTTCCTTTCACCAACAGACACATATGAGATCAAAAAAATTATATCAGGACTCAAATCTTCCTCCGCTACAGGGTATGATGGGATTGGTAACGAGGTCTTAAAACGAGCTGCTAGTGCACTTGCGTCACCTATTGTACACATTTGTAATCTGAGTCTGATACAGGGCGTGGTTCCGAGCAGTTTCAAGTTGGCTGATGTCTGTCCGATTCATAAAGCTGGTTCTTCTGTGGTTGTTTCAAACTACCGTCCGATCTCACTATTACCCTCTCTCTCTAAAATCTCTTGGAAAAGTTGTGAATCACCGGCTTCGGGGCTTTTTGGAAAGAACAACATTCTTTCAGGAAACCAGTTCGGGTTTAGACCTAAAAATCGACAGAGGACGCTGTAGTTTCTCTTGTGAACCATGTCACTGCTAACTTAGACCGCAAAAAAGTGTGCCTGGCCGTATTTTTAGACTTGGCAAAGGCTTTTGATACGATCAGCTGGCCGATACTCCAAAGGAAACTGGAATTGAGTGGAGTGCGAGGAATGGCACTGAATTGGTTTTGCTCTTATCTGTGTGACAGAAAACAAAGAGTTCGGATCTCAAACCAATTCAGTGACTACGCACCCGTTTCTTTTGGGATTCCCAAGGAAGCGTGTTAGGACCGACGCTGTTTTTAATCTACATTAATGAACTGTGCAAACTTGAACTCACCAAAGGGAGGACATTCACCTTCGCTGACGACACGGCTCTAGTTTTCATGGAGATAACTGGAATGAAGTGGTTGAGCTGGCCCACAAGGGCTTAGAAGTGGTAGCAAAATGGTTAGAAAGTAATTTACTAACAATAAACGCGACAAAAACTAAGTTCATGGCTTTTCGAATAACCCAAAAAACCAGCCCTCCACCCATTATACTCAGACTGCACTCGTGCGGATCCCATCTAAACCCATTATGTGACTGCCCTGCCCTTGAGTGTGTCGACAGTATCAAATATCTGGGTATGGTGATTGATCACAGATTAACATTTAACAATCACATTACCACCCTGCGATGTAGACTGCGAAAAATGTTGCACATTTTTAAGCGCCTACGTACTGTTGCTGATGCTAAAACACTGCGTATGGTCTACATCACCTTGTGCCAGTCTGTGATCAATTACTGTATTGTCTGTTGGGGCTCTGCTGCGAAAACATACCTGATTAGTGTAGAACGAGCCCAAAGAGCAATACTGAAAGTAGCATACAAAAAGCCATTCAGGTACCCAACAGACAAACTTTATGAGGTGACTAATTATCTATCAGTACGAAGGCTATTTATACTCTCAGTCACTCTAAGGTTCCATAAAACATCATTATTCACTGCGATACACTCAAAAGGAAAGGTCAGAGACGTAACACATGGGCAATACCTAAAACGAGGACCGGTTTTGGCCAAGGTGCATTTTCTTTTACTGGACCATACCTTTACCAACTTATTGACAAAGAGCTAGACATTATAAATACATCACATTACGAGTGCAAGAAAAAGGTCTCGGTTTGGCTATCTACTCAGGGCTACACAGAGACAGAAGAAAAATTGTGACATCGTTCAATTAACCCAAATTTCCTTAGTAACGTTGGAAAGTGTAAAATTATAACAAAGACTGGCAAATCCATTTGGGCGTCAAAGCTTCATACACGCACACATTAACACATCCACTCCTGCACACATATATTATCTCTCTGACTTACACACACACCCTACACCGACACATGTACGCACCCTCACACACACCCCCTCACACACATCCACATATAAAATAAATATTATTTGCACACATACCTCACCGCACACATTTTCACATATAATATAAATATGTATTATTCAAACACAACCACATCTATAATCTTCTACTATTTTCATATGAATTCCATATTAGTGTAATACATAACTACGTATTAAATATATATTGTGTATAGATATATAAGTATGTATATTAGTTGTCAGTATTCCTTATATGTTTATTCTTCGTCTGTATTTTGTAGCTATACAATACAATTTATGTTTAATAATGTTTTGTTTTTTCTTATTGTTTTTCATAAGTTTCTATAAATTGTTGTTTTGTAATTGTTATGCCTGGTACCCACGACACAGGTTGCCCTAGTGTGAGTACCAGTGTACATTTGTTTAAATATCTTTGTGTTTATGAATAAGTAGATATTAACCTGTTTTTTAAGTAATAGTGCTCTTGAACCAAATAAATTTCATTTCATTTCATTTCAAATTTCATTTCATTTCATTTCATTTTACTGTGTTCCGGTTTGAAGGGCAATATTTCCAGAGAAATTACACAGCTTAGAGATAAATATCTTACATCTCTGGGTGACGAGCGCAATGCGGTGCTAGGTAATGATTTGTACTTTTCATGTTCCAATAGCTGCGTGTCACTGTGCTGTTACGTGGCAGGCATGTTGCTTACCGTCAGACACAAGTCTTGCTCGTCTGGTCACTTTTTATTTAAAAAAATAACAAGTATAGATTAGAATATTTCCGATATTTAATTCTAAGTATAACCTTCGCTAAATCATCTTACACAGCGGTACAGTTTTACAGTCTATGCTATAAAAAAAGCTTAAACTAGAGGTATTCAATCAAATTAAAATGCTTCCTTCGAATTTTCAAAATGTTAAACATGAACCTCAGCTATAGGTCTCCATCCACTGCCTGCTGTCTTCCGTATATCGTCACTCCATCCAGTCTCAACGTATAGCTGAGGATAGGGCTGAGTGGCGAGCCATGGAAGAGGCCTATGTCCAGCAGTGGACTAAGATAGGCTGATGATGGTGATGATGAAAAATGAACCGGTGATACCTAGTTTCTGAATTTATGTTTCTCCGTAAATCATCTCTAGTTGGTTTGTGCCAGAAAAACGACGCTGGGATAGACAAAGTTTAATAAAGTTTCAACTGAGAACGATGATAACAATAAATCGCATTACCGTCGGACACAGGCTGGGTTAGAGGGCAAATGGTAACTTAGGGATGGTTTGCTCCGGATACTTGATACTTTCTTACCAAAAATATTATGTTATTTATTTTTATGAAACTTTATAAAGTGTAAAATGCTCCTAGAGACTAGTAAACTTAAACACAAATGTTGAGATCTCACAGTAGGAGTCCAACATTGATTTTCTTTACGTGTTTTTTTTTTATATTATGACTCTAACGTAAATTTAAAATGTTTGGGTAACTTCTCATCCAATTTTGTATTAAGACTTTGAGGTTTCATGTTATTTGTAATTATTAACATTGTTAAATTATAAATTCACCTTTGACTTATCTACCTCTAAAATGTATACTATCGGTTTTAGTATGAAAACTAACGTGGTTATTACACGCGGACCGGACGCGATCGAAACTTGAGTCGGAATGGACT
Organism: Ectropis grisescens; assembly: GCA_017562165.1. NCBI lineage: Eukaryota > Metazoa > Arthropoda > Insecta > Lepidoptera > Geometridae > Ectropis > Ectropis grisescens. The sequence goes on along the minus strand of CM029784.1, from coordinate 8,911,316 downwards.
GACTACATTATACGTGAGTTACCCGTGTATTTATGTAAAATATACTATCGGTGTTTCTTTAAAAAAAGAAATTAAAGAAATTGTTCTACTTTTTACCTACTTAATTTTGATTGTGACGGTAATCCAATTTTGAAATGGCTTATTATGGTAATACGAAGCAACAGTGGGTACAGTATAGATACCTCTATACTGTACCCACAGTTGCTTAGCTGCATAGGTCATACTGTATGTATGTACGTCTAGACAAATTTTGTGAATCATTATTTACATTATGAATCTCGAAAGTGACCATCGTTTTCTTTGAGTATTTAGCCACACTCAAAGACCATTTTGGATGTCATGTGACATAGGGGGAAAAATCACTGCATGAATTTAACGATATAGGTATATATGTCTAAAGTGGTGTTCTTCTTCAAATTTCTAACTAATATTATCCATGTAATAATCCAAACATAAACAATACTGATAATAATATTGTAATAACGGCTAAGATCCTTGAATGTTCTATCTTTACCAAATAATATCATGATTTAGTTTTATTATTCCACTCAATTATGTTTCCCATGTTACAGAGGTCAGCAAAACTTGTTATTAATTGGCACTTACTTAGCCAAGTTCCTTTATTATGTAGTTTTGGCCGAAATCGGAAAGAAAGATCTTTAGTATTCCTCTCTAAGGCATTTATTTCTTTTGAATTGTACAAGATTTAATAGAATTACGTACAGGATTTTTTATTTGCAACGACATAACTTTAGTTTACAAAGAAATGAAGCTAACTTATTTGAAAATACGTACGACTACAATTGACATTGACCTTAACATAACATTTAGATTTATTTAAACGTAAGATATTTTGATAGAGGTTTGATTGGATTGATATTTGTAAAGTAAGCTGTAAAACGGCATTATGTTCTAAAACTTGTATTATAACGACAGGGAATTTGCTGGCTTTTTAGCTGGTTAGCTTATGACCGAGAATATATTATTATACAAAGACAAAGGCAGAGTATGGTAATTTCTAGGTTAGTAATAATACTGATAATTATAAAAACTCAACCATGACCAATTCTGTAACAACATAATTTATTTTCAGACACTTGACAAAATTTCATAAGAAATTATCACTATACCGCGTCGTCTTGATAAATGAAAGCTATGAAATTAAAAAGAATTCATAAACTATATTTTTTTTATTTCTACTAACCAAACAAAACTACCACACCAATTTCGATAATATAGGAATACTTTTGAACTATGATCTACCAAACAAAAAAAGGAACCATCAAAATCGATTAACAATTGGCGGAGCTATCACGTTTAACATAAAAAAAAAACATGCAATTGAAATTAGAACTTCTTCCTTTTTTTGAAATCGGTTATAAAATAAAAGTAGTCACCGAACAAAACCAAGAAGAGGTATTTCCAATTATATTTAATGATGTACACGGAGACAATAGAGTACAATATTTGCAAAAATAAGAGATAACTAACTGAAACAACTCGTAGCGGCTGTAAGTACCATACGCGTAGTGGATTGTATCTAACGCATATTACTTCACCAGTTCAGAAACTAAGTTTACTCATGACCCAATTGTTAAGAGACCTTATAAAATACTTGTTATATCGTTTAGCCTAGCTTTAATGCTCTCTATAAACATTGCTTAAGTGGTTGTAATCGTCTAGGTAATTTGCTGTACCCTAAACGCTTTAGCTCGTAGGGCAGTTTTGGGACCGTTACTTTTATGATTATGCCATAAGATATCTGATTATTACAGGACAACCACATTAAATAGTGAATATGATTCAAATAAAATAACATAATATTTTATCATAAACGTTTTTTCGCCCCACTAATGGATACAAAGCAATAATATTTATAGAAATTATACTGGCGACCGATTTTGCCATTGGGCTACCTATCAACGCTAAATAGCTATTATTGTATGAGCAGACATTTCATGTGTTACGTTTCTCTTTCCTACGATATTTCCTAAACGTCCTTGTTACATTGACGAATTGACCCATCGCACGAGCATTGTGCAAAGAACTTTCACTCGAAGAAGTGTGTGTTGAGATTCGCTACCGGGAGTGTGACGTGCTCATGTTATTAATTGAAAAAAAAAACCATAGGGGTCGAATTGATAACCTCCTCCTTTTTGGAAGTCGGTTTAAAACTATAGAAACTAGATTGTTCAGTGCTATTTGTGATGTATTGGCGGATACCTGGCTTGCTAGTCTATACCTACGACATAGATTTTGTGAGTCCTATTCTTCCTTTTCTTTTTCCAGCTTATGAATTTGTCTATTTGATTTTAAGTGTAAAATTAGCTTGGGGACATACCACCTTACGTGATCACTCCCTAAATTTATAACTTGTCACTGTGTTACGTGCTCAGCTTAATTTCATTTATATATCTGCATGAATCTCGAATTATCTACTACTTATGTAGACATAGTAATATAAATGTAAAAGTGACTCTGTCCGACCTCAAATCATAGCCTAAAATCAGCAAAAGAACATAATATGACCATAATGTACAAACATTGTTTTAAGAGTTTGGATGTACTAGGTACGAGATAAAAGGTTGTATGGAAGTTTCGTAGTTCGAAGCTAAAATCTTGAAATTTAATTTATTTTTTAGACTTTTGTTTAGATATAAATATGATATTCTTAAATTAATAAATGTTTGTAAAAAAGCCATAAAACGTATTTGGTCAGAATAAATGATAGTTATTATTATTTTTTGTTACAGTTAAGATTGACGAGACGAGCAGGACATGTGTTTGATAGTAAGCAACATGCCTACCCATAACATTACAGCACAATGTCACGCAGCTATTGGTACATAAAAGTCCAAATCATTACTTAGCACTACTATGCGCTGGTCACCCAAAGAATTAAGATGTTTTATCTCTAATTATGCTGAAAAACTGTCAAAACTTAGGTTTCACCACGGTGCGCAGCTAGTCTTTACTAATATTATAAAAACAAAAGTTTATTGCTCAATCACGTCAAAACGTCTGAAAGGCTCGGGTTGAAATTCGAAACATAGCTTATAGTCTGGAATCTGTAATAGTTACTTATTACTGTAGTGTGTTTTCTATTTTCATCATCAGCATCAACATTTTAAACAATAAAGTTAAACGAATCAGTAATTACGAGTATGTTGATAAAAACACACAAAATATGTTCTTTACTTTTCAATCTATTTTAGCTCCAATTTTAACTGAACTGTTCAATATTGGTTAAACTTAAATTAACTTCAGTTCCTTGAAAAATATTTCCTTGACCTATAGAACTGAATTTATGAAGGATTTCGATTTTCTACTTGGTTTCGCCAAAATGGAACTGGAAGCTTCGGTGTAATTCCAGATTTTATTTTACATTCTGACTGGACTAAAGTAAATGTTTAGCGACCGCTCAAGTAAGGCTAAATTAGATTACTCGATGATTTAAGGTTCCCACGATTCACTTAGTTCAAAGTAGTTTTACGTAATATAATTTTCTAAACTATAAATTATACCGAATTAAGGTAACCTGTGTAATGTTATTTCTGGAGGTAAAAACGTTATATGGGTCCCTAAAGGTCTAACTTCCTGACCATCTTCATTAAAAGTAAGTAGCAGCTTAACACAATTTGGGAAATGGTTTTTTGCCGAAAGCTCGGTAAAATCATTACTACCTGTAATGATTTTACCGAGCATTCGGCAAAAACCATTCGTTTCGAGTCTGATTGGTTTCGCTCGACATCGAAAATCGTATCATAGCATCAACTAGAAACTTTGAAGCAATCAAAATTCAATCAGCTTTCAGCAAATACATTAAATTTTTATTTCATTTACCAGCTTTATCAAATCTATAATGAAGATTGATTTGTGAACGATTCCTTAAAATGGCTTTAATACGAAACATCGTTGAAACTTTTTCCATTTGTCGAACACTATAGTTTGAAAAAATGGAGCATCTATCTGCTTCAACGAATCAGCTGATTTCAATAAATTAAAACTCCAAATGCTTAATTAAATAACGAGGTCGGAGCCCAAATATATTTCGTACAAAACCGTTAATAATACTTTGAAAGCCATTAAAGCGCTCGGATTACTGTTGTTGTTCAAAGTTTAAATAAGTGGAAAGCTTTCAAAAGCTATGAATCGACATATTATTCGTTCGGTATTCAAAAAGTTTCACTCTTTACTTACAAACTATTGGTTCTAACTCATATACCTACAATGAGAACTGTTAAATACTCGTACTAATATTATTATTTCTTTGTATTAATTGAACGTAATAGTAAGCATTGTAAAGAAAGTTGCAATATAATTAAAATGACTGACTTGTTATTTTTGGGGAACAAAGAAAGAAAATAGGTTTATATTCTACTTGATGTCTGCCCCGGCTTCGCCCGTGGTACATATATAGCACTCAGCGGGATCCCGTACATATCCAACGTGAAAGAATGACTGAAATCGGTCCAGTCATTCCTGAGAATATCGCTTTTAAACAAAAAACCTTTTCAGCTACCTGCTACGCCACCCGTCGGAAATTGGTCGTACCAACTCAGATTTAGAAATAAATTTGATTAGCAAAGGTTTAAATTCAAAAACGCAATCTTGGATATTGGCGAAATTACGGTGACATTAACGAATGGAACCCAAAAGAAAAAAATGAAGTTGAAGTTGACGCAATCTTAGACACATGCTGTCATGTCAAAGCACGCTACGAAAACTCTCAAAAAGGAATAATTTTCCCGTTTTTGTTAAATTCTAGATTCATGCTCCCCTTCTATTGATAGTAACGTTATGTTCTATAGCCTTCCTCGATAAATGGACTATCTAATAGAAAAATAATCTTTCAATCCGGACCAGTACTTCCCGAGATCCTAGCGTTCAAACAAACAAACTCTTCAGCTTTATAATATTAGTATAGATTAAGTGTAGTTATTGCGAATAAGACATACTTAAATCTCAATACACGTGGAGTTCAAGGCAACGCAAATGTGGAAAACATAATCGATTTTCGTTAACATGAAATTGACAACTTGTGTGACATAATGTTCTTGAAGAAAAGCAAATTCTATTTAGAAAATTATGTTTTCAAAACATATCAGCGGAGCTCACGTAATCGTTTTGACGTTATGTTGCCTGTTGTTGTGACATCTGTTCGTATTAATTCCCTTTGCGTTGCGGTGCGCCTGTAAGATTCTCTTAAATTTCATTTGCCTAGGTACCTGACAACATTTGATTAAGAGTACGTAATCATTTTATTCATTGTAATCCTAATAAGAAGATTCAGTAAATAGCATACAGCGCATTTTTTTTTTGTTTTAAGCTGTACGACTGTACAATTTCCCTATTTAATAGCTTGATCAGGTATGCATAAGCATGGTGACAAAAAAAACTAATTGGTCCGTCAGTAAGATATTGACTGTCTGTCTGTCTTGATAGATCTTGTTCAGACAAATTTTCAGTGGAAGTTTGCGTGGTAATAATGTACATTATATTTTTTTAGGTGTTACAGGGGGAGGACATACTTTACCGATTTACCGATTTGGATTAGAAGAGTCTCAATCTATTCAGGTTAGAAAAAAAGTATTTGAAAACTCAATATAATTTTTAAAGACCTATCCATAGACACCACAAACGTAAGGTTTTGATGAATAAATTTTTTTTGAGTTTTAGTTTTTAGAACAAATTTTTTGGTTTTTGCCTATTTTTGTGTGAAAATCTTACTGTGGTTCACAGAATACATCTACTTACTAAGTTTCAACAGTTAGCTCTTATAGTTTGGGAAAAAATGGCATGACAGACATGACGAATCTATAAGGGTCCCGTTTTTAACCATTTGGTTACGGAACTCTAAAAAGCATGCATTACCTATTGCACTGGTTTGAGAGTTGACCACGACTATACCATCCACCCTGGAGCCAAAGCTGGATTCAAAGCTGGATCCACCCTTGCATGTTTTACTAGGGTAAAACGGACCGAGAAATGTATTGTTAAGTAAAAATACAAACAAGCATTATAATTGTGTCACCAAAGATCATGAAGTCGTGGAAAATAATGAGAAACAAGATATTTCATTTCGAACTGGAATTCTCTCACTTCACCCAGACTTGGCGAATATATCTGATAACTCATACTCGTACCTGCCTGGAATCGATGACTGGACTGTCATGACGGTGGATTTGTTTGATTAATGATCACACAACTATGGAAAGGAGGCATAGATAGATTAATGGGAAAACTCCCGTGAGTAAAATAGAATATACCTATTTTACTAATATTATATTTATTCTTGGTTTCTTGGTTGCTTACTCACCGTTAAAAGGAATAATAACGATAGTATTTTTTTAGATAATAAGAAACAATCAAATGTAATCATGGTAGGTAAGTCATTTGACGTTTTTGTACACATCCTACTTATAATATAAATGTGAAAGGTTGGATGTTTGTTGCTCCGGAACGTTGGAACGTCTGAACGGATCGGGTTGAAATTAAAAACACAGAATAAAGTCTGGAATAACATTTAAACTTCTTATCAATGGATAAATGGTAGCAAAACTGCGGGGTGCTGCTATGGATAATAATACTTGTGTTTGAAAAATCCTAAAATGCGATAATTTATTGTTATATAATTTATGCTTATATCTACTGAAAGAACGATAGGTTGACGTGAACTGTGGCTATTCGAGTATGGTAATAGAGAGAGAGACATAAAGTCATAAATCACCAATCTTATGACTTACTTGTCGTTTCACTCGACAAGGCGCAGCTAGTAACCTACAAATAGAAACTACGCCGATAAAAATTGACAGTCTTGTGACAATAGACTACAGGCCCGTGAACAAAATTTATGGGTCATATGCCACCAGGAAACCTATGTAGGATGATAGAAGGGTAAAATAATTAGATTCATCACTATGTCGGCATTCGTAAACTGTCCAACTGAGTGCAAGTTGAAGAGGGGGGACGGGGGTTGCAAGTTGAACAGCTTATAAATGCCGGCATAGTGCTAAATCTAATTATTTTATACCCTTGTATCATCCTACATAGGTCTCCTGGTGGTTTATATGACCCATAAATGTTGTTCACAGGCCTGTAGTCTACAAATACCTACAAAATTTGAAGTTTAAAATGTAAACCGTCGAATGAAACAAGAAAATTTAACTCCATTCTTTTGATTCGACAAAACACCTAATTAGCGTAATCGCCACTTGCAAATCTCTTTATGTAGCAAGCCAGTGCCTTCGTTAATATCATAACAGCAGTAAACATAATTAAGAAGTTATCTTGGTATTGTTTGAGTTACGTATTAATCTGTGTTTGTTGATTCTTGCCCGCTGTTGTGCGTAATGCAGACCGCTATGGCAATGTTTATTGGGATCCCTGAATAACGCGCGAAAACTGTTACGCAGATTTTGGCGTAAGATGTATTGTTGTGAGTCATTTATATTTTTACTCTCGAGAGAAAATAAGCGAAGATATGAAAGTTATGAAAACACAAGCCGTTTTGATAGAAGAATAAGTTACAGCGTGATTATGTAACAAGTTGTCTCTTTTTAAATCGTTAAGATAATCAGGTTTGCTGACCTTAAGGTACAGTAGTAAAGTTAGTGATAAAGTGCTAAAATGTGTATAGGTAAATGCTATTTATGTTATGACTACATTTCTAAACTTAAAATTCTAAAAGCCCATCAAAATCGGCTCTTGAAAATTATCACTTCTGCTAAATTTAGATAAATAGTTTGGGAAAATATGTTTGTACCCAATAAATCTGTCAAAAATCTATGAGTAAGGAAGTAAAACAAAACGAGGCTCACATCAATCACAGACTATCGAGGCTCTACAAACAATCCATGCTAATAAACTGACCCAAAATGAGGTCAAGTGTATTCAATGTCAAACAGTCACAGCGTATAAATACTTGAAGATGTCAAGGCTATGCCCTCGATCCTAGGTAAAAAGGGCAAGAATATGACAGTTGGGATTGATCTAATTAAGGTCGGTCGGGTTAAGTTAAACATTGCTTTGCAAGACTTAACGAATTTTTTTTATGAAAAGAATAAAAAATGGACGCACCCGTTTCACTCAGCGTCTAGCGATCGAGTTGTCAAGCGGGGTGAAGTTTTTTGTTGAGCTCATAAAACATGGTGGTGGAAGTTTAAATGGCCCGGATGGGCGCGTGAAATTAAAATTACTTAATATTTTCGGTACAGAACGAAATACTTCGGTATTAATTGTGATATAAAAAATATACAAAAGCAAAATCTTGTATTGTTGAAATTTTAAGGTATGAAATTGTAAACAATTTGAACGTGGGTGTCAACGTAACATTGAAACGTGGCCCCCAAACTAGTCGTAACTATTTCCCAAAGCAATGGCTCATGGTAAATTAATTCACTATTTATCTCCACCTCTGCTTTAGATATTATTTTCATATGCTTAGGAAAAGATTAAAATACAAACATGTTGAAAAATATTACAAAACAACTTGATGAGTAACTAGTTGTACCACGCTGCGCTTCGATGTGGCACATTGTGATGTAAAAATTATGTAAAAACAATACTTGATGCGGATTATATTTATTTCTAAAATTTCAGTTCGATCGGTGCAGAACTTTTTGAGTTTTTGAAGCGTACACAAACCAACATAACGTTTTTATATATACAGTAAGGTATTTTGATTTATCTATTTAGTAGATACAAAATATCAAAATTAGATACATTAATGACTAGTAAATACCTCTAGAATGTCTAATAATGATACAAAGAAAGAGTTCTCGATTATCTGAGAGTGCGCAACTGATCTGCATGATCCAATAGCACTTTGTTCTTTTTCTATTGGAATGCTCGTAGCTCTAAAAAAGCGACATCGTTTCATGGTTGATGTTCTAAAGACACGAACGCAGAGATTTGACTCTATTTTTGTGATGAGAACGTCTAGGCTGTGGAATACGTTGCTAGAGTTGGTTTTTCACTAGGATTTCAATCTTTGTATCTTCGATTCGAGAATGAATCGGTTTCTTCTAGGTAAACACGCCCTATCGTAGACTGCATCGTCGCTTAGCATCAGACGAGATGGCCGTCAAGTGTAAACTAAAAAAATAAAAATACAATTTTTTTTAGACTGCCTTGCATGGATGGATGTTTGTTTCGTCTACACTTAACAGGAAATTCAACGTTTATTAAGGCACGACGTTTTCATTCACTGCACGGGTTCAGAGGCCTAACTAAAACTGTCTTAGCTTTAATATAGCTCTCTCTCTCTTTTCTTTACGCTTGAAATAATAGAGACAGCAATAGCAAAGTCATAGCCGATTTAGTTAGGCGGTAGAAGGGCGGATCCATCCTAGTTTTGCGTTCTGGCTATTTATTAATTCTAAGGTATCATCCTAAATGGCGGTCTCGACTGCGGGGACCTTACATTCCTTGACCCTCATAATTAGACATCTTCTGTTTATGTAATTAGTATTTAAATACACTTTCGTCGATTAGTTAGTTTGTTTGTTGCTTATTTTGAGTTTAACTTCTAATTTGCTTTGCATCTAACATAGCAGTTTCAATTAGGTCTGAAATATTACACAGGAATATATTCGTAGAGTTCTTTTAAGGAAGTGTAAAACGAAACATTGACTAATGCGTTTCCTTTTGTACGTTGTTTGGGGCTAATGTTTCATATGAACGGGCTAAATATGTTTGCAGCGTTAATGTGGTTTACAACAAAGTAGTGCGTTAGTTCATGTAACTAATTACTAGAACTAAGTAATACTTTATTACCTACTGTTTCAGAATAACACATAATTATAATTATAGCACATGTCATTTTATCGTAAATGTCAAATAATTTAAAATTAGGTAAAACTTGACAAGGGTGTTTTTTTTTTAATTTGTTAACAAAATTTCAACGACGCTAAAATCTACGCAAAATATACTTGAATTAATTCAATCAACAACGTATATACACTAAACACAACTTTTAATATTACTCTTCTTAGGTTTGATCATAGCTCATATCATGCAGTTAATAGATGTGGCAGCAGCAGCGCCTAAAAGGATTAGACTGCAGGCCCGTGAACAAAATTTATGGGTCATATGATACAGCAGGAGACCTATGTAGGATAATAGAAGGGTATAAAGTAATAAGATTGAGCACTATGCCGTCACTTGTAAGCTGTCCAACTGAGTGCAGTTGCAGAGGGGGGGTTCTAAACCTCGATCATTTCTCCTTATCGCATGATTTTTGTACGGATCATATGACCCATCAATTTTATTCACGGGCCTGCAGTCTAGATGCCTATCCACTATTTGTTTGAAGACAATCGAATCATAAGCTAGTGGAAACACTACTCGCAGTTTATTCCAAGCTACAGAGCTGTAAGGAAAACAAACGAGATTTCGAACCGATCCTAAACCCGAATTACGTACATATAGAACGACAGCCACCATTTTAGAGACATACTTGCAAATATGAAATATCTGAACAATTTGTGTAGATTTTGCAATTTTAAAACGATAATTTTATCCAGTATTTTATAGATAGACGTAGTATCGAGTGACAATGAAATGTAAATTTTCCTGCAACAAAAAATGTTCAATGTTGTTTATGCTGAAAATGATTAATTCGGAACATTTCAAAATAGTTACGTTTAAAGTTTTTAGAATGAAATAGATATTTTTGTTATAAAAATAGTTACGACCTTAAGCCAGGTTGCGATCGGCCTTCCGAATAAAAAAATAAATAAAATACACACGTTAGATACACATTCTAGTGAAAGATGAAAGTTAACAAAACGGATGGAGTCGTTTTCGTAGCTGACGTGTTAAAACATATTATTAGGTAAATAGGTTAAAGTACGTTTACGATTTAGCGATAAATTCTCAGTTTACGCGGGGAATGTAGCGTTTTAACTGTTTTTACCTTGTATTTGTAATTTATGTGGCATTTGGTGTGGATGTGAGCATTAAGCAATATACGTACGCAAACAATATGATAATAATACTTACATTTATAACGAACTAATTTTGTATATTTAGACAGCCGTTCATTATAACATGTATCAAAAATAAATGTTAGATTGATACGGTGAATCATACTTTTTCATGAATTAACAAGATTACCGTCTTCATGAATGAATGAATAGTATCGTTCATAGAATATCTTTACCTAGATTGCAGTAGGTAAATCCTTAATTTTTCAAATCTACCGTTGTTATGTGGTGGAGGGGGAGTCTTCGATATTTCATGCATTTTCATGCGTCTTTTTCACGGCTAAACCTACGGTGAATATACCCTGTAATATCCCGAGAGCTGACAGCAATTTTAGGTAGATATTTGAGGCAAGCTGAACACTTGTCACATTGTTCTCCTACCAAACACGGAGGGGCCGAAGGCTAGTGTAGTAAAATCTAAAAACAGTGAAATATATTTTTTTATTTGCTGAGAACATCACAAAAACATTTCATACAGATGTAATTGTAATTTTGTGTTGGTCCATGTAGAAGTGCATTGGTACCCAAACTAGGAAAACCTGTGAGATGGCGTACCAATACCCTCCGCCGAAAACAGAATGGATTGTTTACAATAATTTTCAACTTATGATATGATACTAAATAACCAGAAAATATTATGAACTGTAGAAAAATAACATATCGAACTCGATTTTATTAATTACAAGAATAAAATAAGAAAAAACCAAAATTTTGATTCTGGATGACAATTACAACAAACAATTTAATTTAAAAATAAAAACAAAAAATAGAAACAAAAAAAGGATACTAGTTTGTCAGGACATAATGATAAGCACCATTTCTGTGGACTCGTAGGTTTGTTTGAGCAACCAATTCTCCAAAGTAATTTTGCAATAATGTCGAGTCAACGGATAAAAATTTAGAATTTTGTTAAGCTTATTGTACACAAAAGCGCTGGAGAAGTATGACTGCCTTCTAGCAAAAGAAGTCGAGGGTTTTTGGATGACACAGACGCTTTTTTGTTGATCTGATAGTAGGTTTAATTAAACCAGGTTCAACTTTGACTCTTTGGTGATGGTGGAGGACAAGGTGGAGAAGGTAGAGCTGACGAACCGTCAGAATTTTTGATTCAGAGTAGAGAAGTGTTGTAGGGTATCGGAATGGTTTATGTGTCATTACTTTGAGTACAGAACGTTGAGCTCTTTCGAGATTTATAATCTTGTGTAAACAGTGTTTTTTATGTATTTTCTACTAATATTATAAAAGTCAAAGTTTGTACATTTGTTGCTCAATCGCGTAGGTACACCTAAACGGGAAATTCAGAACACAGATTGGACACATACGCTATTATTTATTTATTACGCGGTCTTTTATAGTGAAAATTACAGGAACGGCTACTACACCGGGTAAAACCACAGGGCGTTGCTAGCACAAAAAGAATACATTTTCATAATTTAATATAGTAATTTTCTTTAAAAAAAAACTTGTCATTTTTTGCTAATAATTTTGTTTTTCAGTAATAAAATCGTCCTGTGGTATTTTTTCGGGTTTCACTAAAGACACGGATTACACCGCACACGTACAAGTAAATAAAGATAAAGCGGGCATGTGCGTGTCATGTTCTCGTTTTTCTCGTTACTCCATCAATCTCGGCTCCCGAGGCGCACCGCCCCGGCCGCCATGAGGGCGCTCTTAATCCGGTCTTAACGTGTCAATCTTACTTCGCTACATTATTTCATTTTACTGATAGTTCCTTTGTTAATTTACTCATATTAAATATGAATCTCTTGGAGTATTTATCTTTCGAAGTTTGCGCAAGTAGTTGCTCATCATAGTTTTAGTTCGTAGTCTCGTAGTTTGCTCTCGTAATTTTTTCGCGATAAAAAAGTAGCTAATAACTTTGTTCCTTATTCCAACTCGATCCGTTCCAGTGTTACGATATGATTATCTAAAAAGCGACCAAACTTACCTATGCATCTAATATTAGCAATGAGAAAGTTCGGATGTGTGTTTTTCAATCACGTCGGAGTGATTGAACGGATTAGGTCGAAATTTAAAACACATTTTTTTCAGATATAGATTATGGTTTGGAAAATACATAGGCTACTTTTTGTTCCTACGAAAAGAGCGGGAACGGGAAATGCACGGTTAAAACCGCGGGACGCTGTTAGTTTGTTATGTTAGTAGGATGTGTTTACATTCATAGATTTTTAGACGGGATTTGCCCATGACGTTGTCCATGAATAATTTAGGTGTGTTCAATTTATATGAAAACAATAATTTCCCACAATCCACGCTGGAAATATCTCTAAAGCTCATCGAATATAAAACTGTGTAAGACTCTACGGCTGTTTAAGATGATTTAGCAAAGGTCAAACCTGGAATTAAATATCGGAAATATTCTAATCTATACTTTTTTTTTAAATAAAGAGTGAAGAGACGAGCAGGACATGTTCCTGATGGTAAGCAACATACCTGCCACATAACAACACAGTGACACGTAGCTATTGGAACATGAAGACATTACTTAGCACTGCACTGCGCTCGTCACCCAGAGATCTAAGATGTTATATTTCCAAGCACTGTAATTTCTCTAGAAACATTGCCCTTCAAACCGGAACTCAGTTATGTTTGCACATTACTGCTTGGCGGTAGAATAACAGGCAAAGGTCTGGTACTTCCCCAGACAGACGGACTCTGCCAAGACTCCTACCACTACAAAACTACTTATCTATGCAGACCATGAAATTTGTTTCAGAGTGATAGGTGGCCCTTATACAAGCAAACAAAACCTTAAATAAAAAAAATCTAAACATCTTTCCGTAACAGTTCCATTAGGGGTGTAGGTAGATTACAGTTATAGATATAAGTACGTATAGGCTATAACAAATATAGTTTGAGGAATACTCACTGACATTATTACGGTTATTGGAATTTATGTACCTACTTAGCTTGTTTTCTATCTTACTAATATAATAAATGCGAAAGTTTGGATGAATGGAGGTTTGTAGCTCTATGACGGAACGTCTGAACAGATCGGGTTGAAATTTAAAACACAGATAGACTGATAGTCTGGAATAGCACTTAGGCTACGCTACATATATTTATCCGGGAAGATTTCGGGAAAGGAAACTACGCGGGTAACACCGTAGGCGATAGTTTCATTACATTCCTAACTCAACATCAACTGAAAATCCCTAATCTTTACTTATATTTTAAATTGCAGTAACAGTTCATGCGAGCCTCATGGGCACCTTTCCGCCGGGAACAGTAAGGCATGGGTTATTCGAAGATTAGTTTTAATCTTAGTGGGTATACTTAGTTGCAATTTTGTCTCTCGGTGTGTTGTTCGGAGATTAGTTTTGATCTTAGTACGAGTAGGTATACTTAGTTGCAATTTAATCACTCGGTGGGTTATTCGGGGATTAGTTTTAGTCTTAGTAGGTATACTTATTTGCAATTTTGTCTCTCGGTGGGTTATTCGGAGATTAGTTTTGATCTTAGTACGAGTAGGTATACTTAGTTGCAATTTAATCACTCGGTGGGTTATTCGGGGATTAGTTTTAGTCTTAGTAAGTATCCTAATTTGCAATTTTGTCACTCGGTGGGTTATTCGGATATTAGTTTTGATCTTAGTATGAGTAGGTATGCTTAGTTGCAATTTTGTCACTTGGTGGGTTATTCGGAGATTAGTTTTGATCTTAGTACGAGTAGGTATGCTTAGTTGTAAATTTGTCTCTCGGTGGGTTATTCGGAGATTAGTTTTGATCTTAGTGCGAGTAGGTATACTTAGTTGCAATTTAATCACTCGGTGGGTTATTCGGGGATTAGTTTTAGTCTTAGTAGGTATACTAATTTGCAATTTTGTCACTCGGTGGGTTATTCGGATATTAGTTTTGATCTTAGTACGAGTAGGTATGCTTAGTTGCAATTTTGTCACTCGGTGGGTTATTCGGATATTAGTTTTGATCTTAGTACGAGTAGGTATGCTTAGTTGCAATTTTGTCACTCGGTGGGTTATTCGGATATTAGTTTTTTTCTTAGTAGGTATACTTAGTTGCAGTTTTGTCACTCGGTGGGTTATTCGGATATTAGTTTTCATCTTAGTAGATATACTTAGTTGCAGTTTTGTCACTCGGTGGGTTATTCGGATATTAGTTTTCATCTTAGTAGGTGTACTTAGTTGCAGTTTTGTCACTCGGTGGGTTATACCGATATTAGTTTTCGTCTTAGTAGGTATACTTAGTTGCAGTTTTGTCACTCGGTGGGTTATTCGGATATTAGTTTTCATCTTAGTAGGTATACTTAGTTGCAGTTTTGTCACTCTATATTGTAACAATTTGATGTTTATTTTAAGAGGTTGGTCTACTAAAAAATTTGCTTTCAAATAATAGTTTTACCATCATTACAAAAATATTTTAGCGATGCTACTTTTTCTTTCAACCTGTGATTGCAACTAGGTATAATATAAACAGACTTCCGAACATAATTAGGGCTAAAATAAATGTTTGGATAGATAAATTACTAGTTATATCTGATATTCAAAGGTTAAAATTAGGCTCGATACGTCGGGACATACATGAAAAGGAATCCCACTAATTGCCGCGCACCATGAATAAGCTATCGAGTCTGGCGATAAATGGCACAAACGTGTACAAATGAATGGTATGCTGGCGTGACATTAATTAAGGACCTAACCCAGACGGGAAGGGCTCACAAGCTCCACACATCAATGAGGGTACGTAGTCACGCACGACCCCACGGCATCGAATTCCTATTTTTTGTAGTGATACGACTCTTTGCGGAGCCTATCTGGGGAAAGTAGACAGATAGAGCTTAACTTATAAAAACAAAAGAAAAACCTTAAAACAAAGTAATGATTGGCGACCCTATCGCTAAGAGCGATTTCTTCCAGGCAACCGTAAAGAATATAAAATAATGGAAGATGTTGTGTAAAATTCGGAGTATATATAAGTACCACACATTAGTCAGTTATTCTCCCGCTAAACAGTTATGTACAAACAACTTTGTAATCCAGTTTGAAGGGCAATGTTTCCAGAGAACATACAGGTCAGAGAGACAAATCATCTTAGATCTCTGGGTGACGGTGCAGCGCTAGACAATAATTTGGATGGACACGTGTTGCTTACCATCAGGCACGTGTCGTGCTCGTACAGTCGCTACATAGGTACCATATAAAACATTTCCTGTTTTCTACAAATTAAATTTTCGGTGTCCCAATGTTGAATGTGTGTCTATAGTTATGTGAAGGAATTTAGATCAAAATAATGTGTGTTGTCCACACGAATTATGTAAAATATAGCAACGACTCTCGGTTTTACCCACATAGCTCCCGTTCCCGTTATTTTCTGGGATAAAAAGAAGCCTATATGTTATATCAGTAGCCTATGCTGTGTTCCACATTTCAAGTCGACCCAACTTTCCGACATGATTGAGCAACAAACATCCACATTTTACTAGATTTTGTAATATTACTAGAATTTGTTACAATATTTTTGGAAAGCCAAATTCTGTCAAGCAATATTAGAACGTACTTGGTCTTCCTTTATTGAATTTCTCAGGGTGTAAGCTACTGAACAGTCCTTGTTTTTATTTTCTCAGTAAAGATCCTGTAAGTTCTGCGAAATGTAACGGAAGAAAGATGCCAATAAATAGATTAGAAGACAATTTGGTGTCAGAAGATTAAAACACAGAAGATATAAAAGCTTTCCCTTGTCTCGATAAGTACCTCAACGATTTGATACGAAATTATCTCTAGAGGATTCCAGAAACTCATGCCATGATTTATTCAATTTACTTTTAAATGTGTACTAAAGTACCGAGAAAAACATTATTTACTAAAAGAAGTACGAAAAAGTGTTTGTAAGATATTAGAGGTAGTATTACGAAGGAATGCTAGTCACACATTTTGGAATACACTCTGACGTATCTTTTTTTAAAATGTAGAGCAGGGGTTCTCAAACTTATTATGTCAACTGCCCACTTTGAGAATAAATTATTTTTTTCACCTAGGCACTTAAAACTACTATTACTTCTAATGAAATAAATTATTGAAATAATTTTTGTTTGTATTATTGTAATAAATTAATACTCGTATAATAATAGGTTAGAAGCTTTAGGCCTACATCTCGATATGACTACATAGCGGGTTTGACTAAATAGCTTTAAGACTAAATCTCGCCTTTACTCAACGCCTCCATTATTTTTCTGGGTGTCTTACCTTTAGGCCTACAGCGCCTACAAGTGGGTGTTATCGCCCACTTTGAGACAGCCTGACGTAGAGTGACGAGAGAGGACATGTGACTGATGGTAAGCAACATGACTACCAATAACAGCGCAATAAATAAGTGGCGCGCAGTCATTGGTACAAGAAGACATCAAATCATTACCTAGCACTGCACTACAGGTTTACTACGAAGTCCGATAAACGATATATCGGCCGAAGTTATGGACGTTATATACCACGAAACACAATCTGTCGATTGATGACATAAAAACTGTCAAATCAGTGTCAGTCGGGATGAACGAAACGCCCGATCACATCAACCGACCGATTGTGTTTCGTGGTATAAAATGTCCATAGCTTCGGCCGATATATCGTTTATCGGACTTCGTAGTAGACCTGCTGCTCTCTTCACTCACATAATATAGATATAAGATGTTTCATGTTGTAGGAGTCTTACCTCTACAGAAAGATAGAGGATCCTTGCCATAGAATCTGTCTGTCTAGTTATGCTATTGTACTAATGAAAGCCTCTTCGAACATGTTGGGGTGAGACGTAGAGAACTTTGGAATATTAGTTATTCGTAACTAACCCGGTGCCTGAGGCGATACGGTTTCGAACAATCGTTTTCCTACAAAGCCGTCAAAAACGTGAAATGAACTGTCCGAGACTTTACAAGAAGGTCAAATAATTTATAGGTTTATCTAATTGTTTTTATTTCTAATCCGTAAAATAATTTAAGTTCGGGTCGCAGATAAACTTTTCTCTTGTAACGGTATCTACCTCTGTAGACATCAAATATGCTGACGCTGTATTTATGAATGCCAATAAGTGTCGTGATTAATACATTTATATCAACGATTATCAAACTAAAATGTGTATTATTTCCACGATATAAGTTATTTAGATTATGCGAAATTACATTATTATTTCAAAGTAAAGCACGAGAGAGAATAGATAATAATAGTCTGATGGCTCAGGGCGAAACGTAGGTTCGATCTTTAGAAAGTTCTTCCACAGCTGGTTGCAAAACAAAACATGTTTGAGTCATAAGAAGCACTTTATTGTCCCTTGTACTTCTGGAACTTTGAACTTACAATAAGAAGAGAGTCAGGACCATAACCGATCATCCTGGTCAAGTGCATGCTGGTGGATAGCAAATGTCCTCAAGAAAATGTCTTTCTAGCATTATGCGGTTTTATCATGATGTTTTCCTCCACCGTTAAAGCCCATGGTGATGACAAATTTGTTTATGTGCACCGAAAATAATACTTCTTTAGAAGTACAAGAGAGATTCCACATGAGACTTCACAATTTTGAAATCGACGGTTAGGGTAGCAAGGCTTAATACAAAATGTTAAATTAATTTCATTCTGAAAGCCATTTTAGTTGACCATAAGTGGTACCTACGTATATCATTACGTATTTTACAGGTTATTAGGACGAAATTTATCGTTTGGGTTTTCACAAACCAATAAGAACTATAAAAATGAATCATAAATTTTATGAGCAATAAAACTTTCTTTTAAAATTGAATTTGTAATTCTAGATCCGTTTACTATTTTTGAATCAGCCCATTGACCTAATATTTACTTCTCAAACTCATCTTACTAGTTCAATAACAAAGTTATTTTAGGATCGGCGAAGCCAATTTTAAACCGTCCGTTTTCTTTTCATCTTCCGTTTTATACGTGTAGACAAGATCACGTCAAAATATTAGCACTTAATATTATGAACGTCAGTTTTGCACATCCTTATAGTGAAAGCTGGAGAAACTTTCAACGTATATGAAAATGTTATTTATGAGTCAAGATTATAACTATTTACTTGTAGTAACTTCAAGCTTTATTTTTTTGGGTTTGTTTCTATTTTTTGGAGTGATAAGACTCTATGCAGAGTCCACCTGGGGAGGTACCACACATTTTCCAGTTATTCCACTGCTAAACAGTAATGTGAAAACATTACTGTGTTCCGGTTTGATGGGTAATGTTTCCAGATAAATTACAGGGCATTCAGATAAATCATTTTACATCTTTGAGTGACAAGCGCTGTGCAGTGGTGCTAGGTAGGTAATCATTTTGGACTCTTCGTGGCCCAATGGCTGTGTGACCCTGTGCTGTTGTGAGCATTGTTGCTTACCATCAGGCACATGTCCTACCAGCTCCGTCGCTCCATTCTAAATGAAAAAAAGTCATTCCGAGTTCGTAAAATATAATACCTGCATTATAAATGTAATAATTGTGTGTTTGGATACTAAAGATATCTACTGTTTCGCCGAACGCCAAACATCAGATACATTTTTAACAGAAATTAGTTTTCAATTTCCGCTAGGATGAATTGGGCCGGTCGTTGGCTTGTTGTTACGCGAACGCCAAGATACGTCGACCTGTCTAAGCAATGTTCCAATTTTGGGACATTCCCGGAAAACGTTACGTCATACGGAATGTTTCAATACTGTACGCGTAATATCCGAGATTTTTACGGGCTAAATATCAAAGTCTACGATGAAGAGTTCCGGCTTTTCTTGATCATAAAATACAGTTTATAGAGTTTTTTTGTGGAGCTGGAAATAAAAGAGCTTAACATTTTTTTTTCGTTACATCACAATGATGAAATGGGCGTTTAGAGGCAGTGAAAATGTGTTATTAGAATTACAATTACGAACAAGTTTCTGAATGAAAACGACTGTGACTTCACAAATTACATAATGATTCCCATTCAGCGATCGCTTTTAGCGATAAACCGCCAACTTGTCGCATTAGTTTTAAAGTTTGTCTAGTTTATTTTTAGTAAGTATCTTTTTCTTTTCTTTTTGTTCTAGTGGTTCTGTTTTATTTTTCATTTGACTTTTGTAGTAATTTACATTAATTATATTTTTTTTTATTATTTGAAAAACAAATAGCCTCTGTATTATTTCAGAGTAAATAAGATGGCCTCTGTATATTACCAATTCCAGCCTAATCCGTTCTACTTTTACAACATTACTGAGCAACATACAGCCAAACTTTTATGTTTGAAAAATATTACAGGAGTAATTCAGATACTTCAAAGTGCCGATAACTGTATAACTAACACACCCATCGACTTTATAGAGCAAATACTACAATTACCTATGAGTTACTTAAAGTAAATCTACATAAAAATACATTTGTATGCATTTAACTACGGATAATAACCTGATTACTATTTTTAATTTATGATTTCACGCAATTTGTACCATAGATACAGACATAGTTCTACTGTAGTAATTATCGTGGAATTAATAATATCAAAGAGAAACCAATGTTCCTGGAAGAAAGTTAACATCACATAACTACCAACTATCATCTAAAATCTGTCATGTTCATATACTGGGTACCGATGGCGCGCTGCCAAGACGGTTGACTTCCCTATTTCGTAGGGCTGTACTGAAGGGACGACGAATAAATAAAAGAGAATCTACATCAAATCCGTCGGAGTACGACAACCTTAACTGAAGTCAACCATTGGGTAGTTTAGATACACATCAATAGTTGGTTAAAATTCGTAACAAGGTATTTTAAGAATAGAATTTAATATCTATCAATGAAAGTTTACAATTGGCGTCACCTTTGGCGAAATTGAAAATTATCTTTGGAGTAACATAACGTGGTTGAGATTAAATATGAGAACGACACAACCAAACGACATCAACCGATGAAGCGCGCTCATCTAAAATAACCAGAACATCTGGGCTGTGAAATGCGTTCCCTAAGTGGATTTTTTCCAGGTGGTTAAGACCTTAGTGTCTTCAAATCCAGAGTGAATCTTCTTCTTGTGAGAGGTTTCTTCTGGATAAACACCCTTCATCGTAGACCAGATCGATGACGCTTAACGCCAGTCAAGAAGGTGGTCAACTAAAAAGTTCCCATATAAAAAAAAATATCAATATTTATAGTATTGCTATTGTAAAAAACGTGAACGTGTAAATTGCGTTTTTATAGAAGTGAATAATTAACGGCGTAATGTAATTACTATCACTGTTCGTAAATTTACAATTTCACATAATTTCATTATTATTTTGGGGAAAACTTTATTTAGGGTAATTATTATCGTCGTTTTGTTCGTGCCTTGAAATGAGTAAATATTTTAGAGAAAACATTAAAGCTAGACGATGTAGTTTTACGGTTCCATCTTAAACTATGTAGTGACGACTAGATCAAAACATCGAGCGTTTGTCGCAAGATTTATTGAAGTAGCTAATTAATACAAAGGAGGAAACAGTTAATGGCGTCTGGCAACACTGCAATTCCGTTTACATCTGGCGGAGCCAGTCATTGACCGATCGTTGTCTCTTGTTTACAACGCAACCTAGCAAAATTTTACAGGAATTTGTTATTGCCACGTCACCATTGAAGTCTTATGGGGAAACTGTTGAACTACTTTATTCCAATACAGTAATTTCTGTTTAGTATTTTGTAAAGGGTGTTTCGTATTGTAGAATACGACTGTGGTGCCGTTTATCTACGGCCTTAGTAATGCGTCGGAGTCTAAGGACCATTTGATAAATGTTCCTACCAGCACGATTCCTTCAGTTTCTACAATTTAAAAACGTTGTGAAGTTGTGATTCAGGTACGTTACTATAATAGAATAATTTTATTACCCAGTTAGCTAACCTTTAGCTCGTTTTAATGAGTTCTGTGTTCTGTATTGCGGCAAAAGATTAATCATAGCTAGTTCTAGATAGTATTTAACTCTCAAAACTTTTTGTTTTACTCTCAAAATGTTTCTTTTAGGTTCTGATTAGAGATTGAAGTCTGTACGTAATACTATTTTGGTTTAGAAGTTCGTGTTAGTAGTAGTATTTATAGAAAAATATCTAGAGTAAAGTCATTCAAAATACGAGTATGTGTCAAGTTATTAATGATTATAGGGCCGCAGCAGTAAGATCTATATTCAATTTCATAGTCCTCGGTAATTTATACAGAGACTCAAATTTAGAAAAAACGAAATACTTCTTGCGAAATATTTATTATTTTTTATATTTTTATTATTTTGTTAGAGATTAGGTTCTTATAGAGAGTTATCACGGAGATTTATGTAGTGTTTTACCTCACAACTTACATATATTTTTGCATTTTAATCCAGCATTTTAAAGTTTTACATTAATATTGGTGTAAATAGTCGGTGAGCTAAATTACTCTCGTCAGTGGATATCACTATTGCAATCATACATCTATGATGAGAGGTCGTATTCCGTGGCAGCCCTACGGTGTCGTAGGTACATCGTAATTGGTGGTGAGCGTTTCACACGCGGCGCCTCACACGTGTTTACTTTCAAAGCGACCAGTTTTGTTTGTTTTAGCAGTTTCAGTTCATCTGCACAGCATGTGATACTTACAATCGGCGCTTATCGCGTTGATCCTTTTATTAGGTTTTTTAAGATGCGATGACATACATCTTTATATAGATTTGTATGAGATACGATGGATAGTTCTATGGCATTGAGTATATCACTCACCAACACTCCTTTAAGCCGCGAAAACCACTGTTCGCCTATTATTCATAAAAAGTAACCTAGTACCTAAGTATGTATCGCATCTAAACTTTCACGTTCACAATATTAGCAGGATTATTTGAACTCATTTAAAAGCGAAATCTTGAAATCTTCAGTGCAGCGAGTGCTAGGCAATGATTTGGTTCGACTCGTTCTTCATGCACTAATAGTTGCATGGTACAGTGGTGGAAAAGGAAAGACGCGTTGCTTAACATAATGAGCATGATTAGCTCAACTCATCTATTAAAAAAATCCTTTTAAGAAAATTTAATGTACTTCTGAATGGTCAAAACGCGCGATTTACAAATATCGCATTTTTTTTTAATTTACAGTGTTTTTTTTATATACAGTGCAATTTTTAGTCTATCACTATCAACAGCTTAACTGTCAGACTGATTTAGATTCATTGTGTAGTACCTAAAAAAAACAAACTCCAGCTTTTAATCAAAGTTGATGTACACAACACTGACAACGACTGCACTTTGTTCGCGCACCGGAAACATTCGTTTATGTGCAGCGGGTGTATCTCAAAACTCATAATTAAAACGACGCGGAAAAGGAAATTTATATTCTCGGGAAAACACGTATAGTGTTCATTAAGTTCGTTAGTTAGACATTTATTGGTTAGAGATGATTTGTGCACAACCGTGGCGTGTTGTGTTCGAGACACGTAACGTGGTGTCTGTAAGTTAGTGTTTTGAAAGGTTTGTTAATATCTAAAATCGTATTTTTTAAAGTGAAAACTTCTTTTGGCGCACCACAGACAAATTTTTTGTGGGCTGTGAATTCACCTCAGGTGTCATGTTCGTAAATGAAAAAAATCTTCGGGTAAACTCGAGATGACGGCCAAACATGGTCATAAACACGCCTTCTGGTCTCACCCGCGTAGTTTCCAAAGTGAGCTATAAAATTTTGAGCTATAAGTTTTCACTTCTATCGGCAGTCCCTATAACAGCAATTTTTTTTAAATTCACTTGTGGCATTTGGCCTCGTTTCTACTACCTAGCAAAGTTTGGCTAACACAGATGGCGCAGGGCTATACTAATCTAAACTTAGTAACTGTACGTAGAGCAAGCATAATAAAACATACATGAAGCATATGTATGTTTATTTGAAGCACACTGGACTAAACTTGTAAATGTGTTTTTAAGAAGTTTAAAGTGATAGTGTTTGGGGTTTATAAGAAGCTTTTTTCTACGTTAAAGTAATTTTGATTGCGAATGTTTTATCGCTAAATGAGTACAAAAGTTAAAAGTTAAACAAAATTTGTGTACTATCTATCATAACTGTCGCAGACAAGCGTAAATGATATCATCAGTATTTTTAAATAAAAAGTACCAACTTAATTTCCGTCTTTACCTTGGATTCTCCTTTTTTGGTGGATTTTTTTGCATTACGTGATTGGGTAATAAACATCCAAAGTTTCCCATCCTATTTCTTAGTTACTTATTATGGCCTAGTGGCTTAGTTGGTAGTAGCTCTGCCTGCGAAGCCGAGGGTCGTGGGTTCGATCCCCACCCAGTGCAAATATTTGTGTGATGAATTCAAATGTTTGCACTGTGTCTGGGTGTTTCTATGTATAATAAGTATGTATTTAAAACTATATAAGTATTATATCAGCTATCTGGCTGCCATCACACAAGCTTTGCTTAGTTTGGGGTCAGATGGTGTTGTGTGTGAATTGTCCACCAATATTTATTATTATTATTCAGTCATTTATTCATTCTTCTTAATTTCTAAGTTTTTTACAATAAGTATAAAAATATAAACATTATAAAAACTTAAAACTAGGGTGCCGCCAGCAGCGGGCAGGACCCAAGCTACCGGTGGTTAGGGCTGCAGAGAGAGAACCTCCTGACGATGCGTGCTGTGTCAAGGATGACTGCCTTCTGGATCTGGCCCTTAACCCAACCGTCTAGCGAAAGTCTCATGAGATGTTGGTCGAGACTTTTCGCTATAAGGCCGTTTGCCGACACGACTATTGGGACTATGATCGTCGAATCAACTTCCCACATGGCGGTAACCTCATGAGCTAAGTCAAGGTACTTGCTAAGCTTGTCCTTCTCGGCTTTCACGAGGTTCTCGTCATGTGGTACGGTGATATCGACGATCACAGCCAACGCTCGGACCGGTCTACCATCACGATATCAGGCTTATTGGCGATAATAGTCCTGTCCGTGATGATAGAGCGGTCCCAGTAAGCAACGCACGACCATTCTCGAGAACTGGCAGAGGTGCGTACTTATAGTACGGCACCTCGGACTCGACAAGGCCGTGTCGAAGAGCAAGTTGCTGGTGGATGATCCTGGCTACTAGGTTATGTCTGTGCAAGTACTCGCCGTTAGCAAGATGCGAACAACCGGAAATAACATGACGAAGTGATTCGCCTGGACGGCGGCATGCCCGACAAATGTCGACCGTACCGTCCTTCATTATGTATTTCCGGTAATTGTTCGTCTTGATAACCTCGTCTGCAATTGCACAGACAAAACCCTCGGTTTCTCGAAGAGGTCCCCGAAGCGTAGCCAGTTCACCGACGCGAGCAGATTCACATCGGGTCCCGTTAGGGTCCGATAGAATCGCCCGTGCAGCTCCTTGCTCTTCCACACTTCCTTGCGGTCATCAGTGCTGAGCACCGATGGTTTGCGCCAGTTCTCGTTTGCCAGTGAAAGAGGCGTGAAGCTTCTGTCAACTGTCACAACATCGCGATGCATCCGGACTCGCTGTTGCGGAAATAATCCCTGAGACTGCATACTTCGCGGTTGTGTGGGTTCTTGGCATTTAAAAGCCTCGACCCCCACTTCCGCGGAATATACAGTCTCATAACAGACGAGCGCGGGTGTAGCATTCGGTGTGTTGTGAGCAGTTGACGGACCTTCCTGTCCAGGGCGTCGAGCTCAGTCTGAGTCCATCTCAGTATGCCAAAGGAGTATATCAGCAGAGGCATTACCCAACCGTTGAAGGCTCGCGCTTTGTTACCGCCTGACAGAAGACTTTTAAGTACTTTTGTCAGCCGGCAAAAGAAGCGTTCCTTCACCGATTTCTTAATGTCATCTGCTGATATACCCAATGACTGTGACATACCGAGATATTTGTAGGTCTCGTCTTCGGAGAGAGATCTGAGTGTTATAGTCTCGGAAAGTTGTAAATTCTCTGAATTTACTACTTTCCCTCGCTGTACATGCATGACCGCACACTTGTCTACACCGAACTCCATCTTGATGGCGTTACTAAAACCTCCGTGGTTTTAATAGCTCCAACAAGTCTTGGCGTTTCGGTGCAAAAGTTTGAGGTCGTCCATGTACAACAAATGAGATATAACCTCACCTCCTCTACGAAGACGATAACCTAACTCTGAATCCTTCAGCAGAGTGCTGAGAGGATTCAGACTTAAACAGAACCATAGGGGACTTAGACTGTCACCCTGAAAAATGCCTCTTTCAATCCTAATCAAGTCCTCCGAAACAAAAGAGCTGTCTACACTACCTGGTTGACGAAGGACTGTGACCCACTGTCCCATGCATTTGCTTAGAAAAGATTTCAGAGTTGGATTTATTTTGTACAACTCTAAAACCCTTTCTAGCCATGAATGGGGCACCGCATCATAGGCCTTCTTATAGTCAATCCAAGCAGCGGAGAGGGCTCCTTTGTTTCGTTTGACTTGCTGGCAAATGGTCGTGTCAATGAGGAGCAGCTCCTTAGTACCACGGGACCCAATCTTACATCCATTCTGAGAGGAGGCCAAAACGTTATTTGCGACTATGTGCGTGTTAATTTTTGCTCTCAGAATGGATGTAAGCAGCTTATAGGTGGTAGGTAAGCACGTAATGGGTCTGTAGTTCTTCGGTTCCGTGGTACTACCAGACTTATGGAGCAGGAAGGTGACTCCGGTGGTCAAGAAACTGGGAAGAGAACCCGTCTCGAGGGCTTCTTGGAATTGTGTTGCCAAACGTTCATGTGAGCATCGAAACCACTTTATCCAGAAGTTGTGCAATCCGTCCGGCCCAGGACTTTTCCAGTTCTGAGTCGTTCGGATAGCACAACTAACGTCTACGGAGTCTATCGTAATAGACTCCATGGGTTCGATAGGCTCACATGCACGTTCGATAACACGCATCCAACTCCCTCCGCGTGTTCGACAGGCACCGACCAGATGCTGCGCCAGAAGTTTTCATAGCGCTAGGGATCCGGTAGCTGCCCGTCGTTCACACGTTGACTAGTTCCTTCCCAGTTTCGGTACACCTTCCTTTGATCACTCTGGAAGTCGCGATTTTGCCGATATCGATTCACACGCTCTCTGTAGCGGCGAATGCGGTTTGCCCACGCATAAACTTTCTGCTTCAGGTAGTCAATACGTTCCGTAACATTGGCAAGATAGTGCTGGGGACTGATACCAGTCCCAGCGAACGCCTGTGCTACGAAACGCATGACTCGGGGACGACTGTTCCCCTGACTGAAGCAGATTAGCTTTGCTATAAGAGTCCTGAATTTGCTGATACGCCGTTCTATTCGTACTTGCCATGCGGGTACATTCCCAGCGGTTCGCGTTGTACGGTCAGTGTCTGGGAACTTGACACGTGCAACGCGACACGCCGCGATAACACCACAGTACAGAATAGAATGGGTATCAGTCAAATCTTTGCTGGTTCCCAGGTAGGGCACTAGCAAAGTATTCAGGGCTCCCATCAAAGCCAAATTTCGTTTATGGGTGGGCAAACGCGGTAAGCGCGGCCTAGAGTTGGGTGTGGATCTATATCGTAAGATCGCGTCTTCCAGAGCGCTCCTCAGTTGCTCTATTACCTGGTCAGATAAGCCCGTACTCGCCGAATCTCCCTCCTCGATATCGAGATCGACCGGCGCCGCAAGTGTCGCCACTGATATTGGCACTGAAGCCAGGGTCGACGGTGCGGCGGGTGGATCTCGGGTCGAAGCAGGAGCTGGGCGAGTACGTTGTTCTTCCAGGCGTAGCCGATCAAGTGCCGAGTCATCCAGCAACTTGCATCGCCGGATGGCGCGGACTTGGTCTGACAATCGTTGGGCGGAAACGGCGACGGTCGGTTCGAAGGCCTGAAACAGAAGCAGCATCCTGGCACAGTACGCGGTCAGGTGGGTTCCTCCTCTGTAGCCCTGTAATAGGCGCGCATGCAGTTCTCGTTCATTTGGCGAGTCCATCGCATGCGACGCACTACACCACCGGTAGCGAGGGCCGGGCGCGAGGCAGGTTGCCTCACAGGCCCCAAGCGAGCCGGCAGCGGCGGACGACCACGACGTCCTGATGTTGTGGGCGACGGGGTCCGTGTCGTGTTCTCGTCACTCGAAGCACTAGTGTTGCGGGGAGTCAAAAAGGCTTCATCCGCCGACGACGACGAACTCGGTGGTGACGGGACACGTATTGGTGGTGGGCGTGCGTTGTTGGTATCCGCTTCGTTTCTTCTCCTCGACCGCGTAATCATAATTTCATTTTGGATGTGGTTTCGTTCCGTTTATTGATTTGTTTACATATTTTTGTTGAATTATTGCGAGTCTTGACGTTGTCAAAATGCATCTTGAAAGTGATTCTCTTTGAAATTAGGTTTAAATGTTTTACCTCGTTATTTTAGAGTTTTGCCTCGAATTTTCCTTTACTTTGTTTGTTGAATTATCACTAAAAGCTGTATAAAACGGGTGAAAATAAATAAAATTATAATGCGATAGAAAAAAAACGTCAATTGGCGACAGCGGTTTTTTTTTTTTTTTTTTTTTATTATTTATTATTATTATACAGTCATTTATTTTTCTTCTTAATTTTAAAGTTTTTACAATAGTTATAAAACATATAAAGATTATAAAAACTTAAAAACTAGGGTGCCACCAGCAGCGGGGCAGGGCCCAAGCTACCGATGGTTAGGGCTGCAGACTGAGGAACCTCCTGACGATGCGCGCTGTGTCGAGGATGACCGCCTTCTGCATCTGACCCTTAATCCAACCGTCTAGCGAAAGTCTCTTGAGATGTTGGTCGAGACTTTTCGCTACAAGGCCGTTTGCCGACACAACTATTGGGACTATGATCGTCGAATCAACATCCCACATGGCGGTAACCTCATGAGCCAAGTCAAGGTACTTGCTAAGCTTGTCCTTCTCAGCTTTCACGAGGTTCTCGTCATGTGGTACGGTGATATCGACGATCACAGCCCGGCGTTGAGACCGGTCTACCAGCACGATGTCAGGTTTATTGGCGACAATAGTCCTGTCCGTGATGATAGAGCGGTCCCAATAGAGCAACGCACGACCATTCTCGAGAACTGGCAGAGGTGCGTACTTATAGTACGGCACCTCGGACTCGACAAGGCCGTATCGAAGAGCAAGTTGCTGGTGGATGATCCTGGCTACTAGGTTATGTCTGTGCAAGTACTCGCCGTTAGCAAGATGCGAACAACCGGAAATAACATGACGAAGAGATTCGCCTGGACGGCGGCATGCTCGACAAATGTCGACCGTACCGTCCTTCATTATGTATTTCCGGTAATTGTTCGTCTTGATAACTTCGTCAGCAATTGCACAGGCAAAACCCTCGGTTTCTCCGAAGAGGTCCCCGAAGCGCAGCCAGTTCACCGACGCGAGCAGATTCACGTCGGGGCCCGTCAGGGCCCGATAGAACCGCCCGTGCAGCTCCTTGCTCTTCCATACTTCCTTGCGATCATCAGTGCTGAGCACCGATGGTTTGCGCCAGTTCTCGTTTGCCATTGAAAGAGGCGTGAAGCTCCTGTCAACTGCCACAACATCACGATGCATCCCGGACTCGCTGTTGCGGAAATAATCCCTAAGACTGCATACCTCGCGGTTGTGAAGGTTCTTGGCATTTAAAAGCCTCGACCTCCGCACTTCCGCGGGATATACAGCCTCATAACAGATGAGCGCGGGTGTAGCATTCTGTGTGTTGTGAGCAGTTGACGGACTTTCTCTGTCCAGGGCGTCAAGCTCAGCCTGAGTCCATCTCAGTATGCCAAAGGAGTATATCAGCAGAGGTATTACCCAACCGTTGAAGGCTCGCGCCTTGTTACCGCCTGACAGAAGACTTTTAAGTACTTTTGTCAGCCGGAAAAAGAAGCGCTCCTTCACCGATTTCTTAATGTCATCTGCTGATATACCCAATGACTGTGACATACCGAGATATTTGTAGGTCTCGCCTTCGGAGAGGGATCTGAGAGTTATGGTCTCGGAAAGTTGTAAATTCTCTGAATTTACTACTTTCCCTCGCTGTACATGCATGACCGCACACTTATCTACACCGAACTCCATCTTGATGGCGTTACTAAAACCTCCGTGGTTTTAATAGCTCCAACAAGTCTTGGCGTTTCGGTGCAAAAGTTTGAGGTCGTCCATGTACAGCAAATGAGATATAACCTCACCTCCTCTACGAAGACGATAACCTAACTCTGAATCCTTCAGCAGAGTGCTGAGAGGATTCAGACTTAGGCAGAACCATAGGGGACTTAGACTGTCACCCTGAAAAATGCCTCTTTCAATCCTAATCAAGTCCTCCGAAACAAAGAGCTGTCTACGCTACCTGGTTGACGAAGGACTGTGACCCACTGTCCCATGCATTTGCTTAGAAAAGATTTCAGAGTTGGATTTATTTTGTACAACTCTAAAACCCTTTCTAGCCATGAATGGGGCACCGCATCATAGGCCTTCTTATAGTCAATCCAAGCAGCGGAGAGGGCTCCCTTGTTTCGTTTGACTTGTTGGCAAATGGTCGTGTCAATGAGGAGCAGCTCCTTAGTACCACGGGACCCAATCTTACATCCATTCTGAGAGGAGGCCAAAACGTTATTCGCGACAATATGCGCATTAATTTTGCTCTCAGAATGGATGTAAGCAGCTGTAGATGGTAGGTAAGCACGTAATGGGTCTGTAGTTCTTCGGTTCCGTGGTACTACCAGACTTATGGAGCAGGAAGGTGACTCCAGTGGTCAAGAAACTGGGAAGAGCGCCCGTCTCCAGGGCTTCTTGGAATTGTGTTGCCAAACGTTCATGTGAGCACCGAAACCACTTTATCCAGAAGTTGTGCAATCCGTCCGGTCCAGGACTTTTCCAGTTCTGAGCCGTCCGGATAGCACAACTAACGTCTATGGAGTCGATCGTAATAGACTCCATGGGTTCGATAAGCTCACATGCACGTTCGATAACACGCATCCAGCTCCTCCGTGTGCTCGACAGGCACCGACCAGATGCTGCGCCAGAAATTTTTCATAGCGCTGGCATCTGGTAGCTGCGTATCGTTCACACGTGGACTAGTTCCTTCCCAGTTTCTGTACACCTTCCTTTGATCACTCTGGAAGTCGCGATTTTGTCGATATCGATCCACACGCTCTCTGTGGCGGCGAATACGGTTTGCCCACGCATAAACTTTCTGCTTCAGGTAGTCAATACGTTCCGCAACATTGGCAAGATAGTGCTGAGGACTGATACCAGTCCCAGCGAACGCCTGTGTTACGAAACGCATGACTCGGGGACGACTGTTCCCCTGTCTGAAGCAGATTAGCTTTGCAATAAGAGTCCTGAATTTGCTGATACGCCGTTCTATTCGCACTTGCCATGCGGGTGCATCTCCGGCGGTTCGCGTTGTACGGTCAGTGTCTGGGAACTTGACACGTGCAACGCGACACGCCGCGATAGCACCACAGTACAGAATAGAATGGGTATCAGTCAAATCCTGCTAGTTCCCAGGTAGGGCACTAGCAAAGTATTCAGGGCTCCATCAAAGCCAAATTACGTCTATGTGTGGGCAATCGTGGTAATCGCGGCCTAGAGTTAGGTGTGGATCTATACCGCAAAATCGCGTCTTCCAGAGTGCTCCTCAGTTGCTCTATTACCTGGTCGGATACATTACGACTCGCTGAGTCTTCCTCCTCGATGTCGGGGTCGACCGGCGCCGCAAGTGTCGTCACTGACGTCGGCAATGAGGCCAGTGTCAGTGTCAACGACGCGGCAGGCTGATCCCGAGTCGAAGCAGAAGCCGGGCGAGTACGCTGCTCCTCCAGGCGTATCCGATCAAGTGCCGAGTCATCCAACAGCTTGCAGCGTCGGATAGCCCGGGTTTGGTCGGAGAGTCGTTGTGCGGATACGGCGACAGTTGGTTCAAGGGCCTGAAACAGAAGTAGCATCCTGGCACAGTACGCGGTCAGGTTGGTTCCTCCCCTCTGTAGCCCTGTAATAGGCGCGCATGCAGTTCTCGTTCATTTGGCGAGTCCATCGCATGCGACGCACTACACCACCGGTAGCGAGGGCCGGGCGCGAGGCAGGTTGCCTCACAAGCCCCAAGCGTGCCGGCAGCGGCGGACGGCCACGACGTCTGGTTGTTGTTGGCGCCGGGGTCCGCGCCGCGTCCTCGCCACTCGTCGAATAAGAAGAAGTTGTGTCGCGGGGAGTCAAAAAAACTTCGTCCTCCGACGACGAACTCGGTGGTGACGGGACACGGGCTGGTGATGGTCGTGCGTTGTTCGTATCCGCGTGTTGTTTCCTTTTTGATCGCGTGATCATTATTTTAAAAATTTCATTCCGTTTCTTGTATTTACACAGGGTTGAAGGCTTGTCACAAAATTGTCAAAATGCATTGTTGCTGGTTTTCTTTCAAATTAGGAGGATTATTGATGAAATAGGATTTTCGTTAATATTTTATTGTTTTCCGTGTATTTTCCTTCTTGTTGTGTGATAAATATTGGCTAAAAACTCCAGAAAACGGGTTAAAACTATTAAAATTATAAATCGTTACAAAAAGGACGTCATTGCGTGACAGCGGGTTTTTTTTTTTTTTTTTTTTTTTTTTTTTATTATTATTATTATTAAATGCGAAAGTTTGGTTGTTTGATATTTGTCGTATTTTCTAAAACCTAATTCCGCAAATGTATTTTCCTAATTTATTTGTTCGGAAATACACTAAAGTATACATAATCACGGTTTAAATTACTTTCGGTGATGAACCGTCACACCGCGTGTGAAGTCGTTAGATACAGATCATTCAACAATAAATTCCTATTTGAAATGTGGTAGGTATGCAAAAAAGGTATGTGATGTAAGGGAGGTGAAGGTAATTCTGTAAGTATTATAAACCAACTATTCCGTTGTGATTGCGTGCTAACGACGCCCAGTTCACAACAGTAAGGTCGTATGTTTAAATCTCGTCTGTACCTACTTTTAATGTATTTATTCTGGTCAATGTTGATGGGCTGATTAATTATTACAACTGACTTCAACGGTGAAGAAATCAACAAATTCCAAAAGTCCCGCGATCCTGGGATCGTTTAAAAAAATCACTTTTGATGCTATTTCAATAAAATTGTCTGGACCTCATAAAACAATTTAAGTTTAGTTTGGGTTAAGGCAGTCTTGAATGGTAAATATCCATAAATGCGGGAGAAAATCAAGAAGAATGTGAAACGAAGTGACAATAGGCCAGTGATGATATTACATAGCTGCAGTCAGTGGTAAAGAGTTGCCAATTACTTCCACCTAATTTGTCCAAGACAACAAAAGAACATTCGATTTGATGTCGTTGCAGAGTTCTTGTAAAGTATTATCTAGTGAACGCTTATATCAGTGACATTTCTAAAATATAATTATCTATAGTATCTTTCGGTTAGAAAAAAACTTTTCTGTCTTTTTGTTTTGAATACAAGCTTAACAACATTAAGAAGTCCCGTGGGGAATACGTATCTTAATGCTCTATTTTTGACGTGACAACGTCTTATAAATTGGTTTGCCGGGTGACACTTCAAGAAACTGCGTTACGCTCCGCTCACGTTATGCGCTCACAACGAGAGCGAGTGAGAGGCACGCGTCCCTTCCACTCGGGCATGGTTAGCCCGCCTAAGAGCGAGAGAGACAGACATAAAAAGTGAAAGGCACGCGTCCCTTCCGTAAAATTATTTTACCACTCAAAGTCGTTGTCACGTAAAACTTTCGCCCGTATACCGACTTTACAGGCAACCAATTTTTTACATCGTTATTTTATTTTGAGAAAACTCTTTCTTATCAGCTCGTTTATACAATCCTATTTACGAATTCAAACTTTTTGTATTATTCCAGTAACTTCTTACAATTTTGTTTACGTAGAAAAAATTCTGAAAACTAACAGTACTTGAAAGACAGAACAACAGGGAAAAGTTTTAACAAAGTTATTTGTATTCTGCTCTTGACCTAGTTTCTATTCGACCTGTGTTTTTGATATCGGGTTGTTAGCACGCTCGGATACTTTGGGGAATTTATGGAATTGAGCTGTATGTTATCTAAGATCAATTGAAACGGTTGAGTTTGTTTGAGAGAAAATGCCGATAAGCCAGATTTCTTTACGAACTCTGTTATAAATACTACCTCAGAAAAAGTTTAGGATTTATATGTGAGTATTGAAATATTTATTACGTTACTGCTACTCATAGACCCAATAAAAAAAAAATTATAAAATATATAAAATTACATTTTGACAATACTGCTTAAAACTGCTTAAAACGCATTGACGTAAATACTATTCAACCCTACAATACGAACATTTTATAATACAAAATTTTGATAAGTAAATTGTCAAATCTTGTACTAAAGATATACAGAGCGTGACACACTTATGTAATTATGTATTTACAAAAATAAAAATAAAGTCATTCATAATTTTATTAATTTATAAGTATAGATATAAACTGATTCATAGCGGTTGGCCTTAAATGGTCTCTACTGCCTATTTACAAATACAACATTTCAATTTATTGTAATGTAATCACTACCATTAGTAACATCCAAAGTGATTCATTTCTTTCCATTTTCGGTTGCTATCTTGAAGTGATAAAAGTCGTAAAATATCGGCATGGCAATGTTTTCATTTTGCAAGTATTCCTTCAATAAAGCGTTATTCGGTGAATGATCGAGTGTGGCTTTTAGATAATGACGCAGAAAGCTTTTCTTGAATATTTTCTAAATCCCATATTTTTTCAATATGCCTAATGGACCGTGAAAGATAATATGGTTTAGCTAATACGACAATGCATATTCTTTAGCACTTTTATTACGGATCGTGTAATATGGACGTGAAACGCGGTCAGTTTAAAATTTATCATGATCAGTGTAGATTTAAATACGAGTATATATAAGTACAAAGTTTAGTTGAGACTTAAATTTATAACATGCTCCAGTATTTTTTTCGGAGAGTAAAGTTGTAGACTCGACGCGTTTGACATTCTAACTAAAGTAGCGTCGAATAGTAGAGTTACACTTTGAAATAAAGTGTTAGAGTTTTTCATGTTCACATCAGGCGTCTCCCCCAAGTCTTTGGAAGTTTTTCGTAAGTACTTATAAGTTGATAGCTTCGTCATATACCGTTTACTACTTAGAGCAAATTTACCTCTGAAAGTACTTGAGACTGGAATTATTTGTTGTTTTTGAGTCCGTCCAATTGATGCATCTGAAAATAAGGAAAAAAAATATCAGTCGTTACCTTAATATTAAAGTGTTTCTACTTTCTTAGTCCGCGCGATCTATTATTATTTTATTTATTGTGTTTGTTTAGTTTCATTAGGTTTTTAATGTGTCCATTTTACTAATCTAGAAGTTTTCTTAGTTTGAGTGTACACACACAAAAATAAAACTAATTTCAAATTCCGCGACACACTGAAGTTTTTTATAATTACCTATGCTGTTAGTAATTTTTAATACATTCATTAATAGTAAAAAGTGTTGTTGTGTACATAAAATATTGAAAGAATATAATAAAATACTAAAAAAAACAGAGATAATCACGATGCCTTACATGATATTGCAAATAAAACCATTTTCTACACCATATGCATCATGTTTCAAGGTTATCTTCGGTCCGAATCACATAGGTCGGGTTGATTTAGAATAGAAGTTGGTTTATTTATTTGCAGCTGTTACATATTTTATTCGTAGTGGATGGAAACAGCAGCCGCGATCATTTTGCCCAACCCCCAGTTTGATTTATCGGCCTATTTCACGAGATCGGCTATTGCGTTACATTGTTGATAATTTTGTTACGAATATTTTTCGTTTTATTTTTCATAATGTTTATAATGTACAGGACTTAATCACGATTTAATTAATTTTTCATGTTGTTCATGAGGAAGTTGTAAATAAATATAAGGGTATTTTATGCTCAAATTTTACGAGTAATACAAAGTGGTGTTTTAGTCTTTATCATACGTGTGTTTAGTTGCTTACGATCAGATGTATAAAAATTTCATTATAGTCGTATTTATAACACGCCCACGAAAGAAGTTTACTCAAACACACCTGTAAGTCACGTCGTTGCTTAGATAACTTAAGTTTGACTTATGTAACTTTCGACGTTAACCTTAACTTTTTTTGAGTACTTTTATAAAAGTCACTATACAACCATTAGTACCTGGGTGACCGAGCTTTGCTCAGTTACATATATACATACAGATTTTCTCAAAAAAAAAACTTGAAAAAAGAAAGGCGGCCGGCTGGATTCGAACCCGGATCTACCATAATTTATTATTATGACCGCCCAACTTCCCGACTGAGCTAATATACTGTCGCGCGACATCGCAAAATTTACCGTCTCATTCTAATGATTTTGTAACAGTTTTTCATTATCTAAACACCCGCAAAAAACGGCGTTTTTAAAAATAAAATTTGGCTAGATCGATTTATACGGTAAACCCTCTGTATACGTAATTTCATGAAAATCGTTCGAGCCGTTTCCGAGATTCAGATTCTATATACATAATATATACCTATTTATATATACATACCTACAAGAATTGCTCGTTTAAAAGTATAAGATGAGATGTTTACATAATAAAAACGTAAAGTGCCACTATACGTTATACCTCTTTATATTACTACAATAGACTACTCGTAAGTCGGCGCATTGCTATCTTTTTGTTATTGATCTTACCAAACACTATACGAAGTGATTTGATGGTTATAGTATTCCGAAAGCTGGCAGCAAATTTTCGATAGGTATTTGAGGTAAGCTGAAAACTTGTCACATAGTTTGCCATATTAGGTATACTCCAACACGTAGAAAATAGAGGTTCTTAAAAATACAAATATAATTTTAGTAGAGCTTTCAATCTGCCAGGTGATCTATATTGCGGGATTATTTTTGCCTCACTCTTCACTAGATCTGCACTTTCCGTGTTGCGGTTTAAGAGATAGTAGATTTTTGTAGTGGTTTTGTAGTGGCTTTTTGCAAAGTCTTTTGCCAGTTATTCTGCCATTGAGCAGTAGTGTACAAACGTCACTGTGTGCCGGTTTGAAAGGCAATGTTTCTAGATAAATTACTGGGCTATGAGATAAGACATCTTATGTCTCCTTGTGGCGAGCGCATTACGATGTTAGGTAATGATTTGGACTTTTCAATAGATGCGTGTCACTGTGCTGTTATAGCCAGGCATGTTGTTTACCATCAGGCACATGTCCTGTTCCTCTTGTCGAATGACTATTATGAATATCTACTGTTTCCTGCACCTCTTGCACTGCATTACGTTTGGCCATTAACGTTCTCCTCTCAAGAAAACATGTACCACGACGGTTACCTGCGATAGATTATGTTTTTCAGTTTGCCAACGTGGTAATATCTCAGTTTTTTCTGGATCTAGAATTTTTCAACATCAGAGATAACGGGGACCTTCTAAGTGAGTGTAGATCACCTTCGACCACCTCATTCACTTCACTTGGTCATTTCTGTGTTCGCAATTTAAAAAATCCTAAGTTTTACCGTAGCTCTGGTCTGGTAAATACCAGACCTTTTACGATCATCCGTCTAAAAACTAATGATGTCATCCACTAGATAAATACAAAATATAATAGCCCCATGAATCCCCTTACGACCTTTGTAAAGCTCCCGCCATAACGACAGCTTATCCTAACTCCTCTCACAAAACATGTTCACCATTATCCCCGTTTACTGTATGTTTGTTTACAACTACCAAAAAGCGTGGACAGCAAATGATTCAATTAGTTTAAGCTGGGCAGAGACCGAGACATAAACTGTCGTTATTGAATTAGGGCTATTGACAATAAGTTTAGCGCAAACTTTAGATGAACTCAAAGCTGAAAATGAATAATCGTATTAAATACTGAAAGTTGGAGGGGACGGTAATTTGATGTTCTTGTCATTTATTTTTGAGATTATTTCGCTGGAATTTCGTTGGTCTCAGGGTGAGTTCTGTTTCTGAAGTTAACTTTTCGTTAAAATATAAAAATGTTTTTTGCAAAGTACGTCTGGTGAAGTACCAAAACATTGTCAGTTATTCTGACGGAAAGTAGCATAAGCATTAAGCAACCCACTTCACGTGCCCTCGCCGAGACTCGAGGTCTTCTCTCAGAAAGAGAGATTAAAGACCATCATACTCTTTCTGGACAAAGGGGGTTGTCATATGACACATGTCCGCGAAAGATGTTTATTTAGAGCGTGCCATTTTTACGATGTTTTCTTTCAATTTTAAGGCCTGCTTAATATCACTTTTAAGGTGATAGCAAACTTTTTCATCTGTATTTGGAAATATATTCTGATGACGTGCAGGTAGGGTTTGTAAATTCAGATATTCCACACGCTTCACAATAGACCTCACGCTTTTGAATTCAGAAATCCTCGCGTCTGGGCTACCACAGCAATGAGGAATTATTACTACAGGTGTGAACAGCAATATTTCCAAAAGCATATAGAAATACACTACTGCACATTAACGTAAAGCACAGTGCAGTACTACCCATCTACTACTTATTAAATTCTAATTAATGCTAAAAATTTTCAACCACGGTGTTTGGGATGTTCAATGAAATTGTGTGTCATAAAATTAAGATTATGACAAGTAATAAATAATTCCGCCTCAATGCCCTTAAACACGTGTCCACACTCGAAAAAGAATCTAAGTACAAGTAATGCGTGAACCCATTTTACAATAAAACCATTCAAAAGTTTATTTTGCGTACTTAGTAGGCAGGATGTTCGCCGCCCCCGACCGTGATAAGATGCGTCGTACGCACGCACTCCACTGAATAAACGAAGTAAGGAATCTTGAATTAATTTGAACCATAGTAAATTGAAATAGCAGATAAACATTAGTAGCGTAAGTATGGTAAACCCAATCAATCCAAAATTTACATATAGAAATCTACTTGGTAAATCCAAATTCAAGCTCCTACCTACTAAAATCTTTAAACCACGGAGTTTGGCATAATCAACGAAATTACATTTTATAGGTACATAAATTACGTGTCAAAATGTTTGTAAACGTAGTCCTCCAAAATGGCTTGACCAATATTTTTATTATATAATATACCTAATATGACAGCGCCCCGTGGCTTTACCCGCATAGCTCCCGTTTCAGTTGTTTTCATGGGATTAAAAATAGGCTATGTGTGAGGCTGAGACTCTACCAAAGCAAACATGTGCGGAGATGTCTGAAGCAGAGACGAGAAGACGTCTCCACTGATAAACGAAATTCTTTGGTTGTTAAAAAAACAGCTCGCACATCTCCGCTTTGGTGGAGTCTCAGCTTTATTACAGAGATTCTCCACGAACTAACTAGTAGTCCGAAGAAATACTACTAGTGTTAGCTGGGAGTACGAAGAAATGCTCCTAGTACTAACTAGGAGTACGAAGAAATACTCTTA
Source organism: Ectropis grisescens (assembly GCA_017562165.1). NCBI lineage: Eukaryota > Metazoa > Arthropoda > Insecta > Lepidoptera > Geometridae > Ectropis > Ectropis grisescens. Next base: position 8,871,956 of record CM029784.1, on the reverse strand, counting down.
GTACTAAGAAGGAGTATTATTCGGGCTGAGTGCAAAGGAAACTTTAGGCTTTAGGCAAGAACAACCGAGCCGAGTTTTGTATAACCTATATATTCTGATGTCGGGGAAACATTACTTTCATTAGTTTTTCATCGCCATCAGGAGGACTTTATCATGGCATATAGGGCGCATAGGATCCTTATCGTGGGCGTCTATGGGTTAGTGCTAGCATAAATGAAAATCAGTAAAATCGTCACAGTTTTATATTGAATGTCACAAGTCAAGATTACAGTAAAATTGACGATCAGCATTTTCGATGGGTCGATCCATTGTTATGTATATTATTAGTATCGCCCCGCGGTTTTACCCGCGTAGTTCCCGTTCCCGTTGTTCCATCTGTATAAAAAGTAGCTTATGTGTTCTTCCAGAATATAATCTAACTGTGTTCCAAATTTCAAACCGATTTATTCATACGTTACGACGTGATTGAGGAACAAACATACGAACATACAATATTTATAATATTAGTAGGATATAGACTATATTTAGGAATAATACATTATTCCGAAAAATGCATATTAACTATAACGTCGAAACTGCTAAACCGGTTTGGTTGAAATTTGAAACACAGATAGCTTACAGTCTGGAATAGCATACAGGCTCTTTTTCATTGTGAGAAAATAACAACTACGCGGGCAAAACCACTCGGCGCTGCTACGAGTAAATATAATCTAAACCCTCATTTCCCGAACATGATTTACTGTTATTATAATACTGCGTGTGACCTCAATCTCGGAGCTTTCTCGCTTTATAGGGTTTTCAACCGTTATTTTATTCCCCTCAATGAAACGGGGACATTTTAACATGTTAAATGCACGAAAGCGCCTAAAATTGCTTGTGATCTTTAAAGGCTATGTTAATGTTATTTCTGTTTGTTTGGAAATGGGACGTGTTAATATGTTGCTATTTTTAGGGCATTTCTAAAAACGGGTTTGTTAAAAAATATCTTACCTATGCCACCATCGGTTTCATGTGGCAGTATTTTTGAACCACACTGGTGTCATACAGAAGTCTCATTTATCATTGTGGAATACAATAATAGCGCCAATCGACCATTAACGATGCATCATGAATGGTAATGTGAAGTCTACATCAAAACCAGATCAATCACATAGATTTCCGTGAATTTGACGCTGGAATTTTAATCTCGAGAATTTAATACGTTCCTCTAAAATGAAACGTATATGGGAGCTTAATGTTTATTCAGGAAATATATGTAACGGTTACGTTTGGATTATTTTGATTAAAATTCGACGCTCGTTTTTTTGTCTTATTTTTTTAGTCATTGACTGGAAATCGTGTAGTGTGTTTAGTGATAATTTTAAACAACCCAGAGGGATAGAACAAGCAAGATATGAATCTGATCGTTAATCAATGTAAATTTTTTGAACATGAGTATTTCAAACGACTGCCTAGCATTACATGGCGTTCGTCAATCAGAGCTTAAAATGTTTTATCTCGTTACTTCGTAATTTCTTTGCAAACATTTCCTTCCAGACCAGAACGCAATTTTGTTTGCATATTACTATTTGGTTATAGAATAACTGATAAAGTTGTCCCCCAGGCAAAAGAGTCTGTAAAGTGTCCTACCACAGCAAAATAATATATTTACAAATTTTCACAAACAGTAAAATAATGAATATTTTAAAATCAGTATTTTAGTTTCGAATAAGAACGAATTTCGATAATTTAGATATTCCTTTATGGAAAGCATAATTTTTGTACATTTTCCAATTAATTTCGTAAAAATTTTTGCGTACAACTCTATTTTGAGCCCTGTAGATCCATTTTTTGCGTAATCTGTAGATCATTTTGCAGGTTTAATTGGCAAAGTATTTAACTCCATAAGAAAGCCACCGTCAATATTAAGTTTTAACGAGTTTAATAACCGTAGACAGGTTTCATTACAACAACCATAACAGTAACCGTTAATACCTAATGTTGCCATATTTCAAATTAAATTCCACAGGTGAGAACGTTATCGGAGCGATGATAGCCAATTATACTTTGGGACTTGAATAGGTGTAATTACTTCTATATTACGTGTCGTTTCATTTCTATAACTATACTATTATTCTGGATGATCTTTGGCAGGTACGATAATTATTTTTGAAGTTATACTTAATTCGGCATGTTATGAGAAAACGATGAGAGTACATTTTTACGATGAGCGCGTACAACGTCACAAAAAACCGACACAACATTGTAAATAATTTCACCTTACACGAACAACAACTACATTTGGCGTTGAAGATATTACGAGTATGTATTCTATGGCTGAGGTTAGGTTAGATGTCTTGCCATTAGGAATAAAAAGAAGATGTATTAACTTCTTGTATGCGTACATTAGTACACATATACACACACCTTTTTTTTGGAATACAATAGAACGTTAACTGCCACGCCAGTTTATATTTAATTGTAGATTAATTCTGCATAGCTTTACTTTCACTTTGTCATTTATTATTGCCTCCGACTTCGTCTGGATAGAATGAATGAATTTACGCAACTTAATTGAATAAAGTTTAGCATAACTCCCCAAGGAGCTAAGTTAAATAATCTAGTATTTCAAAACATTTTTTAAAAGAAGACGAATATAATTAGTTTCAAACACGGTACGGCGTTAAGTAAATATACTTCTATTAATAAAACTTGTGAAAGTTGTGCTTTCGATCGTTAGCAAGTTTTAATTAGCTCTTCGCTCTGCCGCGTAATTAATTTCCAGGAAACAGTTTTCTTTATAATTTCAACATAATTATACAACTTTATTCAATATTATCATGATAACGAGTAGGTAAAGTATGGAAACGATAGTAAACGTTTCTGTTGTTCTGTATGCTTCGAGTATGTTCTACGTACCTGCAAAAGTACCGATAGTAGGTAAGCATAGGTTAGCAGAGCCTTGCAACTTTTGCACCAGTCCAAAGTTCACATCAGGAAATACATTTACGCATATCTTTCCGCCTGGAGGAGAAGATCGGGTTTTGTCGGACTCGACACCATCAACAGAAATGGTGCCTCTACCGACTGAAACATCCACGAGGTTCCATCTATGCCACTTACGGCGGGAACGCGAAGTCTTCCGCGTAGTAGTGGCCACCTGAGACCAAGTATTCTAAGACCTTTTAAAAAAAGTTTCCGGTAACGTTGCGTATTAAGTAACTAGAAATTGAAAATGTTGGTTCTTTTTACGTCTGCTAGCGGCATTAGCGCTGCTCCACTTTTCCACACATTTGTAAACGTTTACTCAACGACGATTGTATTTGTAATTATTCCAAAACACTAAAGTAGAATCGCGAGAAGTTTAATACGGTCACGGCCAGGGCCTGATGGCTCTGTCAAGGCATTTGTTCCCGATCCCAGTACACAAACTTTACAGTATTTCGCAACTCAAGCGTCAACTTCAGCAAATACATCATAAACATTGTTAGCACGTCCAGACGTCGAAATCTAGGTCAAACTTTAACATCTAGGACAGTTGTATTAATAGTCATTCTTTCACGGGCTCATCCGTCTTGGACGGTGACATTCTGTATAGAACCATTACGGAATTGAGAAGATTCCTCACCCTGGTTTGGTATGTTGGTAATGTGGTTTTTATTGCCACTTCACAATTTTCTTGTATTGCCAGATATTGTGCGAGGGAAATTTCAGAGGTCGTAAACAACGATCGGCGCAATTTGCTTTTCAAAATAATAATTTCTAAGCGATTATTATTTGGGTTAACAATGCCGTAACCGTAAATAGGAAGCGATAGTAATTTATGCTTTTATTTTATCACTTTGTTGGTAACAACAATACCTTTGTAGGAATACAGTTTAACTGATTAATTTATTATGTTGTATCGAAACAAAAATAAAATGTAGGTATATATTTATTTTAACGAAACTATAGCATTAAATTAACTACAAATCCCTACTTCTTAATTAATCCACCGACATTTTTAATCGGATGATTTAGATGTTACCCTTTTTTCGTTTTTGAGTCGTTTTATAACAGACCTTATTTTTTGTAAATAATAAAATATAGGTTTTGTCCTTTCCCCTTAAAAAGGTAATGAAGGCAATTTTCTCAGAAAGCCGTTTAATGATTCAGCATTTAACTGCCTCAATTTATTTAGAAAAGAACGTAGCTTTGACAATTTATTACCAAGGAGATGTTTATGAAGAAGATTTATGAGGCGTAGTTATCTACTTACTATTTAATAATACGCTTTTAGAAAGATTAATAAAAGTTGTCTCATTTTTAATCCTCAGTTAATATTTTTTTCATTGTTGCAGATTTAGAAAATGTTCTCAAGGGTCGTACCAAATGCTTCAAATCTACGTTAAGCATACGAACTGTAATATTGCCCATTACTCTACCCAATTCTATATTCCCAATCAGGTATGACCTGGTTGTCTTCGAATATAGAGTAAGTAAATAGATACTTTCATGTTCACAGTTAGGTTAGGTTTAGATCTGTTGAAAGTTGTAGGTTTTGAATTTGTAAACAAGTGTAGTATAGGTGAAGTAATTAAAGCATTTAGATTAGAGGTTTTACAAAGTTTGAATTTACTATTTCATAATGTCAGTCTGCACTTGACTGCCGTTTCGCATGATGTTAAATAAAGTACCAATGTTACGTTAAAATTTAAAAAAATCGGGTAAGGGAGTTGTATGCTAGCTTCTTGACACGTCTATCGAATGAATATTGACGATACTGGTACTTAGCAGGTCCATCCCAAAGTTGCTACGTCATACAAGACCGTACTAAGTCAAGTGAAATAAGTAACTTCCCCTTGACAGAGTCAATAAGAAAAGTGCTGATGGACACCTTCTTGTATATAAACTATGTAGCAATTTAAGTTAGATATAAATTATTCATTAGCCTAGACTTAATAAATTGGGCTAGATTGTAATAAGTATTAGGAACCAAAGAAACTTGGTGAATAAATTTAGAAAAAAAATACAAGGTCAAATTCGTATTTGAAACGTGGTCTATACTCACATGCCACCTTAAATTTTTAATTAATGTTAGAATATTATCTAACTATATTAGATTATACACAAAGCCAACCTACGTGGGTTCGTAAACTCACGCGTTTTATTATAAACCTGGCGGCATTTTCAACTTTACGGCGCCATTTGAAACTACTTAACAGCCATTCCCATTATTTTCATTAACAATACACTAAGATCTTGAAATTTCTAAAAAACGATTCTCACACTCAAAGGAATTCAAATAAGCGTGTAAGTTTTATTAAAATCGAAATAGAAGAAAGTGGAATCTCTGAAATAGCATATCTGAGCTCAATCTTAATCGCGTTTAAATGGAAATCGGGATGGAATTTTCCTTATTGATCAAAGTTTAATTTAAATGTAATGCCAATAAAACTAATTCAATCACACATTATGTTAAAAAAAGACAAGATTTGTAATTTTATAAATTACTAAATTACTAGTAGTATTATAAATTTCAATATTATAAATTACTGCACCACAAGAGAAGTGGTGTAGTACAATAATTTTGTCCACGTAGTTCTATTTCATTAATTCTCGTATTTGCGCCGTTTGAGTCGCTCAGCTCATTAGCCGCTGCACCGGCCCTACTATGTGTCTCTGGAAGATGTGATGGTGCTAGAGTATCGACGCAAGTTGCGTCCCATACTAAGGGCCGACCCAACTTCCAAGGCACAACAGTCATGCCGTCAGGTATTTTGCCATCGTCACGCGCAAGACCACTCGGCTCGAGTATGGCTGGGACATTGGCGGTGGAAAAAGCCCGGCGTATGATGTCGTTCAGGCAGGCGTGGCGGCCAATGCGACCCGCGCTTTTCGAGCAAGAGAGACCATGGTGACCGAGTTGGTCGACAGCAGTACCACAATGGCAGCGATGGGCTTCATAGCACCTCGCACCCAAGCGCAAGTTAACAGCTAGACGAAATGCAGTTGGATCTAATAGGCTACCGGTATTGAAAGATGGAAAAGCTTGTAACCAAAGGCCCGATTCCCACACAGACACAGCAAGGATACGAGCACGAGCACTTTTACGTCATTTCCTCTGATTTGAAGACTCGTGTATGGAGCGTTTTAGATGGATGAATAAACTTCTTTGCTAAGAAAGAAAGCTGTCGTATCGATAAAAGGTTACGGACTGTGTTGACTTTAAATTTACTGAAGAGGTCGAATTTTCGCTTAAATTCTCGAGAATATTTAGAAATCCCTTCGACACGTGTAAAGTATAAATCGAATCAACACTTAACTTTGCTAATAGCGTTTCAATCAACTCACGAATTTCCGGTTTCGGGTTCCGTAAGATTCACTCATTTACTCCGAGTTTTGAAACTCCGAATAAAAGTTGCCCGTGTAAACATGAGTTCTGATCCCTTTACGAAAACCCCGTGTTTACTTATGAATATGCTACTAACTATATATAATTTATATTTCACAACACGATAGGACGTAAAATCAAGAGAGCAAGTCAAAGCAAACACTCCATTACGTTATATTCCTTTCTGTTGGAGTTCGTAATACCATACACAGGGGAGCCATACATGCGGGATTGTTTTTAGAAATTAAGATTATATTAAACTAATTAATGTTTTGTTGTTTACCTAATCTACTCGGTCCGAGTCCCGTGGGGCATCATTAACTAATCACATTTCCATTAACTATTTTAATACGACTAACGATTTTTCTAATGTTGTAATCCTTTTCTTATAGGTATAAAATACTATAAATGTCAAAGTTTGGATGATTGCATGTTTTTTGCTCAATTGCGTCGGATCGGGGAGAAATTTGAAACATGGATTATAGTCTGAAATAGCACATAGGCAGGCTACTTTTTATCCCGCTAAAATAACGGGAACAGAAACTAAGACAGCGGGGCACTGCTAGTTTTACATATACATTGCCTTATGTAGCGGTGGACTACGGAGGCGGCTGATGATGATGATTTGATGACCTTGCTGAAGTTCAGATACAGATTACAGTCTGGAATAATATATATACCTAGGCTAATTTCTATCTCAAAAAAACTGATTTCTGGATTTGTTAACTACTAGTTAACATGAGCACGGCAGCAGTTAAGATATCCGTGGGCAAAGTCGTGGGCAGATACTAGTAATATTAAAAATGTGAAGGTTTGGAAAAGAGAGAAAATTTGTTGCTCAGTCACGTCAGAACGATCTAAAGAAACGGGTTGAAATGCAGATATTAAAAAACCCGTGCGCCATTCCGGAATATAACCTTTATGGAACAGCATACAGGTTATTGCATATTTCCAACATTGCGGAAATATTTGATATTATATTATTTTTCAATTAACTTAATTCTACGAAGTTACGTGTAAAAAATACTCGATGATAATAATGAAACGGTAATAGAATAATAGCTCAAAAGCTCATCTAGCGTTGTGCTATATATTGTCCGTTTTTTACCGATTAATTTTCTCAAGAAATTGTTCTTCAAACTTGTTTTTCTAAACGTGAGCATACTGTGCTATCTATACATGTCTACTTTTTGCCTATACATTTAAAAAAATGTTTTTGACTTTCTACTTGTAAGCACACTTTCTACATTTTCTTTCGACTTTCTACATGCCACCTAAAACCTCCCGAAGCAAACTGTAAAAACGTTTTCTCCCACTTTAGGTTATGAACGCGTTAACACGGAATATGCGACATAGAAGCTATTAGTGTAAAATAACCAACGTCTTGGAAGCTGAGAATATTTGGCGGGTACTTTTGTTAGATTACCGAGGGAGTTGTTAAGTGTCACAGCAATTCCAAATAGCTTAAACATTTCCCAAACAGGTGTCTACATTACTTAAGTTGTCACGGCACTTACACCACATTTCTAAGCTCTAGAAGATTGATAGTTTTTACATTACGTAAATATCTCAATAAGACGTAATTTTAGGCGGAGGATTTAATGATTTAGTAACCTTGATTAAAAGCTTTGATTTAAAAGTAAGCCAGAAGGTTTTCTTACCTTAAAATTTAAAACAACACAAATTTACATCGTAATATATTTGCTACTCCGTTATAATTTTGGCATATCAAGCCATTTTTTTAATAAAATCATTTGTGTTATTTTTCTGATGAAATTCTTAATGGCTAGACATAATCTGAAGCCGCAAGACTATGTTATTATTATGATCGTTGTCCATTTGTACAGACTGCTCGAAGTACAGAAAATTTAATGAATCTGACCACCACGTAGGTACGAATGTGTTCACAGATTAATTAAACGAGTAAATGAATTATTATAATGGTACTTTAGGCTAAAACGAGTACAAATACGAGATTACGAGATTTGGCTCGTAAATTATATTTATATTTTTTGGTATTTATTACTTGTAGTATAATAATATTATTTTGTTTTTATACATATGTAAATATTGCAAATATTAATTTTAAAATTCGGTTTTCGGCTTAAAATTTTAATATCATTCATGATTAAATAAATGTTTGGGGTCTGATGGTATTGTAGTATTTGTGAGTTCAATAGAAAAAGATTGAATTACTATTGTTGGACATTTCAAACTAATTAAACCTTGTATAAGTAGTACGGTGGCTCCGATAATACAAGGTTTCTTTAGTTTATTGATTGTCTGTAGGTATGAATTTGATATTATCTCTGTCAATATTATACTTAAAAAATATTGAATCAGAACAATAAAGCAATGTGTCTGACCAATTTCTTAAGGGACTTGAGTTTTCATGTATACTGTAGATATTTATGTGAATTGCCCAACAAAGCTAGCGAAACGAACATTAGTTACACACGTTGGCATATTCAGTAGACAGGAGAAATCTATAACATTCCAAAGCTACCAACCTGTTCTTTAATGTAGCGTGAGTAACGTATAGGTACCGATTTTCTCCAAACTTACATAATCTAGAACAAAGCCGTGAAGGAAATCTACGTTTCAAGTGTTCAGAGGCTTTATGACTGGAAATACTAAACGAAATTGCTACGCAGCGTTGATTCTTGAAGAATAGGTCTTGTATTACGTGTGACATTAAATGAGATTCTGTCAAGTCGAGGATTAAACGCCGGGAATAAGAATTATTTTCGGCTACAATTTTCTTGAGAAAATAAAAGTTAAACCAAAACTTAGGCTTAGGGTATCTCGCGATACTTACCTGATGAGCATATAACTAATAGGGTATCTTGAATGAGTATGAATGAGTATGAAACTCTCACTCCGTTTACTTTACTTTACTGACTGACCACGTCGTGGCGGTTGCCACGGTAAAGGTAAGTAAAGTAGGGCCACCTGATATTGATTGGTCGATGAGCGATGTAGACTTCGTAGATCTCAGACTACCCGTTGATAAATAATGAAAGCCCTACAAATGGCATGGAATGGCAGTAGTATGTCCGTAAAATTGAAGGGTCGTGAGTTAGCTCGCCATACAGGAAAAATATTAATTGGTGTGATGAATACAATTTTTTTTTTTTACCTGTGTCTGGATATTTCTATACATCACATGCATTTTAAATATTACTTAAGCTATCTGGCTCCCATAATACAAACTTTGCTTAGTTTGGGGCTAGTTTAGTGTTATGTAAGCAGCGTCTTCTAAAATAATTGATTTTTTTGTTGGAAATAGTATACTTGTCAACCTTTTTATATACTTCTATAAAAAGGCCATAAAAATGCGAATCGAATTTTTCAATCATTTTCTGATACTGTAATGAGTCAGGTTTTCGTGCAATTCATCTGTCATGATAGCCCGCAGTAATACGCCGTTTTACGACCTCCTCAGTAACGTTACGCACAGTTAACCTCCTTTTTTTGAACGTAAACAAACGGATCTACGCGCATGCGTAAACGTTTATAGTCAGAATAGATCTTTTATGGTTAGATTAATTCTTGATTGCAGTTTTACGCTGCGTTTCTGATAATTGTTAATTTTATTTCTGTATCTGGAGTTTTAATTATATCCGTATTATAAAAGCTTCCACAGTACAAGCTTGGCTTATTTACTTGTAATGCTATTTGGTAATAATTGGCACGCTCACAAGTTTATTTAAATAATTATGTAAAAATCTTGACTTATTATGAATTGATTATTTCACACATTAATTAAATGTCCTGGTATTATAATAGAAATCCGCATAGCAAACTTTATTAAGTGAATTATTTCGTTTGATGCGCGTTGGTGTCGCACAATATTTAACATAAAATATGGGCTTTTGACCAAAGTTCCCAAAATGAAGGAGATCCGTTTTTAAATTCTTTATCCAAATTTGCCTTGAAATAATTATTAGATCTTGAAGAGCAACTATTTTACAAACACACTGAAACTTTGAGCTTTGAGTAATAGTAACATTCGTGTAATTTTGAAATACGACGAATTTCTTGGGGTTTTTGTTCTTGTTTTTAAATTATTTTTGTGATTTATAAAATTTTTATTGAACAATATTTGAATAATTTGACCATCCACGTTGTCCTTCATAGACGTAGGAATTGACAAAGCTATTTATACGAAGTGTCTTGTCACTTAAACAACCAGATATTTTTTTATGGTAGAACACAGATGAATTAATATATACTGGTAGAACAACATTTGTTCTGTGAGTTAGTATTATAATTATTTAAGCTATTGCGGTTCTTAACAGGTTAACGAAATATCAAACTTTAGTCATTATAAAATAACACAGAAAGTAATTATTAACGTTATTAATAACGAGGCTAAATGATTTTAATGAATGTTGGCGTAACGTTAAGGCTTCGGTATTAGAATAAATTTAATTAAGTTCCCTGGGCGGTTATTCTAAATATTCATATTTTGGTAATAAATATTAAAATATCAGCATTAGTAATGGCTTGTTAAACTTTCGGAATTATTAGTAAAAATATAATTTTTCAAGATGGTAATTTATTCATTAAAGTTTTGAATTGAAATAGTTTGTGGAGCTGTAGAGGGTAAAAGTTTACCTATGCTGTTTATTACAATTATTTTTCATACATAAACTCTTTGCAATAATTAATTCATGAATAATTAGTAAACTTTAGATACCAATGGACTGGTCACATAATATATTCTTGATACTTGATAGGCTAAAACATTTTAATAGGGATTCACTTTGAAAAATCATTAAATTTAATTGCTAAATCTATAAAATCTTATACATATCTTGTACATTTTTTATCAGACAATTTTTTTTTATGTGTTGTTACCAATCAATAGTTTTTCGTTTCAAGGATTTTGACAGTTTTACAATAACCTTTACATGGTTGAAAACTTCAGATGAGACGGAGGCCAAGAACAAGCCTATTTTTGGTACAAAAAGAAAAAGGTGACTATAACATTTCGATTATTGTTAATTAATTACACGGTATCTTAAAAACGATTTCATGTTAAAAGCTTTACTAGTTCTGTCTCAGTGTAAGCAACTGATCTGTACTTTTCATATAGTGCACTTTTTCTCACAGGTCCTGAATTCTCAATTCTCAATTCGTTGTTCTGTGTTCTGGTTCTGAGGTTTGTCAACGGTTGTATGTTTTTTTTTAACGTAAGGATGATAGGTACTCGATAGCTCTGCTAATTATGAATCGATTTTTATTGTTTTTTTTTGGTACTCATAGACAAAATACTTCAGAGCAAACACGTTACATTTATTTATATATTTTATCAGACAAAATACATTTATATATCTAACGAAAATTTGCTGACCTTTATTTGAACGATGTAGTTCATGTAATGATTTCTCAAAAAATATGAAATTTAGTCAGACTGTGTTTTGACTGCACTTTCGTAATAAAAACATCTAGGTAAATCTTGAAATAAGTACTTTGCATGAATGGCTATTGGTCTATTAGTATATGAGTATTGCAATGATGGCAATAGTTTGGGTGTCTTCAAATCTCGACACCGTTCTGACGCTACATTAGCATGGTGGTGACGCGAAACCCATAAGATTTTCTCATACCAAAAATCCTCAACGAATATAAAAGATTTTCACTTCAAAATTGAATTTTCGCTTAAGGGCGTGTGGGCCGTAATTTTGGATTTTTAAAACAACTTTAAGACCTTTAAAATAGAGTATTAAACTCTGAAAAAAATATATGTAATAGTTGAGGATCTAATCTAGTGCAATTCGCAGTCAGTAACACGATTTATTGAATTTTACTTGATAGAAAAAAATCCCAAAGTTACCCCTTTTCAAAAGGTTTTTTCAAGTTTATGACTAAACTAATGAATTCTTTTACAAAATTTTTGTACTCAACGAAAGCCACTAAAAAGTTATAGATGCATTCGCAGAGTTTGACTTGATAAAAAGTATCAGTTATTCACTATGTTTTAATATCTACCATATATATAGCGCGCCGTTCGGCAGGCCTGATCAGTCGCGTTTCGGCGCTCACGGACGACGGGCCTGTGCTTGATTTTGCAATTTTGACAACCGATAAATTTTAAATATTACGATCATAGTGCCACAGTATAACAATATTAGTAGATATTACTAGTGAAGCACGCTATGATCTTGATTTTTGATACCGTTTTCATTGGAATTGCAAATAGACGCTGATACTAATTAGTACGCTGTTTACTTTATGTTGTAGACCAAAAGGGAAGTCTCAAAAAACTGACGTCAATAACACATCAGTAAAAAATTCAATGCGGATGCAATGGAAAATAGATAAGTATCGATAAAATATTCGTCCGTTAAATCAGAGGTCGGGATAAGGAAACAATGAGAAGGGAGAAATCCCCTGCGTAAATCCCCTAATATAAATGCAAGTTAGGTATCATAAATGATAACTTGCATTTATATGCCATTTAGGTAAATTCTTTGGTAGTAAGGTACTTAGTACTTGGAAGAAAAGTCCTCACATACAGATTTTACCACTTTGGAAGAGACTTTCGCGCAAACTATTCAGTTTAGAAAAAAAATGTTAGGAACTTCAATAAAATTTTGAACACCTTTCCATAGATACACGAATGGTTTTGTTAGAATTTGTATTTTTTTCCAAGTTTGTGACACCACCAAAATTTATTGTTTTTTCTTTTTTTTGAATGAAAATGTTAATATTGTTCATAGAAATTTAGACACTCGACCAAATTTGATAAGAAGCCTTTTAGGCAGTAAAATTACTCGTAGAATTTAACTCTGCACTAAATTTCCGATTATTATCTGTATTTTTATATAAAGTTTAAAATAATTTCCTGAGCATAAAATCACAAAATAATAACAAAGGAGCTTCAAACGCCAAAACTTTTTTCGAACTTACCGATTACGATTTATTATGTCAAATTTGATGATAACAATGTAAAAATAATAAGATGTGAATTCTGATCCCAGTAGCATAAACATGTCCCTTTTTACCGGAATGGAAGAAGGGTTATGTTTTTCGCGCGTATCTTTTATGTTTGTAAATCTTTTATTTCCACATATCTTCCAAACGGCTGGATGGATTTTGGTAACTAAGATAAGTATTCTAAGACTAGTCTGACTCGCCAAAGTGTCCTTAGATAGTAGGTAATATTTTTTTACGTGTAGATTTTTTTGTAGTCGGGGTTTTTAAATTAAAGTTATTCTATCATTTTGCTCGTTGCTCGAATAAACAGCACCGTTCATCATCATGATTGAAGAGTTGAACGAAGAGTTTGGTCTCCACTTTTGTAATAAGAACAACTAAGCTGTGAAACGCATTGCCAGAGTGGGTTTTTGTCGAAGGTTCGAACCTTGGGGTTACGAGGTAGACTATTCTTGTTTCTATTAGAGAAACAAGTTCCATCATAGACCACATCATTTTCATCCACTATTATCGGCATCATCGCAATCGTATAATTAAATGGGTTATAAATCGTAAACGGTAAGTTTTATAAAAAAGTTTACTAGCAACAAAAGATGCAAAAATTTATTTTCTACAATTATTGTCAAAATATATAGTTTCCGAAATATCGGCTAAAACAGTTTTTTTCAATTGGCGTTTGAAGCTCTACCTGGATCTGTGAGCATTTTGTAATTTTAGGCTCAGTAAGTGATCTTTACCTCATAGAAAAAAAATGGATTAGGAATTTAGTGCAAAGTTGACCAAAAAACCTTCTATTTTTACTGGCCTTTCATTACGTTTCAGTACATTTTTTTTAATTTTTGAGAAAAGGTTGAGTTTTGTATATCTACGAGTATAAATAAATTTGATATAGATGAGTTTAAATTACATAGTCCAATATTTTCATGTTATTTCTGCACTGTGGCACCGATTCCGCGGACGGTGACGGTCGCGAGAACAAGATAGCGTTAAATGCCTAATTTGACAGAACTACCTGGCCTTAACGTAAAAAATGTTACTTAATAGTAAAGTTGGCTTATTTCAAGTTAAAATATTATTTATCAACAAAATACAAGCACGAATATGAATTAAGTACAAGCGTCACGTATGAAGCGTTTATCAGTTTTTGCGTCAGAATTGCACGAAATGAACAACATTTCAAGCTGAAAATTATGAGAACTGAAGGTTCTTCGCATAAATGTGACACGGATTTCAGATTCAGCTTCCATTTAGGTACTTACTGGAGTTTGTTTATCGTATCGCGGTATAAATGTTTTCAAATTTCCGCTTTATTATTATCAGTCTTGTATTATTATTTATAAGCCGAGCAAAACTTATCGTCGAAAAACTACTTACCTATGTCTTCATTTTGAATGGGCTATTTGAAATCATAAGACGGGTTTGAAACAGAGTTTTTTTCAATTATGTCATGAAATTCACAGAGTTATTTAAATTAGAACCGAAAGGAAGCCGAAAGTTCTATTTGTCCTTCATATTCTTATAGGAATATAAAACTCTTTTTTTTTTATTTCACTGCTGGGACTCTGTACTTTCTCGCATAAGGAGAGAGCGAGGACCATAATTCATCACGCTGATAAAGTGCAAGCTGGCGGATGACACATATCCTCGAAATACGTTCTTGGATCACGCCGGTTTCCTTACGATACAAACTCAGTGATAAAAAATAGTAAATATATAATGGCATAATCAAATCCTTTTACTTTTGCTATGTAATGCCAATTACATGAATTTAATGACATCGATTAACTTACATGTCGAAAGGCCACACGTAGTACACTAAAAGAGTATAAACTTAGCACAGATTTTGAATATCGAATGGTCTCTTTATGAAATTCATTATTAAAGAAAAAAGAAACTCATAGTAAAACCTCTCCTACTCTAGACTAAGTAACTGTAGTAGACTTATTAAGAAAATAATGTGTTCCAATTATTATTTCAATTGTCTTTACTAACTTCAAAAATGGTAGTCCGTATTTTGAACCAATTTAAAAGATAACGTAAATTCTAACACGCTTTATCCTAAGCTAGGCTTTAAGGCAAGGCCAGGCGGGTCATAACGGCGCCTGGTAGATAGCTGGAAATTGTCACGAAAGGTAAAGAATTGAAATGATACCCGAGATAACCCGATTTGATAGGGTTTTGAGGTTAGTAAGGTTATATTTTAATATTTTATAAGCCTGCTAGTTTAGTCTACTGGAAAACATTTTTGGTCAACTAATGTTAGCTCAGAAAACGTAAATCAAGCAGCAATTATCGCAGAGTTTTTTTGTGGAAAGTCAGATCAGGATTCCAGGTAAACAATTATTAGTGAGTTAAAACCACTCCCGGAGGCTGGCCGCACACACACAATAATATGGACAATACAAGATTGTCAGTAATTTTCGAACATTATATTCTACACATTTGTATCAAACAGAATGTAAATTACTACGTAATTTGTATACTGAACTAACTTGGCATTGGCAACAGTACAAAATGTGCTAGACGCGATAATAAGGAAAAAAAAAACATTTCTCGGTTGATCAAAATGGAGCGAAACCAAAAAATCTATAACCTTTTCTGAGAAAACGTCCGAAAATATGAATGTAAGTGCTAGACAGGTGACAAAATCAATACTGTTTCCTTATAAATTCAATATTTTATGCGTGTATAGTATAACAAGTTCATTTTATACTTCCACTGCTGAGACTACTCTCACGAGGAGAATCATAGCCATAATTACCACCGCACTAGATCACATAGAGGCACACTAGCCAAGTGCAGATTGACAAATGTGTCCATGAAATACACATTTCTTGGAACACGCCAATTTTCTTACGATGTCTTTCTTCACCGTTAAAAACACTTGGAAAAGTGTTCAGAGTTGCAGGCGGGATACGATCCTATGACCTCAGGTTTGTGAATTGGACAGCGACACCTGATAATAACCTATTTACTTGTACTTCTTTTGACTTTCTTATTTAAAACTGGTAAGTATTTATTGTGTGATCAAAGAATATCTACGAGCACTTGCTCACTTAGCTTTATTTGTTGATATTTTATAGACTAGCTGCAATAAGGTGATTGTGGGTCTGAAAATCACTGCAAGTTACCTGATACCTGATTAAAATTATAATTGACGATGATTATACTTGCAGAATACGAGCTAATAATAATATCTAGAATAGCGAGTAAAACACGTAGTACCTATTTATTATTTCTGGTATTTTAAATAGAAAACGTTTATGAGATACTTCATAAACATTTAATATTATTAGCGTTACGAGCATTGCATTGCTTATGCTCAAGCTATAACAAATGAAACAATAAAGTTTCATAAAAGCACAGCACAATTAGCCCACTTTGTGTCCCCACAGCTGGGTCTCGATACTTTTTATCAAAAAGACAAAATGAAGATCATAACCACGCTTGCCCAGTGTGGGTTGAAGGATTACGATTGTACTCACAAGAACAAAATTAAAATTTTGGTTAACCCCCGACTATCTCGGATTTGTTATTTGATACCATATTAAGGAAGTTGTGAAAAAAGAAATGTATTTCGCCATTTTATGTTTTTTTTTTAATTAAATTTAGCAAATCCACAGACTCCGGGGTCCGTGACCTTTGTCATTTGTTTTCTTTTTACATGAATCTTGGATTAGGAGAAGAAAAGGAAATATGGGGGTAGGGAACATTTTCATTCTAATTCTAGGCCTATTTTATTTTCTAAACCGCCTCCTCCCGGCTCAGCGCCTCCACCACGACTGCATTTCTGTCTTTGATGGGCATTTTATGGTAGCGGCCATCTTGGATTCTAATAAACTTATGCATCTTTCAGAACTTGATCAGTCAAAACATATTATAGATGTACATACAATTATTGGTACATGGTAATTAGATCTGTTTAAAGGTTATATCGTAAGCTATTATTACAATTATCACGGTCTACAATAACATTGTTCCACATAAAAAGGACCACGTTGTTATGGATTCGGTGAAACCCACTGAAATAACAGTTAGCGGGCAGGTGTAATACCGATAACAAGCAATTATTAATTCTAGCTCAGTTTCATAATAAACGTTAGGGTAAAACTACACTGTACTACATTTTATTTATGCTATATGTAGAATAGATAGACTGGATGAGCCATGTACTATGTTCTTGATGGTAAGCAACTCATATATAACAGACCAGTGTGACGCAATTATTGCAACATAAATATGACTAAATAGCGCTCCACTGCGCTCGTCAGCCTGCACTACAATTTAACTGTGCTCTAAAATTCAATACGATCCGTAAAAGCGCTCTGATGTGATTGAGCAATAAACTTGAATATTTATAATTTTACATTCATTATGAGATTTGTCGAGAAAGAAATTGTAGTGTGTTAGCGGTCTTACCTTTATTTAACTTTGATGTCTATGAATACGATTCGTTAACAAAGCACTACTTGGTCTGTTATGATACACATGTGAGTTATGAATCACTCAAACACACGTACTGTCTAATTAATGTTTATCTTAATTGTTAAGAACATTTCAATGCGTTCCTACTTTTGATACATGCACATTTAAATGTATTTGTGCTTTAGTTTTAATTCGAGACTGCAAAGTCCCGACCCTCGCCGGAAAATTGCTAGCTTATCGGGGTTTTATCGGATACACTTCGGAAAGTGTGCGACTGATTTGCACGATCTAATACCACCTTGCCCTTTTTCCTATCGGAATGCTCGTAGCTCGAAAACGCGACATCGTTTCATGGTTGATGTTCCAAAGACACGAACGAAGAGATTTGACTCTACTCTTGTGATAGGAACGTCAAGGCTGTGGAATACATTGCCTGAGAGTGTTTTTCCCGATAGTTACAATCTTTGTCTTCAAATCGAGAGTGAACGGTTTCTTCTAGGTAAACACTCTCCATCGTAGACCGCATCATTGTTTAACATCAGGCGAGATGGCGGTCAAGTGTGAACCTATAAAAGTAAAAAAAAATGTTTTAATTTCAGTTTAAGATTTCGTATCGCCATCTAAGAAAGTGAGCCTTTTTATCTTGAAATTTGACGTGAATCAACATACACTTTGAAAGAAAAAAGAACAACTTTCGTTTAAGCCACCACCTTTTGTGTAACGACATTAATGACCCATTCTTCTGCTAAATGAAAAAGTTACTTTGGCGCCCACAAAATTTTCATTTTCTCTTTTAGTGCGATGCCAACAGCTCGCCAAAGGATTTTCTCTTACTAGTATATGTATTTTTGTGTTTATAAGGAGTATACTTACACACATATACAAAAAGCAGATAAAAACGAAATGAAGATGCTTAAATTGGGCGGGAGGTGTAGTTAAGCCGGACGAATAATTAATTAATGTATTTGGGATACGTTCAAACGTTCAAAGTGGCATTGGCCACAGACAATCTAATTTGCCGATAAGGCCCAACAAAAAAATGAGATAAAAAGCTTATTTATGGTATAAATAACTCAAAAATTACATGAAAAGAAGCAAGGCTCAAGCCGTCCGCCTATGACCGCCTACTAAAGCAGTTATGGCTTTACTATTGCTATCTTTTTAAGCGAAAAGTAAGTCATTTTAATTAGGCGGTAGACCTCTTGTTGAATGCATACCAAGGGCGGCCCAAACTAATAGAGCCCGAATCGACGCGTCAAGACATCGTAACTATGCGCAGAAAAGTGAGTACCGTGTTCAGGTTTTGGAATAATAAGAAGATAATGGAGTACTCAATATCTGGCCTACTTATAATGCTATAGTATGTACTTAGACATAATTACTCCTCGTAAAATCCGAAAATAGAAAATGCTGACAATACAGCATGAAACATGTAACCGACAATTAATGAATCAAAGATGCTTTATATTGATTATAGAGTTTAATTAAAAATATCTGCCATAAAAAGTGTTCTCATTCTCGGTAATGCAAGCCCGATATTTCACGTAAAATTTTCGTATTTTATTTATGAAACATAAAGCTTGTAGTGTAATTTTTTGTGATTTTAAAGGTGTTCATTGAATTGTTTCACTTAATTACATTGCGACACTGCTTTGTTATCATGAAATCATCGCAAAATTTAGAGTCAGGAAATTGTATTCATCAATGATTAGTGTAGGTATATACGCTAGTTCATATGTTTATTTAAAAATGGCGGCGTGAACGGTAGGTACTCCTGACTGCTTATAGGTGTGTGAATATCGAATGTCAGCCCAGGATCCCTGGTCTACTTAGTTTTTCACTTGATTACTATCAAGGGTTTCCGTGAATATTAAGTAGCTTCATTTAGATGAGACGTCGCGTCGTAGCTAACAGTGGTAGTAAGGACAAAATATGTCCATTTAATGATTCTCTAATATTTATTACGAATCGATTTTTTTATTGTTAAGTCTCAAGATTATTATTAGAAAAAAAATGTTCTACAAAATAAAATTTCAAAACAGACGAGAGTCGTTAATATAAATGATGAGTTTTTGTCCGTATTTACATTATTAAAATATCCTTTGAGACCCATAATATGCTTTGAGATCAACATTTTTACAGACTGAATTTAAATTAAATAGCACCCAAAGTTTTCTTATCTAATGGTAAGTAAGTGATAGTGAACTGTAACGGCGCTTGCGAATACACTTTTTTTAGAGTAAATAAGTTGTCTATTTGATGTAGGTACACATAATATGTACATAGACATAGGTACATTATGTTTGTATTTTGTGCATAGATTGATTTTATTGGAAAGTGTTGATTTGTCGCTAATGTATTTTATTGTTTGTTAATTTGAACAAACCGGTAAAAAAATAGTTTTTTATGGAAAACAAACGACTCCACAAGTACCATGACTAATATGTGAAGAACCGCGACTGCAGACCAAATATTACGGTACTCGCGAAATAACGACTGTACTCCATGCGACGTGATCGTAAATACATTATATTGATCCAGAAAAGAAGAAAAGGGCTCTCTTTATCACGTAATAACTCACGATCCGGAACTAATTTCATTTATCGTTCACGCGAAACTCGAACAATGTCGTAACATCTGCTTCGAAATTGTTGTTTTAGATACCTTTAGTAGACAACCAAAAATAAACACTTTATGTGGGAGAGGAAACGTTTGTTTTCTGGTACCTGATGAAAATTAGAGCAGGCTTCGCGGGATCTCAAGGACAGTGATGGAAAAGCGTGAGTGAATTGCGTATTGGGTAAAATTCCTACAGGTTTTTTTCGGTGAGAGTTTTATTTGGATGTTGGGTTTCGTTAAGTGACCTTAAGAAAACTTAGTAGGTATAGAGGTCGTAAAGTATCGTGAAGTTATCAGGGTTACCGATATCTACAGATTTTTTATTAATAGTAAAACAATTTAACAAGTAAAATAATTTAAGTTCTTAGTTCGAAGTTTTATTAGAAAAAAAAAATTATAAAGTATTCCTATGAAACTGTAATACAACATGACAAATTACCTAAAACATTAGTTTATAGTATTTGTTACTATTATATTCTTTTAATGCATAATGGGTACTTCTTTTTACCTATACTTTATACTTTTTTTTGGTGCATTAGGGGAAAACGATGAGCGTACATTTTTACGATGTGCGTGTACACTATCATAAAAAACTGACACCCTGAAGTTAGCTAGTCAAAATTTTCGTGAAATGTAACTAATTTACCGTGTACCGTGGGAAACTAATATACCTAAAGACCAAGTAATGAAACAAAATAAGTATTACGACTTCCTAAACGAATTAAAAAAAAGGCCATGTAGTTAGTTTATAGTACGCTGTAGAAGTGGGAGCGAGAGGTATACCAGCAAAAAATCTCTCTATAACCTGCTGAAAGACTTTGGCTTGTCCAGAAGTGCGGTAAGTTCTATACAGGTGAGTTTTGATGTACGTCAGAAAGGGGCCTCTTAAACCTACGCCCGAGTCTCGGGACCTACTCGGTATTCTCTCTCTGGCACCCGCACGGTGAATCCATGGAATGCTAAGAATATTGTCTCTAATACTTATTGCGTTAAGGCATTATTAATTATTGTAAGGTTGAGGTTAGACTTCCTAGCACGAGGAAAAAAGAGAAGTATGAATAAAAAGTATGTATTTACAACTATATATGTAAGTATTTTATCAGCTATCTGCCCGCCATCTTACTAGCTTTGCTTAGTTTGGGGACTGTGGGGTCAGATGGTGTTGTGTGTGAATTGTCTACCAATATTTATTTATATTAACTTCTTGCAGGCATAGGTACATAATCATACACATCATACCGCTTTGTTACTTTTAGGGCTATTGGGATTAAATGACTATTTCGTGTTATTGCTTTTGTGGTTTAGGCTAATTTGCAATTCTGTAATCTAAATGCCAATTATGCACGGCGTGTATTCGTAAACATCAAAATCACATTTTTATCAGATGTAGGCTTGCGTTTCAACGCCATCTCCAATTATACATCTCGTAAGCCGAAGTGCTCGTAATATACCCATTATATTCATTAGGATTTGTGACTGACGTTCAGAAGTTGAACAAAACATTTGAAACTAAAGTTTTTTTCATAAGTTTTTTAGACCTAAATGTATATAAAATATAAAGTATATTATTAAAGTATTTCTAATTTGCTAATAACTTCAGCTTTTAAACACTTTGCAAGCGAATTTGTTCACTAAATGGCAAATAGAGGTAAAGATTTTTAGAATTTTCGGGATATCAAACAACTCAGGTAGAAAACCTACATGAGTTTTTTTATGTGTTTCTTTATGTAAAATATGTAAATCTTCTACCCGAATTTCAAAAACGTTTTATTGTTTAGTCACTCAAACATGATTGAGCTACAAAAATATCCGAACATTGAAAGGTTTAACTTTTCACATTTGTAATAATAGCGGGATAAAAAAAATCATTTAAATTTAGTACTAAACATCTTAGGTCTCTGTTCTCGTACTTGTTCATAGCAGCACTGTAGGTATTTGTTAGTTGATATTTTTATCCACTGCGAACGGGCTAGCACCGTGTGTGATCAAGCCATACCCCCACCGCACACCGCATACCTAAACTCTACCGGAGCATCCAGCCAGATGTTTATTTATGTTCCAATACGCTGCTATTTCAACGAACAATTTTAGTTTAGGGTTGTTTTAATAGGATTTTTTATTTTTATTGTCGAAATCCTAACATGGTAATGTTGTTTTAATTATACCTCGTGGATAGCGTTATTGCTTTTCGGTTTTTAAGAATATCATAAAGTGTTATTTGAATGTAAATATTTATGGTGTTAAGTAGTAGCATAACACACGTTATTATTAGGGTATGTTAGTTGAGAGATGGTTTCAGTTATCCATATTTTGTTGAAAGTAATGATATCTATCGGCCACACCTGAAGCCGTCTTATCGTCTGAGGTGCCTTTGCGTTAGTCGTCATACAAGATGTAGTAAGTACTCTTTAAGTGGTTAAGTGAGTAGGTGGAATGCTTTCAGGTTTGTTTCGAATATTTGTTATTTATTATTTTAGGTATGTTTTACGTATTTCTGTATGTATATTTAGTAAGCTTCGAATAGTAGGACACTGAGTCTTTTGTACTTACCCTAAATATTTTCGGTACTCGTAGTAGAGCCCCGCTGAGATTAACTATTGTAGTTTTTTTCCGGAAATTGCAGTGATAATAAATTATTTACAACTTAAAAATTAAATTTAGTTGGAAATAATTTCTTATCAGTAAAAAACTCGTAAAGTTTAAAATTTACGTGTTTTTTTGTTATATTTTCGATTCCAAATTTTGAATGGTAAATGCAACAACTGAATTAAAAAAACTCTTCCTTGGTATCTAATGAATTAACAGCTTTTCCCACTTAACTTTATTTAACTCAAATCAAAAAAGCGTTATGTAAGACAGAGACTGAATTAAATACCTACTTATAGATTATGATTAATTCCTCTGTAATCTCTTATAAAATGATTTTCTATCCCTCTACGAATTCTGCAAAAAATAGTAGTATATGTCTAACATTATATTTTAAACCTTAATTGAATTATGCACAGGTGAGTTGCAAACTCTGTCCTATGTAAATCCACCAAGATATTTCAACTTAGATAAAACAAGTTTCATTTAAGTTTGCTTCGACATTGTTTCTTTGTAAAACACTGTCTGCAGACTTGCCAAATTGTAGAAGGTATTTAAATGTTCAAGAGTCTATGGCTAGCGCTTCGTTTATCTAGTTGGATAACTTCAGTCTACGCAACTTAAACACACGGCGAATTCTCAGTGTTAAGCTGCTTTTAGTCTTAAATATACCTCTTTGCTAAAAGTTTAGCAAGCGTTTTATATCCATACATTAGTAATTTCAACATGTCATGTCATGTAATAAATAATGCTGAGGTTTCAACAAAGTCAACAAGGTTTGTCCTAGTCGAATCCTGTAGAAGTTAAAATTGGATTTATTTTTAAAATAAATTTAAATAAAAATAAAAAAAAAACGACGGAATCATGAGGTAAGGACGTATTCCGAAAAAAAAAACATTCCGGTGACAAGTTACATCATCGAGGCGGCAATTGAGTATTAACAATGTGGATTGTAGTATTAGTGTGACAACGTAAAAAAAATGGCTGTGAGTTGTTTTATTAAGCGTGCATTTTTTACCATTTTCCATACATTTCGCTTGCATAGCAAATGTTTTTTGGGTAAACCTGTCTCGCAATTTATCTTCCATTTTTAACCGATTTCCAAAAAGGAGGAGGTTATCAATTCGAACCCTATGATTTTTTATGTATGTTACCTGATTTCTCGAGAACCCCCGTTACCGATTTTAAAATTTGTTTTCGTGTTCAGATAGGTATGCTTCCCGAATGGTCCCATATAAATCTTATCGAAACCACAAACTAAAATTTTTCGTATAATTTTCTGGATGACGTAGTTGTAGTTTTCACAAAAGTTATGTAACTCGATCCTGTCACTACGAAATTGTGTAAATGGATTATAAAAACTTGTTTTGCACTAAAAAGGGTAAAATAAACTATTTTCATACAAAAAATTAAACCGACTTCAAAACCACAAATATGCTCACTCAAAAGCGAAAAATAATCTAAAATCATTATTATAAGCGCTACTCACTCATCTATTTGAAGTCGGTATTAAGTTTTGTTTGAGCATTTATAGTAAAAAGTAGCATTTTCCTGCAAAGTTCTGTATTCTTGCGTAACAATGAAAGTTTTATTATAACCCCAGAGTATAAATGGGGCGCCACAATCAACCAAAGACGAGCTATTGTACAATATGCCTCCTCTAGTCGCCCATAAAACTTCTTCCCTGCGTCGAGTCGTAAAACAGTTGAAAGTAGATTAGTTATGCATATAAATTAACCGTTCACTTTAATGACTCCTATAACGACTACGAATCATCGCCAACTCTTCCTTGATTTTATTGTTGTTTTAATTTCGTTGAGTAACACAGTGAAATCAAAATTAAATGTTTACGCGAGGTAGAAATCTGTCTTCAGCGGGGCTAGCACGGGCAGTGGACTAATAGTCTTTCCACCATTTTTATCCACCTGCCAGTGGATATAATAATCATTTCCACCTTACATAGCATGGCAACAGGGGAAAGGGATAAAATGTTTCCACTTGACGTTTGTCGTGGACATTATATCCCGCTACTCCCCGCTGTATAGCACGGACTCGGGAAAACGAAGATAAATACTCTTCAATTGACATATGACAGGGGACAAACTATCGTCTGATTTGGAGGTGGGGATATAAGTAAATCTTTCTCAAACATAATGTCGCGAGCATATTATAATTATATTTTTACGGAACAAATGGAAACAATGGCCCGAAAATTGCATCGGAGATCAATAAGGGATGCTAGTAAATAAACCCTTTGAGTTTCCCGACAATGAATTTAGGCGATTATTTCGGATGCATAAAAATATGGCATTGTATTTCGACATAAAGTCGACCAACACCCGAATTTGGGTTTTGTTGCTTCTTATTCTAAAGTACAGAAACGAAATTATTTATTCACATACATGTTACTAATATCTACATATGAATAAAAGAATAATTTAGTTTCTGCCGCTCATTTTTTATAAATATCTAAATGCGTTCTCTTTACTAAGGTATGTTTCAACTTCTTTGGAAAAGCTGAGAAAATAGTTGCTTAAAAAATAAATGTAACGTCAAAACGCAGCACAGAAAAAAATAAAAGTAAAAAGAACGAACAAATTTGAAGGTTTGATGAGTTGACAGAAAAACTGATGATTAATACGTAATTTTTATTTAATTTTCTTATAACGGCAATACTGAAGTGATAACGCTACTCCCGCCGTATATCCACCGTGGAATAACTATCCACCGCCGAGTCCGTGCTCTGAAAGTGGACAAAATTGACAAGGGGGAAAGAGATTATTTCCTTTCCCGGTGGAGTAATTGTCCACTGCCCGTGCTAGCTCTGCTGGTGTAGGTATGGGGTACATCTTATATTTATCTAATAAGTTTTTATTCACACGCCGCTCTGGCCACTTGTAAATATTTTAGTTTTTATTTGGTGAGGTAAAAAGGTAAAATTACATTGTTTTTATATAAATCAGATCAAAGAGTACGATGTACATTTTTAGTTACCTACCTATTGATTTTGTGCTTCATGAAATATATTAAATGTTGAACAACTCAAACTGTATTTAAATTGGACCATCAACCAATAATTGAGCTTGAGTAAAATAAATAAATCTTAA
This sequence comes from Ectropis grisescens, assembly GCA_017562165.1. NCBI lineage: Eukaryota > Metazoa > Arthropoda > Insecta > Lepidoptera > Geometridae > Ectropis > Ectropis grisescens. The sequence continues at coordinate 8,845,922 of CM029784.1, read as the reverse complement.
ACTTATGTACACAGATTAGATTATTGATGAGTATTTTACTGAAGGTTAAAATTGCAATCAGAATTGCCTCGATTTCTGTCACTCTAAATTTAGAAAATGACACCCTACGAAGGGCACGGGGATAGAAATAATATCTACAGCTTAAGGATAAGCTCTTAAAGGGCACAGACAGCCGAATCATTTTGCTTAATTGGCTATTACGGCTAAGTGGAACCATTATCATGTGACCTTTGACCGTGGCTGTGGCTGCCTCGTCCACAGCCTAAATACAACGCCTGAGATTTGTTTCACAGATCAACTACACCTAGGTTCTAATGAAATTGCCTAGGATTACACTGAACTAATAAACATAGTCTGAGCAGCTTTGTTTATTTTGGGATACTTTTAAATGTTGCTTCTAATAGCATGTTTAACGTTTCAAAATATACGAGTTTTTAGATGTAATAAACTTTCTTAAAAATACATTAGATAGATAAAATTAATGCACTTAAATTTCATTAGCAAAAGAAAATTATTTGCAGGAAAACTAAAATGCTTAATAGGTTCTGCCAACATATAGTTAGTTTTTACAAAAAGAAAAAAAATGGCAGTCATAGGAACACTCTCTACTTAGTCTGTGATAGGAACTGCCCTAGAAGAGAAACCTATAAACTACAGGCAGACAGGATTCGAACCTTAAAAACCTCACGAATGTGAATTGCACGTTTTAGCCACTAGGTGTTCAGGGCTTTTAACGTTTCTAAGATTTTCGATACGTTTGTCCCATACTACATGATCATCTATCATGTCTTTGGCTGGGATAATTTTTTCTTACTTAAAGCATTTGTTAAGACATTACAAATTAAATAAAAATATCTACATCTTTCATTCAATACGCTCAGCAAAATCAAAAGTGCTGTCGAGGTTACACCATTTGGGATACAGAAGATGTTAGGAATCAAACTTTATAGGAAGGCTTTTTCTACGAAGCCTGAAAGGTTTGTGGGAACAAGACGAACAAGACACGGAAGTAGGTAATCGCAACCCTTTATATCAGACACACCTAATCCGTAAACTGGTTTTATTATTGGGCAGTTGTTATTGACGAAATTTTTCTCTATGCAAACTTTAAGGGCATCGCTGACATTTACTGACCCGTTAAAATTAGTAACATTTTGTTTCAAAAGGAGTAATAATTTAGTAAGTAAGTACGATAGAATTTCCTGCCTAGGGAAAACATTGTTGACCCGGACGATCTCGTTACCGCCGCTACATCGGAGGCGCTGGGATTCACCCACTTTTGCCCAGGCATCGGATTTTAACAGCATCCCTGTCGACCCCGCCGGGTAAAAATTCGGGTATGGCTATTTTCACATTACTACATGTTCATCAAAATCTGCCCATACTCGTCCAGTGCTGGACATAGATCATAATCATAATCATATTTATTCATAAAAAAATATTACACGTCACAAAATTCAATATAAAAGAATTACACAAAATGTAATTAATTAAGAATATAAACCCATAGTAGTAGGATAGTATCAATTAAAAAAAAAATATGTCAGAGAATAATTCAAATCACCATGTCATTCAATACAATAAATTAAAATAGATGTCAGACACATAAAGAATTAAAATAACAATGTCATAAGTACTATAAGTACACATAGTAAAATTACATTATATTAAAGTTAAGTTAATTTCAACTTCATCATTTCCGAGTACTTGTAGAACGCCTGCTCGACAAGCCATTGCTTTACACTGCATTTATACGATCCCCTAGAGGACGCAGTTCTTATTTCCCTCGGAAGTCTGTTGTGCACCTCCGTGGCCGCCACATGCACAAGTTTGTCAGACTTGGCGAGGCGGTGAGGTACCGCGCACAGACGGTGCGCGTGCCGCGCCGTGTCGCGCGCTCGCGTGTCCCCCCAGGTTGGAGTACTCCTCCGGGTGGTCCCTGGCATACAGCGCTGCCTGGAGGCACACCACGCTCGTTAGTGTCATAATACCCATGGACCGGAAGTATGGCAAGACAGATGTGTCCTGTGGCACTTGCACCAAATGACCACATACGAGTACACCCATTATACTCGTAGGTACGCCATTCAGACCAATTCTCGGTTTTGCGTTTCCAACCGCCACCACCTGTGTTTGTAGTATGTACGCCCTGACACTACATGTACATATGTAGATTATTGCAAAAGCAACATAAACGGCATAAAGTACAAGAGTGGCATAAAGTTATCTTATATTAAGGTATCTATGGTATTTGTTTTATTTTTGTATTTATGTGGCTTTTAATAAAGAGTTTTCTTATCTTATCTTATCTTATCTTATCTTAAGATTACTGTTTTTGCTGAATTTTGTTATTTTCCCATTCAGCAAACTAAAGTGCCAACAGTGAATTTAATTAATGTGAACCCATATAACTATGATGCACTGTAGTGTTATATTAAAATATATTTGTTTGTGTCGTTCTATCTTTATTTTGCAACCCCAATGGTAGTTAAGCAAGCATTTACGACATACTCTTAGCATTTCAGATGATACTTACTGCAGTCGTTTTGCTGGCTCAGGTCTAGCCGGAGCTTTACCGAGTCGTCACAATACGTATTATGTCAGAGGTCGGCAAACAGACAGCCAGTGAAATTGAATGAACACCCTAATAACGGGAAAATACCTTAGTATTGCGTACTCATCTTCTGTAGGGGGGGGAGGGCAACACAGAACATTTCTTCTGCTTTTGTTTGTGTTTACAAGTGTCAGTTTTGCTAGGAAAAAATATGTGATACCCAACAAAACAGCAATGATAGGAGGAACTAATTTATAATATACTTAAAAAAAGAAGGTGGTCCTTAATTCGACTGTATTTTTTAATCGACTTAAAAAAAGGAGGTTTCTCAATTCGACCGTATATGTGTTTTTATGTTTGTTACTTAATAAATTCGAGTGGGTGATTTTGATGAAAAAACAATCGAAAAATTCATACATTTGTATGATTTAGATTGTTTGAGCAGATAATTTTAACACAGTTGGGGAATGTTTGACTTATTTAAACCACAATTGTAACAACAAAGTGAAATTCCAAAATTCAAATTACGGATTGCGTAGAAATATTTCCTTGCTAGAATAACTTTAAACTGAATCAGCGGGCTAAGTCTTGATCTCAAGTTTTGAAGTTTGAAGAACCTTCTGAGAAACGACTGATGAATGAACAGCCTCCTTAAATTAAATTGGCTCTTTGCGTATTTTGAGATTTGTAGGATCTATGCAGCTTGATACGAGTATATCGTTGTAGTTGTAGCTGAAATGCCAGTACCTACTTGATATATTCAAAACTTCTTAGACTGATTGTCCTTATTCACCGGGTATGGGTAATAATGATGATTGAATAATCATTAGTGTCTGTGGCACGTGTATTGACAAATTTGTATTAGTAGGTCTTTTTAATCATGTTGATTAACACTGATAAGACCCAACTAAACTCACACTAGGACATAAACAAATCTTGACAGATTACAAGATTTTAAACAAGGAAAATTAAAAACAACGTTAAATTATAAGAATTAAAGGTTTTCAGTTCAGGTAAATATAAACAATGAAATAGGTACTCAAATTATATCTATCTAGTAATATGTTTACGAGATTACTCAAGCGAAAATCCGATGGTTTCTTAGGGCTACCCGCAAATGTACAATAGGGAATCGTTTTGATTTATAGGCCGAAACATTACGCTTTTGTACGGTAGCGGGGGCGAAGACCCGGAAGCCCTATTTTCCCCTTCCCTTCGCCAAGAATAAAGCTAAGAAAATACATTTACAAGTTTCCTGAATGTTATGACTATCGATATACTATTATGCCTACTCAGTCATTTGAACCCGTGCATGACGCGATAAAAATGAAATATTCTTATACACGGCTCATGAAACACGCGTTTTGGGCACAGTTTTTCATGAAAAGCTAGCGGTTAATCGGTTTATGTCTCTGTTATTGACTTATGGGATTTAGGTTCCCTTTCCTACTAATAAACGGTAGAACGTGGGTAGAAAGTACAGATTTCTTTTTCATAACTTCGCCCACCTCACTATATAGGTACCGAATTAATGGCAAAATCTGAAGCCAAAATCAAAGGTTATTTTTATCAATATCATAAGTAGGACATATGCTTTGACCTAAATATTTTTTTAAACTTCAGTTTATTATGTAAATTTATATTCTACGACCAGCGACTTTCTTTTCAAGTAATCTACTCGTATTTTATTTTTCATCAGAATAAGGATAATAACTGCGATTTGCGTTTTTCACAAAATTAGATTGTGCCTTATTGATAAGATTAAGTGGTTTACCTATGTAAAAATTGACCATAGTATTAAGATAATGGATTAAACAGTATTCGATTTCCTTCCCAAATACAATCTGTCTTTGTACACAAGGTTTGCATATCACAAATAAAACATCCCCCAAATTTGGGCAGACCTTTAGAGAAATAACAATGCCGAGCATGTATTGTCGTCAGTAACATAACTATGTAGTCAGACTCCCATCCACGATATAAAGTTTTATGATTGTGATTAGATGATCTCACAACATGCTCATGGCTACGTTTGTGCCATCAAGGGTCCCCCTTATTTATAATACCCCTTTATTTCCTACTGAGTGCATTTATCAGTTTATAGTTTGAGTTTTTTATAGTATAGAGTGACGAGACGAGCAGAACATGCACCTGATGGTAAGCAAAATGCCTGCCACATAACAGCACAGTGACACGCATCTATTAGAACATGAAGAGTCCAAATCCTTACCTAGCACTGCAATGCGCTCATCACCCCGAGATATAAGATGTTTTATCTTTATGCCCTGTAGTTTCATTGGAAACATTGCCCTTCAAACAGGAACACAGTAATATTTGCATATTCCTGCTTGGCGCTAGAATAGATGGCGAAGGTGTGGTACTTCCCCAGACGGACTCGACACAAAGAGTCCTACCACTACAAATACTGAGTGTTTATTTTTTTCTATTTACTATTAACTGCCTGACCTCTACTGCATATCATACTGTTGGGTATATATGCATACTGTTGGGTTAGTGAAGGTACAAGGCTCTACTAACTTAGACTTACTGATACTCTATTTGTGTAGAGTATAGTTTGAAACTTACGCTCAGAAATAAGGCAACATACTTAAAAGATTAGAGTATTTTTTTATATTCTTACCATAATCACTTATAGTATTCTACGAGTACTGTATCTCGTACGACAAATAGTGAAGGGCTTCACAGATACTACTGACTTATCTTGGTATTCCGCTGGTTTATTTTCCTGGGTTGATTTCTTCAATTTATGTAAGCCAATGATGTAAGAATAGCAAGAAGCACGCTATCAAAAAGATATAAATTCATGACTGTTGTCCATACCAACTATTACTTTGTTAAAGAGGTTTCATATAGGAATCAGACATCTTACATTTCTTTATACAGGAAAGGTAAAAGAAAAAAGCAAATATATGGCAAATTCCACGAAAGTAAGCAACAAACAGAGAATTTCTAACCAAAATCCCAATTACACCCACAAACTACCTGTGCGAGATAAGGAATGTATTCTTACCTACTTGCGAAAGATGTAAGTAAGATTTGTTTTAACACATATTTTTAGTAATTGGTGTAGATTTCATATCCTACTTATATACACGCAAGGATCCTCGGCTTGCTGTATTCAATTTTAAATGATCCTAAGACTCCTACATATCTCAAAGAATTCGTGTCTTATTTTTCTGATACTCGGATCAACCCTTCAAGGGGCAGTAGTGTCTTGCGCTTAAATTGCCCTAGTCATAGCACTTCATTTGCTAGTGACTCATTTAGAGTCGCAGCGGTCCGACTCTGGAATGAGCTCCCTCTGGGTATTCGTCAAGCTCCGTCCAAAGATACTTTCAAAGGGCATGTACGGGAGCACTATTTGAAGGAACCATCATCTTAGTTAGTTACTCATCTTTAATAAGCTATCTATACCTATGTTCTCTTTTTAGTATGTGTATTTTTATATGTATTATAATTGTAGTTATATAAGTATTTATTTTATTTATTACGTATTCTAATTTTTTTTAATATAAGTAAGTACATAGTATTTAACAACGTGTTCATAATAATAGTATTTTAAAACTTTTATACATTATTTTATTTCAAAATTATTTTAGTTTCTACTATTTATATTTGCCTACATAACATTTAAATGTCCTACTCAGCGGGTAGCTGGTAGAAAATGCGCCCTAGCATTAAGCTTTCCGTTTGTACATTATTTTTGTTACTGTGCAATAAATATTAAATAAATAAATAAATAAATATTGAAAAATGCGAAAGTTTTGATGTTTGCTGCTCAATCGGAACGGTTTCAGAACGGATCGGGCAGAATTTGGAATACTGTTAGAATATTGGCTGGATGACACATAGGTTTTTCTGGGAAAATAACAAGAACAGGAATTATTTAGGCAAAACCGCGGGGCTCTGTTAGTAAGAATATAGTCATAAAACAAATTTGAATGTGTCTCATGCTATCCCCCTCGATAAAACTTAGACGATCGCTTATATAACGAAGGTTAAACAAAAAGCTTTAAAAGAGTTTTATATGCGAAGATAGTAGTGCAACTACGTTTATAGGGTAATGCAGACAGACGCTAGTCGCTTTACTGCCATGGCTTATCTTGAATACTGATTTGTTCCTATCGAGATTGGAATTGAATAATTAAGTTCGGTTTCTACACTTTATTGAGCTGGATGCTCTTCGGTCGTTGACTTAAGGGAGAACTTCACTTTATGTGCAAAGCTAAACTATAAAAATATAATAAAACATTTGTATGTCACATTACTTTATACATGTTGAATGGATTAAGAAGAAAGCTAAGTAAGTAAGATCATAACGGGTTTAGGAATCAGTTTAACTCTTACTATTTGTGACTTTTTATTTATAGCGTGCTTTAACCAAACTATAACTCTGCAAATTTTATTTCTCTGCAATATATTGTATTATTTTATATCATACCCATTATGCAAGGCATACGCAAAAGACAATTTTATTTCAATAGTTTTGTATTACATAAGTTTGTTCCGATTTCAATTGGTAATCGTTTCCATTACTCCAAAATTTTCAAATAGTATTTTAATTACTTCAAATGATTCAATATTTAATGAAACAAAATCTTTGACATGGATTTGAAACTAACTTCACCTTGGATGGATTCTCCTAAAATGTATCGTACTAATGCATCAAATCAGCATGATAGATAGATAGATTTGAGAGAAATATTGATGGCAACAATGCTCAGCTGTGAGACAAAAAAGTAAACTCTGCTGTTGACGATATTGTTGTAAAAATAAGTAAACATTTCAGACAAGCTGCCGCGCAACACTTATCTAAATGGGAAGGGATGATGCCGTGTCCGACACAGGTCAACCCTACCTCAAAGGTATTATATTAACCTCTAACCATGTGTTTATAGCTTCTACTTACATCCTCTATTTTATTTTTAACAAAACTTCTAATTTGTTTGTATTTCTATCTTCTTTTTACTTGTACCTACATTTTGATAATGAAAATATTATTTTTAAACATTTAAAAAAAACTATGCGGTTTCAGCAATTTTTCACATAAAGTGTTCTTCAAAACTATCACACCATGTCTGTACGTTATTTATTTAGCTACAGAATAAAAGTGGGACAATCAATACGATATCACAGACAGATAGACAAACACACTGTTGCACATTTCAGTGGCATGTGTGTATTCGTTGAAATTTGATATCAGTCCTTAACCCCTCTATTCTTCATATATTTCTTAGGTAAAACTAAAACTGTTTTATAGTTTAATATATAATAGTATTATAGTTACAGTGCTGTGTCACTTTTTTTATTTTTCTGTAAATAATTCAAGCATCTAAATGTACGAAAACTGTACAATATCCAATATCTTGAACAACTGGTTTACCTTTACTAAACAACAACACATTACTTTAAAACTAATAATCCAGCTTTGCAGCATCCTTTAGTGAACAACAAGACTGACTGCAAAACAAGAGTGAAAAATATTTTTTCTAACCATTGAGTCTTTCTTTCTCCGCAAGTGAGTGCCTTCATTAGAGTGATAAGTAGCAATCAAGAGGATACTCGAGGATGCTAACCGTGGAACATTTTATTGGCTTTGAGTTGAAGGTTCTTTTAAGTTTTTTCTTTGAGATATACCTACTCTATTTGCATTTATTTTCTTAAATTTCAAATATAACTACAAAGCGAAAAGCGTAATGCACATTTTGAGTAAGTAAATTACAGTCTGTTAAAAAATTTAAGTATGAAGGTGAGATGGCATATTGTGACTAAACCCTCAATAAAATAATAATGAATAATAAAAAAGCGAATAAGTTAATATAAATTAACACTGTATTTGTAAAAACACAGTCGAGTTTAATATAACACATAGTGCGGCTCGCCAGTTTACTTGAATGAACTTGGCTGGCCACACTGCCGTGTGTCTAAATGAGTTTCAGTAAGGGCTAATGACTATTTTTTTTGAACAAATAGAGTAATTAAGTGGAAAAGTGCCGGCTATAATCTGCCACTAAATGTTCCCACTGCTGGGACCCGGAGTCTTCTCTCGCAAAGCCAGAGTCAGCCCTAATCCACCACGCTGGCCCAGTGTGGTTTGGTGAATGACGTATGTCCACGAAAGATTGTTCCAACAATCTTCAACCCGCAGGGGTCTTCAGGATGATTACCTTAAACGTTTTTTTTAAGTTAACGGCATTAAGTCTATGGCTTCGAAATGACTACGCGTGGTAGCAGTACGCGTAGTACGCCTGGGTTTCGAACCAGGGGCTCAAGATCGGCAGTCACCATTCTTCCGACTAGACCAGCCGTAATTTATTAGAAGTTCCAATGTGCAACACGCGGCTTAAAAATAGGCGTTGTGTTAATCTCGGTAAGTAAGTAAGTATATCAATTATGTACATAATCTGGGCAATCATATTTCACGTCCCAGTAATGGTAATGGGCGTCCCAATCTGGGTAAGCACTGAGCTAACTACGTAACTATTTAATTTAATTCAATTCTATTCAGGCGTCAGATAAAGGATTAATCATATGTAAATTCATACTTAGAAACACCCAGACACAGAACAAACATTTTTGCTCATCACACAAATATTTGGACTGGCTGGGAATCGAAAAACCTACGGCTTCGCAGGCATACTCACTACCAACTAAGCCAATAGTACAGTCACTAATCTATCTCCACGTACCTTCACTTTTATCGGTCTTGTCTAAAGTTCCGCCACGTGCGAGGTCTTCGTACCTAAAATAAGAAAAAAAATCTATTAAACATTTTACTCGTAGGTATTTATGTTACAATACCAGCGCCTTACGGTTTTACCCAATTTTTTTTACACAATAATACGTTAATATTATTCAACGTAAGGTTGTTTTAAGTTTACAGATTTTAGTCAAGTTACTCTAATAAACCGAGCTAGCCCCGGTTCGCTAGCTATCTCCACTCGCCGTAGTAGGAAAACAACTCAAAAAGGAATAAGCAGTAAAAAATTGACGTTGTTGACTAGAGGAAAGGACATAAAAATATTTTATAGCGGCTGGGGGCTTTAGAAAGGCCGCTCTTCCTGAATATAACGTACTTCCTGGGGACTTTATGAGGATTCCGCGTATTTAACGTTTTATATCAGCAAATTGTCGCATTGAAACATAGGTTCTTTAATATTACGATTAATATTATTTTAATAAACTTTGTGGTTATTATTATGAGATATAAACATTTAAAAAGAACAAAACGTAAGGCGAAATTAATTCCCAGCATACATTTCAACCTAAGTATAATGAATGTGAACTATTAAGTACTTTAAATTTAATTTATTTCTAAATATACTTTAAAAACACTTTTAAGAAAATTAAAATTTTAAAGGTAATCACCATCATCATCCACGAACTCATCTATTCCACCGAACATCCCTTAACCCTTGGTCTATTGACTTAGATTTGGCCAGCGCTAGGTTTCTATCGAATCGTGGACTCATTAAAATAAAAATGATCACAAATGGTTCATACATTTTTAGCAACAGCCTTTTTTAGACTGCAGGCCCGTTGACAAAATATATGGGTCAAATGAACCACCAGGAGGCCTATGTAGGTAGAAAAGAACAAAGTAATAAGATTCAGCACTACGTCGTCACTTGTAAGCTGTCCAACTGAGTGCAGTTGAAGAGGGGGGGTTGCAACCCTCGATCGTTTCTCCTTGTCTCATGATTTTTGTGCGGCATTGCGAAATAATGGATTAAAAGAGGTAATCTATTTGTACGTAGTTATTTTAAAAATGATGTTAAAAATCCTTTTATTAATTGCTAATTCGTTGTCTTGCTTCACGTCTGCGCAGAAAACGATAACAATCTCTAGGATCTACTTCAATGTGCAATAATGTCCACTGAACCTAAAACAACGCGCTCTTTTATACATAGAAGCTTTGATCTATTAAGATTGTATACGTTAGCATTTTACGACTCCTAAAACATGCTAGACCAATTCCGCTTTGCAAGTCACTTCTACTTTCTTCCGTTGAAACTAATACTAAAAATACCATAAATAGCTATTAGTAGAATCAAAACACGGTAACTAATAGTTCACTTAGTGTAATGGTACATACGTGCCGCTGGTTATCTCAATCGACGAAACTATTTCTGTAATACTTCCGAACTAAAGATAGATCATCGAATCTCTCCTTAAGACCCCTTTTCATCACAGTAATTAAGGCATGAGAAATGTGTTACGCGTACGTTTGTAGGCGGTTATTTTAGCCGGGACGAATTCAGATTCAGAATACCACCGTATTAAATACGTGAGTTAAGTTCAACACTTAGATAAGTTGGTCGACATTTCCTCACCCAACACCATACAACCTCAAATATAATACATATACCACTATACACAACACTGTCTCTTTGAGTTCGTCTTGACGACAAAAACATGTAAAATATCTATACTGTTTTCAGTGTTCTTAAAAACAAAAGAAAAGGAAAAGAGCTGAGCAAAAAAAGAGTAGGTACCTGTAGTACCTACCTACTACTAATGTCGTCGTGCAAGAAATAGCTGTGAGGGCTAGAATTTTCGATTTATAATCATGATGTCTTAGGTTCGTATTCCGCCTGCACCTATGTTTCCAAGTGCAGATAAATATCACCAATGGCTTTAACAGTTAAGGAATAGTTAGATAGATAAACTCTTTAATTGCACTTAACATAACAAAAAACAATTTTAAAGTATAGTAGCAAATAGTTGTGAGAAAACTGGCATTTCTTAAAGAATCTTTCAAGTCATGAATTATCCACAAACCCGTACTGGACCAGCGTGGATATGGAATTGGATACCTCCTTGCAAGAAGAGGTCCCAGCAGTGCGTTGCTTATAAATTAATTTCAAGCGGGATATGACGAAACCCGTATTTGCGGTTGTGACTTACTAAAGTAATTGAAGGTTTTCTATCAAAGATCAAAAAACCCATCTGACTGGTCGTACGACTTCCCCTCCTTCGCCGTTCAGTAGCATGATTGCAACATTAACAATTAACAGGGTATCTAATCAGTGTTTTCTATCTTTTATACACGTAGTATACAATAAAAATTCAAGTTGAAATTCAGATAGGTACCCACACAAAAAAAGGTTAATGAAAGCGTTACAAATGGATAAGGTAAAGTAAGGTTTATCGGGAAGCTTTATCAAGAATTCTATACTATGTAGATGCAATGAGTAGGAGAGTATCGCTAAGAGCTTATTTAAAGTGCCGCCTGAGGCTAGTATCTCCTGATGCCGAGCCTGTGTTGGCGGTGTGTCATGTTTTGATTCAAAGCTATAAACAATTTTGCATTAGCTTTGAAGTGGTGAATGAACTAAATGAACAACAATTTTATTGTGATGCAAAAGTAGCAAAAGTATAATGTTTATTTTTTAAAATTTAAGCCCCTGAGTGATCATCATCCACATTTCAATGTACATCGTAGCACTGCAATGCGCTCGTTATCCAGAGGTATACGATGATCTTTGCATTTATTTGTCTTACAGATTCATTTGTCGAAAATAAATTATTGTCTGAAAATAAAAACCTAAAAAAAATAATGTAAAACGATTGTGAAGTAATTAATGTTTTTTAAGAACTGATAAATTGATTACTTAACTATTTTCAAAGGGCTTTATTAGGAATTTCGTAAATTACATTTATTGCAAAAAAACGTCGACAGCATTACAAAACAAATGAAATTTGGTTGAAAGGAATTTATTAAAATTTCTTTCCTAACTTCGTTTTTGCTGGAGGCATAATATATAGACCAACAAATCGAGTCAACGTTCCTTAATAAACCAGCAGCAAAATTACAGGATGAGAGAATCTAATAACCGCATCTTGGATTCCATGCAAACTCGCGTGATACGGGGCTACGCAGAAATACATACCTAGAGAAATCTTAGAGCGACGCGCTGTCACCATTGTGAACTGAAATTGCACACATTTTGTATAATATTATCTTTGTACGAGTAGGTACAGATCAATAATGTCATGATTTCTAGATCTCACTTAATTTTTTTTAAATAGTAGTGCTAGGAATCCTGGCAGTTTCCGTCTGGGGAAGTTCCACATATTCGCTAGTTATTCTACCACCAAGCAGTAATAGGCAAACATTACTTTGTTCCGCAATGTTTCCAGAGAAATTACATAGCTTAGAGATATAATATCTTATATCTCTGGATGACGAGCGCACGTCAGTGCTAGGTGAGGATTTGGACTTTTTATGTTCCAATAGCTGCGTGTCACTGTGCTGTTATGTGGCACACATGTTGCTTACCAATAGACGAATGAGATATGCGCTTGGTGGTAAAAACAAGCCAGTGTCTAACAATTAAGTGCATTGCTGCTATTGGAAAATGAAGAGTCCAAATTATTACGATTAAAAGTTAAGTTTTACATGTTTGATGAAATTCAAATTAACTGATTTAATACAAAACGTTAGCAAATTATTTGGCTAAGAATATATAATAGAACTAATATAATAAATACGAAAGTTTGAATGTTTAGACCTTAGAATGTTTGTTGCTCAATCACATCGGAACGGCTAAACGGATCTGGTTGAAATTTTGAACACAGATTATGGGCTGGAATAACATATAGTCCACTTTTTATAGCGGGAATGGCGGAAATGGGAACTACGTGGGTAAAACCACGAGCGTTGCTAGTTGTTTAATAAATAACACACAATTCTAAGATATTGAAGCTTTATTGCACCCCGCGCCAACCATTCCTTTAGGGTGTCAACAAATCGTTCCTATATCACAAAAACAACAACAAGATTACATAACAGAAGCAATCAGCATAGAATGGAATAAGCAACTGTTTTCATTGTTACCTAAGAGATACGATATATAATTTTTCAAGGTAATAAACAGTAATAAGTAGATATCCTTTAGATTAGCGTGCATTATTTTCGACCGCAACCTACATTCACGCAAGAAGATGATCAAACGGGGATCTAACTTCGTTAAAAATAGAGTGTCTCTTTCCAATCGTTGCAATTTCTGCGGAAACTTGTGTAGCCCAGTTTCGTGAAGAGAAATGTAGGCTGCTTTGAATTATCCTAATTAACCTACTTTCTGCCCTACATTCGCAGTCCAGTGTTTCGATGACAAATCGTCCTGCGCCTTGCGTAACTGAATGAGCACTCGGCTTAAGGACTCTCCTAGGGATTAACTGGAATTGGAATCTGTATTGTTTGTTTGTTCCTCTAAGATCTGGCAGATTTAATTTGCGTCGAAATACGACGATAGAATATACTCGGAAAATACAAGTTCAGATCTATCGAAATTGCGAAATTAAGCTCTAAGTGGTTGAGACTTTAGTACAGATCAGGTTTAACTATTTAATAAGTACTGTATCAAATTTCAGTACGAAATTACTCCTGGTTGTATAACAAAACTTGACTTCGCGTTAATTTATCTCTTTGAATTTTATTGACGTAAGTATCAAATTTCTGTAGCACCGATTAGTATTTGCTTTGCTGCCTTGAGTAATTTGTTTTGGTTTCGATTTTTTTTACTTGTGTTTTGCTAGGGATAGTAGGTTTACAAAAATACCAACGGATGACATCTAACTGGTAAATATACTTTGGAATTGTTTTACTATTGTTTGGATAATCGACTAGCGTTGTGATTATTGTTTCTTGTGTCAGAATCCTCTCATTTGGGCGTTTATTAACAAAGTTCCTTATTTTTATAGCATACCTATAGTCTGATAAGAGGAATAAAATGTGCTCTTAAAAATTGCTCTTTCGTGTATAGGAAGTATCATTAGTTAGCTCATCAATACCTGCGCTTTAGACCCTGGACTACTAGTCCAGAAGACAGATTATATACAATTGAATCCATTACAAATCTATAGGTGCTAATAGGTTCAGGTCGATGCACGGTGGGTGACATCTAATTCTAATTCAGGGTAGGGGTGATTGACCTGCACTGAAGTCCCGCTAGGGGTGTATTGTGCATTTCCCCCGGGCCAGCCTACCCAAACCAGCCAAGCTCCTTGAAATAGCGGAGCACGGCCTTGGGTCGCTGGCATGTGGGTGACATATTAAATGCCCAATATATATTTTGATAGGTACTGTAGAATTATTTTGAATGGTCTATCAAAATATTTATTCCATTTCGGTAGGTACCTATACATCTTTTTAAGGCCATTTTCTTTTCAATTGACAGTATAGTCAATGTCCTGAAATATAGGTGAGCCATATCTCAATACATTAGTCTGTTTCCTTTCGACGTGTCGTTTCAGCATGGCTGTCGTATGACTGATCGCGACTAGATGTTATGTTTTCAGATAAAATAAGTATTAAATTATCTCAGAAATGGAGTGCGAAAAAATAAAGATAATGCCAAGAATTTGTCAGTAAGTGATGGATTGGAACATTGTGATATTTGAGATTTCCATTACTAAGCAAAGCGACTACACATATACATAGGACTACTATTATTTGAAATGTGACATTCTGAAAACTTGTCTCTACCCCTCCTATTCTATCTCTCTCTCTCTCTGTACCCTTCTCTCTCGTATTTTATTTTCATTTTTTTCATTTCAAATTCATGCACCAAATAAATAAATATTGGCGGAAAATTCACACACAACCCCATCTCAACCCAATTTAAGCAAAGCTTGTTATATGGCGGCCAGATACCATATAACGTATCCTGAAGTATGGACGAAGTCGTAAAGGTATTCGAATCTGTATATACATACATACCTCTATATAGATTTCTGCAAGGTTAGACCGCGACCGAAGACCGCGACAGGCGCTTGACATTATGGCAACAGAGGACATTATAATGGTATTATGACAATTCCATAATGTCAGGTGCCTGTCGCGGTCTCAGCTCGTGGTCTCGTGTCGCGGTCTTGTACCTTAAGCTTTGCATTCAAGACATAACGGCCAACTTATGTATGCAGTGTATGTGTATGGGCAAAAATGAAATGCGTCACCAGAGATGAACGTAGAACACCGTGAAGTTTTAGGCACTAGGCGCACCAGTTAATAGCCTGTCGTTTCCCCAGACGACGTGGGCATACATGAATACATTTGCTTCATGTAATAAAATAAATATAATTGAAAAAACCCGACTGCATAAAAAGTGAACCAAACTACGCACTTACGTACTATGAAAACTGAAAAGAATAAAACATTTCATAGGCACGGTTTGCACGGTTACAATGCCCGTTACATTTAACACACCATGTTATAATACCAAAGAGTTAAACCATGGCCGCAGTTGGCGCTTTTATAAGGGTAACCCTCGCGTAACTGTAATTTATCCTCTTCTATATTCACTGTTTTGATATAATGCAGTTTGTAAACTTTTAATGATTGTCTGCGGTACCAGTAACATAATACAGCGCCTAACTTTTTATCGGTCTTTTACCCTACAATAGAAAACAGCGCAAAAACGTCTGGTGTGTATAAATTTATCCTAGAATCTATTACACCTCTATTAGTGGGAGATTAGTCATATTCGGACATTTATTGACGTGATAACGTCTATTATATCGATGAACGCCGGCAGCATGCACGAAAGTGTTCCGTTATGTCCAGTTACGCTCATTGTCCCGTTACGCTCATCTATCAATGTTTTGTTGTGACGTTGTCACGTTAAACTATCGTCCGTAAACCAACCGACTTTATAGACAACCAATATTTTGTTTTTATTTTGTAATTGAGAGTGGCGAGACGAGCACTGCAATACATGTGCCTGATAGTGAGCAGTAAGTCAGGCTATAACAGTCAAGTGCCCCGCAGTGATCAGTGATCATTGAAGTGATCATGAATTGTCCAAATCCCTACTTCGTACAGCACTGCGCTCGTCACTCAGAGATAAAAGATGTTTTAACTCTTATTCTATATATAATTTGCTCTGGAAATAGTTCCCTTCAAACCGGAACGCTATTTATTGCGTGACGAGATATTTACACAATCTGTGTTCAGGGCGCTACTTCAGAACCACGCAGCTACTATCTGCACTGATAATCGAGACTATAATCTAACTATGTTCCAAATTTCAGCACGATCCGTAAATACATACATTCTAAAGTGTTTCTATGTATAATAAGTATGTATTTACAACTATATGAGTATTATATCAGCTATCTGACCGCCATATTACAAGCTTTGCTTAGTTTGGGGTCAGATGGTATTGTGTGTGAATTGTCCACCAATATTTATTTATTTATTTAGTGATTGAGCAACAAACATTAAAAACCCAAACATTGAAACTTTCGCATTTATGGTTTTAGTAGGATAGTAGAAAGAAAGTAGGGTAAAATGTGAACTTTGGACGTAAACCATTTTATTTCATTGCCTGTTGTTATTTTAACGTTATTATGACAGGACTTGAGATGTGACGTCCACCGTTTCGTTCATGGCTTGGGAAATTATAGCTTTGCCCGTTCCATGTGAGTGAAGGCCCCTAGTCCCAACAGTGCGAACAAAAGGTGGGAAGTGTTTGCTAATCATTCTACGCTTTAGGCCGCAAATAGTGTTGAGAAGTTTCATAATTCAGGTTACATGAATTGAATAGTACTTCCTGTAGTAGTTGTGAGATCGACCAGAAATAGTACTGACGTCAATGGCAGGTAGGTTGTCGCATTCAAGAGGTGTGTTATGTAAGCTTTACTGCCCTTACACCTTGTACAGAATAGTCTCATGACGTTTCTTTATACAAAAGAATATGTGAATTGTTGAACAGTTTTAGCATAATAGAAGCTTTTTTTATCGTAAAGAGTAGCGAAATAAGCAGGAAATGCGCCCGATGGTAACCAACATGCCTGCCCATAATAGCACAGTGAAACGTAGCAATTGGAAACATGAAGTGTCGAAATAATTACCTGGCACTGTTCTGCTCGTCACTGATAGATATGAGTTGTTTTATCTCTTTGCTCTGTAATTTCACTGGTAAAATGTGGGTAAAATGGTTTTTAAAACTGAAACACAACGATGTTTTCACATTACTGCTTAGCGGCAGAATTACTGGCACAGATCTGGTGGCCCTTTCTCAGGCGGACTCTGCAAAGAGTCTTTCCAGTACCTATTGTATGAAAATAGGCGCAGAATACATGATTATTAAAACTATGCAATCGCTAACTGACCCCGCAAACACAAACAAAGTAAAACAACCAAAATAAATGTTCAAATGATGTGACACTTCATGCAAATGACTTCACGTCAATCAACGTGGGTTTTTATTATTTAGATATTGTTTATGCAAACATAATACAGTCTAGATTAAAAAAATATACTCTAATAGACTACAGGCCCGTGCAGAAAATTGATGGGTCATTTGAACCACCAGGAGAAAAAAGATACAAGGAAATAAAATAATAGAATTCAGCACTATGCCGTTACTGTTCAATTAAGTGCTGGTGAAGAGAAGGGCAACACTCAATCTTTTCTCTATGTCGCATGATTTTTGTACGGCGTTGCGGCTTATTAGATTAGAAGAGGTATTGAAACTATGAAACTTATGTAGTTTTGACATAAAAGGTAGTTTCACGTGACATATCATTTAAAAACATTTATTATTCTGTTCTAATTTCGAAATCTGAAACCTAATTAAATTTTAATCGTGCTTTACAAAAATAGAAAAATAAAATAAGATTTTTCCTTCATTTTACTAATTTAGTTTTACGCTAACGACGCGACGTGAGAATGAAATATGTTTTTAAACGAAAACTGTACTAGCTTATTGTATTTTTGAACCCTAATAAAATTTTGAAAAAATAATTAATAATTTTGTTTCCTTGTTCACAAAAAAATGTTCGATTTACAATTTAATCCTTCGTAAACTATAAATGCGAAAGTGTCGACGTTTGATGCACAATTACGTCGGACCGGTTGAATGGTACGGGTTAAATCTGGAATACAGAGACATAGCCTGGAATACAGGGTATGGCTGTACAGAGTGTAGTCTGGAAACTTTGGAAAAGCCCATACATTTTTTATTGAGGGAAAGTAATGGGAACGGAAACTACGCGGGTAAATCCACAGGGTGTTGCTAGTTTGCATTTAACAGGTAAATATTCTTATTTTAAAATTCTCGTGCTATGGTGTGTGTGGGCGTACTCCTCCGTAGCGGCGTGTTGATTAGTTAACAATGTTGTATATTTGATAGGTTTGAGAGAAGAATGTATAGTATTTTTCCCCTTCCTGCCCAATTTTCCACTTCACATCTTAATCGCGATACAATTATTTTTGTTATAAGTAATTTAACCAAAAACTTTAAAAAAAAGTCGGACGTAGCGTAGTCTCGCTAAAACAAACACTGTATATATAGAGTCGGCCAGTGCGCTTTGTTACATACAAGTTTGCGCGCGTAATGACCGACTGGATGTGCGTGTATGTATATGTTGCGTACCAGCCTGTATGTGACAGCGCACTGGCCGACTCTATAGACACAATTTTTGTTTTAGCGAGGCTACGTCCGACTTTTTTATGCGTCCATAGTACACGCATGTACAATTCTATTTTTTTTTGTTTTTACAAATCGTGGAGTAGTGTAGTAGTTAATACAAGTAAGTCATTGTGAAATACCCTAGAGCCCTAGACAATGCTTGTAATCTCACGACGTCAGATTATAAACTACGGTTAGGTTAGTAACGCGTGAGATTATAATCTGATGTTATTATTTTTTTGTGTACTTATTACATAAAATACCATATACACGTTTTAGAGTGACAATATCATATTTATGCGTATGCTATTAGGCACTATTATAGCTAGAGAAGTTGCCGCTAGTAAGACACCACGACCATAGAATAGCCATAAACATAGTTAGTTACCTTTACGAAAGGCTTACTACTAAAGGCGTTTACAAACTTGGCTATCTTTCACGTCGCGATAGTTTTCAAGGAATCTGATATCAATAGAATCCGGCCCGGTGTAGGTTTCGATTGGAATGTCCGTCTATTGTTCTCTGTCAGGATTACAGTTCGGTGGATTCAGTGCCGGACTTAAGGGTAGACGAGGCAAACTAGAGTAAGATAAACGTCCACGCACAAAGATATATTATTCCCTGAAATCCTATGACAAAAAAATTAAGTAATAATAAATCCGGCCACAGTTTTTTTGGGCACGTGGTTAAACCTCTCATTTAATAACTAAGCATCAGGAAAATGTGATTGCCTCCAACAAAGTAATTCATCTTCTTTACAATGCCAATTTGTAGAAAGCATCAAGTCAAGATCAATAGTTATTTTTACTTATCCGTCTGATTTATTATACATTGCCAACTAATTTACTAACTCGGCTACGGAAGTTAGGTTAGGTTAGGTTTTTGTATTTGAATGCATGCCACAAATTTCGATGCTAAAAAATGACCACCATACTGAGTTATAATTACAGTGGCTTACATAGAAGAAAACTAGTTGCTAAGCTATATTATTCAGATGCGCGTTGGTTGTAGCCGACTTAGTCATTTAGAAGGTAACTTTTATTTTCTTAGGCGAATAATGCGATTAAAAAGAAGCTTGTTTAATTATTATTAGCACCCAAAAAATTGTCAGTCGGACTACCGCTAGAAGTGACACCTTAGAATTTTAGTATTAACGGTCTTAATGTTGCGCAATACGTCATCTATTATACGTATATTGCTATTAGAGAACATTCCATCCATCCAAACTAACCAAATCAGATTTGTCTTTGCTGTTGATGTCTCTATCATTTCGAACGAAAAGAAAGGAGACAGCAATATCAAAGCTAAGACAGTTTAGTTGGCGGTAGATATTCCGGTCCACTGCTACTCTGCTAAATTAGCGTACCAGAGACGCGATCACATTCGATTTTCTCCTGCAAACAAGTCTCAATGTGTAAAGAATTTTTACTTCAAAAAATTTATTGAAAATGTCTTTAACAATTAGATCCACGCCAAGCACTGTATCTTTGAAATGTACGTTTTTGCTTCAATAAACAGAGTAGATGTTATTTTATCAAAGCGTACTCGTTTTCGTATTTATTGGTGGAAATGTGTTCGTTAGCTACACAAAAGGTGAAGGAAAAAATGCTGGAATTTGGGACTTTATTTGTACGATAATTTTTAGCAATTTTATTTATCATACATCGTGGGTTTTTCCGCTAAGTTCCAGTACCTGTTCTTATTATTTTTCCGAGATCAAAAGTAGCTTTTGTGCTATTCCAGACTATAATCTGTGTTGGTAATTTCAACCTGAAGTCGTCCGATGTGATTGCGCAAACTTTGACATTTATATAATTAGTAGAACACAAATAAATGTAGACAGGAAAAACGACAATATCTTAATGTTTTTATTTTTAATACACGTTTGATGCATTTTAAATAAATACAAGGGTAACTCACATTTGATGTGGTCAGTCCAGTCCGACTCAAATTTCGATTGCGTCCGGCGATCTTTTTCAAGGATAGTGCGCGCGCGTGATCGCAGTTCATTTAGCACTGCACTAGCCTTGAAAAAGATCGCCGGACACGATCGAAACTTGAGTCTGACTGGACTGACTATATCAAACGTGAATCACTCGTGTATTTATGTAAATGTGTAATAACCACATTAGTTTTCATACGTTTGATACAATTTCTTAAGTTTCTCCTAATCTTAGTTATAACTAAGATTGAACATACTTGAATTATTGGGTAATTAAAAAAGCATGCTTTATAGGTAGATCAAATCTTAAATTTAAAGTTCTATAACTAAATATAAACGTGTAACCGTTTGATAATTTGATAACATGTTGGGATAGTTACCTACTCCTAATACCAAAGGCAAGGACTGACGCAAATTATGGCCTCTGCGTGGAAAAAATCTTGCCCATAGAGAGATGAGTCGAATAGAAGCCAGCTCTGGGTAAATCGTTCTCGTTCATTGTAAAGCTTCAACAATTGTTCTCGCGTTTCTTTGGAAAGTGTTTACAGTAATACCCTCACTTCGTGGAAATATTTTGGGTGAGTTATTCCAATGACCTTACAGGATTTTGCTGCTACAGAGATCGAAATTGGTGTTCTATATAAGAATGTATTTTTGTCACTATTGCTTAGATATATAGGTACATTATTTAGTAACGTTAGTACCTCGAAATCTTGTTAAAAGAGTAAAAGAAGATACATTTGTGATAAGCTTATCCTGATTAAATGGTTGGATTGGATAAACTGATCACTTTTTCTAGGTTTTTTCATGTTACTTGTTGGACGAAAAACCACTTTTCGAAGTCTAATTAAATAGTAGATACGCACTAACAGTACGTACGTACCTACTCTCATCGCATCACATTTTTCTCATGTTTATTAGTATTAGTTACAAACGAAAAGAATGCAAAGAAACTTTATTCTAAGGTCATTGTTTTAGGTAAGGTTATTGTTTGTTTGACAATTCTTAATAATGTGTTTTTATTTTATCTAGAGCTATTTAAATTAGAAACAATACTATGGAGTATACACTGCTTGTGGCTAGAAAAAAGCGTCATAGTTTCATGGTTGATGTTCCAAAGAAAACGAAAAGATTTGACTCTCTTTTGTGATAAAAACGCCTACTTTTGGGCGTTAGACTTTGGAATGCGTTGCCTGAGTGGAATTATCCCGACGGTTACTATTTTGGTTTGTTCAAATCGAGAGTGAATCAGTTTTATCTATGTAAGCACGTTCCTTCGTAGACCTCATCGTCACTTAAAATCAGGCAAAATGGCGGTCAAGTATAAACCTATAGTAGTTAAAAAAGGGTATTCACATCAAAGCACATCAATTTAAAAATAAAATGTGCCGTTTTTAAACTCCATCTATTCTAAAGATATGCCAGCAAGACATTTGTGTTGGGTCAGTGATTTCAATTGTCTCTAGATTGCAAGTATGCAATGTTCACGGTCGCAGCACCGAAATAATGAAACTGTCTTCAGTTGCAAGCGTCTTTTGTTGTGGCGCTCTTCTGTTTCAACTTGAGTGTCATGTGTTCTAGTGAACAAGGCAAATATGCACTCATATACTGCTATACTTGAGAATTTTAGACACGACAAAGGACAGAAATAGTTTCAGAATAGTGCTCATCGTGAAAATAAAAGAACGTAATTTTATTTTTCTTAACATCATTTTCATCATACTAATATTATGACATCTAAAAATTGAATAGGTAAAAGCAACAAATAATGGTTACAAACATAGTAGGAATTTCCTCTAAGCAAATGATTAAACCATAGCTAAAAATATTATTCAGAGAATACTTTTAAAAATAACAACAAAAAGTACAAAAGTTAATGTAACAAAATATTAAGTAACCATTTTTTACGCTAAGGAAAGCCTTAGCCTATTTCAGTAATACTTACTAGGTAAATACCTAACACAAAAAGCAAAATTCTTATCCATTTCACCTTTACTTGTGAAATGGAATATTTAAAAAATAACTGTGCTCATCAGTAAGCACAAGCGAAAGAAAGCGTAAGTGCTTTGCGCCGTTTGGTGAAAATAATAAACATTTGCAGCAAAAAATTTTACCCAGGTAAGTATACTTACTTATTGTTTTATTGGAGTACGCTTAAATGCAGCTTCCCCTTTTAAAATCACGAAAGAACACGCTCCGACCGTGTAGAATGGTAGTAGGTACCTACACAACAAACCAACATACATATAGATGTTTCATTGGGGGTAGATACCAATAACACAGCTTTTATATCTGCTCATATTTAAATTTAATTTAATAATTGAAATAGTTACAGTTTAAATCAAATCTTAATGTTAAATTAATTAATAGTGCATAAATACCTGTTGGGTGCGTTTTCTCCTCTGAGTGCACATTTGTAAAAGTTTAAAAATCACAACCTATAAGTTACATCTGCACATCACAACCACTACATGGAGGCTATTCTGGAGTCGCAGGAAAAACTGCAGGCCTTGTTCCTGCAGCGTATGGATACTTTCCAGCTTCAACTACAGCGCTCACCTTCAACATCCAAGGCATCATCATTGACCGAGGAATTCTCTTTCTTTCGGACATTCATTTTAGAAGCCTTGAAATCACTGCAAGATCAGATTTCCCCTTCTTGCATTTGATGTGGACAAGCAAGAGACACATGCAAGGCGTAAAATTCTTCTATTCCACGGGATTCCAGAGGTTAAGAATGAAGACCCGGCAGCCACAGTAATTAAGGTAATCTCAAGTCAGCTGAAGGTATCAGAGTTCACAGCTACTGATATCAATAGATGCCAGCGCATGGGTCGCTCTCACGCTCCGGACAAGGCCAGGCCTATTCTAGTCAAAATTAAGGACATGACCATGCGTCAGCGCTTATGGTATGCCAAGACTGCTCTGAAGGATTCGGGGATAACTCTCTCAGAATTCTTAACCAAACCCCGGCATGATACATTTATGTCAGCACGCGAACGCTTCGGAATAGGAAGATGTTGGACTCGGGACGGCGTCATTATAGTACTGGGGCCAGACGGCAAGCGCCATCGGGTCTGTTGTAGATCTGAACTGGACAAACTTGAGGCGCCGGTTCCGACAAAGTTGAAGAAACCGGAGACAGAAGCTGTGAAAAAGGGTCCAAAAGCAGTGCGAAGGGCCCCTTTGAAGTAGCTCCTTGTTATGTTTCAAAGTAGCTTGTTTTTATATTTGAGGCATGTGCAGGTTTTCACTTTAAGAGTTTTCATTTCACATCTACCTCCTTGTTACTTAAATTAAATGTTCTAAACTTTGGCTCAGCACTATGCACGTCGTAATTTCTATTGTTACGATTAATGTACATCTAAATTCTAATCGTGTATGTACGTAGTTTACTATTTTATCATAATTTCTTAATAGTTTGTGTTAAAATCTTAAATTTAAATTGTGAGTTCTTGGATGTTCCGACGAAACGTTTTATTTATTTTGTACCCCAGCTATTAGCTTCATGGATGCAGTGCTATGTAGCCGACTTTCATAAAGTAGATAATTTTAGACTGAAATTATTATTTTTGAAATCTGTGTTTTACTATGTATTAATTTTGTAATTTACAAACCTACTTTAAATTGATGTGAAACTCGCTATCTCTTTCTCGCACAACCCGACAGGTGATTGATGCGTAAAACTAAACTTAGTATATCATCTGTTTTATTATTAATTTATTATTAACTATATATATATTTATATATTTTACACATACCTACATATAAATATATATACATATAATTATATTTTAATTGTTATTATTATTTAAATATTATTCTGTTGAGTATGTTAAATATTTTCAGTGATAATGACGGTGTGAGTGATGATGAATTTATTTCAGCGTCTTCTGGTTCAAATAGCAGTAATCAAAGTTTCAGTAGTTTTCAACCTTTATCTAACTTCCTGAAACCACCTTTGTAAATGTACCGAAAAATTTTAATGTTGTCCATATTAACGCGCAGAGCATTCCGTCCTCCTATCCTGAAATGTTGGCGTCCCTTGATCAAAATAATATCCATGCTATTTTAGTCTCCGAAACCTGGCTTCAACCTTGTCTTCCATCAACTTCTTACTCTCTTCCTGGTTTCATACTCATAAGAAATGATCGGGCCGACCGTGTTGGTGGAGGTGTGGCTATTTATCTCAAGGCCAATATTCCTTTCTCAATTTTGAGCAAATCACCACAACCTCCACCGGCATGTGCGGGTGAGCATCTTCTTATTGAAGTAGTTCTATCACACACAAAAGTTCTTCTCGGAGTCTATTATAGCCCTTCCAAAAACATTAACTACTTTACATCATTTGAGACTCTCCTAAATGACACTATACCTTCCTACAATCATTCCATTATTATGGGTGATTTTAACACTTGCCTTCAAAAAAACGACTCTCGCTCTTCTTCACTTCAATCTTTAGTCAAATCCTTTAATTTACATATCCTCCTCTAAATCCCACTCATCATTTTCCTAACAGTGTCCCATCATTATTAGATCTGATGATTGTCTCCTCCCTAATAATATTTCTATACATGGTCAGTACTCTGCTGACGAATTTTCCTACCATGATTTAATATATCTATCGTATAAAATAAGGCCTCCAAAAACTAAGCCCAGGATCATCGTGCAACGCAATTTTAGTAGCATGGATCACAATTCTCTTATCGATGACGCGCGAAAGATCGATTGGGGCCCCATTATTGACGCTGAATCGGTGGATGATCAAGTAGCAATCTTTAATACGCTCATAACTCAACTGTATGATGTCCATGCTCCTCTACGTAAAATTAAAATCAAACATCTCCCTGCCCCATGGCTCTCCGACGAAATCAAGTCATTATTGCACAAGAAAGCGGCTGCAAAATCACGTTTCAAATCTCGCCCCACAGAAACTAATAGAGAAAATATGTTCAGATCCGAAATCACTGCAATAAGGTGTGTAGAGATGCAATGCGCCGACACGTTCACAAATCTGTACAAAATGAAAATCCAGCCAGAGTCTGGAAATTTCTCAAGTCTATGGGAGTAGGCAAATCACAACCGAATCTTACTCCAGGTGATTTGGACTTAGACGCTCTCAATCAATACTTTACCTCACCATCCTCTATATCGGAAGCAGTAAAACATCTACTTTAAATCATCTTTCTGCCATGCCTACTCCTGACTACTCTCCTTTTACGTTCATTCGATTCACTGAAAGTGATGTTAAGAAGAGTGTTGTGTCGATCTCCTCCAACGCTGTTGGCGGTGATAGTATCAGTAGGAACATGTTGATGCCCATCATTGACGTCATCCTTCCTATCCTGTGTTCAATTTTCAACAAATCCACCTCCTGTGGCGTTTTTCCAGCAATCTGGAAAGACGCGCAACTCATTCCTTTGCCTAAGAAACCTAATCCTGCCTCCTTTTCCGAGTATCGCCCAATATCTATTCTTCCTTTTCTGTCCAAAGTCCTTGAGCGTCTTGTTCACTCCCAAATTAACCAATTCCTGAACAAGCAAGACCTCCTAAATCCTTTCCAATCCGGTTTTCGTCCTGGGCATAGCACTGTATCCGCCATTGTTAAGATCACCGACGACATTCGCAAAGGTATGGACGACGGCAGGCTTACCGTTCTAGCTCTGCTAGATTTCAGTAACGCCTTTAATGCCGTTGATTTCGATATCTTGCTGGCGACGCTGCGCTCTATTAACGTATCTCCATCAGTAATCAGTTGGTTTCATAGTTACTTGTATGGACGTCGACAACGTATTCACCTCGACGATGTATTATCGTCTTGGAGTAGTACTAATGCCGGTGTCCCTCAAGGCGGCGTGCTATCACCACTTCTATTTGCAATTTTCATTAACTCAATTTCTCAAAATCTTAGTTCTTCCTACCACCTTTATGCAGATGATCTCCAAATTTACTCTCAAGCTCGGCTTTCTGATATTAACGTTGCTATAGCCATGGTTAATGCTGATCTAGAACGTATTGTCCGCTGGAGCAACTCCTTCGGATTAAATGTTAACCCCACCAAAACTCAAGCAATCATAATTGGTAGTTCCTATATGATCTCCAGGGTCGACTGGTCTTCTATTCCACAAGTCGTTTTTAACGGAGTCGTAATACCTTTCAGTGAATCTGTGAAAAATCTTGGCGTGATTTTTGATCGCACGTTGTGCTGGGAGCCTCACTTGAAATCTATCAGTTGCAAATTGTTCGCATCTGGGGGATCTTTAAGGCGACTCCGCAATTTTTTACCTACTGCTACTAAAGTTGCGCTTGCGCAATCTCTCCTTCTTCCCATCCTGGACTACGCAGACGTTTGCTACCTTGATCTCAGAGCAGATCAGCTAGATAAACTTGAGCGCCTCCAAAATTATTGCATAAGATTTATATTTGGCTTACGCAAATATGATCACGTTTCTCAGTTTCGTATGCAGCTCAAGTGGCTCCCCATTCGCTTTCGTCGGAATGCTCATATTTTGTCCCTTACATATAACGTGTTGTTTAACCCATTGTCTCCGCATTATTTACAAGACCTTTTCACTTTCTGCAGCGATGCGCACTCTCGGCCTCTTAGATCGAAAAACAATTTGTTGCTGCAAATACCATCCGCACGTAGTGAAATGTTCTACGGCAAGTCGTTTGCATTTCAGGCAGCTCAGCTGTGGAACGCTTTGCCTGTGACCATTAGACAAGCTCAGTCGCACGTTGTTTTTAAGAACCAAGTAAAAGAAGTATACTTATCGCAGTCATCACCCAATTGAAGCTGATATTCTAGTTAAAATCTCAATGTTTAATATATACCTATATATATTATTTATTTATTTTATCATATCTAATTATATGTATGTATTAGTATATTATTTAATTCGTATTTATGTATTAGGATGTATAATTACTGTGTAAGTATATCAATATATTATTTGGTATTTTAGTTTTTAAAATCTATTTTATTGTTTAATTGTAGAAGTATTAATCACTCCTTTTTGTACTTCCCCTCCTCCTTATTCTCAAATCTCTCTTTCCATCCTATGGTTGCCTGGAAGAGATCGCTTTTAGTGATAAGGTCGCCAATTGCTACTTTATTTTGTTTGTTGTAAGTAACTTTTGTTTGTTTTTATATTAAGTGCAATAAAGAGTTAATCTATCATACCAAATAAACGTTGTAAGTGCCATCAACAGTTATCGTTACGCCACACATTTTCGTAAAACTGGCGATTTTCGTAGACGTAACATAAAACGGAATTCCACGAAAGATTTCAGCAAAAGAAAAGACAATTTTGCCGGTGAAATATTGAGCTTTTCCATCAAAACTAGAACATATCAAATCTCTGGGCTAAAGTAAACAATACAAACAAACACTTATCCGATGAACTGTCACGAGTTTTTCGAGCGTTTGTTCGAGCTGAATTCTCGTTTTTTTCCCTTTTGCTTCGAAATGAAAAGGAAATAAACAAATAACATACCTACTGATTTACCGCCGTATAAAGAAACTTGACTTCAACTCGATGGTGTCTCTTTAATTTCTTGCGACGTCACGTCTCTACCCAAATAATCTTTAAATTGGTAAGGTTTCTGGTTCACATCATCATCTTCATAAGACCACTACCACTGTACTAGACTACTACTTACTACCTTTCCCAATGTCCGCCACTGAGGTTTATCACCCGCTCGTTTTATTCAATTTTTTGCCCGATACCTAGAAACTTAAACAACTGACACTAACAATGATTACAAAGTCCATCCATATGTAGATAATACTGTAGTTTTTAGGATAATATTTTTATTTATTCACATAGAATCGGTTTCTTCTAGGTAAACGCGCTCCGTCGTAGACTATAATAAATATAACACAAGCGAGAGGTTAAGTCCAAATCATTTATGAATAAAAAAAACTTATAAATGTGTTAGTCAAATTGGTAAGCTAAAAAAATCTAAAAAACGACCGAGCTTGTCATCTAAATTTCATTGAGTTGCTCTTCAACGTTTTTTTTTCACCTGTCTATGAATAAACCATAAACACATAAATGGAGAGGAAATTATACGTATACTTTTTTTAATACTTTTAAATTTTACAACTAAAATCTCCGTCCTGTACCTAGTAATAAGTTATGTATGGGTGAAAGAATAGAACAAATTCTCCACTCCACTTCGCTGTTCACCAAATATAATATCTATTATAACAATGTACCTTAAAGTCAATATACGTCATCTTAAGCTTCAACGAGTTTATTTATTCTTTGGGTACTTGCTGATCTGTGGACTCAATTTAAAATGTTATTGCATTCTCAAATCCTAAGCGAGGTTAATAGGCTGTTTAACATCACACGACCTTTAAGAGCCGTTGCTTTTAATTTAAATCACGGAAGCCACCAGATACAGGTAATATTAGAAATCTTGATATCTAAGGAGTTGATAACCTTTTCTTGACACTTTTAATTTCACTCGGTAGCTTTTGGTATAGGTATGTACTTCATATTCAGTGTTACAGAATATAACAACAGGCATCGTTAACTGACCGTCCGTCGGGTCAATCAGTTGTTAATTGGAAATGCCACTTCGAGCTAGCCACAGGGTACCTATTCAAATAAGTACACGATTGACATTCCTCACACAGCACTAACCCTCTAGTCCCAAGCTAAGTAAAGCATGTATTATGGGATAGTTGACACAATACCTACTTGTACAATCGTACATACACACTTATGACTCATAGAAACGCAAGACTAACATTTGTATTCATGACACAAATGGTCCTGGATGGGAATTGAACTCACGACTTCCGCTTCGCGGGCAGTCAGTCTTATTACCAACTAAGTCACGAGGTCAGTCAGATAAGAATCCCGCAATAAATTGTAATTAAGAGTTTCTGTAATATGACAATCAACTGTCGTAATACAAATTTTTAGTGGTTTACACGGCTTATGCGAGACAAGATCCTGTCATATTTGTGTATAATAAAATTGGCATAGACATGATGTGTTATATTCAATAGGCACAAACGGGCACCAAATAAACAGTCAACAATAACCCGCTTGCATCTTTCTTGGAAAAAATCACTCTCACTCGACTGAAACTCAATGAGGCGTTTTCCAGACGCAAAAAGACTTGTCAAAGATAGTTCTAAATATTGCCAATTGTGGCACCACTGTTGGC
The DNA here is from genome assembly GCA_017562165.1 of Ectropis grisescens. Taxonomy (NCBI): domain Eukaryota; kingdom Metazoa; phylum Arthropoda; class Insecta; order Lepidoptera; family Geometridae; genus Ectropis; species Ectropis grisescens. The sequence goes on along the minus strand of CM029784.1, from coordinate 8,815,801 downwards.
TTTTGTGAAATTTCTCTGACAAAACAAAATAGTGGCGCCACCTATGGCGAAATTGTGAACTTGTTGTGTGTCTTTGACAGGTATTTTTTCCTCTTGAAAACTCCCCATTCGAACTGGACCAACCACATTACACGTGAGTTACCTACTCATGAATTACTTAAATATCCATAGCAACCACGTTAGTTTTCATATTAAAATACATCTGTAATTTTTAAAATACATAACTCAGATCAACAATAATTTTTCATTTTCTATAAAGCGGCGGCTAAACAATTATGTTTAATTTAATATTACAAAAAAATTAATAAAATGAAGAAACGTTTATTTGGACAAAATTTGAGTCACCAAAGGTTCACTGACAAGTTACGTAACATTATTATCGTAGGATCGTGAGATTAGCACTTACCAAGTACCAATTTCCAAATATCCGTCCTAAGTACCAGTCATTGCCTGGTCCAAGCTCCCACCCAAGCATTGCTAAGTAGCCACCGAGACACGACAAGGACCCGGGGGTCTACCGCCGAACGAAAAATGTCTTTGGATATATCTCTCTCTTTTCTTTCCGCTTGAAAAGATAGAGACCGCAATAGCAAAGCCAAAGCCGATTTAGTTTGGCGATAGGAGGGCCGTTGGCCAATGTTTTGTCGGTGTGCACTGGATCGGACACTAGAGCTACCTGTGTTCTGGGATTCAGGTTCCCCGCTAAATGAAAACATCAAGTAGCTAGTCATCATTTTAGTAAGAATTGTACCTAATAAATGTCAGGTTTAATATTTCTTGCCTTGCAGATTTTATTTATTCCATGGTTGAAGTTATACTTCTTAGCACATGCAATTAAGAGAAGTAGGTACTAGGAGCGTATATATATACAGTTTTTTATTTAACGATAAAATCGACGAATACGGATAACTGACGCCCCTCACTGAAATTTTCACTTCATCTCCGTCGTAGATACTTACGAGGGACCATAAGCCCAGCTCGGATTCCATCCCGTTACAGGATTATATCCGGATTCCGGCCGCTATTTGTCATCGGAACTGGCCGAAATTGGGTCAAAAAGTAGGCCAGAACCACAAGGGATTAACTAAGAAATTCTAATTTTGTTTTCAATGGACGCGTCACCGTTGTCGAGCTAGCCTAGATCTCGAGTGGAATTTGTTTACTGGTAAGGAAGTGATTGTCAGCCGTAGAAACAGCAGGATGTGACTGACAGTATGTCACAGTTACACAGTAACTGGAATAAATAGCTACACATATGAAAGGCAAGTTTCCGAAAATATGTAGTTTGCATAGGTATAGCATTAGGAGCCCACTTTTTGTTCCCAGTGCTGGACACAAGAACCCGAGTCGGGTTCTTGTCCCATCACGCCGGCCAAGAGCTAGTTGGCGGATGAAACATGTCTGTCTTAGAATCCGATTTCCTCACTATGTTTTACTACGCCGTTAATGACAAAATTAATCTGTCGGTACTTCGAAAAATATTCTGAGGGAGATGGCGGGATTCGCTTTTGAGTACAGTGCAGATGAACTAGTTTGTCATTTTCCCTGGCTGTGTTGGTGAAACAAAACATAGTGAGAAAAGAAAATAGTATAATGAAACATTTCAAAGGATAAGTGGCAAAACAGCCTGCGTTAACGTTACAATGCATGAAAGATACGACTCCTTTAACGTAAACGCATACGAATTATGGTAGATTTGTGAACGCCACTCTTCTCACTCCATCGTCAATACTAAAAATATTATTGAGAAAAAAATATTCGTCTTAGTGCCTGAAAATATTGAGATCTTTAAAAATAGCTATCTTTCGAAGAACCTGTGTATAATAAATATTTTGTTTTTGTTTTCTATAATGCGAGTACTTACATATTATGGTTTTTGCATTCTTGTAAATTTTGACGTACGGTACGTAATAAAATATGTAGTTACAAGTAAGTAGTAGTAAGTAGTAATAAAATATATAGTTACAAAGTAAATAAAGAAAAAAATGTTCTATACTTTTTAAAACTTAAAAATAAAACATAGTCACAAGTAACGTAACTGTAAACTGTAAACATTAGCTGCGTGTCACTGTGCTGTTATGTGGCAGGTATGTAGCTTACCATCAGGCACATGTCCTGCTCGTCTCGTCACTCTATGCTATAAAAAAACTAATATACGTCTAACGCGCAAGTCCCGCTCTGCTGCCGCTCCAACGCTACGCCGCTACATTAACATATCTATAACGCGAACACATCAGATTTTTTCTTTTGGTAGTAATTGTAGTTCAGAGGTTGTCCCATTTAAATAAACAATAATAAATAAATTTATAAATAATAATTTATAATAATAAATTTTATCGAAATCGGCGGAACGGTTTTGAAAATATGAACAAAAAAATACTTTCGTTACCTCGATGACTTAGTGATTGCTTCCTATTGAATTTGATGGCATGCCTGGTATGTATGAATTTAATTTTAAATAAGGCGGTTTTTGTTTTTTCAGAGAGAAAGAATTATATTATTCACCTCAAAAAACGATTTAAAAAATAGAAACAAAATTCATAACAAAACAGGACACAATAGATATCCATCGCTCAAACTCACATGACCTTCACGCAAAACTCGTTACTAAAACTCGTTAAAATTTCAGAATTTCATGTATAGTGTTTAGAGATACGAATAAAATCAAACTATGACCCCAACAGACACTCAAAGTTTGTGAATTTCGATCTGAATTAGGAAACTACATAATTTGAAACAAAGTTATTCAATTTCAAACTACGCATTCAATAAAATGATTAGTTTACACCAGGAATCAATGATTTGGTGTAAATCCACATTTACGATTCCGAGAAAGGGTAAAACACTACTTATACTCGGGGAAATTTCAGTTTAATAGAAAGGCGGCTATTTTATACCTACGTAGTCTTTTCAAAAAGTTGTCTAACAAAAACATTCACCCAATAATAACTTTCAGGCGAGAAATATTGAAGTTTATCAAATAGGTATTTCGTACGAAGCTAAGAATTTGCCCGTGCTAACTGTGGTAACTCCACACTCTTACTAGCTATACTTGAAAAGAAAAACACTGAAATTAAGATGAGGAACTGAGGAAGTTCATTTTTCCCCGGAAGGCAGTTAAGAAATGGGCTATTTTCTGTTTCTTATGAAATAGGCAAACATTTCACCGCCACTTGCAACTTTATCAACGTTGATCTAAGGTAGAGGTTGCTTGCCCATGACATATTTATTCACTCTTGTCTCGAAGAAGCCTCCGGAACTCTTCAAGAGACATAACATTGAACTACTGCAGGCGTTATATAAAAAATGTATGACTAAATTGTATGTACCTATGTAGACCTACAAGGAAAATGTGTTTTTTGATTGTATGTATCACTTACATTAATTCTTTTTCAAATTGGTCTGTGCTAACCACAACTATAGATTTAAAACAACATGTACAACGCATACATAGGTCACGACTGGTATAGACAGGGAGAACGGTGAGTGTTGATCCGGAGCCCCCGTGTTCCAATCCCACGCCCACCACTTTTTTTTCGAAGTCATGTGCGTAATGCCACAAACTTAAAACGGTGAAAGAAAACATTATAAGGAAACCGACATGTATTTAGAATATTGCAAGGTCACGTGTCATCAACCAACCTGCACGGGCCCTGCGTGTTGGAGTATGGCCTTGACTATCTCCTTGCCAGAGAAGTCCTTGTCAGAGAAGAGAAGAAGAGAGAAGAAGAAGGTCCAGCTCCAGCAGACTGTTCATGCTCGACGTATAAGCATTGTCAGCGTGAGTATTGAGCGTAGGAATCCCACTAGAATGCGGGACATATTCCCAAGTGGTAAGTTCGATCATATTGATAATCTCTCTCTCTATATATATATAGGATAATTGAGATTACAGTAAGTAGCTTACTGCCTAGGCTAGGTATGTTACTGTAGTGCAGTTTTTTTGTAATTAAAATGTTTTGTTAAAAATACTTTGCGTGCCACAATCATGCAAAATAGAATTTTATTTATTTTATAACTTATAACTACGTAAACAAAGGTTATTTTGTAACCATTTGTAATCTTAAATTATTCTATCTCGCAACATGACTAAATTTAAAACGATTTCTACCAGTATTGCCTTTTGTGTTTCATAAATAAATATTAAGAATGATTAAAGTAAACATTTAAATGTCTTATTGAACGACACAATGAGCGGCATAATAAAATTAACGGTAAAATAGAAATAAATATGTAGTGATGGAATACGTAGGTAATAATGGACGGAATGGAAACATAAAACACCGATTTCAATACCAAATTAAACTTTGTATCGACTGAATATCAAATATTTTACAAAACTACTGATATAATCAATGTATATATATAATTATTGCTTTTTGTGGATTTTTCGAAAACCACTAAACTGATTTCGATAAAACTTACATGTAACCTATTCCGAAGTATGATTTATGAAAACCTTCTCATTTTTAGAAGTCGGTTAAAAACAGTAAATATTGCGATGAAGAAATATAATGATATTTGTCTATACTGGTAATTATAACTTGGTCTCCGTAGAGCGTTAATTGGGAGGATCGACGTCCAAAGTTTGTTTATCAATTGAAGCACCGAAATAGGCAAGAACGGAACAGAGGAGCCAAGTCTCTTTGATCAGCACTCATTATCACTTGTTGTTCTTATTACAACACGCACAAGAGTGATAATTGCTCTTAAATAATTAATACTCTCTGGTGATTACCAAGTGAAAGAAATCGGCGAGTTCGTTAAGAAAGTATATGCCCAGATAATTGTATGAATTTACGCGCTCTTCACCCTTTTTTAAGGTTCCGTACCCAATGGGTAAAAACGGGACCCTATTACTGACCCTTCGCTGTCCGTCCGTCCATCTGTCACCAGGCTGTATCTCAAGAACTGTGATAGCTGATAGTTGAAATTTTCACAAATGATGTATTTTTATTGCCGCTACGAGTATAACAACAAATACTAAAAATAAAATACACATTTAGGGGGGAGTTACGATACAACAAACTTGTTTTTTACCTTTACTTGCTCGATATTAATAACGGTATCAGGCAGACGCTTTTACTATTTACAGAATATGTAGTTTTATGTTCTCTTTAAATTTAATTAAATTTAAATAAAGTAAATAATTAAGGGGATCTCATACAATAAAATAAGTTTTTGCCGTTTATTTGCTCATAATGGTACGGAACCCTTCGTGACCGAGTCCCACTCGCACTTGGTCGGTTTTTATTTATTTCAAGTAATTAGAAACAGTTGACATAAGTGCCACCTTTGTTTCACCCTTCTTTTCCTTTAGTATTGAGCTTTTAATGAAATAAACATTTATATAACTCTTCAGGAAATCTCCTTCTTTACTTTTCAGGAAATAAATCATTAACTGAGAGTCAAAAACGTGTTTAAGAAGGTTTTGTCACGAACGTTTATGGCGAGTTCAGGGCATTACCCTATACTGAGATGTTAAAGTAAAGTGTCACTCGCAGATGTCTGCATCATCAAAACTTTTCCTTTCCAATTTCGTTTGAAGTTTTATTGAAAATTTGAGATGTCAACTACACCCGGGATTTAAATTTTTCAGATACGTAGGCATTCAACATACCATCTCTAATTGTCTGAGAAACATATTTTTTTAACTATATTAGGTTTGCAATAGATTGTCGCGAAGTTTTGCCTGATGTTAAGTGACGGCACGGTTTACGTTGGTCCGTGCTTACTTAGAAGAAATCGATTCACTCTCGCTTTGAATAAACCAAGATTGTAATCATCGGGAAAACCCCACTTAGGCAATGGATTCTACAGCCTTTGAAATTGCGATAAATGTCGACAAACGCAGTTACGCCTGTAGTGTAGGCAAATAAAAAAATGTATCTTATTTTGTTTTTTAATAAATTTATTATGTACATCGTTAAGTAGTATCAGGCATACTCTTAAAGAATTATTCTTAATTATTAACAATAATTCTGATTAAAATAAAACCAAAAAATGCGTCAAACGTCAGCCTTGTAACCAGCTCCCAAACTGCTAACATTTTTGTGTTTGCAGTTTGGGTATTGTTCACAACAGAAAAACAAAAAATGAATAAACAAAAAGTTGAATTCTTAAATCTAGTGAAATAAATGGCGGCCGTATCGCTAAGAGCCATCTCTTCCAGGCAACCGGAGGATGGAGAGAAAATTTTAAACAGCAAAAGACGGGGTAAGGGACCATGTGCCGTAAGGTATAAACTAGGTGTATAGAACACCTGTATTTTGGGTATTAGTCCTATTCGTTCTTATATCAACTTTGTCCGTTTAATTGCTCGATCGGACGAAACAAAGTAGAATCGGAGTAGGAAAGTCGCGAGTTTATTTCAAAATTACGTTATTTTGTGGAAAGAGAGTAGACGTCCTGTAATGGAAAGGTGTGTTGCTTATCACCAGGAGGCTGACGTCGTCTGTATTATGAAAAAAAAACTACATTTTAAAACATGGTTTCAAGCTATGAATAGCCTTAATTTTTTGATACCCTGTCTAGTATGATCAGGCAATAAAGCTCTTAACTAGAATGCCGTAACGATAATATTTTTAAAGTTACACGAGTATGTTATGAGTGGATAACAGAAGCGTCAACGGTGAATATTGATACAACATTGAGGATGTTATGTTTTTTCACAGAATCATGCCGTGGTATTGTGAACTAAACGAAGAGTTTTTTTTTTTTTTTTTTTTAATAAGGAGTGACGAGACGATCAGGACATATGCCTGATGGTAAGCAACATGCCTGACACATAACAGCACAGTGACACGCAGCTATTGGAACACGAAGAGTCCAAATCATTACCTAGCACTGCACTGCGCTCGTCGCCCAGAGATCTAAGATCTTATATCTCTAAGCCCTGTAATTTCTCTGGAAACATTGCCCTTCAAACCGGAACACAGTAATGTTTGCACATTACTGCTTGGCGGTAGAATAACTGGCAAAGGTGTGGTACTTCCCCAGGCGGAGTACACGCGGTTCAACATTTTTCTGTTCATGAGTTTGTTTGCACAAATATAAGTATAGAGATTTTTATAAAATATCTTCTTACGTTCTCGGAAAAGCTTATTTCTCGTTTGAACACAAAAAATACACAAGATACGGAGTTCCTGCGCTATAAGAATATTTTTCTAAAGGCTAAATTAAAAAGCTATGGTGGGAAAAATAAGATGGAATCTCTTTATTAAAAGCCAAAAAACCAAAACGGAAAAATACAAACTAAGGTTAAAATCTATTGTAAGTTAGATATTTTCACTGGCAGCCTTATTGCTTAAAGCGATCGCTTCTAGATGTGTACAGAGTAACGTGACCTTTAACATATATATTATAAATGCGAAAGATTGTAAATATGGATGGATGTTTGTTACTATTTCACGTAAAACTACTGAACGGATCGGGAAATTAGGAACGTGGAAACGAGCAAGATGGTATGCAATACGCTTATTTATAACGGTACAATACAAGCCAATAATAATTATAGGCACCACAAATAAACATTACAATATAATTTGTAAAAACAGTAGAATACTAGAAGTAATCAGTAGAGTAGAGTAATTTGCTCTATGATTTATATTTATATATAGTATATGTATAAAATCATAGCGCCTGAAAGGATCTTTCAAGGATAATATCAACAGATTAAAATGTAACTATTGATTGGGCAGGCCCATGCCATAGTGCATTTTTAGTGGTAGTACCTACACGATTCAGCTTAGCTCAAATTTTGTATTACGGTCGTAAGCTTACAACATAGCTACTTTTAACGTCAGTATTTGTAAATATTAGATCCGTGATACAAGTAATTTGGGTAATTATCGCGAGGCGCCGACTGAACCAATATTGCAGTCAGCGTGGTCGTGGATATGCTGAATAAACTACGTTAATCACTTGTGTAAACTTTTTACGATCGTTTGAATTCCATAGCTCGAATATCAGATACATTACCTTAAACATTTTCATTCAAATACAATTCTCTTGCGATTTAAGAACGAATTTGGATCTTCTAGTTAAGCATAAAATCTTGCCTGTACTGTTTTAACTTAGTTAGAAAAGGTGAAATTCCGTTCAGTATTTTAATAATATAATTTTCTCCAAAAAATACAAACCCCGACTTCAATATAAACTTTAAATCGGACACTGAATTAAATTTCATAATTTTCGTGAAATAAACTAAACACATTGTTCCTATGCGACGAAGAGGTTTAGGCAAAAAAACAAACATCAAGTCAAGAGAACCAAATTTGGTTTTTGTTAATATTTCAAAAATCGTTACACCGATTTTGATGAAATTTTAATGTGAACCACCATCAGATATTTTGACTTACTACTTATTACTACTACGATGATGATTCTGTGATGACTGCTATTTAGTTATTTGTTGTCATAGTTTAAAATTTTCGTTTCATTTCGAGTTCGTTCCTTGTTTACCAACGCAATAAACATTACTTGCTAACCCTAATTTATGCAAAAAATGACATAAAACGAAAATCTGTGACGAATTAACAACAACTTTATTTACCTGTGACGTTGTTCATTTGTTTATTTATAACTTGTGGAGAGTTTACTTTGAATGTATGGAGTATATAAATTGTGACGAATTTACTTTGTGGCGAATTGACAATAACCTATCTGAAGCATGGTCGGCCAAACAAAAATATTATAAATAAGAAGTGTGGCACTCGGGGACTGCCGCGGTAAAGCTATTGCATGTTGCATGCATTTTTATCAACATAAGCAATAGGGATGTTAACAATTTTTCGGAATTGCTTTTATTTTGAAGAGTGCCATTTGTTTACCTTAAAAATATCACGGGAAATCCGTTAAGTTGGCAACACTGCTAAGAGCATTTAGTCTGTAAAGCTAATACAAATAAGATTCAAAGTCGAATGACCGAGTGGGGTAGGACGGCGTTACGGTCTTCCATCCCTCTTTCTTGTGAACATAAGAAAGAGATGCACGATCACTAAAATTCGGTCCCCAGACCCGCGATAAAAGCTATGCAATAGCTTAAAATATATTCATAACTGGCGGAGCTATCGCGTAATACTCGTACAAAAAACACATAGGCACAACTAAAACAAGAGCTCCTTTTTACCGACTTCAAAAAAAGAGGAGGATATCAATTCGGGTGTACGTTTTTTTTGTATATGTTACGCGACAGCATCGCCGATTACGTATTTTAAATTGAAGACGGGTTTTGTTTTTTGAAGAAAAAAATATTATTACAGTTCCTGCTGAATTGTTTTGTTAAACTTATTTGTCTTATCGGTGACTTAAGTTGGTATCATATATTATTTCCGAAATATAAAAGTTAAATGCCATAAATTTGTAGCAAAACTTTTGTATCGGGAAGGGTAGCGTAATATATTTTCGTAGAATTATTGGTGTTCATCTATATGCGATGTCATACAACACCAATCTTAAGTTTAGGAAGATATTTTGCATGAACACTTTATTCACCTCCAAAGTATTTTTTCTTATTTATTATACAATAATACGAACAAGTGAATGTTAGACTCTTTTGTATATAAATTCATTGTGATCAAATATTATTAATCAAATGGGAAGCCATTTTAAAAGTTTGTCACACACACTATGCGGAAAAGAACTGGAAAGTGTTGTAACATTTAAATTAATCTTTTAAAGACAATTTACTAAGCCAATGTCTCAGGATAACTCATCGTAGCGAAAAAAAACAAAATATAGATATAGATAAAAAATTACTCTACTATTTACTTTTACTACTCTACTGTTTTTACAATTTATATTGTAAACTTACTTTGTGTGGACAAGTAGATAAACTTTATACTTAAACTTTATTATTATGATAAGGAAGTTGATAGTAATACCCTTGTAAACCTGAAAGGATATTTCAAGGATAATATCAACACATTAAAATGTAACCATTGATTGGGCCTGCCCAATCATCCCACATAAACGCGGACACATCTACTGAAAAAATAAACGACGAGAAGCGAGAACAAAACAAACTGAAATTTCCAAAGACGTACGAACCCCAATGATACGATACCAAATTAAGCTCCCACGCATGTGAAGACGCAAAAACAAACATTGTTGAAACGTATCTTTCATAACGAGAATTGTTTTCACAACAAACAGAATCAAATAAGACGCTACTTACCTCTGTGCTGGTCTATTTTGAACACTGCCTTGTTACTTCGGACTTTATACAACAACCAGGTTTCCGGTCACAGTCTCAGTCACAGGAAACTGCCAGTCAAGATGCAAAATTCACAAATTATAATACTCAACGAGACAGATTTTAAATTATAAACTTTCGTGTTGTAGAGTTTGTGCCAAAATTATTTATTAGACGTTAAACGACTAATAAGTTGATAAAAGTTTTGAAAAAGTTTAATGTTCAAAAGTCACTAAAAGTTTATTTTGGTTCGCAATACAGTAAGATTTAGGTAAAATTCCGAAGAAAAAATGAAAAGAATTTAAAATTTATATTTTCGATTCCGTATCGATGTTATTTACGCGACGGGAGATCTCGTCGTATCGCGGACACGTCTCTCCTCGAAGCGAGACCGCCGTCGACTGGCGCGCTTCCTTTCAGCAACTGAAAATACAGCGTAGATTTCAGCCTCTCTCGGAGTTTTTATCACACGCAGCCTTGGTGGGTCGACGAACTTTTGAGGGATGGCGCTCTCCTCGATATAACTAAGTGCTTTCGACGCGCGGACGCAGAAGGGTATGCCAATACAATTATAACAGGTTAATTATATTTAACTTTGAGAAAACTGGGAGCCTTGGTGTTTGAAGACGACGACCTGTGAAATAGCAGCGTGAGGTTAGGTTGTGTAATTACAAAGCCCTCTTGTAATTAAGATGACGGAGGTGCGAAGGCAATTAGGCATGAGTGACAAGATAACGAAGCCGGGGCAATTATGAGGAAAATCCAAAGGAAAAGCTCAGGTCTTATCATTATTAATATAATTGCTACAAATTAAATTAAACAGCTTTCGATAAATAGCATTTATTAAAGGATTTAATTACCTGGTAAATAAATAATATAAAATCACAATATCAGATGACTGGTGCTGTGCGGTGCCACACAGTGGTTTGAACCCTTTGATTACAGTCAGCAAGAGCTGTGATGTTATGGAAAGGTGTTGTACTCGTACTTAAATTTTTTTTTTTTAAAGAATTGCGAGACGGCCTGAACATGTGCCTGATGGTAATCAGTATGCCTGCCACATAACAACACAGTGACACGCAGCTATTGGAACATGAAGAGTCCAAATCATTATCTAGCACTGCACTGCGCTCGTCACCCAGAAGACATTATATCTCTAAGCCCTGTAACTTCACTAGAAGATTTTGGTCTTCAAACCGGAACACAGTAATGTTTGCACATTACTGCTTGTCGGTAGAATATCTGGGAAAGGTATGGTACTTCCCCAGACAATCTCTACAAAGGGTACTACTACGAAAATAGAATACGAAAATGACGAAACGAAAATGACATAGTATAGCCGAGAGCTAAGCCGCATTCGTGAAACGATTCCTCTTAATTGTAATGTATAATTTTCTGCTCGCTGGGGTGAAAGCGCTGAGACAAAGTAGGCTGATAAATATCTGTGGTTGAGGTATTTATCTTAACGGACCTCTACAAGTTATTTGCGTCAAGGAGACCCTTGTTTACTAACTTTGCAAACTGGGTCAAGGATTCTCATTTCTGTCTACTTACCCGAAGGATTTCAGAAACCAAATAGCTCACAGAAGTTTTAATTACATCTGGATAGGTAACAACATTATTTATCACCAAATAAAACCTAACGTCAAGCAAAGCAAACGCAAATTTACGAAATTACTAACTTAAAAACGACGAGACAAATAATTGAAAATGATACCACCTCGTATAAAATTCTGAACTAACGTAAAAGTTTTAAATTTGTTTCAACAGAATATAAAAGTTTTTAGTGATGCCGTATTTTGGGAACTTTCTCAATAAAACAGATGTAGTTCTGTAACATCATTTTTAAGTTAGAGCAAAATCGAAGAGACACGTAGTATTTGTAAACATGTTGGTATAATTTAAAATTTATACATTTTTATTTCATTTAAAGGGATGAGTAAAACATTAGTCAGTTAGAAAGTAAGATGTCGATAGCAGGATAGTAACACACAACTCTATGAACATGAAGAATCCTAATCACTCCAATTTTATTTACAAAACTGTACTTATCATCAATCTTATTTATTTTAGCTCGTTTAACGCAATAAACAGGATTGCACAAAAAAAATAAAGGGTTTGACTCAAATGTATGGAATACGGTTTTCAAACTTGTCTCATTAAAATAAAATAAAAATCTTGTGTTTCTACTAACCCTAAGATATTATTGGTGAAAACGGGATAACAAATTGAAAGACCGAACAATTTGTCCCGACTGATTTATGAGTGTGGGAAAACCTTTCCGAGCATAACACCTCATTTAGCGAAAATGCCGTACATGCATAAAACATGGCCGCTACACAAACGCGGCCTAAACGCTACTACGGCGCCTAAAATCCCGCAAGTTATGACAACCATTTAGAAACAAACCCTCGTGAAATATTACGATAATTAATTTTGAAAATTAAAATTATTAACATCATAATTTACACAATATGTTCGGCGTTAATGACAAAAATATGGGAAAAGCAGTTTGCGATCCTACGGCGAATTGCAGCGCCCTCATCCCGTCCGGTTCTACTTCCTTATTTTTATGAAGATTAATTGTTATTCCATCACATTTTTAATCGAGTGAAACAAGTATCGTTGAGAAATATTACTAAAGTGAAATGTATTATGCAATTTTCAATAATGGCGATGATTATGGGTCAATTTGAGCCAAAAATGTAATTGTGAAAATATACACTTTTTAATCTACCTCTACTATAAGCGCAGCCACGTCTGATCTCAACTACCTACAATAAAAACAACATACATTTTCTGATAGATATATATTCTCAAAATTGAGTACAATTAAATCTGTAATAGGAATTGCAAAATTTTGTTATTACTTAAACGAATCGAATAGGAACTATTAAGAAGTGAAATCAACCAGAAACTGTAAATTTTCTTGATTTTGTGACAAAGAATTTAGTTTAGATAATTTACTACGATAGTATAGCGAACAACGATGATAACTTAAAACAAAATACGCTTAAACAATAATAATATTTTGAAATATTGTAGATACTCGTAAATAAGTATTGGCACAGTATCACGGTAATATTATCTACGTTATCAGTACCTAGTAATATGCAAGAGGGCATTCTACATTTTAGCTCGATATACATAATTGTGGTCTAATACAAAAAATACAAATTGTTTTTTTTACCTAATTTTTACCACCACAGTAGCACGGTAAAATATCACCGTGACAGTAGTAATATTAAAGAGAGCATCCTACATTTTACTTATTTTTAGCACCTTTTTTGTTTAGGTCACATCGAGGTGATATAAGTTGTGCCTAATAATCATAATGTCCTAGTATCTCTACGGTTTTAAGAGAGTAGTTCTTGTTACTGTAACTTTCCATGTTGAAATGTAACGATGTTCTTAATTTGAATTCAATCTGATCAGTCGTTTTAATGTACGTAATTGAGCAAACATCTAGTTCCAGTGATTTTCTAGCGGTAAAAAGTACCCTGTGTGTTATTCCAGACTATAATCTGTGTTCCAAATATCAACCTGATCCGTAGAGCTATTTGGACGTGATTGAGCAAGAAACATTCAAACATCTATACTTTCCCATTAATAATATATGCAATTGGGATAGTAGGATTGGTTTATAAAATGATTCAACTTGGAATAGGACTTATGACTCATTTTTTGCCACCGGGTCTTCTAAGACAAAGTAAATTCGCAATAGCCAATCAATCTGCAACACTAACTGTACTCGTATTGACCATTTCCTTTGCCAATATCAATATCTAAGTTCCGTTGACGTGACAGGATTTTAAATCACTTCATCATGAGCTCGGCCAGTGGACAGGTTGCTTAATATTCGGGGAACGGAACGTGTGTACCCGTCTATTGTGAGAATATTCGGTTTTCGTCCAAATGTTGTATTATCTAGTTGTAGGTTCTTTAGTAGCCGTAAGACTCCCTACAGAGACTGCCTAGGGAAATACCACACCTTTGCTAGTTATTCTACCGCCAAACAGTAATGTAAAAACATAACTGTGTTCTGCTTTGAAGGGCAATGTTTCCAGTGAAATTACTGGCCATAGAGATAAAACATTTTATATTCCGGCGTTACTGACGAGCGCAGTGCAATGTTAGGTAATGATTTGGACTATTCATGTTCTCATAGGTACGTGTCACTGTGCTGTTATGGGCAGGCACGTTGTTTACCATCAGGCACATGCCCAGCTCGTCTCGTCACTCTACACAAAAAAAAAGTTTGATATCGTGGAGCTCAAAATATTTATTTTCATTTAGTTTTAAAATAGCTAAGGATCCGACTAGACAAAACCAACACGTCTTTATAAATTGTACGTATTTCGAAATTCTTACTAGCCGACGCATAGGAAGGCTATTATTGACCTTTTTTTTTATTTTGCATAGAATACGAGATAATGTTAAAATAGTTTGTTGAGAACGATAAAGGCCCAATATAATAATATTTCAAGGAAATCATTATTATTAGTTAACAGTTAAATGAGGTCAAAGCCTTTTATAAGAAAACTAAATTATAATGAGAACTAACACTACATTACTAATAACTTACACTAAGCACATCTGAATTATCCATAGCCCTATGGATAATTCATGAAAAAATCCCAGCACAATTCTGGGCACGCATCTGACTGTAAGCGGGCTTTATCATTTTAATTTCTGTTAACGCATTACATATAATTATTACATAATTATTGTTAATAATACGAGTATTATGTCGCAACCATAATGCCATCTCATAGTTTTTTTTTGCAATAGAAAGTGACGGGACAAGCTTGAGATGTGCCTGATGGTAAGCAATACGTCAGCCCATAACCGGCGCAGTGTCACGTGCCTATTGGAACATCAGGAGTCAAAATCATTACCTAGCACTGCATTGCGCTCGTCACCCACCACGCATTGGAAACGTTACCCACACCTATTGCACAGATTATTGTTTCGAGAGTCACGTGAGTCTTCTCGTGACCCCGTGGTCACGAGAACGCGCGAACGAGACGGTTGTAACGCTGGCGAAACGTCGAGGAAATTAAACAATGAATTATATCGTGATGTCCCTTACAATATAAACATCATCTGTTCAAATCGCAAAATTTTAAAAACAATAGGCTATTAATATTGATATCTAATAAGATATTTTTAGTCTACTTAATATAGTTACTAGATATGTTTTGTACAACTTGCCCAGAATTTACCGTCGTGAAGTAACAGACCGTTATGGCTTATGTCGTAAATACTCATAAATAGTCCATATCATGACCTACTTGCGGCATAAAATGTACCTATTGTTCTGTTTATTACTGCACCATTGCGTTATGTCATCTGTCTAGACGATTAAGTACATCTTCTGGTTACCATATTTCATATTGAATTATCCTATCATGTGAATATAATTATTTTTAATGTGGGGAACTTTACGTTACTTCCATTACGTAATAAGTAGGTATAGGTACCTTCGTATAATAGCTGTAGAATTGCGACCGATTTATTTTTGTCTGTATTAGATCTAAGTATTTATTACGCAATTTTTTTATGAAATGTATTAGGGATATGTTTTTTTTTATGGTTGTAGGACTCCTTGCTGAATCCGCCTGGGGACGTACCACCCTTTTGTCAGTTATTCTGCCACCAAGTAGTAATGTGAAAACATCACTGTTCCACATTGAAGAACAATGTTTCCAGAGAAATTTTAGGGCATAGGGATCAAACATCTTACATCTCTGGGTGACGAGCGCAGCGCCGTGCTAGGTAACGATTTGGACTCTTCGTGTTCCAATAGCTGCATGTCACTGTGCCGTTACGGACAGGCGTGTTGCTTACCATCAGGCACATGGGCTGCTCGTCTACTTACTCTATACTATTAAAATCTTGGTGATGGGTAAATAAAAAAGGTTGTTTATTGTATAAATTGTGACTGAATAAAACAGCAAAATGTCGCATTAGTTTTAAAATTTATCGACAATTCGTTTTGTGTGTGCTTTTGTTTTTGTGTGTATGTAAGTGAACTATAGGTTATTATCCGAGCGAAGCCGAAACGGGCCGCTAGTAATATATATATCTAAAAAACAACAGATAAGTTCTAGTGTCGATTCAACATTAGTATTACTTACCAACAGGAAATACAGGCTCCATATTTGAGTACTAGGTTTGGCTGACTCGGCTTATCGGAATACCAAGTCGGAAGATCCTAGGCGCTCAGAATTTAAATGAAGTTTCGAGTCTCAAGTAAGGCTAAGAACTCATAGAACGATTTTCACTCGCGTTCAACCCAGTTCCAAAACCGCGGCGGGCGCGGGTTTTATTTTAAAACTCACGAGACCGCTGATTTCCGCCCGGGTGAGATTATCGCCCACAAACGTGGCGGGTGATGGGCGCGCGGCAGCCATGCGCGCCTCAGGCGTGTCGTGAATTGTGCTTTAACTTTTTTCATTTACTAATTATATCTGGAGATATAATACAGAAGAAGAATTTTACAGAAGCTGCGTGCCCGAAACCGCGGCGGGCGTGGCTGAAAATCGCTCCATGAGTTCTTAGCCTAAGACGTATAGTTCAAGAACCAAGAATAACTCAAGTTTGTGCCCTCAACCTTCGAGATCGGGTAATCCTACAGGTGATTATTAAGTTCCAGCATGAATATTGAAGCCAAAATTGCCTTGAATTTACATGATCCCTAAATATTTGGATTCAAGTCTGTTGGTGAAGTTTGTTTTACTCTTGTGTTTCAAAGAATAACTACTATAATGTAAGGGTACTATATGATACTATACACTATACTAATATACACGTCCTAGTGTAGGGTTCAATGAACACAAACACAATAGGTATTTAATTATTATTTTTACACAACACCATCTAACTAAGCAAAGCTTGTACTATGGCGGCCAGATAGCTGATATAATACTTATATAATTTTAAATACATACTTATTGTAAATAGAAACACCCAGACACAGTGCAAACATTTGAATTCATCACACAAATATTTGCACTGGGTGGGGATCGAACCCACGACCCTCGGCTTCGTAGGCAGAGTTACTACCCACTAAGCCACAAGGTCAGTCATATTCGTGCTTTGTATTTCCTGTCACTTGTACCTTTTTTTGTGTTTTTGTTTAAGTCTTTCACTATTGCCACACTAAAAAAAAATCATTTCATCATTTTTTTCATTTTTATTTCTTATAAATATACGGTACTTTATACATCATTAATGATTAATTAATTAATTGCACATATCACTTTAAGTTCCTACTGCTGGGACTCGAGGACTTCTCTCTTAAGAAGAGAGTCAAGGCTTTAATCCATCAAACTGGTCAAGTGAGAGTTTGTAAACAACACCCTTTTTTAGAGTTTAGAGTGACGAGACGAGCAGGACATGTGCCTGATGGTAAGCAATACGCCTGCCTGCCTGTCTAAGTAAGTTAGCGGGTAAGCATGTGTTCTTAGTACGTACTAACTCTATTCAATCATCCACATTTCATCCATCAGAAAATACATGACGTTTAACTTTCTCTCTGACTCTATAAGAATGAGGCGTCAATTGTCTTACTGTTAAAAAACCGGCATAGTAGAATCGGACTCGCGAACGAAGGATTTCGTTCTGTTTTTACGGAATCATGTCTAGTAGTACTTTTAAGGAGTATTTCCCTTAAGTATTTGTCCGATTTTAATTTCGTTACTTACTTTGAAAGTTAATTTATAACTAAATTTCTAATTATAATTATTAATGTTTCAAGCGTTTAGCTGCTGCGGTTATCAGTATAGAGCAAAAACGAGAAAAAAAATCGTTTTTTGTATGAGAGCCCTAAATGAATGTCCTATGAGAAATCTAAAATATTTGTTTTATTGTTGTTTTTTTTTATTACAGTTGCAAGTGACGTTCATCGTTTGTGGAAAAATCTATTTTTCAACACACTTGCTCATAAAGTTGCTCTAATTTCACCGCAATCAGGCATATAAAGACACCTATGTGACTCAATAGAAAACAGGAATGATATTGTTTTGTCACTTCACGCAACTTCGTATTTAAATAGGTAGATAAATTCAACTTGTTTAAAATAAAACTTTCTCTCAAATATTAACTTTTACTTTTTTGTATAAGTAAATAAAACTTTAAATTCCAGTTTTTGTACGTGGCTAAAACAGATAGACAAAAAAAAAACTTTTTTTTTAATTTGTCACCATTGCACGCGCCTTTTTGACAATTGATTATTTTTTCCCGCCATAACAAAACATTTTTAACAACTCGTTTTCATTGCTGAAATGATTTTTTAATTATTATTTTAATCAGAAGTGTGTTGGAAAACGTCGTATGATACACGTGTGTATTGATTTTGTGTGATTATTACCATCCTCGGCTATTTTAAGACCCTCGCCAAGTCAAGGAGGTCTCAATAGCTCAACAGTGGTAATCACCACCATTACAAACTTGTGCCAAAATCTACTGTAACAGTTCACTAGATACAGCTTGGTGACAGACAGAAGGACACATCGAAATAATTATCAGATAAGATATAATAATAGGACCCCGTTTTCTCCTTTTGAGTACGACGTTTTAAAAACAGTTTGTAGCGACATAAAATTAAGATACTACCAAATAAATACGTCTCTTCTATAAATACGACTATCCAAACTGACTTCCCGAACATGAAATCCGCTTACTTAAATAATAAACTTTTCAAACTTAATGCGAGTAAACAAATGAAACAAAGAGCCATTTCAAAACTTTCTATAAACTTATGCATACAAAGTGACAGAGTTTTCTTTTTCAACTTTGTAACGCAGAAGTTGCAATTCTAAACGAGTGAAATTTTCAAGATTTACATAAAGAAGTCTTTACTATGAACTTGGGCATTATTTGTGTTTATGGAAATCAAAGAAAGTGACAGCTAAACTAAATCTGTTTTGTTGTACTTAGTATTAAACGCCATATTCATACAATTTATCATAAGCATCATCATAATCAGTCTTTTTTAATTTTTTTATGTTTATATACATAATATGTATCCCCACCATGCAGGGATATGATGAGGCATGTCGGGCTTGCTACCATGGTGGGAGACGTGGTGCACCTACCGAGTAAAACCTCCACAGATTTCTCCTGCGTGGCTAGGGGTCCGGGTCACATGGTCACTTTTCGCACTCTCGGCAACAACCCTGACACACTTGTCACCGCCCTTGCCCACCTCGCGGGGAGCGTCAGTACCCCTGCATTTGGGTCTAGTGACGCACCGGAAATCAGCGGCCGAGATTCGCCGTCACACAACGTGATTTTATTTATTTAATTTACACCGCGGGTACAACTGATAAATAAACTGTAAGTACTTAGTGTAAGTCTTGAATCAAGTTGTTTACATGTATACTAGCTGCCCGTTCCGGCTTTGCTCGGATATTGTCACATAAAGCCCATTAATCGAAATAAAAACTATCCTATCTTTTAAGTTGGATCAATCTACAAACGGTGTCCAAATTTGATTAAAACCGGCTAAGTAGTTTATGAGTCCATCGTGGACAAACATCGTGACAGGAGATTTATATATATTAAGATATGGTATCAAGGTAAGTTCAAATGCAAGATCATGCAATCCAATAAGGAAAAGGATACCGCGCACCGAAATTTCGAACTGAAAAAGGTGAATTCGAGAACTTGGAAAGGAAAAAAAATCAGCGAACTTTCAGCGCCAAACGGTTTCAATTTCTTTTAAATATTTTCTATCAAATGGAAATCTTGTGCCATACTGATTTTTGTTCCTATAATAGTTAAACTTTTCTTGTTACAGAATATCACGATGCGTTACTATTATTATAGTGCAGTGTATTAGTGAAGGAAACCTATTTAATAACCATTTACTATATTATTAAGTAAATATAGGTGATCAAATTTTAACTACTAAGTACTTGTAACTGTCAAAGCAGTCGTTCATTTAGTACTTGTAGGACGCTTTGCAGAGCCTACCTAGGTAAGTACCATAAACTTGCCAGTTATTCTACCGCCAATCAGACATGTGCAACTATCACAGTGTTCTGGTTGGAAGGGCAATGTTTCTGGAGAAATTACTGGGCATAAAGATCAATCATTTTATTTCGTTTGATGACAAGCACACTGCAGTGCTTAGTAATGATTTGGACTCTTCATGTTACAAGAGCTGCGTGATACTGAAATGGGCAAGTGCGTTGCTTACCATCAAATACATACATGTCCTGCGCTTCTCGTCACTCTATATCATATAAAAAAACATTTCGTTCACAAAGTTGAACCTTAACTTGGGAAAGTTGGTTTAAATGTATTTTAGAAACAACTACCGCAGAGCTAACAATAAAACTAAGGATTCTTCCTTAACAACTGTATAATTAGATACTTTTACTAATTCCTCGAGTAAAGTTTCAGACGATCCATCAAAAACTTTATAACTATTAAATCAAGAACGTCGAGACAAACCTAATTACCTACAGCTTCGATTTAACTTGGCCACGCCCACGGCTCCGCTCGTATATTTTAAGCTACAATACTAATTATAGGAATCGCCAGTATTCGCCGACTGCCAGTCAATGCCCTGTCTGTCGATACAATAGGGTCTCATCTCTGATGAAAATAGGAATTGAAGTTGAATTATCTTTGTGGTACTTAGGTAAAGGTGTTAATTAAAGTTTTTACGACGAAATTTTAGTATCAAGATTTTTTATTCTTAACTTAAAAACGAAAAGTGGTAATCAAGAAGTAGAAAGTGGGAAGTGCACTCGCACACCTACTGGCCTCTCCTTTATTTGGCCAATAGATAAGTAAGACAAAGGATAAAAGTAGCAGTGTCCACCTTGGCTCTTCTTACTCTCCAAAAATCGAAGTGTTGGCTTCGATTCTTCTCTAGGGCACGGCAAGCTGGGGGCAAAGCAGAGCCCGTAGAGCCCAAAAATGAATAATCTAAGCCGCACTATTAATGTATACTGTTTAGGTAGACAAGTAAATTGGGTATCTAAGGTTGTAGTTAGATTTTAATTAGTTATACAAATATCACAGTGTAACGGATACAGCTCTGCTATATTGTTAACTAAATTATTGTCCTTATAGAAAGTTAATAAAAGAAGATTTTGTAAAGTCAAAGTAATATAACGTGTTCCGGTTTGAAGGACAATGATTCCAGAGAAATTTCAGGCCATAGAGATAAAACATCTAATGACAGGTAATTATTTGGTCTCTTCGTATTCTCATAGGGTACGTGTCACTGTTGTTATCGGCAGGCACGTTGTTTACTTACCACCAGGCACATGTCCAGCTCGTCTTGGCACTCAATACTTTAAAATATAGTTTGATATTGTGGAGCTCAAAATATGTACCTATATTTCATTTGGTTTTAAAATAGCTAAGGATCCAACTAGACTAAATCAACACGTCTTTATAAATTGTACAATGTACATTTTTCTAAATTCTGGCTGACGGATAGGAAGGAGTTTTTTGATATTTTAATTTGCATAATAGCTGCGTGTCACTGTGCTGTTATGAACAGGCGTGTTGCTCACCATCAGGCACATGCCTTACTCGTCTCGCCACTCTATACTATAAAAAAACACATTATAAGTGGTAGATATTACATTATTACAGATAGACCTGTTGACAAAAAATTGGCTCCACTTATGCCTCATTAACTCTTAGAAGTAAATCCAAGAACCAAAGTTGTTTTCTCTATGGACGTCGATAAAATATACTAGAAGAATCTAGATGTTCCGGTAGAATAATCCTAACAAATGTTTGTAGTAACTAGATATATGGGGCAAGAATTTCGCGCTGCGTAAAATAGTGGGCTCTCCCGTAAATTACTTTTTGGGTAACAAAATAAATAAAACAAAAGTTAAGGTGTAGTTTTTGTCGCAATTTATTAACGTTCTTCACGGTGTTGTACTGAACTTGAATGACATTAAATTATAATTGTTAATTATTAATAAATAAATAAACATATCAAGAACCGATGACATAGAAATTAGATCCGACTAATATTATAAACGCGAAAGTTTATAAGTATGGATGGATAGATGTTTGTTACTCTTTCACGTTAAAACTACTGAACGGATCGGGCTGAAATTTGGAGCATAGAACTTAGTCTAGAAAAACACATATTATTATGTTACTTTTTATCCCGAAAGAAAAAAACGGGAACGACTAGAACTACGCGGGTAAAACCGCTGGGCACTGGTTAGTTTAAAATAAAAATTGGATATGTCATAAAGATTACAATATTGTTCAGATTTCTCACACTAGCATTTTTTACAGAATTACGAAAGTGGCACCGCACAAACGCACATGAACGAGCAACTGGTAAATTCTATTCCAGGATTTGTAAAGCATACACATGTACCGCGCCGACAACCGAATGATTACGAGTATTTGATATAATTTACTCGTGTGTTTTACAAAATAGTACCTAACCGTAAACCAGTCAATCCTGTGTTTATAAAATATCTGAATAAATTAGTTAATGCTGGTCAACATTTCATGCAAATCTGATTTAAGCAAGTGGATTTAAATTTAGCCGTAGTTTTTAGTTAGTGTAATTTTTAGAACACTTTAAGGTAATATATATATTTTTCTATTGTTTTTAAGCTTTCGCGATTTGAACACATAATGTTTATAATGTACAGGACTTAATCACGATTTAATTCATTGTTTAAATACCTCGACGTTTCGGCAGCGTTACAACCGCCGTGGTATGCCGTGGTAACCGCCGTTATAAACATTATATATTTTTCTAGTTGCGTATTTGGCATTGCGTAACTAACTTATTTCAACGTGACTACTTCAATTTTTTTTAAGTGAACAACCGAACACTTTTTGATATACTTAATCATTGTGATAGAGTGAAGTGGTTATGCAACCATATGATGCAAAAAAATACATATTGTAAAATATGAGCCTATATAGGTAACTTACCCGAAGCATGCGACTTATTTAAAACCACTTCTTTTGTAAAAAGCGACAATGGCCATCAAGAGAGAGAGCTAGAAATAATTATATGTGTACGGAGAAACATTAATTTTGTTAGTTTCCCATCGACATTAGGAGGGCCTTATCATGGCATATAGGATTCTTATTGTGGCCGTCTGTGGGTTGGTGCTAGCATAAATGAAAATCATTAAAGTCTTCACATTTTTATATTGTCACTATTCAATTTTACAGCAAGTAGTAAATAGTAAGAAGCGTATTCGTGGATTAACATTATTTGATCATATCAACTGTACTAGCACAGTCTTGTCTACACAATTCTTATATGCATCGAGTACTCTCAGAGATTACTTCAAAAAACCCATCATATCGCTATTCTGTCCACAATACGAGTTAATAATGGTCTCACCATGACTGCGCTCAGACATTGACCTTGCCCTGCTCGATGTTTAAGTAAATTGATTTCATTGAAAGCTTAATGCTAAAGGAGCATTATATGCGCGTAACATGAAGGTGATTGGAACACTCATTTTTCGGCAACAATGAAGTATAACAGAATCTCCTATGCATTATGAATATACCGACCGATCCATCTGCCGATGGAAAAACCATTTTGTTTTGAGCACTGCAAATATGAAATACGTGCCTCACTCATCCAAAAGGGATGTACATACTAACTACGAGTAGTTTATGTTCGGACGTTTTGTTTTTATGCATGATATTCTATTTTTAACCCCCGACCAAAAAAAGGGGTGTTATAAGTTTGACGTCGATGTCTGTCTGTCTGTCTGTATGTCTGTCTGTCTGTCTGTCTGTCTGTCTGTGGCACCGTAGAGCTCAAACGGAAGGGCCGATTTCAATGCGGTTTTTTATAATCGAAGGTTGATATCCGTGCGGATGTTCTTAGCTATGTTTGGTTAATATCGATTCAAGATGGCCGCCTCCACAAAATGGCGGACAACATATTTCTTCACAACCTACCTCAATATGGGTATCTAATGAGAGGGCTTGACCAGTAGAATAGAGTACATAATAACAAATTTCAAATCCAAGATGGCCGCCACCACAAAATGGCGAATTATAATTTTTTTTCACTACTACCACAATATGGGTATCAAATGAAAGGGCTTGACTAGTAGAATACTTTGCACTATGACAAATTTCAAATCCAAGATGGCCGCTACCATAAAATGCCGAAATACATTTCTTTTTTCACAACTCCCTTAATATGGGTATCAAATGAAAGGGCTTGACTAGTAGAATGTTGTACAGATAACAAATCCGAGGTAGTCGGGGGTTAATCAAAATTTTTAATTTTGTTCTTGTAATATAAATTTCAATGTTTCGATGTTTGTTGCTCAATCGAGTGGTAGCACATGGACGCATCGGGCTGAAATTTGGGAAACAGATTATCTAATCTCGAATAGATAATAGTCTCGAAGAACTCACACACACTTTTGTCACTTTTTATCCCGGGAAAATAACAGGAACGGGAAATACGCAAGCAAAAATACGGGACGCTGCTAGTTTCAAATATTTTTTATCCTGACTGGTCGTAAGTTCTTTTATTTTGTTTTCAATCGACTTCGAAGAAGAGCGAGAACATTTTAGTTTGAAAGTATTTGTACAAGATTTTTCCTTAAACGACCGGACCTTGTTTAGTACTTATGACATGTTTTATTTCTGTGCACAGTTTATGCATCCTTCTCTATTTCCCTGTCTCTTTCGCTTTCTCGTCACATATACACATGCTATGTTGGCTGTCAGTACGAAGTGGTACCTGGAATATATTTGATAAGTATTATGTAGGTACTTAGACGTAAGTTGTTTTCGTACCATGTTAAGAGGAATAACTCTGCCATTCAGCTGCTAACCACGCGTCTCATTCTTTCCCCCATTTTCATAATTAATTCCCTAGTTAGGATATCACTGTACCAACCTCACGCAAAATGAGTGATCATCTCAGAACCATTTTTCACTTTGCGCTTTAGTTAAATCAAATAATACATGCTTTTCCAGTTTCTTATAACACAGTTCCATCCATTTTACGAAATCAGTCCTATAAAAAATATTTAAAAAGCGAGAAGAAAGATTTTACACATCGAAACAAAGTACAGTTTAGTAGCATCTCTCCGCGCTTTTACCAGCACTGGTTCTGTTCCCGTTATTTCTCCGCGATAAAAAGAATCCTACGTGCTATTCCAGACTACAATCTTTATGCGTTCCGTTATCTTGATCCGGTCAGTCCTTTTGATGTGTTTGAGCAACAAACTTCCAAACTTGCATTCATAATATTTTTGTAATCATTGTAAAGTCCTAATTTTACGAGTGCTATGGTTACAAAAACTCTTAATTCACTCGAAGCTGCATATATATTTTGGTGCAATACCTACATATGATTTCAGTTTTGTATTTTGGGTTGTCTATCTATGAGTAAATCTATCTAAATTATGCAAGTACCTTGTACCATTAAATCTACTTACCTATCATTATTATTGTTCGTAATATTGACATTCTTAATTTGAATACTGCAAATTCATGGAAGTTTTGTCCAGATCCCGTTAGCCAACTGTTGCTTCTACGTATATTTTAGATGAGAAGTAACTTGCTACTTTTGTGTCTTGTGCTACTTTTTAGGGTTTCGTACCCAAAGGATAGAAATGGGACCCTATTATTGAGACTTCGCTGTCCGTCTGTCGGTCCGTCTATCACCAGGCTGTATCGCAAGAACGGTGATAACTACAGACAGTTGAATTTTTCACAAATGATGTATTTCTATTGCCGCTATAACAACAAATACTAAAAAAAAATACTCGTACTTCGCCGGTTTTTCGATTTTCAGAATTCTTGTGAATACCCGTCACCGACATGCGTAAGTGTAGTATTTTTAGCTATACAAACGACGTATTGTGCAATATTATCATTGTTAAACTGAAAATATTGCATGTCGCGTGACGGTCGGCCACGGAGTAGGGGTAAAATGAAAGGCGCTCGACAGAGCAGCTGAGGCCAAAAGAACATGTGCCATTTTTGACATTAATGAAATATGAAAAAGGCACCTTGTATGTACTTTTACCGAAATCAAACTAATTAAATCCCACAACTTAAAAAAAAACTGTATCAGATCGGATCTTTTTATTTTAATTTAGTCTCGGATACATTCTCTGGCTGTATAAGGCAAAATTAGAAGCAAATAAGGACAAAATAATTCGTTCAGAGCTCATAGAGTGTAAAAATGAAAGATAATTTGCCTAAAAGGTCAACTTTCAATCGATCTAATAAAAAAAAAATATCCATGGAGTTGAAATACTTTTAAAAACATCTCCAGTTATTCTTTATTACAACGGTATCCTACATTAATATAAAACTCTATCACTTTGTGAAACAAATCTTATATATTTATATCATACACACCACATATTTAATAAACGTATAATTATAAAATAATAGAAATAAGACAAAAGGCTGCAAACGAACTTATTGGAATATATTTAACCTTGTTATGCGACGAAAATCTAAAAGGGCAAACAGCGACGCTTACAACGAACTATCTTCTAAAACTGGCCTCGTGGCTTAGTGGGTAGTAACTCTGCCTGCAAAGCCGAGGGTCGTGGGTTCGATTCCCACCCAGTGCAAATATTTGTGTGATGAATTCAAATGTTTGCACTGTGTCTGGGTGTTTCTATTTATAATAAGTATGTATTTAAAACTATACATGTATTATATCAGCTATCTGCCCGCCATACCACAAGCTTTGCTTAGTTTGGGGTCAGATGGTGTTGTGTGTGAATTGTCCCCCAATATTTAGTTATTTATTCTAACAAAAAAAGAATTAATGAAATTAAACAACGCAACCAAATACACATTCACCCCCCCGCAAGAAAACCGTTGTATAAACTAAAGTCATGTCAAGTTTCAGCTGAATTGAATCAGTAGTTTCGGCGTGATGCGTGATCCTTATACAGAAAGACAGACAGACAGACATGTAAGAAAAAAAATGCAGTTTCGCCATCAGTATCGAATCTGAAGTGGTCCAAAAAATTTTTTTTCGAAATATCTTCAATGTACAGAATTTGACCCGTTACAGGTTTATTATAAGTAGGTATAGATATAAAAAAATATTACACTGTATTTTAATGGTAAAATTTTAATTACTCAGTTAACCCACTTTTGAATTCAACGAACTTTTCTAAGTAACTTTAACGTAAACTCATAACGCAATAATGGTTTCAAGTTGTTCAAATCACCTACTTGAAAACATAATCCATGACTTGGATACAGTTTCCGTGCCAGCGTTTCTAATGAGTTTCCAATACTAAAAGCACTTGTGCCAACAACAGTTTAGCGTACTGCGTACTACTTTTCGTTTCAATTTGGCATCAGAATAAGGTGCCTTATGTGTATTGGGTTTATAGGTCAGTTTTAAGTTTACTCGTTACATATTTGATAGTGTTTTGCTTTTAGCCAATGAAGTTACATTTCGGAGAAAATGCACACACATTTTACAAGACTGAGACATACGTCTCTTGACCGCAGAAGTGATATTTTTTTTACACATTAAAATAAAAGCATTCCTATACAAATGAAAACTTATAAAGTGGAGTTTTAATATCAAGTGTGGTTTTATGAAACCACGGTAAAAGTGAAACTTTTTTTTCGTATTGTAGACATTTAACTAAGAAATTAAAGACATTAAACTTTCTGGAAAAATATTCGATTTAAGTAAGTAATTTTAGTAACGCCGCCATATTGGCCTTGCCTGCTCTTTCGAGCGCCTTTCCCCTTTACTCCTACCCGCGGCCAATCGTCACGCGCATGCAATAGATGGACGAAAAAGCTTATACCTACGATGTAATAAAATGTTCACTTCTAAAACAAAACCATGCAATACGTAGAAATACACAAACAAATCCATGTAGAAAACAGATTCTCATTTGAAGTTAACTGTCTCAATCTGGTTCACACATCTCTGGATAGGAAGTTAATAAATCTAATAAAGCAAGACCTATCACATCTTTGGTTTATGTCCCCATGCATGTCGGACTGATGGCCTAGATTTCTGGGACATACTCGTAGGGGGAGAAACAAGTAGGTCAACGACCGAGGTCTAATTCAATTATTGTTTGGCGCAATCTTTCTTAAATCGAAAGTAAAGAAAACTCTTTAGATGTTGCGATACATTTTCGATTGAAAAATAAATTGACGATATTTTATTTATCTTTCGAAGAAAACAAAACGATCACTACTTTACGCCTCGTCATCTCAGACCCAGGGCTCTTTCTCACAAGTCAAGACCATAACTCACTTTTTAGGTTCAGATCTGTTGGCCTAATTTTCTTTATGTATTATCTCTAATTTAATATTATTATTATCAAACCACTGTATTTAAACAAATATTGTTTCTAGGCCCACATAGTTTGGAATGTAGTACAGTTCTGTACAGTATACTCTTATGTTATAGTTTGTGTTTATTACATTCTGTTTTGTGTGCTCATTGAATTGAATGAATACATAAATAAACTCCACAATTGTTATGGGTGGGAATCGAACCCACGATTTATAGGTTCAGTGAGGTTCTCAATCTGAGACTGAGGCACGAGATCAGTGCCGGGTGATAAGCGCAATTTGAGCGCAATGCATTGTTGACAGTGCTTTGACTCGCCAATAACTGCGTCAAACGGTGACGCGTGTTAGGGATGGCTCATACCTGCACACCTTTGCGAACTTCAATCTTTCTAACCGATATTAAATATTTCATCTTTTTAAGCAACTTCAAAAACCGACGAGATTGTCAATTCGGTTTTTTTTTCTATGTTTTGTATGGATATACAATGTATATATTACGCAATAGCTCCGCCAATTGTGAATCGACCGTAATGCTTCTTTTTTGTTTGGCAGCTACAGGGCCGTCTCATATAAATTTTATCGCAATCAGTATAGTGGTTTTTGGAATACGAATTTTTGAAAGTAAATTTAATTATAAATAATATATTAAATCGCATCGTGTGATATTAATGTCCAAAACTCAATAATTTTGGAATAGAGCTTCACAAATCGAACGTTAAGAATAAAGCAAACTGTGGCTGTGAAAGGCCAGAGGGTTGGCCTTTGCAAATATTTGGCTCCGTCATCTCGTTATAAGGCATCAACCTCGACCGAGAGCTTTGACAAAGAGTGTAGCACCTACTTTGAGCTGCTTTTCCTTTTGCTATTTTTGCGAATAAGTAATAACAGTATGACTTCCTACACAGAAACTGTACGGACGGTATTTGTAGGTAGAAGTTGTTTAATTAATCTGTGTTCAAACTATAAAGGCAGGAATACACCAATATCATTCCTATCTCATTTTAGAGAGGCATTTTAGTTTTGTTTCTGGGTATTCAGCTACCTTTTGTATTTTGATTTCGTAAGTATTAAGTAGTATGTATTTCTATATGTATTCGTATCTATATTTTTTTATGGTACGTAACTTAAATTACTAAAGTATTTTTAGATACATACCCCGCTTTCTAAAATATTCTTCCTAACCATATCCATGCTAAGGTTGCCTGGAAGAGATCGCTTTTAGCGTTAAGACTGCTGATTGTAAAACGGGTTTAAATGTTCTTCTCTCCTGTAAAAGTGTTTTTTTTTTTGCTTTTAGTGTGTACAATAAAGAGTAGGTATCTATCTTTTGGTATTCTTACTTTTGGTACTTTTGTATATACTTTTGGTACTCGCACACATATGTACACACCCTCACACTATACTTACTTAGACTATGTGCTCTCACTTACACCTAAGAATTAACATCTATATTTTCAAATAGTACTTACCCATTTTCACCACTTGTCCAGTGTCGGAGAGGCTGGTGATCTGTCATACAGGTTTTCCTAGTGCAGACACCAGTCTCTCACATAGATAATCTACTACTGATAAGTATACTTTGAATAAGTTATTTAAAAAAAATGTAAAACTTCTGTGTGAAAGAAAATAAACAATTTATTTATTTATTATTTAATCCTATTAAATAATAAAACCAAAAACCCGTGGTGGCGTAGTGGCTGAATTGTGCGATTCACAATCGTGAAGTCGTAGGTTCGATTCCATCAAACTTCCGAGGTGAGGAGTTCTGACGTTACTTGAAACTTCAAAGCACTATACGTATTTTCGACATTTTTGTTTGTGAAACGAAAAAAAAACGTGTACAATAGATTTTTACGTTTTTTTAAATCAAGTTGACAGATTTAATCGTCATTTAGTCATCATGCCTAATACGGCCTCAACTTTCTCCTTGTGAGGCCTCGAGTCCCAGTTGTGGGAACGTTTAGTGGGCTGTTTGTGCTTATTATCTTACTAACATTATAAATGCGAATATTTAGTTGTTTAGATATTCGGATATTAGTTGCTCAATAACGTCGGACCGGCTAAACGGATCGGGTTGAAATTTGCAATACAGTTATTTAATCTGGAACACATAGACTATTTTTATTACTGAAAAATACAGGAACGGTACTACGCAGGTATAACCGTAGGGCTAGTAAGCAGTACATACTTACAACTACGAAATGGAAAAAATCTCGCATCGGAACTTTTTGACTATGTACTCGTACCTTCCCATTATCATTATTATTTAGCCGGTCCGACTTTATTGAGCAACTAATACCCGTACATCTAAACAACCAAATATTCGTATTTATAATGTTAGTAAAATAATAAGCAAAAACATCCCACTACTGAGGTTCGAGGCCTCACAAAGAGAAAGTTGAGGCCGTAATAGGCACGATGACTAAAAAAACTAATAAATCTGTCAATTATTATTATCATAACCTTTGGCACACCCCGGACACTCCAGTAAAACTCCATACAACCGCAGCTGTGGAGTTGCCTACTCTTCACACAACTACGCAGATGTCGTTCGCACACACGCGTGAATGTGTGCGTTAGAGCTAGGGCTACTGAATTGTTTTATTGAATAGTTGTGCCCCTTGAGTTCACCTGGTGACGTAGTCTATAAACTTGCTATAATGATGAGTTACATAAATAGAATGGAGCCAAATTATACTATTCTAATTAAAAGGGTGTTTGCACAGATTTCTAAATTGTTTCAGAAATCTGTGGGTGTTTGTATTGCCGCGTAAAATGAAACGAAACCGATGATAGATTAGATCAGGTACCTAGATATCTATTTCTGTTAGTAGGTACACATTCGCACTTTATTTTACACTTACCCATGAAGGAAACTTTACTCTGTCACTATAATTATTCCTACAGGCGTTATCAATCCGTGCTTGGGCACGTAATTTACTTGCTGTGTAAGTTACGAACTTTGAGTTAAAAATTACTTCGTTATTATAAATAAATATTGGTAGACAATTCACACACAACACCATCTGAACTCCAAACTAAACAAAGCTTGTAATATTAAAAAGCAACGTCATTGAAAAGTTTCTAATCTTACGTTATTTTATCATTAGGAAATTAAATAAAGCTTTTAATCTTGTCCCGTTTAGTTGACGGACAACCGTAAACAGCACAACAACCCACCATGATGATATTTCGTTAGGAATTAGATGTTCGATACCAGCCCTTCGTTGAGTGCTCCTAGCGTATCCGAAACGGCCTGAGGGGTGAGGAAGCTTGAAATTGGCGGGGGTTGGGGAGTGTCCGTTCTATCTATATTATCTATTCTATGCCTTTGGGCACCTGTCTTTATGCACGCATATAATATGTGAGATAAATTCTATATTTCTAGGTCTAATAAAACTAATATTGAAACTTCCCTTCTGAGTTAGTTTAATAAGTGTGCAGTTGTCTGTTTGATATTAACTTTGCTCAGTAGTTTCACTTCGACGTCAGGCAACGAGGGAAATGCTTTGAGAATATTTTATAGAAACTCATATTATTATTTAACAGCTGAATTTATTATTTTATAGTTGAGCTTTGTCTGTTATTCCTCCATGCTTGCTTTGTAATACTTTGAATAAAACTAGGTATAAAAATGGGCTAATTTTGTACATTTTAGGTCTAGCTGTAGTGGGTTAGTGGCTAAGACCTTGCGGTACGCAATCATGAGGTTTAGATTCTGCCTGCATCTTTGAGTATTTTTCCAAGTACAGATGTACAAGTTTGTCATTACCACTAGCTTGTGCGGTGAAGGAAAATATCGTGAAAAAATCGGGCTATTTCATGGATCTATCGAGGTCAAGCGTCATCTGCTGAACCGCGCTGGTTCAGTGTGTTGGATTGCCTTAACTCTCTCCTTGTGAACTAAGGCCCGAGTCCCAGTAGTGAAACATCTACTGGAATACATAGGTAAGTTTTTCACACAAATTCCAGTGGATACAGATATATCAAAGCAAAAAAAACTCTTAATCTATCTGGTGGGCATTAGCAATTTGGAATGTTTGATTGTCTTGATGTATCACACATCTATACCTGTCAATTTCATCATCATCATCATCAGCCGCAAGACGTCCACTGCTGAACATAGGCCTCCTCCCCTAGATTTCCACAACGATCGGTCCTGCGCAACCTGCAACCAGCGGTTTCCAGCGACCTTTGTGAGGTCATCTGTCCATCTAGTGGGAGGCCGTCCAACACGGCGTCTTCCGGTTCGTGGTCGCCACTCGAGAACCTTTCTTCCCCATCGGTTGTCAGTTCTGCGAGCGATGTGGCCTGCCTATTGCCACTTCAGCTTGCTTACTCTTTGAGCTATGTCGGCCACTTTCGTTCTTTTGCGAATATCCTCATTACGGATTCTGTCGCGCAAAGAGACTCCCAGCATAGCTCTCTCCATAGCTCGCTGTGTGACTTTGAGCTTCGTTATGAGGCCCACAGTTAAGGACCACGTCTCAGTTCCATAAGCCATCACTGGCAACACGCACTGGTTAAAGACTTTCGTCTTTAGGCATTGGGGTATTCTGGACTCAAAGATGTGCCGAAGTTTCCCGAACGCTGCCCATCCGAGTTGGATCCTTCGGTGGACCTCTTTGTCGAAGTTGGATCTACCTAATTGGATCTTTTGACCCAGGTAGACGTATTCGTCAACAACTTCGAGTGTGGTATTCCCAACAATAACCGGTACAGGTGAGACATGAACATTTGACATGACTTTCGTCTTGTCCATATTCATCCTCAAACCTACCTGTTGGGATACTCTACTGAGGTCCCTGAGCATAACACCGAGGTCCTCCAGCGACTCCGCCACAATGACTATGTCGTCGGCAAACCGAAGGTGAGTGATGTTTTCGCCGTTGATATTGATGCCATATCCGTTCCAGTCCAGTAGCTTAAAAACATCTTCCAGCGCGGCAGTGAACAGTTTCGGAGATATAACATCTCCCTGTCTCACGCCTTTCTGTAGCTGGATATGTTTTGCGCACTGGTCCTGTAATCGGACAGACGTTGTGGCTTTACTGTAGATACACTTCAACACTTCGATATAGCGATAGTCAATGCGGCATCGCTGGAGAGACTGAAGCACTGCCCAAGTCTCGATGGAATCGAAGGCTTTCTCATAGTCCACATACGCTATACATAGTGGCCGATTATACTCCTCGGTTTTCTGTATAATCTGCCGAAGCGTATGGATGTGGTCTATGGTACTATAGCCTTTTCGGAAACCGGCTTGTTCGGGTGGCTGGAAGTCGTCAAACCTGCGCGCGAGACGATTCGTGATGACCCTCGAAAACAACTTATAAACGTGGCTCAGAAGTGAGATGGGTCTGTAGTTCTTCAACAAGGTGTTGTCACCTTTTTTGAAGAAGAGCACCACCACACTTCTGCTCCACGCTTCTGGCGTATTACCGTTAAGTATGACGGAGTCGAACATCTTCTGGAGGACTTTAAGTACCGGTTTTCCACCCGCTCTCAGAAGCTCCGTCGTAATTCCGTCGTCGCCAGGTGCCTTGTTGTTTTTGTTGTTTGAGGCCATCCTAATCTCATACAGGCTGACTTCCGGGATATCTTCGGTAAAGTGTCGGGTCAGCTTGGCTCTGGGGTCTTTTGCCATGCTAACGACAGGTTGTGCTTGCGTAGAGGTGTATAACTGTTCATAGAACCTCTCAATCTCCTCCAAAATCTCGGGCTTCGACGAGACGATGCTACCACTATCGGTCTTCAGTTTGGTCAGCTGACTTTGCCCAAGAGACAGATTTCTTGCGAACACTTTCGAGCCTTTGTTCTGCTTGATTGCTTCTTCAATACTCGAAGTATTGAAGCAGCGTATGTCGCGTCGCACACAAGTAGAGATCTGTCTATTGAGCCGTCTGTATACCGTCATGTCGACCGAAGACTGATTTTTTTGGAGCCAAAAACCCGACTGCAAAGAAAGTTTGTTGGTTTTGAATTAGGTGACCCCCAAAGGGACTAGCGCTCATCGAGTGGCGCGCGATTATCTAGGCAAGGGACTTACGACATATTTTTTTTGACGTGACAACGTCTTATAAATTGGTTTGCCGGGTGACACTTCAAGAAACTGCGTTACGCTCCGCTCACGTTATGCGCTCACAACGAGAGCGAGTGAGAGGCACGCGTCCCTTCCACTCGGGCATGGTTAGCCCGCCTAAGAGCGAGAGAGACAGACATAAAAAGTGAAAGGCACGCGTCCCTTCCGTAAAATTATTTTACCACTCAAAGTCGTTGTCACGTAAAACTTTCGCCCGTATACCGACTTTACAGGCAACCAATTTTTTTTAAATAAAGAGTGACGAGACGATCAGGACATTTGCCTGATGGTAAGCAACATGCCTGACACATAACAGCACAGTGACACGCAGCTATTGGAACATGAAGAGTCCAAATCATTACCTAGCACTGCACTGCACTCGTCACCCAGAGATCTAAGATCTTATATCTCTAAGCCCTGTAATTTCTCTGGAAACATTGCCCTTCAAACCGGAACACAGTAATGTTTGCGCATTACTGCTGGCGGTTGAATAACTGGCAAAGGTGTGGTACTTCCCCGGGCGGACTCTGCCAAGAGTCCTACCACTACATATAAATACATATTCAATTTCAGTCGAATCCGTTCAGCGGTTACCACACAAACTTTCGCCTTTAAAATATGTGTGTTATAGCGTTTGCAGAATAGGATTACTTACAAACATGTTTTATTTCCTTATTGGTGGACTTCTTGGTGAAATTTTCACGTATTAATACATTATACGAGTACCTACGTGAATTGAATCTACAGAACAGTCATAACCATTGCGTTCCCTTAATTCCCTTACTGTTTTATTTAACTGTACTTTTACAGCTTTTGTGGATCATTCGGGCACTTTTGTGGCTTTCCCAATGGAAGTTCAACGCTGGTGTTTTGACACGATTTTTGTAACCGGTTTAATGCAGAGGTGAGGAAGCCCCTAAATATTCATGATTCTAATTTAAACATTATTTTTCTGGTCGCGTTCGAGGACGCTTGATTGTTTAATTTCGAACGAAAATAAAAATCAGATTATCCCGAATGGAAAATTGAATCGGTAAATCCATTTAATATTTTCGACAAATTTTGCATTTGGGTCGAAATTATTTAAGAATTTTCGTGGCCGAATTGAACGTGACGTGATTACCATTTTTTATTTCAAATAATATTAGGCAAACAAAGGAAAATTGGTAATATCTATTACCAGCATGTTTTATGTTTATTTGGTTGAATATTAGAAAACAATATGTATTGTTTAGCTGAAAAGTGAAATGTTATTTTGTTAAAATACTTTGTCAGCTCTACAAAACAAGTTAAAAAAAACACAGCCGAATAGAGAATCTCCTCTTTTTTTGAAGTCGGTTAAAAAGAACTTAAATGACAACATAAATTCAATCAACTTACGTTTTGATTTTTCTAAGTACACGTTATTTTTTTTGTTTTTGTTTGCTCGTTTAGCGCGCGTACTCTCCTTGGAAAAGATCGCCGGACGCGATCGAAACTTGAGTCGGACTGGGCTGACTATATCAAACGTCAGTTACCCGTGTATTTATTTAAAATGTGTAATAACCACGTTAGTTTTCATACTATAAATGAAATAGGTAAAACACAAAGCAATTAGAATACACGATATTATCGCTTATTAAAACGATATCTCTTAAATAACCTCTAGATTCTCAAGGAATCCATTTGGAATAGTTTGGGCGTTGATAGTATTATTATAGTCCAAGATCCCAGAGCCGCCAGACGTCACGTTTTTTCTGATGGATGAAATGTGAACGATTGAGTAGAGTTAGTACGTACTAAGAACACATGCTTACCCGCTAACTTGCTTAGACAGCCAATTTTGAGATATGGGTTCCAGTAGATGCGTTTTGATTTTTCTAAATATACGTTACTTATTATTATTTAGAATATACATTACTCCCTTCACGTATTTTCTGATAAAAGAATTTTCACGTATGTAATAGGCAGTATCTTTAAAAATAAGGCCCCTATACACCCAGACACTTTCCGTCGGCCGAAATAATAATAAGTGACGTATATTTAGAAAAATCAAAACGCAAGTTGATTGAACTTTTCATTGTTTGCTTGACTCTGAAGCTAACAATTTGTTTCTTCTTTGCATAAGACTTTTTCTGTCTATTTGTCCTCGAGCTTTGCCAATACGGTATGTTTTGGAATCGGAGACGGTTTTCAGTTTAGTACGTTCCATATATTAATTCCCACTGAAAATAAGTTGAACTAAATTTGACAGGTTGAGCTTATTTTAGCAACACGACAATAGCGCCACATTTGCGAGAATTCTTTCGTGAGAGTGAATTGTGAGAAAGAAATTCACCTACGCTTCAAATGACGTCGATCTCAGCACGTTTGTTAGTGTTTGCGGATGCAATATTTTTGTTTGACTGTTGATGCACTCTTGCAGACTCTTTGAAAACGAGCAGTATCCATTTTCACGGGGCATTTATTGCTCGGGGCTAAATGGTTTTGGTTTTTATTACTTTTATTTGAAAGCGTTGGTAGTTTATAATATCACTTCACAGGTAAATAATACGTATACAAACTATACCAGTTCAGTCTCTTATAAAAGTTATTTGAAGGGATACAGAAACCTGCCACACAAGCTTTGCTTAGAGCAGGTTCTGTGATATTTAATTGTATTATATTTGACTGCCCTAGTGGCTTAGTTGGTAGTAGCTCTGACTGCGAAGCCGAGGGTCGTGGGTTCGATTCCCACCCAGTGCAAATATTTGTGTGATGAATTCAAACGTTTGCACTGTGTCTGGGTGTTTCTATGTATAATAAGTATGTATTTAAAAAACTATATAAGTATTATATCAGCTATCTGGCTGCCATCACACAAGCTTTGCTTAGTTCGGGGTCAGATAGTGTTGTGTGTGAATTGTCCACCAATATTTATTTAAAAGTCAAGTTTTTTAAGGAATAATGTGAGTGTTAATTTGTTTCATGTAAATTGGCTTATTAATGGGATGAATAAAGAAATTTATTATACCTCCTACATGTAGGAAATACTAGGGGCCCGCCCCTGCTTTGTCCGTGGTACATCCTACTATATAATATTATAAATCAGTCAACGTTTGGATGTTTGTTGCTCAATCACATCGTAACGTCTGAACGGATCAGGCTGAAATTTGGAACATATATAGATTATAGTCTGGAAGAACACATAGGCTACATGCATGCATATTTTTATCCAGGGAAATTAACGGGAACGGGAAACTTCACGGGTAGACCGCGGGGCTATATCTAACTGTGCTCCAAATTTCAATATTTTTCAATAGTTATCTGAAAAAGATCGCTATTAAGGACCGCCGTTTGTGCCCAAAATGTTTTTAATTTAATCACAGGTTTTCTGAATTAATTTGTGGTTTACTTACTCATAGATGACAATGTACGTAATGAAGTGTTTGTTTCGTTTTGCAGCGCTTCGCAACGAGTATTAAAAAAAAATTGGTTGTCTGTAAAGTCGCTTAGTTTACGGACGATAGTGTAACGTGACAACGTCATAACAAAACATTGATAGATGCGGCGCAAGCGTACAATGACCGTAATGGGACACTTTTGCGTACATGCAGCCGGCGATTTATTAGACGTTGTCACGTCAAAAATGCCAAATGTTTGTTAGCAACAGTACATTTTTTAAGCTGAATGACGTGAAATATTGTCAATAACGGTTTATTGACTCAAAACACACTTTATTGAAGTATTTGCCATTTCTTTTGCTAACTAGTACTCGTAATTGGATGGATGTTTGGCGTCAAGTTCTCTGAATAACTAGGTAATTTTATAAATTTAATATTAATGTTCGAAGTTTACATTGCTTGTTATATATTTATTGACCAATTGTACAGTAAATAATTCATTTCAATCCAATTCATTTATTCGCTTTATTTAATGGTTTTAAAGCGACGTTTATGATCTTCTGATTTGCATTTGGCAGTAGAAATCGCTAGAACCTTGCCAGCTTCCATTTAGGCCGTCAAACTTAGGATTTCTGCCAAATTTGTGATCAAAAAGCAAGGTTTGTATTTAATGATATGAGTAAAAACACTTGCTGATGCTGCATTGGGAGGTTATATGTATAAAAAATCCCGTAGATTAATAAACTTTTTTAATTAGCACTCTGGGGTCCGTGAGTTTTGTTTTTGGATTCTTTTTTTACATGTGTCTTTTTTATTTTTGATTAGGTGAATAAAAAGAAAATAGGAAGCAAGGTTTGCTTTATAAAATTCTTTTTTATGTGGTCACTTGAACGGGAGTCGTGGTAGGTAGGTAAGAGGTCATAGACTAGAACCCCATCTGCGTCTTTGAGTATTTGTTCACAAATGTAACTATTTGTTTTTAAGTAGCACTAGTTTGAACGTTGCAGGAAACCATCGTGATAAATGAATATGCTAATCTATCTATTTTTTATCGAATCCATTTTGAAGAATTATCTACATGATTTAATCACCATGCCCTGTTTTCTATCTGTCTGCTCAAAAAATCGACGTAAATTGAATGAAATAATTTGACCACACTTCCGTAATAAGAACTTCTAATATGTTGTAGTCCCGAGTGAATATTCCCCGATGTACATAATCTGAGTGTCTGCAAGTGGAGAGTGAATAGGTTTCATCTATTTCACCGCGGTCTATCGTAGACCACATCGCTGCTTGGCATCTGGCGAGATGA
Source organism: Ectropis grisescens (assembly GCA_017562165.1). Lineage (NCBI taxonomy): Eukaryota > Metazoa > Arthropoda > Insecta > Lepidoptera > Geometridae > Ectropis > Ectropis grisescens. The sequence continues at coordinate 8,776,547 of CM029784.1, read as the reverse complement.
CGGTCAAGTGCAGGACTATTATCGATAAAAAAATATTGTAGAGATCCACAACCTACATATACAATAAACACCTATTCACACTAGGTATTACTGACGGTCCTCTTTGCAGAGCTTGCCTTGAGGCTGAAGAAACGGGCGCTCATGTGCTCATGGAGTGCACGGGAGTGGCGGCTCTTCGGGCGAAGTTCCTGGGCACACTGGGGACGCTCCGTGAAGCACGCGGTAACGTGAAGAAGCTGCTGGGTTTCTTGTAGGAGTTGGGTTGGCGGGAGTGAAGCCTAATTCCCACACACGCAAAACAGACGCATCGAGACGTCGAGTTGCGGAAACAGCTCGCCCCCACGAAGCCTGAGCGGAGTGCTACTACTACTACTACTACTACTCCACAACCTACATTTAGTTGGGATGACTCTATACTTTTGAAAGGTTTGAGTGCCAGTGGTGAGAACATTAAAGTATACTGTTTTTGCTAACTAAAAATAAAATTTGTAAAAATCTACGTACGCCGTAGTAAACATCCACCTTCATTATTCTTATCTTGCCACGTTTATCAAGTAGAGTGCAGTTTAATATTTATTAGCGAAGTCTGGCTGAACTTAAGTTGCGTTTAATAGTAGACCGTATCTCTTCAGCAAGTCGCAGTGACGAGAAACTTCTAACTTTGAAATTCATTTTAAAGTTAGGTGCCAACTAAGTTGCTGGATCCTCAATGTAGAGGTATTTAAATGTTTGTGTAGGTATTTTAAAAGCAAATAAGTTTTTCGGTTTTAATTGAATTTTTCTCTATATTTGAAAACATTATACGAGTTTTCAATTAATTTTGATTTTAAAAACCCCGAAAATGTATTTCCTGATGTGATTTTTTTTAATATGTTACTCGCGAAACCTGTTCGATTAACTGACTGAACTGAACTACACGAGAAGAAGAAGCAAGCTACACCATAACGCTGGGTACGACATGGAAGCCGAGACTAGATGACTCGGGTATAAAACCGCCAAATGGAAAAGTGGAAGAACCAAAAAGACCTTCCCCCGGGGTAGTGTTTTTTATCGAATTTCTAATTTTGAACTTTATTATTATAATAAGGTAGGTAAAAGGAAACACACAGATTTAATTTTTATTTTTATTATGCCTAGAAGTACTATTTCCAAGACCTAGACTTTAAAGTACCGTCAGGAACTTCGTGTTACCACAATGTTAGGAACCTTGATAGAAACAACAACAGTAGTGAGATCCAATCATCATTTATTAATAATTAAATTAATAAGTTTTTAACTAAAGATTCACCTCATGGTATTCAACAAAACAATTTTTCTTTTCATTTACACATAGAAGCAAGTTGCAATGTGAACATTTATTATGAGGTTTCGACTGAATATTCTTCAAACTACAAACCTCACACTTTCGCCTGTTCTCTTTGAACTTAGGCCAACGGATGCCTCTGTTACCCAAGAGTACGTCTTTTGTAGTGGCATAGACAGATTTCCGCATTTTGGAAGGGCCGTCTTCCGCAGTATTATCAGTAGAAGTCTTTCTTTTCTGACTAGCATATTTCATTGTCATCAAGCGTTGAGTAACAGAGCACCGAAAATCTTTTATGGTAGTCTGTTCTATTATAAGTTCATGAAGGACATATGAATTGACAAATGTCCAGAAGACCCCAAAACCAACCTGTGAGCCCTTTGCTGTATAGATTTACGATCTATACAGCAAAGGGCTCAGCTGTATCTACGCCGCCCATATAATTATTGTAATCTTTGACAGTAAATGGCAGACTTTGATGCATTTTTTCTTTACGTGACACAGTTGCTTCTTGGTTCCCATGAAAATTAGATACTAAATGAAGCACGTTGTTATCTGGTATACAATATTGTCAATAATATCTCCAGTCAATACTAAAAATATATCAGTTGGTGTGGTACAGTGAGCAAAACAGTCTTCTACTACTTCAGTATCTGCAATGTATTCCTGTAAAATAGGTCTCTCTTTTCCATTTCCGGTTTGGTCGGGGTAATCACTATTTAGTTCGGTGTAAAGACGTTTTTGCAGATGATAGATCAGTCTGAACACTAGATCCAGGTATTGGAGATGTGTGTACCTGATTTATAGGGTACTCCATTACATCATCATTTGGGCGACACATTCAGGGGACAATGGCGGAACTTCGACAAAAACACTGTCTAGAGCTCTTTTGAAAACCTCATAGAAGCCTCTTGGTGAGGGTAGTTGAAGAATTTCCAGTTCATCATCGGACACACCTACATCAGAATCTTCATCGCAGTCTGGAAGCTCTTCAATCATTCAATTCAATCAGAGCACTATTGTTTGTAACGTCCATCTCAATGACTGAAACAGTAAGAAAATAGATCAGAACAATAGTAAAAATATAAAAACATTTGTTTATGATAAAACAAAATACCCACTTCATCGAGTATGTGTACACAAAATCACATAATTTTTCATACTATAATCACCTAACGGTACCTACTTCTAAGTCCACGTCAGTTTCACGTCGTCAGTTGAAGCTAACGTAAAGTGTTTTCGTACACTCCGCGAGGTATAAGCTGAGCTTTGCATTAGTGTGAGTGATCACCAATCAGGCAGGAGCTTGAAATTTTGTCCGCGAGGTATAGGCTGAGCTTTGCATTAGTGTGAGTGATCACCAATCAGGTAGGACCGCGGCGAGACAGAATGGCGCCGCGCCTAAGGCCGGTTGTCACACCTACACTATCCATGTACACTCACACAAATGCAAAGCTCAGCTTATGCCTCGCGGAGTGTACCTAAGTTATTAGACGAAAAATGTGGGTACTTCTAAGTACCGTAAGGCGGGAAAGGGTTAAAAATCGACCATCGAATGGTCGAAATGATAAATAATGGGATTGACAATATTAATCTGTTTATCTGTAATCATATCCAACGTCCTACAAATAAATTATTAGAAATGCGAAACTTGATAGATGTTTGTTGCTCAATCAATGCGCGACGGCTGAACGGATCATGTTGAAACTTAGACCATAGGTTTTGACGTGACAACGTCTTATAAATTGGTTTGCCGGGTGACACTTCAAGAAACTGCGTTACGCTCCGCTCACGTTATGCGCTCACAACGAGAGCGAGTGAGAGGCACGCGTCCCTTCCACTCGGGCATGGTTAGCCCGCCTAAGAGCGAGAGAGACAGACATAAAAAAGTGAAAGGCACGCGTCCCTTCCGTAAAATTATTTTACCACTCAAAGTCGTTGTCACGTAAAACTTTCGCCCGTATACCGACTTTACAGGCAACCAATTTTTTTTTTCATACAGGAACATACAGAAATGGGAAGAAGGTATAAGATAAATAGTGAATAGTGGACAAAACGATAAAAGTAAAACGGTCAGCGCGCTCAAAACCCGCGATAAATATATGCACTATATGTATGCACTATATGTATGCACAATCGCTTTAAAATATACATATACATAACACAAAAAAAAACATCAACTCAGGAGTCTGTACAGCTGATATCTATCCTTAATAAAAGAAAGTCGTGTTAGTTACACCATTTATAACTTAAGAACGGCTGAACCGATTTGGCTGAAAATTTGTGAGGAGGTAGCTCAGGAGCAGGAAAAGGACATAGGATATTTTTATCACGTTCCCGTGAGACGTCAAGAAACAACAAATGATAAATATCCCGTTCAACCGTGTTCCCGTGTGACGTGACTTAAAACGTAAATTCGTTCATTTCGTTCGTTTAAAAAACGTTCATCGTTGTCATGTCAACGGTGACATCACCGAATGGAAGCCAAAAGAAAAAAGTTGAAGCTGAAGAACCTTTGTTAATCTTTGTTTCTAAATCTAAATTGGTACGACCAATTTCCGACAGGTGGCGTAGCAGGTAGCTGAAGAGGTTTTTTTGTTTGAAAGCGATATTCTCAGGAATGTCTGAACCGATTTCAGTCATTCTTTCACCGTTGGATATGTACGGGATCCCGATGAGTGCTATATAATGTACCACGGGCGAAGCCGGGGCGGACATCTAGTTATTAATATTAAAAACCTACTAATATTATGGATGCGAAAATTTTGGTATTTGTTACTCAAACACGTTTTATATAAAAACTGCACGGATCAGTCTCAAATTTGGAACATGAATTTTTATAAAGATTATTATTAAATATTACACGGGACTCTTTATACCAAAAATTATAATTCCTTAAACAATTGCATTTTTGGAATTTTACACGTACAAAATTATATGCGAATTCTAATACCAGTAAATAAATGATTGGTAGTGACAGGAACTTTCCTATAACGTCTCTAACATTACCACCAATAATCTAAAACTCCAAAATTTCCACCACCGAAACTTATCATAAAGTTAAATAAATCCCATCAAAAAATTAGGAAACTGTAATTAATTCCGAGATTTGAAAGCAGCGTTATAAATCACTAATCATTACTTACGGTTGATTCAATCTAACAAATCTAGCAATTTCCTTCGCAGAGGAAGATAAATTGTCGGGGGCCAAATACGGCATGTCCTTTGATAAAATCTGGATTCTACGTCGCTTAATGGTGGACCATTGAAACGGGCGAATTTGGCCCGTGTTATTCTCGACCCCAAATACCTAGCCATTTGTATGAGAGGACGGTTTTTCCGCTACAGGCTTGTAGGTGCGTGGGATCGAAAGTGCCATTTGTAACTCATTTAACAACACTTGATGTCAATGGATAGAGGCACGTTCCAGTCAGGTTATACCGAGATCCACGAAATAATGTATGATCAGCATTGAGCGAGATATGCTACTAATATATTAAATGCGGAAGTTTGTATGTATTTAAATAAATAAATAAATAAATAAATATTGGTGGACTATTCACACACAACACTATCTGACCCCAAACTAAGCAAAGCTTGTGTGATGGCAGCCAGATAGCTGATATAATACTTATATAGTTTTAAATACATACTTATTATACATAGAAACACCCAGACACAGTGCAAACATTTGAATTCATCACACAAATTTTTGCACTGGGTGGGGGATCGAACCCACACGACCCTCGGCTTCGCAGGCAGAGCTACTACCAACTAAGCCACTAGGTCAGTCAAATTATTATATATGTCAAGAGGTAATTCGAACAGTATTGGATTTCAATACGAGGCGCAAGCGGTGTGCTGTCATCGCTTCGGCAGAGTCCGGATTATTACGTCGTGCGAGGCTGCTTGAAGACATTTCGGACGGGAGTACATTCCTCCTCCGATAGCCGTCGTGCGACCACGTAGTTCGGGAACTGTCTCACGTCTCGTTGATAAGAACTTTCTAATAAGAAAATTGTACCACGTGTCTAATCGTGTAGTACCTACTTTGTGTTAAACTCACTTGTAAAGTTCCTACGCATTTGTTCTTGTTCGTGAACCCCATCGAAGCCCACACATCATGTTTACTGAAGAGGACCAACACCAGTACCATCCATCCTGACTCTCTTAGTACCACTTCCGCCGACATCAGAAGTGGGATACGAGCAAGACAAAGAGAAGCGCACTACGAAGAGATAACGACGGGAGTGAAGACAAATGGTGTTTACTATTAAAAAGGCAAAATTCAAAATAATCGAATGAGACCCCGAGAAGAGCGACATGGATGCACGGACGTGGTGTGCAATATCAGATCTTTGTTGATGATGGTGAGGAACTGATCGTGATACTCAGTGAGGTGCTTATGGTAGCAGTATCAGCGTGGCTATCGTCAGTTTCATATCCAGGTGTGACGTGGTCATAATTTAAAGAGTTGTTTACTGCAAGATTCGTAAACACAGAAACGCCCGCCGGTGCCCTATTGAAATTAAACAACGACAAATCATAAGAGAGCGCATCTTTAGCGACTTGCGGCAGTCTTGTTATGTTGTTGTTATCAAACCGCTGCGCTGGAAGGATCTAACCACAGTGAAAATTATAGTGACATCAAGGGTCGCACATATTTCACAGTTCGACTCGAGATTACAGAGCATAGTTATTCACCTGAAATAAATAATCGCCAATGACTGCAACAAGAACTACAAGCTGTTACCTACTTGAACCTTGAGTCAAGTACCGGACCAGAAAAGTCAAGTGTGTGAAGACATCTCGGTTGTCAACAATTAAATGTTTTCACTGTGCGAAAATTGGAGACAAGCTAGCTAATTTTTACGCAAGTAGCAGGCGAAAGGAAAACCGACTAACAGACAGCGCGTTTAACCTTCGAGACATGACCCTCATCAGCAAGTTGCAACCACAAGCTCGACCGTTTGCTACAAAGGTGAAAACCAAGGACACATCTTCACTCGCTGCCCAGTGGGACGCAGCAGCATCGAGACATCGCGCGTACAACATAGCGAGCGATGGGTTGTCATGTGCATTGTCGATCCCCAACAGGACCGTTTTTAATCAGGTCAGTCGTTTTCAATTTGAGTCTGGTGCTGAATGTTATCTTATTAAAGAGAGTGTGTGAAAAAATGTTGTCGTAAATGCGAGCAAAATATGGCTTACAGGGGCTAGTCAGCCAAGTGTCCCTATACAGTAAAATGCAGATTTTAAGTGTTGTTGAGAAGGATAATAATTTAATTGAAATTTGGTTGCATGTTTTGCCTGATGCCAATTTGCGAAGTGATATGATAATAGGCTGTGTAAAGATTATCTCATGGATTTTAGTATTAGCATTACCGCGACACATTTTGTTCCATGACAGACAATGTAGACAATAATTGCAATTTACATCTAGTCCCGGTTGGCACACGGTAACGGACTATCTGGTTACGATACCTAGATAACTAAAATAATTTAAAATTAATTGACACCTTAGTTTCCAAAGAACAAAAATCTTTGGTTATATCTCAGTTAACCCATTATTTGGACTATTTTATGAGCGGGATGACGTGAATTCGCGTGACGACATGTGAATGTAATATTCGTCAAGCAGATTTTAATTTAACTGATTGCAATTAATTGAAACCGTAAAAGATTGATTTGATACCGCGAGTCCACAGGTGGTAGCTTAGTGTCTTTAAACAATAATGATAAAAAGACATGGCACGCGTAGATTTCTTGTCGCGAAATCATCCCCCGTGTATCGGATCTGAGTTTAAAGCAGAATTTAAGAAAATAGTCAAACTTAGCTGAACTAATTTGTAATTGGTTACTTGCTGAAAAGTAGCGCGACTTTGAAATGTCTAAGCTCATTACTGATCTAACTAGTGGACAATTAAATGATGACTGAACAACAGAACTTACGATATTCGCAAAGGTCTCTATCGTAAGATGCAACGTAACAGTCGTACTTAGTGCTTACCAATATTACCTGGAGCGATCAGATTGTCAGTCGTGAACAACGACATGAATCAGTCATTCATTTCGGCTAAAATCTTAGAGAAATTTGATGACATTTTGAGCATAACAGGGTTATTGTTAAAGTTAATGTTAACTACAGTAGAAACAAAAGATCGTTCATATCAAGACTCCTTAGTCAACGTCAACTTGTTATTTTTAACTGTACAATCAATGTGTGACAAAAGAACTGTTTATTGATAAGGTGATACAGCCCGTTTCATTTATCCGCTCACAACCTAGAGTTCGAGATTGACATAAATGTGGTGTGAGATGATGCCTGACACATAGAGCATGCCGCCACTCATGAAACGCGTAAGTTTGTTCAAACAAAGGCGCACGTAAATCAATTCTCTGTTGGTGACTTTGTTTTGATTATGAATGAGAAACGTAATCAAACAAAATTTGATCAGAATTATGAAAGTCCCTTTGTGGTCATAGAGTTGTAGAGGTTCTTTGTGGAGACGCTATAGATTAAAGACGCTTAATATTTGTAATCGTGCCTAAAAGTATGCACACGATAAGTTGAAAAGATGACGGAGAATCAAAGTATAACTGACAAGATTGTAGTAGAGGAAAGTAACGATGGTCTAACGATGGTTAGAGATGAGAATAGTGCGTTGAGTTTGCATAATGGTCGGACCGTACCAGAGGTTGTCGTGTAGCCGTAGCTCAGTAGAAATCGGCGTCTACTGTTTAGTAGTCCGTGAGTACGCGGTAGGCAGTCAACTCTGGCGAAGGTCTGGATGGGTTTCAAGGAAACCATTGTGAGTCTGGTGGTGACTCGGCGATCCTGGAGGGATGCGCATGGACCAGAGATTATGTAGAGCTCAAGCACATGTTTTGATTCAGCTGTTGTCTATGTGACTCTAGTGAGAGTACATATTTTGGTTATCAAGTCAGTCGTGTATTTGATTTTCCCAATTCTTTTGTTTGTTGATGTTGATTTCTTATCGAAGCGCCATAAAAAATGTATTGAGAGCCTCCTCCTCTTTTGTGAAGTCAGTTATAGATAGAGTTTTGTTGAGTTACTGGTTTTCTGTCAATTGATTTGACGAAAGGTCAGGAGTGACCGAGCTATGTGATACTGTGCTTGAATATTGTTCCAGATGAACACACAGAGACGTGTGTCCAGCAGGATGGCCGTGTCAAGAGGTAATTCGAACAGTATTGGATTTCAATACGAGGCGCAAGCGGTGTGCTGTCATCGCTTCGGCAGAGTCCGGATTATTACGTCGTGCGAGGCTGCTTGAAGACATTTCGGACGGGAGTACATTCCTCCTCCGATAGCCGTCGTGCGACCACGTAGTTCGGGAACTGTCTCACGTCTCGTTGATAAGAACTTTCTAATAAGAAAATTGTACCACGTGTCTAATCGTGTAGTACCTACTTTGTGTTAAACTCACTTGTAAAGTTCCTACGCATTTGTTCTTGTTCGTGAACCCCATCGAAGCCCACACATCATGTTTACTGAAGAGGACCAACACCAGTACCATCCATCCTGACTCTCTTAGTACCACTTCCGCCGACATATATAATATTTATGGATGTGTGTTACTTTTTCGAGCAAAAACTACTGTACAGATAGACAATAACACCTATGCTACGTTTTATCTCGGAAATATAATGCAATCATGACTTACACAAGTAAAACCACGGAATACCACTAGAATTATTTATGCGAAAGTGTGGATGTTTTATGTTTGTTGCCAGATCACGTTGGAACGGTAGAAAGGATCGGGTTGATATTTGGAACACATTTACCTAAATCATAGTCTGCAGTACCTTGTACTGAGAATTAACTGATATACGGGAACGAAAAACTACGCAGGTAAAACAGAGGAGCGCTTCTAGTTTATAAAAAAAATACTACGCTTACTACTTAGGTACTTAACAGACAACTTTGTGTGCATAAAAAAATAAAACGAGTCTCGTTTTCTTACTAAACAGTGTTATATACGGTACAAATCTTCAATTTGTGAAATAAATGTGAAATGAATTTTGGCTATACAGCGGTGAATGCGGCTAGCGTTCTGGGGACTTTTGGTCAAGGATCGGTGCGCGGAGGACTTTATGAGTAAATTGGGCTATACAGGGGTGAATGCGGCGAGCGTTCTGGGGGCTTTTGGTCAAGAATTGGTGCGCGAAGGACTTTTTGAGTTTCGATTTTTGACGTTTTCTTTGGAGTGTATTATGTGTGTATAAATTTAATAGTTGATTTTCTTTTGTATTTCTGCGATATTGTAACGTTTATGCAACGGATAAATATTATTTCACTATACTATCAACTATCTGGCACCCAAACATTGCTTAGTTTTGGGCTAGAAGTTTGTTTGTTGTGTCAGAATCGGCACTAGTATTTATCGTCCACCACATGAATCGAAAAGACAAAGATAAATGGAATGATAGAGTCGGAATGAAGTTATACTAGATAAGCATAGGTGAATGGTGGTAGCTTAAAAATCAGCCTAAACAGCCCAGTAAATGATCCCACTGCTTGGACTCGGGGCCTTCTCTCGCAAGGAAAGAGTCAAGACCATAATCCAACAAACTGGTCCTGTGCCGGTTGGTGTATGACACATGACCTCGAAGAATTCTAGATAGGTACATGTCGGTATCCTCACGATGATTTCCTTCACCGTTTTAAGTAAGTGGCATTACACACATGACTTCGATAAGTCAGTGGTGCGCGTGGGATTTGAACCCGGATCGGCTGTTGCCGTTCTCCTAACTAAACCAGCCGTAATTTAAAAATAATTTTCTTTAAATAATACTGATCGTAGCTGATAAACTGTTCGTCAAAAACAGCTTTATTGCCTGGAACCCTGATGTTATCCGGTAATTGCCTATAAAATCGGGTCATTCGTCAGTTCTTAAGGAGCGTCGGAATCAGCGGAAATAAGCTGCCCCGTGCCGGTATAATCTGTTGGTTTTACTCGAGACCGTGAAAAAGCTTGATTCATTTTGATCATAGTTAACTAATTGCAGCACTTACCATAATTAATGATCTATTAAACTGTAGAATGGTGAATAATACATAATGCTTTCAGACGAACAGCGGTAGATGAATTATGAAATTAAATATTAAACTAGCAATTTATAGGTACGATATACCTACGTCATTTATATCGTATTCTATTACATATTATTGGATGCACATTTTATTATTTATTTACCTATATGTCGCGAGTATGCATTATGTGAGGTCACTTTATACATTCACTGTTCTTCCTACTCAAAGATTTGTGATTGGCGTAATAAACTACTTCCTTAGAATAAAATATCTATTTAATTGTTATTGTAAAGGAAATAATGCGATTTTTAAAGACAAAGCATGCGAAGCTTGAGCCAAGGTCATCATTGAATTTGTAATACTAGTTTTAAGAAATTATAATAGGGATGACGGTCAAAAATATACCATTCTAACTATTTATATCTCATATTTTTCTATAATCAACCTGACTTATCGGGTTGATTGTAGAAAAGTATGGGGCACGTATTTTTTGTTTTATCAAATTTTCTAAACTTTATAAAGATATCATCATACTTACGAAGTGTCCACTCCGTTGTTGTGACGTCACTCTAAACTTCTAAGTACTGTAGGTATCTTCGTCATTTGTTGTTTGTGAAACATAAGAAAAAATACGTGTACTATATTTTTTTTATAAAGTAACTAACGGTCTAATTAGGTTTTTTAGTTATCTCGTCTATTAATATCATAGGAGAGCGTGGCGAGACCGGTAGGACGTGCGCCTGATGGTAAGGAACAGACCTGCCCATAAAGGAACAGTACTATGCAGTTATTTGAGAAAGAAGGACCCAAATTAGTATGCTCATCAAATTGAGATAATTAGAAGATTTATCTCATCTTCTCGTTGTTTTAGAAACATTGCTTTTCAAACCAGAACTCAACAATGTTGACATATTACAATTTTGCGGTATAATTACTGGCAAAGATGCAGTATTTTCTCAAGCGGACTTTTTAGAAAATATTCCTTCCACTGTAAATAACTACGAAGTGTATATATGTAGCAATTTCGTTGACCTGTGGATTATTTTGGTGTATGAATTATAAGGTGATTTAAATATATGTGTACAAATGTGCGCAATATATTCAATGAGCTTAATAGATGGCACGATTGTTGCAAATTAACACAATTAATCGATTCAATTTTATTTAAACCATTTATCGAAAATTGCAATCTATCAGAGATAGCCCCTTTAGCAAAAAATGATATGACCTGGAAAAGCGACCTCTCTTTTAGCAATGACACTGGTAATTATTTTTGTAAAGAGATAGACTAACTCGTTATTGCACGTTATTTGCAAATTAAATACCTACAAAAAAACTCAAAATAACTAGTAAAATAAAGTACCTAGCGATTGGCGCTAAGAGCATAAGCGTAAAGCGATTTCCAACGAAAATATTGTTTCAAGAAAATGTCAATTGTACTGAATATTTCAATCTAGCAAATCGGGATGGTTGTGACATTGCTTGTCATCACAATCCACTCTTGAAACCTGGCCTTCGTTATTTTAAGAAACTAGTTAGTATTGTTTACGCAGGATTTACTTATCCATGTTGTGTTGCCATGTCATGCCAACGACACTTCGACTATGGTTATGCTTAACTTCAACATAATATTGTTTTAAACTTTATCGGTTGCTACACTAGTGTTATTACAGTAAATTTTGATGAAACTTGTGGAGCAAATCGAGATGGAGCTAATATTTCGATGCGGTTTCAGTATCATGTCCATAGTTAAACTGCGTGGAAATGTTGTTTAAAGAAATTCAAAAATTCAAATTGCTCTAAATAACAAAAGCAATATGAAGTGAGTGTAACTGTTCAATTAATAAACTATTTTCGTACAATAAATTAAACCGACTTCAAAACCACAAATAAGCACTCAAAAGCGAAAAATAAACTAAAATCATTATTATAAGCGCTACTCACTCGTCTATTTGAAGTCGGTGCCAGCCAAATCTAACAGGTAGTGGATAGATACTACTTACCTGTGCCTACATAGTATCAATCTACTAACTTTTTGACCTGACTGGCACCGAATTTAAATAGATGAGTGAGTAGCGCTTATAATAATGATTTTAGTTTATTTTTCGCTTTTGAGTGCCTATTTGTGGTTTTGAAGTCGGTTTAATTTTTTGTACGAAAATAGTTTACTTTACCCTGAAAATAGTTTATTTTACCCTTTTTAGTGCAAAACAAGTTTTAATTAATCCATTTACACAATTTCGTATTGACAGGATCGAGTTTCATAACTTTTGTGAAATCTACAACTAAGTCATCCAGAAAATTGTACGCAAATTTTAGTTTATGGTTCATATTTAAAAAAAACACCGACTGATTGCGATAAGATTTATACGGAACCATTCGGAAAGCATACCCAATCGAACACAAAAATAAATTTTAAAATCGGTGCAGTGGTTCTCGAGAAATTAGGTAACATACATAAAAAAACATAGGGGTCGAATTTATAGCCTCCTCCTTTTTTTGGAAGTCGGTTAATAATAGCGATTGTCCCAAAAACTAAGGAGACGGCAGTTCGATATGTCTCCGCGTAATTAGAAAGTTTAGTGTCAGTCAACTCGCGAAAAACATGGCGCATACAACTGCATCATTGAGATCATCATCCCATCATTGTGGTAAATTACCGGTTATTTATAATAGTACTAGCTTTAACCCGCGGCTTCGCTCGCGTTCAGTAAGTTTTTTATTTTAGATTCCTACTTGGATAGCGTGAGCGTCAAATAATAACATAAATAATGCTCGTCTATAATTGGCCTAAGGGTAGCTTATGCGTTCATCTGTATTTTTAATTCCCTATTTTACTATCTCAGGGGTTGAATTTTGGAAAACTGATACGCTCATTTGCCATGGTTAATTAATTTAATTTTCATGCAAATAAATGTTTTAACTGTTATATGTTTACTCTTGACCGCAATGTCGCCTGAAGTTAAGTGATGATGCGGTCTACGGTAGAGCTTGCTATCCTAGAAGAAAACGATTCAGTCTCAATTTGTATACACCAGCGTTGTAATCATCATGAAAAATCCATTCAAGCAACGCCTTAGAGTATTTCTCTACTTAGTCTGTGAACGCCTTGCTCAGCCTAGACGTTGTTATATGTATAAAAGTAGTCCGTCAAAGGTCTTCGTTATAGTCTTTAGAACATGTCCAAGGGGTAAAAAAGTTCGTACAAAATTTTATCCACTATTACGTAGTATGAATTTGAAAAATATCCTTCTTTCTTGCTTGCTTCATAAAATAAATACATGTGCGAAAATGTAAGTACCTATCTCCTGTGCGTTAATATAATATTTTCATCCCCTATTATACTTTCTTTGGGATTAAATTTAGGAAAACTCTGTATTACATAGCTCATTATTTTTCCCGTACTCATATCCTACAAAGTTTAAAGTAAATATGTCGCCAGAAATAAAAATGTTCACACAAACTTTCTTTCTTTATTTTACTCCATTAGACGCTGTATTTTGAAAAAAAAAACGAAACACAAAACTCATTATAATACATATTAGCCGTACTCAATTTATACGAAATTTCATTCAAATTTGTCCAAGGAATAAAAAGTTTCATACACACTTTAATTCCCTACTTTCTTTAGGCGTTGAATTTTGAGAAATCCGTCCTTAGTGAATATGTCTACGTCATAAAAAGAATACGTATGTGACAATTTAAGAATGTCATATTACCCTCTTAGGGGTTACATTTTGGAAGTAAATGCACTACATAACTCATTATTTTGGCCGTTCTCAATATCTACAAAATTTTATGCAAATAAGTCCAAGAAATAAAAAGTTTTTCTACAAACTTTCATCCCTTATTTCACCCCTTTGAGGATTGAATTTCGATAAACGCTGTAATATGTCCTCACGATTTTAACCGAACTCACCTTATATGAAATGTTATGCAAATATGCGCAAGGAATAAAAAGTTTCTATACTAACTTTCATCCCTTATTTCACCCATTTGAAGGTTGAATTTCGATAAACGCTTTAATACCTCTTTATGTACCTCATGATTTTAGTCAAACTCAATTTATATGAAATTTCATGCAAATATGCCCAAGGAATAAAACGTTTCTATACAAACTTTCATCCCTTATTTCACCCCTTTGAAGGTTGAGTTTCGATAAACGCTTTAATACGTACCTCATAATTTTAGTCAAACTCAATTTATATGAAATTTCATGCAAATATGCCCAAGGAATAAAACGTTTCTATACAAACTTTCATCCCTTATTTCACCCCTTTGAGGGTTGGATTTCAATAAACTCTGTATTACGTACCTCATGATTTTAGCCGAACTCAATTTATATGAAATTTCATGGAAATATGCCCAAGGAATAAAACGTTGCTATACAAACTTTCATCCCTTATTTCACCCCTTTGAGGGTTGAATTTCGATAAACTCTGTATTAAATACCTCATGATTTTAGCCGAACTCAATTTATATGAAATTTCATGCAAATATGCCCAAGGAATAAAAAGTTTCATACAATCGTTCATCCCCTATTTCACCCCTTTGGGGGTAGAATTTATCAAAATCCTTTCTTAGCGGATGCCTACGTCATAACATCTACTTGTGTACCAAATTTCAGCCTAATCCCTCCAGTGGTTTGGGCTGTGCGTTGATAGATCACTATGTCAGTCAGTCAGTCAGTCAGTCAGTCAGTCACCTTTGAGTTTTATATATATAGATGTACCTAGTGCATAAAAATACTTTTTTTAAAAGAAACCAATGCCAACAGGCTTTATACTACCGAAATTTGGAGTGGCACAAAAGGCCTTTACTATCCTATACGGTGCGCCACTCTACCTGTCTTCTGCAGCCGGATGGAGGTCCGACATTATCCGACCACGGATATCCGTGTTATCCGACATAGGTGGCGTAAGCATTTCCTTCACGTAAAAAAGGCGTTATTCTCTTAACTAACCAATTAACTATACTGACACAAATACGTTAACAAACAATATTTTGTTACTAATACGTTAAGGTACGGTAAACCGAGTATTCGATTTCCTCACGACTTCTCCTTCACTCAAAACTAGTGTTATTTAATTTTTTATTCTTATAATAATATTATGTTCTAAAATGTTGAAACCATCGTAAAGTTTTATTTATGTACAAAAAATCGTGCCTGATGAGACATGGTATTATCAAAAATCTTTATTTGGGTCGGACTCTAGTCTGGAACGCTACTAACTTGCGTTGATACTTTGGCGCCATCACATCATCCAGAGACACATAGTAGGGCAAATGCAGCGGCTAGTTCTGCTGAGCGTCTCAAACAACGAACATATTCAAACCGTGGAAGTGGTGAGACATTGGGCCCGTGAAGGCCGACAGCTCATCTCGTTTTCAAAAACCTTTTCAAGCACTTTTTCGACGCAACGCGTGACCGAAATGCTGGTGTTTATTCATTTTGAATATATTGTAATTTTCAAATGACCCTATTCGCAAACTTTTTTGCCCATTATATGACATACATTTTCTTCGTGTAATTAATTACAATGGAAAGAGCATCAAAGTTAATTTCGCACCTGAAACCGGAATTTAATTCCAGCGACTGCGGATAGAACCACACGACCTACATTCCCACACGTGACTTCAGACTTGGCGAAAATGCGGTCCTGCTCAAAATAGATAGCCACAGAAACCTGAACGACCTCATCTTGATATTTTGGTACAAAACCCGTTCATTTAGATTTCTTGCACTTTACATTTGTCCAGTATATAGATATTACACATAAACAGCCCACTTGTTCCCACAGCTGGGACTCGGGGCCTTCTTTCACATGGAGAGAATCAAGTCGATGATACACCACGCTGGCCCAGTGCGGGTTGGTGGATGACACATGACTTCGAAAGATTTTAGGCACATATTAGTTTCCTCACGATGTTTTTTTTCCTTCACGGTTTTTAGTAGTGCCATTACGCTAACACAGATATTACTTTTTAGAGCTATTTAATTCTCTAGTAGTTGAATCTATTTCGCAGGTAAGTAATTCATTTATCGTTTTCTTTCCTTCCCACAAATGGAACCTTAAATTACAACAGATTCTAGGGTCCGTTCTTTTTATCAGAATTCACATTTTTGTATGAGCGATCTTAAAAAATTTGAAGGAAATCTTGGTCTAGGTCTCTAATCTATGCTCTAATTTCTATGTAGCAGTATGTCACGAGCAGTTCAGCTCTCGTGACCAGCTCCCATTCACGAGTAAGCCATTGTACTGGGCACGCTTCCGACTGGTAGTGGACTAGATCATATTGATTGTCTTTAGACCTTCATTGGTAGGTATATGGACAAAAGTTATGTAGTCTAGTGTAGTTCTCACCGTATTTTACTTTTTTTAAATAAAAGCTCTCCCCAGTAAAATGTGTAGAGTAGCCGCCGAACTGTTGATACCAAGATCAGTCCTGGTGTCAACAGTTTGACGGCTAATCTTCACTTATTTTGCGTCTGAACGCAGTGCGGGTTAGACATGCGCCTGCGCCAGTAAGGGCCGATACATTGAAAAATGAACTGTAACGTTGGCAAACAGAGTTAATTTTCAAATAATTTAACGAATAGGAGGATCTTTTTTCTTCTACTCGGTTCTTCTCCGACAGTTACGAAGTTAGGAGATTAATAATGTCAGTTATAGGGACTGCCGTCATATTCAGCAATATAAGTTGGATTCTCGGAAGCTTCGCTTCTGAGCCTAGGTGGCTATGACCTATTATTATATTTACTCCCGTGTAAATTTCTCGCTCCTTTATTAATAATGCTCATACAACGATTTTGAGATACTTGTCACATACCTAACCACTTATTAAAATTTAAGCTTTTAGTTACAAAAATGATTGGTAACGTTACTTTCCATGCGCAGACAAAACAGTCAACAATTAATAAGTCAAATAGGATGATTTCATTAATAAAAAACAACCTTTTGTGTTATTTAAAAGTGATCACTATAAATACAAAAGATTATTTTGTTTGTCACCTATAGAATGCGTTGTACAAACCAGTAGATCTAAATATTTATTTAAATTACACAAAATATATCCATTATTTTCCAAACAAGGAAGGAAATGCAGCCAGCGTACCAAGGTACGGGATACCAACAGTGATTTATATTTAATGTTAATAACTTGGGATATTTACAATAAGTTTTAAAATTGTTAATCTAATAATATTCTATAAGAAGTAAGTAGAGTGCGTTAACAAAGTCATATCTTAAAAATATCCACATCCATCCACAATCAAGCAATCAATGGAGTAGGTACCTACTGTTCACAATTTCGGAATGGATCTGCTACATACCATTCTTAAAAAATCATTTTCAATACATATTGTTTTAATAAAAAGGAATTTATAGGTACTTATTTACTGTTGTTACAAATATCTTCACAAACACTGATTATTAAAAATATTCATGATATTGGAACTGTTTTATGGAAAAAGTAATAAATATGTATTTACCTATTTTTCTTGGAGAAACGAAAAGTCTCGACATTATAAAAATGTTAATGCTGCTCACATCTAACGTAATGTAAATAAATACTCTGAATCCCACCTACGTAAATTGTATAAGAATACTGGAATCCTCTTAAGGCCAGGTATTTCTGTCAAAGTAGGCATTTAATGCTGTCTTGTTCTCGCGACCGTCACCGACCGCGAAATCGGTGCCACAGTGCAGAAATAACATTAAAATATTGGACTATGTAATTTAAACTCATTTTTTGTTCAAGATTTGTTTATGATAAGAGTTTTGTTGCTATATAACGAAGAAATATTAAATTTATCTATACTCGTAGGTATACAAAACTCAACCTTTTCTTTTTTTGGTCACACTATAAGTTGCGAACGGCTTTTCCAATTTCATGCATCTTTTTAAAATGTTTTCTAATAATTCACAAGTGCGTCAAAAATTTTAAAAAAATGTGCTGAAACGTAATGAAAGGCCAGTAAAAATAGAAGGTTTTTTGGTCAACTTTGCACTAAATTTCTAAACCAATTTTTTTCTATGAGGTAAAGATCACTTACTGAGCATAAAATTACAAAATGCTCACAGATCCAGGTAGAGCTTCAAACGACAATTGAAAAAAAAACTGTTTTAGCTGATATTTTGGAAACTATATATTTTGACAATAATTGTAGAAAAAAAAATTTAGCATCTTTTGTTGCTAGTAAACTTTTTTTGTAAAACTTACCGTTTACGATTTATAACCCATTTAATGATACGGTTGCGATAATGCCGATAAAAAATTGGATGAAAATGATGTGGTCTTCGATGGAACTTGCTTCTCTAATAGAAAAAAACACAGTGTACCTCGTAACCCCAAGGTTCGAACCTTCGACAAAAACCCACTCTGGCAATGTGTTTCACAGCTTAGTTGTTCTTATTACAAAACTGGAGACCAAACTCTTCGTTCAACTCTTCAATCATGATGATGAACGGCGCTGTTTATTCGAGCAACGAGCAATATGATAGAATAACTTTAATTTAAAACCCCGACTACAAAAAAAACTACACGTACAAAAATATTACCTAATATTTAAGGACACTTTGGCGAATGAGACTAGTCTTAGAATATCTTAGTTACCAAAATCCATCCAGCCGTTTGGAAGATATTTTATGTGGAAATAAAAGTTTTACAAACATAAAGATACGCGCGAAAAACATAACCCTTCTTCCATTCCGGTAAAAAGAGACATGTTTATGCTACTGGGAACAGAATTCACATCTTATTTTTTTACATTGTTATCATTAAATTGGACATGATAAATCGTTATCGGCAAGTTCGAAAAAAAAGTTTACTGGCAACAAAAGATGGGAAATTTTATTTTCTACAATAATAATAGGCGTTATAACTTTTTCGGAATACCGGCCAAAAACGTTTTTTCGAGCTGGCGCTTGAAGCTCCACCTATTTATTTTATAATTTTATCATTTTGTAATTTTATGCTCAGGAAATGATTCTAAACCTTATATAAAAAATACGAATCGGAAATTTAGTACAGAGTTAAATTCAATGAGTAATTTTACTGCCTAAAAGGCTTCTTATCAAATTTGGTCGAGTGTCTAAATTTCATTTTAAATAAGTTTTAAATGAACGAAGTTGGGTTTTTAGGGATTCGTAGACAAATTTCAAAATATACGTTATGTCTGTCCATCCGTATGTGACAGCCTTTTTTCTCCGAAACTATAAGAAGTATACTATTAAAACTTGGTAGTACATGTATTCTATGAACAATATTAACATTTTCATACAAAAAAAGAAAAACCAATAAATTTTGGTGGTGTCACAAACTTGGAAAAGAAATTAAAAAAAAACCATACGTGTATCTATGGATAGGTGTTCAAAAATTGTATTGAAGTTCCTAACATTTTTTTTCTAAACTGAATAGTTTGCGCAAGAGTCTCTTCCAAAGTGGTAAAATCTGTATGTGAAGACTTTTCTTCCAAGTACTAAGTACCTTACTACCAAAGAATTTACCTAAATGGCATATAAATGCCATCATTTATGATACCTAACTTGCATTTATATTAGGGGATTTACGCAGGGGATTTCTCCCCTCTTATTATTTCCTTATCCCGATCTCTGATTTGACGAACGAATATTTTACCGATACTTATCTATTTTCCATTGCATTGAATTTTTTTACTGATGTGTTATCGACGTCAGTTTTTTGAGACTCCCCTATTGGTCTACAACATAAAGTAAACAGCGTACTAATTAGTATCAGCGTCTATTTGCAATTCCAATGAAAACAGTATAAAAAATCAAGATCATAGCGTGCTTCACTAGTAATACCTACTGACATTGTTATACTGTGGCACTATGATCGTAATATTTAAAATTTATTGGTTGTCAAAATTGCAAAATCCTGCCGATCGGCGCGCTATATACCTATATGGTAGATATTAAAACATAGTGAATAACTAATACTTTTTATAAAGTCAAACTCTGCGAATGCATCTATAACTTTTTAGTGGCTTTCGTTGAGTACAAAAATTTAGTAAAAAAATTCATTAGTTTAGTCATAAACTTGAAAAAACTTTTTGAAAAGGGGTAACTTTGGGATTTTTTTCTATCAAGTAAAATTCATTAAATCGTGTTATTGACTGCGAATTACACTATATTAGATCCTTAACTAATACATATATTTTTTTCAGAGTTTAGTACACTATTTTAAAGGTCTTAAAGTTGTTTTAAAAATTCAAAATTACGGTCCACGCGCCCTTAAATGTACTGGCTGGGCCATCGATCAAATGAAATTACTGGACCGATCGTATTATTGCGCAAAGGGAATTAAAAAAAACATTTGGAATCGATTTTCTAATCTTCAAATTACGTATAGTAGAAAAGTTAGTATCCGAGTAGAAATACACGTCGTGCTAATGTTAATTTGGAGTAATGTACATTACGTGATGGAGTTTAAATTTAAAGATCCGAAGAAGGATTAAAATCGAAGAAGACTGGTTCCTCTGTAGTTTAACTCAATAGCGCAGGAGACTAGGCTAGATGTGATGTCAAGAAGATTATTAATGGACACACCCTGGACACCGGCGAAGTTACGGAAGTAAAACCACATGTGTGTATCCACGGATATCGGCTATTGTAGCTATTAGAAAAAGTTAAAGATGAAACAATCTTAAAACACCAGTACAATTAAGTTTTACCTTATAGTGCGTTTCATCAAATAGTTCCTCTGTCGTACGCGTCATATTGGTAGCACTGGTTTATGTTAGCAAAAAGGTAATGTGACAACACTTATTTTCATTACTACCAACATGACTCCAGAAGAACTATTTGATGAAACGCACTATAACAGTATTTTTATAGGTTATTTCTCTGACATTACAGACAGATAACAAAAGGCTTCATAAGAAACATCAATATTACCTTTGTAATACTTTTGAGTATTTATTTATGTCTTCGTTATCATAATTAAGACTTTCTAATTAAGAACACAGTTTCAGAGGATCATTACAAAGTCAAAGTAATGATTAGGTATAAATTTACAAATGTAATTTATATTTTGAATGAATTCGTAGCGTTGAGCTGTTTTGAATGTATAAATTTGGGTATTTAGCAAGACGGTTTTACGTAATTTTGAACATCGGTGAAATATAATTCAGAGAAAATAAAGACCATTGAAAAATTATGCGAAATTATAACATCTGGTATTAGTAACTCAATGTTTTACTCAGTTTTTTTACAGTTTATAAGTCCATAGTTAGCCAGAAGTACCTATATCATTGTAACTTAAACAGCTCACTGTAAGTTCCCGTTGCTGGGACTAGGGCTATCTCTCATCCTTCCACCACTACTCTACATAGAGATAGTTCCTCTATATATATAGGCACAGCCGTTGATTTCCGGCGCGTCACTGAAACCAAATGCGGGAATTCTATTTACTCGTGAGGTGGCGTGAGGTTTACAAGAGAGCTGGCGAAAAAAAATTTTTTTAACTACACAAAATCGCAAAAGGTTGCAATTGAATATGAAATCAGTCAAGGGACAGAAACGCAGCCGTGGTGGAAACTCTGAGCCAGGAGGAGGCGGCTTAGAAAATAACAAATGACGATGTCGAATACTAGCGGAGGTCCAA
Source organism: Ectropis grisescens (assembly GCA_017562165.1). Taxonomy (NCBI): domain Eukaryota; kingdom Metazoa; phylum Arthropoda; class Insecta; order Lepidoptera; family Geometridae; genus Ectropis; species Ectropis grisescens. The sequence goes on along the minus strand of CM029784.1, from coordinate 8,754,558 downwards.
CCGGTAGTGATTGGCTATACAAACAAAATCGGACTAAAAAGAGCACTAGAATTTGAATTAAATTTCCTTTTCTTCTTCTCATTCATCATTATTCGCCTACCCTTATCCCATTTTATGTGGGGTCGGTACAACATGTACGATAAAAAAAACCAAATGAGAGAGATTATGGACCCTGGAGCCTGTAGAGTGGCTAATTTAATAATATAAAATAAATGAAGTCGGTTCCGCGACTAGCTACATAGCCACGGCCGGAGAAACCCCTGAGGATTGTATTCGGTAGGAGCACCCCTGTAAATGGTGTTGAGCCCGCCGTGTCTCTGCATAGTGTACGATGCATAAAGAGCCATTTCTCACAAGTAGTGAACAAATTACCTCATGTTCTCATAATATGCATATATTGAACTTGAGTCGAAGTTTTTTGGGTGCTCAAGTGGTCTAGGAACTATTAGATTATAAATTATATGTAAAGCGCAGTGATTTTATGTTTTAAATTAATAGTAAATATAGGTATGATAAACGCGAAACCACAAAAAAAATTCGCTAGCATTAATAGTTTTTTCTTTATTTCAATACCATTTTTCCAACAAATGTTTTTTACTACTTTGCTACTATTACCATTTTGCTTACCATTGCTCTCCCTTTTTTTCGCTTGAAATAAAAGACACTGCAATTACTATTTCCATTCTAGTTAAACGTAGATTATGAAGTTCCATGAACTCTGACCTTAAAGTTAATGTATAAGACACCTCCATAATGCCTCTGTTTATGTAACAATAAGGGAGAATGCGTAGGTTGGACCCCGAATATCAACATGTAAGCACTCACCTCTGTACTCTATACTAGACCTTCGTCAATGTAAACGAGCGCTGGACATAAATGCGTCAATCTTGACCACACTAGAACAATACTAGGACTAACCTATTTGGGTCTTGATATATTCACTATAGTAATACCCTAGTGGCTTAGTTGGTAGTGGCTCTGCCTGCGAAGCCGAGGGTCGTGGGTTCGATCCCCACCCAGTGCAAATATTTGTGTGATGAATTCAAATGTTTGCACTGTGTCTGGGTGTTTCTATGTAGAATAAGTATGTATTTAAAACTATATAAGTATTATATCAGCTATCTGGCAGCCATCACACAAGCTTTGCTTAGTTTGGGGTCAGATAGTGTTGTGTGTGAATTGTCCACCAATATTTATTTATTTATTTAGTAATATTAGGATTATACCTATATGATATGATGTAATAATATTTACTGAAAAGGTTAATAATTTTTTGTGTATTTATTTAGTATACATTTATGAGTTTAGCGTAGTTCTGGGCTAGAAATAGTGTAGTGTGATAAAAATGTGCACCTATTTAATTTAGTTATTAGACATTTTAAATTTGAAGTATGACAACCCCACAGACACCTCAAATATAACACAAAACAACACATCAAACCACACAAGTCGACTTGCGCAAGTCCCAACGACACGTAATGCGAGTTCTTTGAGAGCATAACGCCTAATCATACTACCGTACTCGTTAGTCGAATAGGAGGACTACATCCAATCACTTTTCAAACCTACATAACAAAACGCACCTATGTGTGATAGCGATAGTTTTTTTTTCATACGAACGCAAGCAATTTGTTCCTTTAATTTTATGAAAAAAATTCACATGCACAATTTTATTATTCATGTCTTTATGACATGCTAATATTCCGATATTAGCATGTGCGGCGGCGGCCGCGAAGTAACAACGCAGCATTGGAGCAGTAGCGGAGCCGCGGATCTACCGCCTAAGGCTGCGTTTCCACCAGATATATGCGATGGAAATGTGTCGTGCGAGGAAGTTAAGCTGTGCTGTGAAAATGGGTGGAGGTTTCCACCAAAGCTGTGCGAGGGAAATGTATCGTACGAGGATGTGTAGCAGAGCTGTGAATAATGTGTCGTGTAAGGACGCGTCTATGGACTGGCTGGTACAGTATGTCGCAAACCTCGCAACACATTCCTCGCTTATTTTGTATGCGCAAAAATCTAGCTCCGCTGACCCGTTTCGATCAGAGCTGTGCGTACCGAGGCGAGGTAAATGAAGCAATATTATTGGTTCTTTACAAACACATCCCTCGCTACTTAGTATGCATCCTCGCACATCTCAGGTGGAAACGCAGCCTACGAAAAACGGCCTTAACTTTGACTTTGCTCTCTCTTTTTTTTTTTCGCTTGAAATGATAGATGGATCTATAGCAAAGCCAAGGCTGATTTAGTTAGGAGGTAAAAGGGCAGGGCGTGTGCGTTAGACGCTTTTTGAGAGAATTAAATATTTTGAGTTCGCGTCGCGTTACCTGAATAGCTACATATCTGTAGCTATTCAGGTAACGTATTATACAAAATAAATTAATAGTTTAAAAAAATCAGTTGGCTTATGGACGCTAGTTTAACTTGATAACGTCAAAACAAAACGTAACGGGAAAATGACCGTAACGTGACAAGGAGCGTAACGGGACACTTTTTCGCGCAGCCGGCTTTCATCGGTTCATTAGACGTTGTTACGTCAAAAACCTAAAAAAACACGCCTATATAAAAGATCCAACGAATAAAAAGTGTGTTTTTCTGTCATCGGAAAACCAGTGCCTATCCTCCGGCTTCATCATCAGACCTTGAAACCAAACCGTGGTCACAGTTCCTTACAATAACAAATTCAAACACGATGAATGTTACGATGGTCCATCATGACGTTCCAGTTCATATTTTCCAGCTCCATCATCAGATCAGTTCAATAGCACCATATTATTATAATGTCATCAGAACTAGATACAGCTGGCAATTGGCAATTTTCATGATGTTAGTTACCTTAGATTTCATTACATACCTACAGGTCGACTTAATTAGAGCGTGTTAATTGGTGCGGTTTAATACCTACTAAAATGTATAGTTACCTAAAAGTTTTCCCATTTATCGGCAGTCCTTATGATTGCTTATATTCCTATTATGAATCACATTAAAAACCTAACATAATTTTTTTATTAACAAAGTTGTAATGTAATAACTAACTTCCAACTTTAGACGGAGTAATCTGTTTAGTTACAACTTGAATCCTCTGGTTAAAACTATTGACAGTTCCAGTCCTACTGAAGTAAAATTTAATTTCCGGATTTAGGGATTCTAACTGTCAAATTCTGGCGGTAGATTTATGTTGACAGACTGTGATTAAACAAGTGTCCCCTTCGGAAAACCGGCAATTTATTGAGACCGCGGACCGGGGATTGAAGTTCTACGGCCTTGGTCACGGTCGCCTGGGGTTTGCTAAAATGTGTTGTTGTACATTTTATTAAAGACCTACTTAGTATGATCATTTGGTTGGGTAGTTACCATACAAAGGAAGTGGAATATGAATATGGCTAGTTTCGAAAGACTTCGATTCGATAGAATAACTTTAATTATACTTGTAAGTTTAATTATACTTAAGTTAAATTTAATTAAAGTTATAAAGTTTAATAAATAGAGTTAAATACTTAACTTTAACTATACTTATAAGTATAATTAAAGTTATTCTAATACAAGTACAACAATAAGTAATTATACTTATTGTTTTTCTTGCAGCGCTCCAGATATTGAACGCTTAGTATCCGTTCCCGTTATATTCCTGGGATAGTAGCCCCAGAATAAAATGTAGTCTATTTCATATTATTCTCCAACTGTGTACCGAATTTCTACCCGGTCCGATTAGCCGTTCCGACGTATTTCATGAAATGTTCATGCATATAAACATCTAAACTTTCACATTTGTAGTATTAGAAGGATAGTAAGAAACAGGATTTGAATGTTGCTGTACTACAAAGGAGGAGTTTATTTCTATCTATCCATCTAGTCCGCAGCTAGATGTAAGATACCTTTTATCACGGGAAAGTAACAGGAACGAGAACTGCGCGGGTAAAATTGCTATGCTAGTAGGTTAATGAAACTAAATTATAATGAGAACTATAGCAGCCATTTCTAACTACTCACACTAAAAACATTTGAATTATTCATAGACCAATGAAGGTCTAAAGATAAGAAAGAGAATTAAGCCCATTGCCCGTAACAAGCGGACGTAGCATGCTGGCGGCATTACCACGCTATTTTTTTTTACTTATTAATTGACACTTTATTTTTTTGTCACGCTTCGTATCACGTCAACATAATATGTATCAATTTACTTCACTTTAGTAAATTACTTTATAATATTTTGTGAACATATGAGGCGAAAATGAAAATAAATTATTCATTAAGAGCCCTCTCACAAAACGACAGAACTCAACTTTAGGTAAAATCCTGCAACAGTGACAGCGTGCGTCCGTTCGATTCAGCTCGAGCGTTTAGGCGGACAGAACGATCTTGAGCCGTAACGGCAGTATACTAAAAATTTTGATGAGATTTTCTGACGTGACAACGTCTACTAAATCGATGAACGCTGGCTGCGTGCACGAAAATTGATGACTTATTGTCCCGTTACGTTCGTTGTCCCGTTACGTTACGATAAATTATTCTTGCATTTCAAAAATCTGATTAATAGTAAAATTTCATTTTTATATAAAGGTTAATTTTTGTGCATTGGTTCTTAGCTATGTTTGGTTAATATCGATTCAAGATGGCCGCCTCCACAAAATGGTGGACTAAATATTTCTTCATAATCTACCTCAATATGGGTATCAAATTTAATGAAAAAGCTTGACCAGTAGAATACTATGCACTATGACAAATTTCAAATCCAAGATGGCCGCCACCACAAAATGGCGAAATACATTTAATTTTTCACTACTCCCTCAATATGGGTATCAAATGAAAGGACTTGACAAGTAAAATACTATGTACAATGACAAATTTCAAATCCAAGATGGCCGCCACCACAAAATGGTGAGATAAATTTCTTTTTTCACTACCTCCTCAATACGGGTATCAAATAAAAGGGCTTGACTAGTAGAACACTACGCACTATGACAAATGTCAAATCCAAGGTGGCCGCCACCACAAAATGGCGATTGTCATTATTTTTTACTATTACCTGAATATGGGTAACAAATGAAAGAGCTTGACTAATAAAATACTATGCACTATGACAAATTTCAAATCCAAGATGGCCGCCACCACAAAATGGCGACTGTCATTATTTTTTACTACCACCTCAATATGGGTAATAAATGAAAGGGCTTGACTAGTAGAATACTATGCACTGTCACAAATTTCAAATCCAAGATGGCCGCCACCACAAAATTGCGAATGTCATTATTTTTTACTACAACCTCAATATGGGTAACAAATGAAAGGGCTTGACTAGTAGAATACTATGCACTATGACAAATTTCATATCCAACTGGAAGGGTTTGACTCATCGAATAAATTACTACGGTAAATTATTCTTGCATTTCCAAACTCTGATTACTAGTATAAGTAAAACGCAACGGGACAACGAGCGTAACGGGACAATGGGCTTAACGAGACAATGAGTCATCCCATTTTCGTGCATGCGGCCAGCGTTCATCGACTTATTAGACGTTGTGACGTCAAAAAAAAAATTGACAGATTCTGCTTCTTCAAGAAGTAAACAAGATCAAATGTGATGGTCCGATCCGAAAAATCAGAATGAAACGTTATAAAACGCCAAACGACTTTAAATTTTGTGGTCGCACTATAATTATTCTAGTTTATGTCATAAACGCGCGAAATATTACGTAACCGACTCCCACGCTAACTGACGCAGGTCCTCCCCCGACGGCCGCTCGCGGCATACTAAATTGCGCAGCGTAATTTATTGTAATTTAGACTGCTGGTAATTTATATTTTTTGAAAAATCGACAACTATGATTTGAAAAGTAACTATAGAATTGGATTCAACAAAGAACAAAATATTATCGTGTCTAATTTTTATTTTGCAATTATTGTGTATTTTACACAGAGACAACGCTAAAACTGCAATATAAAACTTAAAATTGGCTCATGATTTTGTTTTTTTTACTAATAAATGGGACCAAAATTCAGATATATGTAATATGTCTGAATTAATAAAATATGTGTATGATGTTCCCCATATTTTTTTAAGTATAAATTTTGAGTGTCACTTGTAGATTTAAAAGTCTGAAACTGACACGGCGGCGACTTTTCGGCGAAATGGTCATGGGAGATCGTTCCCTACGACCAAAGGAATTATTATTAGGAAAATTGAAACAAGGAAACGTCAACAAGAAAGATCGGCCTATTTTTTTAACGTAATAATCTTTTTCTAGATAATACTAAACATGGAAAATTCGGAACACAAACTTTTTGAATTTCGTGCGACGACGTGAGAGGGCTCTTAAGTGAACTGGTGAATTCACTAGTTTGCACTTTTCGCTTTGTACTGTGTTGTTCTGGGCAGGCATGTTGCTTCAGGCGCATATTTACTCATCTTGTTACTCTATATTGCAAAATAATTCGTCAATGTTTCGAATCTAAATTGTAACGAAATTATATTGGATAGAAATGCGAAGAAATTGGAAAATTTCGGAAATCGAATTCACTGCCCGTTATTTACATCTATTGAACCCCTATTAAGCCTTGTTTCAATAACATAATTTATCTGTCGGATAAGCGCAGTCCATTAGCGTCGGGCTGTCATCCGAATGACTGAACTGCCAATACTGTTAATACCGCCCTAACTCACGCTGCTTGATATATTAGAAACAATGAGGCATTAACGATTAATGGAAAAATGTACAACGAAACTCGTGAATAGATATTGAGTCAGCGATAATTACGCACTGTTAATCTTTTATCTGCCGAAGCCGTGGTAGTCTGGTGACGAGAATGTACATTTTTATAACAGTAAGATCGTAGGTTCAAGTCCCGCCTTGATATCCGTGTATGTTTGTTGCTCAATCACATCGCAACCACTAATCGGATTTGGTGGAAATTTGGACCATAGCTAACTTAGGATGTGTAATAATAGTCTTGTCAACTAGTCAACAAAAGTCGGGTCTATTTTTAGGAAATTTCTCTCTTTTTTAATCTTCTTTAAAATTGGAATTAACTCAAATTGTTTTTTTTTAGTATTGGCAAATAAAGAAACACACTTTTAAATTTCACTTAATTGTTTGTAGCTTGCCATTTTTGCCGAGTGCGCATAGTAATTTCTCAAAAACTAACTAGATGCCATTCCGGATCGAATGACACCTTAATCATAATAAGTATTAAGAGAATTCGAAAAAAAAATACCTAAAGAACTCTTGTTGACTAGACTATTTACTACTAGTACATATACTATTTTTCATCGCGGTAAAATTACAGGAACGTAAACAATGCGAGTATAACCGTGTGGCTAGTAATACTATATTGCCACTTTTCTTAAAAGCTATATAGTATTAGTAGAATAAATTTACTAAAACGATGCGTAGAAGCTGAACGCGTAAAGTTTAACGCGCGTAAATAACGATAAAGTTTGCGGTGAATGTGCCGTACCTCTTACATTATTCTACAAAAAATCGTGACTCAAAGGCGAGCTGAGAGCACGCACTTCTGCCACCAACGAGTCAAGACAACACTTTACTTATTCAAGGGCTTCCTCGAACGTTCTTCACCGCGTAACTTGTCGCGGAAAAAATAAATCGACTCGCAAACAGTACTGAAAATCGCGAGCAAATTTTCAAAATCGCTTCCGAGCGCGCTGTCAATTATATCAATAAACCCTTCAAAGCCCCAATATAAACATATCATTTTCCGTTCCAACTGCTCCCTGATACATAAATCCCTGAATGCGAGGTCTAGGGGCGGCCATGGGTGACTACGGTTCATCGTTCAATAGCTGAAAACATCCCTCTCGAGTGTCCGAGGGGTCCGTATAATACGACAATTAATAACCCCGTCTATGTCCCTTTTCATGAATTATTGATTAAACAACCGCAACACTTTTATTGCCGACAAAAAAAAACAAACTAGTCTTTAAAAATACACCGTTAAGATCCAGAATGCTTTCAAGATCGGTTCGAGTTCGCTAGATTAAGTCTAATCACTCATTTTAATCACCACGTCTCTTCTTAAGAGATCAGTCTGAAAACAAATGCTCTCGGAATCTTAAAAGGGAATCGAATTTTATTTTAATAGCGTTATAGAATTTTAATATAGCATCTGTAAGCTAATAAAAATTTTCTAATAAACTTTTAGTTTCATTTTCTTAGAGATTATGTTCTGGACCTTTTCTCGAATCGTCGATTGGTAGGTATTGCTTTTGTCGCATGAATTTAAAAATTCAAAAGTCGGTTTGGGTAGCTTATAAGCATAAGTGCTTATTACCAGTAAAATATATTTTGAAGAAAATAATATCGAATTCAGCTTCGATCATTTAGTAATAAAATAAAATAAATCTATTGTCGATCTAAGTCTGTGCTCACCTAGCATAATAAGCATAAGCAGATAAGCACCCCACTGAATGTTCCCACAGCTGGGATTTTGGGCATTCTCTTACTAGCACAGAGTCAAGGCCATAATCCACTACAGTGCCCAGTGCGGATTGGTGCATGACACATGACCTCGTAAGATTCTAGATGCATGCCTGTTTCTTCGCTATGTTTTTCTTCAGCGCTTTTTATTTAGCGGCATTACAAAAATGACTTCGAAAAGACAGTGGTCCGTGTGAAATTCGAACTATGGGCTTCGGTAGTTGCCGTTCTCCCACCTTGACGCTAGTATAGGTAAATAATAATAATAAATAAATATTGGTGGACAATTCACACACAACACCATCTGACCCCAAACTAAGCAAAGCTTGTGTGATGGCAGCCAGATAGCTGATATAATACTTAGATAGTTTTAAATACATACTTATTATACATAGAAACACCCAGACACAGTGCAAACCTTTGAATTCATCACACAAATATTTGCATTATTTGGTGGGTATCGAACCCACGACCCTCGGCTTCGCAGGCAGAGCTACTACCAACTAAGCCACTAGGCCAGTCCAAGCCTAGATCTACAATACATCCAGGTACAAGCCTAGATCTACAATAACTGCTCAGACGGTGTCGTTCGCTTACCTTCCTTCTTGGCTTAAAATTTTTGTCATCAATGTCCACACTACATGACATGATACCACATCTTGGCCTTGATTCAATGCTGACATATGAACCGCGTGCGACTGCGCCGGGAACGCTATAGGTCTGCACCTACTTAGACTACTTCGCTCCCACCCGACAAATAAAATAAGATATAGATTACAATGGCAACATAAATTATCAGACAGACTCACCCTGTCAGCGAGTGGCCTACTGATTTGTGTTGTGATGTAATCTGTATCTTAAAGTGCATGATATAAAATAAAACCCATATTTGAGTATATTTTATTTGTCTGGTTGTGGCCGAGTCGTATAAGCCGGCGCAGACCTTATGAGTCGTATGGAAGCTAAACTGTGCTTTTAGTCAACATCAGCGCATCTCGTAACGCACTTATTGCAGATCGCGCCAATATTCTTCAACATCTCTTTTTTAATAGCATACTAAAGAACAAAATTGTGTGGTATGCTTTTATGGAACCACGGCACAAGTGAAACTTTTTTCAAATTATTTGATATAGCGTATTAAAATCGCGTTTTCAATCTTTACTTATACTTTGGAAAACGAGAAATCAATAGCAGACGACATTTTCAACAATAACTTTTTCATTTTAATCTGCATATAAGGGAATGGAATACATAATTAATACAAAAATACAATCATTAAGATGATGGACACTAATTAGAATACAATAATACACTTCACAAGCATGGACTAAAAAAACTAATCTGTAACTGTTTAAAATAAGATATAAAATCAAATAAGAGAACATGGTAACCAGTTACCTACCATTTGTTAAAAAATCACATAAAAAGTTACAACTTAAAACAATTAACAGAGATACAAAAAAATAGGTAACTATAAACTAGAGAAAAATATGAGAAAATTTTGTTCACTACTACTGGTATTGCTTGCTTTTATTGTACCAATAAGACAAATTGTAGTTAGGTAGTTAGAAAGCACGTTTTCATCAATTTATAAAATTTTGGCACTTCAAAAGAGGCAACTAAAGTAAATGCCCCTCAAAAGTAAAATGAAAGTTATAATTTGCCATGAAGGGGCTTAAAGTTTATCAATTTAATATTCCGGTGAAAAGTTATGTAATTAATATAACGTTTAATTAATTTTACGCAGTGAAACCGCTGTTAAAGAGAAGTTTCTAAATTATTTTGATGTGACATGTGTTAATGTGTCTGGTGTTATAATATCCGAATATTCAAATGAAACTTATACACTATTGCGAACTCTGTCCGTTTTGGGCAATATAAACACAGTGCGGATTTAAATCTAAATCAGTAGACTATGTTAAGCCAACTGCAAAGGGGTTTGTGTTAAGTAGGCGTCGTTTTTGCATTTGCGCGGCCAGTAATGAAAGTTGGATATTTTGAAAGAATAGTACAAAGTTTTTTTTAACTTTTATAGGTTTACACTTGACCGCGATCTCGCCTGATGTTAACCGACAATGCCGACGATGCGGCCTACTATGGAGCGTGCTTACTTGGAAGAAATTGATTCACTCTCGATTTGAAGACACGAAGATTATAACCATCGGGAAAACCCCATTCGGGCAACTCACTCCAGTCTAGTCGTTCTTATCACAAAAGTAAAGTCAAACCTCTTCGTTCATGTATTTGGAATATCAACCATGAATCAATTCCGCTTCTTCGAGCTACGAGAAGTCCGATAGAAAAAAGGGCAAAGTGACTAAATGTTATCATGGATATATTTCTCTACACTATATCGAAATGAAAATATTTGGCTTTGCACTTCTCATAGTAAAAGAAAAATTTGAAAGGCCATAAGCTCAGATATCACTTACAGCAAATCTGATTGTATAAATACCTTTAAGGCCAGGTAATGTTACAAGAATGTGACAAAACACATTTGGCCACTAAAAAAAAATACACGAGTCCAAACAAAAGTTTGTAAGTGTTTCTCACAATGTAGATGTTTCATTCTAGAGCAGACAGGGTTTTCTAGACAAGCGTTCTAGAGGGCGATACTGTTGAAGTTCAGGCAATACGCCAGCAAACGCAAGACTATTTTTAATTAAAAAAAAAGTACCGGCATAGATCTCTTCTAACAAGCTTAGAAAAACAGTACCAATTAGATATGACGGCGCGTGGACAGAAATGGCAACACCGGGAAGTGACGATTTTCGACGTCACAAGCGAAGCGTGTCTATGGTAGCGGGGCGGCCATTTTTAACCGACTTCAAAAAAGGAGGTTTCTCAATTCGACCGTATGTATGTTTTTTTTTTATGTGTGTTCGCGGATAACTTCGTCGTTTATGAACCGATTTTGATGATTCTTTTTTTGTTGTAAAGGAGATATTCCAAGGGTGGTACCATGGTAAAAAAACCAGGATCTGATGATGGTATCCTAGAGAAATCGACGATAACTTTCGAAAGTTGTAAAGATGACTAGTGCGTTAGTTAAGTTTTTGCTTGAGCATTTTAAAGCAGTATAGTTTAAAGATGGTCTGGAGTCGATCTGATGAGGGAACGGGAAGACGGTCGGGGGAACTCCTCGACGGTACATAGTAGTTACCTTGTGTTTGGGCTCGATGAATTTGTATTGATGAGAACTTTTTACATAGATGGGTTGTGACTGTCATTAGTGGTCTGATGATGAAGATAAAGGACAGTCAAGGGAATTTCTTAACGGCTTACAGGAACTACCCAGTGTTTGGATTTAATTCATGTATTGAGATCTCAACACGAAATCGTGTAAATGCATTAGTGAAAACTTGTTTAGCACTAAAAAGGGTAAAATAAACTATTTTTTACAAAAAATTTAACCGACTTCAACACCACAAATAGGCACTCAAAGCGAAAAATAATTTAATATAGGTAATTATTATAACCGCTACTCACTCATCTATATGAAGTCGGTGCCAGCCAAATCTAACAGGTAGTAGATAGATACTACTTACCTATGCCTACTTACTTACTACCTCGTACATAGTATATCTACTAACTTTTTAACTAGCCTGGCACCGACTTCATATGGATGAGTGAGTAGCGGTTATAATAATGACCTATATTAAATTATTTTTCGCTTTTGAGTGCCTATTTGTGGTGTTGAAGTCGGTTAAATTTTTTGTAAAAAATAGTTTATTCTAGATGCATACCGGCGAATTTGTATTTTCAAACATACATTATATTGATTTCTACTTTTAATTATATTCCATTTACTAGATATTCAGTACCCGCAATCGTATTTATATAACAAGTTTTAAACTTTTACTCTCTAAACCGCAAGTTTGTGCATTTTGATTACTAGTTGTTACGTCAATGTCTAACTGTCCTAAGTGTCAAACTGGCTTCGCTTTTTTTTTTCGTTATAAGTTAGCATACTTACTTCTTTGTAGCATACGAATGCAAGTTCGCCCAGACAAACGTATCGGAGGAATTGATTACTTTATTGATTTTTGTTTTAATTTATATTTGTCAGTGATTGTTTACGTTGTATTTTTATTATCGGAATAATGTTGTTTGTACTTGTGTTGTTGATAATACATAACTATTCATCTCTCTCCAACACGACCGGCAGGTGGTTTTTTAGAATTTTGCAGTTTTTTTTAATTATAATTTTTATTAAAAAAGGACTTAAAAATCTGGGCGGCAAGCGCACCATGTTTGCGACGAATCGTTATAATTTTGTTTCATTCTTTGTAAATCCACACGCCCTAAGAAAATTTGTATACTAATAAAGGCCCTACTGCGCCTTTATATATTATTATTTTTTAACTGTGATTTGATTTTATTGTAGTTTTTTTGTGTATTCTGTTAAAAACATGTTTTTATAAAACACAAACACGGATTTTACTAACTCTTGGGTATCGCTTCCAACGGTTCTTTTTAATTTTCGTAATGCTATCCTTGTTATATATGCTATGCTATAAATTTCCATTTCGTAATTTTTTGTAACATGTGCTTCCATATAATTTGGACCTTCCCAAATATCAATCTTCTATTAGTCTTTTCAATAAAATATTATAAGATCCGTTTCTGTACATTCATATAAATCATTAGGAATCTATCAATGGTAGGTAATCTGGAAAAGGTAGACCTTTTGAAGAAAATATAAGCAAAGAAGATTCAAACAAGAGGCAGAATTAAGATTGTGGACTTTATTGTATATTTTAATACCTCTTGAATTAAAAACCACTGATGAAACCTTCAAGAATATTATATTATGGCTTTACTACTCGGTTCATATATTTTCTAGTTGATATATTTTTAACGTATTCTGGTGCAATCATGGCTGGAGGAGTATTTGACTATTATTAAGGCCACTGGGTGATAAATAATGTACTCAACTACTCTATTTTGTATTTTCGTTACTTTCCACAGCACGTACCCTCAAGCCCAGTATGGGACCAAAGGTTAACTCCACGGGCATAAAGTCTTGTCTTGTTTATAATCATAATACTAGCTTCGCCCCGTGGATTTTTTCGAGTTCCTACTCCCGTTATTATCCAGTACTAAAATAGCCTAGGTCCTATACCAGACTATAATCTAACCGCTTTCATCATCATCATCATCATCATCAGCCTGTATTCGTCCACTGCTGGACATAGGCCTCCCCTATGATACGCCACTCAGCCCGGTCCTCGGTCTTACTTCTCCAACCGCCACCAGCTGCCTTTCGAATATCGTCACTCCATCTAGTCTCAGGACGTCCTACACTACGTTAACCGATTCGCGGTCTCCACTCCAGAACCCGTCTGCCCCAACGGCTATCGGGTCTGCGACAGATGTGACCGGCCCACTGCCACTTCAGTTTGCTAATACGCTGAGCTATGTCGGTGACTCTAGTTCTCTGACGAATTACTTCGTTCCGGATGCAATCCCTCAGAGAAACCCCAAGCATAGCCCTTTCCATAGCTCGCTGAGCGACTTTGAGCTTACGGACCATTTTCACTGTCAGTGTCCACGTTTCAGCACCGTAGGTCATAACGGGTAAGACGCACTGGTTATACATTTTTGTCTTGAGACTTTGTGGGATGGGTGACGAGAAGACCCGACGAAGTTTTCCAAATGCTGAACAACTTTTATGTGCTCTAATTTGAATTTAATTTAAAAATTAAAAATATACATTTTTTTAAGTTATATTCTGATGTACAATTGATCAACAGTGTTAGAATACCTGCCGGGGTGTGAATTTAATCCTTGAAGTGCACAATTAACACAACTTTTGAAAACACTTTTCATAGCCACATCTACACTTTCACTGCCACTAAATGGAAGCTATTTTAGAGTCGCAAGAGAGGCTGCAGGCCTTGTTCCTGCAGCGAATGGACACCTTCCAAGGACAGTTGCAGTGCTCACCCTCCACAACAAAGGCATCACCATCATTGGCAGATGAATTTTCTACATTCCGCGGATTCATTCTGCAAGCCCTGAAGTCGTTACAGGATCAAATTTCCCTCCTCGCAAGTGAGTCTGACAAGTATGAGATGCGTGCTAGACGTAAAATTCTCCTCTTTTACGGGATCCCTGAGGTCAAAGGCGAGGATACAGCGGCCACTCTTGTGAAGGTGATCTCAGAGCGGCTCAAGATTTCCGAGTTCACCACTGCAGATGTCAGCAGGTGTAATCGCATGGGACGTTCATCTGCCCCCGAGAAAACCAGACCTATTCTCTTGAAGGTTTGTAACTTGGCAATGCGTCAGCGCCTATGGTACGCAAAAACAGCCTTAAAGAAATCTGGTATAACCATTTCCGAGTTTCTAGTGTGGCTATCGACATCGTAAATGCTGATCTTAAACAAATTGTACACTGGAGTAACTCCTTCGGCTTAGATGTAAACCCCAACAAAACCCAAGTTATTATACTCGGCCCGCAATCCCTGAGATTGTTTTTAATGGGGTCGTTATACCGTACAGCGAATCAGTTAAATAATAATAATATAATATAATCTTTATTTCAGACATCAGTCCATAATGCACATGTACATAAAATAAAATTTTACACAGAAAATTTAAAAACAAGAAAAAACAAAAACAAGAAGAAACAAATTATAAACACAACATATAACTTAACTTACGAGCCCAATTGTTAGACTCACTAAATGTCTTTGGATCGGACAATCGGGTTTGGTAGATATAATGTTAAGGATGCTGTTTTGGCTGCCACGTATTCTGCTTAGTAAAGAATGCGCTTTTTTCCTCATGATAGCATGAAAACCATCAGTGTGCGCTTCAGTGAACATTCCTGAAGCACTACAGAAGCGTGGCAGCCCCAACAACATCCTAAACCCATTATTGTACTGTACTCATTATTGTACCCATTATGGTACTTAAAAATCTTGGCGTTATTTTTGATCGCACTTTAAGCTGGGAATCCCACCTGAAATCGATCAGCTGTAAGCTGTTTGCATCGGGCGGGTCATTGAGACGATTACGTAATTTTTTTACCCACTGCTACCAAAATTGCGCTTGCACAATCTCTTCTTCTTCCCATCCTGGACTACGCAGACGTCTGCTTTCTTGACCTCAAAGAAGATCAGCTAGATAAACTTGAGCGTCTCCAAAATTATTGTATAAGATTCATATTTGGTTTACGCAAGTATGATCATGTGTCTCAATTTCGTATACAGCTCAAGTGGCTCCCCGTTCGCTTTCGTCGGAATGCTCATATTTTGTCCCTTCTCTATAGCGTATTATTTAATCCCTCTTTTCCGCGGTATTTGAAAAACTTTTTACTTATTGGAGCAATGCACATGGTCTACCTCTCAGGTCAAAATATAACTTGTTCCTTCAAACACCGCCGGCCCGCAGCGAAACTTTTTATGGCAAATCATTTGCTTTCCAAGCTGTCCAGTTGTGGAACGCCTTGCCCGTCACCATTAGGCAAGCTCCTTTTCTTGCTGTTTTTAAGAACCAAGTCAAAGAATTCTATTTGTTACAGTCATCACATACATAGATATTGAAGTCATTATTCTCCTTGAAATCGTAATAAAATTGTATTCTATATCTTCAATTATTTTCATTCATTGAACATGTTATTATTAATTATGTATTAGTCTATTATTATAAAATATTTGTGTATTAGGACGTAAAATTGATTTATGTATTTATATTGTTGTATTTGAAATTAATTGTTAGTTAGTATTATCAAATTATCATTCGGAAGTATCTATGTACTCCAAATTGCACTCCCCGTCTTCCATTATTAATTTCTTTTTTACCATCCTACGGTTGCCTGGAAGAAATCGCTCTTAGCGATAAGATCGCCAATTGCTACTTTTTTCTATGTTTTTGTTATGTGTTATTTTTTCTTTATAATTTAAGTGCAATAAAGAGTTTATCTATCTATCTATCTATCTTGCTTAGTAAATTAATCAAAGGCCTTGTGTCTGTCGACTAAAACATAAATCTAAATTATATTAGACACGTAAACATCGACAAATTTATTTATGAAAAGAAAATAAGCAAACTTTGATTGCAAAACTTTGCGCATCAATTTGCTACCGTCATTTGATAAGTGGTGTTCGTGTTCTAAGCATACAGAAACATAAACGCAACACCGAATGAATTTTCTGTCCGGGGACCATTATTTTTATCGAAGAACATGATGGGATTAAATTAGCGAGGAATAATCTGAGTTAAGGAAATTGTTAAGAATAGAGGAGATTCAGAATTCTTGAAAGTGTTTATACAGACAATGCACCTTATCACTTGCTTTGTACATGCGTATAGTAAGTAAGTAAGTATTTATAGTTACTAGCTGAACCCAGTCCTACGATTGGGAAGGTTAAAGCTTTTTTTTTTAACTTTTATAGCTTTACACTTGACCGCCATCTCGCCTGATGTTAAGCGACGATGCGGTCTACGATGGAGCGTGTTTACCTAGAAGAAACCGATTCACTCTCGATTTGAAGACACCAAGATTATAACTATGCGGCCTTAACCCGAATTAAGTACCTATTTGCTATCACACTTATTTATTATTTCCAAAACAAATCTAGACAAACGTGTGCATAATCTTAGCATATATATCGTAGTGTCTAACCAAGTATTTGTGAAATCGTTTACTTCGAACGAAGCCATACAATTATGTGAAAGTGAGGTCCACGGCATTACTGCGCTGTATGTCTACCCCTGGGATTTCACCGATGCTCTATAGCGCAGTCAGCTACTATAAGGATTGCATTACTATGCTTGTCTGCACCATCGTAGCTATACAGCTACGGCTATACAGCCATCACTATTTAATAGCGATTAGTATCGAGTTCGAAAAGAAAGAGTTTTTTTATATGTAAGTAAAAGATATTTACCGAACAATCGAACACCGAACCGAACAACCGAAACCACGTCTTACTTCACCCCTTTTCTATGGAAACCGTGCCGAATTGAAGAATATTCAAAACATGATCGTGTACTTTCTGAGGGACAATATTTCCAGAGTAACTACTCAATGTAGAGATGGATTGTCTTATATCTGTGGTCGACGAGCCCAATGCAGTGCTAGGTAATGATTTCGACTTTTTATACTTCAATTAGTTGCGCAACACTGTGATGTTGAAGACAGGCGTGTTACTTGCCATCATATTTGCAATACTATTACTATGCCCTATTAAAAAAAGTAAATCTTTTCTGATTTATTACTATTTACTTATTCTTTTATGGTACACTTAAAAATCATTTTCGTTGTAGCGATTTTCCCCAAACGACAAAATTTCAAATGTTTGGCAGTTAGCGGTAGCAATTTCGGAAATCGTAATGCCTAACTTTTAATGCTCTCTGTCCAAAAGTTATAACGTTGGAGCTTTTGAAACATTGCCCTAGAACATGTTAAATGCGGATTCAAATTTGAAACAATTTAGCAATTATCATACTGAATAAGTAACAGAAGGTCTAAGTGCTTAAAAGTTGAACAGTTCATAAGTTTGAATGTTTGTTACGTTGTAAGTTGTGTGCTGGTGAAATGTCCCCCCCAGCCTAAAGGCTCAAGTTTGACTTACTTAACTGTGTAAAATAACTACCCCGTGTTTTATAGAGGTATTAAATTATACAAAAATAATAACACGAGACAATAAACCACTCCATGCTTACACTACTGATCCCAACTCATAAGAAAAGCTAAAATAATTTTGTTGGTCTGTCTTTCTGCTGTTTCACGCCTAAACTACTGAACCGATTTAGATAACTGGTGGTACAGAGATAGTCTGAGAAAGAACAATAGCTAATGGTAAATGCGAACAAGAACCAAATTAAAAATGTTGATTTAGCCGCGACTACCTTGGATTTGAAATTTGTACAGTATTCTACTTGCCAAGCGTCAAGCCCTTTCTTTTGATACTCATAAAGGTAGACGTAAAAAAATCATCATTTTGTGGCTGCGGCCATCTCGGATTTGAAATTTTTTGTAGCGTATTATAGTACCTATTCTGCTAGTCAAGCTCTTTCATTTGATACCCATATAGGGGTTAAAAAAAATATTTTATCCGCCATTTTGTGGAGGCAGCCATCTTGAATCGATATTAACCAAATATAGCTACGAACCAACACAAGTAAACTGGCTTTCAAATAAAAAAACTGCATTGACATCGGGCCATCCGTTTGAGTGCTACAGTGCCACAGATAGACACACAAACAGACAGACAGACATATAAGTAGACAGACATCGATGTCAAACTTATAACACCCCTCTTTTTGGTCGGAGGTTAAAAAAGGGTTGTAAGGGCTGGAAAAAGATCTTAATGAAAATATGAATGGAAGATTCCTTATTTTCGTTGCGTGTTGGCATGTTAAACAATTGTTTTAAAATAAATCATGCTTGAAGCCATAAACTTGAAACTAATAATCAATAAATAGTTAATAATTAATCAATAAATATTTTTGTATGCTTATGATATTATATGCATATAAATTACCTACGTTCACGTTTAGAAAAATTGTTTTGGTTTTTATTATGCTAACTTATGGAGACCTTAATACTTTGTTTTTGGCTTTTAAAAAAAGATCTCCACGAAGTTACTCACATTCACAAAAAAATTTTAGAAATAGGTAAATTTGTTCTAAGTTTTAGGTCATATGTTCGATATGGAAGTTATTCATTAAAAATACTATTTAGTAAATGTAACAACGAATCTGTTCTCTTTACAAATAAATAAAATTGGAGTGTCTCTGTGGAATATCAAATTAACAGCTTCTTACAAAGTTTAAATTAAATTGTAAGGTAGGTACTTAAGTAAAAAAAAAAAATATTTTTTAATATCTCTGTTTGTTCTGGCTGATCTCCGAAATAACTGTAGCGATCATTAAACGCAGCGCTAGTGAAACCACAGCTAGTTTTTCAAATTATTTTTTTAAATATAGTAACACACAAACAAATTGCGTTTTCTCGTCTACCTAAAGAATATTGGAGATTGAACACGAAATGTAAAAGCGGATCAAGATCTAATCCTTACATACCAGCTTGACAATATTCGTGGACGTAAATCGCACATATTGCAAGGGCTGCAATGTGCCGACAAAATAGAATTTAAATTGAACTCTTTATTGAAATTTGTTTATGTCTAAAGTCGTACTAACGTTTCAAGGGATTTTCTGAATGCCGACAGATTCAATCTGTCGTTTTCTCACATTAAACTCAGTGATAAAGTCCGTTATATTGCTAGTAATGACCCTCTAAAGACTTTCTGAAATGTAATTAGGTACCTAAAATGGACGAAATTAGGAAAGATTTTCGAATTATTCTTCCAAGAAATAACAAAAACTCTGCAAAGAAAATATGTAACCCCAACTGACTTTTGTGGATTTAATTTGTCTAAGGTAACTCTGGTTTTGTATTTTCAGAGATTTCATAGATAATGATACCGACATATTGACTGCATCGATCCTGAATGTATGGTTTCTGTTTATTTATATTTTATTAAAATACTATGTTTGGACTTTCTTATCATTATTTAAATTTAGCAACTCCACAGACTCCATTCGTTATTTGTTTTCTTTTTTTTTTTTAAATTAATCTTGGATTGGGAGAAGAAAAAGAAAATTTGGGTGATTAGGGGATATTTACATCCTTATTCTAGTGAGTCCATTTTTTTCTAAGCCGCCTCTTCCAAGCCCAAAGCCTCCACTACTGCCGCATTTCTGTCCCTGATGACATGACGACCTGGTCTTCGGTGACGCAGCCAAAGTTCTCCGTACAAATCGACCGATGACGTCGTCAGTGTCGTCAGCGTAGTGTGTGTTTTGACTTAACAAGAAGGCCTTATAATAAATAGCGTAAACAGCCCACTAAATGTTCGCACTGTGGCTCGAGGGCTTCTCTCACAATGAGAGAGTAAACGCATACACACATCACGCTGGCAAAGTGGTGATTAGCAGAGGATGCACGACCTCAAAAGATTTTCAGGACATGCCAATATCTTCGCGATGTTAACCCTCACCGTTTAAGTCTAGTGGTGACGACAAACTTGTACGTTTGCACTAGAAAAAGATCGTACTTACGACCTCACGATTGGGAATCCCGTACCATAGCCACTAGGCTACTATGGCTACTTCAAAAAAATATTTAAAATCGACATTGATATAGGTAGATCATCAAACTTCCGGAGTAGGTTGTGACGTCACGTCTTCATAAAAATTGCATAAAGACGTGACGTCACTCGAAACTTCTAGGCTTTATATCTTCGCCATTTTTTGTTTGTGAAATAAAACAAAAAAATACTAATTAGTTTACTTTTAGTCACCATGCCTATTACATAGATTAAGAGGATGCCTACTAACTACTCATTAATCTTGATTCAATTTTGTCTTTTTGAGCTCGTATGATCTCACAAACGTCAAAATTAATCTCTCTCGGTAGTCAAATGTCTGGAAAGTATCTGATCAGTAAGTATTATATTATGGCCACAGATTACTTAATTGTTTCAGTAATCTGTGATAATGACTCTGAATTTTATCACATCCTAGGTTAACATTAGACTGGCCTTGTGGCTTAGTGGGTAGTAGGTAACTCTGCCTGCAAAGCCGAGGGTGGGTACGACTCCCCCCCCTAGTGCAAATATTTGTGTTTATTTGTATTTTAATATTTGTATTGTGTCTGGCTGTTTGCGGTCATATGGTGTTGTGTGTGAATTATCCACCAATATTTATTTATTACCCGACTGAAAGAAAGGTTGTGTTTTTCGCGCGTATCTTGTATGTCTGTAAACTACTTTATTCCCACGTATCTTCTAAACGGCTGAATGGATTTTGACAATTAAGATATCGTTAGATTCGTCTTAATCACTTAAGTGTCCTTAAATAGCATACAATATTGTATTTTCTACATAAAGATTTTTATCTGAATATTTTTGCACTCGGGTTTTTTAAATTAAACTTATTTATTTATTCATTTATTTATTCCTATCTGAACGTATTCCCTTACCAAAAAAATGTGAAGAATGATTGTCTTGGCAAGGGACACTTAGATATGTTTAGAACAGCATGGCCCCATCCACAAAGTGTCCTAAATTCGTCCTTATAAAGTCGTCACTTGGTCCTCAAATTATTCAGTGTCGCAAACTTCTTTGTCTGACGGAAGACGTTTACAATTCTGACAGCCGTGACTTTTTAATGACTTTAAAGCCGTATATTTTGATTCACTTTAGTCTGTTTTAAGCATGTTTTAAGTACGTTGTTTTAGCATTTTTTATGAGACTACCAGTTTCAGTGATATCTTAGAATAGCTTGGATTCGCAGACTTTCATAGTTTTAATGGACAGCCAGTTTTTTTACTAGTGTAACTATAATGAATTTATTAATAAAAATGCAGTTTTGTATGATATTTTTTTAGTGTAAGTGAACCACATCACACGTTTTTTACCAATTTCTAGTGTATTGCCACATCAGTATAGAAATATTTATTATTTCACACAGTACATATATTTTGTTTAAATTCTTTGACTTCACAAAGTCCTTTTGGAGGTCCTAGGTTAAAGCATTACAATTTAAACAAAAATGCAATTATCTCTGAGAATAAAACAAGAGTAGTGCAAAGCTAAGCGGTACTTCAGAAAAAAACATTTAGAACAAAATAATAAATAAATATATTGGTGGACAATTCACACACAACACCATCTGACCCCAAACTAAGCAAAGCTTGTGGTATGGCGGGCTGATAGCTGATATAATACATATATAGTTTTAAATACATACTTATTATAAATAGAAACACCCAGACACAGTGCAAACATTTTAATTCATCACACAAATATTTGCACTGGATGGGAATCGAACCCACGACCCTTGGCTTCGCAGGCAGAGTTACTACCCACTAAGCCACGAGGCCAATCATATTTTTGATATCATCTCAGCAGATGCTTGTAAGTATTGCTTATTAGCATAAGCAGCCCACTAAGACAAATACCCATTAAAACCTGGGACTCAGCACCTTCTCTCCCAAGGGAGTTTGAAGGGCATAATCCGCCACGCTGGCCCAGTTCCGGTTGTTGGTTTAAGTATTGCCATGAAATATATTTTTACTTACGCATGGCTGATAAACGCTGTAGGGTCAGTTCACACCGAGACGCGACGCGGCGCGACGCTGCGCGCACATTTTTCATAGAGCGACTCAGAATATACTTTATTCACTACACGAAAAGATACACATTACATTGTGAGAATTCAGATTACGTTGCACCACGCAGCACTGCGCCTCGAGGTGCCTCGCGGCGTAGCGCGACGTATCGTGACGCAGCGGTGCATCGCCGGTACGCGCGGCGTGCAAGAGCGGTGCTGCGTCTCTCGCAGCCTGAGGCCACTGTGGCGACTTCTCTACTATTTCCGTTCAGACTTCGTTTAGAATTGATGCAGTTCGGTCGAGTGCTCGATTGAAAATATAATGATAGACTGGGATCTTGTTATAATCGGACTTCTTGCAGAAGAGGAAGAGGAAGAAGTTTACAAAAATAAAACTAAAAAGAAGACATCACACAGGAGTATTTGGGTGCATAATTCAGTGCACCACATATAACCACTGCGGGAGGGCGCGGGCGGGGCCGCGCGGCGCCCGCGGCTAGTAGATACGTTCCGCTGCGCCTCGCGGCATATCGCTGCGCAGCGAGGCGTCGTCCTGCTACGATTTTAAGATGCGCCTCGCGACGTTGCGATGCGTCTCGCGACGACGCGCGGCGTAGCGCGAATTCATTGGCCTCTTTAAGTATCGTCGCGTCGCGTCGCGTCTCGGTGTGAATTGACCCGTAGGTACAGGATTTACTACAACGCCGCATTAGTACAAAGTTCACATACGAATGATAGCCTATATTTGTGGATTTTCTTTGAGGGCACTAAATGGTTAAAGATATATCTGAATTCACGTTTTGAAAAGATCGAGCTTAAATTTGGAACACAGGCAGAGTATGTATTGTCTGGAATAGTACTTATATAGGTTACTATTTATCACAAAAAAATACAGGAACCAGAGCTACGCAGATAAAACAGCAGGCTAGTATTAAGTATATTAATTTGAAAATAATATGATTATTTTACTTATATATTTCACTTTTTTTTCAGGAAGGGCTGCAGTTATGAAACAGAAATTCGGATTGTATGGACGCCTTTGCAAAAAATTATAATAATATTTTGCAAAAATATTTTATTCATATTGGAAGCAGTGATACGATCGTGGCTAGAGTGTGCCTTTAACTTACTAGGTATTGTGTTCTTAATTTGTTTAGTTTGGATTATAATACTAATATGGTTATTACATGTGCTTTGACCGATGATTTATCTCTCACAATTATTTTGTGTTAATCAGTTTTCAGCTCCAATTTTAATGTATTTCATGTCTCCACTATTAATTATTGTAGCGCCTGAGTACTTACCCTATTTAAGGGTTTTCTGCTTCAATGTGTTGGTGTAGATACACAATGTTGGTAGACTATAGTTATACTATAGAAATATATAATAGTATTACTAGCTGAAATGGTTACGAAAGTTTCAAGACTAAGTAACTTAAAAATACAGTCTACAGCCTAAAGCTGGTTCTTCAACCAAGGGTTTTGCAAGGACAGTGATTATATTAAAGTTTTAATAAAGTGTTCAGTAAAAATGACTGCAATTATTTTAATTGAAAGTAACAATGACATTGTTGGAATAATAATTGTAGATCCAATAAAGCATATTTTTAATATATTTAAGTTTTATTACTTTGGTTATATGGTTGAGTGAGTCTCCGATATTTCGATAGAGTTTCATGCTTGTATGTTCACGGGTAAACTCGTTCCACCATATAACCAACTAAAAATCAAGTAAGGGTCAATTGACTCAGTGTAAGTATTTGTGTGATGAATATATTTGTTCTGCGTTTAGGTATTTCTATGTTTAATAAGCACGTATTTAAAGCTATATTATCTCAGTTATTCGGCTGCCATAGCACATGCTTGACTTAGTTTGGAGTGAGATGGTTGCACTGTTTTAGTTGATGTATGTCCACGACCATTTATGTTTATCTTATCGTAAAAGAATACATGTATATATTAAAACAATAATTGTTTTTTTTTCTTTCTCTACAACTTTAGCATCGTTTCTCATTTTATTTGTAACGCTATAAACACTCATGAAAAGCATTCCTTTCAATAACGTCGTATGCTCAGGAATTCTGTAAAGTAATTATCAGCAAAGCTCGACACCACATTATTCAACAAAAAGTATTTCAGTAACGCAGCTAACACTATAACATGTTTATAATGTCCAAACTTTGAGTCAGTATGTTCGGTAACCCTATAAATTGCCTAGTCACTCTCCAAACTAAATAGTCATACCGCCTACATGGGCTTTTAAGCACTTTGAGGCCTGCGAAATTGCTCTGAGGAAATGTACGCAATCATCGGCGTCATTAACTAAGTTATATTGCTGTGAATTCGTACTTCCTCAAGCAATTCAACTTTATTCATTATTTAATAATTGTTTTGTGCCCAAAGATTTAGTGGTGATAGAATTATGCAGAGACTACTTTAAGAAGTAGGTATCTTTGCCAGTTGTTCTACCGCCTAAGGAAGTTAAATTTGTGACAGATGTTCCACGCAGTGCAACCTTTTACTATTGTCCAGACTACACAGTTGCTTCAAGCAATTATTTACTGTAGATATTTATTTCCATTACTATATTAAATACTAACGGTCCAACCCGGCTTTGTCCATGTTACATACATTACGAGGCCTCGTATAAGTACATATACTATGGTGGAATAATTTCTGTAATCAGTCCAGTAGTCCCTGAGATTCGCGCGATAACAAATAAAGCTTTATAATATTAGTATATATTTATTTTTATGATACCTACTTGGTGTCGTGCTGATGTACACTACACATCAGATCTTCTAATAGTTGCGTGTATTTGAACATGTGAAGGTCAAATCACTGCGTAGCATTATGCAGAATTCAGAGACGGACGTCTCTGAATTCTGAGAGCTGCATAGAGAGA
This sequence comes from Ectropis grisescens, assembly GCA_017562165.1. Taxonomy (NCBI): domain Eukaryota; kingdom Metazoa; phylum Arthropoda; class Insecta; order Lepidoptera; family Geometridae; genus Ectropis; species Ectropis grisescens. The sequence goes on along the minus strand of CM029784.1, from coordinate 8,729,087 downwards.
GAGAGATACGATGATCTCTTTACCCCATTATCCCTCTAGAGAAATAACCTTTTTAAGCTGAATTCAATTAATTTTGAAGTGATAATTTTAATATTTAGTCTTCATTAATTATGCAAACAGCTGAATTGCAGAATGCGTCGCTCAAATGAGTGTAATATTTATGATCATTCAATTTAAGTTTATTTCCGAATTTATATTGTAGACCTCATCTGCATAGCCAAAACTTGTATCATATTGATAGTTTGTAACTGAGTTTTTTTTAACGAGATTCTCGTAGATTTGTTTTTCACTACGATTTGCCCAATGTAATGCTTAGGATAAAACACGCTTACCTCGTTTACCTAGAAGGAAACTATTTGCTCTATATTAGTAAACACCTAAGTTGTACATAACGGGAAACGCATATTAGGACAAGGTTTTCCACAGTATGCTGTGCCTACGATAAAAGTGGATTAGAAGTACTAGGTGTTTATAAACGCTTAATAAAAAAGATTAAAATTGATATATTTGAAAATAATTGTGCTGGGTTTTCAATAAATCTCAATCCTATTTCCTTCTAGTATTTATACTCTTACTAATTTTATAAAATGCGAAAGTTTATGGGTATGTATGTTTGTACCTCTTTCATGAAAAAAATACAGAATATCTATATGAGATCTGGTTCATAGAGATAACAGTCTGGAATAAAATATGAGCTTCTTTTTATCCCAATAAAGAACGGAATCACCACGGAAACCACGAGGGTGAAACCATGCAGCACTGCTAGAAGTAAATAAATAATTTATTCTGAGCATGAAGCAATTAACATAAACCTGATTCTAAAGGGCATCGATTAATCTTAATAATTTCCGCTGAAAATGGTTTTGCATTAAAAGGTCTAATACATCCTCAATTAGACTAATGAGCCCTTTTAATGCCAATGGTTTATAAATGCCAATAAATATAAATATCTCCTACAACCCACGTAGTAAACATTGATCATTATAATAAAATAAATGTAATACGGTATTTTAGGGGTAATAGTATAATTTGTAGAATAGATTGCTGAGAATTGGAATCCCTGTAACAGAATAATAATCTCAGAATCTCAACAATTATTGTGCTGTGTTTAGTTTCCGAAGAAACATGATGCTTCTGAAGATTATTGAAGTGAAAACATCTTTAGTCGCGTTGTGCACTTTTCAGTAGGAGAAAGTCTTATTGGTTTGACCGACCGACCGATACCGACACGATATTGTAACGCTTTGCGTTGGAGCGGCGGTAGAGCAGAGGAGAAAGATGTGCGCGTCTACGACTTTTGTGTTTGGTCATCATGTGACTTGGAGAATAACGGGAATTGTAGAATAATATGACTTGTAGAATAATAAAAGTTTCTACAAGTTTTTCAAAAATAATGTTTCTGAGCCTGTATCGTGACATTGAGAGAATTAGGAATGTTAAAATCTTACTGGCTTCGTTGCTCAGTTGATGGTATAGCTGCTTATCCTACCATAACTCGTAACCTGGACAAAAATAAGTGATGAACAAGAGAGTGTCTTATGCATTGGATGTGTTATAAATGTGTAATTACAATTTATAAGTATCATCAGGAAGCCACAGAACAAGTTTGACTAGTTTGTAACGAGGCAGCGTTCTATGATTATTATCTAATTAATATAAAAATATTAATTTAATGAAACACCAAAAGTATACATGTCACATAAGTTATAGGTGAATGTAAAGTAATACAAAATTGTCAGGTCTTGACAGGTTGATGTTTACAATAGAGTATAAGGAGACGAACAAAACGAGTGCATATTTATTGGTTTTTGGGGCCATGTCCATGGGCCGCGGTGACTGTAGCCTCGGCTATCTCCTTGTGAGACAAAATCCCGAGTACCAACAGTTAGAACACAAAGTGGGCTGCTTATTGCGTGATTCCCGGGTCACCATAAAGTATTTTGTGGCAATAACATGCATGATATCCCGCGATTAATTTCCCTCGCAAAGTTATCGCAATAACTGTTGACAGCACAAGACTTGTATCGTTTTTCAGAATACGAGTACACTTTGCCGCGCTTTTGATCTTCAATCCGATTTTCGAGGTTTCATCTCTGTACATGCTGACATCAAAAGGTCGCTCGTCAAATTCAAAATGAGTCGCAAATTAGTTCGAATTAAAAATCGTTCTTCAAAATCACATTTTAAGGGGCAGGACTCTCTGCAGAGTCCGCCACGGAAAGTGCCACCTTTGCCAGCACTGTTACCGCCATGCGGTAATGTGAGGGCCTCGCTTTGTTCCGGTTTGAAGGGCAATGTTTCTATTAAATTTATGGAATATATGCGATAACTAGGTGACGAGCGCAGTGCAGTGCTGTTATGGGCAGGCATGAATATACCGGATGAGGAACAGTTTTGGTTACTAAGGTGTTCAGAAACGAAAGTTCTTTTATAATTTTTTTTTAACTAGATAATTTTCTACATTAAAATAGATAGTACTTATATCCATAGATTATTTAGATAGGTTGTTTTGTGTATTAGATAACTTATAAAAATGCTTAACAATATTTGTATTTGTAATTCGACTATTATTTTTTTCTTTTCTCATTATTTGTAATTTAACTGTGTATTCTTGCTGTGTTCACATGCTTAGGGATATTTACCTGCTCAGAACTACTATGTTTTCTCTCTTTTTGTATTATTTTGTAAATTTCCTGTTTTGTGTACCATAAATAAATAAATAAATTATTTTGATTTCATCATCAAAGTGATCTCTTCCATTACAAAATGGCCCTGTTGTCGACTCCAGATACCTGACATTCGTGAATTTATGGTTTTGTGAAACGGTATGAAAAATATTTATGGGCCAAAAGGTTCAATGATATATCAACCTCAAATATATTAGACCCATTCAGTGAACCAGAGCGATCAGGCTTCGACGGATGAAATCAAAGTCGAAACCGAATTATATTGGTCGGTTGATATATAATATCTACCTGGATTCCGCTCTATTTTTTACCCCTGATCAAAAAGAGAGGTGTTATAAGTTTGATGTCGATGTCTGCCGGTCTGTCTGTCCATAACCTGGTGTCTGTGTCTCCCTGAAGCCTGTGGCATCATCACTCTTAAACTGAACTATATTTAGCTTGTTATATCGGTGCAAGATGGTCACCTTCACAAAATGGTGGCTAAACTATTATTTTACTACCTCCTCAATGGGTAGGGATCAAATGAATGAGCTCGACTAGTAAAATAATATATTTTTTTCACAACTTCCTCAATATGGGTATCAAATGAAAAAGCTTCACTAGGAAAAAAAGTACTGTATAAAATTTCAAATTCGGTCGGTTGTTGTCGGGGTATTTTTTTTTTAACATTGTTACTGTTCACGAATATGTACTGCTAAAAAAACAGCAACTGCCGATCCGGAGGTCTTCGTTCGAACCCCACACGCACCACTCACCACTTTCTTTTCATAAAGTCATGTGTAGTGAAAGATGCCTCCAAACCCAGTGAGAACATTTAGTGGGCTGAGTATCATTTAGTATAATAAAAAAAAAACGAATTTATCCATAAAAATTGTTTCAAGAAATGTTCAGACGAAACATTTCTTGTCAGAATTTATCGAAGTCAGTTTAAATTTGGGATCATTTTTGCTACAACAAAACTGCGAGACAAGCCAAAGAACTTTGACAACTACCACCAATTCAATGTCAAGATATTTATAATAATTTTCCTTTCTCGGGACTGAAGTTTATAAAGCTAATATTTTGGTAGAAACTTGTGAAAGGCAACCCAGATCTGTCAATAACTCGCAGAGCAGAATGTGAATTTTGTCACAAAAGTAATTTAACTTTTTTGAGATCAATAACGCGTGTGCGAACCAGAGAAATACTTAAGCACCTAAGTGATTTCTTTCATATTACCGATTTTCTTCGAGCATTCCGATAGAAAAAGGGCAAGGTGGTATTAGATCATGCAGATCAGTGCACATTTTCCGAAGTATGTTCGATGAAAAAACTGATAAACTACCAGTTTTTGACGAAGCTCAACACTTCGAAGTCTTTTTCGCACAAGCCTATGATTCTTTTAGCTCGTCTCTCGATCGATCCCAGAGCCTCAAGCTGATACTAAGCCGATCCAAAGGTGCGAACAGTAGTCCATACAGGAGCGAATCTGTGCTTAGTACGAGTATAACGTGAGCAACTGTTCAGACTAGAAATACACCTTTGAGAGGATCTAGTTTTTTGGCAGCTAATTAAACCTTGGACTCGATATACGAGCCAAAGTTGAGCGTAGATGTCAATGTCTGTTGAATTATAAGTATATTTATATCAATACTAGCGGCCCGCCCCGGCTTCGCCCGTGGACATGTATATAACCTACAGCATTCAAGGATTACGTACATATGAAAGAACGGTGAATGATATTTTTAAATCGGTCCAGTAGTTCCCGAGATTAGCGTGTTCAAACTATAAATATGCTATAGGCTACTTTTGTTCCCCAAATTATCGTGCTGTTTACTGGGTCAGAAGTGACACTTGTAGACAACTGGCGGGGTTAACTAATTAAATGACGATTGATCAGTTATCGACCGCTTCGACCGACTCGAAAAATGCTTAAATTACTAAAATGGCTATTAAAAAATAGGGGTTGATCGTAGAAGGGTGAAAATTGAGGATTGTATGTATTTTTGTATGTTGTATCATTAAAAAATAGAAATTAAATAATAAGAAATAGCTTTTTTTTTCAATTAAAGAGTGACAATACGAGCAGGGCATGTGCTTAATGGTAAGCAACATGCCTGCCATATAACAGTACAGTGACACGCAGCTATCGGAACATGAAGAATCCAAATCATTACCTAGTACTGCACTACGCTTGTCACTCAGAGATCTTGTTCTTGTTGTTCTCAGCTGTTACATCTCTAAGCCCCGTAATTTCTCTGGAAACATTGCCCGTCAAACCGGAACACAGTAATGTTTGCGCATAACTGCTTGGCGGTAGAATAACTGGCAAAGGTGTGGTACTTTCCCAGGCGGACTCTGCCAAGAGTCCTACCACTACTTAACCTTCCAGGCAACCGAAGGATGGAGAGAGACAAGAAATATTCTGCACGTGATAGACAGAACGTGATGTTACACTCGTAGATTAAAATCCCACCTTTTCTTCAAAATATTTGTCCAAGTGCAGATGTATAAATTTATTATCGCCACTGGCTTTAACGGCGAACGAAAGAATCGTGAGGAAACTGGTACGTTCCTAGAATATTTCGAAATGATGCGTCATCCGGCAATCTCATTGGTTCAGTATGGTTTATTTTACCTTGCCTTTGTCCGTCTGAAAGAAGACCCCTAGCCACATCAATGGGAATATTTAGTGGGCTACTTAATATGTGCTATTGCTTATTATAAAGTTATGTAGGTAATCCTACTTATTAAAAATGCAAAAACTTAGATGTTAACTTAACCCAAAGACGTATAATGTAAGCAAAAAAATCTAAATCTATGACTTAACCGGATCTGGTTGATATTTAGAACATAAATAGGTAGAAACTCTTTATTGCGACACAAACAAATTGAAATATTACAAATAAACACTTATTAACTAGTGCCACAAGTGGCGGCCTTATTGCTAAGAGCAATTTCTTCCAGACAACCAGCAAAAAGAAAAATAGCCTACATATGCGTGGCGCGGGAAGGGACATTCATTTAATAATACTACTACATATTTATATAAGTATATAAAATAATAAATATTAACCCATAAACAAGAGACTAAAATTTAACTGATAGATACTAAAAATAAATATAATTTGAAAACTCAAAAAACCCGTCTGCATAAAAAGGGAAAATTACGGGAACTGGAACTACGGTAACACCGCTGGGTGCTCCTAATTAATAATAAATTACGCCTCTTTCAGTTTAGCACATGTGGATTGTGCAGCCCTGTATAACACAAAGAAAAAAATACGGTAAAGTTTTTGTATTTCTTGACACAAAAACCAAAACATAAACGTAAAGATGAAGAACCTAGATCGGTGACGGGACGTAATAGTAGCTAAAAGGGGCCTACATCATATTTCGACGTCGGAATAAATAAACAAGTCCTACTTAGTCTAGTTTATAAGACAACTTTGGCATGATATTTACTGACTTCGATACCTAGTATTTTACTGGGTAGGAAAAATACTACGAGTTGAAGTACCTATGGTTTAAAAAGAATATATATTTTAACACCTGCGCTCCTGGTAAACTCTCACTGGAAAACGTCGTAACTATTAATTATGTATATGTTGCAGATTGCAGATTTTCATGAGCGATGGCTACTACCTACTATCAGACGTATGGTATGCTTATTTATTTACGTTCATCCTACAAAATAGAAATGAAATGTGTAATGTCTAATCCAGTAATCTAATCCATTATTTCTCAATTCCGTACAAAAATCATGCGACAAGGAGAAATGATCGAAGGTTGCAACCCCCCTCCTCAACTGCACTCAGTTGGACAGCTTACAAGTGACGGCATAATGCTGAATCTTATTACTTTATACCCTTCTATCATCCCACATACGAGGTTCATGGTTGCGGAGCACGATTGTTGGAATTCGATATCATGGTAGGCCACTGTGGTCATGTGGAAAAGAAGTTCACCGTAGTTTTAAGAATAAGATGAATAGATGATAGTAGATACAAATCAGATACATTATAAGTAGTTTAAATGAATTTATATAATTACTTACAGATGTATTATGTTCAGACATAATTATTTAGTAACGTTTCTATCTGTGACCCGATTGTTTCGATTCTACGCATTAAAAATATATACAAATGTTCACTTACTTAATGAAACTGCCTGATATATCTGAGTCGGCAATACACTCACCGGGATTTGCGTTCTATAAGCTTAAAGGTTCAATTAATTGAATTATTATTAAAAAAAAAACAATCCGCCTTCTTTGCACAGGTAGCTTTAGTAGTATTCTAGAGAAAGCACTGATTTTTGGGTAGGTGTTTGAGGCAAACTTGTCACCGCTCTCCATACCCCAACAGGGAAGCGCAGACCTGGCTGATAAGTAGAGCGGCAAAATTAATCATTGCACAGCACACAGCACTGTTCCACGCAATTAGTTAAACCTGAAGAGTCCAAATCATTGCTTTACACTGCACTGTGCTTATCACCTCGTCATCCAGAGATTTAAGATTTTTTCTTCTTAGCCCTGCAATTTATCTGGAAATATTGCCCTTTTAACCGGAGCACAGTATCACAGTAATGTATCTATACTAATATTATAAAGCTGAAGAGTTTGTTTGTTTGTTTGAACGCTAGGATCTCAGGAAGTACTGGTCCGAATTGAAAGATTATTTTTCTATTAGATAGTCCATTTATCGAGGAAGGCTATATATAGGCTATAGAACATAACGCTACTATCAATAGAAGCGGAGCATTAATCAAGAATTTAACAAAAAAGGGAAAAGCGTTGAGAGTTTTCGTAGCGTGCTTTGACATGACAGCATGTGTCTAATATTACGTCAACTTCAACCTCAATTTTTTTTTTTGGTTTCCAATCGGTAATGTCACCGCAATTTCGCCAATGTCCAAGATTGCATCATTTGCTAATCAAATTTGTTTCTAAATCTGAGTTGGTACGACCAATTTCCGACAGGTGGGGTAGCAAATACAAATACAAATCATTTATTGATAACACAAAGTTACAAGTCAAGAAAGTACTAGCCCACGGTAGTGTGTGTGTGAGAGAAATGATGTACGTAATATATGTACATTATTAATAATTATAAATTAAAAAATTACAATACTTTTAAAATTACATTTATACATATAAAATAAAAACATATTTTGGTGATGTTAATAGTCTGGCAGCTTCATTACTTCCTCAAAGGCATAAAAGAGGTGCCTATGCAACCAAGCTTTTAGCTTCCGCTTAAAGGTAGCTGAATAGGTTTTTTGTTTGAAAGCGATATTATCAGGAATGACTGAAGCGATTTCAGTGATTTTTTCACCGTTGGATATGTACGGGATCCCGATGAATGCTATATAATGTACCACGGGCGAAGCCGGGACGGACATCTAGTCAAATAATAAATAAATATTGATGGACATTTTACACTCAACACCATCTGACCCCAAACTAAGCAAAGTTTTGTACTATGGAAGTTAGTTCGCTGAAATAATACTAATATAACTGTAAGTACCTACTTATTTTACATAGAAACACCCAGACACATATTTGCACTGAATGGGACTTGAAGCTACGACCCTCGGTTACGCAGGCAGCCTTACTACCAACTAAGCCACGAGCCCAGTCAAATAATTTTAGCACATTTCTGCTTGGCGGTAGAATAACTGTGAAAGGCATAGAGCTCTTCCCTTAGCGGACTCTGCCAAGAAGCCTACTAGGTGGTACTACAAAATATTTTGTACTTGTTTATTATCTTATTTATTCATATTATAATCCAAAAATGTATCTATGTATAGTACATTTAGTAAGTATTTAGTTAATAGTAGAGATACTCGTACCTATTCGGCTATTAGGCTATAATGGAAGTCGGGAGACTTCCTTTAGCTTTAAAACTTTGTCGTGTTTGAATTCATCGCGGAGTGGTAGAGTATTTAACTTGTTATCGATTTTAGCAGACTTATAACAAATATTAATTTTCACTGAAATGAAAGATTTCTCACAGCAACCTGCGCCATTTCAAATATCACATCGACAGCTATGTAGGTACATAACTGTCTACATAATCTAGGAGCTGGGTCACTAAATACGAATAAAAATGGTTATTGAGGGCTATCCCTAACAGATAGACGTAAACCTTTGTTGACTTTTTTGTAGACCTTTTTAAGGGGTACAATACTGCTATACATTATTTTTATCCATCTCGTAGGATCCAGCCAACGTTTGCAAAGTAAGCGCGAAATCTGTGTTTATTTATGACATCACATTAGAAACCTTTAAAATTATTAGTTGGCTTCTGTACTGTTGTACGCACATATTATACATATAAACCTTCCTGTTGAATCACGATATCTACTTAAAGCCCCGCATTAAAATCTGTTGGGTAGTTTTAAAGATCTAAGCATACATAGTGATATAGGGACAGAGAAAGCGACTTTGTTTTATACTATGTAGTAATAGTAATACTGAAATTTCAGAAGAAACACTACGCTTAAAATACGAGTCCAAATTGTCTTCGAAATAAGAAAAGACAGACTGATATACCTAGTGACTGGATTCTGTCGCAATTTTAGTTGAAATTCGATTAGCTGCAGTAGTCATCCCAATAGACAGAATCAAATCAAATCAAAAGTTTAACTTTATCAAACTAAAATAACTTATATAATATACTTATATAACAGAGCTTAGAGATATAAGATCTTAGATCTCTGTGTGACGAGCGCAGTGCAGTGCTAGGTAATGATTTGTACTTTTCATGTTCCAATAGCTGCATCTCACTGTGCTGTTATGTGCCAGGCATGTTGCTTACCATCAGGCACATGTCCTGACCGTCTCGTCACTCTTTATTTAAAAAAAAATATGTATAACCAGAAATTTTCTTTAAGCAAAATGCCTGTTTTGAGAATTCCTGCTCTTCTACATCTAATAATACATTATAAAGAAGTATAATTAAAGTAATATAAGTCAAGTACCTACACAATTACAATCACTTCTTGAGGTGTAAAAACATCCTGCGGGTGTGTGAAGGTGTGTGTGCGTACGAGACAGAGGAATTCGACAGTTGGATAACTCTGCACATAATTAAAACGCGTGGTGGCCTAGTGGCTAAAACGTCTGATTACGTAACGTGTGGTTATTAGTTCGGATCCCGCCTGTACCTCTTGAGTATTTTCCAGGGGCAGAGCAGGAGTACGAGTTTGTCTTCACCACTGGCTTTAGCGATGAAGTACATCATTATGTTCCACGTTTTCCGTAACCATAAAGAGTTCTAATTGCTGCTTTGCACTGGTCACCCAGGGATATAAATTAATTAACACTTTCCCATGTTTCCCAATATACGTATAGGATCAAAACTAGTATTATTTTGAAATAATTTATACCTATACACCTATACACGTAACATATCGATGATACAGTGCTTAGAAGTTTCAAGTGACGGGTCTCCAATGTACAATTTTCACGAAGAAGTGACGTCACAACCATCTACTCCGGAAGTTTGATGATCTATGTACATATATCTATATATTTATGTCTATATTTATATGATATGTAAATCTTTGTCGACTTTTAATCCTACTATAATTATATTATAAATTTCACTGTATGCTTGTTTGTTGCTCAATTACGTCGTAACGTATGAACGTATCGGGCAAAACTTCGGAACACAGTTAAGATTGTAGTCTGGAAGAACACATTCAGACTTTATTCCGGCAAAATAACGGTAACGGAAACTACGCGGGTATAACGGGCAGGGGGGGGCACTGCTAGTAACTTCATAAAACAAAAATAAAACGTGCTCCATATTTTTTCGCAATTGACCCCAAAGAGTTTACATATACTACGTATATATGTAGTTAGATTTTCCGCACGGTTCCTTTGTGTCTATTTTCTATTGTCTTTGTGTTTATTTCGAATAGATCGAACGTCCTGTTGAACGACAAAGCGGTTTGCTATAAATGGATGGTTTTCAACTAGTTGAAAAAAATATGTACCTTAATCTCAACGATAGGCAACTCTCCGTCTATCCAAGGCCTTTCACCACAGAATATTATAACCTGCCTCAGTCGAGAGCTGTTTAATTTACTTGCAGGTCTACCTCTATAGACGAAGTTCTGTTGCCACTTACTTCACGTGCAGGCTTTATGATTTTCACAAGTTTCTTCAAGTAATTGAGGTTTTATTTCATTAAAATCAAGTAACTCTTGAGCATTGGAAAGTTTTCTTATATTTTATGTTTTGTGTTCATTTAATTGAGTTTGGAATTGGTTTTTAATATCACTACGACACAAACACCAACGCAAACCATAATAACGAACAGCAGCTATGATTTTTTAATTTGAATTTTGTTTTTTAATTCAGACCTTATTGTAATTGAAATGCAAATTGGTTTTGATTACAGTGAAGGAAACTATTTTTTACTGTTTTTATCACTTAAATGTATACTAGCTTGTACCCACGACTTCGTCCGTGCGATCTGTAAATTTGACAGTATTTTGAAGTGAAAGCTTCTTCTGTCGTACTACATACAGATTTTCCGTAGGCTGTGAATTGAACTTAGCTTATCTTCAACATTTATGAATTTCCATATTAACTTTTACCCGCCATTTTACTCCTTATCTCTTACAGTTCTAAATTACAAAATAGCTAGAACAAACATTTTTTATTGGCTTCGTGTCAAGAGTCTTTATACGAAGTTTCATGGTTTTATCTTCAACATTGATGAATTCCCATATAAACTTTCATCCCCAAATTTTACTCGAAGGCTCTTACTATTCTCACTTATTAAGTTCAATATTGTAAGAATCAAAACTCTGAAAAACTTCTTGTTTTCTTAGAATTGAAGTTAATTAAGTATGAGATAGTATGCGTATGCCTTTCTTTATTCTCTACAGAATCACGAAGTTTTTTGTACCTGAAACCAGATTTAGGTTAAATAAAATTAATATCAAATACCTACTGGGGTGAGCTAATAAGTTCTGGATTTAATTATTCCTTTTTGACATTTATAATTACGCAGATAATGACTTTTTTGTTTTTGATCTACGGATCGGCACAAAATTCTTCTTTGTGGCATTTTTATCTAATTCTATGGATAATAGAGATATAAGATCTTAGATCTCTGGGTGACGAGCGCAGTGCAGTGCTAGGTAATGATTTGGACTCTTCATGTTCCAATAGCTACGTGTCACTGTAGTGTTATGTATCAGGCATGTTGCTTACCATCAGGCACATGTCCTGATCGTCTCGTAACTCTTTATTTAAAAATTAAAAAATGATTTCACAGAACATGTATCAGGTATATCTGTTCTGTGGATAATATACATATTTTTAGATGGATTTTGGTAATAAAGTCGCCAATTGCCACTTTATTTAGTTTTATATTGAGTAACTTTTGTTAATTTTAAACCAAGTGAACTCAATAAAAAGTTAATGTATCTAATATTCTTTTTCTGGATTTTCTTATCATGGCAATCCCGTGTCGTGCAGTTACTTGAGTCCAAACCTCTGCTTAGCACTGCACTGCCCTCGTCACCCGGAGATACAAGATGAGATATCTCTCTGCATTGTATTCCTCTACAAACATTCCTTCAAACCGAAACACAGTCCTAATACTTGTACATAACTGCTTGACAGTAGAATAACTGGCAAAGGTAAGTATCGTGTTTTCTCAGACTCTGAAAGAGAAACTTCTACTACTAAGAAGTCCTAGTAAACCATAACTACTACATATAATCTGATTATCCTACTAATATTATAAATATGAAAGTTTGGATGTTTAGACAATTGGATGTTTATTGCTCAATCATGTTTGTTACCTTACTGGTTAGCAAAATTCTTTATTTTACTAGCGGCCCGTTCCGGCTTCATTCAAATATAGTCAAATAAAGACCATGATTCAAATGGGACCAAATTAGATAGGTACACATAAAAGCCAACGTGAATTGTAGTTTCATTCGTGAACATCAATTGACTTGGTGAAGAGTTCAATTTAAACATGTGAAGAGAGATTTAAACATGTGTGTCCAAATGTAAGGTTCTAGCTAAAGGAACGCTCTATAATAATATCTGTTTTTTTTTGCCTAGTCTTAGTCGAACGAACTGGCAACTCCAGCCTCGTAAACAAGTTTCTTTGAAAGATAATTGAAAAAAAATTGCAATAAAAGTGTTTAAATGATAAGATTCTAAACGTTTTAGTGATTGAACTCAAGATTTCTAACCTCCAAATAGTCTCCAACATCCCGACACTGGTGAGATAGTGTACAATCACAGATCATTCATCGTGTTGCATATCTTGCACAAACATAAACAGAACACGATTTACACTTTGATTTGGTGACCCAATGACTGTAACATAACACTGCTATAATTGCAGTAGCTATAAATCTATTCTGTTTGAACAAATGAGATAACCCGCTCAAATTAAATTGATATTTCACCGTATTCGGCAAATTCACACACATTTTTTTATGAAGTAAATGCCGTTACGCTGACTTTATTTGAATTCATTGACTATTGACTATTAAATTTGACCTAATTACTTTTCTGTTTTGGCAATAATAATTGTGCAATAAGACCACAGAAACCTATGTACAGACTAAACTATCAGCTGATTGATTGCTAAGTCAACTCATACCGAATACTTACATTGGCGTACACAGAAAACGGTCAAGCGACAGTTTAACCACAGAATAATATAATAATCGGTCTAGAAATAAAGCCACGCACAATAAACTCACGCACTGACTTGCTTGCTAAAAAATGGACTTAGAAAATGTGACTTTTCGTCGTATTGTCAAATCAAATTCCTTACACAATCTCTCATCAGCAACATCGACACTATTTGAGAGTACACTACTCAGCTTACCAAACAATACACTAGATGAAAGTCAAACACATATTGAACTAAATAGACAAATAGAACAACTCTCAATTAATCTGCAATCGGCTAATAATGAAATTGAAAACTTATGTACAGAGAACTATCGTCTACAAAATGAAAATGAAGATCTCAAAAAAAGTTGTAGAAAGATATAAAAAAGTAGGTTATGCAGGAAGTCCGTTTAAGAATCGTAAACGAACTCGTGCATTAAACTTAGAGACTGAATTAAATAGTCCAAAAGTAACACGTAAGCGATTTCGAGCATCGATTTCAAAAAATGGGAGTGCTGATTCAAATGTAGCAGGTCAACTGTCGGAGATAGACACATCTCACACTACAATACATTTCCAGAATGAAAAGATATTTACACAAACGTGCACACCTAAGAAACAGTTAGAAATTACAAAACAGAAACAAGATTCGTCAGCTATATATGAACATGCATCTAAAACAAATAGGGAGTTCAATGTAGGTACTGATACCGCATTGTCTCACAATATTAAGTTTTCTAAAAATAATAGTAAGGTACAAGATAAAAATATAAACAAAACAGCAAATATTCAGCAAATGGCAAATAAAGAAGTACACATCAGTAAGAAAAAAAATTTTGATACTAGCAGATGAACAAGGCCAACACATACAACACATACTTCAACAGTGGTTAGGCGAAAATTACGAAGTAAAATGTATATGGAAACTAGGAGCACGACTCTTTGACGTAACAAATACGACTGATACATCAAATTATAATAAAAATGACTGTGTAATCTTACTTTCAGGAACTAATGACCGTGTACCTTATTAATTTCAATCAACTCTCCACTCATGGTTAAAATCAGTTTCAAATACAAATGTGGTAACTACTGAGGTGCTTTATAACAAGCACCTAAGAGAGCGAAAATTAAATTATGAATTGGAATTTATATGTGGGCAGCACGATCATGCAACTTATGTTGATATGTCATATAGTAGAATTCGCCTTCGTAGAAAAGATTTTAGTGTAAATCTATGTAGAAGCATTATGAAGGAAATTTTACATATCACTTTCAAAAATAATTTCAATCTTTATAATATTTCACGTAACAACTGTACTAATAATGTTGAAGTGCAGGCATTATGCAGCTCACAAGAATTAATACAAACCGAAAAAAGTTCAGGACAGAAAATTTAAAGTTAGTGTAGCTACACAAACATCCGCCATAGCTCCTGTGAAATCAAATGATTTTTTTCGTTTATAAAGAGATCAAAGTTTTGCATCAAAATGTAGATGGTCTATTGAGTAAGTTGGATCTGATTACTGCCAACTTGGACACGCTTTCTATTGAAAATAACTTGACTTTGGACGTGTTATGCGTAACGGAACATAACATGATCAACGGTGACATTGAGTTATTGAAACTTCCAAATTTCAGTCTGGCGTCTTCATACTGTAGAAAAAATCGACATGGTGGTTCTTGTATTTTGGTTCGAAACGATCACAAGTTTAAATTAATTCCTGGGCTACATAAATACAATGTAGATGGTACAATTGAATGTTCTGGTATAGAACTGATAGAACATAAAATAATTATTTTATGTGTTTACAGACCCCCTCGAAATTCTATTATATCTTTCAATACTTTCTTCTCGAAACTCAATGCACTTCTTGATGAGACAAGTTTTGGTACTAAAAAACTAATTATATGTGGAGATTTTAACATCGATGTACTAAAAAGCAACAATAAAGTAAATGAGTTTAAACAACTGGCCGCGGCTTATAACCTTACCTTTACAATTAATGAGCCAACCAGATTAGCGAGCAAAACCTGCTTAGATAACATTTTATGCAATATAAAAAATGTAAGAGTCGTCTTTTAGAACTTGCCGTTTCAGACCATTTAGCCCAGTTACTCATCTGCCCGGTAAAACCAACTTTTCATATCAAGCATTGGACTATTAAAAAAACGCCGCTACAGTCGCGAAAACTTGGACAAATTTAAAGAATGCCTCGAATCTATCTCGTTTTCTGACATTTTAAAACAAAGTGATCCGAATATTGCTTTTGATAATTTTCATGACATTTTTAAACTATTTTATGACTTGTGTTTCCCTAAATGCAATATAATAATCACTCCACGGCAACGACCGAAGTGGTTAACAACAGGAATAAAAAAATGTTGTAAAAAGAAAAGGTTATTCTCTGGACGTATAGGAAAAAATAAAACACCACAAAATAAATCTAATTTCAAATCTTTATCGCTTAGACTAAATAAGATAATAAAACTTACACAAAAGTCCCAAAATGATAACTACATAAAACAAGCCACAAATAAAAGCAAAGCAATGTGGCAAATCATAAATGGCCTGAGGAATAATGTGCCAAATGAGAGTTTACATCTCAAAATGAATGGTAAATTTGTTAAGGACCCTATTCAAGTAGCAACGTTGTTTAATAATAACTTTATTGAACAGATACCTGGTAATGTGAGTACAGACGCAAACATAAAATATACACATATCTCCCCAAACCTTAACTCATTGTTTATGAAACCTACAATACCGCAAGATATACATAAAATAATAATGGGTTTAAAAAAACACATCTAGCACCGGATATGATGACATATCGACTCGAGTACTAAAACATGTGTCGAGTACAGTGTGCAATGTATTGAGCCATATTGTAAATATGTGTATTACCAGTGGTATTTTTCCTGAAAAACTTAAGAAAACCATAATTAAACCCTTATTTAAGAAAGATAATAAGTACGACATTAAATGTTATAGACCGATAGCCCTTGTCCCAGTGTTGTCAAAGGTGTTTGAAAAAGTTATCTATGATAGTGTCTACAACTTTTTTGAGCAAAAAAAACTATTTGCGACACAACAGGTAGGATTTAGAAAGAGAAAGTCTATTAACTTAGCCGTATACAAATTTCTAAATACTGTTATAAAGAGTTTAGATATGAATGTACCAACATGTGCCTTGTTCATGGATCTCACTAAGGCATTTGATTTCGTGGATCATGGGTTGTTGCTAAAAAAACTAGATGCATATGGCATTCGAGGAAATGTTAATAAACTTATTCAGTCTTACTTAACTAATCGTCAACAATGCACTCAGATTAGTAGTATATGTCCCGATTTGAAAAAAGAGACTATAAGTGCATCAGAATACAAAAGTGTGAAGTATGGCGTGCCACAGGGTAGTGTGTTGGGACCACTGTTATTCATCATCTACATAAACGATTTACCTAATGTAACAAAACATCCCATGGTTATGTTTGCTGATGACAGCACTCTACTCATCACAGGAGAAAGTGGGTCTTTGATAGAAAGTCAAATGGAGAAGGCGCTTAGGGATATTATAAAATGGTTAACACTTAATAATTTAAAAATAAATCTGACTAAGACTAACATTATGACATTTAAAAATAGAGTTAAGAGAATAGGAAACCTTAACGTCAACTACTTAAACCAAAACATTAAAAATATCGAAAACACAAAATTTTTAGGTTTAAACATTGACTCTTGTTTGAATTGGAAGCATCATATGGAAAGCGTGCGAACTAAGTTGAACCAGCAGTCATATGCACTTCGTATGCTATCTAAAATAGTAAATAAGGAAACTGTTCTAACTGCTTACAATGGTAACGTGTCCTCATCACTTAGATATGGCCTCATGTTTTGGGGAAACAGTGCCAATAAGGAAACAGTTTTCAAAGCCCAAAAGAAATGTGTAAGAGCAATTTGTAAACTCAAACAAAGAGTCAGCTGTAAACCCTACTTCCAAAGTTTAAAAATACTTACTATGCCATGTCTTTACATTTATGAGTGTGTAATGTTTGTACGAAACAATTTAAACATGTATGACAAACTGAAATCCACTCGGAATAATCACAAGATTAATGTATCATACAGGCGAACAGCTTTAATGTCTAATAGCGCTTTATGTATGGCACCACTATTGTATAACAACTTGCCAGAGGATATAATAAAGACGAATGAGACGACCGTTTTCCGCCGTAAGTTAAAATATTTTTACTTGACAAGGCTTATTATTCTGTAAATGAATACTTATCTGATAAAGTGTAATAAGTTACTGACCAGAGTGACATATTATTGTCTAATTTTGTGATTTTAATAATGTTTCATTTTAATTCTGACAACGTAATTTAAAATATATATAGGTATATATCTTGACATTATTTATTTTTCCATTTATTCATTTTTTTACATTTATTCGATAAGTATATGATTAAATTTCAAATTGTAAACTCGACTTTAATAATATATTTTTTGAACTATACCTTGACTGTTGGGTAAAAAGTCGAACATGGTTGACCGTGAATGGATAGCTGTAACAGCATTGACGTGCTTATCTGATTGACTGATGTTGTTTCTTCTAAATCAAAACTACCTACATTTCCCCAACAATTATTCAACTTTGTTTTTAAATTAAATGTGAATTTGGTACCTGATATTGTTGGTGATTTGAATATAATGTGAACGTGATTGTGTTATTTACATGATTACATTGAATAGATAAGCTGTTTACTAACTTTATTTTTATAACTTTGCATGCCGAAAGGCAGTATTTGGCGTACTTTAAAACCACTAACCATCTTTTGTAAACCCATATACGCAATAAAATATATTTCATTTCATTTCAATAAGAACAAACGTCATAACACTGGATTTTTAGGGTTCCGTAGCCAAATGGCAAAATACGGGACCCTTATAGATTCGTCATGTCTGTCTGTCTGTCCGTCCGTATGTCACAGCCACTTTTCTCCGAAACTATAAGTGCTATACTGTTGTCACTTGCTAAGTAAATGTAATCTGTAAACCGCATTAAGATTTTGATACAAAAAATAGAAAAAAAAAACTTAGGGGTGGTCCCAACTTAGGACTGAAATTCAAAAATTTTTATTTTTTCATGTGCGAGTCCGACTCGCATTTGGCCAATTTTTTTACTTATTAAGGTAGCTATTACTCTGGATCTAATTTCGAAACGAAATTCAATGAGACACCCAGTTCTGCGAAGCCCTGTGTTAGTGGAGTGGCGCAATAAAATTATTGGGATCATGACGCTTCATTATATAGGTACATCGTCGAGTTGAATCGGCACAAGTGAGTTATGATCGCGGCCCCCTGTGGAAGCACATCCTCATTGCAGCCGAGGGGCTGAGCAAATAGCGTGCAGCATACCACTCAAGGTGAGCTCGCGTGGGACTGCGCCATATTACATGCATGATTTCATGGCTCAGTTTGTAGTTTTGTTTTTAAATAAAGAGAGACGAGACGAACAGGACATGTGCCTGATGGTAAGCAACATGCCTGCCATAGGTATAACAGCATAGTGTAAGCGAATGACCTCGAAAGATTCTAGGTACACGTCAGTTTTTTTCTGGATGTTTTCCTTCACCGTTTGAAGTTAGCGGCATTACGCACATAACTTTGAAAAGACAGTGTTGCAGTCGCCGTTCTCCCGAGTAGGCAAGCCATCTGTGTTCCAAGTACAAGTTCTGTTGTTAGTTTGGAACTTGGTTGATCTCTGTAAAGGGGTTTTTTGCAATATTGGGAAAAGTATGTTCCTTCTTTGTCGCTTACGGCGGGGATTCTCTCGCTTCTCCCGCGAAACTGCAGCGGCCTGCCCGTTTCCACGCCTTGACTGGGGCTGAACACCGTCACTGGGACAAAGCCCTAAAACTAGCTCAACATAACACTTAAAACACACCTGTTCCACCTTGGTGAGCAATCCATAAGTGAGTGGCAGATGAGTACCAATATCTGGATAACGTAACGTATAATCACGTCAAAGAAGTAATAACGGCAAAGGATATGAGCTATAGTAGACCTCTGAGACTCCTCCGCTGACAGAGCGCACTCATAACACAGCATTTCTATTTTCTACCACGACAGCTATTGAGATGTTCAACTATTGAGATGTTCCTTCAATAAATGCACAATGTGTGGGACCTATAATTTGTACATCATTAATAACGATGCTAGATTTAACCAGTTTTTAAATCGATAAGTAGTTTCTGCATTAAATTATTTCTTTCCTGTAGTGATAGGACTCTTGGCAGAGTCCGCCTGGGGAAGTACCACACCTTTTGCCAGTTATTCTACCGCCAAGCAGTAATATGCAAACATTACTCTGTTCCGGTTTGAAGGGCAATGTTTCCAGAGAAATTACAGGGCTTAGAGATATAAGATCTTAGATCTCTGGGTGACGAGCGCAGTGCAGTGCTAGGTAATGATCTGGTAGCTGCGTGTCACTGTGCTGTTATGTGTCAGACATGTTGCTTACCATCAGGCACATGTCCTGATCGTCTCGTCACTCTTTATTTAATAAAAAAACTTTAACAAACAACCATCCTTACTTTTGCCTTGTGTTCTTTTTAATCATAAATAATTTATAGTCTAACTGTAACAAATTTATTGTTCGAAATTTCGCACTCGAGCTCCAAGATACAAGTCTTGCACTTAGTTTGGAGCTCACTGCTAATCAATAAATGTATATTGTTTAGTAAATTCTGATTTTAATTCTGTTAAAGTGTGTAACCATGTTTCTGGAAATAAATTATTCTTATTCTTATCTTCGTACGTAATCTACTACTAAGTAAGGAGTGGGAAAGCGATCGAACACAGTTCTTTGAATTAATGAATCATTGAAATATTCCCAAGGAATTCTCTTTGTAAATCGGAAGACCTTTACAAGCTAAAATACGTTTGTTTGAAACGTTTCTGGTCTCTTTGATGAATGGAGCTCGGTACCCTTGCTTTGACCTAGGCGAGTGCAGAGAGGGTCGCTGCCACTTCAGAATGGGAACTAGTTCTGTTGACACGTAAAGTCTGAACCAACATTCACTCCAGTCGAATTCATTTATTCATTCATTTAAGGAGCTATTTATTACAGATAGCTTATCTTGAATTGTGATTTAAAATGTAGTATATGCAAGATAGATTAAATGTTTTCTCACACGATTTCTTCCTTTTTGAACAACTGCAGAGTAAGTCTCCATTCACGTAGAGTTAAGTATTTGTTTGCGCTGCGACATACGTGCGGTGATGGGAATCTAGAACAATTTCTATGAAATAACCATGAACCAGAAACTCCTTTCTTACAATTACCACAGCGCAGCGGTTAAATTTCTTGAGTCTATTTATACAGATGGCTTTTATATATTACTCCTTATTAGCAACTTTTTACCGTTATATATGAAACATTTACTGGAGGCCTACGTCGAGTAAACTCGCTGCTCATCTTAAACATCTACCCAAAATTTGCTGTCAGCTCTCGAAATCTGTGGATTCGTTTGAGACGTCACAAAAGTTGAACACTTTACAACGAGTTCAAAAATGTTCAACGTTAAAAAATTGGCAGGTTTTTGGCTCCCGTAAGAGTTGACTGAAACTTGAAATATGGCGATAAAACTTTTGCTATAAAAGCTTCTGAAATAATATATCAAGCAGAAATAGAACAAAGGATGTTGTTAACTGTTGACAATACAAACGCATATTGCAATTTTAATAAGCAATATTGCTGTTTGATATTCAAGCCATAAAGAAGAGGTATAAAATGAACTCGTAAAATGTTATAGCGTGAGATAGTAGGTGACATCAATGTTCTGGTTTAACTTTTATATGGGACTGACTTTGCGAGGATACATCAAGTGAGATGGATTGATTTCATTACAACCCTTTTATGGTGGATCATCATTTCATATTATTTTGATGGGATAAATATTTTAATAACATAAATTTTGGAATCGATTTCACGGTGCTTACACTTATCTTTATTATCTGAAGGCCACGGACTAGCAACATGTGGGTAGATTTTAGATGTTTCATCTATGAATACGTCGTCTCCAAAATATTCCGAGTCTCGACATAGAACTGAGTTAAATTGTTGAACCGAGGAGCTATGTGGGGCACGATGTACGCGATACAAAAAACAATGTCTAAGATCCGAGTAGCCGCAGACGTCGAACCTCACTTAAATAAAGCACGGCTAGTAAAGTCAGACTTGTTTAGAACCTCTCGACTTTTGCCACTCCACAGTGCCAAATTAGCCCTGCCGAATTTGCCTGGTCTGGTTTCGGTTTTAGAAGCGTTCGTGCAATCTGGTCAATTATAGAAATTATATCCATTTCAAGCGAAACACGAGATTTAAGCCACGAGATTAAAATTCTTGTAAGAATTATGTAGATTTTTCAAACACTTTCTGTCACAGTTATTCACTACATTCGGATTAATGAATATGAATGTAGTAATAATACATAATACAAAAATAATACGTAATACGTGTGCGATATTTATCATGGTTATATTTTTTTAAAGAAAGAGGTCCCGATAGACCCTCTCCTGTTCGCCCGCGGACATGGTGCATGCAACTGCATTGAAATATCGGGGGCTCACTCCACCAAATAACTCCGGTTAGTAGATATATATATACTTAGTTTACTAGCGCCGACTCTTCTGTTTTTAACAGATTTCAAAAACGAAGGAAGTTCTTTCGGGTGTTTGTTTTTTTACGCTAAACATACCTCCGCCAATTGTCCATCGATATTAATGGTTCTTTTTTGCACAGTATCTACCATGCAAAAAAGAACCATAAAATCAGGTGGTCTCATATAAATTTTATCGAAAACGGTGTGGTGGTTTTTAAAATACCAACATAAACTAAAAATTTGTTACATTTCTGGACGCCTGGATGATGTAATTAATGGTCGATTTCTTAAAAAATATTAAAATGAAATGAAATGAATGAAATGAAATTTAGTCGAGTGAGTTAGTGAGTGAGTGAGTTGTCTTTTAAATTGATATCCGTCTTTTTTCAGAGCAAATTAAATTGTAGTATCTACCTACTATCCGAGTTTGAGTTCTTTCAACCATGACATAAAATGTGATATCTAAGATCAGTGACGTTTGAGGAGAGAGAGAGAATGTCCATCTCCTAAAGAAAGGGTTGAATCCTCGCCCGAGGCTTACACCTTTGAAGAGCATTTCATAGAAAGTGTCCATGTTAAAATTGACTAGTAGACATATTATATCTATTTATTTTGAGAAGGAAGAAAAACCTAAGTTCCAAAATATTTTAAGATCATCATTATTGACTATAATCAAACAAAAATACCTTATTTTAGATTTGCGCGATTCGAACTCATATTGGAAAAATTGCCGAAGATTTTATGGCAATCTAAATTATTTTTGACGTGAAAACGTCTAATAAATCGATGAACGCCGGCTGCATGCACGAAAAAATGTCCCGTTACGCTCATTGTACGCTTGCGCCGCATCTATCAATGTTTTGTTATTACTCGTCCGTAAATCAACCGACTTTACAGACAACCATTTTTTTGATTTGATATCTGTGTATGTCTAAAAAAGGACATATCTATTTCTAGAGATATTGCATAGTTAAATACTTTAGAAATCTTGAATACAGTGTGAAATTCAAATCAGTAACAATATTTATCAGTAACAACAGTATTTCGTATAAACAACATAAAAACAAACAATAACTTACTCTGAAAGAAACAAATCGTTTTTTAATCCTTTTAATTTTCTTAGCTCCTTTAATCGGCTTTAACAATAGGCCATTATTGAGATCGTTTTAGCTAAAGAAATCCATAAAATACGTACTTAATCTCGTTTCTTTCCCAATAACAAATACTAGAAAAATAGATTGAAAACATCGTTATTCATTTGTTCCGGATTGCACATAAGAATTGGATTTTATTTTGAGTGTAAAATTTTACGAAGGCATAAAAAATGTTCGTGCAATTAAGCTGCCAGAACGCATTATTTTGATCTAATGCTTTGGTTTTACAACCAATTTGAAACGCTGTATTTCATAAAAACCTATTTCTTGTGTGTGCGTTTCGTATTTTGAAAAGAGTATTATCCGAAACTAGTTAAAAAGAGAACATATATATTTAAATTATGTGTGTTTAATAAATGCACGGGTAACTCACGTCTGATATTTCAGTCTAATCCGACTTAATATAACATATTTTTAACCCCCGACCAAAAAAAGGTGTGTTATAAGTTTGACGTCGATGTCTGTTTGTCTGTCTGTCTGTCTGTCTGTCTGTCTGTCTGTCTGTCTGTCTGTCTGTCTGTCTGTCTGTCTGTGTGTGTGTCTGTCTGTGGCACCGTAGAGCTCAAACGGATGGGCTGATTTCGATGCGGTTTTTTTATTTGAAAGTTAATATTCGTGCGGATGTTCTTAACTATGTTTGGTTAAAACCGATTCAAGATGGTCGCCGCCACGAAATGGCGGACAAAATATTTCTTCACAACCTACCTTAATATGGGTATCAAATGAAAGGGCTTGACTAGTAGAATACTATACACTATAAAAAAAATCAAATCCAAGATGGCCGCCACCACAAAATGGCGAATTATTTTATTTGTTTCACTACTACCTCAATATGGGTATCAAACGAAAGGGCCTGACTAGTAGAATACTTTGCACTATGACAAATTTCAAATCCAAGATGGCCGCTTCCACAAAATGGCGAAATACGTTTCTTTTTTCACAACTCCCTTAATATGGGTATCAAATGAAAGTGCTTGACTAGTAGAATGTTGTACAGATAACAAATCTGAGGTAGTCGGGGGTTAATCAAAATTTTTATTTTTATTCTTGTGTTAGAATAAGCAGTCCACACAATTTTCCCAGCGTCGGCACTTGGAGCCGTCTCGCAAGGAGACGGCCAAGGTCTACACCCACCATGCTGGCCCAGTGTGCAGTTTGGTGGAAGACGCATGTCATCGAAAGATCTCTTTTTTGAAACATGGCGGTTTAATCGCGATCCTTTTCTTCGCTGTCATAGCTAGAGGCGACCTCTACTCATACTACATCTGGAATCGGAAAACTACAAATAGGTGGATGCGGATTCGAATCTACGACCTAGCGATTATGAGTCGGACGTTGTCACCACGCCGCCACCACGGATATTTAAAAAATGTAAATCAGTTGTTTATGAATGAGACCATTCATTTAAGTACAAAGTTAAAAATGCACAAATTTAATGCTATCAACGAGACTATTGAAATTTGTGCATTTTATTTTTTTGCCTACCTTACTGTAAAATCACAAATAGTCGAAATTTTCACCTTCAATCGCCAAAAATCGAAACCTTTCGAAGAGTCATCTCGATTCGGAATCCCGGGTCGCTTTACAACATACCTTCCGACGTATTTCTTTGTTTTCAGCAAACTTCCTACGATTCATGGGTAAGTGGAACGTGATAACGTGTCCCAAAAATGCGTCCCTCTTCCTTTCAAAGGAGATAAAATGATGTTTTAATGACCAGGGGATGTGGAGTGAGAACGGTTTGCCTAGATTTGGAAAAGGCGGGCTATTTTGAGTGATAACCCTGTTTGGTACAGTGTTGTAATCGTTGCTATTTTCTGCTAGTTTTAGCTACTTCTAAACTCCCATCAAGTTATAATTCACCAATTGATAAATTACAAAAACAACATTCGAAGATATACATATTAATACATAAAAAATAATAATTAAAACGTCAGTAACATTACTAAATAATTGTAAACGTTTTCTTTTTTGTTGTTTATTAGACAAAAAATATTAAAGATATAGACAGTACTTAAAAGTTTCGAGTGACATCACTTCATTGTAC
The DNA here is from genome assembly GCA_017562165.1 of Ectropis grisescens. NCBI lineage: Eukaryota > Metazoa > Arthropoda > Insecta > Lepidoptera > Geometridae > Ectropis > Ectropis grisescens. The sequence goes on along the minus strand of CM029784.1, from coordinate 8,703,890 downwards.
TTTTTTTCATTGGATTTTGTACGAAGAAGTGACGTCATAAAACTCCCCAAGTTTGATGATCTCATCTATATCTTTGTCGCTTATTTTTCCTGACGTATTGGCGAATTAGAAGTGTATAATCATGATCTCACAACCTTCAGGCCTTGACTCTGTCCTTGCGAGAGAAGGCCCGAACGAACTAACAGCAGTGAGAACATTTTTTTGGTAGGATGTTTATGCTGTACATTTTTTTGGTTCATTAAATATTTTGGTAAAATGTACGGCGAGTACTTTATAATATACTACAAAACACATTGTAATACATTTAAAATAACGGTTCCAGTAGGGACCAATAGTAAAAACTTGTACTTATTAGAATGTCGATATTGATGAACATCACTAACACATAACCTAAATACTGTATAGTTGCAAATAAAAAAATACTCTACATACGGACGGACAGACAGACCGACGGACATGAAGAATCTATAAGGGTCCCGTATTTTTCCATTTGGCTACGGAACCCTAAAAATAGCAGTCATAGGAACTGCCGATAGAAGTGAAAACTTATAACTCAGAATTTGATAGCTTGCTTTGCAATCTAAGCGGGTGAAACCGGAGGGCGTGGACATGAGCATGGCCATAGTCCCGAGTTTACCAAAAGATTTCTTAACAGTCCCGAGGGTGACGCTAGGGTTCAATTAACAGCCCACGAAAAATCTGTATGTGGCGCGCCAAAAGAAGTTATCACTTCAAAAATGCTGTTTAAAAAAAGTGCATTATTTAACATCTTCACATGATTTATAATTTTATTTAAATTGTCTTTTGAATAGGAAATCTTTTGAATTCTCCAAACTATTTTTTGCAAAAACTTGGTTACAAAAGTGCTAACGCTGTTGACAACACTGGTTCAATGCATAATTAGGTGAGGTAATAACTCTGGGTGAATGGGGATCGCTGCCCGAGCTTTGACTGGGTTTTCATTACGTCACTGAAACTAATTTGGGATTCAAATGTGATTTCTGTGTTTATCTGATGCTGCCCTTGTTATTTCTCGTTTTCATTTTTATTTTACTTTGCTTACTCTAACAACTTCATCACGTGTACCTAAAGTCCTACACAGTTTAATAACTTACTATTGTTTTTATATGATATTTCAGTCAAAACTTACTCAAGTATTATTTGCTCATGCAAGTCATGCCAATATTACAGTCATTGTTTTAACTTTGAAATTTAGAAAAATTCACTGATGAATCTGAAAGTCAGACTTCCGTTTAAAATCTACTCTAATCTAATATTCACGTGTTCATTTTTAGACAACTGTAACCCAATGGAAATGAGGTGTTTACACAATGACAGATTAATGTAAAATCCTGTCAAATATAGATCTGAATTACGCCAAGAGTAGCGTTAATGTCTCATTTTGACATAGAAATTTGATAACCAAATACATTTTAAAATTTTGATCTATATTTTATACCACCATTTTTTTATATCAACTTTTTTCTAAATTTTCTGCTGTACAAATCTTGTCTGGAAAATAATAAACAAATAATCATCCAATTTGGTAGCTACCTACTACATTTGAAGATCCATGGTTATATACTTACTTACCTTAGATACCTATCATTCTAAAACCGTCACATCATTGTGTGACCGAACAATCAAAAGCTTTTTGTTCTAAAATTAAAATAGAATTTTAAAACAACTATGTATGTATCTATACTAATATTATAAAGCTGAAGAGTTTGTTTGTTTGTTTGAACGCTAAGATCTCGGGAAGTACTGGTCCGAATTGAAAGGTTATTTTTCTATTGAGTAGTCCATTTATCGAGAAAGACTATAGGCTATAGAACATAACGCTACTATTAATAGAAGCGGAGCATGAATCAAGAATGTAACAAAATCGAGAAAAAATATTCCTTTTTGAGAGTTTTCGTACGTTTCGTGCTTTGACATGACACATGACAGCATATGTCATTCAGATTGCGTCATTGAATATCACAGATTAAACACCTTTTGAATATAAACCTTTGCTAATCAAATTTGTTTATAAATCTGTGTTGGTACGACCAATTTCCGACTGGTGGCGTAGCAGGTAGCTGAAGAGGTGTTTTGTTTGAAAATGTTTGAGCGATATTGTCAGGAATTACTGAACCGATTTCAGTCATTCTTTCACCGTTGTATATGTACGGGATCCTCATAAGTGTTATAAAATATAATATACCATGGGCGAAGCCGGGGCGGACATCTAATATCGAATAAAAAAAAGTGGTTTTAATTTTAGTTTGTGGAAACGAACTCGGGGCATTCTCCGTAAACAAATACTTTAAACAAATTCCTTTTCGCGCCAACTTTAAACAGATAGAAAAAACAGGAAAGTGGCTTCGACGATAAATCAGTTTGTTGCCCTTACAGATTTACGAGTGAGTAAAGTTTAGGGCCAGATAAGAATATGACTGCGATAGTTCCTCGGTAATTTATCTTCGACGATACGTGCGAGAGTTTTAGTATTTTACTGGAGACAAGGTACTGATTTATTTGCTGATTTTTTTGCGATTGAGATAAAGGAAATCCTGAAAATGCGTGAAACAGTAGATGCTACCTTAGGAAATAAAACCTGAAGTAGTTTATTTACAGAGTTTGCTCGTTTATTTACAGAGTTGCTTACAGAGAGTTACAGAGAGATTTAACTCTGATGTTTTATTTGTAGTATCAAAATAATATGTTTGATGGTGATAAAAATCTCGATTCTTCTTGATTGATATGAATGATAGGAGCTATGACGACGAAGAGTTACAAACAAATTGACAATATTATTTCTGAAGTCTGCTGAATAATAATTAAGTACGTTATTTAACGAGACCAGCTGAACTAGCGGTTAAAAGTATAATTAACACGTCTGTATACAGTGTCACTCAGTTTTAGATCAAGTAACAAATTTAGTTACAGGAACATAACAATTCTGGTAAAGGTGGGATTATGCAAAGCGCATAAGCCCACTATTCTCACTATTCGGATTGGAGCCTTCTCTCTCAAGAAGTCAAGGCCTTACTCTCTCACGCAGGCACAAGGCGGGTTAGTGGATGACACATCATGACTTCGAAAGATTCGAGAAATATGTTAGTTTTTAGGTTTCGATGTTTTCCTTCGCCGTTTTTAAGATAGAGGCATTACGCACATGACTTGATAAAAACACAGTGGTTTGGGATTCGAACCAGGGCTCCGGATCGGTAATTGTGAGTTATAAATTAAAACATATTACGCAACATATTTTACAAAGTTAAAGTAATTTTCGTAGCTTCGAGAAACAACAAAATCACACATAAGTAACACGTTGTTCATTATGATATACGCAAAGTTATTACGTGTGAACACGATCCCTGCTTGTAAGTGGTCAATAATAAATTCCCTTCACAACATGAACCAAAATCAGGACGCAAATAAAATTACATGGTCGTCAGGTACTAATTGCGCTTTAAGGGAAAGTAATTTAGCTACTGAGCGGTTCTTAATGACCCGTGGGCCGTGGGATCTCTCACACAGGTTGCTAGCCAATAAATTATGCAAAATATATTGTTAAAAAAAATATTTGATGGAGCAAAAAATAATCATTGGTTGATTTTATTCAAATAGTTTAGAATTTGGTATCACAAGTGAGGCATTTTCAGGATATAAATAGATCTGACAAAGATATCAATTTCACAAGGATTCATTTTGTAAAATTTCCTAACAAAATTAAAACATTGGCATCACCTATAAATAGCAAAATTGAGAAATATGTTTGACAGGTATAGGTGTGCATCTTACAAGAACAAAATTAAAAATTTTGATTAACTCCCGACTGCCTCGGATTTTTTGTTTGTACAACATTCTACTAGTCAACTCCTTTCATTTGATACCCAAATTAAGGGAATTGTGAAAAAAGAAAAACGCAAAGTATTCTACGTCAAGCCCTTTCGTTTGATACCCATATTGAGGTAGTAGTGAAAGAAATAATATAATTCGCCATTTTGTGGTGGCGGCCATCTTGTTTTTTTTTTAATGTATAGTATTTTACTAGTCAATCCCTTTCGTTTGATACCCTTATTGAGGTAGTAGTGAAAAAAATAACATAATTCGCCATTTTATGGTGGTGACCATCTTTGATTTGAACTTTTTTATAGTTTGTAGTCTTTTACTAGTCAAGCCCTTTCATTTGCTACCCATATTGAGGTAGTTAGTGAAGAAATATTTTGTCCGCCATTTTGTGGAGGCGGTCATCTTGAATCGATATTAACTAAACATAGCTAAGAACATCCGCATGGATATTAACCTTCAAATAAAAAAACCGCATCGAAATCGGTCCATCCGTTTGAGCTCCACGGTGCCACAGACAGACACACACGCAGACAGACAGACATCGACGTCAAACTTATAACACCCCTTTTTTTGGTCGGGGGGCTAAAAATAAAAATGCTTCATTGTCTAAAAAGTATTTAAGTTTATAGATTAGTTTATCTCATGTAGATTTTTAGGATTGTAACTCTTACATTTTTTACGCAAGGCGCAAACACACTTTTGTGTCCTGTGTCCGATACATGCTACCGATACATGCTACCGACACATGCTACCGATAAATATTTGTTTTCTATAGAACTTTTATGAAATTATCCACTCCCTGCGCAAACGTAAGCATTTTTGTTACCGTAATTGGACACAAATAAAGACGATAAAAAACTGTTCGGTGTTGGTAACTGGAAACAACAAGGGTCTACTTTTGCGCAGCGCTTTAGGCTTAGAAATACTAAATACATACTTATATGTATTTTAGCATTTCAGGTCAACTCAACTGTCTAATTAGTGTAAATTAATATTTTCAGAGTAAACAAGGCCAATTAAAATATTGTGTGAATTAAATTAAGTTTTGTGTGAAAAAAAATTCGCCGTAATCCAAAAACTTGCGTGACATTTTCAACGTTTGTGACGTTAAATTATTATTTTTTAACGTTAAATTATAATTATTGTAATTATGTTTATGATCATGACATTGTTGTACATTGTTGTTAAATTTTACTATTCCAATGTTCAGTTATAGCTCGGATAATTGTTATTATTATACAATTTTTTGTTATTTTTTATGGCTGACCTGTAAATTTAATGTTACATTTACCAATAAATAACTTTGACTTTGACTTTGTTAAATGATTTCAGGAGACAACATTGAAATAAGTCAAGTTTTTTTATGTTAGAAATCATGTGCGATTTAATTTTTTATTCAAATGAAGTTTTTGATTAATTACTAGTTCTGTCAAATTTTCAAATAGACCATGTTTTTTTTTATTTCTCTTTCAAAATGAAACACTTTAACACCACTATTAACGCATTTGAGAACCACATTTTATAATTTTATTTCATTTCTAAAACGCTTCAATGGTAGACGACGTAGATTTATAATTTTAAAGACGCTTATATGATAAACTTGTAAACACGTTTACATCATCAACAATCACTGATAACAATATGTATTCAAATACATATCTCGTATTATTAGAAAAAAACATGCCAGCGACATAAATTTCTACTTTGATCTACAAACACTTATTATCACCCAAAGCTACAGATTAGCGTATTACAAGTAAACTGCAAATAAAAGCCTAATCGTGACGTCACGCAGGTTCTGTGTAGTTATGAATGACGCAGCCAGCTGTGAAACAAGAATGACTCACACCATCCCGTTTATTTAACCAGTTACAACGACGATACAGCCAAGGTTAACCTTACACCGTGGAGATAAGATTTAATTTTAGTTGACGAAAGAATCATGACAATTTGTACAACATTATTGACTATGCGCTCACGCATTGTGCGCTACCGTCTCGTTATGTCAGTATTGTCAGTGTGACACATGGTGCCGCGGTGTGCACACGAGCACACGTGTTAATTCTCTTTAGTTTACATACAAATTTTATATCGATAATATATATTTGTAGTGACGGTAAAAATTTTGAGTGTGATGACAGAAACTTTGAGCTATATTTTGAGAGTTATCACAGTGACTATTTTCTATTACGTTGTGTTGACATTTGTCAAAGAAGCGAAACGATATTGGATTGAGAACTAGTGAATCAGATCAATTTTATTGACATTGGATTTGTTGACCCAATTGTTTTAATAACACGGTAAGTGAACCAATATTTTTTATGAAATGAGGGTAAAAAAAATATCAACCGAAAAGATAGGAATTGAAAATGTTTACACGTTTTTTTATAAAAGAAATTAATATTTCAAATATATGACAGAAAAAAATAAGTGCACATTATTTATACAATATTATACTAATCCATCTTAAATTTATGATAAAAAATTACAGTAAGATCAACACAAATAAAATATAGAAGTACGAGTACGTAGGCTAATAATATATTTTCAAAATTAAATGCTATTTCTCTTCACATTGAATGGAAATGTGATGTTATAATCAATTTGACCTCTCAACGCTGTCAAAGTGTCAAATTATCATCAGTGTCTTTGCGAAGTGACCTCATATTAGGTATTTGCAAAGATGACCCCGACAATAACATCAACTTGAACGGTTTTCGTAGTAATTATAACGAATCGGTTTCCAAATAATTGTTCTTCCTTGTTTTGTTTCCGGAAAATAAAACAAAAATATTGAATGTATAGAATCCCAATTCAATTCAATTTCAAATTTTTCAAATTTAGTAAAATTTATTTGTAAGAATAATAAAAATAAAATTTACTAAATTCTTACGCACTATTAGCTAATTTGTTTCGCTCGTCATACGGAAATGAAGTCAGTTTAGATATAAGTAAGCGTATTTATTTGCATCTTCAATTTATTTTAATTCAAAACAAACCACTGGCCTTCAAGCCTATATTGCATAGTAAAATTTGTACAATGATATTATGGTACTAATATTATAAATCTTACACTTAAAATGTTTGTTGCTCAATCACATTGGAATCGGAAATCGGATAAAATTTTAACACAATAAACATACCAATAAAACATATCGAATCAAGTTGATATTTAAAATATGGTCTGATTGTAGCGTGTAATTGAAAAACGTAGTCTACTTCTTATTGCGGAAAAATTGTGGAAACGAGAACTACAGGCAAGACCGCGGGGCAGTGCTAGTTGCATAATAAAAAACGACACCGGATTATGGTCAACGTTCCGAAAATGAAGTCGTTCAATTCAATTTTTATTAGACGTAAAAGCAATGCCATATACTGCCCGAGTGGGTCTTTCCTGTCTTATGAGTATAATATGGGTGTCTTTAAATTTAAATCGAAAATTAATGTGTCATTTAGGTAACAAGCGATGTGTCGGTCAAACGCAATCCTAGGTATTTTTTGTTAAAAAGAGTTTGACGTTAGAACGCAGTATTAGAATGTACTCGTGTGATGGGTACATAGAATTCAGAAAAGTATTTTTTATGGCATAAGGTGTACCTAGTTTGCCCATATTTTCTGACGCTTACAACAGCTAAACGTTTTACCTTGTACAGTTTCCATTATGTGAATAAATTCTAGAAACATAGATTCAAATCCTTTAATTTTAGTTCCATATTTTATTTTAATTCGTTTATCTCGACTACAAAGCAACACCAAGAAACGCGCACATAACTTACGAAGGTACTTAAGGCTTGCTATTTATTTGCGCAGTTGGAGTTAGGTATTTAGGTCACCTGCTTCACCTACTTTAAGGTGTTTTTCTATCTGATAAGATGAGAAATACAGGCTGGGTGTTATTGGTTTAGAACTTATTAAATCACCTTAATTGGAATTACTCGCATTATCACAAATAACCTACTACAAACCTACCTAGCCAAATTGTCGCACTAGTTTAAAAGTTTGTTGTAAATTGATTATCCCATTCTTTTGGCGTGTCAATAAAGTGTATATCTATATATATCTTATTTATCTATCGATCTACAACCTTCCTCTGCGGGATTATAAGCGTCAAATTGAAGTTAGTTGATGTTTATCCGATTAGAAGGTAAGATTCAATGGATGGATTAAATAATAAATTCTTGAAATATTTGTTTCGTAATTAGTAAAGATGTACAAGTCTTAATCTACGGAAGTGATCTTTTCATATGCATGTGTTTTACTGTTTATAAGTATTTTTAATTACAATTGTCGGTACTCAATTATAAATATTTAAAAAATGTGATTTGAATTCATATTGTAAACAAATACACATGACAGTCATTTGACTTAATTACGATTTAAATCATTGTTTAATTACTCGTACCTCGACTTTTCGGCAGCGTTTCAATCGACGAGAAGACTGAATAAATTGCGAGTCATCTCATTAATTGGGAAATGAGAAGATCTTTATCAACACTAATTTGGTTTTAAAAAATCGCAGAGTTAGTACTACGACATAACATTACCCATATCACCAGACTTCTCCAAACTCACTCCGCGGTGCATACATTTGCTTATGACTTCCACGACACCGACAACCATCCTCGCGGTTGAAATTATGATATGTGACGATCTTCTTAGCATTCCATGGATTCACCGTGCGGGCGCCGGGTCCATCGTGTGGCAGAGAGAGAAAACCAAGTTTTTAATTTTTAATTTCCAAGGCTTTCCGAACTATTCTAGCGTAGTAATAACGATCGATCGTGATTAAGACTTGTAGGTAATGATCAGGATGACTACAATATGAATTGTAGTCATCCTGAGGAGGGACTTGCTAGAACTGAAGCAACTAACAGTTAGTTGAGCAGCGTAGGCACACGCAGCTTACAGCGGCAGCTTGGTTGCTTGGCAGGCTAGACAAGTGATTCCACTTTGGCCTGCAGAATTATCAGTTGGCCGCAGCGTCATTGGCTTCGAAGCTAATCCAAGGCGAGCGGCCTCACTTCGACTTCTAAGACCCGCGCTCAACAAATGCCCTTCTGGAAAAACTTAGGATTGTGACCAGATAGGATTACGAATGTCAGTTAAGTGACGTTCCCAAGTCATTTAAGTTCCTCCCTCCCTTAATCTTGTCCACCATGGCCGGGATTGGCGATCTATCGACAAAAACTCTCATGAGACACGATAGACTAACCCACGCATACCGTGACCACTAGTTTTCAAGCGTTGCACCGCAAGCGCATCTCTGTTGTTCGCTGATTAAATTATGTTAATGTAAATGTTTTAATGTTCTTTGTTTGTTTAAATAGTCAATCTAAATGAGTCTGTAGAAGGTTACTACAATAAAATTCACACAAATCTAATTAGTTCATCGATCTATTTTAACATTCTTGGGTGATAAAAAATATTCCTAGGAAAAATTACATTCATTTTATTAAAAAATATATATATATACACAGTTTTTGTTTACGTTACCCACTCTACAACGGAACCCTAATGATTCCTGCTACTTACTTATCAATAAAATAGATAACAAAAAACAGACACGACAGTCTTCTCCTTATAATCAATGGAAGTAAATGACCCGTGGCAGCTTAAGTTGGTTATCGCTGAACCTCGGAGGACTCCTTAGTGATAACGATAAAGTCTAGCTAATTTCCGCGATCATTGTTTATATTTACAATTTAAATGGTTTTGTTATTGTTAGGATACGCAACTAGTGTTATAAGTTATTTGGAGTGGCTGAGTACTCTTTATTTTTAATATACCCACAGGAATCTAAATAAGTAACTTATTACTTAATATACCAGTCTATTAAGTACCGCTCTTAGGTATGGTCAAAATTTGTATGCTATAGAGTGACAAGACGAACAGGTTATGTGCCTGGTGATAAGCAACATACCTGCCTGTAGAAAGAATATAAATCATGATCTATCACTATACTATGCTCGTCACCCAGAGATATAAGATGTTTTATCCCTGTGATTTTACTGGAAACATTTCCTTATTGCTGACATATATACAGATAAGTCAATTTTATAAAACCCTTTCTTTTTACATCGATGAGTTAAAAATAGCGTTTATCTTCTGAGCAGTAAGTTATTATCGCATTATCTTTCAATAATATTCAATCAAGCTATTGTAGGGAGAGACGGGAACCATTACTCTTCACTGAGGCTACGACCCGAGATACTGCGTGTGACTAATTACGACAAATAGGTTCTCGTGTTAATATCTTTTCTATACTTAACACTTACATTTAATAATATTATTTAACTTTTGTAACTGTTTACGTCATACGTATTGAATCTTATTTAAGTTAGTCATAGGCTTCTTGCAAATTTTATAAATAGACATTTAGATGTTTGTTAGTCAATTTCGGAACGGTTTATCTATAGAATAGAATATGCTTTATTGTATAAGCTGTGTACAGAGTACAAGATATTACTATTTCTATGAGTTCCAACAGTTTTGTCCATTACGAACACACAATATTTTTGACCCTTTTGAAAATAATAATTAATCTAACATTTTATATTCTTAATTAACATTATAAAAAATAATGCAACATTTTAAATTCTTAATTAACATTATAACACAAATTAAAACATAGCACAAAGAGTGACTCTATATTTACTATTTGAATACTTTATTTACGTTACTTATTGAAATATTCTTTGAGATCATAATATGCTCCAGAGATCAACCATTTCTTAAGACTGTTTTTAAATGCATTGCCAGTTAAAGTTTTCAAGTTTAGTGGTAAGTGATTGTAGATCTAAATGGCACTTGCAAATGCACTTTTTTCGTATAATGTGTTGTTAATTTGATGTAAACACGAAATAAATTTGTGTTTGGTGCGTAGATTATCTGAACGAGTCGATTTGTAACTAAAATATATTTGTTTGTTGTTTTGAACAAACATTCACAATTCTAGAATGTAAATACAAGTTAAAGTAAGAATATTATTGCTTTTAAATACATCTCGTAAGTACGTATAGTATTTTTATAAATCCACCAAAGAATATGTGAACGGAGTCGTGGACAACAAACTATGACAAAGTAGTTGATAGATTTTAAATCGTCTATACTTACTATATCGTCTATCAACGTGTGTGGCGGGCCCAACAAATTATTCCTCCTTACTTATAAGATATGACTTTTCTATACATAGACTAAGATAAAACATAATTTACTTTATATTGTAAAGGACTGAAATAGTATAAAGGATGAATAATTTTGCCTTTTAACTCATTCTGTGTCATGCAACGCGTATTTCTGTGCATAAATTAACCGCCTGACTCACCAGTTGTGCGATTTACTAATGTTGAAGTATTTTATAAGGACAGTACTTAATTCATTTTGCCTTTTAATACGTCGAAATGTAAAAATTTGAAAGTGCTTCTTCGCTTCTTTATTATTATTATTATCAGACTAAACGAGTTTAAAAAAAACAGAATTCGTCATTCTTTTTTTTATTTCCATGTGATTCAAATATCTTATAGATATGTATGTCTACCACGGATATCGGATTTTTTCCTTAATTTAAGCTGTAACCTGTATAATTTATTTTTAATTGTAATTTACCTCGTTAATGTCATTTATTGAACCCAAGAAAACAAGTCTTTTTTATTATCTTTATAAATTTACTTTACCCTAATAATTTTACAAATTTTGTAGCATTCGGAAAAATATTTTTTTAGTGTTTTCATGTTAGTTCTTCTAATCTAATTATAACTATTTTACACAAAAAAATTTAAGCGACTTCGAAACTACAAATAATGGTTTCTATTCAAAAGCGAAAAATAAATTAATGTATTATAATTATTATAAGCGCTACTCCATCGCACCTACATCTATTTGAAGTCAGTGCCAGTCAAATCAAAAATCTATTAGATAGATTTAACCAAATACCTGTAGGTGTAGGTAGTAAGTATTTATCTACTACCTGTTAGACTTGGCTGGCGCCGACTTCAAATAATTGAGTGAGTAGCGAATTTAATAATTACCTATAATGATTTAGTTTTCGATTTTGAGTGCCTATGCGTGATTTTGAAGTCAGTTTAATTTTTTATGTAAAAACTGGTTATTTTAAGACCACTAGAACCAAAAAAAGTCCAAAGGGACTTGCATGAACGCAGTTAAACACCGCACTAGGCGCAAACGGTACTGATTTATAATGCAAAAGTTGGCTCTGCTCACTGTGAATCCGAATCACATTACGCGTCTCCGGCAACAGTTAGGTTGCTATCATAACTTCCGGATTATTAGATCATCCATTAACATTCGGCTCACCCTGATTCGGAACAGTTACGGATTTCCTAAACGACTGTACTTTAATATTCGTTTCGCGTTCACTGTCGTTAACCTACTGCCCGAGGGTGGATGTTTATTACTGTTGTTCTAAGACGGTGATGTGATTGTACGTCTCATTAGATTCGATATGTAAAAAACAAACATTAACTATTATTACAATTTATATCAACAACACTTGTATTAAAGTACTAGCAAGTACTGGTTTTACCCGCGCAGTAGGCGTTCCCGTTATTTTACCGTGATAAAAAGTCTCTGTTGTTAGTCCAGATCGTAATCTACCTGAGTTCTAAATTTCAACACGATCCATTCACATAGTCCCACGTCATTAAAAATCACTTTAAAACTTAGCGAAGTGGGGATTTCTGATTTGTGACACGTCTTCGTAAAAATCGTACAATGAAGTGACGTCTCTCGAAACTCTCGAAAATTCTAATCACGTTCGTCAATTTTTGTTCGTGAAACAAAAGAAAAAAAAATGTGTATATTTTTTTTTTGTATCTAAACCTGCACTAGTAGGCTCATATCAGATTTGGCTGGGCAGGGAGATAAAAACGAGTAGTGAAGGTGAGTGTACGTCAGAAATGGGGCCCCTTAAAACCTACGCCCGAGTCACAAGTCTCGGGATCTACTAGGGGATTTCTCTCTCTGCCACACGATGGACCCGGCACCAGCACGGTGAATCCATGGAATGCTAAGAAGATCGTCTCAACTGCCAGACTAATTCGTTGTTTTAGTCATCGTGGCTATTGAAGAAAAATTCAACATAATTTTTCCGATAATGGAAACAGCTGCAGCCGACACCACTGCACCCGCATGTGCTCGACAGCCGAAATGACCCCTTAATGATGAAAATTAGTCCTAATTGTCTGCGGCCAGGCTGGCGCTATGCAGCTCTGCAGTCATGGGCTGGACTGCTTTATGGCATTGACCTGGGATTAAAGTTACTTATGCAACTTCAAAACTGTGATCATGATGGCCGGGTTTATAACCGTCGATGCAGAATCGACGTGTTTTAAGTTTAATCTATCACTCATTGTATGTGCATGTGTGTGAGAGAGTGTCTATGTGTGTGTGTTGCATCGTAACTTCCGAATGAAAGAATTTATATTTTTGGTATTAATTTTTTTTGTGACCTACAATCGCTTTGGAGTTTTTAAAATTTAAACGGATTCTTGTTAATTCCCCTACGATTTCGATACAAAAGGGTCTGCAAAAGTATTGATTAAGTATTGGTATACTCAAACACACCTGAAAGTATTACTTTGCGTTAGATATACCTAACATTTTTGAGGTAAACTCAAATCACAACTGATGGCTTTGCGAAGAACATTTGTAACAAGAAAGATGATTCACGCTCTAGTCATCGTTACAAATTACAAGCAGCTGAAGGACCTAGTAATAGCATAATTTTATATTTGACTCGATACGGTAGATTTATAACAGTAGATTTTTTTAATTTATAAATATGTTAAATATTGACCTTTCGACTCAATACCTACATTGGTTCTGCATAACCCTAACTACTTACCACAACGAACTTTAACTTTTTTGAACTTTATTTTCGGTGTAGGAAACGAATGCTTAAAAATCAATTTATTCATTAATGACCTCAGATTCTATCACTATAATTATGATAAGCAAATAACTTTAATAACTATAATTATGATGAAACTTCGCTTATGGTAAGTTCGTTTGTTAATGCATAGAATGCTATTTATTTATGACAAGCCCCATATTTGTGAATAACACACTTATTTGTAGGTCTGAATAACTATTTATAGTTTAGTAACTTGCTTACATAGTTTCGTCTTTACAAACTAATTGCCTCGTTCGGTATTATATATGACACTGCAACTTGGTATGTCCAGGGCATATAAATAAAATGTCATACCATGTTTGAAATGATACGAGAAATAAAATATTTTGAAATCGCAAGAAATTGACTACGTGTAGAACAGAATGGGTACTATATATTTGTAAAATCCGCTTCGTTCATTTTAAATTTGTACGACGTACAATTTGTTGCTAAAACACAAGCAATAACGTCTTTATTTAAGGTATCAAAGGTATCCGCTTTACCAACAAGTTATTTAATATAGCAAAATATATTATGAAGGGTCAGGATACAGGGGTATTCAGAAACGCTAGAAATCCGCGAAAGGCCTCATAGGTACCATGTATCTTGAATAGTTTAAACTCTGAATGAAATTGTGCACTTGTGAGACGAATCATTACTTCAATAATAACCTTAGTATCCCATTACTATGCTAGTTTTAAGATTACGGGTGCAGTGTGATATTATTTAATAAAAATACTCCTGACAAGGCTTTATTTTTGTATGCTGGCAATGAAGCTATTTCTTAACCTTGTTTTATTTTTAAATCTTCGTTATCCTATCAATATTATTAACGCTGACGTTTGTGTGATTTGATCAACCACGTTAAAACTTTTGAACAGATCGGGTTGAAATTTAGAACACAATTACATAGGTACATGCCTAGTTTGTTTGTAGCATATAGGGCACTTACTGTTACGAGAAAATAACATTAACAGGAACCGTAAAATCGGGGAGCACTGCTAGTAACCTATAATCAAATATATACTTAAAAATTGGTGGATATTCCATACACAACACTATCTGACCCCAAACTAAGCATAGTGTAACGTTGTAGTTATTCAAACGTGAGTTAAAATAAAGATACATATTTGGATGAGCGTGTTTAATGGACATGACTCCATGCTTGATGCTTATAGTATATAACATAGAAAATGGCGCGATACAATCAACTGATCTGACACTGACATTTGTAAGCTTTACTTCACACAAAGCTTGTACCACGGGGGTCAGATAGTTGATACAACACAAGTACCATAGTAAATACCAACTGAACCACGAAGGTGGTCAATACAGTTCATCACCACTGCCTAGCAATTTACCGAATAATTTTATTACTACTTTGAAAATAGCCTCTAGGTCAACTAAGTTATAGTTTTGTGTATCTTTTCGTGTAGACCCTAAACCTGGTTCATACCTAACTTTATCAGCATCGTTGTCTTATAGATCT
Organism: Ectropis grisescens; assembly: GCA_017562165.1. NCBI lineage: Eukaryota > Metazoa > Arthropoda > Insecta > Lepidoptera > Geometridae > Ectropis > Ectropis grisescens. Next base: position 8,688,651 of record CM029784.1, on the reverse strand, counting down.
CGTTACCCTTAAAGGTCTCCTGGGAGAACCCGGCCTCCGAACCAATTCCAGCCATGTTTGTGTACTTCTAGAAAACATGAAATAATTTTAGACTTTCATGAGGTTTCGTAATACAAGCTGAACATATACCAAATTAATTCTAACAAACAAGACTGATACTGTATCATATATCATCCACCATCTACCTATTTGGAAACATCATTTGGGAAAAAGAACATATGACTAGACATAGTCCAATAATAAATATATACATACAGACATAGTGTAAATTAACTCGGATGTCTAATGTGACATTACAGGGCATAGAGATAAAATTTCTTATAACTTGGGGTGACGAGCGCAGTGCAGTGCTAGGTAATTTGTACTCTTCATATTCAATAGCTGCGTATCACTGTGCTGTTATACGTGGCAGGCATGTTGCGTACCATCAGGCGCATGTCCTGCTCGTCACTCTATACTACAAAAAAAGTCTCATGTCTCGGGGTGACAGGTGTAGTGCAATGCTAGAGTGCTATTGATTTGGACTCTCCAATTCAAATATCTGTGTTGGGTTTCTCAAATGTAAAACGCGTCTTTTAATGTTTGTAGATTACGGCGATGATCTGAAATCAATTGTCAAAAATACCTTTGTAGACAGTTAATAATAATTATATCTAAATTTAATAATTTATTTAATAATAATTATATCTAAAGTTAATAATAATTAAATAAGTTAATTCATAATTAAATCGGTACGGTCGACATTTGTCGGGCATGCCGCCGTCCAGGCGAATCTTGTTATTTCGTCATGTTATTTCCGGTTGTTCGCATCTTGCTAACGGCGAGTACTTGCACAGACATAACCTAGTAGCCAGGATCATCCACCAGCAACTTGCTCTTCGACACGGCCTTGTCGAGTCCGAGGTGCCGTACTATAAGTACGCACCTCTGCCAGTTCTCGAGAATCGTCGTGCGTTGCTCTACTGGGACCGCTCTATCATCACGGACAGGACTATTGTCGCCAATAAGCCTGATATCGTGCTGGTAGACCGGTCTCAGCGTCGGCTGTGATCGTCGATATCACCATACCACATGACGAGAACCTCGTGAAAGCTGAGAAGGACAAGCTTAGCAAGTACCTTGACTTGGCTCACGAGGTTACCGCCATGTGGGATGTTGATTCCACGATCATAGTCCCCATAGTCGTGTCGGCAAACGGCCTTATAGCGAAAAGTCTCGACCAACATACTCTTTCGCTAGACGGCTGGATCAAGGGTCAGATGCAGAAGGCGGTCATCCTTGACACAACGCGCATCGTCAGGAGGTTCCTCAGTCTGCAGCCCTAACCACCGGTAGCTTGGGCCTTGCCCCCGCTGCTGGCGGCGAACTAGGTTTAGGTTTTTATAATGTTGTTTTTATATACAAATATTGTAAAAATGTAAACCTAAGAAAATGATTAAATGAGTGAATTAAATAATAATAACTTTAAAATTATGAAGAAAAATAAATGACTGAATATCTAACACCTTTAAACGCATAATTTTTGCATGCCTAAATGTTATCCATCTGAATCTAGGAAACAGCTCCCATCATTTTCAAGAAACTATCGGTTTTGGGGGCGATAAATCGATCAGGCTTAGTATTTTTTGTAGAAAACGTCGTTTTTACTTGTTTTCAAGCAATGCAAAACCGAGCGAAGCTCTGTCATCTCGAGTTCGATTCCCACCCAGTGCAAATATTTGTGTAATGAGTACAATTATTTGTTTGGTATCTTGGTTTTTCTATCTATTACTAATATTATTATGTACTTATTTACAACTATATAAGTATAACTTCAGCTACCTAGCTCTCATAGTAGGGACAAGGTATGCTTAGTTTGGGAGTCTGATGTTGTTGAGTGTGAAATGTCCACCAATATCTTAATATTGTTTTCAAATTTTCGCGATTTGAACACATAATGTTTATAATTTACGGGGCTTAATCACAATATAATTCATTTTTAAATTACCTCGACGTTTCCGCAGCGTTACAACCGCCGTGGTCACGGGAAGACCACGTGTCGTCTTCTCGTGACCACGGCGGTAATTGAACAATTAATGATATCGTGATTAAGCCCCGTACATTGTAATATCTTAATATCAATCAAATTTGCACACCGTGTGCAGTTTGATCCAACTTGAAAGTACGATAGCAGGATATTTTATTTTGATTAATGATATGACAATATCCGAGCGAAGCCGAAACGGGCCGCTAGTTTACTTATACATTTTCACTCATCCCATGATTCTTTACTGTACAGTTCTAACTTAATTATAACAGTCGTAATATACAAAGAAACGAAGGTGTAACTTTAACATTAGCATTGTTTATACGTTATTGTGTAAGAACTCTGACGGGATTCGTTTACATATCGTGATAAGGGTTTTCTGTTCCTGCATCCGATATCAGGCGCTGTTTACCTAATATTTAGATACGAGTGTCTAGCTTACGAGCATTAGAAAGATACCGATAAATGAACGCAGCTACTTCTGTACATGTTAGATGTTATTTCAAATTGCATTTGTGAAGTCAAATCTGCGAATTTGTAAGATGGGAATCCCTTATATGATTTTTTTATAATAAAGAGTAACAGAAGAAGCAAAACAAGTGCCTGATGGTAAAGACTTTTTGAAACATTGTTGGACTTTTGAAACAGTGTTGAAGTGGTAGGACTCTTAGCAAAGGCCGCCTGGGGAAGTACCACACCTTTGCCAGTTATTCTACCGCGTAGCAATAATGTGCAGACATTATCGTTCCGGTTTTAAGAACAATGTTTCCAGAGAAATTACAGGGCTTAGAGATATAACATCTTAGATCTCCGAGTGGATGATGATCTCCGATATGTGGCAGGCATGTTGCTTACCATCAGGCATATAAACTGCCCGTCTCGTCACTCTTTATTTAAAAAAATAATACATGCCTACCCATAACAGCGCAGTGGCACGCAACCATTTAAACCTGAAGAGTCCAAATCACTTACCTTGCAATGTTTCCTCAGTCGTCACCTAGAGATATAAGGTGATTTACCTCTTAGCCCTGTAATTTTTCCGGAAACATTACTCTTCAAACCGGAACACCGTAATATTAGCGCTTTGCGGTAGAATAACTGGCCATTATGTGGTGCTTCCCCAGACGGACTCCGCAAAGAATTATCCCACTACACTATAAAAATGTAATTGTAATACACTTGCCTACGATTTGAAAAAAAGAACGAGAAACAGAACAAAAGTCAGTAAAAATTCTACAAACATTGTGAATTGAACCTGTCAACTCACAGTTCGGTTGACAATTAATTATCAATTAAGCTATAATGTCTGTTTGTTTTCGAGGAAGTCATTGTGGTACTCTACCATGCAATTTACCGATACGGCTCATTTACGTCAAGACATGTATAAATACTTTACGTTTTTGTCGTCGCACGTCGACTGGTACATTAATGCACAGTTTCAATGACAATTCTTAACAATTTGTAGTTTTATATATTATATAACAATTATAACAATGTGTAATGTGTAGTTTCAATGACCATTCTTAACAAATGTGTAGGTTAATTGAAAATTAATCTTCACTGTCGAAGTCTACTGTATGTGAGCTGTATAGTCTCTACTTAATTGTTATTATATACGACTAGCAGTACGCCGTGATTTCACTCGCTCAGTTCCTGGTCCCATAATTTTTCCGGAATTAAAAATAGCCTACGCACCAAATTGCATCCAGATGCCTTTAGTAGCTTTTGTATCAAAGAGTAACAAACATCCATACTCATAAATCTTCACATTCAAAATATTGGCAAGAGAATGATTCAATACAATTACTCATAAACGTCGAAATAACAATGATTTTTTTCTTCTTACAAATACTGGTATTTAATACTTTTGCTCAACCGTTCTATTGACTGTTTGTGTGATGTATATGTATTTAATTAACCCAAAACAATAAGAAATAATAAGACTCTGTTTGAAGACAGTGCAGTCATTAAAAGTTATATTACACACAGCATTCATAATGTGTGGCCGAACGAAACAAAGGATCCGTTGCAAGCTTGTCATTTTCCAATGCCTACATTATTTGTCATTATTCATGCGTTGAATAAAACATTCTGAAAGGTTTTTTCCCGTTGAAATTATGTATGTATGAAAATCTAGTCACCTTTCGTATGCTTATCAATTCACAAGGAAGGAAGGTGATAAAACATTCTGCCTAAGGTCAACACCTCGATTTGTCTAGGTTGTGTCATATCTCCCCGGAGGTGTTTTGATATGGGCACTTGATTCTAAATGATACAATTACTCGTAGGTACACGTTTATTTAAAAAAAACATACACATTTTTATGGCCTTATATTAGTTAACATTAAGTAATTACTACCACAAAACAATCAGCGGACGGCAGTTAAGCTCAAGTGTATAATTTGTACATCACTTTTCTTCCCTATGCATGTCTATTGTCACTCTACGGCCGCGCTAATTTTCAATTCCGGCATGTTTGAAAAAACGAATTTAGTTTTTTCAGTTTCAGTTTTTGTTTCCATTCAGTTTTTTTTTAATGAGCCGGTATGGCACTTAAAAAGTATCATACAATTTTTTTTAAGATTATTATCTATCTGTGTTCCAAATTTCAATACGTAATTCCGATTGATTCATACGTTACGAGGTGATTCAGCAACAAACATTTATACACTATTGATTGGCTATTTTGATAGATTTTTTTTAGTACGTCATAAATTAATACACTATTATTAAAACATCGATGAAAGTTACAACTACAAGAACTTATGTATTATACTACTTGCTGCTACAGAACTCTTCACGGGCGAGTTCGACTCGCACTTGGCCGCTTTTATTTTGCTTGACTTTTGACTACTGCAAAAAAATTAAATAGGTGCCTTGATGCTTGCATAACGCTTAATTGCTTATGCAGAATACACTTAAATTATAAAACACAATTTGAAATGGTTTGCCACCACCTACCACATATTTAAATACCGTGGTGATGCGGCATTGTTAAAAATTACATAGTGACTCAATAACTTTTTTTAATTCAAATTAAAACAATCTTCTATCGAATAAGTATTCCATATTAAATGTCCAAAATAGCTTGTCATTAAATCAAATTTTGTTATTTTTATGTTCTAAATAATGGTTTTAGAAATGAGGGAAAAGGTTCGGTCGGGCTTAGGTCGGACGAGTCCGACCTAAGCCCGACCGAACATACATACTTCCGAGCATACTTCGAGAAGTATGCTCCGTAAAAAAATTTACGAAAAGGTAATACGAAAATTACATGTATTATGGGAAAAGTATATAAAGTGGGCCACATCCTCAAAAACTCTTTTATGAAAAAAGTAACTTTAACTAGGTGATGTCTAATTTTAACTGCGAAGTTTTGCTTGTTTATCCTCCGCACACCATATTGATGGATCCAAAAACTTTGATAATTTACTCACAAAATGTAGGTACGGGGAAAACACGCCAATTGTGATTGATGAGTTTCCAAATTACTTTCCCTGATATTAGGGTTATAGCATGCGAGGAAAAGTTAGGTAATATTGAAGATGCTAAACTTCTGCTTGACAGTTGGAAATGTTTTAATGTAAATTGTAATTAGAATACGTACGGTGTGATGTATTAAACAGATAAAGACATTGAAAACCTTTTGTTACTTCGCGCAACGGAGCTTCTAAAACTGGAGTCTAAAACAATGCCGCTGGAAGTGGACATAAGTTTGAATATTTTTAGTGAAGTGATGTAGTTGCACTGGAGATGGCCAAGAATTACCTTTTTTCACGAGCGTGAAACTACAGATTTGACACCTACTTGCACTTTTGAGTATTTTTTCCAAGTGCCGAAGTTCACTACTGGCTTTAACGGTGAAAGAAAACATACGCAGGCCACGACGTATCATCCGCCCTCTCATATTCGGGTAGCGTGTTGGTTTTTGGCTGGATTCTCTCCTTGTGAGAAAAAACCCCGAGTCTCAACAGTGGGAACCAAAAGTAAACTGCTTTAGCGTGTGCTGTACGTAGGTATATTACTCATACTCTTTTATTGATAACGAGTCATGTCATATTAAAGATTTTCAAATTGATTACAAATACTTAAAAGTCAATAGTAAATACACGTTAGACGTCAATTTGATACCCCATTACAATTAAAATCATACAATTAAAAATCTATTTACATTTCATCTATTACACTTCTCTAGTCTACTCGCATATCCTTTCGTTCACACCTGACTCAATAGTGCATTCTGGTTCAACATTCCATCATGCTTGAAGCGTAATTATTAACTACAAAGCCATTTCAAATAGGGCGATGCAGCCAATTAGCACTCGTTCCTTTGACTTGCTAGAACCAATTATTGGATGTGGTAGCTGAACTTTACCGGCTGCTCTCGACTTCAACAACAATTAAATGTTTAGTAAATATTTGAAAATTATACAAAATTATACGAATTTGAAAATGATACGAAGATTTGATTCAATCGTAAACATTGTAAAGTTTTGGTGCCTTTGGTGACCATAATCGTGAAGTAATTTGTTCGTATCTCTCCTGCAACTCTGATTTCTATTTTTTGGAACCAAGTTCCAACCGAGGACATAGTAATTTTGCTGCGCAACCAAACTGAAAAAAATGTGTCAACGACGTGTCAAAAACGAGTCCTAGTAGTGTGACGCAAAGTGAGCAATTAGGGCAGGGTTAAAATGTACAATAGCTATCCATCGAAATGGGTTTAAGAAATTTTACCTTTATTTCAATAGTCATAAATATTAAAATTATACATTAGTCGTTCATATCATTCATTTCTTTTTATTATTTTAAACATTAATTAAACATACGTTGTATGTTTAATTTTTTTTTCTTTCCCAAAGTATTATATTTAAATAACACTCTATATCGTAGTTTTCTAAGACCAGTCCTTAATCTTCATCTACATAAATTTAAGACAATACATGCGAAAAATAGCCTACATCATCAATCGATGGTAACGTCACGCCAAATTTTTTTTTTTCTATCTGAAAGTATTATATTTAAATAACACTGTATATCGTAGTTTTTTAAGATCAGTCCTTAATCTTTATCAACATAAATATATGACAATACATGCGAAAAATAGCCTACATCATCAATCGATGGTAACGTCACGCCAAAGTAGGCCTAAAGTGAAAATTCCAACTTCATTGCTACAGCATTATAAGCTCTATCACATAGGCATTGAACTTATTTCTCGATACATTTTCATGGTCCATTGACGCATTACAGTCGGAAACGGTTCGTATCACAATACAAGTTAAAAAGCGTGGAAACGGATGTTAGAAGTACGAATTAGGCTTGGGAAATGACTTGTGAAAACAAATGGGGAATACACGTAAGATTTAAGATTATGTCCTTTGGGTATTTAGGTTAAGGGCTCAAGTTAAATTGGTTATACTCCGGATTAACACGCGTGTTACGATCGGTTGACTTTACTAACTACATGTCACTGTGAAATCGTAAATGACTTAATTATGTATTAAAACACGTGAGATTATAAACCTACTGTAGGTAAAGTTAGTTTAGTAAACTAACCTTTTTTTTTTTAATTAAGGGGTGGCGAGACGAGCAGGACATGTGCCTGATGTGTTATTAAATAATTTGAACTCGATCCATTCAGCCTTTCCGATGTGATTGAGCACAAATATCCAAACTTTGGCGTTTATATTATTTGAATATTTGAGATCCTCCTCTTTTGCAAAACATTGTTTTAATCTATTACAGTGGTTTACGGTACTACGAGTAGTATTATTAACCCTCGATCATTCTACCATTTGACTACGATAAACATCCCGTAAAGCTTTTCCTTTACACAGATTTTTACGCAAATATAGATGACATTATAAAAGGTTTTGATCTTTGTGATCGAGTAAAACAGTAGCTGAGATCTATCTCCAATGTATCATTATTTTCTTTGTAATTAAAGAAAAAAGTACAAAACAAACTCTATCTCCGGGCTTACCTCCGTATTTTAAAATATTTGTTCGGCATAAATTTATCTCTTTGAATTTATTTGACAAGCATCACACACTTCTGATCTGATTTAACTTTGTTCAAGAATTCGACAGTTTTAGAAAAAAGTGAAAATGTTAATATGCTATTGAGTAGTCGTACAAAAATTTTAATTTCCTAATACGCATGTTCCACTTTACTTTTCAAGGGAAATCACGCTTCTTATAAAAAGGATGAAATTATATGAAGTAAGAAGGATGTAAACAATTTTGGTTATCATCCAAAACTTAATTCGCGATTTGACCTTTGAAATCGATTACGAAGCCGCGCTATCCTTCAGAATCTTCCGATGTAAATAAAAACTATTCCCGTGACCTCACTAATAAATGTATCTGGGGCACTGGGGTCGTTCTCACAAACTGGCAGACTGGATATGAAAAATATTTATTCATGGCGAAATAAATAATAGATGCATCGAATCCATCCGACGAAATTTACAAAGCAAGGTTCATTTTCAAGCAAAATAACATGTAAATACAAAAGAATCCAAGGTATGAACCATCAACGTTAATTTATCAGTGTTTGCGTATGATAGCTTACATGTTTTACAGCCAACAGTTTGTATGTCTGTGTTACGAGTATGTATGTTCTTCCGTAAAGGCTTGACAGACGAATCTAAATATTTATATCAATGGAAATGGAATGGTCGGTCATGACAATGTGCAAGGTTCAGAACCTAGTTGGACCACCAATGCACTTTGTCGCACGGTATTATACCTCGACCACGACTACGTGATCCCCTCGCCCCAAAGATGGATCTGCCCTTTCCCTGTACGATAAATTCTTTCAAAACCGTCATTCAAATTTCAGCCACCATTTTTAATGACCGAACAAATGTGAGGCTAAAATAAAAGCTTGGTTTTATATCACACGTGTAGAAATTCGTAAACGTATCCGTAAATTAAACTTTTGACATCAAAGGCCGTAAAAGGAAGGAAATCATAATGATATACGACGGGTTTATGGGACGCGCCTTTTAAAATAAAATGTGGTGATTATGTTACCAACGTGAAGTCCTACGGTTATTTAGGGGAAAGGGAACTTATTAATATTATTTAGACGCAATTGTGAACATCTAGCTGCGCATCCCGGTGTTACTCGCTGCTTTACAATCATTAGCTTTAACGGAATAAAATGTGTAAGAGAAGGAAATACACTTTATTTTTTATTATTATTTTATTTCATTAATATCCGTCAAGCCTTTACGCAAACATCCTGCCGCAAGATTTTTTAATATGTAAGAATATTTAGTTTGACTATGAGGGATATAAAAAAGAAAGAAAATAATAAATAATAACTCACCGTAGTAACAATTAAAAAATACTGTGATAGCCACTGATATAAAAACCATCGATACAAATCAAAAGATGTGCCCTGAGCTCCTTAAAATATCACATCCATCGATTTATATCGATGTTAAAGTACGTTCTGAACATCGCAAATCTTAGAATAAGGCCTATAAAAAACAGAAACGCCCATCACAGAAATCGATGTGATTTGGATCTAGAATTCCGAACATTACCAAATAAGTTTCAGAAGCTATTAGAAGTTATCGAAATTCCATCAAGTAAATGCGTCAGCCAAACGGTCAAGTTATGAGAAGTGCCATGACATTTCGTTTTCGGTTCAAAAATCTAGCCGCGTCGGTAACTTATCATGTTACGTGCTTATTAGATAGATAGGGTTAAAGAGACTTAATCGGTTCGTTATCAGTGCGATTACTTTCAAGTGGTTTGTTTTACTTTCCCATTTGCGGTACCTGCGTATTTATAGATTGTAAATATGCCCATATTTTTACTGTAATACACCAGTATTCAACGCTAACTGAAGTCATGGTGGCTTAGCGGCCAAAATAAAGTATTTATTCAAGTGCAGATATTATGTAGGTTCGTTATCCGACTGGCTGTAATGGCGAAGTAAAACATCGTAAGAAAACTGGCAAGTTTTTTTTTAATATATATTGACAAGACGAGCATGACATGTGCCTGATGGTAAGCAATATGATTGACACATAGCAGCACAGAGACATGCTGATATTGAAACATGGAGAGTCCAAATCATTACCAAGCACTGCACTGCGCTCTGTTATGCCCCGGCTTTTGAGGCTGTGATGCTTACCCAGCAACCCTGGATCAGCATCACGGACTTAGGACCGGAGAGTTGGGTTACGACACCGGTAGAATCGTCAGTCCGTCTTGAACCTCCGACCTGTGCGGTTGCTTTTACGAGGGTGTTCTGTGCAACCCCTAAGTTATTTTATAAAGTTTAAATAAGTAAACGTAATAAACCCTTTCCCTTATAATTCTGTCTTTTTTTAAAAAGACTCTAAACTACCACCGCATAACAAATTGGTGGCAGCGGTGGGATCGGAAATCCCCAGTGCCGCAACCGCACCGACGGACTCATCTTCATCGAAACCGTTCCAGTCATCCAGTGCACAGTGCAGTGCTATAGTGCAGTGCAAGCATAACCAAGTGCATCGAATCACATCCAGTTAGCCTGTGACCAGGCTACCATCCAGCATCGCCGCAATCGCCGCTACCAGCCGGAGGCCATCCCGTGTCCAAGGCCTCCCTTGCAGCAGCTCCCTTTGCAGCTCCTGCAGCTTATCCACTTCATCACCAAGGAAAGCTAAATCGAGCATCACATCGCGCACCGCGCCGGAATGCAGCCGGCCGCTATAATCCTTATCGCCGCCTTCCTGTACCAGTGAGTCTTTGGTCATTGTTCTTAATTCTCATTAGGGTTGTCACTACAGTAAGACATTAATTACCACCTAACTTTACCTCATAAGTATACTCTAGTATGTCAAAACAGAAAAAGGTAGACGAAAAGTTGTTATTAGATATACCATCCCCAACGTCGAATTCGAGAAATCACCCTTAAGCGCAATCCCTGTTGAGATGGACCTCAACACTCTGTTCAAATTCATCAAGCCATTTGATGGGACCCGTGAAAATTAAACTCATTTATCGTCAACTGTTCCAATGCTTATGAGCTCGCCACGGAACCCCAAAACCAGTCCTATTTAAGTATATAATCAGCCAGTTAAGTGGCAAGGCAGAGACCGCCTGCTCCATAAAAGAATTTAACTCATGGGAACAATTAAAGGACTTCCTTAAAACGCAATTTAGCGAAAGAAAACATTACGCACATCTATTGACAGAACTCCAGGAAAGTAGTCAGGGTCCCAGTGACAATGTTAGTCAATTCGCTCTCAGGGTAGAAACGCTCCTGTCACAATTATTGATTGAAATTTCGTCATCCAATACAAAAATTAAGGAATTGCCCGGGCGCAGTGCTGCCATGGAGGACATTGCCCTCCACAGATTTCTGATGGGGTTGCACCCCCGTATTTCCAACATCGTCCGATGCCGTTCCCCGAAAACATTAAACGAAGCTATAAATTTAGCGGTCTCGGAGGAACGGATACAACAAACGTTGTATAAAAACCAGAACCGAAGCCCAATAATAACCCAAATAGGTTCAATAATACAAACAGATCCAATTTTTCAAAACCCAACACTAACGCCACGAATTTTCAACCTAGACCGACTTACTCACAAGGCTCAAATGACACAAGGGTATTTTGCCGCTACTGTAAACTTCCCGGCCACGATATCTCAAATTGTCGCAAGAGAGAGTTTAACAATAATAGATTTAGAGTGCCTCAGGGCCCATCTACCAGCCAGAATTATAGACCACCGGCGCGCGTAAACATGATCAATCCCAATGAACCTGATGAAAACGACGATGTCGGCCAAGATGAAGTCGACCTCCTGGGAAAACCAGGATTTAAACGAATAAGCGTCTCGCCTCGGTGTCGCCCGAGACATAGCCATAAAGTCGACACCCACATACAAGCCAACCGACAGGGTAACCAGCCCCAAACTGACGGCTCTTACAAAATCCAAGCCAACCAACAGGGTAACCAGCCCCAAACTGACGGCTTTCACAAAATCCAGGCCAACCGACAGGGTAACCAGCCCCAAACTGACGGCTCTTACAAAATCCGAGCTAACCGACAGGGTAACCAGCCCCAAACTGACAGCTCTCACAAAATCCAAGCCAACCGACAGGGTAACCAGCCCCAAACTGACGGCTTCCACAAAATCCAAGCCAACCGACAGGGTAACCAGCCCCAAACTGACGGCTTCCACAAAATCCAAGCCAACCGACAGGGTAACCAGCCCCAAACTGACGGCTTCCACAAAACCCAAGCCAACCGACAGGGTAACCAGCCCCAAACTGACGGCTTCAACAAAATCCAAGCTAACCAACAGGGTAACCAGCCCCAAACTGACGGCTTCCACAAAATCCAAGCCAACCGACAGGGTAGCCAGCCCCAAACCGACGGCTTTTCCAATACCCAAATATTCGAAGTCAATCTAGACACAACCAAACGGCTCCTACCTCATGTAGTAGTAGACTCACAAGTATCTAACGTTCCCCTAAATCTCCTAGTTGACTCAGGGTCAGCTGTATGCTTACTAAAGCAAACCTGTATCCACAATGTCCAAAAACTAGCCAAGGAACCTATCAAACTCAAGGGTATAGACCCTGGCGTCGAGCCAACCCTCACTGAAGGCCACATCCATCTCAAACTAAAATTCCATGAAACAAAGCCTATTTCCTACAAATTCCACGTTATAAAAACTATAAACCTCCCCTATGACGGTATCATAGGTACGGACTTCCTAACAACATTCGGATGCAAAATTGACTATACCCGGGACACCCTAAAGATAGGGAACTAAATATAGAACTCCACTTCGTCAACCCTTCGTACATCATTCCACCTCGTACTGAGACGGTAATAGAATGTTCAGTGCAAAACACCAACCTGACAGAAGGCGCTGTATTAGACCAACACTTATCCGACTCCCTGTTAGTATCCAATTGTCTAGTAAAAGTAAAACCAAACCATAGAGTTAACATAACTGTAGCCAATACATCCGAACAGCCAGTGAGGTTGAAATCGGACCTCAAGCTGAAACTCACTTCAATCGACTCCTTACATGTTAATGGTTATCCCAATGACTTTACAAACAATCAACGTAACATACCAAACTGTGTCTCTCGAGCAGAAGAAGTCCTCAGCCAATTACGTGTGTCTCATCTCAACAATGAAGAAAAAGAAGCTCTTTTCCAGTTATGTTACGAATTCTCTGACATCTTCCACCTCCTGGAGAAGCCTTAACTCACACGAATGCCCTTAAACACGACATTAAAACGACAAGCGACATCCCTATACACGCGAAAACTTATCGATTCCCAGAAATTCATAAAACCGAAGTACGAAACCAAATTGATAAAATGTTACAACAGCATATTATAGAGCCCTCAGAATCCCTTGGTCATCCCCTATATGGGTCGTCCCTAAGAAACTAGACGCTTCCAACACCCAGAAGTGGCGAGTAGTCATTGACTATAGAAAACTAAATGATATCACAATTGGAGACACTTATCCTCTTCCACAGATCACAGAGATCCTTGACCAGCTCGGATCTAGCAAATACTTCTCCACTCTAGATCTCGCATCTGGGTTCCATCAGATATTATTGAATGAATCCGACAAGGCCAAAACCGCATTCAATGTTCCTGAAGGACATTTCCAATTTCTGAGAATGCCATTCGGATTAAAAAATGCTCCATCCACTTTCCAGCGATTGATGAACTCTGCCCTCTCAGGCCTCCAGGGCACCCGTTGCTTTGTGCATCTCGACGATATCGTCTGCTATGCTTACGATCTCCCAACTCACATTTTGAATCTTAAATCTATTTTCGAGAGAATCCGTAAGTTTAACTTGAAACTACAACCTGACAAGTGTGAATTCCTCCGACGAGAAGTCGGCTATCTAGGTCATATCATAACTGAGCAAGGCGTCAAACCAAACCCAGACAAAATCAAAGCCGTTACTGATTTCCCAAATCCAAAGTCCCTAAGGACATCAAATCGTTTCTTGGGCTAATATCGTATTACCGCCGTTTCATACCAGACTTTTCAAAATCGGCTAAAGCCCTCACCAACTTACTCAAAAAAAAGACGTCCCATTTGAATGGAAAAACGAGCAACAGCTCGCCTTCGAAACCTTGAAATCCAAACTCGTCACAGCTCCTATACTCGCGTATCCCGATTTTACACAACCTTTCCTATTGACCTGTGACGCTTCTAACTTCGGCATATCTGCCATTTTGTCTCAGGGACCTGTGGGACAAGACCGTCCTATAGCGTTCGCCTCTCGCACCCTGAACAAAGCCGAGTGTAAGTATAGCACTACAGAGAAAGAATGCCTAGCCATAGTCTTTGGCACCAAAGTTTTTAGACCATACCTCTTCGGACACCGTTTTAAAATACTAACTGACCATAAGCCCTTACAATGGTTATTTAATTGCAAAGACCCAGGATCACGACTAGTCCGATGGCGACTCAAACTAGAAGAGTTCGAGTACGATATCCAATACAAAAGGGCAAAATAAACGCCAACGCTGACGCGCTTTCTCGATTCCCTGTGAACCCTATCCAACGAAATACATCCCCAAGACCGGAAGCTCTGGCCGAAAGTGGACCTCAACCTTTAGACGAAGATTTATTTGACTTACTAGTCTCACCTCCATCATTCAATCCCGAAGAAGTCACCCCAACTTCCCCAGACTTGCTAGGCCCAATTGAAGATCTCGTGCCTCTACCAGACATACAACCTGAAATACTCAACGAAGCCAAGACAAGTAACGAGGAGGAGACGAAAACAGCAGATGCTGTCCCCAAACACTCTGCACCTCCCGAAGTTGCGGGCGGTGACTCTCAGTCCCATCTACAAGCTCAGGCTTAGACATCCCCGTCGACGACTACCCTACATTTCTTAAAGCCATGGCTACCAAAGATGCCACATATAACACTGAAATAGAGGAACATAATGAAAGTCTTTTAAAATGCCCTTCCAGCATAATTTTAATCCCTACGTCCCTTGACCTGGATGAGTCAAACCCATATGTCCAAGAAGTACTAGCCGACCCCGAAATAAATGAGAGAGTAACCAACTCAGAAAGGGAACTTTTCTCTTACCAAAAATAGAGATTGGCCATAAAATCTATTACCTAATATTCACAAAGGTTCACCATTTCGACGAGGCATCTTACCCTGAAATCTTCCAGACACTTAAGTCAATAAGAGATGAGTTAGTTATTTTTCAGAAAACAAAAGAGATCGGTATTTCAGACCTTAAAAATCCTTTTGAAAAACATTCATTTATTAAAATTTATAACATACTATCCTACTTGTTCCACAGAACACAAATTAAAATTAGAATATACCACAACAACATTATATACCCAGTCCCAACTGAAATAAAGAAGATCCTACACGACAACCACGACATCCCCGTAGCAGGGCATCTAGGCTCCCTACGAATGTATAACAGAATTAAGCAGATCTATTACTGGAAAGGAATGCGCAGTGACATTGAATCCTATGTGAAGGACTGCAAGTCTTGTCAAGCGAACAAGGCCCTCAGGAGGGTCAACCGAGCACCAATGCAGATCACTAGTACGTCCACGGCACCAGGCCAACGTATAGCCTTAGATATTGTCGGGCCACTACCTGAGTCTGGCCCTGCCAAACTTAAATACATCTTAACCATACAAGATGACCTTACTAAGTTCTCCTCCGCGTATCCAATCCGTAGCACTACAGCGGAAGAAACGAGTGAATGCTTAATCCATTACGTATCTATCTTTGGTATTCCTAAAATGATCCTGACGGACCAAGGCTCTAATTTCACAGCAGACCTCTTTAAGAAAACTTGCGAGTTTCTAAAGATAAAAATCTTTGGTGTTCCCCTTACCATCCACAGACACAAGGAGCTCTAGAGCGTAGCCACTCTACCCTTAAGGAATACTTAAAATCATATATAAACAAAGACCAAACAAACTGGCCTCGCTATGTATATACCGCTATGTTAGCGTATAACACGTCTGTCCACTGTACAACTCACTACACACCCTACGAACTGATGTTTGGAACTAAACCACAAATACCCAATTCTGTATATGATGAGTCATCCGGAGCCACATACCCTGACTATGTCAGAATGCTCCAGAACCGATTAAAATATTCTAGAGAAAAAGCCCTGGATTTTATTAGGAAATCTAAGGAGTCTTCAAAGGAATACTATGACGGGCATACTCGTCCGGCTAAATATAAGGTCGGTGACCTAGTATACCTCAAAAACCATTTGCGGTTACGCAAGGCTCTCTCCCCAGCTCTGGAAGGGGCCCTACAAAGTAGTAAGAGTTGGCGGAAACAACACGCTGACCTTACTGATCAATCGGCGGCATGTCACACACCATTTCGATCAGGTGAAACCGGCAAGCCCCGAAATTAGTTTGTAGACTTATGATTTAGTGTAGGAATAGGATACGTATTCATATAACATAGCATGTAAGTAGGTATAGTATAAGTGCAACAAAGGCGTCATACCATAGTTAACTATAACTATTATTTGCAGTCAAGTACGAGGTCAGCCTCAACAAGATTACGTCCAGCCGATAGTTACAAGCTCGGGCATCTACTTCGACCACCTGGGCACACTTAGGATAAGTAATGTACAGTTAAGAGTTGTAATACCAGTCGATGTCTCTCGATTTGGCCCACACTTACAAAACATTCGGTCCACCCTAGCAACAATAGAACAACTATGTAATCAGACTAGAGTTATTGAAATTAATATGGATTGCCGCAGTAGACTCCAACCTTTAACAGCACGGTACCAGGATGTTGCATCAGAGTTCTCTTCTATCTCCCACTTACTCGACAACAAGGTTAGACGCAGTGCCTGGATAGGAGGCTTAGGCACACTAGTAAAACACATTTTTGGAAATCTTGACGAAGAAGATGGACTAAAGTATGACACGGCAATAGAAATGATACAACAAGACCAGACCGAACTGGTCAATTTAATTCGGGAAAACATCTTAGTTACTTCTACCGCTATGTCGTCATACAACCATACTATCAGTACAATAAAAAATAACGAAATAAAATTAAATATGGCCGTTGACGAGCTCACACGCATTATATCCAATATAACAGAGAAAACCAACGGGTTCCTAATACTTAACAGCGTAAACGGGATGTTAAACTCCCTTGAGACAGCCCTACTTACTTTATCGTTTCAGCTAGAAGACGTGATCAATGGTATATTGTTCGGTAAGCAAAACATCCTGCATCCAGCAATAATGTCGCCTTATGAGTTATACCGAGAACTCGCCGTTAACTATAGGCATTTGCCTAGCGACCTTGAGCTGCCGGCCGAGTTAAGTCTAAACAACATACACACAATACTTAGCACGTCTACCTTAGTCTGTTACTATGTTAATTATAAAATAATTTTGTATTACAAGTACCGCTAATTAGCTCTAAAACATTTATTTTGTCACATAGTATAAGTTTACCGACTCCTTACGACAGTAAGGAAAGCAACGCCTTCAGCGTCATACTGCCGGACTTTAAATATATAGCAATGACCAAAGACCAGTCTCAATATTGTACTATGGATAGTCTACGCGACTGTGTATCTGTAAACCCGGGAACATATATGTGTAAAATAGAGAATATTTATGTAACTGACGCAAAACCGATTTGTGAAAGTGAATTGCTGTCGAAAGCAATCACTTCGAAACCACCACAATGTAAAACAAAGGTAATTACTGGGAAATTAGATGTTGTACATCCCATATCAAAAAACAGGTGGATTTATGTATTTTCCGATCCAAGTAAAATCAGAATCGATTGTCAAAATTCAAAATTGTACGAAACCACCCTGTCCGGAACGGGAACCATAGCTGTCCCCGACAACTGTGTCGGGTATTGTAAAACTACATCCCTCGTACCGAGATATGACATTTTAAATATAACTACACCTACAAACTTTGTACCAGGATTTAATATCACGGATGACGCCTGTTGTGACGTCACTCAATTGGTTGCTCTGATTAAAGATAATGTGTTTCCTACACGGTTAGTCAACATATCAGACCTGGACAATCTCAACCCAAACGGGGTTGAAGTCGAGTCTCTTCTAGACCGACTGCACATACTCGAAACTCATCAGACCAGGTCAAACCAGTATGGGACACATCAATCTGTAGTCATAACCATAATTATAGTCTTAATTAGTATCTACTTAGTGTATAATAGCTATAAGCGTTTTTGTTCACGTAACAGCAACCCGCAGTTCCATTCCATTTTACTCGTAGACCTCCAATACCAGCAGCGACATCATCAGGCTCAGCCGATGATTCTTCAAAGCTCATGTCGAATTAACGACTTCGCGAGACCCAGTAGCACCCTCAGACGTCAGATCTAATGGAGACCTGGAAGTACCCCATGTCTCCTCTAAAAGGGGGAGGTGTTATGCCCCGGCTTTTGAGGCTGTGATGCTTACCCAGCAACCCTGGATCAGCATCACGGACTTAGGACCGGAGAGTTGGGTTACGACACCGGTAGAATCGTCAGTCCGTCTTGAACCTCCGACCTGTGCGGTTGCTTTTACGAGGGTGTTCTGTGCAACCCCTAAGTTATTTTATAAAGTTTAAATAAGTAAACGTAATAAACCCTTTCCCTTATAATTCTGTCTTTTTTTAAAAAGACTCTAAACTACCACCGCATAACAGCTCGTAACCCGGAGATCTTAGAAATCTCAGGGCGTAGAGATATAATATCTCTAAGCCCTAGAAACATTGCCTTTCAAACCGGTTCCAGCACAGACATATTTTAAAGACATGTGCCACCACTTACCAACACTTGCCCAGCTTGGTAAAAAAATATGTCTTTATTTATCTCTTCGTGAGGTACGGCTCCTAGTACCAACATATGTAACAAAATACATAGTCTGACGCTGCATCAAACAGCTTGTTACCTTGTTAGTCATTAGTACTTAACTCTTGATTTAAAAAAAAATATACTAAAAAAGTTGCGAGATCGCCTTAAATGATACCTAGAACAAAACTGTACCAAAATATCGGGTGCACGAAATCCCGTAATGAATGATAAAACGGTGAGTAAGCCATACATTTTAAAACAAAAGTATGAACTATCGCCTACTTCGGTCATATTTATTTTTACTGTTACCGTAATAATAATTTATTGACTATATTATTGACATCCTCAGTAAGAATTATAAAGGCAACGGTAAAAATTATAGTGAATATCCGTGATAGATTAAAACCACATTAAAAGTTTCAAAACGTGAAGAACCCTCAAACGAAGTACTTTTTCTCTAAGCATTTTTTCTGGGTATTCAATAACTTAGACTTTTCCTAATATTGAGTTCTGATTACCGAAATGTGCTCGAGGCAGAGGGTGGATCACTCGTAAAACTCTTTTATAGACTGACTTGTCGCCCATCTCGTCTATCGAAGGCTTATCTATCTATGTCCTATCTTTGGTACGTTAGCGGGTTATAAAGTTTATTTGGACGCTATTATTTTTACTATTACTCAGTTAGTGTGTTAATAAGTTTATTCAAAGTTTATAACACTCGTATATTATGTTTCATTTATTTACCAGTGTACGGTATCACTCCTCGTGGGAAATAAACATATTAGGTAATCACATGCAAATTGATCGACAATACCAGTCTTGAGTTTTTTTAAATCAAAAATGAAACGTGTTTAAACGACATTAGAGTTCATAGTAAAACAATATTGTAACTTTGAAATATTTTAATGGAAAAATTGCCGAGGATTTCTTTCCTGATTTGAGTTTATTGAAATGTTTCATTCATTCATAATTCAAGAGCGACGCTCTTGTCGTTGGAGTTCCTTCCAAGTACTTCTACACTCCGCCTTCTCCTTGACTTCCTGATACGACACTACATTTATCTTCTCCTTCACTTGGTTCATGTAACTTTTCCTAGGTCTACCTCTCTTCCTTCTCCCTTCTAATTTACCTTCTATTATTGTTCTAATGAAGTTGTCGTGTCGTATCAGATGTCTAACATCTTCCCTCTTCATTTAAATGTGTATAGATACTAAAAAAATTGATTCAGTTTCCGATTTGATTGAAATAAATTGAATTGAACCAATTTATTATTTTTCAGAGATAAAAAGTGGCCCATGTGTAATCTAAATACATTCCGATTTTAAACCCGATCTGTTTACGTGGTTGAGCAACAAACATTGGCGTTTATAATATTAGTAGGATTAATGGAAATTAGTAGAATATAAAGATTGCATTGATATTTGTGAATCACGGTCGCTGAATCAGCGAATCCGACGTCGGTGCTGGTTCTCAAGATCTCAAGTCTCAGGTAACAACGTGACTCACGAAGAATGTCACGTATTCCTTTGTAACCGTTTCCTCATATCGGTAGTTTATTTAAATTTTCTGACTTTGTTTAAACTATAGCAAGAATGTGTTGTGTTGTTGTTTAATCACTAGTGAACATGGTTCATCATCATCATTAGTTGAAAATAAGTTTGCATACAGCACACAGCTCCCCAATCAAAACCATGACCTGTGACAACCTAACTAATAGGGGTAATAAAATAACAAATTTTATGATTGTTGTAAACACTCCTCCCCCGTCCTTGTCACAGCTGATCACACTTTTGTGAGACCCTACCTAGTGTGTCGTCACATATTTTGCAATTTTAGTTCCAATTTAGTGTTGTAAAAATATGATCCAAAAAATTAAAGCTGCACGCTGGCAAGACATTGTGATTTGTCAGTCAACCTTTGTAAGCCCAGTTTTTCATTACATAATATTTAAAAAAATGTGACGTTTCAAAATTTGAACCCCTCCCCGGCTTTTGTCACACAGTGTCGCACTACATCAAACCCCTCCGTTAACGTGTGACGTAATTAATGGATGGTTCCCTAGGATAAAAATATGTTTGTGTTGAATCCAGATACCTACTATATGTGTATATACATATTTGAATACTGTGTTCTATATTTGGGTGTTTATATGTATCATAACTAAGTATTTATGATTATTTAAGTACTAGCAAACCCACGGTTTTACCCGCACATTTCCTATTCTCATTATTTTCTCGCGCTAAAAAAGTTTCTAATGTGATGTTTCAGACTAATAAAACATATTTAGAATTTATAGTCGATCCAATAAGTTAAATCTCTCCAAGACACAGGCTACAGTGTCTGGTAATACATTTTCACAGACTAAGTAGAGAGATTACATTTTCTTGAATGTGAAATTACGAATTGTACATCACAAAGGTTAGACATTTGAAGTTAAAGAATGTTAGTACAAAGTAGTATATTTCAATTTGTCAATAGCACGCAAGAAGAATTTGATCCTAACTTGTTGTCTCTTTTTTTATCTTACTCTCCATTCTATGCGGACAAAGGCACGGGCAAATATTAGGTACACCGGTCTTGCTCCGCTGATCCGTACATATTAGTCCGTATCCATATAATTATCATGATTATAATTACTTACTGTAAAAAACCTTTAAAATATCAGATTATAATTATATGAATATAATAAATAAAGAAGTAAAGGTAACACAAGATTACATCGTTTGTTTTTCATTATTGAAACATATTTGTTCAAACATTGTACTAAGAACTCACCTCGTCTGTTTACGGATTTTTTTAACAGGTTTGACGAATGGTCATTCGTGACATAACATGTGAACATGGTGCTTATAACTGCTACAAATTATCGAAAGCTATCTCCGCTATTTAACCACTATAAATATTCCGTGATTAATAAAAGTAGGTAGTGTTTTTATATTACGGAACCTATGACAGTTGTCTTCAGATGGACTCTATTATTGCCTATCGAATTTTGACTAGCAGAGAAGATGCAAGGCGTACGCGAAGGCTGTAAGTATTTTTACATACTCGTAATATGATAGTCAAT
Source organism: Ectropis grisescens (assembly GCA_017562165.1). Taxonomy (NCBI): domain Eukaryota; kingdom Metazoa; phylum Arthropoda; class Insecta; order Lepidoptera; family Geometridae; genus Ectropis; species Ectropis grisescens. The sequence continues at coordinate 8,666,700 of CM029784.1, read as the reverse complement.
TTTGTTTCTGTGTATCACAAGTATGTATTAGCTCTCTGGCTTCTTTACGTAGTTTGGAGATAGATGGTGTTCTGTGAGAAAGGTACACCAATATTTAAAATTATATTTTAACTTACCTAACTCAACGAGTACTACATCTTATACGACGAGTTACGCAAGAGTAAGGAAAACTATTTTGTTATTCCATCTTAGTCTTAAGACACAGTAAGAATATTAAACCATTTTGTTTTTCATTAGCTTTAATGACTAAGCGTCAAAGATTTTCTAATCGCACGGCGAGAGGCCTCTGTTTTTGTGGTCAACGTGAATCACCAAGGTTTTCAGAAACGTTTTGTGTTAGTCATGGACGAATATTTGCCTTTTTACTTATGTTAATTTTTACTACTTGATTTGTATCTTACTACGGTACTACTGAGTAATGAGTAATCTACATAATAACTTAAGTGTATATTTTATAAATATTAGTAGCGCTCCGCGGTTTCACCCGCGTAGTTCCCGACCCCGTCATTTTCTCGAGACAAAAAATAGCCTATGTCTTATTCTAAATCATAATCTATCTGTGCACCAAATTTCATCTAAATCCCTTTAGTGATTTTTGCGTGAAAGAGTAACAAACATACATACACACATTCTTACAAACTTTCGCGTTCATGATATTAATAGGATATGATGAGAAGAAAAACAAATTGCCACAACAATAAAAATATTACATAATAAGCTTAAGAACACTAAGCATAATAAGCAGCCCACTTCAGTCCCCAATTCTGGGACTCTGAGCTTCATCCCACAAGAGATCGTCAACGACTTACTACGCTGGACAAGTGCGGATTGACCGATGATATTATAACATAACCTTTTTTGAAACACGCCGTTTTCCTCAAGATGTGTTTGTTGACAGTGGTGCTTAGTGGTGTTTATTCTTTGATTGTACAACTGCACTTGGAAATGTTACTGCATAGTCTTAATCAACATTAAATCTAATACATTTGACTTTAGAGGAAAAATTACCATGAGCTAGGTACTTGTTTATATCAGAGTAGCGTAGCTTGTATATTAAACAACAAGTTCTGAATGATACAAAAATATAATTTAAAATTCACATTAGGTATACTAAAAACATCCGCGTGTAAGTTATTCAAAGTGAGCTATTTAGGAGGATGTAGTACCTACCTATCTACAACACTTATAACACACAACTTTTCCTTATTTATTCATCCTGATTATGGTAAAAGGAAACATTTCTCTTGCCTACTAAATGTAGTAAATCAAAACTGATTTGGTTACAATTGAACACTCAGAGATCCATTATCTGATAATTCAACGTAGGCGTTAAGGTCGTTGATCGGGAGACGAGGCAGGCCAAAAGGCCTCAATTTACGCAAAAGGGTATAGATTTAATACCTTTAAACTCTACACTAGGGATAAACCGGACATTTTGTAAGCACTATGTTATATGTATAACTTAGGCAAATTAATAGGTTATCAAAACTATTTATCGTTACTGAGTTTGAACATTGAACTGTGAAAATCGATTTAACGTTGAAACACAGAAATAGCAGATGTATGGTTAATCGATTAAATATCGATAAGATCCCAAGTATTGCCATATAATTGCCATAGTTCCATGAGACGTTTACAGAATGTATATTATTTACATGTCAAAGATAATTCTTAGTTTCGCCAAAGATGGCGACTATTATTCATTTTATTAAATTTCTGATGCAAAACATTGGCACTAACGAGCGAAATTGAGAACTTTCTAAAATTGATATATTTGCAGTTTTAATATGCCTCATTATGTGTAGTTAATTGATTATTATCATTGCCATTACATAAAAACTTGACACCCATGTCATCCATCACCCGCCTAGTGAAATTGGTTATCACTATACCTGTATATATAGTGATAACCAATTTTATTAATTTTTTATAGAGAAAAAATATATAGTCAACAGACCAGCAGCCAGCAGACATACGCGGGTAAAACCGGAGCACTACTAGTTTTTAATAAGTATAGAATCTGGGCATTGTCTACTATTCACATTTCACAACATTTATTCATTGTCAAAATCTATGCCCAAAATTTATAATGACTATAATTTGGATCTAACTTATCCGAAAAATCGATCTTAAAAGTATCAAACAATGATCGATATAAGTGTTTGTAATAACTTTAAGAATTATACCTTGCATGATAGCTATGAAACTCTGAAGTATAAACAGTTTGTAACTTTATAATGAACTAAGCACAACGCTCATTTTATGAAGGTGATACCTTCATACTTACTAACATTTTTATGTTTTTTGTACTTTAGTTAACGATTTAATTAACCAATTTGCGAAGCTCACATTAAACTCTCAAATTCTCATTTTTGAACCACTGAAATTGACGAAGTTTTTCAATAAATTATAATACGTAGATTTTCTCTCACTAACGATCTAATATTAATAATATTAACGGTCCATTTAGAATCATTTCAGGTGATATTCTGATCTTATAACATGGAAATTTATATAAACTTCGAAGATTTGTCTTTGAAATGAGCCATAAATAACCACAATAACGATTCAAAATTTTTGAAGAAAATCCGAAAAAAATACGAAATGGCAGTTTCACTTTTAAAACTCACTATTTCAACAAACTCGTAAACCGTCTCCATTTCTTATAACGATAGATAAAATTAATTTGTGTTTTTTTTAGAATTTTATCTTTCTAAAGGTACAACAAAATCAAAAGCAGTCCACTGCATTTATTGGGACTCAGGGCTTTCTCACAATGGGAGAGAATTGAAGGCCAAGTGCGGATTGGCGGATAAGACATCTCGAAAAACTTTATTTTTGATACATCCTGCTTTCCTCACGATATTTATCTACACCAAAACCAATGGTGATGACAATCTTTCTACAGTGGTAGATTACTCTTTGCAGAGGCCGCCAGGGGGAAGTACCACACCTTTGCCAGTTATTCTGCAGCCAAGCAGTAACGTGCAAATATCACTGTTCCGGTAAATAAAAATAAAATACCTCTGTAATTTCTCAGGAAACCAATTTTTCTAAACTATAAAATAACTAGGTTATTGTTATTTTTTCAGTGGGAATTCAGATTATACTTAAATTAATGTGTGAACTAATTCAACAAAAACTTAATTTTTTTACACCAATTGCCGTCTAAAGGTGGCCCAGAAGAAAAGACAAGTTGCACAGATAAATCCAACGGTTATACAGCTAGTTTGTTCTGCTAGCTTCTGTATCAGTTCTGTTTTTTTTTTTTACATGAAGAATGGAATATAAATACTATGTATGTATAATTTAACCTCTTTCCTTCTTTCGCCAACGAGGCAAATTACGTAGGATTTTCTTCCTTAGAGACAACGGGCATCGAGCTCAATTGGTTAATTATTGTCGATGCATTTCCCGCCACCACCACTCCACCGGTCATAATGTCAAGCGATTATAACTTTTCGTGCCTACTAATAAGGTCTTTATGTGATTCAAAGTTTTATTAAACATTTAAAAGGTTAGGTCAGATATTAGATGGGTCGCTTTATTATTATTACTTCTTTTACAAAACAATCAGTGTTCAGAAAGAAGGATGTAAAAGTACAGAAGTGAAGATCATGTGCGTAGTATGAATGTACCTACTTCACTTGTCTTGACTACGTTCGCGTTAAACGTTCATTCCAATTGGCTAAGGCTAAATTTAGTTACTGAATTAAGAAGCAAGGTTAATTGACTTAATTCAAAAGCAAGTTTAGAAGGAAGTTAAAAGCAAGCAATTTTCGCTTCTAAATTTAGTATGCCAACTTACTAAATGTCATTAAACTTCACTGAATTTAGTAGCGACTGAATATAGACAACAGTAATAATATGTTTAGGGTTGTCAACTCTCACTTACGTGAAATGGCAAGTGAAACTATGATACTTACTCGTACATTAATATATCCTTGTAGTAACCCTAACGTGAGCGTAGGTATGACAAGTGAGGTACAGGCGAGATGGCGGTCAAGCTAACGGTCAACATGATCTTCACTTCTATACCCTTATTTTCTTAATACGAGTATGTATTCACAAGGCACACGCGAGTAACGTACTCACAGACATGATGTCTCGGAACGGTTGGGAATAGTACCTACGCTAGTGTCAGCGGCATCAGATATGTGTCCTGTGTATTTTTTACCTAAAGAAGGAGTGACAAAAAAGAATTATTGTTCACTTGATGGATGTATAACTTCTAATTTTCAGGGACTAATTTATAATATGTCATTGAAGTCGTTTTTTTTTTGTAATTATGGGATTTATTTCCCTTTTCCGGCTTCATTATAATATTAAATTAATCAAATAATGGAATTTTTCACTTTTATTTTATTGTGTAGGTATTTATTGGTGTAGGTACGTAATTTCAATAACTTTACTGGGATTGTTTTGTTTATTTTCCCAGTCCTGGATGCAAGTCCTTTTTAGCCACTGACGATTTCCTTGAAATCTTCAAAGGTTTTGAAATAGGCAATTACTCGTATTTTGTTTTATTAAAAACAGTATTGGAAAATTGAAATTATTTTCATCCGTTGTTTTGGGTGTGTTACTTGGGGAATAGTCTTCAAGAAAATATTTACCTGCCTCGGACTGTATTGTTTGCTTTAGTTCTCCATATGTGTACCTATAAACCTATATATAATTCTTAAGTACGTGAGTTGACAGTGAAATCCTCCTAAACGGCTGGACCGATTTGAATGATTTTTTATTACATTACACAATCACTTGTATCCAAAGAGTTTACATATACTACATATAGAGTTGGCACAAACGTTTTACACCGAAAGTACGGCCAGCATCTTTCTTGCCTTGTCGCTCTTGTGGAAGTGTTATACTTTTGTCGGCACATCACTCTGTTGCCATAGAAAGTATGCACGTTATCTGCTTACGATTGACACAAAGGAACCGTGCGGAAAATCTAACTCTATACGTTGTATATTATGTAAACTCTTTGTATCTTAGATTCACAAACCAGCCCGTCAGATGCCGCTACAGTCGGTATCTTGATTATTATCCGAGTAAAGTCGGAACGGGCCGCTAGTGTTATTATATATATAAACTTAAGTTTTATCTTTTCTTCGGTTGGTCTGAGTGTTTTAAATACGTACGTAAATTACTTGATTCGCTCACGCTAATTAAAAATAAAACTTTTTTTAATGTTTAATCAGTCAATCTTTACGGGACCCGTTTTGGTCTTAGCTATTAAAGATTATAGATAGATAGCTTATGCAAAATATGAATACATAATATAGGTAATCAAGTTGATTATGCAAATTGTAGTTATTTTGATATCCGAAAGTCTCCTTCTCTTACTTTCAAACGTGCAATTCTTGTATAATAATCTGAATCTCGGAAACGGCTTCAAAGATTTTCATGAAACTTCGTAATAACTCCAGGGGCGATAAATCGATCTAGCTAGGTTTAATCTTTAGAAAACGTCGTTTTATTCTTGTGTTCAAGCAATGAACACTAGTCAAAGCAGTCATCCAGGTACTAATATTTAAATCCAAACACCCGTACTAATGCCGTTGTTCCTACATTTAAGAACTTTTTGTACGACACGACAATTTAGGAAATAGCCACAGGGCTATCCATTAGCGAAAGTACTTGTTCTAAACTTGGCTTCACGGTACTCTCTTTCGACACTAATCGCTCCCTGAGGAGGCAGTATCGGGCGTGTGAGCACAAACATCTATTCTGTGGCGGAGTTCACAAGGTCTATGGAATTTACTAGTTCTGTCTTAAATACACCTAAATATCACGTTGAGGTTTTTTTGTAGTATTAAATGACGGTAGGAGCAGCAGGTCTACTACGAAGTCCGATAAACGATATATAGGCCGAAGTTATGGACGTTTTATACCACGAAACACAATCGGTCGGTTGATCTGATCGGGCGTTTCGTTCATCCCGACCAACACTGATTTGACAGTTTTTGTGTCATCAACCGACCGATGGTGTTTCGTGGTATAAATCGTCCTTCGGCCGATATATCGTTTATTGGACTTCGTAGTAGACCTGCAGGTCGTGTGCCAGATGGTAAGCAATGCGCCCGCCTATAACGCCACAGTATCACATAGCTATTTGAACATGAAGAACTCAAATCATTAGCTAGCACTGCGCTGCGCTCGTCACCCAAAGATATAAAATGATTAATCCCTATGTCTTGTAATTTCTCTGGAAAAATTGCCCTTTAAACTAGAACTACAAAAGTGTGTACATTACCGCTTCTCGGAAAAAATAATTGGAAAATGTGTGGCAGTTCCCCAGGTCGACTCTGCAAAGACTCCGTCCGTCCGTAAAAATCAACCGATCCATATCATTTGAATATCACCTTCTATAGTTCATAATACGATTAACTTATGAAGAAAAATAACAAGACAGAATAGTACAATTATATATAAACAAAGGAAATCATGTCATGAAAAGTTTTACTTTTTAGCGACTTCTTCCTCTAAAAAACTTACTATTGAAAACAGGAAATCGCAATGTAAAATATTCTAATACTGACATTTTTTTTATTAGTGTCTATATCAAAACGTACTAATTATGGGAGGCATTCAGTTAGTTTTGAATGTTATTCTAGTAGGTAGGTACCTACACAGATGACGCCTTTACCTACAGGTGCTATACAAATGAAGCTATAAACGTCACCCAGTCCGACTTAAAATAACGAAAAAAAAAAAAAAATACAAAATAGAGCAATCCCTTAATTCCCAATGGATTTGTCTACAAAGTCACAAAGTTATAACTTTAAGCTAACCTAATAACTTAGCTTCTGAATCACATCGCACTATATCTCGTTTGTTGTTTAGCTGTTGTTACGAGAAAGTTTGTAGATAAAAACAGACTAGTTACTTAGTGTACAAGTTTTGGACCGCTTTTTTGTTCAAAGTGTAAACGGCCCAAACTTAGATCGTTTAGAGAACGCTAGCCATCTTTGGCTAAACTGTTCATTGGGTTTAGGGTCCAGACATCCTTTGGAAACAGCTATCTAGGTAAATTCTCTAAAGTAATCTTCGTTATTTGTTTCTTTGGCATCTCCTAAACATAGTTTGTAAAATATTGAAGTTGGATTACTGTGAGGTGTACTTTCTGAATATAAATGAACTTTTCGTTTTAATTATAATACGTACGAGTATATTGGTATTTTGTAATGTCATAGATACATTTTGTTAGATTATATGTCAGGTATTTCGTTATAGTAATCAAAAGAGTTTCAGTCCCAAACAGATAATTAGCTACATTTGTGAATCATTATTTGTATCTTAGATTATAAAATAAATCTACTATGAAAAATTAAATATAGGTACACTAGCACCGCCCGGAGTTTTGCCCGAGCAGTTCTCTCTAAAAACTACCCTACTCTAGAAAGTACCCCTACTTTCTCTTCGAGAAAGTAGGGGTACTTTCTCCAGATCAAGGTAGCTCCTCGTAGTAGCCTGTTATTCCATGGTATATTCTGTCTTCCAGATTTCAACCCGATCCGTTCAAACGTTCCGATGTAATTCAGCAACAAACAACCAAACATATAATTTTTCGCAATTTATAACAATAACATGAAAAAGGATTTAAAAAACGAACAGAATAATAATTGTAACTTGAAAGTAAATACGTATACATTTACACACTTACACACCTCTCGATTCGATCAAAACGAAAATTGGCACTGAATTTTATTAATTGCTTTTAGGTACTTCTATTACAGTGTTGTCAAAGTGCCTACGTTATAATCACTTTTATAAAGTGTTCTAAATTCGAGATATCTAAAGAGATGCTCAACGCTCGCATTATTCCGGTGCAGCGGTCAGTGTTAAGTGGTCTAAATTGGACTTTAAACAATTGCGTCTGGCCGTTAGCGTGATGTTAATTAAACCCAAGAATCGGAGTTCGCTTTCCCGGGAGTGTGTTTGTTTTTTCTTTTCTATTGCTCCTGTGTTTCATTACTCGATGGTTGCGTTTTTTGGCGTGCAATAGGTTATTGCGTATCATAAAAATAATATATTCTCTGATTCTTACTTTTATTTATAATAGAAGTGAAGAAGTACATTAAGAAAAAAAATCTTCTTGAATTACTAGTGTCGGAAGGATTGGCGTAGGTCTATTATTCTTCACTGAAACTATACCTACCAAAATCAGCAGGTTATGCATATTGTTCTATTTATTGCCACGTTATAAACGTTTCCGTTGTTTTCTCGTGATATAAAGTAGCTTAAGTGCTTGTCCAGGCTATAATCTAACTACTCGTATGTTCCAAATTTCAACCAGATCTGTTCAGACGTTCCGACGTCATTGAGTAACAAGCATCCAAACTTTGTCATTTATAATATTATTAGGACAAACTTCGACATTTATAATATCAGTAGGACAAACTTTGACATTTATAATACATATTTTTTTATATAAAGAGTGACGAGACGTGCTAGACATGAGCCTGATGGTAAGCAACATGCCTGGAACATAACAGCACAGTGACACGCAGCTATTGGAACATGAAGAGTCCAAATCATTACCTAGCACTGCACTGCGCTCGTCATCCAGAGATCTAATATCAATAGGACAAACTTTGACATTTATAATATTAGAAGGATTATCCAAGGTAGACGCTGTCCAATAGTGCTCTTTTAAAAGTGGAGGAAATGCGCTTACTCTTTGCCTATGGAGGCGTCTCTTTAGTTGTCAATGTTAACGTGTGTAACTCTATCGTATCTGTATGTATGTAACTCTGGTTATGTCAAACATGATACCACAAGTGGAAGACTGCTAAAATAACTGTATTATATTATAATAGCAGCACTGCACAGCACAATTTTGGACAGGCCGAATAATATTTGGAACTGTTATTTCTTTAAACCATTTTTTTTTAATTTTCATCTTCTTTTGTAATTAAAATGTGCTGCAGCTGTGGTTTTTCTTATATTGCTTGTTGAGGTGTGGAGTTAATCTTGTTTTATTTTGCCACTACTAGGTACCACACGCTTCCAAAATCACTCGGAATTTTTAAAACTTGATCCAAAGGTTTAAATAAAAATTTATCCCTATTTTTCCTGGGTCACCAAGCCACATTAGCATCACTCGTAAATAGCTCGACTATTTTTTTTGTATTTGTTATTGTCATCAAAGAGCAGGTTCTTATAGAAAGGATCATTATAAAAATTGCACAGAAAACAAGAACTTTTAAGAGAACTTTAAGAAAATATTAACTTATGTTGACTTTTTACCTCTATTTTACCTTTAAGGCATTTGACTCTGCCTGACTCTCCTTTCAGTCGTTTGACAGTTGGAGCGATGTCGTTGAGTATTTGTGGCGTCAATTTTATGAATCCATATTTTCCAGCCTATTTATATTATAAATGTGAAAATGTTGATGTTTAGTTCGGATATTTGTTGTTTAATCACGTCATAACCGTCCATTCCCATTATTTTCCCGGGATGAAAAATTGCCTAAGTGCCTATAACCTATCTGTGTTCCAAATTTCAACCCGATGAAAGTTCATAGGGTTGAAATTTGGAACACAGATAGGTTATAGTCACTTAGGCAATTTTTCATCCCGGGAAAATAATGGGAATGGAAACTACGCGGGCGGAACCATGTGGAGCTACTATACTCGGAATTTTAATTCGATTCCAGATCTGACAATTTCAGTGTTGCAACGTTATGACAAGTACAAAATAGTGACGTTGCGAAATTATTCGATATGGAAATGGAATATTTCCGGATCGATTCTTCTCGTTTATAATTTTACTCTCGTAAACTAAGTATATCAGGAAATTAAATATTTCTGAACCGATAATTTAGTTTTGACGATTAATTAACGATCTGAGACTTCTTTTATAATTGTGTGTGAAATAAATAAAAAAATGTGATCATGAAGGAACATGACAAATAAAACAGATAGATGTATTATGTTAATCATTTATTTTACAAATTGTCGCCGTCATCGCTATCGCTATCGCTGTCGCTTTCTGTAACAATTATTATAAATGTGTCTGTGATATTGTCAATTAACACATTTAGCCTACTCATTTTTTCCTCTTCTTTGACAACATGGGATACGCATTTAGACCATTCGATAGCCGTAATTTTTTGAATGCCTTCCTGAAATAAATTTCTCACGTCTGTCAATTTGAAGGTTATATTATTTTGAGCTATATGCCCCTTTGCCTGCGACCATATCAATTCAATAGGGTTTCGTCTACAGCGTACTTATTAAAAGACTCGTTATGTGGAATCAGTTCTAAAAGCGTAGATTTAACCATATCTGGTTCGTAATATTTTTATTTAAAAGCCAATCTTGAATGGCAGCTTTTTTTAGCTCATTTTTGGTGCCGTTTCCAATTTTCGGGAGTGGTAAGGTTTATATATAGGATAGGTAGGCATTATCCATCACCACAATTGAGTTTGGTCTTAATTTTGGTAAGACTCCAGCGAACCACTTCTCAAAACAAACTGCATTCATCTCATCATGGTAATTTTCACAATAACACACAACACACACTGATTGTTTATCGATTTTTGTGTTCATACTACACTATTATATGTGGTATCATTATTTCACAAAATGACTGTAGCTAATGTCAAATCTGGAATCGAATTGAAATTCCGAGTATAGTATTAAATATGTCTGTCGGAATACCCACAAAACAATTTATCTACGCACCAAGAGATCAAAAATTTTTGTATCATGTTAAAGACTTTATATTTTTGGAACGAAGTTTTATTATTTAAATTTAGAAAAAGTTTATTTTGTAATATAACACTTTTTGGACATATTCCACCACCACTAAAATTATGTTGAGAAATACAAGCATTCGGATTTTGGTACTCAAATATCTTCGTAGACGATAAAAATATCAGAACATTAAAATTGTGAATAAACGAAATGTATCTAGTAAGTTCATTTTAAATAACTTAAAAGTAATTCTAAAAATTTAGATGAGTATTCATAAAGCGGAGCTAAAAAGAACGGAAGCCAATTTACGTCGTTAAATTCAGTTCTCTTTTATAGAGTAATTTGAAATTCCGGGTGGTACAGAGCAAAGGATCCCGGAAACAGCGTGTATCTAGAGTTGTATAAATGTCCTGTAAAACAATAGGGAGTGGTGACCCTCCTCAGACAGCAACCGTAGCAAAACTGGGAGACAAATACTTAATTAGAAGTCTTTTGTACTGGCTAGCAACGGATTGCTTTTAACAAACTTCTAAATTAATTTGTAAAAATTGTTGTGGGTTTGTCAGTTTATATTGCAAACTTGCAAAGACGTGAAATTAAGAAGTTTGATTAGAAGAAGTTTTAATATTATTCAATTCTTAGGTATAGGTACAAATATTTTCGATTACATCCACTTTCCTGCATTTATCATAAAAATGTCATCTTTGGTGTTATATCTGCTTTATCTACATAAAACATTGTTATCTTTAATAGAAAGGTCGACAGACAAACTGCCTTTAAAAATGTGGCCTAAAATTCTAAGACGTTATATTTTTTTGTGATATTGGATATTTACGCTACGTTATGGCGTATTCAAATTGATTTTACAGTATTATTACTGTAATATGCAGATACGTTATCGCGTATACGAACATTACAGTATTTTGGAAATTTGTATAGACTTGATTTTTTAGCTGTGTAACGGGAAGAGCATAAATACCTGACTAGCCAAGTTCGCCGTTGACGGATACGTCAAAGAGGATAGTAATCGAATTACGAAATCGTGGCGAGTCAAATGGAATGAATGGATTGAAAACATTCTAATACATTTGCTAACGTTACACGATATTAACGCAGACTCTACTTGTTTGTACTTCGCCTAGACCTACTGTATTTCAAACTACAACTCTTAACCTTAACCTTCACTTACTTTATTTCGTATATATATTATTATACCTACTCCTTAACTATAATACGAGTAGTAACTAGCTAAGTTCCAAGCCCTTCTCGCCAAATTGCTACAATCGTCGGAAATATGAGAAAGCGGATTTCTTAGCCCTGTTTTATTGCAGGAAATGTTTATCCCTAAACATATATCAGTATAGCTAGCACATTATATGATATGTGAAAAAATATAAATTAAATACTTACTAGTGAATAGAAAATGTAGACCATAAAATTCACCACTGGCTCATAAATTTAAACAGATGTTTGTTTTTGTTTTAAAATCGAACAAAAGCCGCCTCGGCTTCGTTTTGGAACAATGGCATCATATTGAAGTTATTATGATATTAGATATTAAACATGACTGACTAGCTGCGCGTCGTCTTTGGTACGATCATCATGAAATTAATAGTGCTTTCTACTTTGAAATTCTCTGGGATTTGATTAACCCACAGCTTAAATCATGTACCCATATAATTTGTCTGAGATCCACAGAGACCGAATACCTACAAGTGGTAAGGTATAACTATTATGTTTTATTAATTATGTTTTACTAACAATGCTACGTGTTTTTTACGTAGTTCTCGTCCCTGTTTTATTATAATTTAACTAGCGGCCCATTCCGGCTGCGCTCGGATAATAACCTAGATACCAACTGCGGTGCCATCTCGCCGAGGTGATTTGTGAAACTAAACCATCCAGGGCCCTACCCAAACGTATACAAAAAAAATCATTCAAATCGGTCGAGCCGTTTAGGAGGAGTTTACTTACAACGAAAAATGGCATTGATTTTTAATATACATAGATGCATTATTTTCGCGCGATAATAAGTTGGTATACTCGTATTGTGTGCTATTCTAGACAATAATCTATGTCCAAATTTTAGCTCGATGACTGAAGAGCAGTCATTCCGACGTGATTGTGCAACAAACGTTGAAACTTTGAAATTTCTAATATTAGTAGAATATTTCAGAAATATTTTTTTTAAAAGTACATCAAAATAATAAAGGAAATGTTGTGGAAGGGAAACGGAAACGTAGAAACGTCCCGAATCGATAAATGATCCGATTTATGTAGCAGATGTAAAAAAATTATGACGGCTTCCTCTTGTTAGTTGAAATACTCACATTTCCGTTTTATTCACCGCGAGTTCTACTGTACCGATTTTTGAAAACGCTCAAACTACCGTAGCAGCTTAATATCACAAGCAGCCCGCTAAATATTGGAACTGCTAGGACTTGGGACCTTCTCTCGCAAGGAGAGATTCAAGGCCATAATCCATCACGCTGGCCCAGTGCGGTTTGGTGGGTGACACATGACCTCGAAATATTCTAGTTACCTACTAGGTATTCTAGGTACACTACGTTTTCCTTCACAGATTTAAGTTAGCGGCATTACGCGCATGACTTTGAAAAGACAGTAGTGCGCGTGGGATTTGAACTCAGGGGCTCCGAATCGTCAGTCGCCGTTCTCCCTACTGGAAAACTAACTATCGTTTATAACAGTCTTATATTTTCTACAGCGATAAAATAATAGAATTTGCTTTCCGTACCTTATTGATTCACCAAAACAGGTACCAACAGCCACGCTCCTAACAACCCTATAAATAAGTGTCAGCATCTAAACCCCAGAATAACAAAAAATCACCCAATTTCTCTCTTCCCAATCCAGCATTTTTTACGCCGCAAATCCAGGGAACTCCGCAGTTATGCTGATTTTGGCAATTTAAGAACACTAAGTGCGAAAATTAGCATGACTGAGGAGACGACTGGCGCATTTAGAGGGGAATAATCAGTCATGAGATTACGTCAGGAGATGGGGTTAACCGAGCAATTTAACATGACCTGCAGATGCCAATTGACATTTTATGGTGACTCATATTCAGTTGCGGCAGTGCTTATAAGGTAGAATAAACACTAAAGATTAATAAATGATCATAATTTATGGTATACATAAATAACATCTCTAGGACAGCCGATTTTACAATCACGAGGTCTTAAAGAGAGGGCCCCCAGTCCCAGCAGTGGGAATATTTAGTGGGCTGCTTACTAGATTCAAATATTGCCTGCACTTCTGACTATTTGACATGACCCTTACTTTTATTTGGCGGTGAAAGTGAAGGAAAGTTGTAAGTTGTGAGGAATCCGCCACGTTTCAAGACAGACATCTTTCGAGGAAATAACATGTCATTTGCTAACCCGCTCTTGACTAGCGTGATGATTTATGGCATCGACTCTCTTCTTATGAGAGAAGTCTCCGTGTCCCAGCAATGGGAATATAAGATGGCTTTATGGTTTACTTTATGGTTGTTTATAAAATTAAAACATAGAACAAAATCTAGTTTAAGCGGTGTAACTTAGAGTACCAATGTTTCAGGTGTCTGCCTAAGAAGTACCTACTTACGTAAGTACGCTAAACATAGATAGGTAGTATAGCCGGGAGGAGGCAGCTTAGGCAAATGGCAAAAGGCAATTTGGCAAACACTCGATGTTGAGTCGATTACTAGCGGAATCCCAACCGGTAGTGATCAGCTCTACAGACGAGCACTAGAATTAGATTTTAAATGTACCCAACTCCCTCCTATTTTTCTCTTCTTCTCCTTATCCAAGATATGTGTAAAAAACGATAATTGTAATGACAAAGATCACGGACCCCGGAGTCTGTGGAGTGGCTAATTTAAATAAAAAAAATAAAAAAATAGTTGAAGTAAATTGAGCTGCAATCGCAAGAATCTCCCTTAAAAGGTAGCATATTATATTCATGACTTATACCTAATGTCACTATCGGTATTGCGATGTATCAATTCTTTAGTGACACACGATGCGTTGTCAGCGGCCGCCGCACCTTATTTAAGGCCACGCTTGATCTCCCCAGTCTTTGTGTTCATTCAACCGCTATATTGGTACAAAATGGTCGATGATATTATGTCTATCGCTTCCAACGCTACGCTATACTTGGTCCTACGGAAAACGTTCTGTAAACGTAAAGATTCTTTCAATAAGGGATAGAATAGGAAATACGAAGACGATAAATTGTTAGTAATGAGCTGACAATCTGTCACTACAAACAGATCAAGGAACTTTTATGATCATGGATAAAACCTGGTAACTAATGCCATAACTATACTGTTTCTGGACTATAAGAGCAGTTTCCACTAGATTCTGACGTTTAGTGGGTTTTCGAGAATCGTCTAATGAAGGATTTGTTATACGATGAATTCATAACCGCGGTAAACATTCTCTAGACATTATTGTGTTTGACACACATCATGCATCAATGTGCTACAAACAAAACAAAAGACTACAATAAAGAAATTACATTTTGGGTATTTTGTACCACACCATGTATAAAAACAGTCTAAGAAGGGTGATATTAAAAAAAACAACAAAAGAAACAAGTTAGAATATTGTTACTTCATTATTTGTCAATGCTTTAAAAGTATACGGATTATATTAGATCTAAAAGACTAAACCGCATTATTTAATCAATATGAAAAAGTGTCAGTCATTTTAGATACACAGATTTTATTCTATAAATATTAACATCGTAAATTAAAAAGATTTTCATTGAAATTAAATACTGAGATCATAAATTTAGAAAACTTTCATTGAAACTGAAATTCCATTTTCACTGATTTATATTCTTTGTTCACAGTTGTAATACAGAATAGTTTTCGATATCTTGGTGGAAACGTATGGCAACAACTTTTTCACTATTAATTTCATGTTCATTCTTCCCTTCAGATAAAGTTTTCATGATGTGGAGTTAGACAAAGTTTGTCAGGTTTGTCGTAATCAGTTCCAACTTTGGTAATACCTACCTAGAAGTTTCTAGATTTTATAAATGTAAGACGATGGCAAACTAATCTTAAAACATTTTAACGTCTTCCTTAGATTTCTTAAAAAATCATAAAGTTTAACTTAGAAATTTGTTTACCTAAGATATCAAAAATGTTCTCAACATGTTTTATAAAATATTAGCTGCACCCTGCCACGCTTCGCTGTGGCACATTGTAATGCAAAAATTAGATGAAAACAATCCTTGTTGCAGATTATATATCATTCTAAAATTTCAGCTCGATCGGTGCAGAACTTTTTGAGTTTTTGAAGCGTACACAAACCAACATAACATTTTTATATATAGAGACTAGCTGTACCCGCCCCACTTCGCTGTGGCACATTGTGATACAAAAATTAGATAAAAACAATCCTTGTTGCGGATTATATATCATTCTAAAATTTCAGCTCGATCGGTGCAGAACTTTTTGAATTTTTGAAGCGTACACAAACCAACATGACCTTTTTATATATAGAGATTGACAATGAAATCAAACAACATGGTTATCTTATTACTTCAATATTAATTTCAACAACAATTGTATGGACTAACTAGCCTCCAAATAATTCAGGTATGGTTAGTGTACGTAGTTAACTAAGTGACATAGCTTTCATTTTTTTTTTGAGTTTATATTAGAACAGTGTTAATTAAATCCCTGTTTTAATTACTTTTAACTTGTTCTACATGCTGTTATCGTCTACTTCGTTTCTTGAATGTATTTGTAAAACATAATAGAGTAAAGTTCTAATTAGTTAAACTATCTTTGTTTCAGATATAACAATGGCGGATGATACTATGAATTATACGGATGGAATCACAACTAGCGAGCCAAGTGAACTGTCGAAGTGAGTACCTACTTAGAGTTACAAATATATTACATTTATTTTTATTTTGTTGATTTATTACTTTTTATAAACATACCAAAACTCGATGCATACATATAAAACATCTTGCCCGTTTTATTATCTGAGTGCCCGTAACACCAGGCCTAACTAGATTGGCTTTGTTTTTGCTATTGCGATCTCTATCATTTCAAACAAAAAGAAAAGAGCGAGGAACATCAAAGATAAGACAGTTTTCGTTCGGCAGTAGACCCCCAGAAAGCGACATTGTTTCATGGTTGCTGTTCCAAATACTCGAACAAAGAGGTTTTACTTCTCTTTCGTAATAATGACATCTAAACTTTGGAATGCGTTGCCTGAAATACCCATCTATTTCCTGAAAGATATAATCTGAGTGGCTTTAACTCTAGAGTTCTCTACGGACCGCATCGTCACTTAACATTAGACAAGAAAGCGGTCAAGCGTAAACCTACTTAAAATGAAAAAAAAATGTGTTGAAAGTGTCCTTTACATTTGATGCTTATGGGAATATTAACATTTGTAAAAGAACATACAAAAGCAAAATTTCAGACAACGTTTAACGTATCTTTACTCGATATTTTTAAATTTCTCATTTTATTTTATCCTAAGAAAACTAATACATATTGCTGTTGTTATGGCTATATAAATATAAACATAGGTATATAAGTACTTATACCTAATAGATAGGCCGTCAAGAAATTGCAAGTTTTATCTGGGCTTTAATGAGAGTTCATGAACGAAACTATACATCTAAACCTTTAAGCATTATAATTCGTGGTTATCGTAAACATTAGTAGCTATAATCTCATCCAGCTTTTGGGTAAAATAAATGAAGAGGTTAAATTCCAAGACAAATTTTATTTGATTGGTTTGGAATACGCCAAATAATCAACACATACGAGTAGTTGTTATTGATGTTTTTGGTCGCTTGTTTGTTAATATCAGTACTTTTAGTATCTACACTGTACTTTGTCCACCAATACACTGAAAATACTTAACTAGTTTAATTAATGTATGTGAGTACATATAAATTATGAACAATTACTAGTAAGGCCTTGCATCATCTAAATATGCTAGCCCGAATTCGACAATTCGACTGCCTCCGTAACAAACAAAAATTTGTTCATTCATGAATTTAAACCAAGAAAAAAAAGAGAAGCCGTTTCAAGTTTGTTCAAAACATTCGGACTTCTATGGTTCGTATTTCTTTGAAGTTTTCATAATAATTTGTACATTCGCATAAAATTCGAACGACGTACCTACGTACCAATCATAAGCTGACACGTACTCGTATTTATACCCGAGCGACACGACGCTAGTTTTTCAAGCTTAGATAGCAAGCTAGTGTTAGGCTAGCACTCTAATACTTCTAGCTTCGTTTAAACAAAACTGGCGTTGTGTAGCATTGTCTACACGAAGCTAGAATTACTAGCTTTGCTAGCTTGCTATCCTAGCTATATCCTAGACTGCCCTAGTGGCTTAGTTGGTAGTAGCTCTGCCTGTGAAGCCGAGGGCCGTGGGTTCGATCCCCACCCAGTGCAAATATTTGTGTGATGAATTCAAATGTTTGCACTGTGTCTGGGTGTTTCTATGTATAATAAGTATGTATTTAAAACTGTAAAAGTATTATATCAGCTATCTGACTGCCATCACACAAGCTTTGCTTAGTTTGGGATCAGATGGTGTTGTGTGTGAATTGTCCACCAATATTTATTATTATTATTAGCTTGAAAAACTAGCCTCGTGTCGCTCGGGCATTAGGCAGGAATCCAATCTAGAATTCACTCTGCGAAAGCTTAGTTTTTTTTCTATTCCTGTCGTTACCTAGTGCTGTGGTTTTTACTATTATTTTTGTAGCAATGTACCTTACATTCACATTCTAGTACCTCACTTCCTCCACTAACAGCGAACATTTTCAAAGGCGTCTGTACAAAACTGTGAAAGAAATGTCACGATGAATGGCGTTCATACGATATTCGGTCCTTTAGAAAGGCATTGAAAGGCTTAGTGACACGTGTAATTTTAATTAAAAAGCCATTTTACGAGGCACGTTAAAAGCTTACGTAATGGTTCTCGACCTACGCAACAAGTACTATTCTTAATGCCTTTATAAATACTCTCTTGTTTTTCCTCATAAGTAATTGAAAAGCGCGTTAATTATCTTTGAAGCTTTTGGTACATTTTGGCTGCTTTTGTTTTCTTTTTTTTTTTACTTATTTTATTTGGGCACTATAAATTAGCCATATAAGGATGATACAGACATAAGTCCAAGAAGTTGAAAATATCACTATAATGTAATGTAAATATTGGGTCTACAATTTTCAGAGTTCTAAAGATGAAAATATAAGTAACATTACATTCGAAAATATTAAGAGATTATAATCAGCAGAGTAATTTCAAGAATTACCCAAGCAAAAAGGTCTCAGTACCTCGGTTTATTAGGATTTGGTTTGATATTTCACAGGAGCTCTAATTACATACCAACTTTAGTTTTTATTTGTTTTCGCTTCCGTTTCCTAACATAATGAAAATGTTTTGTTGGGTTTCGGGAAAGGGTCACAAAGAACCGTCTGCCATTCATACATGATGCTTCTGTGTGAAGAATTGTGAGAAGAATAAAGGATTTCCGCTAACGAACTTTCTGAATAACGTTATGGAAACAAAAATAATATAAAACCGAACATGTTGTTAACGCTTCCTAGATTTAAACTTTGAACTCTGGTGACGAAAATACTAGCATCTATGTTTGTTCTATTTCTGAATAGTCCTTGTACCTATCAACATAGAACACGTCACGACGTGGTCTATAATGCCAATTTAGCAATGATTTACAAAGACAATTTAATTATTTTAATTTGAAATAACAGTATATATAAATAAAATAATGTGTCCCATAATTACTGAACATTGTTTTTTTTTCTTAAAGAAAAGGAAGGGCCCAGAAACAGAGGGTCCACTTTATAAATTTAGGAAAGCGGTTGTTGCCGCTTATGGATGCGTTAATAAAATTTTAGCAGCCCGGAGTGGAGTTTTTATACAGTCCCTCGTTCAAATTCACTGAAAATCCCTTCATTACATTTTACTCTGGTTATTTTACTGTTTTTGGAAAAGTTAGGCAACCGATACATGTATACTCATCATCATCATCAGCCACAAGACGTCCACTGCTGAACATAGGCCTCCCCCCTAGATCTCCACAACGAACGGTCCTGCGCAACCTGCAACCAGCGGTTTCCAGCGACCTTTGTGAGGTCATCTGTCCATCTAGTGGGAGGCCGTCCAACACTGCGTCTCCCGGTTCGTGGTCGCCACTCAAGAACCTTTTTTCCCCATCGGTTGTCAGTTCTGCGAGCGATGTGGCCTGCCCATTGCCACTTCAGCTTGCTTACTCTTTGAGCTATGTCGGCCACTTTCGTTCTTTTGCGAATATCCTCATTACGGATTCTGTCGCGCAAAGAGACTCCGAGCATAGCTCTCTCCATAGCTCGCTGTGTGACTTTGAGCTTCGTTATGAGACCAACAGTGAAGGACCACGTCTCAGTTCCATAAGTCATCACTGGCAACACGCACTGGTTAAAGATTTTCGTCTTTAAGCATTGGGGTATTTTGGACTCAAAGATGTGCCGAAGTTTCCCGAACGCTGCCCATCCGAGTTGGATCCTTCGCTGGACCTCTTTGTCGAAGTTGGATCTCCCTAATTGGATCTTTTGACCCAGGTAGACGTATTCGTCAACAACTTCGAGTGTGGTATTCCCAACAACAACCGGTACAGGTGAGACATGAACATTTGACATGACCTTCGTCTTTTCCATATTCATCCTCAAACCTACCTGTTGGGATACTCTACTGAGGTTCCTGAGCATAGCACCGAGGTCCTCCATCGACTCCGCCACAATGACTATGTCGTCGGCAAACCGAAGGTGAGTGATGCATTCGCCGTTGATATTGATGCCATATCCGTTCCAGTCCAGTAGCTTGAAAACATCTTCCAGCGCGGCAGTGAACAGTTTCGGAGATATAACATCTCCCTGTCTCACGCCTTTCTGTAGCTCGATATGTTTTGTGCACTGGTCCTGTAATCGGACAGCATAATTTGGTTGTATACTATCGATAGGTAAATAATAATACCCGCAGAAATTAATAAAATACTCACTTGTACTCTTTGCTTGTACTTAAAATATTGTAACAACTTACTTGGTGCCGAAATAAAATTACGTTTTTTATGTGTTTGTTAAACAAAACAAACAATCTTTCAATTCGAACATTAGATAAATTTAAATTATAATATTAGGAATCTGCAGAGTTTGTCGTAAACATAATAGTAAACGAGACGATACAATATTATAAACGAAATATATTGTCATTTATTTCGCTCAAAGCGTTTAGGTATAGTACTTACCTACATTAGAAATACTGAAATCCGTATTAACCTAAATACAAGGAAAATATTTTAAAGCCAATGTCCTCGAAAACCAAGCATACTCCGGCTTCAAACATTTTTTTCTAGAAAGAGCATGTAGCTATTGTAGCTAGATTGATTTTTGTTGTTGTTTGTCACACACATGTCGCAAATATTTTCAAGAAATCTTCACAACTTCCGCTCTCAGAGTAAACAGAGACGACGACAAAATCTGATTTCCAATTTATTCTGAGACAAAGATAAGTATCTAGGTACTGACTAGACTATATTTATGTACTAGTAGATTTATCTTCATTTATTTTTTTATTTCATTTTTTACATTTTTGACTGACAAAAGTAATAGAATACAAACAACATCAATAACAGTGTAGTGCCATCCATTATGAGAGCTATTTTAAAAGAAAAAAACCACACAAAAGCTGCGGCTTTTGTGTGGTTTTATTAGACGGTGTAATAAAAATCAGAAAGTGTCGATGTTAATCAAATAAAAAAAACACAATAGTAACATTGCTAGATGCGATAATAAAAGGATAAAATCCATGTTTCTTTATATTTTTCTATTTCTAGAACTTTTTTCTTATACCCACAATTCTTTTATTTTGATGGTAAAACACCATTTTGATGGTACTCAATTGTCATCTGCAAAAACATGATGGGGTATTTTTGTGCCTGTTCATGTATTTTCCTGTCTAACTACTGCTGAATATCATTTATTTAAAAGACTAACTGAAATAGGTAAGTATTATAACTTGAAATAGGATGAAAATAAGTTAGGTTTATATAATATCTGTGTGTTGTTTTCTTTTCAGGTTTTCCCCTGCTCTGCTGACTTTTGCGGCCGTGGTCACTGGCATCATAATGGTGGTTGGCTTGTTTGGCAACCTACTCACAGTTGTGGCGCTTCTCAAATGTCCAAAAGTCAGAAATGTTGCTGCTGCGTTTATTATTAGGTAATGAAACAACAAAATATCTAAATTATTTACACAAAAGTAGATGAAACACCGTCAATACATTTATTGCTGCAGCTAATTATTGACAGTAACAATAACTATTAATTACCCTAGTTATTGTATTCTATGCAACTTTAAACACGGAACTTCGTCTAAATTGTTTGTTAAAATAAGTATGAATTGTAATTATTCTGATTTCAGTAGATAATTTACACAATAAAAGAGTTTTGATAAAAACTATACTGCTAAATTGGGTACTTAACGGAGTCTATTTTGTTACCAAAGCGCAAGTAGGTATATAAAGGTTCGGCTAAACTAAAACACTTCGAAATGGTGACTCAAATTTTAGTTTAAATAAAAAAAACATTATGAATAGGTAAAGCTCTTGAGTTCTCTAAATATACATTGCATATTTCATAAAAAATATTATTTAAAATATGTACCGTCGCAATTTCATAAGTCATAAATAAAAAAATACCTATCTGTGCATTTTGTTTGTTTCACTTGTTACATAGGTACCTACTGGGTTTTTATTCTACACGGCTGCAACCAAAGAGGATAAACATTTAGGTATTTACCTATATGGTTGTAAATGTTTATTCATTAATTTAGGACCTACAGCTAAAGAACTTCGCAATTAGATTTATTTTATGTTTTAATTTCCAAAGTGTCAGTTCAGTATGTTTTACTGAAGTGACACTGAAGTTTACGTGGCCGACCACCGTGACTAACCATAGTACTACCATAATATGTACATAACCAGCTTACTCTACAGCTCTACTGGAGTCTCAGACTTTTCTTGTGGAACCTTTTCTCAAAGGAGAGAGTCAAGAATGTAAACGACCACGCTGGCCATGTTTGGGTTGGCGGATGTTCTCAAAGATATCTGTCTCAGAACACGCCGGTTCCCTCGCGAAGTTTTCCTTCACCATTTACGCCAGTGGTACATAAAATTAACACACAAATATTTATTTAAAAAAATACTCAGAGACGCAAGAGAGATTTAAAACAACCTCACGATTAAAATCGGACGTTTTAGCCAATACCTACCTACCTACCAATATAGCTGCTTACGGCACGTATACCAAGTTTAATAATATAAGTAGATGCTTACCTAATACTTACAGAAATCTTGAATTGTTCTCAATCGCTCCCAAGCACCACCCTTGCCAAGGCCGCAGTTATTTCGAGTGGCAAGGGTAGCTCGTGGCAACTTATGTTGGACCTCATTATGTCAAGCACACCCAAACAGGTTCTTCTAAAACCTCTAAAGGTGTATTAGGTACGCTCCACAAAGACCTCCCCTCACCGTGATTAATGAGATTTCGTTGGAAATATAATAATTGTTACCGGAGAATGTGGAACAATAATAAATTCGCGCGGGAATTCGGGAATGTCAGGATTGAAATCTGAATCGTGGGCGCTATTGTTATTAAAATAATTGTAATTTAGGTACATTGTCAGATGTGATTTATTTTGAAAGTATGCGAGACATGCTTCAAGTGAAATTTATGGCCGACCAACCTAGTATTTATGACTTAACCGACCGAAATAATGTATTCAAGTTGAGGATGCTAAGCAATGGCAGCCGTGACTATCATTATTTCTAGGCGTCCGCGTATTTGTTATTAGGTACTAAAATTAAAGTTAAGTTTCGTAATTACAAACATAATTTTTAAAACAAATGTAATTCTGTAGTTATGATTTAACATCTTTTAAAAGTAGGCTACATCAATCGCTACATCAATTCATCAGGGGAAAAAGTTTGCCTGGTAACTCTAAACCAAACAATAATTTATGAATACACAAAACTAGTTTTTTTTGTGTTAAACTTAATTGACTTTGGTTCAAATTTGGGACTGCATTAGGATATTTGCGACCTATACTTATGCAGATGTAGTTTAACATTATCACTGGCTTTAACGGTGAAGCAAGATAAAGTGATGTGCATATTCCAAGAATCTTTGAATGTCATCCAGGACCTCCAATTAACCAGCCTGGTGGATTATGTCTTTAAATTTCCCCCTTGTGAGAAAATATCCTGAATCCAGTGCTAGTATCGTAAAGTGGCCTGATTATGTCTTAAGGTCATATAATTTGGTGAAGTTAAAAGCGCTAACTGTAAAATTTCATATTTCAGTTTATGCATAGCCGACTTCCTATTCTGCGCCATGGTGCTCCCATTCGCCATATCTGGTTTCTGGACGAGGACCTGGTCCCACGGGGGGTGCATTGTGCCAGCTCGTCCCGTTCTTGCGGTACGGGAACGTTGGAGTGTCGCTGTTAAGCATCGCTCTTATTACATTAAACAGGTTAGTAACATATTGACCCCTTTGAATTTGTCTCCGTATAGGTAAATCTTATTGATAACATTTTTGCTCCACGGTGTTTGTAACTCCTCCTCAAAGGGCTTGACCGATATTTATGATCGTTTTTGTATATATTTGAGAATAGGTTGAAAGCTTTTTTGTATTTCTAAGTGATAGTGGTGTCCCAATTCATTTTTTTTTAAATCTTCTTATAATTTGGTAGATATTTAAAAAACATACACCTTTACCTAACCTTATGTTTTACCTTTGTAACAATATTTGGTACTGGTAATTTGGTGTTTTATTAGTACTGAAATAATCTTCATCATTTATGTATTTAGCGAAATATGTGCCGGGTGGGCTAGTAGCTGTTGTCTGGTTGGTATTATTGTCATTTTTTATAACAAATTAATAATTTATTATTAATTAAGTTATCAAATATGAATTTGACTACTGGCTACCCACAGAACAGATGTTCTGTGTTGATGTGTCTGTGAGATGTTGTTCGGCCGAAGGAAATGACAAAATGAAACGACACTTTACGTATTGGTATAAAATATGCAAACAATTTAAATAAAATAATAAGATATCTGTTATTGCGCGCGATCACTGAACGGATATTGTTAAAATTACTATATTACCTTCTTTTATTTCCATGAACTATTGATGATTCTTTTAAGACTGTATTTTTTAAAACCATTACAAACATTGATGAAGAACGATGGATCTTTCCAGGTTATATTCAATAACAATCGACTTATCTTACTCGTACCCTTCTCAACCTCAAAATGGCCATCATAATATAACCCTTCCATTACCCATTATCCAATATAAGTATCCATTTATCTACTTAGGGACATAAAATAAATTATTCAATCTCTTCATACCCAATTTCAGGAAATCCAGTGTCAATAAATAAAGGCATGTTTATGTAGATCGTGTCATTCATAAATTTATTTTGTGAGCGCAATATTATTTTCAAACAAAAATAGAGTAGTGTATTATAACTTTCAAACTATAGAGTAGTAACTGAACTCAACGTCGTAAAAACTTATGGTCCTATTTTTCTGTTGACTGACGAAAAGCATCTTAACTTATTGAAAAATAATTACAACTGTCTCTACCTACTCAGAAACGTTTTTTTTTTCATGTTAAATTGCACAGTTAATATTAATGACTCGTTCTAAACTGTTACAGAATGTGAAAAGTATTAGGAAACAAATCAGAAAACAAACGAGGTTTTTAAACAAGGACCTATGAAAACTGACTTCATATAGCTTTTGCGACTGAACTTTAACATAACGCAGAAGGCACACCGATCTACCGCCCTTGCCAAAATATCTTTGATATTTCTCTCTTTTTTCTTTTCACTGGCAATGATAGAGACAGTTGATTTAGTTAGGCGGCAGAGAAGCGGGCATAGTAGAAAACATGCTCAAAGCATTTTTAACCCCCGACCAAAAAAAGGGGTGTTATAAGTTTGACGTCGATGTCTGTCTGTCTGTCTGTGTGTGTGTCTGTCTGTGGCACCGTACAGCTCAAACGGATGGGCCGATTTCGATGCGGTTTTAAGGTAATTATTCGTGCGGATGTTCCTAGCTATGTTTGGTTAATATCGATTCAAAATGGCCGCCTCCACAAAATGGCGGACAAAATATTTCTTCACAACCTACCTCAATATGGGTATCAAATAAAAGAGCTTGACTAGTAAAATACAATACACTACACCAAATTTCAAATCCAAGATGGCCGACACCACAAAATGGTGAATTACATAATTTTTTTCACTACTGCCTCAATATGGGTATCAAACGAAAGGGCTTAACTAGTAGAATACTTTGAACTATGACAAATTTCAAATCCAAGATGGCCGCTACCACAAAATGGCGAAATGTATTTCATTTTTCATAACTCCCTTAATATGGGTATCAAAGGGCTTGACTAGTAGAATGTTGTATAGATGACAAATCTGAGGTAGGCGGGGGCTAGCCAAAATCTTTAATTTGGTTCTTGTCGAAGCATAGCCCATAGAACAGAATACTATTCTGTAGCAGTAGTCCAAAGGAAAACTTATAATTTTGCACGACCGTCCTACTTTCTAATATGTGTAGGTACCTACCTAATTGTTTATTTAAAATCCAACTTGTTTTGTTTCGTTTTGTAGGGCAACAGTGTAAAATCGATGATATAATAATGGTATCGATTACCACATCGCCGCTTACAATCGACTAACGACATCACTGTTGTAATTTGTAATCTACGTAGTTTATAAAAAATTGATAATTATGAAAGTAGCGTTGTTCAACAATTTCGCTAGGGTAATTCAGTATGGACTTTTTCTAGTGAAGGTTAGTTCAACTTGTTCCACAAATGTACATACCACGATTTGGTAAACGGCATGGACACTTACATTTTATGATATTTATATTATACTTACTTCTAGTAGGTATCTATCTGTCAATCCAAGAAATTACAGCAAACATATCTCAACATAACAGAAGTAGAAATACACGTACGTCACGTACTCACGTATCAACGCGGTACGCACGTAACATGTGCCTGTAATATCGACGGAATAGCCTGTTTTGATGCTTATGAAGGCTCAAGTCATCCATGTCACGTAACTAGTCCTGTTACGACTCTGAAACTAGTAAACCGAGAGGAATCCGTATCTCAACATTGAATAATTGTTTTACGTTATAGGTAGTTATATCCTCAGTTGGTACGTTAAAGCTCCAAATAGGACAAAATTAATAGTCTCAACATCAATTATATTATCTAAATATAATATTTATCTAATTCGGTTATATCTAATTTAAAAAAAAAGTATCGATCTCGGGAGCCATTTGTTTAGAGGTA
This sequence comes from Ectropis grisescens, assembly GCA_017562165.1. Classification (NCBI taxonomy): domain Eukaryota; kingdom Metazoa; phylum Arthropoda; class Insecta; order Lepidoptera; family Geometridae; genus Ectropis; species Ectropis grisescens. The sequence goes on along the minus strand of CM029784.1, from coordinate 8,639,555 downwards.
GGTACTTCAGTAATACCTGAATAATGCTGTTTATTAACGGTTACATTTTTTAATCAATGTTAAACTTTCACTTGACTAAAGTAATGTTTAGGTTCTGTTCATATACTACGATTACGATTTTCTATTTTATCGAACTTAAATTATTTAACTTGCGTATGTATATGCCGTAAGCGGCGAAGCTTCCGCTAGCTCGTTCCCCATTCCAAAGTTTCGCCTCCCATCGTTTTCCTTAACCTGAGTTTAGGGAAGAAACCGCAAATAGAAGCTTTTCACCAACTATCAACGCTCAACGTTCTCGTAGATTAAAAAAGTTTGTATTCATAAGTAAGTAACTTGCTTTTTCCTTCCAGGTATATAATGATCGCTCACCACAGCTGGTACGCACGGGTCTATCGAAAACACAACATAGCACTCATGATTGTCTTCTCATGGATGTTCTCTTATGGGATGCAGGTTCCCACCCTTGTTGGAGTATGGGGTAAGGATGTGTTGACTTTTTTTATTATGCAAGTATTTATACGATCAATACACACATTTGTCCGTGTCTATATTTCTATGTATTTTAAGTACGTATTTACAGGTATATCCTATTGAAATTATAAATGTCAATATTTGGATGTATTTTCCTTAATCATACTGTAACGTTTGTACGGATCGGCCTTAATTTTCGAACATAAACAGATAATAGTCTGCAAGAATAAATAGGCTACTTTTAATCCCGAAAATATAACGGGAACTACGCGGGTAAAAGCGCAGGGCGCTGCTAGAAAGAATTACAATAAGCTGTTTGGCTCCCATAATACAAGCTTTGCTTAGTTTGAGGCTAGATAGTGCTGTGCGAGAGATATTCGTTTTATTATTTATTTTATTTTTGGTAGTTGGTAATTTCAAAGGTTCGTTCATGGTGTTGAAATCTAAAGAAAGCGTACCTAATTCAAGCATTGCTCGCGTAGTTGTGCTAATTCAAGCACGTGCAAACAAACCTAAATCAGTACAATTAAGTTAGGTACCAAGGATTAAACCTATTTGTCTAGACGACCCTAAACAAATACCCGACGTAGTAACCCTATTATAACACCGTGACGTGTTGGTTCTTATACTTACCCCTTCCATGAAACATCAATTTATACAGGCAAATAATACCCGAAACAACGATAAAACTTTTAAACTATCGGGCTCCGAAACTTTGGGGTCTCATGCTCATTGGCCCAGAGTAACTTGGTAACAACAGTGCTTGTTGCCGAGGGAAGAAAGTAATCGTGAAATTGACGAAGAAACCAGTAAATACACTCTTCAACAAGTAATGCTTAAGGCGCTGAATATCGCCAACTAGCACTTTTTAAACACACATTTAACAACATGTATATGGTTTGAGGCTTTTAGTAAAATATATGTTATTCTTGAACATATTTATTAGGTAACCTATTGTATCAAAACACGATTTGGAAAAAAAAACTCGATAAGAAAAAATCCTAAACTTACCTCTAAAATAAGTTTTAGATGTAAATATCTGTGTCATTAATAAACATACATTATTCAAATTTTATAGGTAAACGTATCATTTTTTACTAAGGGGGATGGAAGATTTTGTATTTTGGATTATGAAGTTTAATTCGTATTAATTAATTGTCTTTTGAAAAGCTAACTCGACCGAGCCGGCCCGTGTCTTGCTTCTCGCTTACTACTATGAAGTCCAGCAGAAAGCGCTAATGCGCCTTGCTAAAAGGACCTGTGTCGCTTTGTCGTCCGACGCTCGTAATTCAAAAAATAAAATAAACAATTCTCACAAATTCATGCAGCAACATCTATAAAGTTCATGTGGTTTGAAAATTCGACAATACAGACATCTGTAGATTTGGCGCAATGTTCAAAGCGGCAGATGAAGTCGTTACGATTTACGATCCTGAGTTCGTATCTCAGCACTACGAAATCTTTTGCGTGTTTTTTTTGATATTGTTTTTGTTAGATATTTTCTCCGTTGTTTTCAAGGTTTTATTTCTTTAGTTCTGTCTGTTCTGAGACACAGATTAGAAAATAGTTCCTAAGTAACCAGAGGCTTTTCATCAAATCTTAAAATTAAATCTACTTCCCAGTTCCTGATTGAAGTTATAGAAGTTTTACAAACGGTAATAAAGTTCATATGATGTGAAATTTTGGACCCTACTGTAACTTGTCAGTTTGGCTCGGTGGTACAACCGCGTTCAAGTTCTCGAGTTCATATCTCATCACTGTGTAATCTTTTGCATGTTTTTTTTGATATCGTTGTTGTTGGATATTTTGTCCGTTGTTTTCAAGCTTGTATTTAGTTTTCGAGACACAGATTAGAAAATAGTTCCTATAGAACCCGAGGCTTATCATCAAATAATCTACTTCCCAGATAGATTTGTAACTTCGGTCGGTATGGTCGGTAACTTCAGTTACCGACTGAAGTTATAGATACCAGTTGAAATTGTGTTCCGGTTTGAAGGGCAATGTTTCCAGATAAATTACTGCCCTTAGAGATATAACATCTTAGATCTCTGGGTAACGAGCGCAGTGCAGTGCTAGGTAATGATTTGGACTTCTAATATTCTAATAGCTGTGTGTCATTGAGCTGTTATGTGGCAGGCATGTTGCTTACCATCAGGCACATGTCCTGTTCGTCTCGTCACTTTTTATTTAAAAAATAATAATTGTATAGTTGAATATTACGATATTTTAACGTGGAGCAGTAATTGAAACAGCCGAGTGACACAACGACATTTATTGGTTTACCCACAAGTATAGTATTAATCTCTAGCCTACCTACATCACACTACCTACATTGCAAGACAATGCTCAGTAACAGAATAAATATTAGTACCTACAAGGCTCAGTAATTAAACAAACTAGCTTTGAATCACCGAGGTGTTCGGACGTAGGTGTACAAAAGAGTCCTTGCATAAAATCTTAGCTATGTTTGGTTAATATCGACTCAAGATGGCCGCCTCCACAAAATGGTGGACAAAATATTTCTTCACAACCTACCTCAATATGGGTATCAAATGAAAGGGCTTTACTAGTAGAATATTATTATACGTTGTAACAAATTTTAAATCCAAGATGGCCGCCACCACAACATGGCGAATCAAATTTTTTTTTTCACTACTACCCCAATATGTGTATCAAACGAAAGGGCTTGACTAGTGGAATACTATGCAATATGACAAATTTGAAATCCAAGATGGCCGCTACCGCAAAATATCGAAATACATTTCTTTTTTCGAAACTCTCTCAATATGGGTTTCAAATGAAAGGGCTTGACCAGTAGAATGTTTTATAGAAAACAAATCCGAGGTAGTCGAACCAATGTTTTTAATTTTGTTCTTGTTCGATTGAGCGATGAATTACCTAAACCTAAATCGGTGTTTTAAAACTAAAAAGCCACAACTCAAAATCATTTTATCTTTGTTTTCAACTATTTTTCTATTTCTGATGTTTTTCTATCATTCTCTGTGTATGTTAATTAGCTACAACTTGATTATTTTAGGTATATGATTATTTCAACATTGTGTTAAATATAACCAAAATAATTCAGGACATTTTTTTTTACTTTCAAAGGTTTACACTTGACCGCCATCTCGCCTGATGTTAAACAACAATGTGGTACAAATACAAAAATCTTTATTGCTGTTTGCAGGTAAGATAAGGTGATACAAAACATTTTAATAATTGACCCATACAAACTGGCCTCTTCTTCTAGAGGCATGCAATATGTTTGCCTACGATATGGAGCGTGTTTACCTAGAAAAACCGACTCACTTTGGATTTGAAGACACAAAGATTGTAATTATCGGGGAAAACTCACTTAGGCAACGTATTCCACAGCGTAGACAAAAAACAAAAAAGAGTCAAATCTCTTTGTTCGTGCCTTTGGAACATCCATCATGAAACGATGTCGCTTTTTCGAGATGCGAGCAGTAGCCCTGAGTAGATAGCCAAGCCGAGACCTTTTTCTTGCACTCATAATGTTGACGTATCTATGATGTCCAACTCTTTGTCAATAGGTTGGTAAAGGTATGGTCCAGTAAAGGAAAATGCACCCTGGCCAAAACCGGTTCTTGTTTTAGGTATTGCCCAAGTGTTACGTCTCTTTGACCTTTCCGCCAACACATTTCAAAGTTGTGATGGGAGACTTCAACGCAAAACTGAGCAAACGTAGATGAGTGAGAGTGGGGATTTCGGATATGGGCAGCGGAACCCAAGAGGGCAACGTCTAGCGGATTTCTTGGAAAGGAGAGCATCTTTATGATGAACTCCTTTTTCAAGAAACAACCACAAAGAAATTGAACCTGGATTAGCCCAGACGATTCCACAAAAATGAGATCGACTTCATTATGACGACTAAACGGCAAATATTCAGCGATGTCTCTGTGATCAGCAAGGTTAAGACCGGCAGTGATCACCGTATTGTAAGAGGCACGCTGAATCTAAACATTAAGGTCGAAAGATCACGTCTAATGAAGTCCATGCTCCGACCAAATTATGTTCAGATCGAAGATCACTTCGAATCCTTAGATGAATGCGTAACGGCGGACGAAATAAACGATAGGCTAGTGGAAACTGTTCATGCGGTTGGCAGAAAATTTTATAAGAGCCGACGCCAAAACAGAACCGAAAGCTCTCCGATCAAACTCTAGATCTTATGGCGGTCAGACAAGATATGCGACGTATGCTGCTTCAATACTTCGAGTATTGAAGAAGCAATCAAGCAGAACAAAGGCTCGAAAGTGTTCGCAAGAAATCAGTCTCTTGGGCAAACTCAGCTGACCAAACTGAAGACCAATAGTGGTAGCATCGTCTTATCGAAACTCGAGATTTTGGAGGAGATTGAGAGGTTCTATGGACAGTTATACACCTCTACGCAAGCACAACCTGTCGTTAGCATGGCAAAAGACCCCAGAGCCAAGCTGACCTGACACTTTAAGATGTCATATCTCCGAAACTGTTCACTGCCCCACTGGAAGATGTTTTCAAGCTACTGGACTGGAACGGATATGGCATCAATATCAACAATGAATGCATCACTCACCTTCGGTTTGCCGACGACATAGTCATTGTGGCGGAATCGTTGGAGGACCTCCGTGCTATGCTCAGGGACCTCAGTAGAGTATCCCACCAGGTAGGTTTGAGGATGAATATGGACAAGACGAAAGTCATATCAAATGTTCATGTCTCACCTGTACCGGTTATTGTTGGGAATACCACACTCGAAGTTGTTGACGAATTATACGTCTACCTGGGTCAAAAGATCCAATTAGGTAGATCCAACTTCGACAAAGAGGTCCAGCGAAGGATCCAATTCGGATGGGCAGCGTTCGGGAAACTTCGGCACATCTTTGAGTCCAGAATACCCCAATGCCTAAAGGCGAAAGTCTTTAACTAGTGCGTGTTGCCAGTGATGGCTTATGGAACTGAGACGTGGTCCTTAACTGTGGGCCTCATAACAAAGCTCAAAGTCACACAGCGAGCTATGGAGGGGGCTATGCTCGGAGTCTCTTTGCGCGACAGAATCCGTAATGAGGATAATCGCAAAGAACGAAAGTATCCGACATAGCTCAAAGAGTAAGCAAGCTGAAGTGGCAATGGGCAGGCGACATCGCTCACAGAACTGACAACCGATGGGAAAAAGATTCTCGAGTGGCGACCACGAACCGGAAGACGCAGTGTTGGACGGCCTCCCACTAGATGGACAGATGACCTCATAAAGGTCGCTAGAAACCGATGGTTGCAGGTTGCGCAGGACCGTTCGTTGTGGAAATCTAGGGGGAGGCCTATGTTCAGCAGTTGACGTCTTGCGGCTGATGATTATGATGATGTGACATTGTTTAAAATAATAACTAAAATATTTACAAGTTTAATAACTAAAATATTTACAAGTTACGCTCATTTATACTGCTCTACGGGATTATTTATTTTTTATTTATTTAGTATTAGTAGATGAATTTGCTTTTCGTGGAGTTGTGAACGAAAGCAGGTGCGATGAAAACCATAACACAAAAGTCTATCTCCATTGTTGCTGAAAATATAACTTAAAACCGATATTAGTTGTTTACTTCACGCATAAATGTAAAATGTGACTTTTGTATCAATTTAAAAGCTTAAATTGAAAAAAAAATCGATATTATTTAAAGGTTTTAAACTGGCAATAATATAATTGGTTGAGGGGCGGAAATAATGATTCATCATCATGATCATCTTCCTAAACGAACGAGAAGAAACACAGCGCTGCTCTAGTGTCAAGGAAAACATAGAAATATATTATTGTATGCTGTAGGTACCCCATATGGAACAGTACTGAAAAATGAATATCTACAAAATCAATGCATTTCATTTGTTACTAGATGTCCGCCTCGGTTTCGCCCGTGGTATATTAAATAGCATTCATCAGGATCCCGTACATATCCAACGGTGAAAGAAAACTGAAATCGGTTCAGTCATTCTTGAGAATATCGCTTTCAAATAAAATACCTCTTCAGCTGCCTGTTACGCCACCTGTCGGAAATTGGTCGTACCAACTCGGAGATTAGCAAAGGTTTTATATTCAAGAGGTATATAATCTGTGATATTCAATGACGCAATCTTAGACACATGCTGTCATGTGTCATGTCACAGCACGAAACGTGCGAAAACTCTCAAAAGGAATATTTTTCCTGATTTTGTTACATTCTTGATCAATGCTCCGCTTCTATTAATAGTAGCGTTATGTTTTATGATCTATAGCCTTCCTCGATAAATGGACTACCCAATAGAAAAACAATCTTTCAATTCGGACCAGCACTTCCCGAGATACTAGCGTTCAAACAAACAAACAAACTCTTCAGCTTTGTAATATTAGTATAGATTATTTTCACTTATGTCTAGACACTATATAGAACTACATATATATTTTTTTACTCGATTTAATAAAATCATGTATTGTATTTTTAAGACATATTCACTTACGAAATAAAAAGAATTAGGAAAATTTGGTTATCCATATCGAGGTAGAAGTGAAAAATATAATTCGGGATTATATGGTGGCACCCATCTTAAATTTTATATTGGTCATAGTGTGTAATGTTTTACTAGTCAAGTTGCCAGCTATTCCACCGCCAAGCAGTAGTGTGACAAGAACAAAATTAAAAATTTTAAGTAACCCCGACTACCTCGGATTTGCTATCTGTAAAACATTCTACTAGTCAAGCCCTTTCATTTGAAACCCATATTGAGGAGTTGCGAAAAGCAATGTAAGTCGCCATTTTGCGGTAGCAGCCATCTTGGATTTTAAATTTGTCATATTGCATAGTATTCTACTAGTCAAGCCCTTTCGTTTAATACCCATATTGGGGTAGTAGTGAAAAAAAAATGTAATTCGCCATTTTGTGGTGGCGGCCATCTTGGATTTGTTATAATGTATAATATTTTACTAGGCAAACCCATATTGTTCTTATTGTTCATTTGATACCCATATTGAGGCAGGTTGTGAAAAATATTTTGTCCGCCAGTTTGTGGAGGCGGCCATCTAGAATCGATATCAACCAACCATAGCTAAGAACAGCACAGATATTTACCTTCAACTAAAAAACCGCATCGAAATCGGCCCATCCGTTTGAGCTCTACCGTGCCACAGATGGACACACACATAGACTGACAGACAGATAGACAGATAGACAGACAGACATCAATGTCAAACTTATAACACCCTTTTTGGTCGGGGTTAAAAACATCACAGTTTTCCGGTTTAAAGGAAAAAAATACAGTATGATTACAGGGCTTTGATATGAAATCCTACTAATATTTTAAATGTTCAATATATGGATAGAAATATATTGAAAAATATGGATGTTTGGATACTTGGATGTTTATTGCTTAATCACGTCGTAACGTTGGGTCGGGCAGAAATTTAGAACACATGTAGATAATAGTCGTGGCGAGCGCAGTATAATGCAACGTAATGATTAGGATTCTTTATTTTCCAATACCTGCGTGTCACTGCGCTATTATAGGCATGTGACTTACCATCAGGCACATATACTTACTGCTCATCCTGTCACAACAAAAATACTTTTATCACTTGTTAATAAAAAAGAATGCCCTAACTAAAATGATATAAAAGTGATTTTGGTTTTGTTTTGTTTGTGGACCTTTCGTTACAAAGCAGCGAAATGGCGTCGCTGTATTATTATTAAAACTTGTTTTCCGAGTTGTAGTATGCAATAATGGTGGATTATTTACTCGTAGCCTCGTCTAATGATAATGATGATTATATTATGTACTATTAGTATCCAATCCTACTAATATTGTAAATGTCAATGTTTGGATGTTTTTTGCTCAGTCACGACAAACATCAAGTCACGTATAAACGGATCGGGCTGATATTTGGAAAACACGTAAGATTATAGTCTGGAATAACACACAGGCTACTTTTATCCTGAAAAATAACGGGAACGGGAACAGTGATGGTAAACTCGCAGGGTGCTGCTAGTCAGCCCCGGACCTTCAATATTTTTTAGGCGGGGCAAAATCTGAAAAATGCCGCCGGGCCGCCACTAATATCTAAATATATTCAGTGTTTAAACCGAGCAAAGCTCGGTCACCCAGGTACTTACACATGTACTTCACTAACAGTGAATGTTTTTTCTTCAAAATTCGTACAATAATTTTAAAGAAATGGATTACTTAATATGTAGTGATTCATCTTCCTGGCTTAGCTAATTTATGCAATTTGTTTTTTTATTTAATATACAAAAGGACTTTACTTAGTCCGTTAGAAAAAATAAGAGAATCAGACGAAAAAAAATTGTAAACAGCAAAAAGACGTGCATTTCTAATTAATAAAAATTTTGAAAAGCGCCATCTATGAGCATGAGCATGGAAGCCTTTTGTTTCCATCAATGCAAATAATTGTGGCGCTGTCTTATCGGAGTTGTAAAGGGGGCGGAGCTTAATTTTGCATTCGTGAATTTCACTCAGGTCTTCCCAGCGCCTTAAGGTTATTCTTAACTAAAAGCTGGGCTGCTAAAAGTTTGTATGACTTCTATGTGTTGTGTGTAAATTGAACTACTTATACTAAGTAAATATGGAACTAGTACTTTACAAATCGTTCAATATTGCCATTCGCACTCTTATATTTTCCTATTCTTTTTGGAGTAACTAGAAATAGGTACTCGATGTTATTATTTCATTTCAAAAAAATTAAAACAATGGAAATAAAAAAAACACAACAATTCACACTAAGTCAAAGATATTAGCGCGCACTGACCCCCCCAGAGATACTTATTCTCCCTTTGAATAGCCAGGGAGTTCAGCTCAGGCAGAAACCAAGCCGCTCGATGGTCACTCCTCTTTTCCCAGATCCCCCAAGCATAAGTAATTCAGATTTTTATGATGATATGTGTATTTTTAGGTCAATTCGACTACGATCCCGAGCTGGGTACATGTTCGATAGTGGTGGACAGCAACGGACGCAGCGCCAAGACAGCACTGTTCGTCATAGCTTTCATAGTACCAGCGCTTCTGATCTTCATCTGCTATGCGAGAATATTCTGGGTTGTTCACAGGTACGCTCAGATTTTTTGGTAATAAAATCACAGAACTATTCATGTAAAAAAAAGTTAGTTTTTGCTTCAATACCCGTGTGTTCATTTAATGTCGGCACCAAAGCGCCACGCTGTATGAAACTGTTCAACAAGTACAATTATGTACCTACTCTCAAATTTAATGTCAACATACTTGCCAACAGCTCATAATTTCCAATCTAACAAAACGAGCAAGATTTTTGTTTAAATAATGTATTGTATGAAATTTGTGAAATTGCCATCACTTCCCGACAAAGATACAACAAAATCAAATTGGAAAATGAGCTAATTTTCATGATGTAGGTAAATATGGGGTTCTCTCTTAACTAATTGGTATTATTAGATAGGTACATTAATAGAACATCTAATCCGTAAGGCGTCCTAGTAACTAAATAAATAAAATATTCTCTGAAAAATTTACGAAGATGCGTACTTGTTCATGATACACCTATCTTCCTAAAGGTCAAATTCAAAGTCTAGGCAAGCACGATTTTCCGACAACTTAGTTAAATCACCCTGAGCACCTCCTGAATTAACAATGAGGCTGAGTTAAACCCTTATATTTTTGACGCTATAATAAATTCAGGAATCATTTCAGTTAAGTAGGTGTTAAAATTTATGAGTAAACTGTATTGTTGGCTTATGCAAGCTATTAGCAAGAGTTTAATAGGTTAATTACCTCTAAATGTTTATACGAGCAATTGTTCTTCTTTTACCGTTTTAGGCACTCAAAAGGGAAGACGTCAAAGTAACCTTCACAATGTATAATTGATATGGTTATTGAAATGAAATCTATTAATTACCTACTAAGACATTCGATTTTAATTTCAGTTCAGAGCAAAGATTACGAGAGCATCAAAGATCTCAACACACGAGTCCAGGATCTCTGAATAACAGCACCACAGACAAGAGGTCTACAATCAAAGACAACAGAGAAACAAAAGCACGACGGAACGAGTGGAGGATAACCAAGATGGTGCTTGCCATATTCTTATCGTTCTTAGTCTGCTACCTGCCAATCACGATCGCAAAGGTGGCTGATAATCATGTCCATTATCCTGGTAAGTACCGCTTTACTGGATTATTATTAATATAAAATCTTCTCAAACATCAGATTCCATGGCATACCTAACTAATTACAAAAACTAATTGGGTATTTATGAAACCACAGTAAAAGTGAAACTTTTTTTCGCTTTGTAGATATATTAACTAAAAATTTTTGGAAAAATATTCCATTTAAGTACGAGTAAGTAAGTTAATTAACGAGTAACGCCGCCATATTGGCCTCAGTTGCTCTATCGAGCGCCTTTCACTTTACCCCAACTCAGTGTCCGACCGTCACGCGACATGCAATAGATGGATGTAAATTCTAAGGCGATGATATAAAAGTTTCACTTTAAAAACCGTTGACAATCTACTTACAAATACACTAGCAATGTTTAACGATTTTAAGCGGATTTTTTTTATTAGTTTACCTAGAGTCTAAACTGTCACTCTTTCTGTGCAAATGTTGAATGATTTACCTAAAATGTAGGTACCTTGGATTACGAAAATCTTTAAATCGTTTTTTTTTTAATTAAATAGGTACATAGATGTATGACTCTAAATAGGGCTTTCAATACCTAAACTTCAGCTAAATTAGAGCGCAAAATTTATAAACACTAATTTTCCTTTCAGTGTTTCACATAGCTGGTTACCTGCTTCTCTATGCAAGCGCATGCGTAAACCCCATCATCTACGTGATAATGAATGCGCAGTACCGCGCCGCATACGCTGCTGCCCTGTGCTGCCCCTTGGGCCGACTATCAGGCCTCACGAGCGGTGCGTATCCGTCTACGCCTGGCCAGGCCACGCAACCAGCCAGGAAGGAACGGACTCTAGCGTCTTATGTTCGAAGCTGAAGGTTAGGCTAATAGCCTGGTGTTGGGTTTTGTATTGTGTCGTTGCTTTGTACAAATGCTTCATTTATGTCGCTTTTAAGCACTCCATAACAGTCTAAAGTTGTTAAGGGATTGTGTAATTGGAGACAATTTTCGCGAAGTTATGCGTCTATAACAGAAAGGATAACGAATCATGTGAAGGTCCGTACCAGGCTGTTTGCCGAGCAATTAACCAATCCAAAAGAATCTGATCTTTTCTGGTACAAAGCTTTTTGTGTTGTATGTAGTCACCAAGAAGCCGTATTCTACTGTTGGATTCAAAATAAAGGACTGAAGTGGAATATGTCTAAAACTTTTGTTATCTGAACAAATTTAGGTTCTTTGTTGTGATCATTTCAACATCCAATCCCTCCAATAGACAATAAATCAAGAATCCTTTATGTTGTGTTGTGGCTTTAAGTGTCTTACTTATATCAAGCCAAATAGAACTGATACTACAGAGCAGTCGCGTTGATATTTATTGATTATATATTTGCACCATGGGATGCAAATATTTATGTGATGAATAGGTGTTTGTTCTGTATCTGGGTGTTTCTATGTAGTAGGCATAATAAGTATGTACATATTTACAACTATATAAATAAATAAATAAATAAATAAATAAATAAATATTGGTGGACAATTCACACACATATATTATTGTATTATATCAGCTACCTATTTCCCTATTTGGTTAGAACGTGCTTTTCACAATAGTGACGTAGTCAGTAGGTATGTAAGTTCTAACGCCGCTTACACCTTTGTGTAGGAAAATACTGTAAGGAAATCGGGCATGTTCCAAGAATCCTTCGAGATCATGCGGAATCTACTAACTGGCACTGAGCCAGAGTAATTGATTATGGGCTTGACTCTCTCCTTGCGAGAGAAGGCCCCGATTCCCAGCAGCGGGGACATTTAGTGGGTTGCTTATGCTCTGCTTTATGTATGTGCGTCAGTGTACTCGTAGTTAATTACTAAGCTTAGGTAAGTAGGGCCTGTGCTATTCCAAGATTTGGTAGACAGTGGACGTCATCTGAGGTCAACCTACCATACATCCCTTTAAAAATATGTGCGCTCTCTAGGATCTTACGACTATGCTCCATATTGAGAAACAGCCAGATTGTATTTAACGACAATTAACTAGTCCCTTATTCTTTTTAGAGAAATGGAACGAGCGTCACGGCTACAGCTTCAGCAATACGCGAACAGCGCTCAGCCAAGTGTCACTGGGGGGAGTCGAGGGCCGACCCTCGGGCTTCGATGCCGATCGGCCATGGGGGGAAGGTAGACCGACAGAAGCCACACTCCAGGACCTTCGGCCCTTATAGAAGCAGCTCGCAAGTCGGACCAACCTCGCAAAGCTACAGGACGAGCTCCCAACAATTAGGACCAAAATGTAACAGTTCACAGAATCTCGGAGCTTTACAATACAGTTCCCATTTAAATCCAAACAGGACGAAGTCCCAGACTTTGAGTCCTAACGTTAGACTTTCGGAACTCTCTCAGCGGTCTGATAAGCTTGGCTCTCAGCAGAGTTTCAAGGTTACAAGGTTTCAGCTAGATCGATCACACCGTCAAACGAAGATGTAGCGAACTTGTCGTTCCTTAATAAGACAGTGCCAAAGATTGAAATGTATTTAATACAAGACTTATTTTTACCATTATAAGAATTAATTACTTATTCAAACTTATTATCAATTACAGCTACTTTTATATTTGCAAATTAATAATTCAAAGTATTATTAAGTAATGTAGAGTTTAGAACATGAAATCCGTCCTATTAAGAATGACAAGTTTGTGAAGGTATCTACTTAAATTGCTGAAGTTGGAGGTAAAATGGCCGTCATGTTGAAACATTCATTTGATAAAATAATTTAGTAGCTTATGTGTGAGAAACATAGTCTAATATGTATGTAGTTGTGTAGGTAACTATTAAATTAGTGTACCTAATTTGAGCAAACACACCCTTGAACCAACACTAATAGGGCCATAGGGCGTTTTCATGATGCAAAATGATCTGTCAAAGACAGTTCCCAATTTCACCATAGGTAGCGCCAATGTTTTATTTCGTTAGAGAAATGTCACAAAATCAAACAGTGGTGCTCTACTTGGAAAAATTTAGAACTATTTTTGACAAGTCAATTTACATCTGGAAAATGCCCCGTTACAGGTTAACACTTTCTCACATAGGTGTTGAATCATCCAGATGGAGTGATTTTAGGTTAATATTGGTGACGATCAGAAATATTAAAATTTTCAATACCCACCTATAACACCTAACTCTCTGAGTTATACATTACAAATTTGATCTAGAGTAAGACTTATTTACATAAACTATAGTAGTTACTTCTCACACATTAGTTCATTAAATAAAATTATTGTATTAAGTACCTCTAATTACTCTAATGACCTACATTCCATTTAAATAGGTAATTATTTACGTATCATAATTTTACACCGAGAACCAAAGACATAATGATATTATTGTTATAAGAAATTTTAGATAGGTACTATTAAAAGGTAGGTAGGCGGTACCAAAGTAGGTTAATAATAAACCATTAAACATTTTCCTAACCACATCTTTTTGTAATGACAAACAAATTAATAAAATGCACATGTGATCCCTATTTAAGGAGAAATTCCACAGTGATGAGGTGACACCATTGATTATTTATTGATGGCACCATCCACATTACAAACAACTTACCTATTTACCTACCTAAAGGATAAAATTTTCAAGCCGGTCTTCTTCTTTTTCTATATAACTTCTATAATAACTACTCAGTAGGTGTCTACAAGATGTCATGTGGTTTGTTAGTAGGTCATGTGATTTCTGTACAAAACTAACATAGGTATTAAGGTTTTGACAAAATTTGTAGTGAATACCTACGGGCTATTTTTCATGGTTTCGAGTTTTATTATTCACAACGATGCGTAATGGTGGTAATAATTAATGAGCTCCTTTCAATTTACTAGTCAAGTGTCTACGTTATTCTATCCGTGCTCTATCTATATACATACATCGTATAATTATAACTACTGTAGATACCTACGTCTCACCACGCTGTCAAAAGTTGTGTTAGTCTTCAGTAATCTACTGGCAAGACACGAAAAGAAGATCTTATATGAATACTTTACGAAACCAATCAATAAAATGTTGATAAATTAATTATAAATTAAGCATGTCTATGTAGCTACTTAGTGTGTTTTACAATTTAAAAAAATATATTATTGTTGTTGTGTTTGTCAGACTCTAAATTAATTATTTTATCTGGAATAAAATGGTAGTAAATGTTTGCAATCTACTTATACCTATTTCATGTTAGTATAACTTAAAAATGCAATAATTTCAGTATTTTAAACATTCGGCATGTTTGTGTCTTGGTGTTCGTATTTTTAATGATTATTATAATTAAATACAGGTTAGGTATATATGTATCAACTTTGTAAATATGTAATGAAGAAATGGTTGTTATTGTATGTATGTACCTAACAAAATGAATAAAACACAAAACAGTTATGAAATTTGTTTCTTTTATAAGTAAACGAAAAAGCTTAACTTGTCTGTTATTTGCCTAGTGGCACAGAATAGATATCTATTACCTATTATTTCAAATGTATCCAATATACCCAATTTTTTTTCTCAGAAAAATTAAAAACCGACTTAAATTTAAATTTATTCAATTTAACATATATATAGGGGAAAGGTTGATCCCAACGGGTAAGATGATCCCTTTAGATTGCAAGCAAACGGCTAACGCCATCTACTTTATTTCTTTGGCAAAACGTAGCCCCGCATGCCCCCTCACCTCAGTTCAATAGCAATGGCGGAGTGAGCGGCTTGGACGTTTTTACGTAGCAAAATATAAATTATGGTCATTTTATCTAAGGTAAGATTAACTTTAACCTCATGATACTTTTATTCAGTACTGTTAAATACAAAAACTGTTGTGTTTGTGGCTTTCTAAGATCCTTAATTTTGTTTTTTAGGCCATTTCAAACTAGTCACGTTGCTATAGGTAAGGTTATTCGACATTTAGTAAAAAAGTTAACTTTGGGGTAAGATGATTCCCTTCCTTGTGTACAAGATGATCCCGGGGATCATCTCGTACCTTAACTTTTACACATTGGGTAAGTACTCGTACCTATGTGTTTTTTATACAGATTTTTTTAAGTTTACAGAAAAGGCCTTCGATTGTTGTTTTTGATATGATATGATATGACATTTTTTTTTATAAATAGTATATATAGAGTGACTAGACGAGAAGGACATGTGCTTGATAGTAAGCAACATGCCTGCCCATAACAGTACCTACAGTGACTCCCAGCTATTGGAACATAAAGATACTAAATCATTACCTAGCACTGCACTGTGCTCGTCACCTAGAGATATAAGATGTTTTATCTCTATGCCCTTTAATTTCACGGGAAACATTGCCCTTCAAACTGGAACACAGCAAAATTATTTATATGAAACAGAACTTAATCACGAACTAAAATTATTTAATTAGATAATATAAATAATATGTGTTCAAATCGCGAAAGTTTAAAAACAATATAGGTAGGAACACAGCAATGTTTGCACATTACTGCTTGGTGGTAGAATAATGTTGGTGGGGAAATGTGTAGTACTTCTTCAGGCAGACTGTAGCTCACGTTAAGTTGTATTTCTGAGATTATTCTAAATAAATACGTATACTTTTAATACATTTTATTTACCTTTTTATTCTTAAATAAAATTAGAAAAAAGAAGGGTAAGATGATCAGTGGAATCATCTTATATCAGCTATCTGGCTGCCATCACACAAGCTTTGCTTAGTTTGGGGTCAGATGGTGTTGTGTGTGAATTGTCCACCAATATTTATTTATTTATATCTTACCCCAACCACAGGGGTCTTCATCATCTTATCATCTTATCAACCGGGGTGTATAAGATGATTACTTTGTAGTATTTTAAAAAAACAAACATATTTTTATGAAAACTTACAAAGTTAAATATTCTGAGTATGACAAAAGTTAGATAGATATATTTGACAGAAGGAAACGCCATTCTGTTTATTCCACATAGAAATATGCATGTCTTACTTCGATTCTCGCTTAAGGGGATAATCTTGTACACCTTTCCCCTAAAAATGCTATGTTGGTTTGTGTACGCTTCAAAACTCAAAAAGTTCTGCACCGATCGATTGTTCGATCTCTCGATTTTTTAACAAAATTAGATAAAAACAATCCTTGATGCGGGATAATCCGCATCATAATTTGCCACAGCGAAGCGTGGCAGGGTACAGCTAGTTTAACATAATTTTAAATTCAAATTAGACACTCGGCAAAATTTCATAAGAAGTCATCGAAGTAATATTATATGAAAGTATACATTTGAGTTTTTTGTTCATATTTTAAAACCACCCACCGATTTAAATTTTATTAGGACAACTAAAGAACAAAGTTAGGTATTTATGGCCTCCTAGTAGTACCTATGATCTATCAAACAAAAAAATAACCATCAAAATAGTTCAGAAAGACAGTTCCTCATGGTGTAGTGTCACTGCCGGTGTTCCACAGGGCGGCGTTTTATCTCCTTTGCTTTTTGCAATTTTCATAAATGCTATCTCAAAACAATTAACTTCTTCTTACCATCTGTATGCAGACGATTTACAAATTTACACTCAAGCATCTCCTGAACAATTGCATGAGGCCATCAACGCTACTAATACAGATTTAAATAGCTTACTAATTTGGAGCAAATCATTTGGCCTCACAGTGAATCCAAATAAAACACAAACTATAGTTATTGGCAGCTCCCGAATGATTTCCAAGATTGATTGGTTTCACCTACCACAGGTGATTTTCGACGATACTCCCATCAAAATTAGTGAAGTTGTTAAAAACCTGGGTATTATTATGGATCGAAATTTTTCTTGGGGTCCTCAACTGGCAGAAGTTAGTCGTAAGATATTTGCCTCAGCAGCTTCTTTGAGAAGACTCCGAAATTTTCTCCCGATTACTACTAAAACTGCGCTTGTAAAATCTCTTCTTTTCCCTATATTGGATTACGCTGACGTTTGCTATCTGGATTTAACCGAAGAGCAATTGAACAAACTTGAACGTTTGCAAAACTTTTTCATACGGTTCATATTTGGCTTACGAAAATATGACCACATTTCTGAATTTCGCCGTAAGCTCAAATGGTTATCTGTCTGTCTTCGCCGTAACGCTCACATTCTCTTTTTCCTTTATAAAATTTTGTTCAACCCTACCACTCCCTTATACCTGAGAGAGAGGTTTCATTTTGTTGAGCCTAACTCCCAACCTCTTCGCTCCACTCGCGTCCTTAAACTTAGGTTTCCCTCTTCTACTCATGCAAACCTTTCCTTTTCCAAATCATTCACAGTACAAGCTGGTTTGCTGTGGAATGATCTTCCTCTCACTATAAGACAAGCTAAGTCCCTTCCCATTTTCAAAAATCTTGTTTACCAGCATTACATTTCCTCTTCTTGATTGGTACGCTTATTTCATTGATTTTATATGTATACTTTATCGTTATATTCATTTATGATATATATTATATACTATGTATTGATATACTATGTATGTATGTATCTAATTATATATGGATGTTTTTGTATATTTTATGTACCTATCTGTAATATTGTATTATATGTATTTATCTAAGTAATTACCTAAGCTGTGTCAATCTGCTTATTAGTATTATACATTATTTATGTATTTTGGCACTATGTATATTTATTGAATTACACCACCTACAGTACACGATTTCTACTACTATTAGTTCATTCATAGGTTGCCTGGAAGAAATCGCTTTAAGCGATAAGGCCGCCCTTTGCTCTGCATAATTTATTATCGTTTTACTTAGTTCTAAGATTTATGGTGTAAATTTGTGGATGGAATAAAGAATTATATTATTATTATTATTTTAAGACATTACGCTATCGCGTAAAAGCCTTTTTTTTAGGATGCCGTAGCAAAATACGGGATCCTTATAGATTCGTCAGGTCTGTCTTTCTGTCTGTCCGTCTGTCCGACCGTATGTCACAGCCACTTTTCTCCGAAACTATAAGAGCTATCTATTATAGTACTATTGGAACTTGGTTAGTAGATGTAATCTGTAAACCGCATTAAGATTTTGATACAAAACATAAAAAAAAAAAAAAATTTAGGGGTGCCCCATAGGGGTGTACTTAGAACTAAAACACATTTTTTTTTATCAAACCTCTACGTGTGCGGTATCTTTCATTTCATTTTTTTTTCTAAACTGAATAATTTGCGCGAGGGACTCTTCCAAAGTGGTAAAAAGTGTGCCCCCCCCCCCCCGCTGTAACATCTAAAATAAGAGAATGACAAAAAAAATGTATGATGTACAATTACCATGTAAACTATCAACGACAAGAACAAAATTAAAAATTTTGACTAACCCCCGACTACCTCCGGTTTGTTATCTGTACCTACAGATAGGTACCCATATTAAGGGAGTTGTGAAAAAAGAAATGTATTTCTCCATTTTGTGGAAGCGGCCATCTTAGATTTGAAATTTGTCATAGTGCAATGTATTCTGTTAGTCAAGCTCTTTCGTTTGATACCCATATTGAGGTAGTAGTGAAAAAAATAATGTAATTCGCCATTTTGTGGTGGCGGCCATCTTGGATTTGAAATTTGTTAAAGTGTATAGTATTCTACTAGTCAAGCCCTTTCATTTGATACCCATATTGAGGTAGGTTGTAAAGAAATATTTTGTCCGCTATTTTGTGGAGGCGGCCATCTTGAATCGATATTAACTAAACATAGCTAAAAACATCCGCACGGATATTAACCTTCAAATAAAAAAAAACGCATCGAAATCGGCCCATCCGTTTGAGCTCTACGGTGCCACAGAAAGACACACACACAGACAAACAGACAGACATCGACGTCAAACTCTTATAACACCCCTTTTTTTGGTCGGGGGTAAAAAATTAGTTTGAATGAGATCTAGTAAGTAGTTTTATTTTATATATAATTGGATAACGGGACACTCACGTATGTACGGTCGGTCAATCCGACTCGAGTTTCGGCCGCGTCCGGCGGCCTTTTTCAAGGCGAGTGCACACGCGCAGTGGCTGCCCGTTTGGCACTGCGGGCTGCCGCACGTCGCGCACGCAAGCTCAACAGCTGTTGCGGGGGTGCAGGTGAGGGGGTGCGAGAGGGTTGCGTAGGTATACACTCGAACTCTTCATCACTGGTAAGCTGCGAGTCGGGAACATTGCAGCACACTGAGCTCACTGTGTCTTCACTCATATCGCGAACACCATACCGAGCACTATGGAGGCACGGCTTCCAAGCGGGCGGCACATGCCATCCTCCATCTCTATTAAAGGTCGGACGCTTACCGATTTCGATGGCCTCCCTGACCTTACGGGGTACAAAGAACTTCTCCCGTGCCAGGACCTCCGCCTTATCGAATCGAATAAAATGTTGGGCGTCCGACCTGAGAGCATGTTCCGCCACCGCAGAGCCGTTAACATCTACATTTTTCATGGCGCGTATGTGCTCCGTGAGTCTTGTGGACACATTTCTCCGTGTTTCCGTGAGTCGTGTGGAACATGCTCTTAGGTCGGACGCCCAACATTTTATTCGATTCGATAAGGCGGAGGTCCTGGCACGGGAGAAGTTCTTTGTACCCCGTAAGGTCAGGGAGGCCATCGAAATCGGTAAGCGTCCGACCTTTAATAGAGATGGAGGATGGCATGTGCCGCCCGCTTGGAAGCCGTGCCTCCATAGTGCTCGGTATGGTGTTCGCGATATGAGTGAAGACACAGTGAGCTCAGTGTGCTGCAATGTTCCCGACTCGCAGCTTACCAGTGATGAAGAGTTCGAGTGTATACCTGCGCAACCCTCTCGCACCCCCTCACCTGCACCCCCGCAACAGCCGTTGAGCTTGCGTGCGCGACGTGCGGCAGCCCGCAGTGCCAAACGGGCAGCCACCGCGCGTGTGCACTCGCCTTGAAAAAGGCCGCCGGACGCGGCCGAAACTCGATTCGGATTGACCGACCGTACATACGTGAGTGTCCCGTTATCCAATTAAATATGTGTAACAACCACGTTAATTTTAATACTAAAATAGTTTTATTTTAATACGTCATAAATTGACTATTGTTAAAACACTGATTTAAGTAACAACGAACTACAAGAACTTTTATATTAAGTTACTTGCTGCTACGAAAGCCTTCATGGGCGAGTCCGACTCGCACTTGACCACTTTTATTAACCGACTTCAAAAAAAGGAGGTTTCTCAATTCGACCGTATGTATGTTTTTTTTTTTATGTGTGTTCACGGATAATGAATGAATGAATGAAAACTCTTTATTGTTCACAACTTAAAATAACACATAAGATATAGGAAAACAGTATAACTAGTGAAACAGCTGGCGGCCTTATCGCTGAAAGCGATTTCTTCCAGGCAACCTTGGGGTGGAGAAAAGGATAGGAAAATTAAAAACGTGGTGCGCAATAAAGACTATTACTACGAGATAAACGTACATTCTAATAGCATTACACACAAATACATAAGCTACTCAAAAACATAATACACTAATAGATAAAACTAATCATATAACTTCGTCGTTTATGAACCGATTTTGATGATTATTTTTTTGTTGTAAAGAAGATATTCCAAGGGCGGTACCATGATAAGGAAACCAGGATCTGATGATGACATCCTAGAGAAATCGAGGAAAACTTTTTTACTTTATAAGTTTTTCCGTTGAAAGTCGGTTCTTTTTTGTTAAAATTATTGTAATAATTTGGGTGTTTCGTCATCCAGACCGGACATTTTCCTTTTGTCTAGAGCTATGAAACGCATAGTCCTTGTAGAACTTAACGTACCGTGGGGAACTAATTTACCTAAAGACCACGCGATCAAACGTAATAAGTATTACGACGTTCTAAACGAATTAACAAAAAACGGCTATGTACGAACAGTTAATTTATACGCTGTAGAAGTAGGAGCGAGAGGTATACCAGCAAAATCTTTCTATAACCTGCTGAATGACCTTGGCTTGCCCAGAATAAGAAGGGTTCCGTATTTTGCCATTTGGCTACGGAACCCTAAAAATGACATATTCTTAAATTTGTTTCGAAATATATTCGATTTTTTTTTAATTAACACTATCGAATGTATTTTTTGTGATAGATATCTCATCATCATCATCATCAGCCGCAAGACGTCCACTGCTGAACATAAGCCTCCCCCCTAGATTTCCACAACGAAGGGTCCTCCGCAACCTGGAACTAGCGGTTTCCGACCTTTGTGAGGTCATCTGTCATCTTTTTCATCTGTTCATCTAGTGGGAGGCCGTCGAACACTGCGTCTCCCGGTTCGTGGTGGCCACTCGAGAACCTTTCTTACCCATCGGTTGTCAGTTCTGCGAGCGATGTGACCTGCCATTGCCACTTCAGCTTGCTAACTCTTTGAGCTATGTCGGGCATTTTCGTTCTATTGCGAATATCCTCATTACGGATTATTCGCGCAAAGAGAATCCGAGCATAGCTCTTTCGGTCTCTCCATAGTTCGTTGTCCGACTTTGAGCTTCGTTTTGAGGCCCACAGGCATGCGCGGTCCGAGGGGGGGGGTCACGGGGGACATGACCCCCCCCAAAATCGTATAAGTTAAACAAAAAATCTAAGAAAATTAAAAATATCTAATAGTACATAGACTATTTTTTAACGCGGGAAAACAACTAGAACGGAAACTACGCGTGTAAAATCTTGGGGGTCTACTAGTACAGTATATTTTGCTCGATTTATTGTATTTCCACTTGTGACCCCCCCCCAAAACCTGAGGCTGCGTACTGGCGACCCCCTCCAAAATTCGAGGCTGGGACCGCGCCTGCCCACAGGTAACGACCACGTCTCAGTTCCAAACTGGCAACACGCACTGGTAAAAGACTTTCGTCTATAGGCATTGGGGTATTTTGGACTCAATCGACCCAATTGGTCCGATGGAAATTTTGGCGATTGTTATCTATATTACATAATATATTTAATATATAGAAAAGCGAAAGGTGACTTATCACCGAATCCCAGAAACTGCAAATGCTAGGAGTCTCAAATGTTGCATGAAGGTGCCTTAACACGAAGGCGCTCGCTAAAATGGGGGTTTGCTTAGCGGCTGAAACAAGGGATAGACGGTTGTATGAAACTTTCGTCATTTTCAAAGTTATAAGCATGAAATCTGCTAAACCGATTTTAATGCAATTTAGTACACAAATAGACTGGATCTCAAAAAAGGGCATAGGCCACTTTTTGTTACGGAAGAAAGGGTTTAAGGGATTGAAATGGGGAATGAAAATTGTAGGTATGTGGAAGTTCGTCATTGTTGAAGATAAAACCATAAAATTTTGCAAGTAGGTACCTAGACACTTGATATCCATAGGTACTACCTAATATTATAATATAAAAGTAACTGCAAGTTACTTTCTTTACTGTCATTTCGCTTTAACGCCGGTACGCCTTTAACTACTAAATCAAGTTTGATCAAATTTGGTGCACAGACAGATAAAACCCGTGAAAAGACAAGAGTGACTATTTATCACAGAAAAAAGTTGAAAGGGTGTGGATGTGGTCTGGATTTATAAGCATTCAAGTTTGCAACTAGACACTTGAAAGCCATACCAATAATTATATATTATTGTAAAAGTAACTCTGCCTGTCTATAGGTACCTACGCTTTATTGCCCAAACCACTGAACCGATTTTGATGAAAAGGTTTTAGGTACAATTAAAAAATATAAACGTGTAATAATATATATTTATGTTACCTACTTGTTTTTTGTGAACGTAATTTATGGTTAGAGCAAATTTTGCATGGACGTGCATTTTAGCACGTAGACGCTCGCTAAGACAGGGGGATTTGCGAAATTGAACCCCTAAGAGGGTGTATTATGGTAATGAGCAGCTGTATGAAAATTTTGTCATTTTCAACGTTATATGAGTGAAGCATATCTACGCGGACGAAGTCGCGGTTAGCAGGTAGTACTGTACTTCGGTATATTTATAATTACTTGCCCGCAGATAAGTTGTTACGAACGGCTGAACCAAAATACAATCTGTGGTGTACCGACAGAGTGAGATGAAACACTATTAGACTACAGGCCCGTGAACAAAATGTATGGGTCATATGATACAGCAGGAGACCTATGTAGGATGATAGAAGGGTATAAAATAAAAGGATTCAGCACTATTGAAAGCCGGCATTTGAAAGCTGTCCAACTGAAAACAAATTGAAGAGGAGGGGTTGCGCTTGCGACCTTCGCTCTTTCCTTCTTGTCGCATGATTTTTGTACGGCATTGCGGAATAATGGATTAGAACAGGTATTTAAACTGTACGGAACCAATGCCGTACATAATCAAATGACCAAATTTACCCCGAACATCGTCGGAAAATCATGAGTTTTTCCGACAAACCTAATAGATAATTTAAAAAATCAAATTTTCAATTTTTATAGTTTTAATACTTGTTCTTATCCATTATTTCGCAATGCCTTACAAAAAAAAAATTGGTTGCCTGTAAAGTCGGTATACGGGCGAAAGTTTTACGTGATAACGACTTTGAGTGGTAAAATAATTTTACGGAAGGGACGCGTGCCTTTCACTTTTTATGTCTGTCTCTCTCGCTCTTAGGCGGGCTAACCATGCCCGAGTGGAAGGGACGCGTGCCTCTCAGTCGCTCTCGTTGTGAGCGCATAACGTGAGCGGAGCGTAACGCAGTTTCTTGAAGTGTCACCCGGCAAACCAATTTATAAGACGTTGTCACGTCAAAATCATGCGACAAAAAAGAAAGAGCGAGGGTTGGAACCTCCATGCCGGCATAGTGCTGAATATTATTGTTTTATACCCTTCTATCATCCTACATAAGTCTCCTGCTGTATCGTATGACCATAAAAAAACGGGCCTGTGTTCTATATTGAAAATTATCGCATTCAATGCGCCAAACAAACCTGTGTTCTCAACTTCAGAAAATAGTTTATACATACCTATTGCTCTGCTGGCAGCTCAGACAAATTATTCTACTTAAAGGCTAGCACGCAAAAAAATAGATTTGACCGTGCTTCAAACCGTAGCTACAATTTAGGTACCTACTCCTGATAGGTAATTATCAACACGGCTGGACACGTATTTATGGGATATCTGTGTGCTGCGTGCATCTATATGCTTCACTTTAGAATCAGAACTTTACGTTTAGTGGGTGCTGATCACAGACTAAGTAGAGATGGTGCTGATCTGATGATGGAACATGATAAAAACAGAGAGAATAATTGGACCTTTAAGTAAACTCTGTGCATTCAAGGGATCGATGTGTCATAAACTGCTTAGGCCAAAGAAGTTGGGCTTAGGCACTTAATTTTTAAAAAATCGGATTGATCTGACACGGAATCTCAAGTCTTGGTCTTTGGTTTATCGGTTTATAATGACAAAGACAATGATAGTCATTTCGAATTTGCGCCATTCGGATTGCGTTTAGAATCACTACCCAGATTAGGCATCCATGAGGTGTGTAATCTGTGAGCATCCATTATGTAAAGTCATTACTGTCTTCTTCTTCTTCTTCTTTATTTCTGGCTTCCATTCGGTTGTATGACCATAATTTCGCCAATGTCTTGTGTTTCAGCAGGATGTTCAATAGAATTTGGCCGGTATTCAGATTGAATAGTAGTAGCTCTTGCAGTTGGTCGGTGTAGTAGAGATTTGTTTGTTAGTGATTAGTAGTTGTATATTTAATACATTAAACCTCTGCAATAGACAAACACAAAGATAACATCACAAGATATACATAAAAGTATAGGTATGAATTTAAATAAAAATACAATTTATCACACATATAAAACAAGAATTATAGTTTGATATTATTTCTTTTAATATATTTACTGAGGACATACACAAATGGAGAATATACTAATGGGAGGAGATTGGTGAAATTAGCAGGGAGGGAAGGTCCGGAGGATCATGTCATAGAGGGAATCAGGATATCTGGAGCATTCCAGGAAAATGTGGTCAGTGGTGCCGTCAGCCAAGCCACATTCACATAGTGAACTGTCTCGAATTCTAATTTTGCGAGAAACACCGCAGTACAGGCAAAACCTAAGCGTAGGCGACAGATTGTGGAGGTGACTCTTTTGTTAATATTTTTGAATTTAGAAAACCATGGTTTAGGCGGAATGCACTCTTGGATTTGACCGTAAAATTTACCCTTAATGGTCTTGGACTGCAACCATACTTTGTTCCAGGACTCCACTAGTTGGGGTTGGCATATTGTGGAGAGATCATATGTGTATATGTGGTAATAGTCTTTGTTACCAGTTACCGTTGCTTGTTTGGCATGATAGTCTACATTTTCGTTTCCTGTAATGCCAGCATGTCCAGGGATCCATGCCAAAACTATTTGAAGGCCAAGATTATGTGATTTTAGCAGTTCTTCTTTAATTCTAAGTATAATGGGAAATTTAGATTTTGCTTTGAACTGGTTTGACAATATAGCCTGTAAGCAACTTTTGGAATCCGTTAGGATAATTGATTTATCTATGGAGTGGGATGAGACATACATTATTGCTTCAAGTATGGCAATAGCCTCTCCAGTGAAAACAGAAGCTAGAGGGGGGCATTTGTGTCTTAAAACGACATTGTATTTAGGTATCCAAACCGCGGCTCCAACATCTCCATTTTGGCTCAATTTTGATGCATCTGTATATACCGGCAACCAACCAGTCCAATTAGTTGCCATTATTTCACAGAACTTACGGTTGGAGTGCTCAGATTCTTTATCAACACCCAAATTTAAAACTATGCGAGGTTGGAAGGTTATGGCATGGTACTTAGTCGTAAACAGAGGATTAACAGGGAACTGAGCAATAGTAAAAGGTATGTTCGAAAATTTTACATAACTACGAAGAACACAAGGAAGGTTTATTTGGTGTCTGATGTCTAGAGGGGGAGTGAGTCTATGAAGTTCTTGTAGTTTTAGCCACAGAGGGTGGTCTGAATTTTGGAGGATTTTGGAATAGAACCTATCAGCCAAAAATTGTCTTCGTAACGTTAGAGGTGGGTCTCCGCATTCTACCTGGATGGCATTAGTAGGAGTGCACTTCATTGCACCTAAGATAACCCGAGACATTTAGCTTGAATAACTGATAATTTGTTAAGGGCAGATTTATTGCCAGGTTCTAGTAAAATGCTCCGTAGTCAAAGTGACTACGTATTATTGAGTTGTACAGAAGTTTTGTGAGAACGGATGGGAGCCCCACCATACGCCTGATAGGGAACGGAGGATATTCAGGTTCTTCTCACATTTAGCAGCTACATGTTCAGCGTGAGGGACTCCTGTTAATTTTGTGTCGAGCCATAAACCTAGGAATTTAATTGAGTTTTTTTGAGGGATGGCTTGGCCATTACATCTCAGGTGGATATTGGGGACAGATCTCTTCTTGGTGAAAACAATAGATTGACTTTTGGAAGGTGATATGGATGATCCATTATCATTAAGGTAGTCCTCCAGATAGAATAAGGCAGAGTTCAGAGACTCTCTGCTTCCTCAATTTTTTCGGATGTTACATATAGCGCCAGGTCGTCAGCATATTGAAGTATTTGGGTGAAAGGAGCAACAGAGAGTTCCAAGTCATATGTATATATGCCATATAGAGGAGGGCTGAGAACCGAACCCTGTGGAAGCCCTTCCAAATTGTTCTAGTTATAACAGCATTATTTCTATTTTTAATATGGATTGTTCTCTCCGTCAGAAAAAGGTTAATAAAACGAGCCATCTTCACCGAGACACTCAGCTGTAAAAGTTTATTTCTGAGAACTGGGAGCTGGACGTTATCATAAGCTGATTCAACATCTAAAAATACTGCTGCTACATACTCCTTGTTTTTTAATCCGATCCGAATATCAGTAGTTAGAATGCTGAGGCTGTCTGCCGTACTCATACCCTTCCGAAAACCATACTGGGACTGGGGAAGAACTCTCTTATTCTCAGTAAACCATTCCAATCTGTTTTTAATTAGAGTTTCGGTGATCTTGGATGCTACACAGGACAAGGCAATGGGCCGGTAGGAGTTGGGATCTGAGGGATCTTTTCCAGGTTTGGGGATGGGAATTACAATTTGGTTTTCAGGAATCAGGGATGTATCCCTGTTCAAAGAATATGTTGATTAATGTAAGGAAATATCGTTTAAAGTTTTCGTTAGCTCTAGTGATGAATGAATAAGGGATGCCGTCGACTCCTGGGGAGGAGTCAGTCAGTCCATCTAGAGCTAACTTCAATTCTTCGAATGAGAAAGGGGGATCAAAATGGGGGTCAAAATGGGATGGATTGTGTATAGGGGTATTGGGATTGGGGTTTTGAGGGGCGAAGGAAGGGGCCAGCTTGTCTGCAAAAGATTCAATCCAGGAGTTTGGATCATTGGATCTTGGGTTGATGGAATTATATGAGCCCCTGTATCTGCGGACCTGTTTCCATACTATGCTAGGTGGAGTTGTCGGTGATAGGCTCTCACAGAATTTTATCCAACCTGATTTCTTTTTAGCTGACAGGGTTTTCCTGCACTTTGCAGCTGCTTTTTTGTAGTTGAGGTAATTTGCTAAGGACATGGACCTGTTATATGTCTTTTCAGCAGAGTTGCGTTCCCGGACAGCTTCCGTACATTCTGGATCCCACCAGGGAGGGGAGAACCGGTTGTTTATAGGTTTTTTAAGGGGGATAGATTCATCAGCTGAAGTTAACATAGCATCTAATAATTTAGAATAACAAATTAGGGGATTTTCTTCAGCTGGATTGGGAATGGAATTTAATTTTTGGCCAAGAATAGTTGAATAGGAATCCCATTGAGCCCCTGATAGACGGTATTTTAATAGAGGGGTAGGTGTTTGTGGCTGGGAAACTCTCAGGCCTAAGTTAACTAATATGGGAAAATGATCACTACCTCTACTGAGAGGGAGGACTTCCCATGATAAGGATGGAAGTAAGCCAGGGGAGCAGATGGTTAGGTCAACAGCTGATTTGGGATTTTGGGAAGGTAGGACCCTTCGTGTGGGGAGCCGTCATTACTCACACACAGGTTTGCCTCTTCAAATGCCTCTAGTAAAAGCCGTCCAAATGAATCACAATGGTGTGAGCCCCAGGAGGTATGGTGGGCGTTGAAATCTCCCATTAACATGATTGGTTGGGGGACAGACGCGATGATTAAGAGTATATCTGGAATTAGTTGGGGGGAAGGATGAGGTATATATATAGATATAAAAGATATATTAAATGCCCGGACA
This sequence comes from Ectropis grisescens, assembly GCA_017562165.1. Classification (NCBI taxonomy): domain Eukaryota; kingdom Metazoa; phylum Arthropoda; class Insecta; order Lepidoptera; family Geometridae; genus Ectropis; species Ectropis grisescens. The sequence goes on along the minus strand of CM029784.1, from coordinate 8,610,749 downwards.
GCTACAGAATTTATTTCTGGACTGTGGGGTGGGAGTTGAATTTGGGAAAAGGGGTGGGATAGTTTAATAAATATTGCAGAGCCAGCAGATCCATCCTGACGATCATCACGAAGACATGAAAACCCCCGGATCCGGTAGTGGACGCCTGGGACAAACCAAGTCTCCGCAACAGCCACCAGGATGGGTCTGTATTTTGAGATGAGAAAAGATAGTTCAGGAACCTTACGTCGAAGGCTCCTGGTGTTCCATTGAATTATGGGACATAAGTCCATGTTGGGCTGTTATTGTTGAGAGGTGAGAAATCATTTGGGCAACGTTGGACGGTAATTTGTTAGAATCCTGGGAGATCATGCTAATGATGATGGATAGGAGTTGGATGAGAAGCTCATTTGTTGATGCGGGAGGGGTGGGTAGGGGCTGAGTTGTTTGGAGGGCGTGACCCTTAGGAAGAACAGAGGGACATTGAGCTATAATGTTTTGGTGGGTTATTCTGTCATATGACTTCCCAGGAAGGGGCTTGGGCCTGGGAGGGGAGAAAAACAGTTTTTTTGGTGAGATTGGAATGGCTTAGAAGAGGAAGATGAAGAGGGTATGGGTTGGGAACATAATTCTTGGGAGACTGTTGTCTCTCGAACAGCTTGGCTAAATCTTTGAGTCACTTTGGGTGTTTTACTGTTTGCTTCATAATATGATATACCTTCCCGAGCCATACTCATTTTAATATTGCGTTGCCGTTCTTGTTCAGGACAGGATCTATTTGTGGAGAAGTGTCGCGCTTGACAGTAAAGGCAAGTAGCCTCCGATTCTTGCACTTCACAGTTATCACCATAGTGGGGCTGTGTGCAACGGAAACAGCGAGGCTGGGACCTGCATTGGGATTTGATATGTCCAAACCGTAGACAGTGCATGCATTGTATAGTTGGGAATTGGTATGCTTCTACAACCAGTGAGGAATAGAATGAGAAAATTCTATCAGGTAAACTTTGCCCTCTGAATGTAAGGACTACGGTCTGTGTTGGTTCCCAATTTATTACTCCATCAGACTTGTTTTGCGGTTTAACCTTCTTGCTTTCAGAACATATGTGGTTCCTGGGATTTGAAGGGAGTCAACAAACTGATCTAATGACCAATCAATGGGAACGCCTCTTACTATCCCCATACGGGTGACATTATATGTAGGGATGATGGCATCATAGTTATTATCTTTAAGGATGGGGTTGTTAATAAACAAATTAGCCGCGGCAGCATTTTTGAACTCGACTGATATTTTGTTCCTTCCTACTTTTTGATGCCATCTCTGCACACATTTTTATGTTATTGGTGAACAAAAATGGCCGAATTTAATAGGACGAATGACTGTGCCTACGGTTAAGGTTGCCTCCACTTTGGATACATGTACGATAAAGGGCCAGCATCCATATCTTCATATTGTCTGATGCCTAAGATGGTCATCGCAGGGTGTTGGTATATGGTTTGGATTGATGCCGATGCCGACTCCGGGCTAGATATATTTTTCTTATTTGAAGAAGAATGTGCTAGGTCGTCAACAGGGTCTCTGGGGCGTTTTATTGGTTTGGGACGGGGAGTTGGTTCAATTATATCCATTGATTCCGAAAGATCAGGAGGGTCTGGTGGCTCGGGAGCCACCGGAGTAGGGGGAATATATTCCATTATTAATTACTACAACTACTAGTCCAAATTATTTGCTACCACTCACCAAGAAATAGATAAAATACACAAAAAAAAACAATAAACACGTGTAGAGGTTAGAACCGCCACCTTCGCCCATTCCACAAATCCAAGTCATTACTGTCACATGTCACAGTCAATCTAATCAATTCTGATCTGTCAGAAGTAGAGAACAGAGAAGTACTATGGCCGTCGTTTGTGTTGGTCCTAATGTTACACATTTTTCGTGTATTATTTTGGATGTCCTTTCATTTAGTTAAAATTAGAGTTTAGATTTCATGTGAAAACTGTGTTGTGACTGTGATCTATATGTATTAATTCTGTGTTCTAGTGTAATATACACGAATATAAAATGGACGTGGTTGGCAGCGAAATCGGTCAGAAGATGCGGGTAAATATTTTGGAAATAAATATTAATTTCGCTGATTTACGGAATTATTGCATGCTGTTGAACCATAATTACATTTGGTTATCTAACTCAGACTAGAATATTGTTATATTTAGCGTGTAACTCTAAACATCTGTACATTTTTTGTTGTTGTAATTTGTCGCCAGAACAACGGATGTTGGTTTCGGATATTGATTGAAAACACTTATATTTACAGTCGGCGATCAAGGCCAAGCTGACAGAGCTGGGGTGCTATGTTGGTAAGTACCAAATAGCTCAATATTTTGATATCTTATTAATTTCTAAATGCTTAAAACTTAACAAACAATATTTTGTGAAACCAAGATGTTTATGATATATCTGCAGTAGTTTTTATTTTTTTCCATATAGAATTACAAGTAAGACAGGAGTATGATGGTAAACATGACACATGGTGGCACAGGGCACTGCTACAGAATTATTATAAAATACAGAGTAAATTACTGCTAACACTGCAGTGCAGTCAGTCAGAGATGGCAGACAATTTATCTCCTTGTCTTGTTTCCCTGTGAAACTATATAGTAAACAAGGCCCCAATGTCATAGTTTGCATTGTAGGAAACAGCCCGGAAGAAATAGTGAAGTTGAAGTGTTGGTTTTTCTGTTTGAAAGCCATTCTTTTCTAGATCCACAAGAACTATTGTTTTTAGGTACATGTGTTGGAAAATATTTAATTTGAATTGTCTTTATTATACTAGGTGACCTGGCAAACTTCGTTGGAATCAATTATTTAATGTATTAATTATTGTTGGGACAAGCTTTGTGTAGCAGAAAATTTTGAAAATGTTGATGAAATAAAAGTATGATGGATACAAAAAATAAACAATCATCCAATTTAGTGCAGTCATTCAAAAGTTATGAGTATACTAACCTCTGCACTGAGTGGGTAGTATGTGTAATCACCTAATTGGTATAGAATTATATAATTAAGCTTTGTGTTAGTAATGTTAAACACTCATTTGCAAAAATTTTGATGTTTCTGTTAATTGTTGCTCAATTTGAGCTGAATATATACCATTGAAATTTGAAACACAGATTATAAAGTGGAATAGCACATAATTTATGTTACTGTTTATCATGGAAAAATTAGATGAGTTATGGGCAAGAGACCTACCATGAGGACCATGAGGTTAGCCCTACATAAATATAAATGTTTGGATCTTTAGGTGTTTGTTGCTCAATCATGTCAAAATGTATGAACGGGTTTGGTTGAAATTTGGAACATAGGATATACTGTGGGTGTTTGTTGCTCAATCATGTCAAAATGTATGAACGGGTTTGGTTGCAATTTGTAACATAGAATATACTGTGGATGTTTGTTGCTCAATCATGTCAAAATTTATGAACAGATTGGGTTGAAATTTGGAACACGGTTAGAATATACTGTGGATGTTTGTTCCTTAATCATGTCAAAATTTATGAACAAATTAAGTTAAAATTTGGAATATATGGTGGATGTTTGTTGCTCAATCATGTCAAAATGTATGAACAAATTGTTGGTATCTCAAGTTGACTTGATTTGATGTTTCTCAGCAAAATTCATATTGCACACCCGAAACGGCCAAACTGTTGTGACCATATATTGTATTTAATGACATCTTTTGTACACAGTTTTTTGTAAAAAAGGATTAATCTACTTTAACCGTTAAATTGTAATAACTTTTTAGGCTGGATCATAGCTGACTTCACACATAAACAAAAATGAATGCATTGTTTTTAAAAACACATGTTGTTGATCAATTATTATGGAATATTAATGTTGTTGAAAGTTAAAATTTAAAATATACATTGATATTATCAAAGCCCTCAAAAATGTTGTTCCTTAGGTATATCAAAGATGGAAAACTAAAGCCCATTATAACTGAGAAACTCCGATTATGTGGTACAAGTCCCTCTGTGTTCACTGAACTGTAACTTCCTGATTATAAAATCCTTCTTCAGCAGTATTCGGTAAGAGTAGTGGCATGCTGCTTGCCTAATGTTATTAAAAAAATTATACACTTATCTATTAATTTTACTATACTTATTCACATTTATAAAATTAGGGATACCTACTCATTTTAAAATTAATAATTTGACACAGTAACAGTAAAATTCTATTTCAGGTTATTAATATCCATAGACACAAGCACATAAGAGTTATATTAAAAAAAATTTGTTCATAAATTTAGATGACGAGCTGCCCGACTATGTAATGGTGATGGTGGCCAACAAACGCACCCGTGCTCAGATGGAGGATGACCTTCAGCTGTTCCTCGGAGACAACACAGAGCTGTTTGTCAACTGGCTGCACCAAGTGCTGAAGAAACTACAGGAGGTCACCATTGCAGCTCCTAGTATGTATTTGCTAAATAGATAGATAAGTTTGCAGTGCAAAATTGCACTTATGAAAAAGAAAAATTATATCCCATAAAATGTTTGACACAATTGGCGGCCTTATCGCTAAAAGTAATCTCTCTGTTGGAGTTGGGTTGGCGGGAGTAAGGCCTACTTCCCACACGCAAAACAGGCGCACCGAGACGTCGAGTTGCGAAAACAGCCCGCCCACAAAGCCTGAGCGGAGCGCTACTACTGCTACTACTATTAAGTAATCTCTTACAGGTAACCGTGATATGGAAAGGGATTAAAATTAAAAGATTAGACAGAGACGATCTTCTTAGCACTCCATGGATTCATCGTGCGGGTGCCGTGTCCATCGTGTGGCAGAGAGAGAAATCCCGAGTAGATCCCGAGACTTGTGACACGGGTGTAGGTTTAGGGCCCCTTTCCGACGTAAATCAACACTCACATAGTCAACACAGCCAAATCTGATATGAGCCTACTAGTGCAGCTTTAGATACTCGTTCTAGTATAGAACTTACTCCACTTCTCGACAAGCTAAGGTCTTTCAGCAGGTTATAGAGAGATTTTGCTGGTATACCTCTCGCTGCCACTTCGACAGCGTATAAATTAACTACTTAGCCGTTTTTTATTAATTCGTTTAGAAGGTCGTAATACTTATTTTATTTCATCGCGTGGTCTTTAGGTATATTAGTTTCCCAATTTCCGGTAAGTAACGGACTCTGCGTTTCGTAGCTCTAGAAAAAAATGAAAATGTCCGGTCTGGATGACGAAACTCCCACATCCTCTGGGATTTGGTAGTGCTTTTCATACATGTCCATTAAAATAGTCCAATCAGATACTGTACCCAGGATTGAGTAAGGTTTGTTCCTGGAGTTTGAAGTTGAGTCTTCCTTTACAAAGTTAATTTGTCTTTTGTTTGTCGTCAATCCTTTTTGTGCTCTAGCTAATGAAAGGCTTCACGTATGATGTCAAGTACTCTGTCATGGCGTGAGTAATGACCCCTATTAAGAAGCACCTTGCACCCCACCAATATGTGCTTTGCGCTACATATCTCCTCTCCACAAGTATAGCAACATTTTTCAGAGGCTTTTTCCCACCTTACCAAGTTACTCTGGTCAGGGAGAGTCATTTGGAAAGCATTTAGTTAAAAATTTAATAAGGCAGGATACCAGTCATAGATCACGGTGTGCCACTTCAGAGCTAATGGGATATTAAACTCACCTATGGCTAACCATTCATTTTGCATTTCTAAATTCATAGTGTCCATTTAATCTCATTAATCTTTGCGAAACGTAACCACCTCTACCCAAAATTTTATTAAATCAATACAAGCTTATCCAGAACAGCTCTCTGTATGCTTAATACTGATTTATAGTTTTTATGAGTTGTTTTTTTTTAATTTCTTTATGGTTTTAAAAAAAGTCTTTTGCAAATTGTACTGTTCTGCTAAAGACTTATCAGAGCCAGGCACTCTAAAATTTTCTCTAATTACATCTTCTCTACTTACTTACTCTAATAAAATAATTTGCAATTGACATTTTTATGTTAATATTACAGAACCAGCTGAACCTGAGAAAGATGGCAAAGAAAAAGACAAATCTCACCCCAAAGAAAAAAAGACAAAGGAGAAAAAATCAAAAGACAAGTCCAAAAAAAGTGACTTGAAAAAATCAAAAAAGAAGGACAAAGATAAAGAAAAGTCTTTGCGCAAAAAAGAACAAAAGAAAGCTCACAAAAAGAAGAAAAGTAAAGATCAAGAAATGATTCGACCGAATATTCCTCCTTTGCTCATGAATATGGAAAAAGATGCAGAGCCATCTATAACAGATGTTTTTGCAGGGCAGATACTGAAGAACCACGGAATACTTATAGAGAGCGTCAAAGAAGATCCGAAAGAAACAAAACCGACAGTAGATGTCCCTGAAGCTAAAAGACCAATAGTTCCAATAATAGATCCTGCAACTATACTCACTGAGCCCACTAAAAATACAGAAGAAGAAACGAATACAGAGGAAAGAACTAGTGTGTCCTCAGGTACTGCACCAAGGGCAGAGCAATTGAAGGAAATGAATGAAATTGAAGCTAAAATCCAAGGTCTCAGGCAGAAGTTGGCAGAGCAACTTGATTCAATGTCAGAGGATGAAGACTTTTTGAATATCAGAACTGAAGCAGAAGAGCTCATGAATGATTTTGCAGAGGATGTCTTTCAGGTATGTTTAATGTCAATATTAAATAATTTAGTATCATTGTGTGCTGCAGATTGAGTAAGCTTTCCAACTGTTTTACACCTTGAAACATGAAAACTATAAATAGTTTTTAATTTGTATATAATTTATTGTAAGTGTCTGAGTTGAGATAACCGAGCGCCCGAATTCAGATTTGGTAGGAATTAAGGACTTAGGTTCTGATCTCTGCTACGCTTTTGAATATTTTTGCATGTGCAGTTATACTAGTTTTTGAATTGAAAACTTCTTTTGTCGCTCCACACACATAGGATCTTTCGTAGGTTTTGAATGAAGCTCATCGTCATGTTTGTAAGTGAAAGATTCGTTCAAGTGAGCTCGGGAACGCAAGTGTGCCTGTGATAGCCTATATCACTTAGGAATCACAATATATTCAACGGTGAAAGAATTTTTGAATTTGTTCCAGATATTAGAGTGTTGAAACAAAACATCTCTTCAGCTTTATAATATTGAAAACTTCTTTTGGCACACTACACATGTCTTTCGTTTTTTTAAATTTTTTCTTGGCCATGTATATCTTCCAGCCGCATCTGACACTGTTATGTCGCTGTATTACATAACTATATTAAATTTATATTAAATAATTAATTATAAAATAGTTTTTAATATGTAGTCATTTCTTATTTTAGTTTTCACTTCTATTGTGTGGTTTTATGCACACAGACACACATTTTTTGTTTTTTTTATTATCACAAGACTTATTAAGTTGATATTGATTTTCATTTTAATGATGAATATCCACTTAATGAGTCCTGTATGTCTTTGGAGAACATGCACCACTCGTCAAACTGCAATGGGCCAGCCTGGTAGACTTTGCCTCGACTCTCTCCTTGTGAGACAATGCCCAGAATCCTAGCAGTGAAAACATAAGTGATTACTCTCAGCTATTTGTGTAACAAGTGTGTGAAATCATGTCAAAACAACTCAAGTGCTTGAAAACATGTTCAGTAGATAAGGCGTTTAATAGAATTAGTAAAATTGACACATTCATTTATTTTCTTACTTAAAGCTAAAAGTTGTACCCATTTTTTGTTACAGGAAATATCAGAACAAACCCCAGCTGTCCCAACTCCTCCACTACCTTTAAAATCTCCAAGTCCCCCTAGTCCAAGTCCACCTACTCCTCCAAGACCTGCAGAGGCTCCGAAAGACCCCATAGAAACCCTACCTCAAATAGAGTTGAAGCTACCAAAAAGACCCATTAGGGAAAGGTTGGGGGCTAGAGAAGAAGTGAAAAAGCTACCTGAAAAACAAAAAGAAGATCGGAGCCCTTCGAAAAGCCCTGAAAGGTATGAAAGCTTATTATTCCAATGAGTAAAATAAAAATATTCAATTATTTATGATACTATTTAAAAGTTTCTTCGGTACATTAAGGTATTCAATTTATAGCAGCATATACATATTTTCTTATGAAGTATATGAGTTTTTATGTTTATTGTAACAAACATTAAAAATACAAATCTTTATGGAAGTACCATAGATGTTTACTTGCTCTCCCCTTCACTCCCAAATGCATTTTAGTGAAAAACTGTTAATTTTGAATTACATACTCAATTTTATTTCAGTGTATGAGATGAAGATGCAGAATATCCCATTTAATAAAACAAAATGCATAGTGAACTATATATACTTACTTTCAAATCATTTTGTAGAGGTACATTATAGTGGACAAGACGAAAGTCATGTCAAATGTTCATGTCTCACCTGTACCGGTTATTGTTGGGAATACCACACTAGAAGTTGTTGACAAATACGTCTACCTGGGTCAAAAGGTCCAATTAGGTAAATCCAACTTCGACAAAGAGGTCCAGCGAAGGATCCAACTCAGATGGGCAGCGTTCGGGAAACTTCGGCACATCTTTAAGTTCAGAATACCCTAATGCCTAAAGACGAAAGTCTTTAACCAGTGCGTGTTGCCAGTGATGGCTTATGGAACTGAGACGTGGTCCTTAACTGTGGGCCTCATAACGAAGCTCAAAGTCACACAGCGAACTATGGCGAGGGCTATGCTCGGAGTCTCTTTGCGCGATAGAATCCGTACTGAGGATTTTCGCAAAAGAACGAAAGTGGCCGACATAGCTCAAAGAATAAGCAAGTTGAAGTGGCAATGGGCAGGCCACATCGCTCACAGAACTGACAACCGTAGGGGAAGAAAGGTTCTCGAGTAGCGACCACGAACCGGAAGACGCAGTGTTGGACGGCCTCCCACTAACTAGATGGACAGATGACCTCACAAAGGTCGCTGGAAACCGCTGGTTGCAGGTTGCGCAGGACCGTTCGTTGTGGAAATCTAGGGGGGAGGCCTATGTTCAGCAGTGGACGTCTTGCGGATGATGATGATGATGACATTATAGTAATGTAACGAATATTCGCATTCGCGTTCACGGATATTCGTATATTTTTGCATATTCGTATTTACATTCGCGAAATTACTGCGCATGTAAAAAAATGATGTAGGAATTAGTTAGTTTATAAAACAATCCATTAATTTCTTGCGTTTTTTAATGTAATAAAAAGTAATTTACTCTCGTAGCATAATCACAATCACAAACATCATCAGTCTTCTCTTTATCATTAGGTCTCATTATCGTTCATTGGTTCATTTACAGGTTAGCACCACATTAAACAAACAAGTATTTTTTTTTTTACTTTTATAGTCTTACACTTGACCACCATCTCGCCTGATGTTAAGCGATGATGCGGTCTACGATGAAGCGTGTTTATCCAGAAAAAACCGATTCACTCTCGATTTGAAGACACAAAGAATGTAACCATCGGGGAAAACCCACTCAGGCAGTAGAGTCAAATCTCTTCGTTGGTGTCTTTGGAACATCAACCATGAAACGATGTCGTTTTTTCGAGCTACGAGCATTCCGATAGAATAAAGGGCAAGGTGGTGGCATTAGATCGTGCAAATCAGTCGCACACTCTCCAAAATGTATCCCATAAAAAACAGATAGGCTTGCAATTTTCCGGCGATGCTCAAGACTGAAGTCTTCTTCGCACTAGAGTGTCGTTGCCTATGAGCATTTTGTCACGTCTCTCGATCGATTCCGAGCCTCCAGCTGATACTTAGCCGATCCATCCCAAAGGTGCGAACAGTACTCCATACAAGAGCGAATCTGTGCTTGATATAACGTGAGCAACTTTTAAGTATTTTACTTTAATGAAACTAAAAAAATTTAATTGTCATTAGAACTTGTACTTAACACAAAAATTTTATGCAACACAAAATAATAATAGTATCAATTGATACTTGAAACTAACAACATTGATTTTTTTCATAAAACTCTTTTTAATATTTAGATATCAAACCAAAGTTATATTCACTCTAAACAAACAAAAAAAAGATTCGAAAACAATAATAATTCTCTCCCTAAAAAAATAACAGTTAATCATAGGTACATATTTGGTTTTCATGTTAATAATTGAATTTCAGTAGGGTAATATTCAATTTTAAAAAACAGTAATTTTGATGTCTTGGCTCCTTCAAGTCTTTTTCGATGTGGCGTGTAAATAAATCCAGCGCCACTAAAGATGCGCTCGCTGGGTACACTTATTGATGGTGTGACTAAGCCATATACAAATAGCGCTAAATTTAAATAAAAACTAAATATTCGCATTTGCATTCGCGTTCCCGAATGTCGGGAGCAGATATTCGCATTCGCGAATGTCCAAAATATGACACTCATTACATCACTAGTACATTATATTAAATCTAAACTTTTTTTCCTTCCTTCAGTCTTGTATAATGTGTTTGCTGTTGTATTGACAGTTATATCTTGTAATTCCAGTTTCACACCAGAAAGAGAGCTTGTGCCTCGAACATTGAGCAAATCAGCGAAGAGTCGCATTGGACCTTTGGAGACTAAAAGGAAAGCCTCAGAAGTCTCCACTGAAAAGACGGAACCCGTATCAAAAAGACTGACTTCTAGGTAACTTTTTATTTACAGTATCTATATATAATTTTATCATCAACTGTCATGGATATTTGTGCATTAGGCAACAATCCTATACGATAAATCGAGAACATATTGTGTTCATTAATGTATTTTAAGCTCACAATCCAGTTATGTAATTTATGTATTATTTTGGCAAAAACTTTTTTTAAGTGTATACAAATAATACAACAGGCCAATACAAGAACAACATTAAACATTTTGATTAACCCCCGACTACCTCAGATTTGTTATTTGTACAATATTCTACTAGTCAAGCCCTTTCATTTGATACCCATATTAAGGGAGTTGTGAAAAAATAAATTATTTCGCCATTTTGTGGTAGCGGCCATCTTGGATTTGAAATTTGTCATAGTGCAAAGTATTCTACTAGTTAAGCCCTTTCGTTTGATACCCATATTGAGGCAGTAGTGAAAAAATGATGTAATTCGCCATTTTATGCTGGCGGCCATCTTGGATTTGAAATTTGTCATAGTGCAAAGTATTCTACTAGTTAAGCCCTTTCGTTTGATTCCCATATTGAGGCAGTAGTGAAAAAAATAATGTAATTCGCCATTTTGTGGTGGCGGTAATCTGGGATTTGAAATTTGTTATACTGTATAGTATTCTACTAGTCAAGCCTTTCATTTGATACCTATATTGAGGTAGGTTGTGAAGAAATATTTTGTCCGCCATTTTGCGGAGGCGGCCATCTTGAATCGATATTAACCAAACATAGCTAAAAACATCCGCACGGATATTTACCTTCAAATAAAAAAAAACCGCATCGACATCGGCCCATCCGTTTGAGCTCTGCGGTGCCACATACAGACACACACAGACAGACACACACACAGACAGACATCGACGTCAAACTTATAACAACCCTTTTTTTGGTCGGGGGTTAAAAAAGATGTTTAAAAAAAACTTCCATTGTACATATATATAGTTCCGATATAGTTTCCGAGATATCTGCCAGAAAAGTTTTTACAACATGGGGCTTGAAACTCTACCTGGATCTGTCAGCATTTTGTGATTTTATACTCAGTAAGTGATGCTAAAACTTCAAAAAAACAAACTGATGGGATTGTAAATTTAGTGCAAAGTTAAATTCTATTTTAATTGGCCTAATAGGTTCTCATATTACAAAGGCAACAAAACCAGTTTAATACCGTTGTTTATACTAAACCTGCCAATATCCATTTACCTAACTAAAAAGGCAAACAAACAACCATACATAAAAAATAATTACAAATAGGTACTTACTACAAAGATTGGTTTTTGTTTTTAAGTTTTGTTATCTTTGTTATATTTATTCTGTTAAAATGAGAAAGAAACTAGTTAGCAGGCGTGCACGTGAAATGAAAAAAAGTTGTCAATTATTTGTAAAAAACGAAGAGGATGCTAAGTTATTGATTCAAAATATGAACTGTATATTACTTAATTCACTTATTTTGTTATCTGTACTTTTTTGCGGTGGATGACGTAACGCATTTGTTATATCTCGTTCGTTCATTCTCAGTCGTTTAAACCTGCTTCTAATTTTGCTTCTGAGTTCAGTCAACCAAATTTAGACCAGTGTAACAATCCTTTTATATATTAATGATGTATTCACGGCATAGAAAAAATATACAAGAATAATAATTTGGCTACAATTGTTCGATTTCAAGTCTGCCCGAGCTCTGATTGGTTCTGCCGCTCGTGACTTTGACCAACCAATCAGAAGTAAAGACAAGGAAAGGAGAAAGTCAAGACAACGAATGCGAATGAGACGCAGCAAGCAGCCTGTAGCTGGCAGGTCAACAGACCGGCCAGCGTAACTAGACCTCTATGATTTCGAGAATTCCATGAGAAGAAAACGAAACAATTATATTAATTCGACGTATGAGTGAAAGTTTCTGATAACTGGAAGTTTTGCTGTTGTTCTCACATCGTTTTATAGAACAAGAAGACATTTTTATCGACTACCATTACAAAAAACCTTTTTTAAACAGAAACAAGAGTGGAATGCGTACAGGTTGAACTTCTGGACGTCTACTCTCTTTCTACGAAAAACGTAATTTCGAAATAAACTCGCGACTTTCCTACTCCGGTTCTACTTCGATCCGTCGTTACCTTCGTAAAGCAATGTTTGATCGGACGAAACGAAGTAAAACCGGAGTACTTAGGACAGTGACGAGTTTATTTCGAAATTACGTTTTTCGTAGAAAGAGAGTAGGTAAGTAGATAGATGTAGATGAGAGTAGATGATGTGTGGAGGCTCTGGGCCGGGAGGAGGCAGCTTAGGCAAATGGCAAAAGGCAATTAGGCAAACACTCGATGTCGAATCGATTACTAGCGCAATCCCAACCGGTAGTGATCGGCTCTACAGACGAGCACTAGAATTAGATTTTAAATGTACCCAAATCCCTTCTATTTTCCCCTTCTCCTTATCCAAGAAATGTGTAAAAAAAAAAGATAATTGTAATGACAAAGATCACGGACCCCGGAGTCTGTGGAGTAGATAATTTAAATTAAAAAAAAAAGATGATGTGACAATTAATCTTTGTTTGCCAGTGTCCCGATTGATATTTCCTCGTTATTGCCTTATTGTAGCAGAATTGAGAAGTAAAACGTTACAATTCTCGGGGATATTCACTCTATGATTGACGATAATATGTGCAGAGTGTCGGTGTTGGATCGTCGCAGCGGCGGGCGGTCGTCGTGCGCGAGCGTGGTGCGCGTGCGGCCGCGGCCCCGCGCGCCCGCGCCCGTATCCAGCCTGCTGCTGCGAGCCGTGGCGGACGCGCATAAGAGCCTCGTCAATGTAAGTTACTATCAAAGAGTTTACGTATACTACGTATAGAATTGAAAAAAAAAAACGCTTTTCACCGAAAGAACAGGTCTGATCGCTCTCGCCTTGTTGCTCTTGTGGAAGGTCATAATTTTGTCGCGGCACATCCCTCTGTTGCCATAGCAAGTATGCACGCCATCTGCTTACGATTACTGTGTTCCGGTTTGAAGGGCAATGTTTCCAGAGAAATTACAGGGCTCAGAGATATAAGATCTTAGATCTCTGGGTGACGAGCGCAGTGCAGTGCTAGGTAATGATTTGGACTCTTCATGTTCCAATAGCTGCGTGTCGCTGTGCTGTTATGTGTCAGGCATGTTGCTTACCATCAGGCACATGTCCGGATCGTCTCGTCACCATTTATTTAAAAAAAAAAAAGTTTGGTACGAAGGAACAATACGGAAAAACCTGATCTATTTATTTATTCTCTATCTAAGGTATATAAATACACACCTGAAGGTTCGTGACGCGACAGAGACAGAACACCGCGACTTCACAGTGTTTCGGTGAGAGTTTCGTCAATGTGAATTACTATATACTCCTGAAGGTGGTTCGTGACGCGACAGAGACAGAACACCGCGACTAGTGTCTCGGCAAGAGTTTCGTCAATGTGACTTACTATACACAGCTAAAGGTGGCTCGTGACGCGACAGAGACAGGAGACCGCGTCAAGCGTCTCAGGTCTGTTATGGTGGTGGTTCGCGCGGTGATAGAGACAGCCACTTGACATTATAGCTTTGTATGCGCCGCGACAAGGACTGAGACACTTGTCGTAGTCTGCGGTTCGTGTAAATCCATTTCAAAAATCTTACGACCACAAAGTTTGAGAATCGTGAATCTATCTTCATCCACAGTCTTTTCTATCCCACTCCTGAGTATAGGGTTCTCTCTTACTCCAACTGCCTCAGTCCTGTGCTAATCGAGTCCAGGTCTTACCCGCGATGGTTAAGATTTTGCTGACATGCTTGACTTGCTGGTGGATGTCCGAGATTTGTTTCTTACCTTTTGTTTATATGGTATAGAGTGCATGGACTAGTACGACACTGCGATCGTCACCTAGAGATTTAAGTTGATATATCTCTTTGCCCTGTGATTTTTCCGGAAACATTGCCCTTCAAACAGGAATACAGTGATGTTTGCGCGTTACTGCGTGGCAGTTGAACAACTGGCAAAGGTGTGGTATTGGCAGACTGCCATGAATCCTGTCACTATCTCGCCATTATCTCTATTATCTTGTCTTCGTTTACCTTGTGACACTTCATTGAGTTTATGAAGTGAAAAGTTTTTTGGCGCACCACGCACAGATTTTACGTGGGCTGTAAATGAAGCCTAGCGTCATGCCCGAAAATGAAAGAAATGTTCGGGTGAACTCGGGACCGCCGGGTGTGTCAGAGCGAAAAAAATAGTCAGCTGCTGCTGCTGTCCGCCTGCTGTCGCTGTCTTATTTTTTAATTTATTCTTAGCGATGGATACTAGTCCTTCAGCCGCATCTGTGTTTACCATATGTAATCGTTTTCATTTTTAATTATTCAATAGTTTTTTAATATTCAGTATAGTTTTTGACGTGACAACGTCTTATAAATTGGTTTGCCGGGTGACACTTCAAGAAACTGCGTTACGCTCCGCTCACGTTATGCGCTCACAACGAGAGCGAGTGAAAGGCACGCGTCCCTTCCACTCGGGCATGGTTAGCCCGCCTAAGAGCGAGAGAGACAGACATAAAAACTGAAAGGCACGCGTCCCTTCCGTAAAATTATTTTACCACTCAAAGTCGTTGTCACGTAAAACTTTCGCCCGTATACCGACTTTACAGGCAACCAATTTTTTAATGTTATTGCTTATTTTAGTTTTCACTTCTGCCGTTCGTTCTTAAGCACACACACATTTATTTTGCAGCTGCCGCCTAAAGTTCCTAAGGAGAGTCCGGCGGTGAAGCGAGCGCTAGTATTGCCGATGCGGCGAGTAGACACGATCTCTCATAATCAAGATAACGACGCCATCAGCCTCGGCGAACCGGACAGCGACGACGATACCTCCAAGTAAGAGAGCTACTGACCTGCATGATATAATACCACCTTACAGACTCCTACCTCCTAACATTACCGCCTTAACTTATAATAAGAAAAATCTGACATCATAATGTTTATAATAGTACCTACGGGGCTTAATCACGAATAATTCATTGTTTAAATACCTCGACATTTCGGCAGCGTTACAACCGCCGTGGTCACGAGAACACATCGTTTCATGGTTGATGTTCCAAAACCAAGAACGAAACAAAAACATCATGAGGAATCCAACATGTTACTAGAATCGTTCGATCCACCTGCACTGGCCCAGTGTAGTGGTTTATAGTGTTGACTCCTTGTGAGAGAAGACTCCGAGTGCTTTATGAATAAGAATAAATAAGAGATGTGACGTATTTGTCATTGAATTGTCGTGAAATTGTCATTGTCATTGAAAGACGTAAAGAAGAGAAAGACTCATAGGCAATGACGCTCTTGTGCGTAAAAGAATTCAAAGTCTTGATCATCGCCGCAAAGTCGCTAGCTTATCGATTTTTTTATCGGATACACTTCGGAGAGTGTGCAACTGATCTGCCTGATCTAATACCACCTTGCCCTTTCTTCTATCGGACTTCTCGTTCCACAAAAGGGCGGCATCGTTTCATGGTTGATGTTCCAAAAACGCGAACGAAAAGATTTGACTCCGCGTTTGTGATAAGAACGTCTAGGTTGTGGAATGCGTTGCCTGAGTGGGTTTTCCCTGATGGTTACAATCTTGGTGTCTTCAAATCGAGAGTGAATCGGTTTTTTCTAGGTAAGCACGCTCCATCGTAGATCTCATCATCGCTTAACATCAGGCGAGATGGTGGTCAAGTGCGAACCTATTATAGTTAAAAATAAAAGTAGAATATTTTTTTTATGATCTAACGGACTAATTCGTTTTTTTTAGTCGCCATGCCTATTGTAAACTTAGAAACACTCTAGACAGATTTAACTTCTTACTGTGTACTATTTTGTGAGATGAAAAATAGGTTCTATTCTTGCCATACAGTTTAAGAGCTACAAGTACATTTTTTTTACTTCAGAGTAACAAGTGATACAGAAAAAGATGAGTACGTTCCAACGGCCGTAGTGAGGAAGAATTCAAACGAATATGGACCCTCGCCTCTTAGCATGAAGATTCAAAATGAATACGCACCGGCACTCACGATGAAGATTCAAAATACTGAATACGTTCCCTCGAGGCGGTTGGAGGGACGGACCGCTTCGAGGAAGGATGATAGCATCGTAATTGAAGCTATGTAAGTTTTCATTATTAAACAACAAAAAAGGAAGAGGCTATCTTTTTTTTAAATTTAATTTAGCAACTCCAAAGACACCTGGGCCGTGACTTTATTTTTAAATTATAAATACTTCTCTTTCAATCATAGGAAAGTGCTACCTTTGACTGCTATCGTGATAAATGAATATTGTTTCACTATTCATAGTTAGCAGTCAGTTTGAAGAGCAAAGAAGCACAGTGAAACCACAGTATAAAGAAATACTACCAGTAGTTCATAGCTATAGTAGTCTGGTGTCATACAACGAAGCTGACTTCGTTGTATGATTTAATTGACTGTGGTGAAAGTAACAACGAGCTGTGTTAAGCCACAAGTTGTGGTGAAACCTAGGCTGCAATTTGAACATATTTTTAAATATTACGTTCCACTGCTGCTATGTAGTTGGCAACTAATAGTAACATGTTCGTTACTACTACTTGCCAGATTTGTATTTTCACCAAATTTAATTTAAAAAATCTAATTATATTTTTCATACTTTTGCAGCAACATCCACAACCCATCAGTTGGCAAAGACAAGAATACGCAGTTCATAGTAACAATGGACGGATTCAATCCTAACGCGTTCCTCGCAAAGAAACTACAGACTGAAGGTATACTCAATGAAGACGAAAACGAAGAATCTAGCCAAGAAAATTCAAAACCAGCGGAAACAACAAAACCAAAAGAAGTCACGAGCCCTACTGAAAAAGAACCTACAAATACAAAAGTAGAAGCTGCCAAAGAAACTGAACATAAAAGACGCTTGAGCGATGTGAGCGAAAAAAGCAAATCGAGCGAAAATAGCAATGTAAGCGAAAAAAGCAGAGACGCAGTAGAACCCGTCCAGACGGAAACGCAAGTCGTTGTAAAGCAGGAGAAATTGGAGAAGCGGAAAAACGAACCTAGCGTTAAAGTTGAATCTCCGCCTCTGAAGAAGAGGAAGTCTTCGCCCATAGTATTCGATGTGGGGAAGGAAGAGAAAGAAAAGGAGCAATTGAGAGAGAGAACTGAAAGTGTTGGGAGTGACAACCACGTGACTGTGACGACGACAACTAGCTCACATAAATATGACACATTGCCGCCGTGTAAGTATTGCTGCTTTTTTGTTTAAACCTTATCCTAATTGACTCGTACCTCTAAGCTACTAAAATCACTTTGCTTGTTCACTTTAAAATCTAGATATCACAGTAAAATTGTAAATGCTGCCAGTTTATAATAAAACGCGTCAGATTATAAACCTATAGTAGTTTATATTAGTTTACGATATGGAGGGTAGAGGTAAGGAGAGTCCTCTGTATACATGAAAAAGTGTCCGTCATTTACTATAAGTTAGGGACACCCTAATTGATCAGCATCAAGGTAAATTTTAAAAGAAGCACCAAATCGATAAACATACTATTCACAGTTCATGAAATAAAATTCGTTTTCTCGCGACACGTTTTCTCATAATAATTCTTTAAGGTTTTATTTACTACATCATTTTGTACCATGCAAATAGTTGACATTTTCAATAAGTACTACTTATAATATTAAATGTTTTAACTCGGCATACTTCAGTTCGTTTACAATTGCTACATTCATACTATAACCCTTTGTCTACACCAGCGCTATTTTGGAAGGTATTTGAACTGTTATTTGTAGCCTGCAGCGGGACACCTGAAATTTTCGACCAAATGAGATGACTTTCCATTCCTCTACCCTCCATAGTTTACAAGTATAATCGTAACGTCGGCGTCGGTCGCGTCGTTTGATTATAAATTGACGGTAGTTATAAACTTGTGAATAAACATATTTTCACGTGTATACGTGCAGTATCGTTGGCGACGACGGAAAAGAAGGCCGTGTGGTGCCGCGCGTTCCCGTCGTGCCGGTATGGTAACGCGTGTGCGTTCGCGCACCCGCGCTGCAAGTTCGCGGCGTCGTGCACGCGCCGCGGCTGCGTCTACTCGCACGCGCCCACCGCGCCAAACTCGCCCGCGCCGGTCATAGGTGAGATAATAGTAAATGATGGCACAAGTGTCTAACGTTGGTTATTACCGCTGAGGAGCTATAACTCTAAGCGCTGTAGCATGATCCGTATGTCATTTACGGCTAGTTTCGCAACACGAAACGTATCATGAAAGTTGCCGCGATTTACAATATTATTACTTAGCATTTCAGCTGCTCCACATTAGAAATATTTTGAATAATTAATAACTATTACCAGTAAATTAAATGAGACCCAATTAGAATGTTCTAGTCTACATAATCTAAGAAGTCTACAAATAAAATACAATTGAAATAACAATAAGCGAAATGTTATGCGTAAAACGTAACGTAAAAAATGTATTTAGTGATAGGGGATACTGCTAAGAAGAATGTCAAAATATGCTGAAGCCTAGGGCGGCAGATTTTAGGGGACGGCAAATTTGGTTAATTTTTTTTTTTATTTTGTTACTATTAATAACTGTTTGTGGATCTTTTAACGTGTCTATTGAACGATTTATAAATTAAAGATTAGGTACTCAGGGTCATTGAGTAATTACTTTTCAAATATCATTTACGATGTGTCTTCTCTTTTGGTAAGCCTGTAAAGGTAAGGTAACTTTACAGTCACAACAGTTGGAGATGAAATAAGCCTTCAAAGATTCAAAATGCAATCGTATCGCCATTATATACCGCATTGGCGCTTAACATCAGGCGAGATAGCGGTCATATGTAAACCTATTAAAAATAAAAAAAGATGTGTTGTCACGGGACACCAGGTAGAAACGAAGTTCTTTCAATTACATTTAATACAGAAGCAACCCTATTGCAAAAAAAAATGGCAAAATTTTATTTTATTTTGGTAGTTGTGGTCATTTAAAAATAATAAAGTTGGCAACATCGGTGACGGACAGTTTTTACGCGTCACTTCCGTTTTATATTTTTCTTACAGTTTTAGTCTCAATTTTTTGTCAGTTCGGTCGCGCAGCATAATCCCTATCTCCAATCAATCGATACAAGTAGTCATTGATGGCTGCTCGTTGAATCAAATAGCTATCGATGCTGAGATTCCTTAGGGATCCCTACTTGTCTTATGTACGAGGGTCAAACTGAAAGTTCTTAGAAAATCAAAAAACTGATTACATTAGCCAGTTATTAGTTTTATTATATCTTTTCAAAATATTGTCCATTCACGTCAATACACCGCTGCATGCGATGGAACCACTGGGAAAAGCACTTTGCCCACTCGTCCTTAGGGGTCTCTTCAATGGCATCGCGATACGCAGCCACCGCTTCTTCAGCATTCATAAACCGCTTTCCTTTAAGTTTTTCTTTAATTTTTGAAAATAAATAAAAATCACAAGGTGCGAGGTCGGGGCTATACGGCGGGTGACCCAGTAATTCAACGTTTGATGTCGCCAAATAGTCGATCGTTCGCTTGGCGGTGTGCGATGAGGCGTTGTCGTGGTGAAGGAGGATCCTACTGCGAGGTCGTTTCTCTCGAACTTTTTCCAAGACAAGTGGCAAACAATTGGTAGTGTACCATTCTGCAGAAACTGTTTTTTGATCCTCTAACACAATTGTTGCGAAATGACCTATCCTTCCAAAGAACGAGGCCACCATTTTTTTCCCCGCACTTCGATCTCTCTTCACTTTAGTTGGCAACTCCTCGAAAGGAAACACCCACTGAGCAGATTATCTTTTTGGTTTCAGGATCATAACAGTAAATCCAGCTTTCGTCACCTGTTAGTATGTCGAACACAGCATTTGAGTCACCTCCGTTAAATCTTTCAATCATTTTACGGCACCAATCCACACGATGGAGTTTTTGAGCCTCAGTCAAATTATGAGGTATCCACCGGGCGCAAAGCTTCCTGACCGCTAAATGTTCGTGTAGGATTTTGTGCACTTGACTCATACCGATGCCTAAGCTTGTCCGAATCTGCTGATAGGTCACTCTTTGTCAGTCTCTATCATACGCCGCACAACACAGATGTTATCTTCAGTCGTCGCCGTAGAAGGCCGTCCCTCACGTAAATCATCAGTGAGATTAGTACGACCACGTTTAAACTCATTAAACCAGTTGTAAACAGTCGCACGAGATGGGGCTTCATCGTGAAAGGCCAATCGTAGTCTATCATAACTTTCTTGTTGACTTAAATGACATCGAAAGTCATAAAAAATCATTGCACGAAAATTTTCTCGTGTTAAATTCATGTTGACGTGACACAGACAATTTTCAATTTGCCGCCAAATCGTAAAACAAATGACAAATGAATGAAGTATATACTCAGTGATATTGGCAAAGAGTTCTATTTTCAAATTATATAATTATTTTTTTATTATATTGTTTATAAGTGGCCAGTTCTGAGAACTTTCAGTTTGACCCTCGTATTATCGCTACTACACATAAACGATCTGTTGAAGCCTGGTAGCCGGAAACGCAGATGATAGCACTGTTGTAGAGAGTTACATATCTAGCGCATGAGAGCCAGTTTGAGCCAGAAAATCTCTATTATACCCGAGAGTGGCACTAGAATTCAATTCACAGCCCACGAAAAATCTGTCTAGGCGCGCCAAAAGAAGTTTTCATTTCAAAACAGCAATGGATGTATTACTTCCGGAAGGATTATTTCGAAATGTGAATCAATTAGAGGAAATTCTTTAAATGAAATTATAAAGGTAATAACAAAATATATCTAAGTGAGCAAGGGCGGCATTTTTCAGTTTTTGCCCCGCCTAAAAATATTGAGCTACATAAAGTCACATCCCTCCCTAGTTAAAGGCATACATGAATCTAATGGCACTTGAATGACATTGTCAGAAGGGCGAATTAATTAATCAATTTAATATTTCATTTTCAAAATTTATATTTTTATCTATCCGTCTAATATCTAAAACGCTGTACGATGTCACTGGCTCACGTACACAAAAACTTAGTCACTGTTTTCTATTGATATTTTTATCAGTTATTGTTAATAATAATATAATAATAATATATTTATTGTTCCCAAAAATAGCTCAGTTACATAAACAAATTGCATTACATAACAATATTAAGTTACACAAATAATTTGAAGTACAGCGAGCCCCAAACTAGGCAAAGCCTGTATTTTGGGCACCCTTCATCGGTTTACAATTTCGTTTACGCAGCTCCTAATACACACGAATATAATGCAGTGCTGTTAGAACAATTTTATAGAACATTGAAAATGAATAACAAAACAAACAATATTTCAATCGATACGTAATTTTCCATCTATAGATCCAACACAACACAATCAATTTTCGATTTTACTACAGCTGGGCAAAGAATAGAAAATAGTGACACCATTTCTATCGCTATCTGTTCTAAATTTTGACAATTGTTTTGTATATAAATATAACTAACGTTCCACATCCAATTTCACTGCCAAGCTGCAAACTATTATTTTTATTTTTAACGAAAATTAAGTAGAGGTTCCAAATATTAAGTAATATAGGATATTCCGGTAATTCCATTAGGCTAGCATGGATTGATGTGATGCATACAATTTTCGATATTCTGTAACAGCAATAGAGAACCTGTCTGTCTATGTGAAAGAGCTATTATGATTCATACTTACCTCAAAATTATCATTACAGAAATAGTATTTAGTCTAGTCTAACAATACATAACTTCGGATCTCTTCCTGATAATTTGAACCATGAAATTCTCATTTTTTATACCAGTTGGCACTTGATGTTCCTGGAGCTTTCAACAGGTGTTTTTACATTCCATTACAAAACCAATGATATTATGGATTTTAACTAGCTCATTATTATATTGCAAAAAATATGTATTCCCTTAAAAAAGCATATTGTTTAAACCACTAGTGACGTCACAAATGTGGTGGTGTATTCGACAGTGTATTCCTTGAAATTTAAATTGAAAATTCAAAATAAATATTTTACAATTCGTTTGGGTTAATAAATAGTTTATTAATTACTAACTTTATATCTACTATGCAGTCAAGTCAGGCCCAAAGTTCAGTAGGTACTAAGATAATACCGTAGGTCCCTTTATTAAAAAAAATCAGAATTGAAGATAAGAATTTTGAGCAAGGCATATTTTAATATAATATGAAAGATGACTTTGTTAAAGATGGTAATGTATTTAAAACTAGGTATTGATGTAAAATTGATTGTACTTATGTAGGATCTATACTGTATGTATAGTGTGAGTTTTATTTGGAATAATGTAAAGGTATGGACAATATTAACAAATAATAAATTAAAACAAACACTTTGTAAAAATCAAACACGCCGTCGAGATCGCTGCCGCGCGGAAGGGTTCCCAGAACGCTGGCAGCGTTGCCCCGTTGGATGCCGATACTTACTTTTTGGACGAAGTAATCCTGAGATCTGAGATCCCGACCGCTTCGACAGTTGTTTGCAGAAATTTTTCATGTCGGACGACCACGGGCCCATAGTCTCCACAGCCAACGCAAAAAAAACATAATATGCGCTAAGCTAAACTCCGAACTACCGACATGAGACGGAGCCAGGGTGTCCACACACGTGGCGTCCCAGACTAATGCCCTACCGAGAAACCACGGTACTAACGTGGCATCGTCTGGCCGCTTTC
Organism: Ectropis grisescens; assembly: GCA_017562165.1. Classification (NCBI taxonomy): domain Eukaryota; kingdom Metazoa; phylum Arthropoda; class Insecta; order Lepidoptera; family Geometridae; genus Ectropis; species Ectropis grisescens. The sequence continues at coordinate 8,587,384 of CM029784.1, read as the reverse complement.
CATCTGTCGACATTCCGGTTGGTTCTAGCGTTGCTGGTATTGACGCTGTGCAGAGTGCTCGTTTGACTAAATCGTTGATTGCCCAGTGCCTGAAAGGTCGACTGGCATCTTCACACAGGAGAGCCCGTGACGTCCCAAATGGTCAACAGCTTTACCGCACTGGCAGCGATGAGGCTCGCATAACATAACACCCAGACGAAGATCTGACGCTATACGTAGACAACTCTGGTCGAGGACAGTACCCAAATTTTTTGAAGGTAAAGCGTGAAGCCAGTAACGTGATTCAGGTTCTGCCACAGCAAGGAGACGAGCTCGTTCCGAAATATCGGGCGCGTGCTCTAATAATGCCTCATAAGTAAATTTAGTGAGCGGAAGGTCCCAGTTCCACTGCACATTGGTTTCTGTGGGTGAACTAACACCAGGGCACAACGCACACCAAGCCGCCAAAGCCTCAGTCTGGCAAGCAACTCGAACATCAGCCATTGAATTGTGTAGTATCATGCCGATGAGAGATTGCGAGCCGTGACTGGAGGCCAAGAAAGCTGGAAGTGCGATGCTCGAACTGCAACTGATTCCCAGCCCACCGAAAGCAATGGGAAGTGTAGCTTGTGCCCACGAATCATTTATTAATTTTTTATGCCATTTTAATTTTATCAACAAAAGATTAAATTAAAATACCATACTTTTAGATAACGAGCGTGTTAGCCTATTGCGGAAATGTTTCATATTCTTACAAAGTTTACATCAATTTGGCAACGTTGGCTACACTTACTGGGTATGGTCACTTACATATTGCAGTTACGACACGCTGGATTAACTACTCCACAAAATTTGGGGGTTTTACTTCATAATTTGGGAAATTTGCGGAAATCGGGCATCGGCAATCTTGGTTGCCTTAAGGACGGCGTTAGTTCCAATTTTGGCTACGTGCCATTAGATTCTTGAAACCCTATACGTAATACTGTCATTTTCCACGTCAAACTTACAACTGTCTTGCGGATCATGTTTAAGGCTCACGTAGTACCTATAGTATCGTATGCTAATCTTCAGATAGCTGAGGACTTTACCAACCAATAGAAAAAAAACTATAACTATAGTCTGTAGTTATACTATTATTAACAAGTGTCAAGTCACTTGTGAGTAAAAATGGAAAGTCAAAGTTTGATTATAAGTGTCATTATATGCCTGTTTGCGGTAAAATTAAAGTCACTTTATGAGCAAGTGTGTTGAAAATATAATTTTATTGAACTGATGGGATATCATACGAATCCATTGTTTCTATTAGATCCATTTAATACCTTGACTGGCGCTATCATACTAATCCATGGTTGAAAAATCATGCGACAAGAAGGAAAGAGCGAGGGTCGCAACCCCCCTTCCTCAATTTCCTTTCAGTTGGACAGCTTTCAAATGCATAGTGCTGGATCCTATTATTTTATACCCTTTATCATGCTACATAGGTCTCCTGCTGTATCATATGACCCATAAATTTTCCTGTGTGCCTGTGCTCTATATGTACACTTTTTGGTTTCTACCACTTACACTTACTTTTTAATTGCAGAAGTAAATAGATGCATAATTATAAATTTCGATCATTCTTTTTTTGCATTTTCCTGCCTCCTTATTCTGAAATCTCTCATTCCATCTTATGATTGCTTGTCATCGAAATTAGTGGTCGCTTTTAGTGTTAAGGTCGCCAATACCTATTTTATTTTTATTAAGTAACTTTTGTTTATTTTAAATCAAGGGAAATAAAGAGTTAATCTATACGTGTGGAAGTTTGGATATACCTATACGTATTTCTTAATCTGTATATCCCAAACTTAATAATGTAAAGTTATAAATACCGCCAGTTCGTTATAAAAAGCGATATTATATATAAAGCTGCGACGAATTATGTTAGTTTGTTTATTATGTTGATTATAAACTGTCGGTATACGCAATTTTACGCCGACTTATACCGTATCAACATCCAACACTAACGAGTCGGCACTCCAGCGGCACGGGTTTCCCCCTAATCTATGGGAGGCTTAGATCATAGTCCTGCACGCTGGCCAACTTGGGGGTTGGTAGAATTGACTTGTCTTTAAAACTTAAATCTTCACATAATCAATAAATAAATATTAGTGGACATTTCACTCAAATTTCATGGTTTATTTACAATGTATTTCCTTCAACGTTGCATTCCTACGTTACACACATGACTTCGAAAAGACAGTGGTGCGCGTGGAATTCGAACCAGGGGTTCAGCAGTTGGCAATCTCCCGACTAGACTTGCTGCAGATTTTGACGTCACTGTAAAATTGTCATCACCGTCTGAATCTTCCAGTTGATTTTAAACCGAAACTGTAATAGATAATCTATACTTGTTTAACTTTTTGCAAGTTAGCTTAAGTGAATTAACGGTTTAAAGGCTTATAATCTAATGAAATTAAAATCTTACGGTTAGGTTAGTTTGTAATCAGACGACGTTGGATTATAATCTGATGATTTTTACAATTTTACGGTGAGAAACTAAAAAACTAAAATTTATTTTTTTCTTCCTCAGCGTCACACGTAGTTCCGGCAGCGAACTACAAATCGATTTCCACCGCCCCTCTCCCCGCCATGTGCAAGTACTACCCCTTGTGCGCGAACGCCGCTTGCCACTTCTACCATCCGAAGCCGTGCCGCTATGGGAAGATGTGCGGAAATAAACTAGAGTGCAATTTCTACCACGCAGATGTACCGGCCACGAAGTGGCGGTATACTGCGCCTTAGTTCTGTAAATAAATGCAATTGTTAGTCAATTTCATGTTTTATTTAACACACAATCTTCTAGTTCGTAGACAAGATTATTTTTCATTGAAAAATATCGTGTAATTTTGACATACGCCTCTACAATAATACACCACTCAGTCTAGTCCTCGGCTTTTCTTTTCCAACCGCCACCAGTTTCGCCAGCCTTTCGTAAATCGTTACTCCACCTAGTCTCAGGGGTTGATTATGATGATGATGAGGCAGTTAAATTCCAGACGGTTATAACACGGAGACTCATAATAGCACAGTCATTTGGTGGTTTTAACTAAGCCGTGCAGCTACGGTAAGATGTGTGTGAGTTGAGTGCAATTTCTACCACGCGGATGTACCGGCCACGAAGTGACGGTATACCGCGCCTTAGTTCTGTACTTCTGTAAATAAATGTATTTGATAGTCAATTTTATGTTTTATTTGACATCCAAACTAAAATTCTACTATCCTTTAATATTATGTTTTTTGATGTTTGTTGCTTAATCATGTCGTAACGTCTGAACGTATGGAGCTTAAATTTGGAACACATAAAACATACAATTTTTGGTCCGGCGGCAAGACGTTTCGTTTTACGTAGTCACATAAGTCACAGTTTTTTGTGATGGATACTTTTTTTGGCGCGACGGATGCACGCAATGCGCAATGTGTTGATTGATGGAACGAAACATGCTACTTAGTCTGTGCTTCACGCCAATGATAGCGACAGCGGTTTCTTTGTCAGTGCCATCAGAATTTAACGAAATTCTCCATAATCCGAATTATGTTGACATATGATGCCGACTCAAAATCAATCTTTTTTATGTTTTGTTTTTCATATGAGGTTTCGATCAAGCCTACCGCACCCCTTGACGAAATGATTAATATAGATAATTTAACTGGAACTACGCGGGTGAAACCGCGGGCTGCTACCAGTATCCTAGTAATGTAATAAATACCAATACTGGCCTCGTGGCTTAGTGCCTGCGAAGCCGAGGGTCGTGGGTTCGATATCCACCCAGTGCAAATATTTGTGTGATGAATTCTAATATTTGTACCATATCTGGGTGTTTCTATGTGTAATAAGTAGGTATGTATTTACAACTATACAAGTAATACATCAGCTATTGCCATAGTACAAGCTTTGCTTAGTTTGGGGTCAGATGGTGTTGCGTGTGAATTGTCCACCAATATTTAGTAAAAAAAATATATTTGAGTTTCCTTGGTTAATCACGTCGTAACATACAGGTGAACGGCTCGGACTGAAATTTGAAACACAGATCACAGGTCATAGGCTACATGTTATCCCGTGAAAATAACTGGTACGCAACGTGAAAGTAAGTACACTCCGCGAGGCATAAGCTGAGCTTTGCATTTGTGTGTGTGTGTGTACATGGATAGTGTAGGTGTGACAACTGGCCTTAGGCGCGGCGCCATTCTGTCTCGCCGCGCTCCTGCCTGATTGGTGATCACTCACTCAAATTCAAAGCTCAGCCTATACCTCGCGGACAAAATTTCAAGCTCCTGCCTGATTGGTGATCACTCACACTAATGCAAAGCTCAGCTTATACCTCGCGGAGTGTACGCGGGGTGCGGCAGATCATCTGGAAACTGTTATTTCACCAGGCGGTCTCTGTAAATAATACAACGTAGAGTCATTCGGGTCAAAAGCACACACTTAGTGTTTCTCGACCACGCCAGATCAAAAATAATTGAATATCAGGAATATTTAGACGTTTATTATATCGAGTATTTAATACTTTAGTAAACCTTCAGCGTATATACTAGCTACATATATAGTTTTTTCTATATGACGCAATAATTAGGTCCGTTCAGAATGCGATCTCTTGACCCCGAGTTGGGGTAAAGGTACGCAACGAAGGGGGCAAAAGTTCGCGTGTGGGGTAAAGAGACGCACGTGTAAACTTTGAGAATAAGATATAATGAAACAAAAATTAGTTTTATTTATTTATTAAAAAGTATGTTATCGATGCACTTTGAAATAAACTTAACTAAATTAGGAACTTTTTCAATGAGATCAATACAATTATGCGCAAATAATCAATCATTAAACCCGTAACTACCGTAACTTTTTTTTTGTAATTTGTGCGCTGTTGTAGTTCCGCAACACGCCTTGTAACTCATCCCTTCTGAAATAAGTCTTTTTGCTCTTGCGATTTGTTCCTCTGTCACCAATTTTCTATCCGGTTGCTTTCTGACGTAAAAACGTTCGTAGTATGGTTCTAAAACAGAAAAAAACAGTTTTAGTCCGAGCAAATCGCCAAATTAAAAAATGTATATAAACTGTTCGTAGCAAAATTGACACCAGCTGTGTCATTTCTGCTTAAAATATTTATCTTTTATTTTTTGTCTAGGTTGCAAGAAAACTGTTTTATTACCACACGAGCTGAAACAAAAATTTGTTATGGATGTGGGTAAGAGAACGCATGTGGGGTTCGCATGCGTTCTTTTGACCCCGTTCTCTTACCCCATGAGTTTATTTCTAAAGTATAACTCCCGCTCTCATCCGTACCTTAGAAATAACCTAAAAACTTTACTCGGAAATAATAGCACATTAATAGTCTTAGAATACTAAAAAATACTTACTGCGTTTATCCAGTATTCACAAATGTTACAAACTTTTCCGTGAAACAGAAAACTAAGTGATTAGTAAAGAATTTCATTCTTTTTTGTTTTATTTCCCGCACTCGCGTCACACCAAAACGTATCGCTTGGCTTCAAAATGGCGACTCGCTCGCAGATGATTTCGGCATACACGCCTCCCCGCTCCCACCCTCCCTCAGTAGATCTCAGCAGTGCTTTCTCTTACCCGACGCGTGCTCTTACCCCGAATGACTCTACTTACCTAACTAACCAGCTAAAAATATAGCTACGAATTATAACAAAAATATATAGCACTATAAAATGTAGCACTATGAAACATATTTATAATAGATAGATTGTTTTTATCGAAAATCGTAGATTTTTTTTCAAAATCTGTCTAATTATTATTTGTTTTACACTAAAAATAATTGCAATAACTAAGCTACCAGAATATGCATTGAACCGCTGTTCTCATATTAGTATTGGGTATTTCCGTAATATGAGCAAGCAACTAACTAGGTACCTAATTACCTACCTACGTTTGAATGGTTACTGTAGTAAAAAATAAGAGCCGTACCAACCAACAACGGTACGATCTAGTAGGTAAATATATAAAAAATAAATAGGTTTGATATTTCAGAAATACAATAAATTCTATTATACTTACCTATACGTACATAATATAATTCTAACTTAATTTTCTATAATTGTCCATCGCTATTCAGCGGTGTAATGCTGCCAGTGTAATAAGCACCTTTGTGCCGGGTACCGTTAGGGGTGGGTTATGTGACAGATGAATTTATTGTTGATGTTATTTTTAATTGTGTGATTTAGTAGCCTATATCTTTTGTTTAACATTAATAATACATTTTGTTATGTACCTACTACCTAATAAACATTTTCATATTTCATGCGCCAAAAATGTATGCATCTACTACTACTTATCTACTATTATTTACATACGATTTTTTTGAAAAAACATTTTTTTAAATTGAATATTAGGTGCTTATTTTTGTATCTTTCAATTTCGTTTCAAGTTACTTTTTAGCTTTTAGAGCCTTTTTAGAGCTTTTATTTTTAATAGACTTCCAAAAAGAAGGTCATTCAACCACCATGTTTTTTGAGAACTTATACCTAGTCAGTTATCCTTGTTACTTTGAATAATAGCAATCATATATTAAGCAGCACAATAAATGTACCAACTCTCTTCTGGGACTCTCTCGCAAGGAAATTTCACACTGCACTGGTTTACTCAAAAGTATCTCATCTATCTTATAACGGTTAAAAGTACAAATGTATACAAGTAAAAATTAATCGACGCAGTGTATGATCTATGTACCCACATAGATATAGCCACATAGGTACAATTTCCGAACGACTTGACCAAAACGGTCAACTTGTCTAAGTGAAAACCATCAATATAAACCACTAGATGTCCCAAACTTCAGGCGCACTGAATTATGTCATCGTTGGGAAGAGTGAGCTCCGAGCTCACTCTTTCCGTTCTAGTCGGTTGCAGGATGGTCGCATAGCATCAGGCGTGATGGCGGTCAAGCGTAAACCAATAACATAAAATAAAAATACTTACGTTTTTTTAAATCTCATAATATGAAAGTGATTGAGTGAATGATAAAGATGTCTATGAGAGATCTTCAACATAATGTTGAAATATCGACTAATGTAGGTATAATTTAATGTATAATGTATAATTTAATGGATATGGTGTTACTTACGCAGATTCTAAACTACTCTATTCAAACCACACTCAACAGACTCATCACCCCGTCGAAACACATGGCCCAAAAAGGTGAAGGGAGCTTGAACGATGGATAAATTGAATTCTATAAAATTAATCGACATTTCTTTTTCATACTACGCTGAAGATGGCTGAAGCACAAACTCATAACAAATTCTCTTTGAGGAATTATAGTTTGTCTGAGCAAATTCTACTATCCCATGATATAGGTACCTACCTACCGAGTTTACTGCTGAGTTCTTATTATTCTCGGTTAAAGGTAAGTAGCCTACGGCTCAATTTTTCGTGCGTATATTCTGTGTAGCTACCAGATATAAGTATTAAATTCGCACAATCACAGCACAGCGCAGTGGGCCCCAAATCCGATGATTGACAAGGTCAGGAGCGAATAATTCGCTTCTATTGTCGTCTGGCGGCTTTCGAGTCCTACTTCCTTATTATGTAATGATAGGTTTCAACAAAAAAGAGCGCTCAATTAGATGTAGATCGCGTAACTGCTAATGAACTGACACCGGCAGTTTCTAGCCCTGTCAATTTACAGATTGTCTCTCATTCTCTAATAACTACCTAGTTGTAAGTACTTATAGCAAGGCTAAAAGGCTGAAATCAGCAGTAGCATTAACAACTCACTTTATGTTCCACAGCTGGGACTCGATACCTTAAATCATAAGAAAAGAGCGGTTACGATCCACAACGCTAGCCAAGTGCGAGTTTGCTAATATCAGATGTCTTTGAAGTAAGTTGCCTTCCTTCGAACATATCGGTTTTCGACGATTTTAACGATATTTTCGTTTACTGCTTGCTACAGCCAATGGTAAAACTTCTGCATCCTGGATAAATATTCAGTCATAGGCCAATTTGAGCCTAAAACCTACCACTTGGAAAATATATCGTAATCGACCATTATTCGCCACTGAGACCGTTTAATTTGGCAAGGGGTCGTAGGTAATGACGACCCCTTGTCAAATAGAACGGTCTCGGGCAAAGAGCCACTGCTACACAACGAACACATCACAAAAAGACGCACTGTCGTGAATCACTCAACAAACTTTCCTGATGAAAGGATGTAATGGACCTATTTGTACCGACCCCGGTTCAACAGTCCATAGTCGGACTTCTACAGTTTTCACCTTGGCCGATATTGCAGTAGGTAACTATTCCGTTGTCGATTGAAAGAATAGGTACACCACATTGTACTCAAATGACTATGTCAAGCAATTTGGTCCTGTCCTAAGTACGAACCGGACAGAATATCTGTGCACCTCGCTGGAATGCGGCGCCTCTCCCGCTTCCCCTGTCACCTCTCCGCGGACTCCCCGGTGCGACAGTACGGTTATCATCTTCGTTGAATACCATCGATATGACGTCACGAGATCAGGTGCACAGATATTGTGACCGGGTTGTAAATAAGCTTATTTACCTACTCGCTCATATTTGTGAGACTAGCGGTCCGCCCCGGCTTCGAGGCAAGGTATCGTCTCTCAGCCATTCACGCGATCTTGATAATTTGGAAATGGTGAGCGGTACTAACAACATTCATTCGATCCGTGGGAACCGATGGCTAGAAATACTTGAAAAGGGTTTCACAAAACACTTTTAGCAAACCGAAAGTGATTAACTTCTATTAAACTTATCCTAGAATTTCGAAAAGCTTATGCATTTCCAACTAATAGTGAATATTAGTGTATTATGAAAAAAAAAATTTAAAGTGTGGCTTAGAATATTAAAATAGGTGATTCTTATAATAGTAAAAGAGGTTTATTATTATACTGAGTACACCGTGTCTTTTTCGATTTAACACATTGTGTTAGGTAATGTGCGTAACCCAATGACACTCGGAGACCTATTTTAAATAATTATTCAAACACTGTACCTACTTGTGTCAGCCTAGTATTGCCGTTCAAATTCTCATGCCATTTAATTAAATTTAAGTGTGTATTTGTTAGGTTTATGAAGACCGGTCTAGCCGGGAGAACGGCAACTGGCGATCCGGAGCCCCTAGTTCTAAATTCTAATCCCCACGCGCAACATTATCTTTTCGAATTCATGTGCGTAACACCGCGATGAAAAAATCGTGAGGAATCCGTATTAATTCTGGAATCTTAGAATTTTGCATCCACCAACCCGCACTGGGCCAGTGTGGCGGATTATGGCCTTAACTCTTTCCTTGCGAGGAAGGTCCTGAGCCCCAGGCAGTTGGAACGCTTAGTGGCCTGCTAATGCTTGATGTTAATACTTGATATCTTATGCTCAGGCACCTAGCCATTCGGATACGTGTTTCATACGCATTCGATATCATAGAATCTCTAGGATTTTTCATAGTAATTTTCGTATTGAAAACACGAAACATTCACAAACTACAACACTGAACACTGAATACAAATCTAAAGAAATTTTCTAACTAATCAATCTAAGTTTGCGATTTTTATAAACGTAGGTAACATGTCTATCATGTAGGTGTGGATGCTAACTACGCCGTTATTTTCCCCCCATCCATCAAAAAGATTTAGGCGTCAATTTTCTCATTACAATAACGCAGTAGGTAGGATCGCATCCTGTGGGATCATGCAATCGTTCGCACAGCAGCTCCCATAGGGAAATAGGTTAGTCTTTCGTCGGGCCTCGGACCAGCATTTCGGCATTTAACATAACAAAAAAATATCAAAAGTGCAAAAGAATCTTAATAGTGAAAACAATAGCAATTTGCATCGCTTGGACGCATTTGATTACAGAAGTTTGAGGTAAGACGCCATTAGTTATAAATCTTAATTTAAAGTTTTGTTATTTTTTCTAGTTTGCTTAATAAAGTGTTTCTGTCTATAAAATCTTGAGCATATTGAATCGTAGTCAATCTATAAATTAATGTATTTATTATCAATCTAATAAAGTTAATATTTAAATAACTCGGTATGTGCAATAAAACAGTTAAACCACTTTTTAAATACATAAATAATTAAATTCATAAAAAGTTTGAGCTTTTAAGCTAAATGTCAAGATCAGCCTTGTGTTTTAATTATAACTGTATTTAAGGCGCGACAATTGTGGGAGGCTTTCACGAACAATTTTTTTAACATCGATAATTTCACCGATAGTCAAAATCGAGATAATTTCGTGACAGTTTTTGTTGGCATTCAAATTACAAATTAAATGTTTAAAAGCAAGAAAAAAAGTTTTTAATTAGTGAAATAGCATCATTGTGACAAGAAAGCTAGATAAAATGAAAAACCGTCACGAAGAAGAAATGTATTAAGTACCTAGGTACCTAAGTATATTACTTAGTAGAATTTAGACTGCTAGGCTGGGATTCAGACTTTCTCGTACAATTTACATGTTCTTTTTGTTTTATTTTAATAAATATGGTAGCATTTGTTTGAGCCACTTTGGACCTACTTCCTACAAAACCTTAGAATCATCATAGTGGTGCATCACTCTGAAGTATCATTTGTGCCGTGTGTAAATTTCAGATATTAACGCAGAAGAAAAAAATCGATTGCTTCCAGGATCTCAAAACTTTTTAAGATGTTACTCTCTATAAAATATGAAACACTATTTTTAAATAAATAAATTGATAGTATTTTTTTCTAAGAGACGGTTAACAATTTTTGTTAAAATTTTTGAAAAATGTGTGATTTAAATAATTATTATGTAAATTAAAAAAAATTCAGCCCCGCCATTTTGTGGAGACAGACATCCTGTATCTAAAACTTGACATAGTGTATAGTTTTCTCCATGTCAAGCTCTCTCATTTGATACCTACTCAACTATCGAGGGAGTTGTACAAAAAGTAGGTAACCCGCCATTTTAAGGCGACCGCCATCTTGAAACGATTTTTATCAAACATAGCTAAGAATACTTCCGACTAATTCCTTTCTCAAACAAAATTAAAAACAGTCCATCCATTCAGAAGCTACGATTCCATATACAAACCCCAACAAACAGACGCGCTGTACTAAAAACTAAAAATAGAGTGTAGATGATTTTAAAATACCTACATAGATAAAATAAATTAAGGTGGGTTCGACACGAAGGTAACACAATTTATTTTAAATTAAAGACAATTAAAGCTCTTTTTGCTGAAAATGTAACTTTTATACAAATAAGCAAGGGAGCAATAATAAAGGAAGCGAAGTCGCCTCGCGCAATACTCGACTCCTTAAGTTTAATAGAGAACATGTAACCTGCAAACAACAATCACAAATTGATTTTATGTCAGAGATTAGTTAATGGATTATCTTTTATTCCTGTCATTTTTTATTTGCAACTGTACAACAAATGCATTAATTTTAACTACCACGACTTACCTACTTATTAGCTACCAAACCATCTATGTATAAATATCTATATTATAAGAGTGTTTCCTTTTGATTAAATGTTTGAGGGGAATTTCGGAAAACACTGACAGACGTAATTGCATAGTGGTGAGAGTGTACGATTCTGAATTGTGCGGCTGTGCGAACCCCACCTGCACTTTCTGAGTTTTTTTTCCAAATGCACAATAATGTATGTACCTGTATTATACAACTTAATCATAACAACTAGTTTTATCGTTGAAGGAAAAAGTAGTGAGGAAACAGGTATGTTCCAAAAGAGACATCTTACAAAGATATGCGTCATGCGCTTCATCATTCAGCTTATTTGGGACAACAAAGGAACAAAAATATTGGCGCCTTGTACAATAATAATACATTTAACAAAATAATTTGAAGCTCAAAGGACTTTTGTGCGCTTACTTATGATAATGGATTAAGCAAGACCACCCAGTCCATTTACATGTACCTAATGTAAAGTTAGTGCTCATTTATTTCGCTATATTGTTATCATTTTATAAATTGGAATATACAGGGTTAATCACAACGGATATGAAACGGAAAAAGACGTGTTACCTACTCTCGAAGAAGGAACAACTTTATCTTAACTGAAGTAGTATCTTTATCTTATCTTGTAGTGGTAGGACTCTTGGCAGAGTCAGCTGGGGATATACCACACATACCGCCTTTGCCAGTTATTCTACTGCCAAGGAGTAATGTGGAAACTTTATTGTGTTCCGGTTTGAAGGGCAATGTTTCCAGAGAAATTACAGGGCTTAGAGATATACGAGATCTAGATCTCTGGGTGACGAGCGCAGTCCAGTGCTAGGTAATGATTTGGACTCTTCGTGTTCTAATAGCTGCGTGTAACTATACTGTTATGTGGCAGACATATTTCTTACCATCCGGCACATGTCTTGTTTGTCTAGTCACTCTTTATTAAAAAAAGGAGGCAACCCTGTTTTTTTTTAAATACTTCATATTAAAATTTATCTAAAAGTACTTTCCGAGTTAAATAAATAAATTTTGGTGGACACTTCACACACAACAACATCTAACCCTAAACTAAGCAGCAAAGCTTCTACTATGGCGGCCAGATAGTTGATATAATACATAGTTCTAAATTACATACTTATTATACATAGGTTTCTATAGATACAATACAAATATTTGAATTCATTACACAAATATTTGCACTGGGTGGGAATCGCACCCACGACCCTTGGCTTCGCAGGCAGAGTTACTACCCACTAAGCCACGAGGCTAGTCAGTTGTCAGTCTTACAGAAAAGTTGTTCATAACATCTATAATATGGCACACTCTTTTTAGATTTATTTTAACATAGGCGAGTTGGCAAACATTTTACCGATATAATAGGTTTATCATCTCGACAGATGATAAGCGATAAAGTGTCAAATCGACAAAGCCAGGTGAAGTAATATTATAATAGGAACAGATCAACACTCTCCGAAATGTATTCGGTATAAAATGGACATCCACATAATATGTATTTTTTTATGCTTAATTCTATAATATTGTTTTATAAGCAGTGTGTTACCAACTGCAGAAATTAAAAAAAAAAACGTTTTATTGTAAATACTGCCATCAAATTCAAATTAAAACAAAAAACTAATATTGCCGTTTTGTATACTTTGATTAAAATATTTGGATTCCGGAGATAACTAGTAAACCTTTTATGTGTAACCCTATTCTGTCCAAACTTTGTCACAGACCTTAAGGTATTGTTTCCACGTACTCATGTGTCAAAGTTCAGGGTTGTCCAAGCCACAGTAAACGACAAAACATTATATAAAAAGCTTGGTGCAATATAAAGCTGACCACACCGTTACCTACCAATATAGTTCGACCAACTTATTCAAGAACATTGGGAGTTTTAATGAACTAGTTTTTTGTAAAGAGAAAAGTTAATAACTACGACTCTGGTCCCTCAACATAACTGCATATTTAAGTTAGTTGCTCTATGTGACTTGGATTCTGTGTGATTATAATGCGGTTTCCGTATACATACGACATGCAATTGCAATATAATTGAACTTCCCTGCATTTTATTGCACTAACTTGCATTGCTATAGTTGTCTTATGGTTGTATCCGCAATCTTTATTTTAATATGACAGGTCGCAGAGCAGGGAACTTTAATGCATTTACCCGAGTTATCCAAATACTTTTTAATCGAGAAAATAAAACCTCCGAGTCAATATCTACGCCGATGAAAATTGTAGACGAGACTACGTAGATCACAAAGCGAAAATGTATTACTTTTTACTTGTTGAATACAGTACGTATATGGAATGCTTTCAGATTTGCTTCAAGTTTGTGCGTTGCATACTTAGTTCGAGAGTTTAGGTTTAGAAAGTCTTGGGTTTTTTGCTCTAGCTCAAAGTTCGGCAGGCCATTTGAAACCAAACGCCATAAGTACCTTCCTAAAAAAAATTAACCCAAAATAAGATCAAATACTGTAGGTTTTATTCCATTCAACAATAAGAATTATTTTTACATCTGCCTCGATATATATAAAACAGCTGTGCCGCATAATCTAATTAAAATTTTCACTCTATTGGCTGGTGATTCAATTCGTATTTTTGATTTGGTTTTATAGGATGGACTTGTTCATCACTGTTTTCGGGCGTTTTTCGAGTCTTGTATATTAAGTAAAGATTTTTTATTTCTATTTTGATTATTCTTGTTTTGAACATTGTTGAATTAGTAAAATTTGAGTTAAAAGAAAACAAAATAATTTAATCAAATTAAATTGAAAAAAAACGAAAAATCCCGACTAGACCAGCCGTAGTTTATAGCCGTAACGTAGACTTAATCCAGCAGTGGATAAATACAGGTTGTTGATGATGATTATAGAAAAAAGAAACCTAATATTACATACAACCACGTGGTGAACCAAATTTTATGACAATTTTCTCTGTACAAAACATGTTAATAATGATCCTATGTGGTTTTAAAAACAGTTTTAGTGTCCTTTCGTGGTTTTAAGAATAAGTTGAGTTCCTGTTGTTTCTATAGATTATGGTTAGGGTAATGTACCTAATTAATTACAAATGGTTTCTATTAACGTTAATATAATTATTAAAGTGAGATTACTCTGTTATTATTTGGAAAAAAAATATATAGGCTGAGAACATAATACTCATTCTCTAATGTATAATGATAGGTATATGTTGATATTTATGTTGGTCCATGGTGCCCGGAGATAGCTCCAAACTACGGATATTTGGGGGATATGCCTTGATTGCAAATTTGGTTCGAAACCTAGTGTCTCCGGTCTCCGCCCACTTAAATAGTTACTACATAAACAAAAGTTATAATTACGACACAGAAACGCATATTTTAGCACGCACACTAAAAATTATGATTGCGCTCTTTATGACAACATACCTACATAAAATGGGCGGAACGTTTCCGTATAAACAAATAATTTTGTCTATGTAGAAGGAGTCACTCAACGCTCACACACGTAACACGGATTGAAATGAGTGATTGCAAAATTTATTCGACATTTTATTTTGGGCTGTATTATTTACATATTATATTTACATTTAATAAGTTTTACTAATATACAAATAGCTACGTAAATATTATATTTATATATAAAAAATTGATACCCTGTACGACATGTCTTATACTATAAAGATAGTCCGGTCAATTTAGACATTCGAAGTTACATAAAGTCCCAACCAGCTGAATTTCTGTGAAGTTGTTCAAAACATAATTATAAACAATGTCTAGAAGTTCCCCATCATTCCCCTGTAAGGAAAAAAAATAATTCAAGGTCAAAAGTAAAAAAAATGAGTTTTCGCGATTTTCAGCTAAACGGTAAGTTTTATCATAAAAGTACCTCAGACAAAAATTGTAGATCATAAAATTATCTATAAAAAATGTATCAATATTTTTTTTCTTACGAGCCACCGTTTCTGAGATATAACGATTCAAAAAGTTATAAAAGTTGTTATCGTCATAATATGCACACGTTTCCACGCCACCTATGAGGTTGTGTACTTAGCGCGATTTTTTTTAACGTGGTTTCCCCAGTAGGCCTACTCCATGGGTCAGTTGTGATCCTGTTTAATGTAAAACTATTGCAAAATAACGCAAATTTTCAAAGTTTGGGAAAGAGATAAAAGCGATGTAAATGAAAAAAAAGTGTTGAAGTTTATTCGTCTCATTCGTAAGTTTCAAATTCTTGTTCTTCTTCTCCTGATTCTTCTTCATCTTCATTTTGGATGCAAGTAAATTGCGTCAATAGCGATGTATCGCATGATACTTCGTCGGAGTCAAACGAATCCTCCATTGTTTGTGATTCAATATTAGAGCACGACCGGCCTTGACAATTTGTGCATGCCAAAGAACAAGACAGTCCGACTTTTTTGCAACCACATTTAGCACTGCATCCCTTTTTGCAGTTGCAAAAAATAGTGTTCAGCAGTTTTTCCGGCGCTTATATATTGGCTCTAATATATTGTTGACCAACTTCCAACCCCAGTCTGTAGGGTCTAGCTGATAACCAAGCCACACTTGAACTTGGTAATATACTCGTAAAAGATGTTAGTGAGCAGCAACTGAGGTTGGGGGAAGACAAGCTAATTGAACTTGTTTTTTATTTGTAGTATTTTTAACGAAACATGCATATCGATGCTTATCTAAACAGGTAGTTTTTTTTGGAGCTCCGTACATAGAAAGAAGAAAGCTGATGTTGTTGGTAATAACTTCTTGTTGAGTTGAATTACTCTTTTTAAAAACTTCAGCACATTGAATTAAATTTTGTTTTTCAAACATTTTGAAAACTGCTGTTTTACCCCTCCTGTAAAATGCAGATGTCGTATCACAGCCAGTTATTGCGTGTAAAAATAGTACATGAATAGTATAAGTTACAATGACCGATCGAAAAATATTTAAACATTTAATATATTATACATATATATATATATATATTATGTAAAAAATTAACAGTCCTGCCATTAATAAAAATAAAACTACTAATAAATGACACTTTGGAAACATCAGGAATCTATGATTCAGGATCTAACGTGTCCTTGATAAATTCAAAGTTACTATCTTTGAAAAAAAACATACTTATAAAAAAAATGCAGGTTTAAAAACAATATATATAAAATATTACAACTCTAGATGTATATACGTGGCGTACTCATGCATATTATGACGATAACAACTTTTATAACTTTTTTGAATCGTTATATCTCAGAAACGGTGGCTTGTAAGAAAAAAGTATTGATCCATTTTTTATAGATAATTTTATGATCTACAATTTTTATCTGAGGTACTTTTATGATAAAACTTACCGTTTTGCTGAAAATCGCGAAAAACTCATTTTTTGACCTTTGACCTTGAATTAATTTTTTTCCTTACAGGGGAATGATGGGGAACTTCTAGACATTGTTTATAATTATGTTTTGAACAACTTCACAGAAATTCAGCTTGTTGGGACTTTATGTAACTTCACTCTCATTTTTTGGTCTAAATTGACCGGACTAAGAAATGTATAAAGTTTGAGTAGGAATCAGTTTGCATTTTTTCAAATTAACGGTTTTACGTCAAATGTAAACGAAAATACTAGCAGTGCCCCGCGGGTTTACCCGCGTAGTTCTGGTTCCCGTTCTTTTAACGAAATAAAAGTAGCCTAAGCCTATGTGTTCTTCCAAAATATAATCTTCTTTATTCCGGTTTGAAGGACTCCAGAGAAAAGTAAAAAGAAAGGTTTTCCAGAGAAATTACAGGGCATGGAGGTAAAATATTATATCTCAGACTGTCGAACGCAGTAAATCCTAATGCAGTGAATTGGACTATCTGCAAGGAAGGAAAAGAGGCCTTTGCCCAGCAGTGGGACAATGTAGGCTAGTAATAATATTAACATTTTGTTTTCATCAAGCAAGAGAAAAGTACACGTTAAAAAAAGTAAAAAGTTATGCTTTAGACGATCAGCTGCCAGGTAGTGAAAGTCCCGTCATAATTGGTCTAGCTATTTGGTAGATTAGTGAAACAAACACGATAGACAAAAAGTTTTAAAATAGTTTTTAGGTATAGGTACCGTACATACTTTCATTTGAACTTAGTTAACAGTTGTTAATTTGATATTACATACAAACGCTCCAATTTTATTTCTTTGTATATAGTTACTATAAGTAATAATCATACAACAAGTAAAAAAACACGGAAAAATAAGTAGTTTATTAAAAATGAAAAAAACTAACATTATCCATTTAATTACATCGGCAAACTCCATTACACCCCATCACTAATGCGCCAACGTACTATCTAGGCGCTTCAGAGCGACTGAACGGATGTCAAAGTTATGCGGTCATATTAACCATATCGAGAAGACACTGCCATGCCCTCAAGGCATATCCCCCGATATCCGTGCTCCGAACC
Source organism: Ectropis grisescens (assembly GCA_017562165.1). Classification (NCBI taxonomy): domain Eukaryota; kingdom Metazoa; phylum Arthropoda; class Insecta; order Lepidoptera; family Geometridae; genus Ectropis; species Ectropis grisescens. The sequence goes on along the minus strand of CM029784.1, from coordinate 8,569,533 downwards.
CAATTTCATCAAACTTGGTCCAGTCATTTAAGCTTAAATAAGTGTACAAACCAGGATTGGCAATGTTTTTAACAATTGATTAAAACAAGTGTTTAAATCATTGTTTAAAAAACTCTGAAAAAAACCCTGTTTAAAACATGTTTTAAAACATTTTATTTTAAACACGTTTAATACATACATAAAAAAACCAATGTCTACTTACGCTTATTTATATTTATTTCATACTGTTTTACTTTTGCCAATTTTGCTTTACATTTTGTCTTTTGTGGCGACTTTTGGATTAGTGCATTCCAAAACACGTAACCGACTTGGCACAGAGAAGGCAGCAAAGTTAGTCACGATCATGAGAGCGCTCAATCCGAAAGAACAATCAACTGTGTGGAAGAATAAGTAGAGTAGGAAATGAGCAGGTGAAATGAAACATGTTGATTTTCCTAAAGTCATTAAAGATTAGTAGTTACAAATTACTGTAATAAATACTATAAGATTTATTAGATATGATATTTATTGGTGTTTCACTATAATCTCTTTTATTGTTTTCTTTTATAAGTAGGTGTGTACTTAATATTTTTTTATTACAAGAAGTGTTTTAACCATAGTTTAAAACATGATTAAAACATGTCGATTAAAACATTCTCAAAAAACAGATTAAAACATGTTTTTTTCGTGGAAAAAAGGATGTTTTGTTCTTTTAAAAAAACACGTTTTTTTCCAATTCTGGTACAAACACATACAAATACAAATACAAATACAAATACAAAAATCTTTATTGCTGTTTGCAGGTAAGATAAGATGATACAAAACATTTAAATAATTGACCCATACAAACTGGCCTCTTCTTCTAGAGGCATGCAATATGTCTGGCAACGCAGTTTCCATTGGTCTGAATTTATACAATGATAATAATAGTCAGCTGATAGTCTTCTTCTTCTTTTTTCGTTTTTAACTTTTAATCGGTTGTATCATGTATGTCATCTGATTCATCATGTATTAATTTCTGGCTTCTATCCCGGTGTGTTATGTTAGTGTGATATGTTTGATGAGTACAATTACGCCAACGTCTTGTGCTTCAGCAGGATGATGTTATGGACTTTGACAAGTGTGTGGTTTCATGTAGAATCCAAAGTCTTGCAGTAGTAGCTCTTGCAGTTTAGCCGTGTGAGCAATTTTAAAGAATGTCATTATGTATAGAAAAATCAAAAATAATAATCAAAAAATAATAATCAAAATAATGATAATAATAATTCAATTTGTATAAAATAAAACAATGTCAATGTGTGTAAAAGAATGTTAACATGTATAAAATTTAATATTTGGATACCTACTCAAAGAACTCTCACAATATATTATAGAGTAATCTGATTCAACCTGTCCGTTACAATATATTATCTGATCTAACATTAGTTAAATCTAAAGTTTCATAAAATATAGACAGTGGACACTAATGTGGCTAATGGAATTTAATGTGGAAGTTAATGGAATGTAAAATGTCAAGTTATACAACATCTATACATCAGTATTCCAATTAATTTCCTATCATTTAAAAAATTCTTTCACAGTGTAATAACATTTGGGTACCAGTATCTTTTTAATTTACTTTTGAACATGGATGAGTTAAGTTTTTAATTGCATTTGGCAGCTTATTATATAGAAGAGGAGCCATACAAAAATACTGTCACTCATAATCTTTTTCTTGCGTTTGCCTATGAGCAGCCTACACTTATCACGTCGGTTCCGTTCCACTTTGTCACTCAAGAGAGGAAAACAATGGGGTTATTCCTTACAAAACACATAACTTCAAAAATATAAAGGCTTGGAAGGGTTAAGATTTGGTTGTCTATGAATACCTGTCTGCAGCTATCTGTAACTTGCATCCCGAACATAGCACGAATGCATCGTTTTTGTGCTTTGAAAGCTAAGCCTGTATCCGTTGAGTTACCCCAAAAATTATCCCATATCTCAAGACTGATGCCACTAATCCATGGTAAGATGTAAGAAGAGTCTCTTTTTTTTTACCACTGGAGCAAGCCTATGCAGAGCATATGCCGAGCTACCAAGCTTCTTGCAGAGAATCTCAATATGTGCCTTCCAATTCAATTTCATGTCTATTGTCAAGCCCAAAAATTTTGTTGTAGTTACTTCTGCAATTTTGTTACCTTGATAATTTATGTTTATGTTATTTAAGTAATTTTTGTTTGTGTAAATTGCATTAAATTGGTTTTATTTAAATTAATTTTCAAGTTATTAATGTTCAACCAGTGGATAGACGAATTTAGTGCAGCGTTGATATTTTCCTCATAATTAGCTTTATCTTGGCAGGCTATTGTAATCGTGCTATCATCTGCAAATAGTGACATTGGATGTTCAATTACTTTAGGAAAATCATTTATGTAGACAATAAATTGAAACGGTCCCCAAACACTTCCCTGCGGCACACCAAATTTAACAGTTCTTTCTTTAGAGATGAATATTTCTTCCTGTTTCGTTTTAGTATTAATCTTTGTAATTTTAGTTACTTGCCTTCTGTCTGTTAGGTAAGATTTTACTAAGTCAAGCACATTACCTCTAACCCCATAGGCTTCAAATTTACTTAGAAGAATGTCATGATTGACATAGTCAAATGCCTGGGTCATATCGCAATAAATGGTACATATAGCATTGTTATTATCAACATTTTCATTACATTGTTAAGAAAATCATATATAGCAATATTTATTGTTTTATTCTGTCTAAACCCTTTTGCTCATCACAAAGTATGTTGTATTTTTTTTCAAAGTACTGAATAAACTGCTGATTAAAATATTTTTCAAATATTTTTGACATTATAGGTATAAGGGCAATAGGTCGGTAATATGCCATGTGTTCCCTATTTTCTTTTTTAAAAACAGGTATGATTATACTTTTTTTAAGAGCCTCAGGAAAAGTACCTGTACTTATACATAAATTGATTATATGACTTAGAGGGCTACAGATAGCCTGCTTGACAGATTTTATAATTTTAGTGCATATCTCATCATATCCTACACTGTTTGTATTTTTTAAAGAATTTATGATTTTTAGAATATCATGTGGTGTAGATGGTGCCATGAACATTGAGTTCTGAGTTATTTCAATATTTTGTATCACATTTACACCAGAACCAGGCAATGGAATAATTTTATCAACAATATAGTTATTAAATGCGTTAGCAATTACTTCTGGGTCTGTCAAGATTTTGCCATTACATTGAATTTTATCTATGGATATTTTAGGTAAGTTATTTCTCAATTTATTTATAATTTGCCAAGTAGTTTTTGATTTATTATCTGACATTTTAATTCTGTAATTGTTTTGAGCTTTTTGTGTCAGTTTAATAATTTTTTTGAACAATCTGGTGTAACTTTTATACTTTGCCTTATTTTCTTCATAAGGTTTATTTCGACAATTATTAAACAACAATCTTTTCTTTTTACTACATAGTTTTAACCCACATGACAGCCATGTCGCCTTTTTCTTGTCACATTGATAGTTACAGTTCTGTAAGGAAAACATAAGTTATATAATAATTTAAATAAATCTATAAATGTGTTGTATGCTAAGTTGGCATCACATATTTTATATATATCTGAAAATGTAAGGTTTTTAAATGACTTTGAAATTTTGTTATATTTTCAACACTGTAATCTCTACATTTTTTCCCGCCAATATTTAATTATACAAATTCTTTTCACTGGGCATCTCAATAATTGAGCGGTGTGGTCAGATAGTGCCAATCCCAAAACCTCCGCTTTACACTTGTCCCTAAAGCCATGAGCAAAGTTGTCAATGCAAGTCTGACTTGTGGTCTAGTAGGTTGTTTAATCGCTAATGACAAATTAAAATTGGATAACAGGCATTCAAAGTCCTTTGTAGTTTTATCAAGTTTTAGTACATTTATATTATAATCCCCTGCCATGACAATTCGATAATGTTTCTTTTTATGCAAGTACAATAAAACACTTTCTAAGATTGAAAAAAGGTATTTTGTTACTACTTGATGGAATTCTATATACACAGAGTACAACAACATTATATCTAGTGAGCCTTACTGCACAACATTCTATTACATTATACACAGAAAAATCCTTTACTCGAGTAAGTTCAGTCCATTCATTTCCATCTCTGACAAGTATACAACTACCACCTCTTTTGATGGTTGGTCTACTACAAGTGGCAGCTAAAGAGTAATTAGGTAAGTGTAGGTACTGCTCATATCCGGCTAGCATATTGTGTTCGGTGATACATACTACATCCACCGGTATGTTTTTTTTGTCTAGAAGCTCATCAAGGCATAGTGAAAGTGTGTCTGATTTTGTTATTAATCCTGCTATGTTTTGATGTAATATGTTAATATACTTATTTGAGAAAAAAATTAAGATTAAGATCAGGTTCAGCACCATGCTGAGTACTCACTGAGTCACCATGGCAGTTAATATATTGGGAGTCAATATCATCTAGTTGTCTGTACAAGCACTCAAACATGGTTCTAACACCATAATCATTTATTGTGCCATTAAATTTATTAAACATGTTGGAGGAGAATGGCACAGTTATATTTGGGTCAAATATAGTCACATGGTTGTGTTTTTTGAGTTCTAAAGTTAACAATTTATTGAAATTTTTGATTCTCCAATTGTATTCATGTGTTGTTCGCATAGATGTCTTTAGTACTGGCAAGCACAAAATGATGTTTGTGTTCTTAGTTTTACCCATAATTTCCTGAATACCATGTGTCAAGTCAAAATGATCAGTTGGCTTTCGAAAGTCATCTTCACCAATTAATACAATACAATAGTCATTTCTAGTGAATGTAGTCAGTTTTGTGTCTAGGGCTTTGATGAGTATTTTAGTGCCCACATTAGGTGTTAAGTGGTGGCAAATGTCATATGTCTTTTGTGGTGGAACTGTGTTTTCTGCTGATTGCAAAATTTTATGTTTTTTGTGGTACTCAAAATACATATTTGTTTTTTATCAATATTTTGTGGTGCTACTCGTTTTAGTTTACCTTGTTGGCTACAAACTGGGGATATAGATGGAGATTTTGTGGAATTAGATTTATTATTTTTATTTTTGTTTTTAGGTGTTACTTTTGTTGTTTGGGTACTTATTGTATTTGCAGATTTTTTAGATTTTGTAGGAACTTTTTGTGTAGACGGTGCAGTTTGGGTATGCTTGTGTGCCGTTCCTAAGGTCTGTTTTTTCTTAGGTGTACGTGGCCACTGCTTAAGAGGACTTTGGGTAACTTTTTTGTACAAATCATTTTTCTTAGCAAGCTCATCATTAGCTTTTTTTAAGCTGCTATTTTCTAAAAGTAAATTTTCTATTTCTTTATGAGCACTACTAAGAGTAATCTCCAACTCTTCAATACGGTCTGTTTGTACCCTGACAAACTTTCACTTTTACTATATTAGTGTAATAGATTAAGATGGAATGAAGTTCACCAGGGTCAGTTACTTATTAGTTATTTAAAAAAGTTTATAACATAATACATGTTTATATTCTTACGACATAAATAAACTATGTTATTATATAAGTAATTGGTGAGCACTTAAGCTGTAATCTTGTACCTAGTCAACATGAATTATTAGTTATTACAAAGAATTTATTATAATTAATTGTCTCGACAACATGCCTGAGTGACGGTAATTGTTTGATTGGTCTAACTCTACTGATTTATGCGGATTTCATGTACTCGTATTAGTGTTGTCTGCGTTCAATTTACTATTCTCTAAGAAACTTGCAATTTTTTGGAACACAAGTGGCCTATGATACGCAGTGTTAGACCGGTCATATTATTCTTATAGCCGAGGTGGGACTTGCCAGCTGGACCCCATCCTACGCGGACTCCCCAAGGACCAGGCTTGCGGGGCAACCGTAGATAGGATCTCTGACCCGGACTTCTGATCGCTATCGAACCACCCGGGCTCTTTCAGCCCAGTCTGACCCTGGTGACATGTGATACTTCGACATCTTCCTCTGCAACTGTAAATCTTCCCTGCTAGCAGTAAAATCTGTTTGCGCGTTCCTACGTTATAGTTAATACATGCTCCCTCATATAATCATAAAGAACTATTCGTTTTTCGGGATAATAAATGCCTATGTGCTACTCATTGATTGAGTCACAAATATCCAAACTGGTAGGTTATGGAGACTTATAAGCAAAACTTAACTTTAAAACAACTGGTAGACAAGCAACATCGTTTCATGGTTGATGTTCCAAAGACACGAACGAAGAGATTTGACTCTACTTTTGTAATAAGAACGTCTAGGCTTTGGAATACGTTGCCTGAGTGGGTTTTCACCGATGGTTACAATCTTTGTGTCTTCAAATCGAGAGTGAATCGGTTTCTTGTAAACACGCTCCATCGTAGACCGCATCGTCGCTTAACATCAGGCGAGATGGCGGTTAAGTGTAAACCTATAAAACTAAAAAAAAATGAGTGGACTGGATCGTCTGGATTATTATTTTTACCTGGTCTTTAGACCTTCATTAGTCAATGGATAATATTTTGCGTAATTATTTAGTTAGCTAGCTAGCTATGAAGTGTTCTCATAGTATTTTTTTTTTAATAAAGAAAGCTCGTTCATTAAGAAAAACTCAAAAATTGGTTGTCTGTAAAGTCGGTTGGTTTACGAACGATAGTTTATCGTGACAACGTCATAACAAAACATTGATAGTACGTACAATGAGCATAACGGGACATAACGGGACACTTTTTCGTGCATGCCGTGAGTTCATCGATTTATTAGACATTGTCACGTCCAAAATATTTATATTGCTGATTATGGAAAACACATATTAATATATTATTGATTATCACGAAATAAAAATTAAGTTAACAAATAATCTGTTAACTCTCCGGACAGAGTCCTCGGCGGATGCTAGTTTATAGTATCGTTTGGATTGTAAAATGTAGATTACCTACCTGCGTACCTACTTACATGCAGTATTTTAAGTTTGACCTAGGTTACTTAGAAATTGTTGCTTTATTTGATACTAACCAGTTATTTATTTATAGATATTAAAAATATGTGGGTGCGCTGTATTCACACTAGGACAAGCTTACTCAGATCCAGTGTACTAGCCCGAAAGGGGCGATCACTGCCTTATCTATAAAATAATTTATTTAAAGACTAAATTATTCCACCATCGACAACGAGAAACATAGGTACTGAAAAAGCCAGACGAATCCGCAATCCCCACGAAATTGGTCAGCCAACATCAGAAAACAACCAAAAATAGTAAAATAGCTATACCTACAAACCAAGTCGGCAGGTGTTAGATCCTCCCCGCTAGAGCCTTTCATGCCCTTTTGGGAAGCCAGATCGTTTATTTATTTTCCATACCATCTAGGTCATATCCTAAAAATATGTATCGAAAACCAAAAAATATATGCCAAAGTTACTCTCGTAGCCGAAGCGGTAGGGAAAAGTTTACACCACACGCTACGACAACTAATCGTAGCGAATTTTGAAAGCCACCTTCACAAACTCCGATTGAGCTTCTCAATAAAACGCTACAAGAAATATCAACTATAAAGAATTGTTGCCGCGTTTATATGCGGCTTTATGAGTAGCCGCCAATTATGAGCCTCATCCGATAGTTTACAAATTTTCTGTTTAATTCTTTTTTTTATTTCAATTTATATTTAATTTTGATCGTGTGTTTAATTTTTAGTTTTATTTTCTCAGGATTATTTATGTTAAATCAGGATGCAAATATCTCTATCAGAGATAGTTCTCAATTTTGCCAAAGATGGCACCGTTGTTTCATTTTGTAAGATAAATTCATGGACGTATAAAAAACCAGGACGTGGTCTCGCGAAAACAAAAACTGTGTCACTAGAGTCGGCCACATTTACACGTGTGCATTGTCAAGTTGTCACTGATAGGGTGACACGCACACATATACAAAAGTAGCGCGTGTAAAGACTCACTGATGTGTGCGTGTATGTGACAGCGCACACGTGCATATTATTTGGCCGACTCGATGGTCACAGTTTTTGTTTTAGCGAGACTACGTCCGACTTTTTATACGTCCATGGAGAAATTTAATAATAATGAACTTTGACACGAACTTTGTTGGAATTAAGAAAACATCTTTTACTGATATGTGTACTCAGCAAAGAATTTACATATTCTAAGTATAGAGTTAGAACAAACGCTTTACACCGAAAGCACGGTTCTGATCGCTCTTATGGAAGTGTCATACTTTTGTCGCGGCCATCGCTTTATTACTATACCTAACATACGCTTCATCTGCTTACGATTGGCACAAAAGAACCGTGCAGAAAAACTTGATCTATTTACTTATTCTTAATCTAAGGCACTCAGAATATACGAGCATTCAGAAAACATCCCATTAAAATACGCCCAATAATATTTTACAAGTGGTAATATTTTTGTATTTATCAGTTATTATTAAGTAGGCGATAAACAATATGTGGTTCTGATATTTAAGCTGGTTTATTCTAATTTCATACAAATTTGGTCTGTAATTGTTTGTGTGATAATGAATAATTACCATCCATCACTGCAAACCACTACAAATTCTCACAAAATATTATGTTCGTGATGATCAATTTACAAACCTTACATCTTGCAACTATGAATAATAATCATTGTTGCATCGTTATATTACCGGCTTTTAAACAAAACTTGACCTAAGCTGCAACACATTTTGAGTTTGTTTGTAAAAATGTAACTAAGTTGTGCCCCGTAGTTTAACTCGCGGTTTATATATCAGTTTTTTTACAATCTCTCAGTTAGGTACTAGTACTAAGGTACTAGTACCTTGAATCTAGAAATATTGAGGTAATATTGGGAAATTGGATGGTTTACGCACTAAGATCTCAATACTTTTTATTACTTATAAGCCTGTATAAATGTTAATTAAATAATAAAAGTTATTTAAATAACATTTATTACGCCGACAATATTTCGATCCAATGTCAACGGGATCAATCTCACGGGAAGCTTTCAGCACAAGACTGTCAGCAAGTGATTTATCATTCATGATCCAATTAAAGCGGAATCGATAGTCTAATGATTATGTAGTGTGTCACGCTCCGTCGCATTGAGACGGAGGAGAACCAGTTACGGGGAGCCTTCGTGGTAGCAACTGTACCTCTACTATAAACTCCTCTATTAAAACAAACAAACTCTTTAAAAAGAGTTTTTTTGTATGAACGCTAGGACTTCTGGTCCGAATTGAAAGATTATTTTCAATCAATTTATCAACGAAGGTTACATAACATTATGCTACTATCAATAGGAGCGGAGCATGCATGAAGAATGTAACAAAAACGGGAAAAATATTTTTGAGAGTTTTCGTGCCATGCGTTCGTGGCAGCATGTGTCTAAGATTGCGTCATTATAACTTTTGTTAATCTGATTTGTTCTTAATCTGAGTTGGTACGACCAATTTTTGACAGGTGGCGTAGCAGGTACGAGGAAGAGGTATTTTGTGCTACAGTGCTAGAGAGTGCTAGAGTGAAAGAGGCTATATGTACCACGGGCAAAGCCGGAGCGGGCATCTAGTATATAACGCGTGTCGGTGTATAAGTGCAAAAAATATTCTCATTTGACTGCTTAGCAAATACAGTAATTATATTATTTAAGCAAGATTCATGACTTTATGTAAAACAGTAAAATAATCAAATTATTTACATAACTTGATGCTATATTTTCGATTCTCCAAACACAATGCACCTTATCTTCACTTTATCTTGTTCGTGTTCATGACCTTTGTAATAATCTATTAATAAAATCTATCTACCTTATATTACATGGCAACAACCTTTCCTAGTAAGCTAGATTCTATATCTGCCTTCCTGTATATTGTCCGACAAAATCACTGACACAGCTAATCGCCGAATCAAGGATTTTATGAGCGTAAAAGATCTTAAACATTTGTGTAAAATCAAATCAGTTGAGAAATTTTCTGTATTTCTGGCAAAGTATTGATGACAACGAGAGAAAATCTCTAAAGCTCGAGCTAATGTGGTTGAGTATTGCTTTGGAATACTCGGTAATTGTACCAAAAACTGGAAAGAAATAATATCGATAACCATTGTCTTTGTCAATCTACGTCGGTTCACTTCACGGACAAGCACGCTTGTTTTCAATGCTTCCGTCTTTGATTCACACGATTGTCATGCATGTTTCCTATCTGAGTAAAACTGGCTGGTAGTTAAGTACAGTGCATTGTATAAATAACTTGAGGATCGGCCTAACATTGTTAGCGTTTTATAATCATCTACCTAACGTTACGGCTAACGGTAACTTACGGCTGGTCTAGTCGGGAGAACGGCGCCTCCCGATCCGGTGACCCTCCCTCCCTCCGGTGATGATGCTCCCAAAAATGGCAAAAAGTGAAAGTAAGCTCGACAAGTAGACATTTCTAGCGTATGTCGGACGATCTTTGGGTCAAGATGACCACGGTGCGGAAGAGCAGAAGTCAAATTGCAAACGATGTTAACTAAGCAATGGCAAGACGATCTCGATAAATACGAGTAGGTATTATGTTCAATAAAATGAGTGATTGAGGCATACTAGCTCCAGACAAAAACAAGTGTAGGGTAGGATAGCCTTTGACCATTGGAACATTCCGGGTTTAAATATGTATGTTAATAATTGATATCAGTAGTAATGTCCAGTTCAGTTAGATTTCATTCGCAACGAAGCTCCGTAGCTACGAACAATTTTTAATCAGAACGTAGGTTATAGGCATTGTTTACCAAAGAAGTAAGTTACATACATTTTGTGATATAATCTTAATAGGTACCTACTTACCAATAAAACTTCTTACCAAGAATTTACCCAAATAACATAAACAGATATTAAATGACAACTATGTATTTGGATTTGTAAAAAAACTCTTTGAACTATTTTTTTTCAATGTTTGTGATAGATAATAAGTTTGAAGATTGGATTAAAAATAAACCCTTCTAATTAATCCATCAGCTAGATCATGGAAAAATATGGGTCACGTTTTTTTGTCACGGGGGTTGTGACGGCACTTGTTGGAAAAAGTCGTACCATGAAGTGACGTCACTCGAAACTTCTAGGCACTGTATCATCGTCGTTTTTTGTTTGTGAAACAAAGGAATAAATACGTGTACCTGCAATATTTTTGTAGAAATCTAACTGACGGTATAATTATTATTTTTAGTATTAAATGGTTTGACAGCTTTTAACAAAATTTTTTATACTCAACTGACGTAATTGTCGTCAGTTGAGCTCAGCCTTTAGCCTCTTTTCAAATTATAAACAATATCTGCCACGTCATTACCACATAATATCACGCAGACATAACTGGTTGTCTGCTATATTCCCAGATTGACATGTCAATGGTAGGTGACACACGACGGGTCTTGAACTCGACATTTGTCAATGGCAAGGTGTTAGCTCTAGACCTAGATACTTTTACTCACCACGTGTAAAACTTTGCTAAATCTAGGCTACGTCTGTAGTATTATAAGAATTAATAAGAATAGTCTTTAATAAGCATATAGAAAGGTAAAAACATGGTGCATGTCACGATCATTGCAATTAAATGAGGCGTTTTCCAGACGCGGAAGGGCTTGGCGGAGATAGTTCTAGATATTGCCAAGTGTGGCGCCACTGTTGGTTTTTGTGAAATTTCTCTAACAAAATAAAACAGTGGCGCCATCTACGGCGAAGTTGGGAACTGTCTTTGACGGGTATTTTTGCCTCTTGAAAACGCCCTATTAACATTCAACTTAGAGTATGGCTGTTATTGGGTTTTATTTTAAAAGACTGTTTTTAACCCCCGACCAAAAAAGGGGTGTTATAAGTTTGACGTCGATGTCTGTCTGTCTGTCTGTCTGTCTGTCTGTCTGTCTGTCTGTCTGTCTGTCTGTCTGTCTGTCTGTCTGTCTGTCTGTCTGTCTGTCTGTCTGTCTGTCTGTCTGTCTGTCTGTCTGTCTGTCTGTCTGTGTGTCTGTCTGTGGCACCGTAGAGCTCAAACGGATAGGCCGATTTAGATGCGGTTTTTTTATTTGAAAGTTAATATCCGTGCGGGTGTTCTTAGCTATGTTTGGTTAATATCGATTCAAAATGGTCGCCTCCACAAAATGGCGGACAAAATATTTCTTCACAACCTACCTCAATATGGGTATCAAATGAAAGGGCTTGACTAGCAGAGTACTATACATTATAACAAATTTCAAATCCAAGATGGCCGCCACCACAAAATGGCGAATTATATACCTAATGTTTTTCACTACTACCGCAATATGGGTATCAAACGAAAGGGCTTGACTAATAGAATACTTTGCACTATGACGAATTTCAAATCCAAGATGGCCGCTACCACAAAATGGCGAATTATATATATTTTTTCACAACTCCCTTAATATGGGTATCAAATGAAAGGGCTTGACTAGTAGAATGTTGTACACATAACAAATCTAAGGTAGTCGGGGGTTAATCAAAATTTTTAATTTTGTTCTTGTATATAACTAATTTAAATTTATGATATGACTTTGTGCCTGTTGTCATTCCTAAATATACTGATTTTAACCGCACGATCTACATAATAATATAACTAAAATGACATTAATTAAGAATATGACATGGGTTATGGGTTCGGCTTACTGTAGAATATTTAATAATCTTAGTTTCTTCAAGGCGAGAGTGGTGTAGAGTGGTGTGTGGAGAGTGTGAATGGTAAAAGTGGTAACCATTCATAGTAGACCTCATCGTCACTTAAACAAATCAAATAAAAAAAAACGCTTCAATATATAATAATCAGACATCGCAAAGAAAACTTAATTTGAAATTTAATAGTCTCATTCCTTCCACCCTACCAAATCTGTTTAATTCTATTCACTGTGTCTAAAAAAACTAGAATGGCACCAGACATCCTTCATATATGAATGTTCTTACATTAACGAAATTCTATGATTGATTGGAACATTAAACATGCACATTTAGACATTATCATTTAAGAACACTGCGAGGGACAACATCAATTAATACGGTTTATTGCACACGTCGGTAACTTTACGGTTACGTAATCTAAGTAAATAGATGACTGTTAGTTCGTAAAATAAACTTTAAGTATTTAAAATCAACTTTTTGTAGTTTTTCTTCTAAGAAGTAGATTTTCGCCAGTCCATCCTTAGAAGTATTTAATTGGATATCGGGACACTCACGTATACACGGTCGGTCAAACCAACTCGAGTTTCGGCCGCGTCCGGCGGCCTTTTTCAAGGCCAATCAAGGCAAATCGCGCGCGCGCGATGGCTGCCCGTTTAGCAGGGCCAAACGGGCAGCCATCGCGCGCTTGAAAAGGCCGCCGGACGCGGCCGAAACTCGAGTCGGATTGACCGACCGCATATACGTGAGTGTCCCGTTATCCAATTTAATATGTGTAACAACCCCGTTAATTTTAATACTAACATCCTTATAAGATTTATGATATGTAATATTATAAGATGAGTAAGATTACCCATCAAACAACAAGAAACCGCCAAGGATAGGAATTGGGAAGTTATTGTCCGATAGTCAAAATGCATACCTTGGAGGTTCCCGAGCCTTCTAACTTCTTCCGAGAAAATAACTTGTGGGTACAATTGGGATAGAACTTCCCTTTTTCTACTTTTATAAGTTTAAACTTGACTGCCATCTCACCTGATGTTAAGGGACGATGCGGTCCACGATGGAGCGTGCTCACGTAGAACAAACCGATTCACTCTCGAATTGAAAACAGTATGATTGTAACTTTGTAACCATAGGGATAAACCCACTCAGGTTCATTCCAAAGCTTTGACGTTTATATCACAAAAGCAAAATCAACGCTCTTCGTTAGAGTTTTTGGAACATCAACCACGAAATAGTGTCACTCTACTTCAGATGATTTCGTTTAATTTTTAATTGTATATCCTTAATTCGTCCTTCAAAATTATTAGATCAATGGACAAGGAAATCAGTACAATTGCGACGTAACTTGAATTCAAGCTCGATTAATCTTCAAAAATTATGTTATGTTTTCTTACAATAAGAACAAAACATAATCTGGTTCCGGATTGAAGGGCAATGTTTCCAGAGAAATTACAGGGCTTAGAGATATAACATCTCAGATCTCTGTGTGACGAGCGCAGTGTAGTGATAGGTAATGATTTATACTTTTTTTGTTTCAATAGCTGCATGTCACTGTCCCGTTATGTGGCAGGCATATTGCTTACCATAAGGCATATCCAGCTCGCTTCGTCACTCTTTAATTATAAAAAAATATAAAAACAATGTATATACTCGGCTCTTTCGCACAAAAGCCAAGCTTTCCTTGGCTTCAACAGAAACTATTACAATAACAGGCTACAACTCTGAATTGAGAGAAATATCAGCCGATCGATATATTTTGTCGGGTTTAACCGCCGTTTTACAAAACCTGCCCTTGCTAACAAAACGATACGACAAGTATTATATCATATACTAGATGCCCGCCCCGGGTTCGCCCGTGGTATATTATATAGCACTCATCGGGATCCCGTACATATCCAACGGTGAAAGAATGACTGAAATCGGTTCATTCATTCCTGAGAATATCGATTTCAAACAAAAAACCTCTTCAGCAATCTGCTACGCCACCTGTCGGAAATTGGTCGCATCAACTCAGATTTAGAAAAAAAAATTAGCAAAGGTTTATATTCAAGGCACAGATTTCTGAATTTCAATGACGCAATCTTTGACACATGCTGGCATGTGTCATGTCAAAGCACGAAACGTACGAAAACTCTCAAAAGGGGAATATTTTTTCCTGATTTTGTTACATTCTTGTTTCATGCTCCGCTTCAATTAATAGTAGAGTTATTTTCTATAGCCTAATAAAGCCTTCCTCGATAAATGGACTATCCAATAGAAAAATAATCTTTCAATTTGGACCAGTACTTCCCGAGATCCTAGCGTTCAAGCAAACAAACAAACAAACAAACTCTTCAGCTCTATAATATTAGTATAGATTGTATCATCACACAAACTTTGCTTAGTTTGTGGTCAGTTGGTGTTGTGTGTGAATTGTCCACCAATATTTATTTATTTATTTATACGACTTTACTAAGAATAGACAGATTTTGGCTATATACGACACAGATTTCTAAACAGATGAAACCTTCGTGAACGACACTGTGAGGCCAGTGATTAGTTATGTATGCGTGACAGCTCTCACCGACGTTGTCAAATTACTCACGTTGGTGTGCGTGTAATGTTCCCAGTCTTAAGAAAAAAATCCCACTATTGTTGTCTTAGCTTCGGAAATCTTCGCGTATAATAAACACGTATATTATAATGTTAAAATAATTTATTATTACACCGATTATATATTATGCAAGAATTTCTTGTTATTACTATTTCCATCCTATGAAGTTAAGAATTTTGATTTAGCATGCAACAAAAAATTCGAATATTCGTACAGAAAGTTTGGTATAAAAAGACAACGCCGAATAATAGTAAAAGTGTGTTTATTTTGAGTATTCTGTCGAAGCTTCTTGTGAAATTTTGAATATTATGCTTGACAAAAGGTGGCAACTACGTACTCATTTAATATCGGTGAACACAGAGGTGCAGACAATTTTGACAACTGATTTGATGTTGGGGGGCAAGATCATTCAATTTGTTTATTATCCAATCTTTGTCTGGACGCGTGTCGCAAACGAAAAGTTCACCTTTTCAAAAATGTTGATACAAACAAACGAAAACCGTCTAAGAGTTTATGTAAATCAGTTGAACATTATTCACATCGCCACCCAAAGTTACGTCGTCCAAATACCTAACGTTTACATTGGACTAGAGACGTTAAATGATAGAGCGAATTACCAGGGCGAAGGTCGCATGGCCGAAGATTCACCAAGTTGATAGCCAACGGAAGATAGCATAGGATTGTTTTGATAATTTTGTGGGTCTGCCATAACATTGCCAAAGAAAATTGTAGAAGTCAAGAATTTTATTCTTCACTTCGGACAACGGGGCTCCACGATCAACCAAATTAAAGGCGTTTTTGACGTACACCTTTAACAGCCCTCTCCCAATTTTGGACAAAGAAAGTCAGAACAGAATGACACCAGTATATGTGGTGCCAACAACGATTGGCCTGATCCCAACATCTTTTTGGTAGGTAGTATGTACGCACAAATTAGCACCGTATAAAACTTCGACAATGTCACTACTGACTCGACCAGATAACATGAGGTTGATTAAAACGATTAGATCTCTCAAAAGAACTCGCCTACATTTTTAAGCTCCACTATACCTCTCCTCCACTACAAGAATTAAAACTTGCTTCATAACCATAGTATTTTTATAAACACTAGTAATGACGTGGATTTGTTGCTAGGCATCGATTGACATTAAATTAAAAAAATACGATTATAAAAATAGGGTTTAAATTAACAATCTACTTAAGTACAGAAATAATTTGGTCTACGAGTCTTCAAAAAAATCATAATCAATATTTTACCTTAACTTTAGGAAAATAATTTCAGTTTAGTACAGGAACACTAACCAATTTTCGTTGAGGTGCTGTGTTTCTATTCATCAATCGAAATGAAATCGCCTAAATTATACAAAAAGCAGTAAAAATATTCAAACGTTCCTATGAAATGATATTCCTCTTTCCTTTTCTTATTTTTGGGAACAATGTTTGCAATGTTTGAAGCCACAAGACAGCATAATCTTGTACAAAACTTAAAATCACACGGGACTCCCGTACGAGACGGAAGTCCGTTTCGTACTGACTGGAGTTTGTATTTGCTTTGGCGTTTGATATTTGCTTTCTGGACCTAAGGATCTGTGTTCTGCACGTTCCATCTGCCTTTTGTTTTAGAAATCTGTGATATACGAGTACTTAGTGTAAATCTTGAGTAAAAATTATGAATTGTGAATAAAAAAATTTATGCTACACAGTAGTAGAGGTTGGTTTCATATGAACAACTATTTACACTATTTCTGGGTTAGCTCCGTGTAAAATTCTTCTAATATTATATAACTGCTAAAATTTGGATGTTTGGGTGTTTGTTGCTCAATCACCGCGGAACGTCTAAACGGATTGTGCTGAAACTTGGACTGCAGTTAGATTATAGTAGAGAACAGGACACACACTACTTTTTAACACGTAAAAGTAACAGGAACGGTGACTGTACGAGTGAAACCACGGGGCTCTGCTAGTATATTATAATGTTTAAAACACTTGCAATAAACCTTTTATTACAGGTGTTTTACATAACACTTTAACCATCGATATAAACCATTGGATGTGCCCCTCCCAAATTTCAAGCGCACGGAATTATGTCATCTTTAGGAAGAGTGAGCTTACTCTTTCCGTTCTAGTCTGTTGTAGGAAGCGGTGAACGCCGGACGTTTTAACCTATCACTATTCGTTGTCAACAACCAAAATAAGAAGAACCAAAGCATACCACGCCGATAGCGATTCAAGGAGTAAGGTCGATCGGTGCATGTAAACCACTTACGCTTACGCCATAGACGTTTTATTACCAATTTCAGGGTGCTCAGGGCACATCTAATGGTTTATATCGTTGACTTTAACAATTTATTTTAGTCTAGATCTACCTACACATTATAAAATGTAAGAAGTAATCCTCCTTGACATAACAGCATTGAATCGTGGCTAATCTTAGACTTCCCAGGTAATATCACTATCATGGTTATTGCATTATTAAAAATCCTATATTAATACTAAGTAATTACTAACTATAATAGCGAAAGATTGTGTGTGGAGATGTTTGTACATTTATATGAATGTATGTGTAGGTATTTTATTAAACGGTTTTATTTAGCTCACCCCGTTTGTTTTATTTATTCTTGGGTCAAATTTAATAATTCAAATTTAATTTCACCCTCTTCCTGTCAACCGATTAATCTGAAATTTTTTATAGACTTTGGATTTTGGTGACAATACAATTATGTTTCTTCATTATCATTATAAATTCAAGATGGCCGGATAATTTATGTTTTATAAATCCCATCAATATGGGTATCAAATGAAAGGGTTCAACAAGCAGAATCTAATATACTATAAAAAATTGAAATCCAAGATGGCGGCCGCTACAAAATGGCGGATAACGTAGGTTTTATCAATCCCATCAACATGGGTATCAAATGAAAGGGCTCAACAAGCAGAATACAATATACTATAAAAAATTGAAATCCAAGATGGCGGCCGCTACAAAATGGCGGATAACGTAAGTTTTATCAATCCCATCAATATGGGTATCAAATGAAAGTGCTCACCCAGTAGAATACAATGTACTATATAAAATTTAAATCCAAGATGGCGGCCTCTACAAAATGGCGGATAACTTAGGTTTTATCAATCCCATCAACATGGGTATCAAATAAAAGGGCTTGACAAGAAGAATACAGTGCACTATACAACCTCAATGTTTAAGGCGGGCGCAGCCACTAAATGGCGTATAATAATAAGATTTACATTTAGAAAATCCCGAAAGCCATACAGTTTCCAGCCAAGTACAATTAAGGGACGGCTGAAAGAAGAATGTTGCCTTTAATACTATACTATATGCATTTCATGTATTGTAGAAGCATATAATATATGCTTCTACAATACATGAAATGCAGGGTAGCACTGTGGATCACGCGGTCGTATACTTAGGTGCGAAACTGTTTGAAGAATTTCAAGCCTACGTGGCTCTTAGTAGAGTAAGATCTTTGCAGGGACTACGTATAGAGGAGTTGGACTGCAATAAACTAACGGACAAGAAACCTTGCAATAATGAAGCACTAAATGAATTAAACAGAATGTGAAATAAAAACTTAAAACTAGAAAATAAAAATAGGTAAAAAAACTTTTTAAGTTAAACGGTTTTATGTTAAACATACATTGCAATGTTTAAGATAAATGTACTAAAAACCAAAAAATAATAAAATAGATACATTCGTGGGAATTATAAACATATGCATAGACTAGACTAAAATAAAACCGTGGAGCACGTCAATTGTCTTCAAATTATCGACTTAATGAGCGATAGAAGAATCGTTTAATTCGTCGTTAGGCAGTTGGCCCGCAGACGGTGAGGAAATTACTTACTATTTTCTTGATCATGGAAATTCCAATAGTTATACACTCCATGTAAATAAAAGAGATGTTTCAACTAGTTTATCGTTGGACATTCACACTGCTGGCTGGCGAAGAATCGTTTCGCTGCTCGTAGTTTGTCTTTAATCGACAAAACATATGATAAAAGTACTACTCGCTCACTACTATGAAAACTCGCTTATAATCGAGCTTGCTAGCTTGTTTCCACATTCTAGCCCTACTTATCACACGTCCATCGTTGTCGGTTGAACAACTGCCTAATTATAGTGTAACATTACAAAACAAACATTTTAATCAACGATTGTAGACAATTGACGGTTTTATTTTAGTCTAGTCTATGCATATGTTTACAATTCCCACGAATGTATCTATTTTATTATTTTTTGGTTTTTAGTACATTTATCTTAAACATTGCAATGTATGTTTAACATAAACCGTTTAACTTAAAAAGTTTTTTTACCTATTTTTATTTATATAATATAATAGAAAGTGACATGACAAGCAGGACATGTGCCTGATGGTAAGCTTGCACACAACAGTAAACTAACACACGGCTGTTAGAATGTTGAAAAGTCCTAATCATTACCGCAGTGCGCTTGTCACCCGGAGATAAATATGAGATGAGGTCTTGTATCTTTTAGTCCATCAATGTATCTGGACACATTACCTTTCAGACCGGAACACAGTAATGTTTTGTATTTCGTTATAAGCACGGCTGGGACTCGGGATATTCTCTCTCAACACAAAGATGCACAAAGGCTGATTTTTGCTGGAGCATGCTGCATACTCATGATGCTTTCCTTCATTGCTAAACCCAGTGCTGATAATAACACTATACATTCGCACTTAGAAAAAATCGCAAAGGTGTGCGAGGGTTCGAACCACGTTCGAACCGACGACTTAACGGTCTCAAGATCGATCGTTCTCGTTGCTCCATGGCTTTTAAGGGTGTTTTTACTCTTTAACGCAAACATTAGTGAACGGATGGTCTACCGCCTAACTAGAAATGTCTTAGATATGATATTGCTCTCTCTTTTCTTTCTGCTTGAAATGATAGAGACCACAATAGCAAAGCGAAAGCCGATTTAGTTAGGCGGTAGAAAGGCGGATCTAATGAGCATTATAGATTATGGTCAGGAAGAAATAAATCATAGGTTAATTTTTCATTGTGTTTGAGCTAAAGTCTGGATTTTGGGAGAGTAGTTTTAGTTGTGTTTGTGTTGAATGGATCATGGATGTTTGTTACTCTTTCACGTAAAAACTTCTGAAGGGTTCTGGATGAAATTTGGTACATAGATAGATATTGTCCACCAGTGAACTAATGTGAGTTTGTGCATATTATATGTACACGCATGTAGATGCGCTTAAATGTAATACTAGAAATCATACTTACATTATAAATGCGAATGTTTGAATGTTTTTACGTTTACGTGTTTAGGTTTTTACCTGGAACTATGGAAAACCGATAGATTATAAGTAGTCTAGATGATTGTACATTCCAGCTCATAGGCTACTTTCATCCCGGAAAAAATTACGGAAACGGGAACAACGTGGGTAAAACCGTGGGGCTCTGCTAGTCACAAATACTTAGGTACAATAAATATTTTAAATGTCCCCTTTATATCCCCACCAATGGGACTCGTCCTTATTTCACTACAAAAATAAAATACAAAAGTTAACATAAGCCCATGCTTGAAATAACACTATAATACGAGTATAGATAAAAACATATATTATATGCTCATTCATAAAGAAAAAATGTTCAAGGCAGCATTTGCAGTCAATGACCTAAAATCATATAGTCGTAAATATAAACCAAAATATTCATGAGCCACTGTATTCGATAATCAAAATTCAATCACCTGTCAAAATAAACAAATTGGAATTCGGTCGATGACCTCAAAGTCAAAAAAATTAGGCGTGGCCTTTGATATGAACACACAGTTAACAACTTAAAATGTTATTTTTAGATTTCGATTCTAAAAATAGCAGCATGATGTTCAGGAAATCGCAGATTAAACTATATTTATTGTTTGCTTTAATTAGATCTGAGCATAAAAACGTACTTCCTTAACCTAAATGGCATTATTAAACCGGTATAACAATAATTGTAGTTGTTGGTTATAGCTTAACTTTAGCATGTATTTGTATAGGGGCGCGTTTACCTGGCTCAGGTCTCAGACCAACTATTCTTAGGGGACGAGCCTAGTTCTAACATATCCCGTTCTTAAAGGGCTCAGGTGTATCACAGAGTATCAATGTAATGTGTGTCACGGTGTATCTGATATATCGCGATACTCGTATCAGTCTAAGATGTATTGTGTTACGTCCATGAATCTGTATACTTCGTATACGTTCGTGGTTACATCTTAGTCTGATACGTACGTAATGCCCGAGCGATATGAGGATAGTTTTTCAACCTAGAATAGCAAGCTACTTAGTACTTCTAGTTTCGTGTGGACAACGCTACGCAACGCTAGATTTGTCTACACGAAGCTACAAGTACTAGCTTGCTATCCTAGCTTGAAAAACTATCCGAGTATTGCGTGTCGCGAAGTATCAAACTTAAATGTGTCACGATTTATCAGATTAAGGTCTATCACGGTTTATCAAATTTCAGGATTTTCTATCAATCAACATGGCCGTATACTTATTTGTACTAATATTATACAGATAATACGCCAATTTCGCCAGTTCGCCAGTTGAGTCTACTGAGCCACATCAATAAAAATGTTTCACTATTAAAGAAACGTTTTTTTTTTATTCATAATAATTGACAAACTTGTGTCAATTATTGCTGAATTTGGAGAAGTCAAGAATGGTAGCTAGTAAAAAGCAAAACAGTAAAATATTAACAATACGGAAATATAATTATACCTAAATAACACTAATTAGATTAGATCATCAGAAGATTATTAGCATTACTTGCGATTTTTTTCTAATAAAATATTTTTTACACTGTGGTCACACCCTAGTCTTGCAATTTAGACACTACAAAATAGCCACAAACTTCCTCATAAAATACAAAGTGATAAAGTAATAGCAAATTTAATTTGCATGTTGGTACTTTGTCATTACCAAAGATAATTATAACACATAAATCATTTTTTTAATAAATGCTTAATGTTATTGCGATATGGTACAATTTGACTCTATAGATACCTGGCTACCTGGTTTGAGTATTTAATTCGCAAAGTCGATCAAATTTGCATCTAAACTTAGAACACTTCAATGTCAAGGAAGCGGCGCTCTTGATCGATTAATATATCTTAAAATAAACTGTTAAATTAAACGTATTCACTTCATGGAAATTATTAAATCATTTATCGCTATATTGTCGATGGACGTTGAAAATTTCTGTAGCGTATTTTACTATTTTTTATTATAAAACTTAGTATG
The DNA here is from genome assembly GCA_017562165.1 of Ectropis grisescens. Taxonomy (NCBI): domain Eukaryota; kingdom Metazoa; phylum Arthropoda; class Insecta; order Lepidoptera; family Geometridae; genus Ectropis; species Ectropis grisescens. The sequence goes on along the minus strand of CM029784.1, from coordinate 8,547,020 downwards.
GGTGTTGGTACTTATGTATGTATGCTAGAAAACTACTTTAATTTTCAATAACTTTAACAAACGCTGACGCGCAATAACGCTCCTTTTACGTCATCCCAAAATTGACTAGGGAGGAGAGCATTGAGGTAAACTGCCAGGTACCTTTAAAAAATGCAAGTAAGTTCGCGTTTGTGGAATTTTAACGTCGGTGTGCGTCTTCGTGTTACCATTGCCAGGACTAATAGCCCTCTCCTCACAAGGGAAGTCAAAATCTTCTGGTTATCTCTCATTTTCGCAAAAAAAATCTTGGAGCACTGTTATACCTATTATAGTAGAGTTCTCCTGGGGAGATACTTCTCCCAGTGACTAGTTATTCGACTGTCAAGCGGTAGTGCGCAAATATACTATGTTTGAAGGCTCTCAGGATCGTCTCATACCTCTAGATAACCAGATAAATAGTGATTTGAACTCTTCATGTTCATTTCCTTATCATTACATGTCTAAAAGGCTTCTTATTTTTTGAGAACTATAGTAATGACGTACGTCAGCCAGTTTACGTGCCCTTAAAACTTCGCCACTGTTTGAAACAAGCCAAGCACTCAGCCCCGACGAGAAGACCCCTTTATACTCCGAGACAAAGCAACAAGCTACCTCTACATCCGAGTTTCAAAGCACGTTGCTTGCATGTTGTTAGTGAAAACACGAGCGCGGCGACTTTGGTTTCTAGAACAGTGGGTTCTGTAGATAATATATTTAAACTCGATGTTTCAAATGATTTAAGTGTTTTGATTATCTTTAGGCTATTTATTGGTCTATGGATTATTCAGACGTGCTTAGTGTAAGTAGTTAGGAATCAGGCGCGGATCCAGGGGGGGGGTCATGGGGGTCATGACCCCCCCCTGGGCCGGGTCCAGTAGGTACCTAGGTGTACCTACTTATCGTGTACCGATATTATCGTACTTATCGATATGTACTTATAGTAGACCGGCAGCGATCACCGTAGGTATGGTAAGAGGCACGCTGAATCTAAAGATTAAGTTTGAAAGATCACGTCTAATGAAGTCCACGCTCTGACCAAATTATGCTCAAATGTGAAATCTCGGTACTTTTATACTCGAACTTAAAATCACTCCGAATGGACAGGCTAGTGGAAACTGTTCATGCAGTTGGAAGAAAATTCTATAAGAGCCGACGCCAAAATGGAACCCAAAACCTCTCCGATCATACTCTAAATCTCATGACGGTTAGGCGAGGTAAATATACGGTTGGAGTCTTCAGTCGACATGACCATGGCTCAATAGATAGATCATCACAATAGAGAGACTTGTGTGCGACGCGACATACGCTGCTTCTACATAGGTACTACGAGTATTGACGAAGCGATCAAGCGGAACAAGGCTCGAAAATGATCGCAAACAATCTGCCTCTTGGGCAAAGTCAACTGACCAAACTGAAGGCTAATAGTGGTAACGTAGTTCCGTCGAAGCCCGAGATTTTGGAAGAGCTTGAGAAGTTATATGAATAGTTATACACCTCTATCTCGAGAGTTCAAGACACAAGCTTAGGCTTAGTTTGTGACTCATCGGCAATCTTTTCTACTCACGCGTATTTTTGATAAATAAGGTTTTGTTTGTTTGTTTGTTCTAAGCAAGGACAACCTGTCCTGACCTGACCCGATAGTTTACCGAAGATATCCCGGAAGTCAGCCTGTACGAGACTAGGCTGGCCCTCAAAGAACTTAAAAACAACAAGGCACCTGGCGCCAGTAATACGCCAGTAGCGTGGAGTAGAATAGTGGTAGTGTTCTGCTTCAGAAAAGGTGACATCACCTTGTTGATGAATTACATACCAATTTCACTTCTCAGACACGTTTATAGTTGTTTTCTAAGATAATCAAAAATCGTCTCACACGCGGGGTTGACGACTCCCAGCCACCCGAACAAGCTGGTTTCCAAAAATGTGACAGCACCATAGACCACATCCATACGCTTCGGTAGATTATACAGAAAACCGAGGAGTATAATCGGCCACCATGTATAGCGTGTGTGGACTGTGAGAAAGCCTTCGATTCCATCGAGACCTGGGCAGTGCTTCAAACTCTCCAGCGATGCCGCATCAATTATCGCTATATCGAAGTATTGAAGTGTATTTACAGCAAAGCCACAATGTCTGTCCGATTATATGACCAGCGTACAAAGCATATCTGGCTACAGAAAGGCGTGAGACAGGGAGATGTTATATGTTTTCAAGCTACTGGACTGCGATCAATATCGACGGCAAATGCATCACTCACCTTCGGTTTGCCGACGACAGTCATTGCGGCGGAGTCGCTGGTGGACCTTGGTGCTATTTTCAAGGACTTCAGTAGAGTAGAGTCTGAAGATGAATATAGACAAGACGGAGGTCATGTATCACCTGCGCCGGTTATTGTTGGGAATAGCGCACTCGATGTTATTGACGAATATGTCTACCTGGGTCAAAAGATCCAGTTAGGTAGATCCAAACAAAGATTTAACAAAGAGGTTCAGCGAAGAATCCAATTCGGATAGGCAGCGTTCGGGAAACTTCGACACATCTTTGAGTCCAAAATACCCCAATGCTCATAGACCAAAGTCTTTAATCAGAGCTTGCTACCAGTGATGGCTAATGAAACTGAGACGTGGTCCTTAACTGTGGGCCTCATAATAAAGCTTAAAATTGCACAGCGAGCAATGGAGAGATATGCTCGGAGTCTCTTTGCGCGACAGAATCCATATGGGGAAATTTGCAAAAGAACAAAAGTAGCCGACATAGCTTAAAGAGTAAGCAAGCTGAAGTGGAAATGGGCAGGCCACATCACTCGCAGAACTGTCAACCGATGGGGAAGAAAGGTTCTCGAGTAGCGACCACGAACCGGAAGACGCGGTGTTGGACAGCCTCCCAAGAGATGGACAGATGATGATGATGGTTGATGGTTATTATTGTATAATTAGTTGTTGATCGTTTTGGACCAGCGAGCTTGCGCGGAAGATCGAGTTGCTCGATGTTTTGGACATATTACTTACTGTTATTTTTGACGTGACAACGTCTTAAATTAGGTTGCGGCTGGGAGTCACTTATGAAAAAGTGTAACGCTCGGTAACGTTACGATGAGTCACCGAACGAGAGAGAGGCCCGCCGAATGCCTTGCGTCTCTCTCCCACTCAACTATGATCGGTCTGCCGCGCGCGCAGCACTAGAGAATTAGGCGCATTGAATCGGCGCATGCTTGTGTCTCTGTCTTTGTCTTTCTCGAACGTTCTTGGCGTTGGAAAAACAAGAAAGCGTCATAATACAAGTTCACACGTGTGGTTAAAGTATCGTCAGCTGTGTCTGTAGTGAAAATGTGGAGTGCTTAGATTCGTCATTTACAACAACTACAACAATAAAGGTAAATAATTGTACACTGATATTTCATTATCGTAAACTATGATTGATTGATTAATTTCTTAATTTCATGAAAAATACGTATAATCTTGATTGCGTATCAAACGTTTCTAAGTCAACTACGTTAAAAGGAACAACTATCGACTTGACTTTCGCAAGACACATTACAGCAGAAACACTTCCTTTCATTTCATATTTCTCCTATCATCGTCCTATCCTCAACAAAATCACTCAAATAGGAATTAGTTAAGTTTAAGTTTACATGTACAATGTTTTAGTAAACAAAATATATTTCTATAGTTAAAATTTGTGCAATTCTTATTTTCATTCAATTCCTTGTTCCTATTGTGCAATTTAATTATATTCATATCAATAAATATTCTACCGAGAAAAAGACGTTGTCACGTAAAATCTTCGCCCGTAAAACCGACTTTACAGGCAACCAGATTTTTTTTCTTCAATTAACTTCCACTTTTTTAATTTTGTTATGTTATGACGAACAGTCAAGCTGGATAATTAATGTAACATTTATAGTGTATGGTTGTTATTATTTAGATAGGAATTAATTGAATACGTGTAATGTAATTATGACTGTCGCTCGTGTTGGCGTGTCTGCAAGTGCGACAGGTAATTGATGATAACTAAATAAATGACCTCACAACGGTCGCTGGAAACCGCTGGTTGCAGGTTGCACGAGATCATTCGTTGTGGAAATCTAGGGCGGAGGCCTATATTCAGCAGTGGACGACTTGCGGCTTATGATGATACTGATGATACTTATTGCACAGTTTTATGATTTGCCTACGACTATGTTTTTTTTTAATTAAGAAGTGACGAGACGAGCATGTCATGTGCCTGATGGTAAGCAACATGCTTGCCACATAACAGCACAGTGACACGCAGCTATTGGAACATGAAGAGTCCAAATCGTTACCTAGCACTGCACTGTAATTTCTCTGGAAACATTGCCCTTCAAACCGGAACACAGTAATGTTTTCACATTACTGTTTGGCGATAGAATAACTGGTAAAGGTGTGGTACTTCACCAGGTGGACTCTGCTAGGAGTCCTACCACTACAAAAGAACCCCTCCTCCCTCTGGTAGAGCATGTGACCCCCCCCTGGAGCCAAAGCTGGATCCGCCCTTGTTAGGAATGTAGCGTAGTGTAGTTGTCAGTGTATATTTGTTTTGTTAATAAATGCTCTACCTGTTAAATGGAGATGAAATCACTGCAATTAAAAACAACATCACGGTTGACGGACAATTAATACAGTGGCAAAAATGTATATATTATATATATTTTTATAGCATATAGTGACGAGACGAGCAAGACATGTGCGTGATGGTATGGAACATGCCTGCCACATAACAGCACAGTGACACGCAGCTATTGGAACATGAAGAGTCAAATCATGGCCTAGAAGAATAAGACACTGCACTGCGATCGTTACCCAGAGATCGAAGATATTATATCTCTAAGCCCTGTAGTTTCTCTGGTATATTCTTTGTTAATACATTTATTTATCTATTTGAAATAATGTAGATTTATAAACATAAAATAGTCTTTAAAATCATTGCTCATTTAGATTTTATATTGTAAACGAGGCTGTTAATATTTATATGTACGTTAAATACTACTAAAGTTAAGTATTTTTACTTCTTTTGGCTAATTTGGGAAAAATGAAGAGAGTAAATTTTTTACGATTCGTACCTACGCACATGGTCACAAAAAATGACATCTTGAAGTTAGCTATTCGACATTTAATATATATAATAAACATTTTAACTAACTTCAGGTTTACTACTTCTTGAGTTGAAGATATTATATATTCTACAATTTAACTAAAACGTCAAAATACAAGGAATTACGAGAAGAAGCGTTAACTCTTTGCGTGTGTAGATAAATATACACACACACACTTTTTTACCTACCGGACTATAACTTTTGCAACCTTTTCGTGTTGCCTGAATCGCACGGATCTCTAAATTAGGGTTGCGGGGTGACGGTGGCGTGGGTTGCTTTCACTGCGCTCGACGGACCGAACACGTGCTGCAAATGAATAGAAAATGGAAACGACCGTTCATCTGCGAAACAAATCAGCTGCGCAATTTAACAAATACATTTTCCAGTTGCAAAAGCCATTTGTAATTTGAAAAAGCCAGTAATTCAGTATTGTGTACGACTTTATATGAACGAAATTGTTCTTAAGATTTCTACAAATACAGCACCGTCCGTTACAACCGCTGCCAAAGAATAGGCAAAATATGTCACGTATTCGTCGACAAACCATGAAATCGCGAAAACGATGAAATCAGGTAATGCAAATGCTTAAAATGTGTAAAACAGGAGATATTTTTTGATTCGACGAGAAATTGATGAGATTTGTTAAGAAAGTTTTAAGTCCTTATAGTGAGACCATAAAGTGGGCTGTTCAGTAAAGTTAATTAAGAAAAACTATCAATATAAGGTTTACAAGCTACCGATGCTACTTCTCAGCTCTTTATTAAATAAATCAACAAAACAATGCCTGTTTTGTTGATTTATTTCAGCTATACTATAAAATATTATTTATACTACACCTGCTCGGAAAGTACCTTGATACTTTATCAAATTTACGGTAGAAAGTACGTCATTGCATATCGAACAAATATGCGGCGAGAAAACGTATCTGAGCGGGAGAGAAAAGTGTATGAAAATCCATTTCTTACGTGGTTTTTCTTTTGTAACCTAAATATCAAAAGCCAAAAAGTTTTTACAGTGAGTTTTTATCTCCAAGTTCACAAAATGACACTGGCCACTAGCTGTGTGTTGGATGGTGTCAAACAATTTGAAAAAAAGAACATGTGAAAATTGCAGACGCCATTGGCGCCATTTTCAATTTGTGTGTTGTTTGAGGATTAAGTTTTAATATAAATTTCAATTAGTAAAGATTTAGTTTTTTATTTTCCTCGTAGGTGTAGTATAAAGCACTATGTATCACTCGAGAGAAAGTGCGATTCCCGATCTCGGGTGTTTTAAAGCCCTCGCCTACGGCTCGGGCTTCAAACGACACCCTCGACGGTAATTGGTCACTTTCTCCTCTCTGTGAACAATGTACTATTAATAGTGTCAAGTAAATGCGTCTATTTCGAGTAATTTAGCATAAGCAGCCCACTTCAACTTCCCACTGCGGGGGACTCAGAATCGTCTCTCACAAGAAAAGAGTCAAGATAATATCATTATATCAGCTATCTGGCCGCCATAGTACAAGCTTTGCGTAGTTTGGGGTTAGGTGGTGTGTGAATTGACCACGAATATTAATTAATATATCGCATACTACTCTATTTATGTACCAAATAATCCACCACGCTGGCCTAGAACGCGTTGGTGTATTATGCGTGACCGCGAACGATTATAAGAACATGGTGGTTTTCCCACGAAATTTTTCTTCGCAGTTAAGTCTGCCAATAAATTTGCATGGCCATACTTAGAAGAATGCTCAAAGATGTAAACGAAATTCGAATCTACGACTTCCCGATCGTGAGTCGCGCTTTCTAACCGCTTGCTAGATCGTGGTTTGGACAAACAGAGTCAATTAGCCGAAATTGAGCTAGTCAAGTCAAGTCTAGAGCTGCTAGCAAATATTGTGTAGGTATTGAGGCAAGCTAACATGTCGCATAGCTCTTCTATTATTCCCCAACACGGAGGTGCAGATCTGTGCGATGAGAGGCGGGAAAAAATGGATCCATACAGTTTTTAATATTTTTTTATTCAGTGAATATGTTTGAGGCAATTTGCAATTTTTATATGTTGTAGTTTAATGTTTAAATAATAAAAATAGCCAGTTGATTTAGTTGGGGTTTTAACATTGCCAGGCGCATGCAAATATGTTTTCCAAAAAATACAAAAAATGGGTTTGAGGCAATTTGAAATTTAAATTGGGTGTTATTTAGATCTAAAAAATTGGGATTCTCAAAAAGTGAGATCATTTTGGAGGGGCTATTTATCCGCCAGTTTATCTAAATTGAGGGATTCATTTTGCCCCGCTACTCACCATCCAGAGGGTCTACTGTAACTAAAACTGTCTTTGGTATTGCTCTCTCTTTGCTTTTCGCTTGAAATTATAGAGACAGCAATAGCAAGGCGGTAGCCGATTTAGTGAGGCGGTAGAAGTGCAGGTCGGCACCTCCGAGTAGGGATATAATAAGATAAGTTTTCAGGTTGCCTCAAACACCTACCTAAACTTTGCTACCAGCTCTCAGAATATAAGTAGGTACCTACAACGCTGTGCATTTCTTTTTCTCGCTGTCTAGCTTCAAATATGTGATTGATATAACACTCAAAAACAATATTCTTCCGTGACATCCATTACTAATCCGTTGATTTACATTCGTTAAAGAAAATGGCTCACTGCAAAATTTTAATCGTTAGTTAAATAAATCGTTAGTTTTACCAGAATACGTCCTTGTTTTAGTTTATATTCAGCTTCAGGTGTACTAGCACCGATTGCTTTAGAAAAATATCGGGTAAGCTACTTTTTGTACGCTCTTTATTTTATTACCAAAGTAAGTTTAAGTAACTTTAAGTAACTTTTGTAAATAATGAAGCATTATTAAAAGTACCTGGTTGACCGAGCTTTGCTCGGTTTTTTAAATGATATTTAGGCAGGTACGAATTACGTAGTGATGACTTACTTAGACCTACTTAGGTACGAATTAAATGCGTTTATAAAAGGCTCTAAGTATAAGATTTTCTCAGAAAAAAAAGGAACAAAAAGAAAAGTCCCGAGCGTAACCTTCAGGATTCGAACCGGGGCCTGTTGACTCCGAGGGCGAGCATATTCCGTCTGAGCCATTTAGACTTAAAGAAATAAGTTATCGTATTCTAATAACATTGTAGGAGTTTTTCATTGTCTAAAAACGCGCATAAAATGATGTTTTTAAAAAATTAAACTTAGCTAGATCGATTTATCGTCCCCGGAACCCCGTGTATACATAATTTCATGAAAATCGTTCGAGCCATTTCCGAGATTCAGATTCTATATATATATATACCTACAAGAATTGGTCGTTCAAAGGTAGAAGTAAAGGTAGATTTGTCATTACCAGTCTTCAAAGTCACCAAGTATGGCGTCAATTTTAAATTTAGTGAAATAGGCGTGACGACAGGTCCTGCAATTATATTAAATTATATGAGATAATATAACATAATATATATCAATTTCAATTTTGAAATTTTTGAAGTGAAACTTCTTTATCGGCGTTGGAAAAAAATTTACCGTCACATTTTTCCGTTACGCGCCATCTTTTTTATTTCTGAAACACAATAGCGACGTGATAAATAATATATCAATACTAAAGTGATCAACAAAATCAAAGGCTTTATTTTAATTCTAATTCCAGTGGATTTTTAACAAAAGTAAGTAATTATATCTCTTTTTCTAATACTTGGGTGGGATTGTGGTATTTATTTTTTTAAATTTAAGATATTTAAGGTTAACCGCAGTTTCTGATTGTAACTATCGGTCAATGTATATGATTTCATTAAAATGGTATTTATTAATTAATACGACTGCTAATTTAATGAATATCAATTAATTGGTATAAAGTATAAATTCTGAAATATGTTATATAATTTTTGTAAATCAATTAACTAATTTTTTGTAGATTCAATGATGGAAGAATCCACAAATCCTGAGGAATCTTCGAATGCAATTACTATACAAGTTGATGTCCATCATCGGCATTATTCACAACTCAGTGCATCAAGGCCATAAAGAAGTTTCACTTCTTACGTGTGTACACTAGTACACGCACACATTTTTTTTAGTTGAACTTACTTTGTGATCATTCAAAGATGGATGAGCAAGTCCATTTTAAAAGTACGAAATTATTAGAAAATGTATTTACCATTGGATAACCCATTCAATTTCAAGTTACTTTTGTTATGAACCAGTTTCCAGTTACCAGTTTCCTAAACGCAGTATTTAATATAGTTACCATACAAACTTTACGCGCGATGCATAGAAAACACGACAGTGTGACGTCACGTGTCTGTAGTGATTTGTATGAAGCGTTTTTGGGAGAGTCCAAAATCGTAATTTTAAAATCGTGATATTACGGGAAGTTTTTAAGATAACAAAATAATTATTTCACCTATGTTTCAGTTATTGAGTAGCCTTTTGATGGCATATCAAAAATGAGTCGATATGCCTATAATATTGCTCTAATGGTGCTCTAACGAAATGAAACGTTGGCCTCTCCTATCGTGAAATTGACTTTATGTTCCTCACTAAAAAAACTCCATTTCATACATAAAAACCTAATAGATGAAATCGAATAGAACATCCAATATTTATGATTCAGGAGTGCCGACTATGAATAACATGGGCTGAATAGGTCAACCTCAGTTCCACTCCCTTTAGGCGAATACCTATTCTGATGAACTGTGTGTTCAGATTGTTCAACAGACCAGATGCATTCACTAGGTACTGAAAAAACTGATACATTTTCCAGCGCTCTATAGTAAGTACCTGGGTGGGTGATACATACAGATTTTCTAAAAAAAAGGAACATGAAAAAAGAAAGGTGGAGGTGGTAGGCTGAATTCGAACCCGGATCTACCATAATATTATGACCGCCCAACTTCCCGACTGAGCTAATATACTGTCGCGCGACATCGCGAAATGTACCGTCGCATTCTAATGTTTATGTAACAGTTTTTCATTGTCTAAAAACGCTCAAAAAACGGCGTTTTTTTTTAAATAAAACCTGAAAACATCGATTTATCGTCCCCAAAACTCTCTGTTTACATAATTTCATGAAAATCGTTCGAGCCGTTTCCGAGATTCAGATTCTATATATATATATATATATATATATATATACCTACAAGAATTGCTCGTTTAAAGGTATACATATTAGATAAAATGTATCTCATATTAAAGCGATAAATTTGTACATTTGCACTTTGAACACAACTGAGAGGTGCAGGCGGGATTTGGCCCGACGACATCATGATTGTAGAATTAGACGTCTATAAATTTCTATTAAGGTCCCAGTCACCCACACCCACACTTTAAACATATTACTTATTAACTCTACTTACTAATTTTTCGTCATTGTTATAATATTTTTTAGTTCACGCTGTGTACACATATTTTAGGTATACGATTTAAAACTGTACCTGTTATTTCATAACCTTGTTCATGTAATTTGATTGTTTACTGTTTTATGTACCTTAAAATGAAATAGATATATAAAGTTGGTCACAGGCCCAGAGCCCTGTGTGAGTTCAGATCACTGGTCACCGTAAAATTTTCAACACCAACAGAGTATAATCTAACGACTTCAAATTATAATCTAACCTAACCTACAGTGAGATTATAATCGCATGCGTTAGATTATAAACTAACGGCTTTGATAAATAATTTAATGGTGACATATACAATCTTTCATGAAAAAATAAGGTGTTGAAACTGCCTTCGTCGCTAAGTGACAAAGGGTTATTGTATATAAAATTTCCACCGAGTAGGAACTTATTGTGATAGAAAAACTACGTAAGTACTAGGATACTGCAATAATTATTAAAAATACGACAGAGTTTATTGAGATTTATGGTAAGCTGTGTGCACCTGTGCACGCACAAAAATAATCGTTTTAAATCAAATGCAGTTATGAGTATAGAATAAGTATTTATTATTTACGTAACATTAATATTAATTTATAATTGATGTGTTACGTAAATTAGTTAGGCATAGTATCGGCTGACCTTGTATTTTTATGTTTGCTCAAAGAACCGTAGTTCGTGGGTTCGATTCTCACCCATGATATTAGAGTTACAAAATTAAATGTAAATATTTTCTGTGTCCACCAGCAGGCAGCTGTGGCTGCCTAAGTTCAACTGCCAGGACACAGGTCACTTATTTAAAAAATTAAGATGCATTTACAAATTCATGCGTATTATATCAGCTATCTGGCTCTTATAGCCCACATTTCACTAAATTTGGAGCTATACTATTGTGTAGGGAATGTTAGTCACTCACGGTGAACCTAAGATGAACTAGCTAGGGGAATCATTTGTCTAAGGTTTGGCTCCCAAGCCGTCGACGATACGACCATGTAGGTTGCGCGGTGTATCGGCACCGGTGCAACTGAAGTGGCCGTGATGTTTGGACGAGGGCATTACGGGTATGGGGTTGCCGCAGCAGGAGAGAATCACCGGTCCCAAGGAGTGCCGGTATTGTGGTGCACTGTTCGCTCTATGAACTGCAGTCGACAAGGCAGGCGCCGGGACCACAGGCCTCAAACGTTGCAGGGCACCAAGGATGTCTAAAAGCAGCGTCTGGCAACTACTTACTGAATGATCATGGCGATGGTCACGTCACATCCTGGGTTCAGGTGCGTCGGCGATGGGGCTGTGCCCCATAAGAGGACCCGGCCCGACCGGGTCAGCTGAAAAATGCGTGATTTTTGTCGTCCACCATGTCAATCCATCGTGTCGAATCTAACATAACCCAACAGTCTCAGGTGGAAGAATAGGTGTAAATGAATTTCCTCTACGTACAAAAATAATATGGTGGTCGAATTGATATCGTCCTCCTTTTTGGAAATCAGTTAAAAAAAGAATGTCTTACAATGCGAGTATTAATTTATTTTCTGATATTCCACAATTACATAAACTATTTATTTTTTAAATACCTACCTCTAAAATAATAATTGTTCAAAGTGTGCTACGTAAAATGCAACACGTGGTGTAAAACGAACGTTGCGGCCGAAGATAAAGCACGCAATCTTTATTCACTCTCGACTAAACATAGTATTCATGGCACAAAAATCCGCGTCAAAAAAGTTGAACTACGTTGCTTTCATACAATGGTTTCCATTTATTCGATAGTGGCACCAATTATTGTCAATGGCCAAATAGTCATACACAGTGGCACAGAGTGTTACTAAACGCGATACGTAATTGCCTCAGGGCGTTATGACTACGCAAATAGATTGACATAAACCACGTACCTAATTAAATTCACTCCATACATCTGCATAAACTTGTAACTGAGAAGTAAATATTCTAGTAATTAATTCAAGTCGCGTGCATAATACGGATTTTACGTAGTGAGCAATAACGCGAATCTATTCGGAATCTTATACCGGAGACGGATGTAGTTTTTTCAGCCAGTACCGGGATGACAATCCCGGTATTAGATACGCACGGTTGCGTGGAATTTCGTATTGACATTTGTCGTCACCGATTTTTTTTTGGATACATTTCGGAAAGTTTTCCGCTATTTTGCATGATTTAATTCTACCTTGCCCTACTTTTTTCCGGACTCCTCGTATCTCCAGAAAGCGACATAGCCACAAGAGGTTTGAGTCCACTTTGGTGATCACTTGGCCTGAGTGGATGTCCATCAGGAAATACTCTCCCAAATTGCTATTTAAGTTATTTTCTTATCCACGGTATCGACAAGTATGAATAAATAAATAAGAAATAAATAAATAGTGGTGGACAATTCACACACAACAGCATTTGACCCCAAACTAAGCAAAGCTTGTACTATGACGGCCAGATAGCTGATATACCTAATACTTAAATAGTTTTTAAATACATACTTATAATACATAAAAACACCCAGCCACAGTACAAATATTTGAATTCACCACACAAACATTTGCACTGGGTGGGGATCGAACCCACAACCCATGGCTTCTACTACTAGTAACTACCACTACATGGGGACTAGTTAAATATGCACGATAACAAATTATATAGCCACATGTGTACAGTGGGCATATACATACACTGCTAGCTGGACATACATACATATACACAGTACTTACTAACAGTCCAGCAGTGGACTATGGGTATGTGGATAATGATGAATGATGAGTATATTGCTTACCAAATTTCTCTAACAATTTCGCCAATTTTGGTGATATTGAGTTTTCAATAAAAGTGGTGCCAACGTTTTCCAAAAAATACTTTGACAGATATGTTTGCACAAAGACTTTTGCGTAGCAAAAAAAATCGAAATCTATGTTTTTGCATTATAAAATCACCAATTTCAAAGAAAGCCGTATAATACGCGTTTTATGCAGAATACAAATTTTGTGATTGAATGTTGTAGATTTGTTCTCAATCGAATCTGTCACTGTTAACCTGATTGATTTATGTAATCTAATTAATCTAATAGTTTTTAACCAATTCATTTATTGAAATCGAGGCAATTTCTTACTTGACTAGTCACTATTAGCCTTTAACAAACAACTTTTGCTGTACTAATAAGTGTCTTAAAATAACTTTCAAGGCAATATCTCGTACATCTAATTGGTTGTAGTGACGGTAAATTAAACCTAAAAAGTATTAATTTATTCACGTGAATGATATGATTATAAATCATGCACGTGTATATATCTTATATGTAGGTATATAGTTAGATACTAGCGATCGACTAGCGGCTTCGCCAGGTAAGTACATAATACGAGTATATAAATATAGCCTATATATATAGTATATATAGGACTCGGGGATCACGTACCTACAGTGGTAGGACTCTTGACAGAGTCCTCCTGGGGGAAGTACCACACCTTTGCCAGCTATTCTACCGCCAAGCAGTAATGTGCAAACATTACTGTGTTCCGGTTTGAAGGGCAATGTTTCTAGAGAAACTACTGGGCTTAGAGATACAACATCTTATTTAAATCTCTGAGTGACGAGCGCAGTCCAGTGCTAGGTATTGAATTGGGCTCTTCATCTTCCAATAGCTACGTGTCACTGTGCTGTTATGTGGCAGGCATGTTGGTTACCATCAGGCACATGTACTGCTCGTCTCGTCATTCTTTGTTAAAAAAAACATATTCATACTTGAAGTATTTTTTGAAATCGGTCCAGTAGTTCCTGAGATTAGCGCGTTCAAACAAAGAAACCTCTTCAGCTTTATAATATTAGTATAGATTTTATTTAGTAGTTTACGTTTACTGATAACTCATGGCCACGTAGTGGGTAATGGTATCTTCAAAGAGTTTACATAATACTACGTATAGACAGACATATGTACGTACAATGTATTTTTTATGATTTTTTTTAATCGGATATACATAGATAAGTGTAAATAAGTATTTTTGCTATGATTGCTTTACTATTTAGGATTAGTAGTTTTGTTTCTCTCTTTTGTTTCATTGTTGTTATTTAATTGCTCTGTATAAATTAAGGGCCATTTTGGTATGCCATCTCCTATCCGTGCACGGTTGTCTGGTAGAGATCGTTCTAAGTGATAAGGCCGCCAATTAAATCGCTAAATGTAATATTATTATTTTTTAGTTTTGTATATTTATTTTGTTGTGGCTTTTTAATAAAGAGTTTTTGTATTGTATTGTATTGTATTGAGTCAGAACAACCGCTTTACAACCGAAACCACGGGTCAAGTTTAAGTTCACGAAGAAGTTTAACGGTTACTTGGTAATCTGACGGCGTTAGACAATAATCTGATGCTTTTTAATATGTTCGTTGATAACCTAGATACATCAGTTTCGCTTCCAATTTTGCAAGTTCAATTGTTTTTTCCAATCTCAAAAAATGCCCACAGTGCCTAAAAAGTTTTCACTTGTTCTTCTACAAATACTTCATTACTTACCAGTTTAGCTGTTACACAATCATTGCGCTAATCATTGTAACAGGCGCAAACTAACACCACAGAATACAGAATACGTAACTTGGTTTACTCAGCCACGTGAGTCATGAGAGCAAGTCATAAAAGAACAATAAAACCAATTTGTTTTAAACAATTAGAATGCAACAAAAGTGCAATTGGTATCATGTTTCATTGTAGGTTTGTTCACTAGTATTACTAGTAGTAAATACTACGCAGTTAATCTCACATGAACATTTATCACCTAATGTTTGATTAATTATTTATTAATTTATGACTATTATTAATGAATGACCTAATTTAATGTTTGTTGAGTTTGAGTTTTAATGTTGAGTACCTACGGTAAGTGAGTATGGCAGGTATGTGGAAAGGTTTAAAGAACTGGTTATCAGCGAAAGGATTTTTCATATCTCCTGCTCGACAAAGTCCAATTATATGTCATGAAACGTCAAAACAAAGCAAGTGATTGTGACCTTTCAAAATGCAGAGGTAAGTAATATTGAGAAGATTCCCTAGGGATTAAAATGATTTGAATTTGGAACGTTAAAAATCGTATGAATTTTTTTACCAATAGTACCATTGTAAAAAGACTTTATTAAAAACTCGACCTTTTTTTCCAAATATCGAACTGGCCGCCCAGAAATGCACGCACAGAAACAAAACACAAAAAAAAGAAAATGTAAAAAAATGCCTTTGAGTCGATTTTTGTTAGTTTTGAATTGTATCACTTTAATTCTTAAAAAACACCAAAATGTCTTCAAGCGATAGTGAATTGACCCCGGAGTTCATCAAATTGGACCTTTAGGGACTATTAATAATCTACTTCCGGAAAAATCGAAAGATAAATACCTAAAAGCTTATTTTACATAGCCCTTTCTTTTAATTGCTTCGTAGAAGATATGAAAAGTAGAGTATTCACCTCTGAAGTCAAAAACTGTCTTGTCTCATAAGCGGCTTGGATCTCTCGCTTCACTCGGGACACTACAACTCCCTCACTTCGCTCAGGGGTTTACTCGAGTCCCATGCTGCGCTTAGGATCCAATATGACGCCCATAACACAAGACAGTGCTTTGCTCCCTTGGTGAATAATCTACTATAACAATCTAAAAGAAAAACAGAGACCGAAAAGAAAGAAACATTTATTACTTTAGAATTTGATTATTTATTCAAAATATTGTATCTGTAGGTATGTATTTTTTGTTCATTATCAGTATTATGTTAATACTATACTATCGACAGGTATATTTCATTTTATGAAGTTTGTTTCCATATTGGCAACAATAGTTAAGTTACTCGTAGATAAGCTTAACTTGGGGTGTGTGGCTCGGGAACTTCCACGTGGTTGCACCCTGGGCATCACACAACAACTTGTCTGGTACGTATTTGAGGCAAGCGGAAACTTGTCTCATAGCTCTTCTATGTGGGGTCATAGTGGGGACCCCAACACCCCAACACGGAGGTAGACCTGGCTGGTGAGTAGAGGGGCAAAATGAATTCCTACATGTTTAAAATTCGTTTCCTTTTTATCTCGAAAAATATACTTAAGATTTCTTTTATTAAATTCACCATAAACTTTATATACTACTAGCTTTTGCACGCGGCATCGCGTTTGTTAGGCTTAAGTGTTTTTATGAAATTTTCATCCCCTAGGTATACGAATAACAAGTTTTATACTAACTTTTATGCCCTATTTCAACCACTGGGATAGAGTTTTGATAAATCCTCCCTTAGTAAATCTCTATATCAAAGGAAGAATGAAAACATGAATTTAAATTTTTTGCCCTGTGTACTTATTTACAAAAAACTTTCATCCCTTATTTTACCCTCTTATAGGTTGAACTTTGCAAAGTCCCTCTAAGCGAGCACTTACATCCTAAAAAGATGTATGCACAAAATTTAAAACTCCTAGTGTGTGTAGTTTCTGAGATTTCATGGCCTTTCACTTTTATATAGATTTATTTTAACCACAAAAATAAAATCTAAGGAATAAAAACGCATCCAGCGTCTCATCTGCAAGCATACTTCACAATTTGCTGCACAAATATGAATAAGGGATTAATACTGATATAGACGACATGAAGCGGGAGTTTTTACACTGTTTTACGCATAATCTGACACCGGTCGTTAGCAAAAACAAATGAAATCAGCTGTGCCAGCAAGATGTTTGTCAATACGTCAAATCAAGGTTTCGTTTCTCGCACATTTACAAGTATTAACTTATTATAAAAATGTATCAATCCCGCAAATTCCAGGATTTATTAGATTTTAAATTTAGATCCTGAAAATTTTTGGACTAAAATATGACCGGGATCCCGGAATTCAGGAATCGAATCCTGTAGCTACGATGTAGCATGTGTACCTATTTACCTAGAAGACTGCGGTTTACTTTTGACTTGAAGACACTTAGGTTATATATCTATATAAATTCGATCAGGGTAGTTCGCAATATCATCTCTTCTGTTTTAAATTATTTGAATTAAATATACGAGTTTAGGGAATGATTGGTCCCTTGGATCGGTCCGTCTTCTTGTAAAAGGTTTTTAAATAGTAGACAGGCATTTAAAAAAATATGGTATCAGAATTTACGTAAAGTTAAGTAATTATTTTGAGAGTTTTAATGCTTCTGTGAAGTAAAATGGCACACGGAACGTATCTGGGATACGTATTTGCGACTTATTTCTAATGATATTGCCTATAATATACGTGAAAGTCAGTAGGAGAATTTACGTGAAGTAGGTACAAGAATATTTTTATGTACTTACCTTCAATACCTGATATCATGATATGTGTATGCGCTGTTTCAATAAAATTCAAGAAGTACACATAAAATTAGGCAACCAAAAGTGAAAGGGAGGGACTTACGTGCTGATGGAGCTCCTATACCTGCCGGCCGGCAGTGATACGATGACACTTTTTAGTTTCTTGTTAACTCTGTTACTGATCTGAATAGAATGGCAAGCGTCACTGGATGACACCACCTTTTATGTTAAGATTTTTGAATGAGGGGAGGACGATTGATATTAGAGGGTAGGAACAGGAAACGGAAATTTTGCCCGACTAATTACCCCAATATTGGCCAAAACAATATGATTTGGCCATAATTATAAGCTAGGTAGCGGGTATGCATGTGTTCTTAGTACGAACATACTAACTAACTAATCAATCGTCCACATTTCGTTCGTCAGAAAATACGTGACGTCTGGCGGCTCGGAGATCTTGGACTATTATAATTTGACATGACTTATTATTTATACAAAATAACAACAAATTCAAAGACTCCCGAACTATTCTGAGACTGTGGATCGGGTGCAAAAGACTTCTTATTTTTTTTAAATATTACACATCTTTAAATTTTGTCTACTATATTAACTCAAATGCCACAAATAATTCAGTATACCCTAAATTAATATCACATTGCGTCGCAGCTACTCCACCAGTAGATATACCACACTTAGTAAGCGCCAAGTAATTAGTACTGCTAATAACTAGCCCTGTGAAGTTTAACGCTGCACAACCACACTAAACTAGTTTGGATACCTACTCTTTGTTGGATAGTGTGATATACCGTGGCAATATTTTATCATTACCGAGGTTATGCTGTCTTGTTTTATAGAGAAGGTATTACATTTAAGAATATGTTGTAACCTTAGTTAGTAGAACATGTTTTATGGATTTTCAAAAGATTACCCATTACCAAAACTAAATTACCAATAAAAGTTACATTTTTTTATCTATAAAACTCTATAGAACACAATGTATCTCTGCCTCATCCATAGATATATAGATCTAAAGATCGTTAGAATGATCAAGTTCATTAACCCTGGCCAATAGGCGATGCCTGTGCCCAGCAGTGGGCGAATACAGATTGAAGCTGATGATAATGATGATGAAGTTCATTAAAACAGATGAAAGAGCGCTTGTGCTGGTGGCATTACCAAGCTAAGTGACAATGCTGAGCTTCGACATAATAAATGCTTTGGTACGATGATCCAAATAAATGACAGCATTTCGTATTCTCCTATCATTATGATTGAGGTATTCATATTGAGGAGTGAGATTGATTATGATTCGATTCGGAATGGCATTTAGAGGTAGATAGTTTTTGAGAAAATGCTGAGCCCGCTCCCGAAAATTGCAATAGTTATAAACAATTAATTAAACATAAAAAGGGGGTTCGTTGTTTCCCAATATAATTAATTACATGGTTTGAGCTATTAGGAAATATCAAACCCTCCTTTTTCACTTAAAAAACATTTGTTGACTAGCCTAAATTCCACACAGTAATCGAAAAACATTATACAAAAGTTAAAGTGTTTTTGATCCCCAAAGATCTAATATCTCAATACCAAATGACTCAAACAAGTAACTACATCCGTATTTTGATTAACATTTCTACTGCTTGAGAGATATATATATATATATATATATATGTTTAACCAAATAGTAGTACTTCTTTGCTTAGTGACATTTAAAAACATTTTTATCCATATTGCCGCACTTAGGTACTACTAAATGTGCCTATCAGTTTCCCTCTTCAATATTTAAAAAAACCCATGACTTCTCTTTGAATTTGGCTGTCATATGCAAATATATTTTTTAAATGAACCAGAACAAAATTAAACATTTTGATTTAGGTACCCCCGACTACTTCGGATTTGTAATCTGTACAACATTTTACTAGTCAAGCCCTTTCATTTGATACCCATCTTGAATCGATATTAACCAAACATAGCTACAAACATCCGCACGAAAATTACCCTTCAAATAAAAAAACCGCATCGAAATATTTACGGTGCCACAGACAGACACACACAAAGACACCCTGATAGACAGACATACAGACAGACACACAGAGACAGACATCGACGTCAAACTTACAACACCCCTTTTCTTGGTCGAGGGTTAAAAAGATTTGCGTTAAAACACTAAGAAAAATTGTCTTTTCATTTTTATAGCATATAAAGTTACTTACATGCACATAAATATCACACCTGAAACCATAACATTATAATTTATTGTATGGTCGCTTTGAAAACGTAATTAAAACTTTATTACTTACAATATTAGTATAATAATGATATTAAGTGTTTTAAGACGAGACGCACAAGTGGACTTTTCACGTAGGTACATGGCTGTCTATGATTGTAGAGTTGTAGAGTATGGATACATTACAAACTAGGCCAGTGCAAGCGCTGCAAAGTCTGCAAAACAAATGAAAGGGACGGGACTGGAGCGCGGGGGCGCATTCCGCATTAATCTAGCCTTAGTAGCCTTACATAGCTTTTATATAAAGAAGCGCGCTATTTCGCAACCATTCGTTATTGGAATCTCGCCGCGATCCCACCGCGGGAGAGCCTGACGCACCCCTACGCGCGTAGTGACAGAACTTATTGTTAAAAAATTTTCAAATTTCGAATTTTGTTCAATATGGCTGTTACTAGTGCCAGGAATATTGTGGACTTGAAGGAGAAGGGGCATTTCGAACGGGATAATGGCAGGATTGACAAATATACGGTAAGGGCTGCGAATTATAATAACGAAACCAAGTTTTTACAAAAAAAAATGCATTGTCATTCAGCTTGTTTTTGCCCAATTTTGAAATGTGACAAAAATTTAAATGTCAATGTAAACTTTTATTAATAATTTAGAAAATAGATTAAAGCTTAACTTGTTTTTTTTTCACTTCGAAACTACTCTATAAAAACGTATAATAATAGTGGTATAATTCACAAAAATAGGAATAATTTTTCTTTTAAAATAGGTTAGACTCAATGAAATAAACCGAACCGTAATGTATTACTAACGGCTCACCCCGACTTCGGTCAGCGTTGAAAACCTGAAAACTTTGCTTACATTTTGCTTTGCATGCAATCTCTTTTTCAGACTTCATAAAAAAACATTGTAAAATAGTATTAATAAGTAAATAAAATATAAATCTGTAATATGTGTTGTTCCAGACTAATTGTGTTCTAAATATCAACTCTATCCGTTTACACATATCGACGTGATTGAGCAACCATCCAAACATTGACATTTAAAATATTAGAAGCATTTAATTTAATTGCGAAAAAAAACACTTCGCGCATTTAAAAACAATTGGCCTAATATATTATCTCTGAAACACTAGTTATTTTAATTAAACTTTTCTAACTAATCATATTTATACATTTAAAAAAATCTAAAAATAAAATCTGTGATCCAGTTGTGGAAAATAAAGCTACGAGAGTACTTCTCATATTTATATAATATAAAAATGTACTTAATAGATTTAATAGAATAAATTATATAATTAAATATTTTTTTTAAATCGCATACCTGATATTGTTATTTTTATAACCTAACTTTGATTAATTTTTACGTATTGTTTGTATTTTATATGTATGTAAAGTGTGACGACGAAAATATAAATTCTTAGTAAGTTATTTTTATCATGTAAGCGACAGAAATGGCTTAAATGATAAGTACAATTATTTAAACACATTTAATCATGCTATGCTACTAGCGTACATTTATTAAGGATTATTTAAAATTCCCTCTTCAATGATGCAACTAAAAAATAACACATTATGGGGGTTTTACTGTGAAAACTAACGTGATTATTACATATGTATTAACGGGTAATTCATTTACCGTATTTGTTGGTCTAGCTTAATTTTTTGGATTTTGGATTTAAGAGTTAAAAAATAACTTCTTGGATCTTGACTATGCTTGTCTATTGGCCTTAAAAAATAACATTTCGAATATTAGCAAAAACAAGTAACGAGAAAACTTTCAATTTTGTATGATTTTTTTTCTTTTACAATATACAGACCAAAAAAAACTAGTAATACTGTGTTAAGCTTTATAAATCTTTACCTCTGAAGCATTATGAAAGTGTTTTGTTTCTGCCGCGTTTGTAGATTTTGTTGCAATGTTTTAATTGTCGTGTAGTGGTTACTCTTGGCAAAGTCCGCCTGGAGAAGTACCACACAGTTGCCAGTTATTCTACCGCCTAACTATCAGGCACATGCCACTTTCTAGTAGTGTTTCCTGACTTGTTGTTCAAATCGATGTAATCGATTGTAAAAAAATGATCAAGCCGGGCGTTCTGCATTGAAGACGATATTTAACTCCCTGTTTGCACTCCTAATACGAAAAAATAAGTTACTGTTGTATAAGAATATTTCCCCGATATGTACAATGTATATGTTTTCGCATTCCATAAAACATAATAATTATTTTGTATAACTTAGAGTGATTCGTCATTCTATATTGACGGCCAATCCTGTGCCTAGACAGGATCGAAAGTGACACGAGTAGCCATAACACAGTGCCAAGCAGCTTTGAACGCGAAGAGTCAAATTCACTGTCCAGTATTGCAATTTCTCGTCGCCGGATTATCTGTTTAAAGTCTTTAACATCGCCTCGCCAAAAATGTTTTTATTGAATACTTTCCGGAGAGTGTGCGACTGATCTGCATTATTTAATATCACGTAAAAAATTGGCAGTCATAGGAACTGGCGATAGAAGTGAAAACTTATAACTCAGAATTTGATAGCTTACTTTGGCAACTACGCGAGTGAAACCGAAGGGCGTGGCCATGATCATGGTCATCTATGGCTAATGGGAATTTGGACGCATTTCTAGATGACCAATGGTCAAGGTCCCGAGTTTATCCGACGATTTCTTATCCTTCCCGAGCGTGACGCTAGAATTCAATTCACAGCCCAAGAAAAATATGTTTGTGGCGCGCCAAAAAAAGTTAGTTACCACTTCAATTAAACGAGTAGGTGATCAAATGTAAGCCGATCAATTATAATAATTATCACAAGTAACAGAAATTTCAAAACAAGGCTTCCTAGACATTGTTTTACTACTGAATCGACAAATGATGTAGTTAGTCAAGAACGTTATCGGAAGGAAGCGAAATATGATACGTATAGTATGAGTGATGTTAATTAACCGAGGAAACTTTATCT
The DNA here is from genome assembly GCA_017562165.1 of Ectropis grisescens. Lineage (NCBI taxonomy): Eukaryota > Metazoa > Arthropoda > Insecta > Lepidoptera > Geometridae > Ectropis > Ectropis grisescens. The sequence goes on along the minus strand of CM029784.1, from coordinate 8,524,048 downwards.
CCACCAGCGTCAGACATGACTGCATGAGCTCTACCTTCGGAGATGATGTAGCTTGAAGATTAATGACCATTTAGCTAAATAGTTCATACCTAGGGTTGTTACTTCAGTGCCATTTTAGGCTAAATGGAATTACGATCATTATTTATTAGGTGACTACCCCTGAAATTGCAAAAGAATTTTCTGCTGTTACATTGTATAAAATGGGCCCATGGCAGTTTGTTAAGACTGGTTTAGTAAAGAGAACCGAGTCCGAAGCCAACGGGTTCAAATCTCACGCGTACCTACCAATGTTTTTTCGAAGTCATATTCGTAATGCCCTAATGTAAAACGGCGAAAGAAAACATCATGAGGAAACCAGTACCTACATACACTAGTAATTACATTTACATTAATAGTACATTACCTGGAATCGCTCGGGGTCATGTGTCATCCACCAACCCGCACTGAGCCAGCGATGTGGATTATAATAATAATAATATTGGTGGACAATTCACACACAACACCATCTGACCCCAAACTAAGCAAAGCTTGTGTGATGGCAGCCAGAGAGCTGATATAATACTTATATAGTTTTAAATACATACTTATTATACATAGAAACACCCAGACACAGTGCAAACATTTGAATTCATCACACAAATATTTGCACTGGGTGGGGATCGAACCCACGACCCTCGGCTTCGCAGGCAGAGCTACTACCAACTAAGCCACTAGGGCAGTCAAATGTTATTATGGCCTTGACTCTCCTTGCAAGAGAAGGCCCCGAGTGCCCTTAGTGGGAATATTTGAGGGGCTGGTTATGCTTGTGCTAGTTTGCCTCAGATAGCCTACTGGCTTCTTACTTTTGGGTTAACGCTGAATATGCCATGCCCTACTAAACTGTGTAGTGGTGAGGTTCCATGCAGAGCCCGCCTGGGGAAATCCCACCTCTTTGCCAGTTATTCTACCGCCAAGCAGTAATGTCCAAACATTAATTACTATGTTCCAGTTCGAACGACACTATTTCCAGAAAAAAATATTTGGCTGAGAGACAAATCGTTTGTCATCAGTTACATTCATTTTGTCAAGTTTGCAGAATGTTTGTACAGAACAACTACATCATCTACTTTTTCCGTTTATTTTAAATTAAGTACAGTAAGTAACAAGCTAATCTGTTTATAAAAGCTCACTAAAATAAACAAATACCGTATTAACACATTCTTCACACAACAGTACCAACTAGCCAGAAACTAAGCAATGCTTGTATTATGGAAGCTAGATAGCTGCTATAGTAAAGTTGTTGGCAATGTTCAAAAGAATGCAACTTGCTTAGTAAAGGTGATGAATTTATTATTGCTTAGACTGGTTAAAAACGTAACTAGACTTTGATGCTTGACAGCATTATACATGCAATGAACGGTTGTTTAAATATATTATATTTAAACATACACCAGATTTTTTTTCTAAATAATTAAGATGTGGCTTCTATGCGTTTGCTATGTTAGTTTCAGTAATTACCGTAATTATGTTTTTTTTAGGTTTTGGTACAGACACATCTAAATTCTATTATTAAAATAATAGAATATGTTTCAGTACCTTGGTTATACATGTGATACAGACATGGTTATACAGAATAATAGTTTTTACAAGTTTTGAAATAGTTGAGTTTGGATTTAAAATGAATATAATTAATATTATTTGAAACGAAACGAGTGGTAAACGAGTTTATATATAAGAATAAGAATTAAAACGGTTTTTTAGAATATTCAGATGTATTCAGATTTAGATAAGTTTTAGATTAAGTATCTAAAACTTAGCTAATCTGAATTATAAAAAATACATTTGAGATACTCGAACACAAAGCTAATTTTTAACGATGTTCGCGAAAACTCGATGTTTTTTGTCGTAACTACTGTTTTTTATTTTCAGTTAATTTTAAATCTCTATTGCTGTATTAAGAAGATTGAAACTAGAATTTTTGATATCTAAATTCTCATTCTTATGTGAAATTTACAAAATCTATTGTTTGCTTTTTATGTGATAATATCGAGTCGTTTATGTAATACCATAACATAGTTTTATACCATTCACGCAATTTAACTTGACACACAGACATACAACGCAATTAATTCATTAAGGTTCATCTTATGAACTACAAAAAATGAAGGATATGGCACTATAAAGACATTAAATTGATGGTCTTCCAAAAAAATAAATACCTACATTTCTTTATTTCCGAAAATGGTTTATTACCATAAGATCTTAAATGTTTACATTGAGAACTCCATAATCAACCTTACGATATGCAAATAATAGGAAAAAATATAAAAGATACTAATCCAAACTTTAAACCCTATTGATATCATAAATGCGAAATGGTCGTTTCTCGGTCAAGTCTTGTTTATGGGCTGAGCCTTTATTAAAAAAATCTTAAAACGTTTAAATGAATCGCCTCATAATTTAGAACTCATGTATGGGACAGAGGAGCAGAAATTGGTAGGTTAGGTTAGACTTCGTCTAAATGCTACGAGAATACATTCGTACTACGAGTAGTCAATTTACTAAAAAGATGGATATAAAACCCTTTATGGGAATACAAATAAACAGATATAGGACAGCAAAACATTTATGAACTATCGTCACAATTGGTAGCATTATTGCTGAGAGCAATTAGCTCTAGGTAACCTTGAAACTAAAAATAAATAATCTAAGTAAATAGTTCGTCAATATTTTTGAAAGCTGAAAATACGCAAACTTCTCAAACCAATTTCATTACATTTCATAAAACTCTGGGTTTGGGCATTTGAAGCATTTGTCTTCATGTATTCCCAAATACGAATTATTCTACTGACTACAAGTTCTGTGTCCACTCATCAGTTACATTGCCTCATCTTTGAGCTTAAATTGTTATTTTTGTTTTATTTTTTGTCATACATAGAACAGAGGCGAAAAATTTACAAAGCAAATTGTGCGATAATAATATTTTTTTTGTTGTTTTACGATGTACTAATTACAATTTTTTTATAAGATTATGTAGTCATTATACAGTCCAAAAATGATCTAAAAATCAACGTAATAGGTACCAGATTAAAATTTTCGAGACCCAAATCCAAGTAATTACATTAAAGAAATATATGAACAGTGTTCTAGATTTTGCTATAATATCAATATAAATTAGATAACTATAACGTAAATTATAATAGTTACATGACGAGATAAACAAGTAGAGTGCGTGCAGATCAAACAAACCCCGAAGTCCTTGTATCTATAAATGAAAAACACAATAAAATTATTCGGCTAGATAAAAATCAGATGCTTTCTTATAAATACTCTCTCGACATGGCTCCCGTCGGAGGAATGAATCAATTCTATTCAGTCTCCAAAAGATGTGAATTTCTACATTCACTATAGTATGTTTCATCAACAACATTACAAACATCAATATTTCTAAGCGTTGAACACACTTAGAAATAGAGCAAACGCCTTACATGTAATAACGTAATATTATTTTAGAAAAAAAATGTTCAGTAAATGTGTCCCAGGACGCCGATTTAATATGCAGGTATTGCCATGACTCCCAACCCAAGATACGGTACCATTTTGTTAAGAATTGTCAAAAGCAACATTTCTGAACTGACGGCACAAGTGGCGGCCTTTTTGCTCCCGAGCAATCTCTTTCAGGCAAGCCAGCGTAAAAGAAAATAGCCTATACACAATCATTAATGCATAAATTCATATACCTTCCTGATTTTTTCAGTAGTTATTGCTTGTAAAAGTAACAAACATTAATATTCCTTTATTCATACCTAACATTTACATATTACAAAGTAATGTAATTGCAACTGAGGATACTTATATACATTAGCATTAAATAATCATCAAATTACATAACTAAACTGAATAAGCAAATGAAATAATTTTATGCATACCATTTTTCTAATTTTTAATATAAGTAAGATGTGTTATATCTTCTTCTTATATCAGAGGCTGCATTCGTATCACGGTCAAGGTTCGCACGTGATGAGATGCCATGATTGTCCCGCCTCATACGTCTGCATCCATCTTATAAACAAGACTTATTAGACGCACTTATCATGATAACTTGATAGGGCAGATGGTAGCGAAGTTCAGGGGCTTCGATAATATCCACACGGATCTGCAATTTAAAACTAGCACGCAATAATGAACAAGGTGACATAAATATTGTAGTATCTACTCGTTGAGTCTGATACGTGAGTTTTTTTGCTGCATGCACGTAAAAGTGTCCCGTTATGTCCCGTTACGTTCTTTGTACGCTTGCGCCGCATCTATTAATGTTTTGTTATGACGTTGTCATGTTAAACTATTGTCCGTAAACCAACCGACTTTACTGACAACCAATTTTTTTTATTGTTAAGAGTGATGGGACGAGCAGGACATGTGCTTGATGGTTAGCAACACGCCTACCCATAACAACACAGTGCCATGCAGCTATTGGAACATGAAGAGCCAAATCATTACTTGATTCTGCGTTACGCTTGTCAAACAGAAATGATAGATAGATAGATAGATAATCTCTTTATTGTACTAAATAAAACAAAAACAAAATCTTAAGAAACAACAACTTATGTAAGAAAATTTAGTAACAATTGGCGGCCCTATCGCTAAAAGCGATCTCTTCCAGGCAACCGTGGTATGGAAAATGATTATAAATTAAGGAAAATGGATTCACGAACAAACAGCAAATAGAAAAAATAGGAGTAAATTGATACTACATACATTACTAAAACAGACAATGTGTTAATAGTTGTCGATAATCCTAAATTAACGATAAACATACATGCTAATAACGTTACATTCTAATACATAAATAACATAACAATAAATATACACTAATACATAATTAATTACAACTATAATACTAATTGACAAAAGTAACAAGAATACTTCAGTAATAGTTTTAGGCACATCCACAGAGCGAATTGTAATGTAGGATAATTTACCTTTATGTAATGGAAACATTGGCCTAGTATACCTGTAAAAGGCACATTTCTGCTAATTTGATCTCCGTATCTTTAAACAGTATCGCATAAAATTGCTCAATAGTAATTCGATATCAATTGGAAAGGGTGCACTAGGAACCTTAGACCAAGATCAGACAACGGTGTTTGAACTAATTCCGGTTGCAAAATCGTGAGCAATGTGAATTTAACAATATACATTTCCGAACTGTAACCGGATTTAAATATGTAGTGCCTACCTACTCCAAATAGATTATATTATGTTATTTTTAATTAGTTGTACTTGTCCTAAGCCTAAAACGTCAAGTTCTATATACTTATTATTAAGTTGTTAAGTTTTAGGAACAACTTTTACCTTTTTTGGGGTGGTAAGGCTCTTTGCAGTCTGTCTGATGAACTACTGCACCTTAGCTGGTCGTACTACCGCCAAGTAGTTATGTGCATATGTTACTGTGTTCCTGTTTAAAGGACAATATTTCCAGAGTAAAACAGGGTAAAGACCTTTGACCTTCAATGTCGACCACAAGTCTTAGTAGGGTGATGAGCGTAGAGCTGTAGGTACTAGGAATTGATTAGAACTCTCAACGTGCAAATAGCTGAGTGACGTTATGCTATATGCCGTCACTTTTACTATTATGTATATATATTATATATACTACAAAAAGGCAATCTACTCAAATCAAACTAATCAATTTACGAGTCCATTGATTAAAAATTTGGTCTCTACAATACGTGTTCGAATGGCATGATGCGCGAATAAGCGCGTGCATTTCTCTAGAAAAGGCAATCGATTGTGCAACCTACCCGAATACCTACCTACTCTATACACTACAAATAAGATGCATATTTTATTAAATAGTAAGATATAAATAAACTAGCAGCGCCCAGCGGTTTTGCTCGCGTAACACCCCTACTTGTATATTCTCGTAAGTAAAAGTATGTAGACTTTACTTTCATTACTTTAGAATAATGTAATCTAGACTAGCCTATGTGCTATTCCACATTCTAATTGTATTTCAAATTTCAACCCGATCCGTTCAACCGTTTTGATGTGATTGATCAAAAAACATCCAAACGTTCACAATCTAAATATTACTAAGATTATTATTAATTATTTTCTGAACGCAGCTACCTACTCTATAAAATATAGAAATTAGTTTTGTATAATAAATAAATAAATATTGGTAGACAATTCACACACAGCACCATCTGACCCCAAAATAAGCAAAGCTTGTAATATGGCGGCCAGATAGCTGATATAATACTTATATAGTTGTAAATACATACTTATTATACATAGAAACACCCAGACACAGTGCAAACATTTGAATTCATCACACAAATGTTTGCACTGGGTGGGGATCGAACCCACGACCCTCGGCGTATGTTTTAAATAATTACTAATAAAACACTAAAAATTAAGTAGTTTCAACATTGATAGAGGATATGGGGAATGACAAATTAGAAGTTGAATGTGAACGAAAGTCTTGAAAAGGCTCGGTTCCCATTCCGGAAAACAAAATTAATTTCCCATAAGTTACCTGCTATTTTAAGCTGCAACAAAAAAACTTGTTATTGCAAAATTCAGCTTGGTCATTATGGTGGAACGAGAGCACCCGTAACAGATTTCTTTCAATGCCACTCTCGGTCACCAATGGCTCAGCGATTGGGCCTCGTTCAATATCAATATCAAGGCCAATAGTTCGATGCTCGCCTTTCGCTGCGAGTTACGTCATCTACAGCTGACTGATTGTAGGGTTCCACTTCAACTGATTGAAAACCTTTCAGTTTGGCGAGGCGATTAGAGTTTTTAACGGGCAAGCAATTATTTAATGTAAATTCGATGATTTCAAGAACAATACTTATAGAGTTAGTGGGGTAAGTACGTTAACTTTACCAAATTTTCCAGAATTGTTTCCAGAAAAATTACAGGGCTTAGAGATATAACGCTTGTCACCCAGAGATATATATATTATCTCTGGGTGACAAGCGTAGTGCGGTGCTAGGTAATGATTTGGACTCTTCATGCTCCAATAGCTGCGTGTCACTGTGCTGTTATTTGGCAGGCATGTTGCTTACCATCAGGCACATGTTCTGCTCGTCTCGTCATACTTTATTATAAAAAAAAAAATGTAGAATTGAAGTAGCACTCCAAGGGGACACAAAAGGAATTGTATTTTTCATAAATATATACTTTCAACGTTATTACCCATTTTCAACTTCCTATACCTCTACAATAGTGGTAAAATTCTTTGCAGAACTGTTTGAGGATTTTTTATATCATTTTGGTTCCGATCTGGACCATTCTGTGACTGAATAAAAACTGTTCTGATTTTTAGTAAGTAGATTAGTCACCACAACTTTTTAAGTGACTGTAAATTTGTGCGTAAGTTGTTTGCAATTAGAAGGCGTAAATAAATATCGTACCTATCTATACCATCAATTTGAATCGTAAGACAATTCCCTATTCTTATGAATATTATAAAGGCAAAATAATAACATAAAAATTTACAAAACACAAGTTTTGTAAATTTACAAATAAAGTAATTATTTAGAAAAGTTTTATGTACAGAACCACTTTTAATAAATATTTTATTGGCAGTGATTAACCATAAACCTAATACCGTGCGGTATTTCAAGAATTGCAATTTGAAAACTAATAATAATGACTTACACCTACGTTTTCTTAAACCTATTTATAGCTTTTTGACGGATTTGCTTTACTTTAAGCCAGGGATGTCTAAACTGCATACTTTCGCGGGCTAATTAAATTTACTACAACAGCTGGAGAGCCCCAAAAAACAAAGTTTTCAAGTAAAAAATACAGGGTAATAAATTTTTTTTACACGTTTATTAGTTTTTTGTTAATTTGTCTTTAAAAATCATATCAATATCAACTTCTACATTCATTGTTGCCAGACGTATTGCATAAGTGAAGTGAGAAGTGATTTATCGGACATTATTTTCTGATTGAAACATGTGTGGCGGGCCGCATGAAAAACAGGCGCGGGCCGTTGCATGGACAGCCCTGCAAGCAAAGCTGAAAGCAAAAAACCTGATAAATTTTGAATAAAGCTACATTGTAATATACATTTTGGACGTTTCTGACGTTCAACACTACAAAATTAAGCTAAGATGAACGATCAACCACACTAATAACGCAAAGCCGAAAATTTTTGGGTTTGTATCTCTATGATTATGATTACGTGAATCAGCAAATAGGCTACTTTTTATCTCGTTAATGTTTAGATATGGCACCCATGGGATACTTAATGAAATTATTCATTTGCGTGAATGCGCGTACATGGCAAAAAAATTATCATGCAAAGCTTTTAAACTGTGAGTTAATCACAACGAAATCTACAATACACTATAAAATAAATTATATGTATTTATATAAAAAGTATGTGACACAGCAAGTTTGTATCAATACTGCTAAACTTGCTAATTTAGACTTTATTTTCAAAATTTGACAATTTAGAAGTCAGCAACTTGCGCACAGTTTCACATTTCAATCATGCATATACTTGCACTATGCAAGTTTACTTTTTTGGCTGAACGGAAAAAAAGGTAATTTAAAAAAAAAATTTTTACGTATCAAAAAAAATCATTTAGCAAACTATGTATTTAATTTGTGGCGTGAAAACTGATTTGATTTGAGCTTAGCTGAAGTCGTGCACTTGCCCTAAGAAAGTTGTAACATATCTTCACTTTCTAAACTTAATATTGAAGTTAAAATTGCTTCCCGTGACGTTTTTGTAAGGATAACTGTATAATTGTAAGCATAGTCATTAATAGAGCTGCTGGACTGTTGTTGGACATCCCCTACACATCACTAACCAGTCCCAAAGTAAGAACGCAAATCTTGTAATATTAGATCAAGATAGCTAATATCACACGTTTTTATGATATAAAGAAATAAATTTGTCCTGGGTGGGGATCGAACCCACGACCTCCGGATCTACTGGCAGACTTGCAACCAACTAAACCACGAGACCAGTCAAACAATAACAAACTACGTAATATCATTTCAGTAGGTATAATATGCGTGCGTAAGTATAACCACCACACGTGGTTGTGGATGCACTCGTAGAGGTAATAGATACACATTATGTCGCAACACAAACAAGCAAAGTTGTTAACACTGACTATTTGTTAAATAAACCGTAGAGATAGCACATGCTAATAATGTTAGGAATTACTAGCATTTCACTTCGTATTTAGTTTGCTCTTCCTTATTGTCATCCACATTATTGTATAGTAAACTAGAATGGTATAATCAAACTACTTTATGTTTCCACTGCTAAAAGTCAGGGTATTCTATTACAAGGAGAGAGTTAAGGCTGTAATCCGCCAAACTTGTTTCCAATAAATACAGTGCCAAAAAGATAAATCTTCCTTTTTAATGAATTCACAGGTTACTCACATGTAATATGGTCGGCCCAGTTTATTTTGAATTCAGTAATAAAAAATGTATAACAACCACTAACGTTTTCATCGATACATTTTATGCACCTGTGAGCAATGAGCACAGGTCAAGGCAGTAATTTCGATGTTTAATATTTGGGACTGGCCTCGTGGCTTAGTGGGTAGTAACTCTGCCTGCGACGCCGAGGGTCGTGGGTTCGATTCCCGCCCAGTGCAAATATTTGTGATGAATTCAAATGTTTGCAATGCACTGTGTCTGGGTGTTTCTGTGTATAATAAGTATGTATTTTAACTATATAAGTATTATATCATCTATCTGGCCGCCATAGTACAAGCTTTGCTTAGTTTGGGGTCAGATGGTGTTGTGTGTGAATTGTCCACCAATATTTATTTATATTTATAGTTTATTTGTTTAATGTTCAAAGACTGGGCTTTACTGTAATGGCAGGCATGTTGCTTACAATCAGGTCAATTTACTTTATTCTGTATTATTTTTAAAAATCAAGATACGCTGGCCAAGTTTGGGTTGTCGAATGTGTCATATCTTTCGTTTCCCTCGCGATACTTTTCTTTGGCACTTAACAAGCAAACTTAAAGAATTACAGTTGAAAATACTCGCAAAGACTAAACTCTGCTCCACAAACTACAATTGGCTCGCTAAAATTTAAATATAATTACGGTTAATAGGTGTTGACCCAATTTTAACCAAATCTGTTGAGAAGTTCTAGCACAAAAGACGAAAAAACACAGGAACATTAGATAAATATATATTAACATAATTATAAATAGTGAGCACGCAAATAATGAAATATCTATAAGCACTGACATTCAGCGTGGTAATGATTAGCTACGTATAAAGTAAAGTTTAGTTATCATTTAAATTTTGCATTTAAATTTTGTTTTGTTAGCGAAGCACAAGTTTTTGTGTTTAACTATTTTCATACAATAATACAGTACTTATACAAAAATAGATATTATATAGGTACTTATAAATAGTTGATCTGACAACCTTCTTTTTAAAGTCAGTTCAAAGATTTATTACCTTCTTCAAGGCACTTCAAGTTTAATAAGAGGTTGATAGTTTAGCGCACTTCATTACCCAGTACAATGTTTCTCGGTATTCTAGGCTAGGTCACCTACGCCTCATGAATACCTATGAATCAATACTGTCCATATCGTCACCGCGGAAATAATACGTGTTTCTAGGATAATAATTATTATTTTTATCGATAGAGCCTTATACAGCTTAGCTGGAGAACAACAAGACTTCCGGTTGACACTACCGCATTATTGTTTAGTCGTGACTACATGTAACTTAGCACTTCGGTTTCCGCGAAAGTTCTCTAAAACTTGTGCCCAACGAGTTGACATATACTATTTTAATAAATATTGGTGGTCAATTCACACACAACACCATCTGACCCAAACTAAGCAAAGCTTGTAAGATCGCGGCCAGAAAGCTGATATAATACTTATATAGTTGTAAATACATACTTTTAATAATAGTAACACCCAGACAAATATTTGAATCTATCACACAAATATTTGCACTGGTGGGAATCGAACCCACGACCCTCGGCTTCGCAGGCAGAGTTACTACCCTCTAAGCCTAGGCTAGTCAAACTACGTTTAACTATAGACTTAGAACAAACGCTATACACTTAAAGCACGGCCCTTCTACCGCCTAACTGAATCAGCTTTAGCTTTGCTATTGCTGTTTCTATCTATTCACGGGAAAAGAAAAGAGAAGGCACATCAAAGCTAAGACAGTTTTCGTTAGGCGGTAGACCCTCGGGTCTGATCGCTCGTCTTGTCACTCTTGTAGAAGAGTCATACTTTTATCGCGGTACATCACTATGCCGCCATAGCTAACATACACCTCATCTGCTTGCAACTGGTACAAAGGAACCGTACGGAAAACCCTGATCTATTTACTTATTCTTTATCTAAGCTTGTACCTATCGTAATATCTTCTTTAATATACATAAATCTCCTGTCACGATGTTTGTCTGCGTTGGACTCCTAAACTACTAAGCCGATTTGAATCAAATTTGGACACCGTGTGTAGATTGATCCAACTTAAAAGATAGGATAGTTTTTATTTCGATTAATGGGCTTTATGCGACAATATTCGAGCGAAGCCGGAACGGGCCGCTAGTTTATATATTTACAACTTCAACAACGAAAATTTCATAAATATCGTGTCACGTTGATTGTGATTTATTTAAAAAACTGTGTATAGTTTGATCCAACTTGAGAGATTGAATAGTTCATGACCTACTAAACTATCACAAGATAAAATAAAAGAACCGTATAATTCTATATGTTACGTAGCCAACTTCCAAACACTCCTCAGCGAAAATATAGGTAGAGAAAACATAGACCGACTCTTCGGAGATATCTTGTCTACTTAGAGTAGTTACTTGGGCAGTTAAAAAGTAGATAGATAGATAACTCTTTATTGTGGCACAAAACAGATAAAATAAAGTACTTACGTTAAGTTCTTGAAAATCAGTAAATTTGCAAATTATTTAAATAAATTATTAATAAAACGGGCATTTGCAACAATATTCGTGACCGCATAACGAATTAACTCACAATCTGTATTTAAATCAATCCACGACAATATACCACATAGTATAGATAGCTAGGTACACTGACAAGCGGACGGAGTAAGGATGTTTTGTGTGGTCCAGTAATTAGTTTTAGTTTTAGTTAATTTTAAAATAATACTGAATTTTGTAATATTTCGAATTTGAATATATGGCTACCTGAGATTTCGCGGATTCTTACAAAGAATCCGTAAAATTTAAATTAAAATTAATAAAAATGGCCAACATACTTCATTGGCTTTGCTAGCATTGTTACTTGTATAACTAAATAAAAAGCCATAGTTTAAAAATAAAATGAAACGTGTGATGATTACAATTTTTATTAATCTACTCAAAACTATATAAATAAATGGTCTATCATCTACAAATTGAGTATAGCTCGGTGTTACTTTTATAACTTTTGATAAAGGTAAAGATGATATGTCTTAGGTACCAGCTTAAAATAAAAGGGCGGAGCTCTTATTTTAGTAGGATAAGCAAAGAATTCTTTAAGACTTGGTTTGATTCCACTATCGCAACGAGAACATCTAAACTGTAAGAATTAAAGCTATGAAATGTGTTGTTAGTTTGGTGGGCTTCAAACGTAGAGTGAATCAGTTTCTTCATACGCACATTATCGCTTAACACAGCGTACTAGTGGTTAAGTAGAAATCTATTATTGATTTAAAAATGACCTATTGATAAAACATATTTACTTTTTATGATTCCTGCAAGATTTGTAAAGATTATTTTTTAACAAAAAAAAAACCGTAGATACTCCTCACTATAAGCGACAGATTACTGATTACTGATGCTAAGTGGTCACCGCTTTATGTTAGATTTCGACAAATCCGTAGGCATGCACTGGGTGCCTTCGATTATAGCCGTATTGAAAGATTTTATCTCTTTATACCTGAAATAACATTTTTCGTAGAAACAGTCCTAAATAAATACGTTGGGTCTAGATTGAAACTAGTCGCCCCTACCCTAGATTCGTCCACGGAATAGTATTTCAGTTCTTAGTAAACATTCTTACTGTCGTGATTAAAGGTGCGTTCATAAATACCACTATTTAGTGAGCATCAATAATATGCAATTATTCAAAATAGGTACATCATTTTGATGGTGTTTTTTTTTGCAAATTAGTAGTTAAATTAATAATTTTCTAATAACATATAAATATACCTAAAACTACTAAAACAATACAAATCATAACATAAACTTACAAATGCGAAGTTAAACAATTTTAAACAAACAAAATTTATATCATCCATATCTATTATATTATAAAAATACACTATTATAGTACACATAACTTTTAATCAAACATTTATAATGTCAAATTCACACAAACAAAATTGCGATTCAGTAATGTTTTCAAATACTGTACTTACGGTGCGGTACGGAAAATGGCAATAAAATTAGAATTAATGTTTTCATTTTCATTGGCAGGCACAGGCAGTAGGGGTAATCTGTTGCTAACTACGAAAGGCCCCTTTTAAAATTGAATGATTATCAATATGCATTCAGCCTTACAGACGTAAACAAAGAAAATGTTATTTAATACAACACCAAGGCGACACAGCCGGACGTAAGCGGTATGCTAAAGGGCTAGGACTCTAACAATAATGTATTGCCTAACCTAGATAAACTATCACGCCCAACATTACAAAGATACGAGGTTCTAAAAAGCAGCGCAAGGTTTAAAATTGTAAAACTTATTTAGCACTATGCTTTAGTACCTACGCCATGTTTCGACCAGGCTTTTCTTTAGTCTTAGGTTTGTAGTTGACCGCCGTCTCGACTGATGTTAAGCGATGATGCAGTCTACGATGGACCGTGTCTAGAAGATACCGATTCACTCTCCAATTGAAGACACCAACATTGTATTCATTCGGAAAAACATTGCAATTCAAAGCAGATGACAGTAATGTTTATACATAATGTAACTACTTGGCGGTAGTATAACAAAATTGAAAATTAAAAATAGATGTAAGTACTACGTACTCAGACTCTACAAAAAGTCCTACCACTACGAAAAACCTTTCGACAGAACAAACATTATCTAGGTAACAACAAATACTTTTCGCCATTTTCAATTCCGAATATCTAAAACGTTTTACATCGGTTTCTTTTTATTCCCTCGTTTGAATAACCCTCAGAAAACCTCATTTTACGGAATGAGATTTTTAGAAACGATTTCCGATAATTCCAAGGAAAACTGTTTCGGTAAAAGGAAATTGGGGCGGAACATTAAGGGAAAACGACCTTCTTTCACGTTTGTGTTTTAAGCTTGACAAAAAAATATCAAAGACTACATTTTATCTATATAGTTTTTTAATGGGCAGATCTTTTACTATGGACTGGGAAACATTAACTCAGAACCAAATGGAGCCTGGTAGGGAGGCCTTTGCCCAGCATTGGGACAGTATAGGCTTCAAATAATAATAAAGATACTTTATTAACCAAACTAAATTGTAATTTACTTTTTATACGAATGTTATGAATTAATAGAAGATGAAGTATCAGATGACATTACATGTAACACAACCGAAAAAAAAACATAAATTAAAAGAAGATGAGGAAGACGAAGACTTTAGCTGACTATTATTATTTCCATAGCATAAATTACGACTAAAACAAATTATCTCGCCAGATATATTCCATACCTCTTGAATGTATGATATATGGCCAGTGTATATGGGTCAACTTTTAAAATGTTTTGTATCATCTTATCTTACCTGCGAACAGGAATAAAGATGTTTGTATGTGTATTTGTCAAATACATATATGGCATAAGCAGCCCACTAAATGTTCCCACAGTTGCGACTCAGGGCCTTCTCTCGTAACGAGAGACTCTAACCACGATAGTCTAAACAAGACTTCGAAAGATTCTAGGAAAATTTTGTTTACCCACGATGTTTTTCTTTATCTGGGCGCGTGGGATTTGAACCAGGGGCTTCGGATCGGCAGTAGCCGTTTTCCCGACTAGACTAGCCGTAACTTGAACTTAACTTAAACCGCGCTAAACACTTTAGTAGTTTATTTTCTGTAAAGAGTGTGGACTTGCGTACATTGCATACTTATTTCATATCCAGCTGGCTATGAACTGTGAACTGAACTGTATAATTTTACTGTGCTATTAGTTTTGTGTCGTTTATATTACATTATGTTTATTTTTAGAAGACATTTTCACCACCTACTTAGAATGTCTTTCAAGGTATGCACCTATCTGATCAGGACATCTACCTTCTTTCTACGAAAAATGTAATTTCTAAATAAACTCGCGATTTTCCTGCTCCGGTTCTACTTTGTTTCATCTGATCGAACATTGTTTTTTTTTTTTTTAAATAAAGAGTGACGAGACGATCAGGACATTTGCCTGATGGTAAGCAACATGCCCGACACATAACAGCACAGTGACACGCAGCTATTGGAACATGAAGAGTCCAAATCATTACCTAGCACTGCACTGCGCTCGTCACCCAGAGATCTAAGATCTTATATCTCTAAGCCCTGTAATTTCTCTGGAAACATTGCCCTTCAAACCGGAACACAGTAATGTTTGCACATTATTGCTTGGCGGTAGAATAACTGGCAAAGGTGTGGTACTTCCCCAGGCGGACTCTGCTAAGAGTCCTACCACTACAAATGAGGTTTAAATGTTCTAAGCCTACTCTAATCGGAACGACGGATCGAAGTAGAAACGGAGTAGGAAAGTCGCAAGTTTATTTCAAAATTACGTGTTTCGTAGAAAGAGAGTAGACGTCCTGTTATTACTAAACGATTACGAGAAAAACTACCTTATTGTAATCTATTTAAATTCAAACAGATTATAACAAGAAGTCACAGAATATAAACAATACTTCTGGCATCGATATAAACCAATGGATGTGCCCTGAGTAGCTTGAAATTGGTAATAAACTGCGTCTCTGTGTGTCGTAAGTAGTTTACACATAACCAATCTACTTGACCCCTAGAATCGCTAGCGGCGCGATATGCTGTGGTTCTACTTATTTTGGTTGTTGACAACTAATAGTGATAAGCAAAAACGTCCGGCGTTCACCGCTTCCTGCAACCGACTGGAACGGAATGAGTGAGCTCACTCTTCCCAGCAATGACATGATTCCGTACGCCCTGAAGTTTGGGAGGGCACATCTGTGTGTTGAAATCTTTGACTTCTGGTATATATTGTAATTACATCATAACGTCTTCCGTCTTATTAGTAATATAGTCCAAGGATACCAGATTTTATTCCTTGAAAGGTTATACCAGAGACAAACCATGTTTTTGCAGTGAACATTTCTTTAGGCGTTTTGGGATTTTTTTAGGATAGGAAAAACAACTGAACTCGTTACACTGTTATCTTTACTTCAATGTAGAAGTTCCTATGTAGGTACATACTATGTTGGGACTCCCGTGGTGCAAGTGTTTTTTTTTATTTGTGTCTCGTAAATCTAACGTCAATGTAATAAGGTTATCCATAGTACAAAATATTGTTAAAATAGTTTGCAATTTGAACCAAAAGTAACGTTAATGCGATATTTTGTCAGAAAAATTGTACAAGCATGTCAATGTTTGACATAATTTCAACAATTTATCACCCATCTCTGACATGAAATTGTTTTTCTTGGGTACCCTCATTTGAATTAAACTTTTAATAACTAGAAGTACTTACTAGGTATGTATCAGTGACATTAAATTAAGTGTATGATGCATTTTTTACTCTTAAATATTTTGTTTGAGGCAAAATAATTGTGGTAAAAATGACTTTTTGTATTATGAGAGTAGGTATATTTTAAAGGACAATTTTGAATATTGAAAATAATTAATTGTTCGATTCGCTTTACTAAGTAAAAGGATGATGCAAAATGTTTTGTTATAAAAAAAAGCCGTTTTTAACGAAAAAAATTGTTCCAAATTTACTTACTAGATGGCGTTAATTTGTTTTTAGTACTAAATCACAACCATGTTCATATTACAAATATTGTATATCCACTTAGTTCATTTTATTTAAGCACTAGCAGCGCCCGGTTTTATTTACCCGCGCAGTTCCCGTCACCATTACTTTCCTGTGATGAAAGGTAGCCTCTGTGTTATTCCAGACTATCATCTGTCTGCGTACAAAATTTATACCTGATCCGTTCAGACGTTCCAACGTGATTGAGCAACAAACATCTAAACATACAAACAATACATTTCACAAATATAACATTACTAGGAAGTATAAATAAATTTCATGACAACAACAAATTGTTTTATAATTTTACCATGTACCTATAATCTATATGCGTAATGATGCGTAAAAGGAAAATCAAAAACAACGATGCTACGAGGGTCAAACTGAAAGTTCTTAGAACTGGCCACTTATAAACAATATAATAAAAAAAATAATTCTATAATTTGAAAATAGAACTCTTTGCCAATATTACTGAGTATATACTTCATTCATTTGTCATTTGTTTTACGATTTATGGCAAATTGAAAATTGTCTGTGTCACGTCAATATGAATTTAACACGAGAAAATTTTCGTGCGATGATTTTTTATGACTTTCGATGTCATTTAAGTCAACAAGAAAGTTATGATAGACTACGATTGGCCTTTCACGATGAAGCCCCATCTCGTGCGACAGTTTACAACTGGTTTAATGAGTTTAAACGTGGTCGCACTAATCTCACTGATGATTTATGTGAGGGACGGCCGTCTACGGCGACGACTGAAGATAACATCTGTGTTGTGCGGCGTATGATAGAGACTGACAAAAAGAGTGACCTATCAGCAGATTCGGACAAGCTTAGGCATCGGTATGAGTCAAGTGCACAAAATCCTACACGAACATTTAGCGGTCAGGAAGCTTTGCGCCCGGTGGATACCTCATAATTTGACTGAGGCTCAAAAAAAATGGTGGCCTCGTTCTTTGGAAGGATAGGTCATTTCGCAACAATTGTGTTAGAGGATCAAAAAACAGTTTCTGCAGAATGGTACACTACCAATTGTTTGCCACTTGTCTTGGAAAAAGTTCGAGAGAAACGACCTCGCAGTAGGATCCTCCTTCACCACGACAACGCCTCATCGCACACCGCCAAGCGAACGATCGACTATTTGGCGACATCAAACGAATTACTGGGTCACCCGCCGTATAGCCCCGACCTCGCGCCTTGTGATTTTTATTTATTTTCAAAAATTAAAGAAAAACTTAAAGGAAAGCGGTTTATGAATGCTGAAGAAGCGGTGGCTGCGTATCGCGATGCCATTGAAGAGACCTCTAAGGACGAGTGGGCAAAGTGCTTTTCCCAGTGGTTCCATCGCATGCAGCGGTGTATTGACGTGAATGGACAATATTTTGAAAAGATATAATAAAACTAATAACTGGCTAATGTAATCAGTTTTTGATTTTCTAAGAACTTTCAGTTTGACCCTCGTATTCCAAAACGAAAATGTCTGTTTAACGCGTTTAACGTATCTAATATATAAAAAAAAATACGTTATTTAACGCAATTGACATTGATAGAACCATAGATTTCAATATAATATTTCCAAATCTCATTAGTTGTTAGGTAGACGCCATCTATTACGAGTACAATATTTTTGAATTTTTTTTTGTCTCTTGTAGAATGCTCATCGTAGAACCGCTAAAATGAAAATAAAAGACCGCAATAAATAAACAAATTGTTAAATAAATTCAGGTCAGATCGTTTTCACTTTATTGTCACACTAGAATTAAAAATTATCGGGCGTTTCTAATTAGAGCGGCATTTATCTACGTAATGTTAGAAAACAGCCAATTGAATGTTAAATACTACTATTATCTCGTAAATACTTTGCATACGATTGTGAAATCATTTCCTTGTTAAATAGGTTTATTTAGTTCCATTTTTGTCTGCAGCTTGCGGACGAGCTGCCAGCGCAGCTGTCGGAGCTGGCATTGCGCCCGCGCACCATGGCGCAGCCTTCCTACTCTCTGTGCCGTCTCAGCCCTGATGACAAGGATCTTGTGCTCAAATTTCTCAGGAGGTAAGAGTTACCAGTTGTCTAAAGAGTATAATAGGATATTATAGAGTAATAAAACGAGCAGGCCATGTATCTTGTGGTAAGCAATATGCCAGCCCCTAACAGCACAGTGACACGCAGCTATTATAACATGAATAGTCTAAATCATCATCTAGCACCGCAGTGCACTCGTCACCCGGACATATAAAGTGTTAAGAATAGGTATCTCTTAGCCATGTAATTTATCTGGAAACATTGCCCCGCATTTCATTTCATTATAGGACGGATTTTAAGATGATCCGTTAGGGCGCTACGGCGTGATTGAGCATTAAACATCGAAGCTTTCACATTTATAATATTATGTAGTAGGATTCTCTCTCAACAATAAAGGTAATTCTGATGCATTACAACCAATGATTACAGCATTTTAAAAATGTAAAGGTGGTCCCTTCTCGTTTAAACTATTACTTACTATTGGCTGAAGACACGAATTATGCCAGGCAGTTGCGTGGTGTATAACCATAGAATAGATAATATAGATAGAACGGACACTCCCAACCCCCCGCCAATTTCAAGCTTCCTCACCCCTCAGGCCGTTTCGGATACGCTAGGAGCACTCAACGAAGGGCTGGTATCGAACATCTCATTCCTAACGAAATATCATCATGGTGGGTTGTTGTGCTGTTTACGGCTGTCCGTCAACTAAACGGGACAAGATTAAAAGCTTTATTTAATTTCCTAATGATAAAATAACGTAAGATTAGAAACTTTTCAATAACGTTGCTTTAAAATATTACAAGCTTTGCTTAGTTTGGGGTCAGATGGTGTTGTGTGTGAATTGTCTACCAATATTTATTTATTTATAATAACTCACACAGCCAGTAACATAGGTGCCCAAGCACGGATTGATAATGCCTGGAGGAATAATGGTAGTGACATAATAAAGTTTCCTTCATGGGTAAGTGTAAAATAAAATGCGAATGTGTACCCACTAACAGAAATAGATATCTAGGTACCTGATCTAATCTATCATCGGTTTCGTTTCATTTTACGCGGCAATAGAAACACCCTCAAATTTCTGAAACAATTTAGAAATCTGTGCAAACACCCTTTTAATTAGAATAGTATAATTTGGCTCCATTCCATTTATGTAACTCAACATTATAGCAAGTTTATAGACTACGTCACCAGCTGAATTCAAGGGGCACAACTATTCAATAAAACAATTCAGTAGCCCTAGCTCTAACGCACACATTCACGCGTGTGTACGAACGACATCTGCGTAGTTGTGTGAAGAGTAGGCAACTCCACAGCGGCGGTTGTATGGAGTTTTAGTGGAGTGTCCGGGGTGTGGTATAACATAACATAAACAGCCCATTAAATGTTCCGACTGCTGAGACTGGAGCCTTCTGTCGTGTAGTATATATACACAACAAAAATTTAGAGTTAGCTGGTTTTAAACGTTTAAATGAATACCTTGATTATCAAAATTTAATTCTAAATTCGTGATATTTCGACGTTCTACGTCAGTTTACTCCTAAACATGGTACACGAAACTGACCCGTTATATCGGAGACTCGTTCCACTGTTAAACCACGATATCCCACCCACTAGGTAATAGAAATAAATCCACCAATTTATTATATTTAAAATTTTAACAACAGCTATAAGTCATAAAATTGTCTGGTCTAGAAGCAAAAACTTCGTCAAATCATCGTCTGGGACCATTATTATGGGTTCTATTGTTGTAAAAAAATATCAGGTTTGCTTACATAGTAACCTGCCATTTAGATCTAGAATAATACTTATAAGAATTAGTTGGGCATGTAGCGTAGTGCAGTTTTTCATTGTAATTTAGTTTTTAAACTAAACAATCTACCCAGTTAAAAAAAGAAGAAGTTTAGTGATATTAGGAAATTACTAATCAGATGCAGAGATATAAGCCCTGTGAATTTAATTTATATGAATCTTGAAAAAACCAAATAGCCGATTTTAGAAATTGTGTTAAATATGTATTAATGCGTTGGCATCTGAAACCTATTGTAGTGTGTATTGTAGTGGTAGGACTCTTGGCAGAGCCCGCCTGGGTAAGTAGCACACATACTCTGGATCTCTCTAAATAGTCTGGAAGCACACATAGGCTACATTTTATTCCGAAAAAATAACGGGAACGGAGTCTACGCGGGTGGAACCGCGGGCGCTGCTTGTTTCTAATATTAGATTAAAACTGATATTTGTCTTTCACAGGTTCTTCTTTCGCGACGAGCCAATGAACCAGGCGGTGGAGCTGATAGAGACGCCGGACTCCTGGTGCCTGGAGCTGGAGGAGTACGCAGCCTCTACGCTGGAAGACCTGGTCTCCGTCGCCGCTGTGGACGAGCACGGAGACTTCGTAGGAGTCGTCATTAATGGCATCGCGAGGAAAGATGTGAGTTAGATTTACTTAGGGCTATGGCTGTACCTAATTTAAAGAATCGTTCTTGTTGGAGTAGAGGGCTATCTTCTATTCCTTCCTATTTTCTTTTATTTTCCTAATCAAATATACATGTAAAACATTGACAAAGTCCCTGACCCAGGAGACCAAGAAGTGGCAAATTTAAATTAGAAACTTAGTGGCGTAAATATGTGTGCAGTAATGGGGATTTTAATTATAATACTAACTTTGTTTAATTATGAAATATGGAATACGACGTAAAGCATTGTAGATTCCAGTAGAAAAATATCAATTTGCAGTGAAGGTCCTAAATTTAGCGTGTTACATAGTAGCCATAAACTGGCAAACAACAGATAAAACTAAACTTAGGGCTTTGTTTATAGTCTATATTACTTCGTCATTCAATGTTATACATAAATCCTATTGATTATATAAAGTTATTCTAATATGTACCTTTATATCTGACATGTAAATTGGTTTTATGAAATAAAAGATTATGATTATACAATTTCGTGTCATAGTTTTTGTGTTTGTACTGCTCCAAAACTGCTTGACTGCTTGAGATTTTTCTGATTTTTTAATGTGTATTTTGTAGGTCTAAAATCTAAAAGTAGTTCTTAAACAATTTTTTTGTCTTTTTTGTCTGTATTTACAATTAACTTTTAGTCGTGATTTTTCATTTCTTGTATATGCGATGTAAGTATGTGTGAATAATTTTATATATCACATTCACATCTGCAGGCTTAGTTACTAGTAGTAAAATGTATTTGTATTGATGGCTATAATGTATTTATTATATTAGTCACACCTCACTTCATCCGTTATGAAATCTGTTTGTTGCTGTGCAGGTGTTCATTCAAAGTCCTGCCACGTTTTGTGCAGACCATATTCTGAAAATCAGGTTCTCGCCGGACAATAACTGGAGCTAAACGTTGGGCAACCACAATAAGCACAGACGTGATTAGAACTCGGATATTAGTTATGCAGGTAAATACATACGTATCTAAGACAAGTTCAAAGCTATACAAGCCTCGTCCTATGGTGCCACCTGCAGCCGCTAATTTGGTTATTTGTTTTCATCAAACACCATTCACGCAACAAATAAATTAATTATAAATGAATAAATTATCCCACTGGAACCATTACTTAAATAGGAAAACACTAAACTACTGAATATAAACCAGAAATGAAAAGAAGATGAGGAAGAAGAAGACTTGAATCAGCTGACTGCAATTTTTTTATCATCATTGTACAAATTAAGACACGAATAAATAGTCTTGCCAGACAAACTACATGCATGCCTCTCGAAGAGGCCAGTGGGTCAACTTTTAAAATGTTTTGTATCATCTTATCTTACCTGCAAACAGTAATATTATTTTTTTGTATTTGTAACCTATGTCTTAATCCAAGTAATGCACTTACTAGGTATTTCGTAATATCATACAAATCTGTTCATAAGTGAGAATAAACATACACATTTACAAACCCTTTCTTAAAAACTTTCGCCTTAAGAGCATTACTGTGATATTGTACAACTATTCGCAGAAAATTGTAATATAATTATAATGATAACACAACATGATAATCATTATAATTACAATAATATAATCGTTTAATCTCACTTATTTATCGTTATTTCCGTGCTCCGTTGGCTACGTAATTCTATCCCAAAACCAATAATAAGGTAAACAATAACTGTAAAAACAAAAGGACCCGACCGCATTTACATCCGCTCGTGTCCTTATAATTACTTCGACGATACGATCTGTATTGTGCAATAGGTATTTTAAGGACTTTAGATAGGTACCTACTAATAATATTACCGATTAAATTATATTGTTCTAAATGTATTTCATATTATATTCTCTAGCTAGTAAACGTTCGACCATTTAAATGACTAACAGTCACTTGTGGTTTTACTAGCGTGGCTGGTTCCCGTTTCCGTTATTTTCTGCATAAAAAATAGTCTATGTGTTTTCCAGTTTATAATCTGTGCTCCGAATTTCATCCCGATACTTCAGCCGTTCCAACATCCAAACTTTGGTATATTTATATTAGTAGGGTGTTAACAGCCAGTAGAGTATGAACGAGTAATTAACAAAGAGCGAAACAATAGCGCTACAAACGTAGAGTCAAACCTCTTTGTTCGAGTCTTTGGAACGTCCATAAAATGATGCCGCTTTTTCAAGATAAAACTTAAAATTAAAACTCAAATATGTAGTGAATAGTAAAGAACCGCGCAAACTGTCGGCAGTGTTATAGTTGGGGAAGTATGTATGAATGTATTATATATTTATGTTTTGAATTTGTTATGTACAGTACTGTATGAATTTGTACGTTGTATGAACAAAGTTCAGAACTTTTAGTTTAAAATCGACCGCTAAAACGAAGAGCCTCGAAAATCCTTTCAGACAGCTGCCATCAGCCGAAGCTTTTAGGAGGATTAACTTTTCATTGTCGTACCCTCGAGGGGACTCTAAAATTGTGTTCAAGTTGGGAACTGGGATTTTACAGGCCAATTTCAGAAGTTTTCAACGTTTTAATTTTCGGACTTTAGGTAATTGCGGTAATAATTAAACACAACTGACTCAATATTTTGGTAAAATCGAAATTTTTATCATTTCGATTGTTTCATCAATTTCTGAAGTAGGTAAGTATGGATAAAATAACCCTTTTTATAAGTGACTAGCTCGTACAACTCAGAATTAGAACAAATTTAATTACCAAAGGTTTATAATGACGCAATCTTAAAAGATAAACATATGCTGTCTCGGCCACAGCTTTCTAAAACAAGTCACGGCCTTCAGCGTCACGTCAACGCACGCAACGAAAGCTCTCCAAAAGCATTTTGCCAATTTTTGTTACATTCTTCATTCATTCTCCGCTCCTATTGATAGTAGCGTAAAGTTATATAACCTATAGCCTTCCTCTAAATAAAATGAAAATAATCTTTCAATTCGGACCAGTAATTCCAGAAATCCTAGTTTTCAAACAAAGAAACTCTTCAGCTTTATAATATTAATAGTACCTTTAAGTGATACAATTTAGTTTATAAGTAAATAAAAAGAAGAAAAGTCTTACTGATCGATAACAATTACTTCCAAGAACTCATTTCACAGAAAATCACAAAAATCTAATTCTCGGCAATTTTTGTGTAGTATAAGATCTCCAGAACGAAAAGCGTGTAATTTCGTATTTTCCTTAAACATGAAATACCTATTTGTTACATAATATCAATGTTACCGAGGATCATTGGACCGTACTAGTTTGTCAACCGTGACCCCTTCCTTTTAGTCCTTCGAGTTAGATCTAATAATTAGAATCAATTATTAATTTATCAATGTAATTTACTCTAATGATAGCTCAAGGTTGGTGAATACTAGCAAAATCTTTGAGACATAAAAAATATTACGCACCTAGTCAATCTATTCAGACCAACAGGGAGCTAACGGGTCAAACAGAAAAAATATAACATTTTTACTTTATTCTTTGAGTCGATTGAAGTTTGATTTTCAACACTTAGAAATTATCATATCATCGGAATGCCGTCCACTGCTGAATGCTGAAGACCTCCCCCAAAGATCTCCACAAAGACCGGCCTTGCGCCGCCCGCAACCAACGTACAAAGTTAAATATTCTAATAATCCTACCGGGTAATACTAAACATATGAAATGTTGGATGTTTGCTCTATCATGCCGGAACGACTGAACGAATCGGATTGACATTTAGAACTCGGTTAGATTATAGGATGGAATAGCGCATCTCACGAATATAAAGGGAACGGGAACTACGCAAAAATAACCTTTACATACGTTAAATTCCCCTAATTCTAGTGGGTAGCGTCTGCTCACTACGCTGTGTGTCGTGGGTTTCATTCCCAAACAGAACACACATTTGTGTGATGAATTAGGTTGTTTGTTCTGTGTCTGGATTTTTTGTGGTTTGGTTACAACGTAAATAAAATTAAATTCCCTTCCCGGGCTTCCCTTAGTTTAAATTTCAACGTAAAATTATAATTAATTATTGTCAGATTATAATCTAACGCCTGACATTGTTGTCTTACGGTAGATTAGGTTAGTTTATAAACTGTTAGGTGCTGTTTACAATCTTACAGTGACATTCTATTACATATACCTAAGGTTTGCTAAATTTGGGGATAAATCGTGCTGTGTGAAAAATATCAATCAATATAACAATATAGAACAATTTTTAAAAGCATAATTGGATGACTAGGCCCATATCAGGTGCTATGAGATATGGCGCGAGACTCCACGGGGCTTGTTATTGAACTGAATTTAATTCGATTGTTTATGAGATGTTTCTTTTCTATTTTTCTACACATAGGTACCTTTTGTTCCCAGGAAGTGGACTACAGCGACAAATCCGAAGACTGTCCGAACCCGAAATTTAAGCGGATCTTAAAGGTGCTGGGTCATCTAGACCGAGAGGCGAAGATCTTCGAGAAGCTTCCAGAGAACTGTCACTCCGTGTTGGAAGTCAGGATTGCATCTACCCACACTGGATGGCGGGGATGCGGTCTTATGAGGGTCCTTTGTGAAGAATCCGAGTAAGTACTTTCACATAGCCTTTCGTTTTGCTGTGACTCGACCATTAATGTACCATAGCTCAACAGCTTGAGACTGCCAAACCTTTCTCGTTCTATAATAAATGAATGTTATTTAGCACACTCTTATCTTCTTCTTCTACCTCCTAATAGGTAAGACGGGCCAATATTAATTACCAAAAGTGGAACTAACGATGTTGAAATAAACTTTATTGCAGAATGCGATGATGGCAACGCTTTTCATATGGCTATTTTAGTTTGTTTGATTGCTTGTGGCTGCCAGGCGTTTGTGTACTATAATTAAAAATATTTAAAATTTAACAATAAAGTGAACTAATATGTGTACTCTTTTGTCAACTGGAGTGACCACTCGGTGGATCCTTCTAAATAAATACCGACCTGAAAACTACGGAGTCGCGACAGAAGTTTTGTATTATGAAAGAAAAAACACACACAAAAAAGGTAAATAAAAACAACGAACATAAAATTCACAAAAAATTTAAAGTAGGTACCTAATTAAGTTACTGACTGTTTTTTTGATAAAATTTTATTCACCAAAAAATCACTCACTGAGGACAATGGCTTATAAGATTGTTCTATTTAAAATTTTAATTGCCCATTAGGATCTAGATATTTCTAGTACTGACAAAAACACAAAACATACAAAAAGTACTTAAAATATACCCGGAAGCATCATTTCACATGTCATAAACGGGTAAAATTGAAATGATCAGCTAACA
This sequence comes from Ectropis grisescens, assembly GCA_017562165.1. Classification (NCBI taxonomy): domain Eukaryota; kingdom Metazoa; phylum Arthropoda; class Insecta; order Lepidoptera; family Geometridae; genus Ectropis; species Ectropis grisescens. Next base: position 8,497,319 of record CM029784.1, on the reverse strand, counting down.
ATGTGTACTAATTGGACAGCTACTCACAACTACACACATTGGGCAGTACCAAAATATCGGTAAGTTGTTGGATATAATTACCGCTCAAAAGTATTGTTCCATGAACATCTATCATCTATCATGAAGAATGCATAATATCTGTAGTGGAACTAAGACTGAATGAAATTCTTCATTTCTTTATAAAGTTGGCACAACAGTTTTTTCACATATATATATTTTTTTAATACAAAATTAATTGATTTTTATATATAAAATTAATAAAGAGGAAAGTTGTTATTATCAACAATTCGAATATGAATTATCAGAACCTGTTATCTTGGTAGATAGTTATGAAATTCGCTGTCTAGGTTTATACCTATCTACTGTAAATATGGAATACCTAGCTGACAAAATTGTATGTTTTGAAACAAGCTGACAGCATTATTTTTAGCGTGCCATTTGAATAATACCGTGACATATAATAGTGTAAACTCAAGCATGTCATTTTAAATATAGGTTACTCGCTCCAGTTCCTAGTTAGGATGACAAAAAATAATTAAATGGTCGGCAGATTGATTAAATGTTGATTGGAGCATGTTTTTGTTATATCGATTACATTATAATGCAACTTTTTGTTTACATAGGTAAAAACATTACAATGGTTACGAAGCTAGTTTGGGCTTTCGATATGTGAACATGTGTAAGTAATTAGCCGCCGATCCAGACTGCGTCTATGTCGAACTATACAGGACAAGCCCGCCTTTTTACCGCCTAACTAAATCGGCTTTCGCTTTGCTATTACGGTATTACGGTCTCTGTCATTTCAAGCGAAAAGAAATGGGAGAGCAATATCAAAGCTAAGACAGTTGTAGACGAAGTAACTATTTTCTGATCTGTGGTTCTAGTTAGGCGCAGACCCCCCAACACAACCAACACAATCTAACGCGTGAAATTATAATCTTACGATAGGTCAGATTTATCTATATTAGATTATAATCTGGCAGTTTCTAAAATTTTACGGTGACATAATATATTTTCATAAAATTTAACCTACACCGATCTGGAATACTATATATGTATCTTTAAAATATTGAACGTTTTTTTATCACCGTAGTAGGAGCAATAGCGTATTAAAAGTATTTTATGCCATAATTGTATGATTGTTATATGTTTTGTAGTGACAGAACTCTATATAAACTCTTTCGAACTTATGAAAGTATAAGTCCTTACGAGTAGGTGTACTGTCGTCCTGACCAACTTTGATCTCAAATATCTCTTTTTTGGTTAGGAATGCCAATTTCCAATTTACAGAGCTATTTACTCATGCTTTTGTGTTTTGATAACCGTAATTCATTTGTTTTTTCCTCTATTGTTTTTTTTTTTCTTTCGGTCACTCAGTTTACAAATCGCTTGAGGATTTGACTGGTTCGTCAGGGTTCAGCCATTGCGATGAGCGTTTCCGTTTATTGTATAGGATCAATTTTAATGATTCAATTTTAAATCCTTACAATAATTATTGTGTCGGTTAAGTAAAGTAACACAGTAGTCGATGCGCGTTTGTCGGTTTGCTGCATTCAATTCATGAGGATGGGTACCCTTTCAAGATTTTTCAAGTTTCAAGTGAATTAAAACAGTTTTATCACTAATACCTCAGTCTGTAGCGTATCACCAACAACAAACCACGTCTACTCGGACGTGGTTTACGTAAATTAAAAATAATGGTAAGTAACTGAATTGTAGATCATGAAATTGCCTATAAATTTTATTAGAAATTTTTTCCCGTAGCATTTTAAGTTTAGGAGCTATAAAGCTGTAAATGAGATTATAATTATGTATATTCAATTATGCGCCTATAAGTTGTAAATTTAGAGGTAATTTCATGCGTCTACAATTCAGTTACCATAATGTTTAATTTATAAACTAAACATTTAGTAAAAACCATTTTGTATAAAGCTATAAAGTTTGGAGCGCTATTATTAAAAACCTATGCGTTATATAATAAAAGTTTCAAATAAAACAGATGACAAAAAATATTATCTACAATAATGATCTCTACAATTTTATCGTACGATGCGCGGTTTGCGAGATATTCAATAAAATGTGTTTTCCAAGATGGCGGCTGAAGCGAACCCCACCCCGCCGCGCCAACTTGGATTTACATTCAGGAGATACCCTTGAACATATTCCAAAAAAATACCAAGTCCCGTACGTTGCATTACAAACCTACTTTATTTGTTGCGGCGCTTGAACTATTTATTTCATCTCTAATACTATCATACACCGCGTATAATATTCTATTCCAAGAAACCGATACTATCCAAACGAGAGCAAGGCGAGACGTCTCAATTAACAATAACTAAGCGCAGTGCATTGTGCAATACAATTGGTGCATCAAGGAATGCATTATAGCATTGTAATACGGCCGCGTTATGCAATTGACTCGCTTCTTATGATGTAAGAATGTATGTTTCACTCAAGGCCATCATTCGATTGAACTGTAGTAAAACTAATTTTTAGGGTTCTGTAGCGAAATGACGAAAATGGGAACCCAAAAAAAGGATCATTCATTCATATTGATTCGATTCATTCGTCTGCATGTCTGTCCGTCCGTATGTCACAGCCACTTTTTTCCGGAACTACAAGAACTATACTGTTGAAACTTGATAAGTAAGTAGATGTAATCTGTGAACCGCATTAAGATTTTCACACAAAATAGAAAAAAAGCGGGCAAGTGCAGGTCGGACACGCCATTTCCAATTATTTGCATGGTAATGTACGAGTAAATTTCAAAAAGCATGTAGTTGTTCTCTGCGTATTTAGCTCTGCTGAAGACAGATGGTGTATTCCAAACAATAATACATTAATTGAAGTATCATTAAATGATCATGTTTATGACTGCACAATGGCGCACTTGCCAGCCTAATGCACTGGGTAGTTAGGTACTACTGGTGTTGTTGGGACTAATCTATTGTAATGGTAGTGCCATGGAAGCTATAAATCTTAAATGTAATAAAACTATATCTATTTTATTACTTGACACAATTTGTCACGCAAGTTGTAATTTATACGTAGCAAAAACAGTGTTTTGTAATCTATCAGGAACTAGAAGAAGACTGTTACGATCATCAAGGGTTTTTTATGGCGTATATTCCATGATAAAAGTTATGATATCCATTATGGCTCTAGATAGAGACAAGGGGAAAGAGGGCAGAGAAGCCTATGCCCAACATTGGAACTTACATTGGCTTTTAATACTAATATAATTTTAATTATAAATATTCGTTATTTTCAGGCGCATCGCTCGGTCGGTAGGTGCATGTGCGATGCGCATGGATACCACATCAGCTTTCTCAGCCGCAGCCGCGGAACGCCTCAAATATAAGCAGGTGTATGGAGCGCTGTACAAAGACATCCCAGACGCACCACTGCCACCGCCACCGCATCTCGAAGCTAGGGTGTACATTAAGGAGCTGGTTTGAGGTACAGGTTTAATTTTACTCTTTCACCACACCAACCATACACTCTTCGCAGAGTTATGTGCAAAAAACACTGTGCTCCGGTTTGAAGGGCAATGTTTCCAGAGATAATACAGAGCATAGAGATAAATCTTCTTATTTATCAGAGTGATGAGCGCTGTGCAGTCCTAGGCAATGATTTTGATTATTAATGTTCCGATAATTTCATGACTGTGCTGCTGTAGGCAGGCCTGCTCCTTAACATCAAGTTCTGCATAAATATCTACATAGGTTTGTCATGACACTTTTCACTATCAAAAAATCTGATTGATAATCCATACTGGATTGAAGGCAACTGGACAGTGTAGGAAGAAAAGATTGACTAGGTATTAGTCGCCTGTGTTCACCTAATTTGCAAAGAAAAAAAATACTATTTAGCATTACAATAACGCACATATTGTGTGAATGCTCAGCCTCTTACTAGCTATTAATATGTTCATATATACTAGAGTAGCATATGCTTTTGTCGACTAAGTACATTATTTTCGCTGAAGGTTTATAGTCTCTCAAGACTAATTTATTTGTATTCTTAGTTACAGATACAAAACTTAGAATTATACTAATGAGATTAAGATTTTACTTTAATTAAACAGAAGCCAAAAGTTAAAAAGAAATACGTTCATTCCTAATTATAAATAATCTTCACCAAAATTACTTATATCTCTATTCTTTGTTTTTCAGGACAACTTGGAATCACAAGGAAATTCTACACACAAACCCACACAATATTCATATCCTAGCTACTACTTGATAATTCGTTAACCATTTATATATGAAGATGCATCTCTACGGATAAAATTTCCAATGATCAATAGTGAAACAAAAACTACCTGATTATTAAATATAGGAATTTAGAGGCACTTTGTCAGTAGCGGTATTTTAGAATATTTTAAAAACTTATCAGGGTTTCTCTAGCTTACAGCCTAATCATTAATGGTCTCTCTACACGTAGAGCAAAAAAATGTGCCATCGTCGCTTTGATTTGTCCGATATTATTCGTAATCTATTTGAGAAACCCTGGATTTTAGGTAATTTGTAAATCATAAAGACTACTATAGTGTGGCATAAACATGTCTTCCCGATTATTCAATTGTATTGTCCTTACTTTTTATATAACTGTATTATATTTTTGTGTAGGTTCAAGAATTAGATTCTTATATCGTAAAGGATTAGAAGTTTGATATTATTCCATTTCGACAAAATTATACCAAACATTAGAAATTATAGATTTAGCTCAAACTATAGATTCGTATTAAAATTACCTACTAATATTGATTGAAAGTAAGAATCGTGTAGTCTTTAAAACTAAAGCGTATGTTGTCAAACGGGATTTTAAATTAGCACGCAACAGATCAACATTAGAACTGGATCAATTTTAAACTCAAAAACTGATTTTTATTTCCCTCTTTCAGGATAGTAGAGCTTCTCTTTATGGGATGGTAAATATTTTGATTACTCATATATACGTTTTACGGCAATCGGTTTAGCTCAGTTGTTTGCGATAGCTATTTCAAAGAAAACACGTCAAATTTACGTTAACATATTTATTTCCTCTCAGAACTGACGTTACAGTTCAAGGATTTAAGATCCTGATTTTTTTTATAGCAATGTATTCGCTGTTATTGCTATCTCGAAAACGTAGGCTCTTTCTCTTCAACCAGATTTTCACGGTAGTTCCGTAGTTCCTTTTAGCATAGTATTATAACGATATAACGTTTTGAACTTGATGTACCTATTCGTAGAACTTATCAATTAAGGTTACATAATAATTGTAATACAAAGATAATTAATACAAAGATTTAGTTATTTTTGTATAGCGTAATGTTATCGTACAAATTTTACAGGTATTGTAATAGCTATACATGAATAAATGTTGATACATTTAATTTGTACTTTCATTTTCTTCGTTTAATTTACAGTTACAGGATCACATTGGGGTAGTTTACCTTAGTTTTATGGTGGAGCATAACATTTCATCAGTGTAGTTTCAAGCACCAAGCTTTCCCATTAAACTACATGAAACTGGATTTGCTCTTCCACATATCCCGTAATTTATTTATTTAGGAATGGCAGCCGACAAAAAGTTACTTCACAGAATTAATGTAGTTAATCAAATATTCGGGTAAACTCGGGGTCATGGTCATTGGCCTTCTAGAAATGCGTCAGTACATCCCATACTCACGTCCACTCCCTCCGGTTTCACCCGCGTAGTTTCCAAAGTAAGCAATCAAATTCCGAGTTATAAGTCTTCATTTATATCGACAGTTACTATGACTGCCATTTTTTTAACTTAACGCTCAACCCAATAACTTCACAGCCACACATATGTAAATACTACTACTTTATCAGTTAAATATTTAACTGTGATGTATGTGATATGTACAATGTATTTTTTTCTGCTAAAGACTTAGTCAAAATCACCAATATACTTAAACAATATAATACATTTATCAAACGTATTCATTTAGAATTGATACATAAACTTTGACCTTTCCGGATTAGTAAAGGTGTTCGTGACCTTGTAGATATCGTTTTGGGTTTGTCTTTAAACTATTTCAAAGAACAAAATTGTATGCAGATCAACGCACTGTTTGGTTTATAGCCTCAGTAGCTTTGTCACTCGGGGTCAAGACAAGGCATTATAACTTCAATGGTGACTTCTACATTAATATCACATGTATAATGTATATCTTATGAAAGTAACACCACCCTTCCTGTCTCAAGACAATTTATCTCCGCTAAAATCCAGCAGATACACTAGACAACAGTCAACAAATAATGAGAAAAAGAAACACACTCAAAAACTTGAAAACATGCATTACCCATCAGATAACGAATGCTGGAGCTGAAAAACAGAAAATATGTATTGTCAGCCAACAAACTCATTAGAGCAAGTAGTAAATAAACTATCAGAAATGGAATGGGCCTCTCAACAACATTCATAGTCCAGCAGAAAAAAAAATTCCTACGTATAACTTCATGTAATATAAACAGCTTAACACCGAATAAGCATGAAGTCGAACTATTTCTAAACTATAACAGAGTAGTTATTATTTTAGTCTCCGAAACACACGTGATTAACCAAAGAGTGATTAGAATAAAAGGCTATAAAGCTATAAAATATACTATGCGAACCATCTGGCTGAAACATCACATGCTAGCGCATGATAATCAAGGAAAACCATGCACTACCTCATATTAAATAAAAAGATATTATCTTTTTATTATTTGCCTACATATTATGCGGGCTGCTATAGTATCAATCGATGATTGGCAGGGATCTTTAAATGTGGCCGCAGTTTATTGCCCTCCACGTCATAGAATATCCACCCTAAGCACCAATGTAATTCTAAAAGACCCACAGGAGTCACTGTATAACCACAAAACTGACTGGGAATCCTTCCGAGACCATATTGAGAAAAATGTTGAACTATCATAATAACTCAGAAAATCCGATGGCAATTGGTCCAAAAACCTGAGGAAATGGTTAAATTATTTGCTGAAGAAGAGATCGATAAAATCTTAAATAGTGACCAACAAATGTCCCTGCCACTAAAACTAGTTACTCCTGCAGAAATCAGGAGAACTATAATATATTAGAGCTTTTTTAGCTTTAGATATAAAGATGTATATATATATACATCTAAAGCTAAAAAAAGCTTCGGGGTTTGGTCAAATAACAGCTGAGCAGAAGTTCTAAGACCACTTTCAAAAAAGGAATGGTTTTACTGGCGATTCTCTTCAATGTCATACAGAGATTCCAATATTTTCCGAACCTGTGGAAAGTGTCCACTGTCAATATGCTTCCCAAACCGGGGAAACAGAAGCAGAGCACAAATAGAAGAATAGGAGTGTCCCAGGGCTCTGTGCTGGGTCCTGTTCTATACACAATATTTACCGCTGATCTACCCATTGCTGGAGAAGTGACAACCGTAACCTACGCAGACGATACTGCTATTCTCTCCTGTAATAATAAAGATATAAAGATCCTAACACAGCTCCAGCAACAACTCAATAGAGTTGAACTGAAATGTGGAGTGGAGGACAAAAGCCAATCCCTCAAAATCTTTACTCTAAAGAAAGGCGATTGTCCCCTGTGACACTAAATGGTGTTGTGTTACCACAAAACTCTACAGTCAAATATCTGGGTATGCATCTGGATTTCTGGATTGAAGACTTACCTGGCGAGATCATATAAAGCCCAAAAGGGAAAAGGTCAATAAAAAGTGCACAGATATGTAGGTACTGGCTATTGGGTAGACAAACGTCATTGAGCATGGAAAACAAACTTCTCGTATACAAATGTATCAAACCGATATGGACATATGGCATAGAGCTGTGGGGATCAACAAGTCACTCCAACACAGAAATCCTCCAGCTCTTCCGAAAAATTGCCAGCCTATCGGTTTTTTATCGAATACACTTTGGAGAGTGTGCGACTGATTTGCATGATCTGATACCACCTTGCCCTTTTTTCTGTCGGAATGCTCGTAGCTCGAAAAAGCGACATCGTTTCATGGTTGATGTTCCAAAGACACGAACGAAGAGATTTGACTCTACTTTTGTGATAAGAACGTCTAGGATGTGGAATACGTTGCCTGAGTGGGTTTTCCCCGATGGTTACAACCTTTGTGTCTTCAAATCGAGAGTGAATCGGTTTCACGCTCCATCGTAGACCGCATCGTCAAGGTCAAGTTTAAATCTATAAAAGTAAAAAAAAAAGATGACGTCACAGGATGCGCGTATCTCGATATTAATACTAAAATAATATAGAATTTGATTATAGCCTCAGGGCTGATTGCAAATGGATGAAAGAAATCAAAAGAATAAAATCTCCAATCCGACCGATTCTCTAATATTATAAGCGCGAAAGTATGAAAGTATGGGTGGATGGATGGATGGATATTTGTTACTCTTTCACGTAAAAACTACTTAAGGGATTTGGATGAAATTTGGCACATAGATAGATATTGGTCTGGAATAACACATTTTATCCCGGGAAAGTAACGGGACATCGTTCGTGCACTACGCGGGACAAGCCGCGGGGTGCTGCTAGTATTGTAATTTAATCTGTTTTCTTGAAAAAAAAAAAAAAAAAACTTCAATTCCAAATTAAATTCAGGCATTTCCCCACATTCAAAAGTAAGCAATTACTATGTCATCGAGGTAAATTTTAGCTGTATTCGTTCTTATTCCACATCCACTACACCGATTTCGGTAAAATTTATATGGAACCACCTCTGAACTATGATCTATCAAGCAAAAAACAACCATCCAAATCGGCGGCACCAACACGTAACATACATACAAAACAAAACATACACCCAAATTGATAAACTCCTCTTGTTTTAATATTATTGGAAGTTGGTTAAAAATTGTTACTTTACAAGCTTAACAAAGAACCCGGCAAATAAGCAAAGCTTTAATAATAAATAAATAACACTAAGGTGTTTTTAATATTAAGGTTTTTATTGAAAATTAAATTACGTCAAACAACGAAAAAAGGAAACGACAGTAATAAATCATTAATTAATAATTGTAATGCAACTTTCTTAAACGTTGGCCAAACACTTTATCAAATGTTTGTTCAAAGATTCTGACGCTATTTTTATCTTTCACCGTTATGTTTTAATGCTAATGCGCAGCGTTCCACACTCAAAACTACGCTACTATCAGTTGTGAACGACGCTCACGCCGGGAGCATCGATTTTGTGTATTGATTTCGAGTCCTTCAATTGTTGTTATCAAATATTTTATTTCTGTGAATGTCGTAAGAGTACTTCGGTGTTAGTTGGCCTCAGCTCAAGTGTGTAGATAAAGGTAGGTCTGTGTTTTATTTTGATTTCATTATTTATAGCTTCAATAATATACTGATTGTTTTATCAAGCATTGATAGATATGCAGTTGTTTGGGTTCTAAACGATTAGATTAATAAAATACTTTGACTAAACTGACCTCATAAACTTATTAAAAATTAGAATAACAGCGGTGTTTTGGTATTATTGCGAGTTTTTTTATTTCATTATTTTAACTCTCCTACGCAAGAAAATAATGTCAGGAAACGTTAAGTTAAGAAAACTGTTATGTTGTATAATTACAGAGATACCATTTAGTTATTTCGGTGAACAATTAATTAAGCCCTACCAATTAAGCATTTCATTTCCATTGTTTTGTATTTTGCCAATTTTATAGACAATTCAATATTCAGCCAATTTAGTAGCGAATTTATAATCGACTTCAAAAAAGGAGAAGGTTTTCAATTCGTTAGATTTTTCTTGTTTGTTTAACAGTAATTACTCTTAGTAAATTTTGATTGAATGGAAATCGTTGTTTTTGGCGAACGGTGAAAAAATCAACAAAAGTATAAAAAATGTTTAGGTACATTGATGATCATTTTCATTGTCTCAAAAATCTCGGTGTCTCATAGAAGCAGTGCGTTTAGGTAATAGCCTGCCTATCCATACTCCGCGATTTAATAATGTTATCAAAATTATTTGAATATGTGTGTGTAATCTAGAAAATAAATTAATTAAAATGTTGTTCTAATGCTGCCTTCGATGTATTTGAGAGCAGTCGCCGAATAGTTGTCGCTGTTTATACAAACAGACAAATCTAAGTACATACTTTTAGTTACCAATACTAAACATGGTTCAGCAAAGTAATTTGTTTGAGTACTAAAATAACACATCGAACAACTGTCATTCGAAGACACTCCCTCTCTATACTCTATAATACTCGCTATATTCATTGTTATTCAAATCACGACTGTAAAACATTATGCAAGGTATCTATGTCGTAACACAATACTTAGTTGTTTAAACCGAATTCTGTTTGTGTACGTTCGTGAATGTCCTCGCCGTATATAAACCGTTTCCGAAGTTAGAAAATACTTAGTTTCGCAAGCGTGACGTCTTAGATTAGAAGAAGAAGAAGAAGAGGGCATGAGGTTATGACCCCCACGGGTTGGATCCAGAACTTAAGTTAGCCACTAATTAAAACGCACGCACACACTTTTCGTAAGGTCTTTTGGCTTGAATACGCCTATGTTACACCCCCCCTGGCCACAAAGCTGGATCCGTTCTTGCCCACTTGGACCTCTGAGTATTATTCCTATTGCCAATGTAGGTATAAGTTTGTTATCAACGCTGGTTTTAACAGTGAAGGGATAAATTGCGGCGAAACTGACATGTTCCAATAATCTTTCGCTGTCATGCATCATCCACCAACCCGCACTGAACCAGCGTAGTGGATTATTGACTTGATTCTCTTCTTGCAAGATCTCCCTAATCCGCAGTGGCACATTTAGTAGGCATAAATGTAGAGACGTTGGCTGGAAAGACGGTAAGTCGGAATATTCAAATGGTTTTGCAACTTCACTTCGATACCACTACAACTCTTGCTTAAAACGAGTATATCTAATTAAACAACTTACAATTTTATTCAGCTTAATTATGTAAACTATAAATATTTACAATACAGAGAATCCTGGGGTTTTACTACGCTAAATAATAATTAATTTAGGCAAGTAGATTGCTATTGCTGAACTTAGCTCGAAATTAAAAAGGGACGATATCAATAGACACTGTTAACAATTTTTTCAGGTAGTACTAGGGTTCCCAAACTACATTTAAATTTTGTTTTCAAACCAACAGGATTTGTAATAAACTACAATGGCAGAGTATGAGGTGGTTCCGGTTAAGCCAGAGGACACAGATGAGATCATGAGGCTACTTGAGAGGTAGGTGCGAGCTAGGGATGTTAATATATTTACGAATTACTTTTTGCTCTTAAATCGATGTTCGAATCGAGAAATCGATGCAGCGTTATGTCCACAATCTATAAATATAATAGCGAAAGGTCACGAAATCTCAGAAACTACAAGTCTTAGGACTTCTTCAAAGGATGCAGCTTGAGAAGTTAGGGCCAGGTCGTCGGCGTAGAGAAAGCGTTCAGAGTTTAGGGGGGTTGGGCTGGTCATTGGTGAAGATATTGAACAAGATAGGTGCTAAGACGCTACCCTGTGGTAGACCATGCCCGCGGTGTCCAACTAGCTGCACCAGAACCGACCTGATGGAGGCCTCGATACCAGGAGTCACAGTTGCGGAATACTGGGCAGCAAAAATTTAAAAGTCTCACACACACACAAAAAAAAGACAACATCATCGACACGAAGAAGAAGAAGAAGTCTTAGGAGGAGTCTGAAATTTGCATGGATATGCCTTTTAGCTCGTAAGCACTCGCTAAGACGGGGTTTTGCAAAATTCAACCCCTCAGAGGGATGATTGATTTGAAACAAGGGATGAATGAAAATTCGTAATTTCAAAGTTATAAACATGAAATTTTGTTTTTGGTTAACAGAAAGTAAAAATGAGAACCACCCTATTCGAAGGTGAAATATAAGGATTGAAGTTTAATATCGGAAATCTGTTATTTTTTTTAAAGATAAAACTATGATCTTTGACACTTGACACGAAGCCAATAAATTTTTGTTATAGCAATTATGCAATACTGGAAAACGCACATGGTGATGTACTATAGACTTACAAGAATCATAAGATCAAGGTAGAGACTTTAAGGAATGCCCACATCAAGTATTTAAGCCAACAAGATATGGTGAAATGGAAGTGGAACTGTTATGCCAGTAATCAACATTATTTTGTAGAGTTCGTTTGGTAAGCTGGACATACACAATATGAAGTAATCAACCTGGTTCAATTATCCCTATGACATTCAGGGAGAAAGAAACTAAATATTGCATTTAGTAGTCTCTTTACTAAAGAGACTAGAAAAAGAGTCTAGGACTCCTAGTAGTGACCGCCTAGGGAAGTACTTACCTTTGCCATACTTATTCTATTACCAAAATTTAATGTGCAAATACGTAGTACTGTAGTGCGGACCATTGGGGAATATTTTTAAAGAAATCACAGGGAAAATTGTCTCTTTCCCCTGTGATTTTTTTATCTTATATCTATGGGTGAGTGCAGAGCAGTGATTTAGAGTCTTGAAGTTCAAATATCTGCACGGCACTGTGGTGATATGGGTACCGGGCAAGCGTATGGCTTATCATCAGGCACATGTCATACTTGTCCCGTCACCTCTATATTAGAAAAAGACGAATTTTGGGTTCAGGTGTAATTGTAAATCTCGAAAATTTTTCAAAACTACAGGTGTAACAATATTTAAGAATGATAGGAAATACCTATTCGATATTACAGATGGGATACAGTTTTAAGTTATATAAATAAATCTCAAGGTGTGTTTACTGTACCTACTTTAAGTTTTAAACCATTCTTCATGTCAATTCAACGTTAACAAAACATTCCGATTTATGATTGAAAAGTATCGATAAAATATAAAATTACTATTCGGTTACTATGTAACTTCTATTGTATTCGTAATAATAAATATAGAATCGACATTATCTACGTGAACAGTACCAGATTAATACTAGGTACTACTTATAATACACTGAATTAACATTGCTAAAATTACATTGAATTGTTGTTCGTCGGGTAAGCCTGTGTTTTCCTAATGGGCATCCCTAGTAAACGCTATAACCAGTTTGAAGCACTGTGTAATTAGGCGTCAATGGATGATTTTATATAGAAAGACTCAAGGTCTAAAAGTCATGGATTATAATAATTTTGTAATATTAGGCGCATTGTACGGGTAAGGTAGCAAATAATAATAGAGTTTGTATGATCGCATATAATGGGTAAAAAACGAAAAATGTACATGTGAACATAACAATGGGCTTTAAATGTTTTTATTTATAAAACAAAACCTAAAATTGTCCATGGGCCGTAAATGTGTCCTAAGGTATCTGTGCCTAAGAAACTCTATTTTTTCTATTCAACCTATGCGTTATTTAACACTCTAATCTATTTGAGTTCCAAATTTCATTTCGATCCCTTCAGTTCTTAAGACGTGATAGAGTAATAAAAATTGGTAGTATGTAAAGTCGGTTGGGTGACGTGACAACGTCATAACAAAACATTGATAGATGCGGCGCAAGCGTACAATGAGCGTAACAGGACAATGAGCGTAACGGGACATAACGGGAGACTTTTTAGTGCATGCAGCGTTCATCGATTTATTAGACGCTGTCACGTCAGAAATCTAAACACCCAACGTGATGAAGTCACACTCATACTTTCACATTCACAATATTAATAAGACAGTAGGATAAGCTCGCTCTTGACTTGCTGGCTTGCCTGAAATAAAGGGGCAATATAGCCAAAGATGAAGCTTAGGTTCCTACCTACTGTTTTCAAGTTATTGTCACTCGTATCCCCTATAATGGCAGCATAGCATGCTGCCATTATATATTTTATATATAAGCATGCGCAGTTTATTATCCCAGTCTAGAATGAAGCAAAGAGTTTTTTTTAATTTCTTTTATCCACTTGTAATCAGCCCTGAAGCTATCAAATCTAATATTATTTTAGTACTAATATCGAGATATGCGCATCCTGTGGAACGTAATCTCATATCTTCAACTGATTAGGTTGAAGCTAATCTTGATACCTATATTTTCAGCCGGAATATGCTGTCCTTTGTATTTAGCAGAGTAACAGCTAAATGGTTTCTATGAATCATAAGTATCTGTTTATAGGTCATTGAAGACCTTTCTATTACCTCCTTGATTGTAGAAATTGGCAAATACTGTTGTACAGTATTCTGAGTTAACGATGGGGCATTGATCAGAGTCATTAATACTTTGTTTTGGAAGAGCTGAAGGATTTCTATGTTGGAGTGACTTGTTGATCCCCACAGCTCTATGCTATATGTCTTTATCGGTTTGATGCATATGTATACGACAAGTTTGTTTTCCAAGCTCAATGACGATTGTCTATCTAACAGCCATACCTGTGAAATTTTTATTAGCCTGTTCCCTTTTGCATTTTATATGATCTCGCTAAGTCTTCTATCCAGATGCATACCCAGACATTAAACTGTAGAGTTTTGTTACAACACAACCCCATTTCGTGTCGCAGGGGAACAATCGCCTATCCTTAGAGTAAAGGTTAAATGTACTGATTTTGAGGGACGGGCTCTTGTTCTCCACTTTTCAGCCATATTTAACTCTATTGAGGTGTTGCTGGAGCTGTGTAGAAGCTATGTTGGGATCTTTCCTATAGGAGAAAATAGCAGTATCATCTGCGTAGGTTGCGGTTGTCACTTCTTCAGCAATGGGTAGATCAACGGTAAATATTGTGTATAGAAAAGGACATAGCTCAGAACCCTGGGGCACTCCTGCTTCTATTTGGTAAATGGAAAAACAACAGTCATCATATTTGACTTGGAATACTCGATGTTCTAAATAGGACTTTAAAAGCACATATTTATGCAGTATTTGGAAGGTGCCGTTAAAGCTTGTATAAAAGACCTTGGTGCCAAACCCGGTCAAAGGCCTGATGGATGTCAAGGAATACAGCCGAGCAACAATATTCTTTCTTCTCCAATGACTGTTGTATTGTGTGTGCTACTCTGTATATTTACTTTGTCGTTCCATGGTGTGCACGAAAGCCAAATTGGGGATCTGGTACTACTTTTTGTTCTTCAAGAACTGGTAAAAGACTCTTAAGTAGCAGTTTCTCAAAAACTTTTGATAGTAACTGCAGTAGATTTATGGGCCTGTAAGATCTGTAGGCGGTTTCCCCGGTTTGGAAATCATATTGACAGTGGACACTTTCCACAGGTTCGGAAAATATTGGAGTCTCTGTATGGCATCGAAGAGAATCGTCATTAAAACTATTCCTTTTTTGAAAGTGGTGCTAGAACTTCTGCCCAGCTGTTATTAGACCAAACCCCGAGGCTTTTTTACCTTTACATGTGTTATAGTTCTCCTGACTTTTGCTGGAGTGACTACCTTTAGTAGTAGGGACATTTGTTGGTCACTATATAAGATTTTATCGATCGCTTCTTCTGTGTTCATACCATCAGGTTCTTTGGGTTAAACACATCTTTTAAAAACTCAGCAAATAATTCAACCTTTTCCTCAGGTTTTTTGGACCACATGCCATTGGATTTTCTGAGTGGAGTTATATGTTCTTTCCTTTTTAATGTTTTAGGTCATTTTCCAGAGCGAGTAACCTTCTGCTCTATATAAATAAATATAAGTAAATATTGTTGGAAAATTCACACAAACACCATCTGACCCCAAACTAAGCAAAGCTTGTAATATGGCGGCCAGATAGCTGATATAATACTTATATAGTTGTAAATACATACTTATTATATATAGAAACACCCAGACACAGTACAAACATTTGAATTCATCACACAAATATTTGCACTGGGTGGGGATCGAACCCACGACCCTTGGCCACAAGGCCAGTCAATATGGGGATAATGTAATTTGTCTTGCAATATTTTATTTTCGTTTTCTCTAAGCATTTTCTTTAACTTTTTCTGCGCTTTATTCAGAGCCATTTTGTCCTGTCGATTTCTACTAGTATGCCACTGACGTCTAAGTCTTCTTTTTATTTTTCAATAAGCACACAAAACAGAATGTAATAAACACATATTATAACATAAGAGAACTGTACAGAACTGTATTACATTCCAAACAATGTGGGCCTAGAAACGATTTTTGTTAAGGTACTTTTTAAATTAGTTCTTAGGGAGCGGATCACGGATCATGGATATGTGGTCGGAAGAGCTGTCCAGACATGATTCCACTTTTGTGTTAAGTCCCAAAATCCCTTTATCAATGAAAAATCCAAAAGATCTGGCATTGTATTAGGGTCTGTTGGCCAGTAAGTTGGTTCTCATGTTGATATCACGTCGACGCTATGATTCTTTTTTTCAGTTCTCTATTTCATGTTGTCGTTAATTGTGAACCCCAGGAGGTTTTTAGAGTTCCAGTTGCCTCCTGCTATATATTTATATATATCTGTTTCTAAGAGTGAGGCAAAAAATATTGAACATTTGTTAATCTGTTCTACGACGTGGAGGGCAATAAACTGCAGCCACATTTAACCTTTAACTACCGACCTATACGTCTCACAGACGTAATAACTTTTAATTTTGAAATATTTCTAAAATCACGTCACCTTCGTTATCGCCCCTTCCGCTACCTTCCCTCCTCGGCGTCGCAAGCCATCAGCCGACGCCGCGCCCGCGGCGAATGCACACATCTCCGTATCGAAGAGATCGACGTCTCACAGACGTAAGTACGGTGTTTATGTACAAAATTTCATACGTCTCTTGAACGTCACCTCGGTGTTCATGTGTGTTAGCTTATAGTGTCTGATTGACATCACATCGGCTTTAAAATTATACTCTCAATAGCATAATGCCTAAAAAAAAGAAATATTACGTCCAGAGAGCGGGAAACCCCTGCAAATGATAACAGTTTAGTTCCTGAGAAGCCTACAAAACTGCGAAAGTAGAATAGGAGTTTAGAAGAAAAGAGATATTATGTGAAATCATGAAAGAGAGTGACGACAACTGTACTGATTTTGATGACGATGTAGGCGACCCTGATTTTAGTTTAGAGAGCGATCACAACACGGAATCCGAACAATCCAATGAGGATGATGTTGAGGTCGCGTATCCCCATGTCGAGGAAGTTTACGTTAGTAAGTTAAATTAACCTTAACCACGAAGATGAAGAATACGAAAGAGAAGTACGAGCTGATAGAAGCCAGGACATTATGGAACATACCAAAGAAGAGACAATGGTAACAGAGGAACAGCATAGTGCAGCAAAAACTAGAATTAGAGGGATCGGAGACAAACAGTATAGCGAAGTAGAGACGTGAAATGGTCAGGATAGGGAAGATCTTAGAAAAGAACAGGAGCCGAATGAAGAATCAACAGGAGACCTGTCGCGCTACTTTTACGGGAAGAATAGGTACAAATGGGCATCGGCGGAACCATCGCGAACAAGTCGAGTACGCGCGCACAATATTGTCACCTACCACCTCAATTAAGTCTCAAGTGAATTCGAATCTTTCACTGAATTATGGAAACTGATGTTTATGAATGTACCAAATATTCAAGTGCCGTCAATTTTTTTATTTTTTGAATAAGAAGGAAGACTTATGTTTTATTTTAATAATTGGTCATAGAAGATAACGTATTTTAAGTTCATTTATTGTTTATTACTTAATTGTAGAGAAAAAAAGACTGAAGTAAGTCTTTAAAATTTAGTACCAAATAATTGTGATCTCTCGAATAAATGTTGATTTTACCTGAAAAATATCTTGCATTTTTTTTGAAATCCTGTAGTTTACCTACCTCAAACAACAATCTTTCGAATGTATAAAAAAGAAAAATGTAGCACGCAAATACACTTTTTTATTTCATTACTTAAATTTTGACGTCTCTCAGTCGTCGTAAGTGCTACGTTTAGACCAGGTCGGTAGCTAAAGGTTAAAGAAGACGTTAATCATCGATTGATACTAATGCACCCTGAATACATTCTTGTTTAACATGTACTATTACCCGTAGCACTACCAGTAGTGTCACGGGAAAGTAAAATTTCCCATGACTCTACCAGTAGTGCCAAGCGGTAGTGTCAAAGGAAATAAACGGTCCTTTTTTTTTTTTAAATAAAGAGTGATGAGACGATCAGGACATGTAAGCAACATGCCTGACACATAACAGCACAGTGACACGCAGCTATTGGAACATGAAGAGTCCAAATCATTACCTAGCACTGCACTGCGCTCGTCACCCAGATTAAATTTCTTTAATTATTACAGCCCCACCAGCATGTGATGTTCCATCCGGATGGTTCGCATAGTATATATTTATAGCCTTTTATTATAATCACTCATTGGTTAATCATGTGTGTTTCGGAGACTAAAACAACATCTACTCTGTTATGGTTTAGAATAAGTTCGACGTGAAGCTTATTCGGTGCCGTTTATATTCCATGAATCTATTCGTAAGATTTTTTTTTTTTCTGCTGGGCTATGTGTGTTGTTAAGAGACCAATTAGGGGTACCCTTTGACAATTAAATTAGCAAAGAAAATTGAATGCATATTTTTTTACAAAAGTTAAAATCTAATCTTGCAATGAGGGTTTACTCTATGGGTGTGTCTATTAATTATTACGTGAGGTGTTCAATGGGCGGAAGGGGTCGAGTCAAATATCACGTCGTTTTTTTTTTAGCAAAAAAATTTATTCTTTCTGTGAGAAAACTGGGAGAAATTGAGTTGAAAATGTGTCAAATTCTAACGTGAGTGGAGAGGAGGTTGAACAAAATATCACCAAGAAGGGGTATGGGTAGGTATCGAAAAAATCGTCAAAATTACCTCACGAAATTTATGGATGCCAGCTATATACCTTAGTTTGTTGCACGCATCATAAGATCTTGAAAATCGCCGCAAAATTGCTAGCTTATCGAGTTTTTTTTAAATATTTTATAGGTTTACACTTGACCACCATATCAGCTCATGTTAAGCGATGATTCGGTCTACGATGGGGCGTGTTTACATAGAAGAAACCGATTCACTCTTGATTTGAAGACACCAGGATTACAACGATCACAGCCCAATAAAGAATTGTATCATTGTAAAAAAACTATCGGGAAAACCCACTCAGCCAACTCATTACACAGCCTAGAAATTCTTATTACAAAAGTAGAGTCAAACCTCTGCGTCCTTGTCTTTGGAACATCAACCATGAAACGATGCCTCTTCTTCGAGCTACGAGTAGTCCGATAGAAGAGCATTAAGAGCAAGGTGGTACCTATAAGATCACGCACATCAGTTACACTCTCCGAAATAAGATAACAAACTAAGGGATTGAGAGAGAGTATGATCGATCGTTTGAACTTGGCCTTGGCTTGGACAGAAAAAAGGCCTTCTTTTCTATCCAAATCGGACTGCTGGTCAAAAAAGCTCAAAGAAGAGTCATCGTTTCGTGATGGACGTTCCAAACACTCGAACAAAGAGGTTCGACTCTAGTGAGAACGTCTACGCTGCGGATTGCGTTGCCTGACTGGGTTTTTCCTAATGGTAACAATCGTTGTGTATTCAAATCGAGAGCGAATTGGTGGCTTTTAGTTAAGCACGGTCCATCGTAGACCGCATATTGCTTAACATCAGCCGAGATGGCGGTAACGGAATAAGAAATAGCAACATAATAAGAAATACTTAGTATTTTTAGCTCTACATACTGGCCACAAATTCAACAGGTGCTAGACGTTATCCTCCACATTAGGGCCGTACCTACATCATCCCCTTCTGGTATGCCAAGCTGTTTCTTGACATTTCCAACCGGCGCCGGTGGCAGGCCGAAGCGAGGACGTACCCGTCTAAGGTGGCATTGCATTAGTCGGCGTACAAGATCTGGTACTCTTTGAGTACGGTAAGATTACTGAATAGAGCCCTGTGCCTTTTATGCTAGACCAAAGTTTGGCAGGCATTGTCACAAGTCATTGTATAAAAAACTGAATGTTTCAGAACTTTTTTCATAGATGAGCCGATGAACAAGGCCCTGGGTCTCTGTGAGGACAGCAGATGTTCAGAGCTTGAGGAGTACTGCTCACATTCGTTGCTGGAAGGACTATCCTTCAAGGCCGTTGACAAAGAGGGGAATATCGCGGGAGTTATCATCAATGGAGTTAGTCCTTTGAAAGAGGTAAGCATTCGAAAATACTGATTGCAGAAAAAGCTCGTTTAATTTTTTTGGGTGAAAAAACCTTCATTGGGTATTGGGTATCATCACGTCCAAAAATGGGCTTCAAATATGAATATTATAATAAACAATACTTTTTTTAATGTGACCTTACTATTCTGAGAGCTTGCAGCAAAATTTGGATAGGTATTTGTGGCAAGCTGAAATCTTGTCCTATTCTACCCCATTAGATCTCCTATCTTACCCCAACAATGATATGTAGACCTGGCTGGTGAGTAGCGGGGCAAAATGATTCCCTCAATTTAGATCACTTGGCAGGTAGGAAGTCTCACCCAAATGATAAGTATTTTTGTGAATCCTTATCATTAGCTTATTCATAGCTTTCCTCAAAAACATACCCAAATTTGCTGACATCTTTCGAAGTATGACTACTTTTGTCGTGAAATAGTGAGATCGTTGAAATGCAAAATATGTCAAACGCATGCCACACGTTTAACAAAAATGACGTATGAGTTAATTGACACCGGATGTGGAGATGGTGATGAAACTGGCCTTGGTTTAGCTAACAGAGTAAGCTAAAAATCCCGGCTAACGAAAGTTTGCATAGGTAGTTCTTTTTATAATAGGTTTATTACACTTAACAGACATCTGACGCCTGACGTTAAGCGACGATGCGATCTACGAGCGTGCTTATCTAGAAAACGCTTCACTCTCGATTTGAAGTGACAGGGTCTTTGTAAATACATAGTTTAAGATTTTAGTCATAAGGTCTAATAATGTATGTACACTGTGCACATAATAAATTAATTAATGAGTACTAAGATTGTAACCGTCGGGAAAAGTCAAATGACTAAGGCAACGCATTCCGCAGCCAAGACGTTCAAATCACAAAAATAGAGTCATACCTCTTCATTCGAGTCTTTGCTTTATGAAACGATGTCGCTTTTCCGAACTCTAACCAGTCCGATAAAAAAAAAGAGACAAATGGTATTAGATCATGCAAATTAGCACACTCTCCGAAGAGTATCCGATAAAAATCCGATAAGCAAGTCATTTTGTAGTTATGTTCAAGACTTTGAAGTCATTTTCGAACAATGGTGTAGTTGTTAATAAGACTTTTGAAACGTCTCTCGATCGATTCAAAAGCTTCCACCTGGTACTAAGCCTGTCCACCCCAAAAGACATTTTAACACAGTCTGACATAAACTATGTGTGTTCAAAATTGCATAAACATAATATGCCTACTTAAGTTTATCTTTAAAAAGTTTCATCAAACTATCTTTTTCATTTATAATATTGATACTGATAGTTTTAGTCTGATTAAACTACTGATTCGACTACTGATTAAATTTATAAGACATGAGTGATGAGCGCAGTGCAGTGTTAGGTAATGATTTGGACTATACTGCTTGTCCCTATGCTACATGCGCGGTCCGAGGGGGGTCACAGGGGACATGACCCCCCCCCCAAAATCGTAAACGTTAAACTAAAAATCTAAAAAAGTTAATGATTTATTGTATTCCTACTTGTGACCCCCCCCCAAAAATTTGAGACTGCGTACTGGTGACCCCCTCCAAAATTCGAAGCTGGGACCGCGCCTGCTATGCTGTTATGGGTAGGCATGTTGCTTACAATCAGGTAAGTACATGCCCTGCTCGTCTCGTCACTCTGAAGCTCTAACCTATAAAAAAAACTTCTCGTTCACAGCTATGTAGTAATTTTGTCCTGAAAACGACCGTACTTATCCGTCAAAGTCAAAGTCAAAGTCAAAGTTCTTTATTGATAAATGTACAATTTACACGTCAATTTGTTAACATTAGTTAACATTTTTAAATAGGCGTACCTATTCGTACAGTTAGCAACGGATTCAAACACCAGATATAAAATTGCAGACGATGATGATATATCAGAAAAAAAAACAGAGATAGTGAGCACTATCTGCACAAAAATAGGTACCTACTTAACATCGATAAGAGTTTAAATATAGATAATACTTACATAGATATATATCTAGGTATAGAACTGAAAATTCATTTATATTTCAATTTATTACGCCCATAAATTACACAGTAGGTACCTCCCTAAATCTATATATATAAAAGAAAGTCGTGTTAGTTACACCATTTATAACTCAAGAAGGGCTGTATCAATTTGGCAGAAAATTTGTGAGGAGGTAGCTCAGGACCAGGAAAAGGACATAGGATAATTTTGTCACGTTCCTGTGGGACGTCAAACAACGACGAATATCCCGTTCGACCGCGTTCCCGTGTGACATGACTTAAAACGTAAACGACAGCTAAACGTCATTTCATCGTCGTAATGTCAACGGTGACATCACCGAATGGAAGCCAAAAGAAAAAGTTGAATTTGAAGAACCTTTGCTAATCTTTGTTTCTAAATCTGAGTTGGTACGACCAATTTCCGACAGGTGGCGTAGCAGGTAGCTGAAGGGGTTTTTGTTTGAAAGTGATATTCTCAGAAATGTCTGAACCGATTTCAGTCATTCTTTCACCGTTGCATATGTACGGGATTCTGACGAGCGCTATATAATGTAACACGAGCGAAGCCGGGGCGGACATCTAGTAAGTAAATAAAATCAAAGCTCAGGAAGTTAAATCAAATGCCTATTCACATATGGTAAAAATTATAATTTTTCCTTCAAAACAAACAATCGATTTCGATTTTGAAACTAAACTGACACAAATTAATATTGGACGGCAAATTTAACGCACTGCTTCAATAAGACAGCGAGGTAAACGAAAATATCATCGACTAGCGATCCACCCCGACTTCGCCCGTAGTACATAATATAGCCAACAGCACTCATGAATAACGGGCATATCCAACGGTGAAAGAATTTTTGAATTCGGTCCAGTAGTTCCTGAAATTAATGCGTTCAAACAAAAAACCTTTTCGGCTTTATAACATTAGTATAGATAAATACGAGTATGTACAAAATTTCAATGGTGGTAAACTTAAAAAATGTGACCAATGTCGTACATTAAATGGGACTATACCCCGTACCCTACATGAAATCAATTATCCAAATCAGTAGGTACTCGTCCGACGAATTTAGAATCTCCGTCTTGAATTCGGATAAAAAACTGTCTTTTAACAATTCCCTAGTAGGATAAACCGTAAGTATTGAAAATGCAATGTAATATTTGCCTATGTCAGGTATAGGCATTTAAAATTCACTATTCAAACCTTTTTCCGGTTGGAAACTAAATCCCATATTTACCTACCACTCTCTATATCTACCTATTTACCTACCTATGTTATAGATTTTACGCGTTAAAGTTTCACCTATACCGTTTAGGTGAACCTATCAAAGAGTTTACTACCAAAACTATGGTATCAATACATAAAATTCTAATCGTTGCAAATTATCGTATTTTTTCAGGATGAAAACGATAATCTACTTAACGAAGCCAAACGCTGCCAAAACCCCAAGTTCCAGAAGATTCTATATGTGCTGGCGCAGCGGGAGGAAGGTGCCAGGCTTTCAGAGAAGTTCCCTGATGAAAAGCTAGTGGATGTGAAGGTTGCTGCTACAGATCCTGCCTGGAGGCGGAAGGGGATAATGAATGCTTTAGTAGAAAAAACTGAGTGAGAAACAAAATCATTAGCTTTCTTTTTTTAGCTCCGACGTATTCTAAGACTTTTTTGAGAGCACGTTAGTGATATCGTTAGTATATATGTCGTAGCCGGATTGTATCATTCGCAGTATTACATTACGGCTAGCCGTTTTGAAAAAAAGGCCGGTTTGTAAAGCGGCGGTTTAACGGTTAGCCAGATTGAATGCGGCTGATTAAAAAAACAGCCGGAATGTATTCGACGCCATACGTCATTCAAAACA
This sequence comes from Ectropis grisescens, assembly GCA_017562165.1. NCBI lineage: Eukaryota > Metazoa > Arthropoda > Insecta > Lepidoptera > Geometridae > Ectropis > Ectropis grisescens. Next base: position 8,473,369 of record CM029784.1, on the reverse strand, counting down.
GCTAGCCATAATGTAATAAAGCGAAAGATTACCCACCGCTTTGACAAATTTTAGTTCGGATTCTTAACACTCATGGCAAAGTCTGACATAACAACAACCATGGCGTTGAAAACAGTACGTGTGTTGCTAAATTGCTAAGGTGACTGTGGATTCTAGTGTTCGGCGGAATCCTATACAATATTATCGGGGTGGTTTACCACCGTCCAACTTGCTAAGACTAAATCGGACCGGGTAGGTTACGAAGGACCCAGATCCGACCCGAAGCACCCCGACTCCACCTAGTCTTATCGCTACTACCCCTAGAGTGTATATAAAAAATGCGGGAGTCAGAAGCTCAAGGCTGACCGCAGAGCTTCTGGCGGGAGCTCACCCGAAGTCAAATCTCAATGATACATAGACCCTTGTCTAAGTGTTCCATATTTCTTAGGTGTACCATAACCAATATCAAGTTAGGGGCTTTCAAGTTTTATCTGAGAGGTAAGATATTAAAAAAAAAGTAAGAAATATAGCAAGAGATAATCTGTCAGCTTTTACTGATTAATACAATTAATTTTCATTGTTTATTTTGTAAGTATGGTCAATTTAAGCAGTAGTACAATGCGGCTAAACGTTGGGCGCCGTATTGAAGAACGTATCGCAATGACAATGCGGCTAATCGTTGAACCGCCGCATTACACAACGGCCCTGTTTATCAAAACGGCTAGCCGTAATGTAATACACCGGATTATACGATCCGGCTGCGACATATACAATACAACGCTTTTTCTCGACTAGCGCGGTGATGGCTTTGACTTTGTCTTGTAAGAAAGGGTTTCAACACCCAATTGTGGAAATAAAAAGTGAACTGCCTATGTTGCTGCCGGCAGAAAGATATGTATTACATTATCTGTAGTGAATTTTGAAGATACACATCTAAACTAATATTAAAAAGCTGAAGAGTTTGTTTGTTTGAACGCTAGGATCTCGGGAAGTACTGGTCCGAATTGAAAGATTCTTTTTCTATTGGATAGTCCTTTATCGAGGAAGGCTATTATAGGCTATAGAACATAACGCTACTATTAATAGAAGCAGAGCATGAATCAAGAATGGAACAAAGTCGGGGAAAATATTCCTTTTTGAGAGTTTTCGTACGTTTCGTGCTTTGACATGACACATGACAGTATGTGTCTAAGATTGCGTCATTGAATATAAACCTTTGCTAATCAAATTTGTTTCTAAATCTGAGTTGTTAAGACCAATTTCCGCTAGGTGCCGTAGCAGGTAGCTGAAGAGGTTTTTTGTTTGAAAGCGATATTCTCAGGATTGACTGAACCGATTTCAGACATTCTTTCATCTTTGGATATGTACGGGATCCCAATGAGTGCTATATATATACCGGGGAAGCCGGGGCGGACATCTAGTTTCAAATAAAATTGTAAAATACTCAAATAATATCGTGATTGGTTTTTTTAAACGGAAAATTATAAGTTTTTACATTATTCATGCATTTGCAAAGCGTTGCATAATAAAGCTTTTTTAAATAATTATATTTGTGAATATATAATTATTTTTATAAGACATTGATTTTAATTGAACATAATATTTAATGTTACATTTTAATAAAATTAGCGTGTGCTATACCTATACAACAAATTAATGCTATACCACATAGTTAACAGTCACATGAGCATTGACCATTTAAACCATAATATAAAGAATACTTACGGTGGTTATATGGAGGAGCGAGTCCCCGATATTTCGATGCAGTTTCATGTTCCATATTCACCAGTAAACTCATAAATTACAGGTCAGCGGTGAAAGAGCGAGGCATTAGACTACTCCGAATGGACTGCTCGAGCGCCTTCTCAGCCAAATCAGCGGAGAGACTCGGCTTTACCTGCCTCTACTCCGCACGCTACGCAGACATCACAATGGACGGAAAACCGCTAGTGCTGCCAGAACCGCCACACGTCGACGATAGGGTTTACATTAAAGCGCTGTTTTAAATAAAATATAAAGCAACTAGCTGTACCCTCCCCACGCTTCGCTGTGGCACATTGTGATGCAAAAATTAGATAAAAACAATCCTTGATGCGGATTATATATCATTGTAAAATTTCAGCTCGATCGGTGCAGTACTTTTTAACCCCCGACCAAAACAAGGGGTGTTATAAGTTTGACGTCGATGTCTGTCTGTCTGTCTGTCTGTCTGTCTGTGTGTGTGTCTGTCTGTGGCACCGTAGAGCTCAAACGGATGGACCGATTTCAATGCGGTTTTTTTTTATTCGAAGGTTGATATCCGTGCGGATGTTAGCTATGTTTGGTTAATATCGATTCAAGATGGCCGCCTCCACAAAATGGCGGACAAAATATTTCTTCACAACTTATCTCAATATGGGTATCAAATGAAAGGGCTTGACTAGTAGAATATAATACATAATAACAAATTTCAAATCCAAGATGGCCGCCACCACAAGATGGCGAATTATATTATTTTTTTTCACTACTACCACAATATGGGTATCAAATGAAAGGGCTTGACTAGTAGAATACTTTGCACTATGACAAATTTCAAATCCAAGATGGCCGCTACCACAAAATGGCGAAATACATTTATTTTTTCACAACTCCCTTAATATGGGTATCAAATGAAAGGGCTTGACTAGCAGAATGTTGTACAGATTACAAATCCGAGGTAGTTGGGGGTTAATCAAAATTTTTAATTTTGTTCTTGTTGAGTTTTTGAAGCGTACACAAACCAACATAACATTTTTATATATTGAGATGTAGATAAGACAGTTCTAAATAGACAAGTGTGGAAACGATCCTCTTTATTTTAAACTAGCAGCGTCCCGCAAACCCGTTCAATTCCCGTTCCCGTGACTTTCCCGAGTTAAAAAGTAGCAAATATTTTCCAGACTATATTCTGTGGTCCTAATTTCAAACTGATCCGTTCTAACATTCCAACGTGATCGAGACTCAAACATGCAAACTTATTACTTACTTATGAAAAGATACTTCGCAGTCAAAGACTGCTGATGCTTTAACGATGATGACAAGAAAAAATATCGTGAGGAAAACGACGTGTTCCATGACTTTCTTGAGTCATAGCCAACATGCCATCTTTTGAGGGCGTGTGTCATCTGTCCATCCGTAGGTATGTACTTAGCCAGCATAGTGGATAATTGCTTTCCACTTTCTTCTTGTAGGTTAGGTTAGTTATTATATGAAGATATTATTAAAAATTTAGTTATTCTACGAGGGCACTCTATAAAATGAGTTATACCTATCGGCGATTTCGACGAGAACATATTAGTAGACGGGATTCTAAGTAGTCTAATGAAAACCGTTGTTGCGGTATTTGACGGAGTGTTTAAACAGATATGAACGATTTCTTTCCCGTTGATGACACCCTGGTAGAAGTGATAGAACTCCACAAGTAAAACCCACTCAAACAACACATAACAACGCTGTAAATGTCTATGCTTTCCATTTTTAATCATAGTAGTAGGACTCTTTGATGCCTGGGAAAGCATCACACTTCTGGCAGTAGTTATTTTATCGTCACGTTACAAACATTACAATGTTCCAGTTTGAAGGGCAAAGTTTTAAAAAAATTACAGGACAAAAGATAATGATATTTTTGTATATTTTCCCGAGACACGAGCACAGTACAATGCTAGACAGATGCAGACATTAGATTATTCATGTTCAAATAGCTCCGTGGCTTTATGTTGTATCTAATGGACATTGGAGAGTTACCATCACACAAGTCCTGCTCGTCCTGTCACTAATATTATAAATATATTAACTAGCGGACCTGACAAACGGCCTGTACCTACACTCGTCAAGAAAGAAAAAAACTACCTACTTAAAACTTGAAATCAATGTCGTATCCATTCGAACAGATAAAAACATCATTAAAATCGGTCCAGCCGTTTAGGAGGAGTTTAATCACAAACAAACGCACAAAAAATGTGTGAACATGAAGATAAAAAAACTACAAAATGAATAGAGTGTAAAAATAACTGTGTATATTTATTGTAGATTCTTACTGCAGACACTGGAGACATCAATAAAACGCTTTTTTATCAACAAATATTCCGTTTCGCCATCACATCATATTTAGTAACTTCATATAACTTCGTATCGCACCACGAATCCTACAACAATGATTGGTTAGTTGATTTGGGGTTGATGTAACACTATTAAAGCTAGGCCAGCTTGAAGAAATCTTGAGTTTTCTAGAATGAATAAGATCTACGAGTATAATGGCACTTGTCAGTATTTTTGTACGTTGGTTTTATATTCCGAGTGCTGGAACCGCCAAATTTTAGGTAGGTATTTGAGGCTTGAGGCAAGCTGATATATTGTCGCATGACTCTCCTATAAACCCCCACACGGAGGTGCAAGCCTGGCTGGATGGTAGCGAGGTAAAATGAATAGAAACATTTTTAAAACGCCTCTTTTCTCAAAATCAAAATATTACAACGTGGTAGTGGTAGGACACGTAACAGAGTCCGCCTGGGGAAGTACCACACCTTTGCCAGTTATTCTACTGCCAAGCAGTATTGTGCAAACATTACTGTGCTTCGGTTTGAAGGGCAATGTTTCCAGAGAAATTACAGGGCTTAGAACATAACATCTTAGATCTCTGGGTGACGAGCGCAGTGCAGTGCTAGGTAATGATTCAGACTCTTCATGTTCCAATATCTGCGTGTCACTGTGCTGTTATGCAGCAGGCATGTTGCTTACCATCAGCCACATGTCGCGAAAGGAATCCCGCCTGCACATAATATGAATATTTTCCCAAAATGGAGATATATTTATGTTTGTCACCACTAAGGGCTTTAGCGATAAATGAAAACATCCATAAAATATCGGTCATGAGTCATCGCTAACTCGCATTTGGCCAGCGTAGTAGATAATGGGCTCTCCCCTGGTGAAAAGACCGGCCTTTCTAACACCTAACTGAATCGGCTTTGGTTTTGCTATTGTTGTCTCTATAATTTCAAGTGGAAAGAAAAGAGAGAGCGATGTCAAAGCTAAGATAGTTTAGTTATTAGTTAGGCGGTAGACCCTCCCGACTCCCAGCAGTCGCAACACAAAGTAGGATTGCTTATCATCAGCACTAGCCCATAGCATTGGTAGACAGTAAAGACCATGAGACAAACAATCCATAGGTCCTTTTGAAATTAAAAAATAGCGTGTGTAGGGTACCTATACATATAAGTAGTAGTACGCAAGCAAGAAGTATTTTTATTTAATTTAATTTAGCCTCTCCACAGACTCCGGGGTCCATGGCCTTTTCAATGGGGTGTTTTCAAGACGTAAAAAAACCTGTCAAATACAGTTCCCAATTTCACCGTAGGTGGCGCCACTGTTTTATGTTGTTAGAGAAATTTCACAAAAACCAACAGAGGTGCACACTTGACAATATTTAGAACTATCTTTGACAAGTCTTTTTGCGTCTGGAAAACGCCTCATTTCGCATTTCAATCACATATTTATTAGATTAGACAAAGAGGAAACTAGGAGGGAGTAGGGAACATTTTAAACCGAATTCTAGAGATAGATTTCATCTGTTGAGTCGATCACTACCGGTTGGGATTCCGCTAGTAATCGACTCGACATCGTCATTTGCCTAAGCGGCCTCCTCCCGGCCTAGAGCTTCAACTACGGCCGCATTTCTGTCCCTGATGGCTATGACTCAAGAAGTTAAAACCTACTTCTTCTCTTTATTCCTCGTGCTTAGAAGTGTAACTTCGACCATAGAATAGACCATATCTTCAACGCAAGACGTATTAACCTGAAGCTAATTACAATGTTGACAAACTAAATTCAGGGTGTCGATTTATCGTGACGGTACGCGCGTGGGTCGTAAAAATTATCTACTCTCATCATTTTTCCCTAAAGCGCTAAAAAAGTATCTAATATCTAAGTATTAGGTACCTACTTCAAAAGTGACTCTGATCAAAAACTATCAAGCGAGTGATAAAAAAGCTACATTCTACACGTAGGTAGGTACCAACGTCATACAACCCAGACCTACCTCATTTAGGTAGTTCTATATAGGTGATTATTTTCCGTATTACTTCATTCAGATTCACCTTCATCGCGCCGTGGGAGTCGTACCACCCGTCCGTTGTCCCCACTCCATACTCCGATACGAAACTATTTATGTCGTCTCTGAAATACCAACCATTCAATATTATTACTACCTTTAGACTTTCATTGGTCTATATATTGGTATCTATATTGGATAATTAACATTTTCTTAGTCTATGTAGCAAATACACAGATAATTCTTTTCTTTTCTTTTCAGACAATTCTTTTTTGCACTTGAGAAAAATACCTTAATTTTTAATCTTAAAATATAGTAGCGATATTCGACATCATTCTACATCAAAAACGTTCCAGCGAACTGTTAAATAGGTACTGTCCTCATCACCTGGAGAATTCTACGAGCATATCACAAAAGCGTGGGCATCCTCTCCTGCAGAAAAGGTGATAAGACCTTTTTGAAGAACTATCGACAGTTACTGCTTCTGAGCCATGTTTACTTACCTATAAGTTCTTTTCAAGAATCATTACGACTCGACTGGTCCGCAAACTCAAAGAAATTTAACTTTCTAAACAGACGGGGTTTCAATGTGGGTTCAGTAGGTACCATAGACCATAATCACACGGTGTGGCAGTTTACACATAAATACCACGGAGTAGGTAGATACAATCAGCCCCTTTGGAAAGCGTTTGGACACCATGATAAGGCGTTCGACTCAGTCGAAACCCGAGTGTCTACTACGAAGTGCGATAAACGATATATCGGTCGAAGTTATGGACGTTTTATACCACGAAATACAATCGGTCGGTTGATGACACAAAAAACTGTCAAATCAGTGTCTGTCGGGATGAACGAAACGCCCGATCAGATCAACCGACTGATTGTGTTTCGTGGTAAAAAACGTCCATAACTTCGGCCGATATATCGTTTATCGGACTTCGTAGTAGACCTGCAGGTTGATTGACAGTACGTCGATGTGATGAGGAGTTTGTACGACGCCGCTACGATGGCGGTTCAAGTTCAAGACCAGGAGACCAAACATATTCAACTGCATCGAAGCGTGAGACAAGGGGATGTAATTTCTCCGAAATTATCCAATTCACAAGAACTAGATATGTTTAAGACGCTGAAGTGGTTCAGACGTGGCCTAGCTGGCTGATGTTACTCAATGCATCGGCTTTCGGGTAAGTTGGATAAAACCAAAGGCTTTACGGCTGGGCTAGACGGGAGAACGGCGACCTGGAGACTTGTGTTTTGGAAAATTGGCCACAAAAAACCTTTTCTTTTATGCATACAGACTTTCGGGATGTAGGTATATATAACCCATAACTATCATAATGTCAAAATGAAGCACTTTAGTGCAAATATCACTTGTTCATCTGTGTTCCGGTTTGAAGGGCAATGTTTCCAAAGAAAAGCAAGGCATATGCAAAAACAATGCATAGAGAGATAAATCCCCCTTACCAGCTAATGAATCGGACTCTTCATGCTCCAGTAGATACGTGACACTATTCTATTATGGTCAGGCGCGTTGCTTACCATCAGGCACATGTCATGCGTCTCCCGTCACTCTTGTCTATAATAAAATAAAGCTATGTGAAACAGTAATATTTGCACATTACTACTCATTTTTAAAAGTACCTACCTGGTTGACCGAGCTTTGCTCGGTTTAAATGCGTTTATATAGGGCTCTAAGTAAAAGATTTTCTCAGAAAAAAAAGAACAAAAAGAAAAGACCCGAGTGTAACCATCAGGATTCGAACCGAGGCCTGTTGACTCCGAGGGCGAGCTTATTCCGTCTGAGCCATTTAGACTTATAGAACAGTGGCGAAATAAGTTATCGTATTCTAATGACATTTTAGGAGTTTTTCATTGTCTAAAAACACGAATAAAATGATGTTTTAAAAATAAAACCTCGCTAGATCGATTTATCGTCCCCGAAACCCCCTGTATACATAATTTCATGAAAATCGTTCGAGCCGTTTCCGAGGTTCAGATTCTATATATATATATATATATATATATATATATATATATATATATATATACCTACAAGAATTGCTCGTTTAAAGGTATAAGATATGTACATATAAAAAACCAAGACGCGATCACAGTATAAAGAAATACTACCAGTAGTTTATCGCCTTTGATCTTGGGAGAAACGCCGATAATGTCTACGACACGGGTAGGGTTGTCGCAAACAAAAATGCTTATTACCAAAATTACAACATTAGGAAGACGTCAGCCTTGACCCGCGCTCCTGCAATACTAACATCGTAATGTAGGCAATGCAGGAGCGCGCTTCCCGCGTCTCACCCCGCACGTTTGCCCCATCTAGACGGCTTCGTCAAACGACTGTATGATTTAATAGACTGCGACGCGATGCAGCGATGCTATTTTTAAACTCGGTGTCGTCTATAATAGAAATAGGTACACTTTCAGGCACTTTTAACAGTAGCATCACATAAATGTTAAGACGTTTAATTCAAGGAATGATTTTGATTTACGTTTAATTACAATCTCTCCTAATACAAATCGGCCACATGGAGTGTACTTACATACATAGAAAAGGTAATTCTCAACACAGACAACCAGATTGTATACCTACATTGGGGATGACCTCATCGGGCAACGCATTCCATTGTTTTAAAGTTGCTTATAGTGTTTTATCGGATACATTTCACAGAGTGTTCAACTGAACTGCATGATCTAATACCACGTCGCCCTTTTTTATCGGACTGCTCTTAGCTCCAAAGAGCGCCATCGTTCCATAGTTTTGGGGACCGTGTCACCTTCGTCCGTGGGGAAGCACCTGTATACAGAAACCCCCACACGTGGTCCCTGGGTGGTGCAAATCAGGTGACAAAATACCGGTGGTAGGCTTCGGCCGTGGCTGGTGACCACCCGCCAGATTGAGTCGTGCCGCCAAGCGGCCTAGCCGTGTTCCGGCATGTAGTCTGGTGACGCCATTAGGGAAAACGGGTCAGAACAGTTGCTGCATACTTGCAAGACCAGATTGTCACACATCGAAACATTACATCGGGAAGCTAGTCATGGAGGGTAGCGGGATCCGAGGCACGGTTGCCGCGACCGACCGCAGATAGTTGGGGCCCAAGTAGTGAGCTAGCCACTCATGAAAGGCTGCCCCGCCATCTAGCGAAAAATCCCGGGATGCGCTATCCTGCCGGTTGGCGACCGGATGACAAGGCCAGATAGACATCCCCGGGGGGGCTCGGGCGTCCCCGCAGTCTCCAGACTAGTTTCCCATTGGTGTATTTGTCTTGTGTGTTGTGGCCGTTGGTTGGCAGTGTGCGGCCTCGTTCTACTTCCGTTTTCCCACCGAAACTCACTCTCTTAAAAACAATGAAAATACAAGAAATAGGAACAGAGTTAAACAGCGGCTGCACTCCTTGTCTCTCAAAGTGCACCTCACTAACATTCGAGGCCTGCACTCCAATATCACACCAGTCCACCATCACCTCGAGACTGAGCAGCCGTCGCTCTTATTTCTTACGGAGACGCAGATAAGATGCCCGTCGGACGTGGCGTACCTAACCTATCCAGGGTACACCTTGGAGCACAACTTCAAGCCTCGTGCTGGAGTGTGCCTGTACGCCCGTGACGATATCTGCTGTCGGCGTCTCCGTAATCTTGAGGACACCAGATTCTCTGTTTTATGGGTGCTGATGGACACAGGCATTGACAAAATTGTCTATGCATGTGTCTATCGATCGCACAGTGGAGATCAGAAGACGACTCGGCTCACTGATTATTTGAGTGAGGCAGCGGACGCGGCTCAGCAGAAGTACCCATCTGCCCAATTAGTGTTACTGGGGGATTTCAACGGCCACCATAAGGATTGGCTGTACCCATACCGGGACACTGACCACGCTGGGCTGGAAACGAGAAAACTTGCTTTATCGTTAGACCTAACCCAGCTGGTCCAAGAGGCCACAAGGGTTCCAGATGTTGAGTCGCATACTCCCTATTGCTTAGACCTTCTGCTGACGACTGATCCAGACCGATACTCCGTGGCGGTATCTTCGCCGTTAGGCAGCTCCGATCACTGTCTGGTGAAATCGGTATCCGTTTACCATCCGCCCGATCTCAGCCCCAGAGGCAGCCGGCGGCTATGGCGATACAAGTCAGCAGACTGGGACGAGATCCGCTCTTTCTTCGCATCTTAACCATGGCAGGCACTGTGCTTCTCTTCTGGTGATCCGTCAGCCTGCGCGGATGCTGTGACTGATGCAATACGTACGGCTATGGAATATTTCATTCCATACTCTGACGTTCCATTATCCAGCAAAGCTCGCCCATGGTTCGGTTCTCAATGTAAAAGTGCTGAAGCATTTAAACATGAGGCCTACCTAGCCTGGGTTGTTGCTCGACAGCGTAAGGCAAGGGACACACACCGGAAGAAGAAGGCGTTCAACAGGGCTGCCAAGGCTTGCAAAAGGGTTCTTCAGAGGGCTCGTTTTGACCACATTAGTCGAATAGGGAACAAACTAGCTTCGTACCCTGCGGGCAGCAAAGCGTTTTGGTCCCTAGCTAAATCGGTCGAATCAAACTTCTGCCGCTCCTCACTGCCTCCAATGCTGAAACCTGATGGGGCACTGGCTCACACCGCAATGGAGAAGGCAAACTTGTTTGCATCTCAGTTTGCGGAATCTTCTCGTCTAGATGCTGGTAGTGCGACACCTCCTACTCCACCTGGCAGTCCGACTTTGATGCCGGAAATACATATTCGCCAAATGGAGGTTCGTAAAGTGCTACGCAATCTGGATGTGAACAAAGCCAGTGGTCCGGACGGAATTCCTGCCCTAGTATTGAAGGCTTGTGCACCTAAGTTGTCTCCTGTACTGACGCGCCTGTTTAGGCTCTCTCTCCATTCTGGGCAAGTACCGAAATCATGGAAGCTTGCTAACGTGCAACCTGTGCCCAAGAAAGGTAGTCGTGCTGACCCTGCCAACTACAGGCCCATCTCGGTCACGTCCATACTCTGCAAGACTATGGAACGTGTCCTAAACCACAGGCTCCTGATGTACCTAGAATCTAATGACCTCCTCAGTGACCGGCAATACGGGTTTCGCCGAAACCGGTCCACTGGGGATATTCTAGCGTATGTCACCCACATCTGGAGTGAAGCTATCGAGAAACATGGGAAGCACTTGCAGTCTCCCTGGATATCTCGAAGGCTTTCGGCAGGGTTTGGCATGATGGCCTTATTAGCAAGCTGTCCAGTTATGGTTTGTCTTCAGGGTTTATTGCGTGGATATCGGACTTCTTGAGGGATCGATCCATACGAGTTGTCATTGATGGCTGCTCGTCGGATCGAATGGCTATCAATGCCGGAGTCCCTCAAGGGTCGGTACTCTCTGCGACGCTTTTTCTGCTACATATCAACGATCTGTTGAAGCCCGGTATCTTTGGGTACGCAGATGATAGCACCGTTGTAGAGAGTTACATATCTAGCGCGAGAGCCAGTGGACAGCATACTAAGGTACTGAGAGAGAGTATGATCGATCGTTTGAACATGGCCCTTGAGGAAGTCTCTGAATGGGGCGAAACCAATCTGGCCAAGTTTAACGAGGGAAAGACGCAGGCGTGTCTGTTCTCCGCAAAAGGAGTCAATTTGAACTGACTCCTACTTTTCGAGGTGTATCCGTGCCGGTTACTGATCATCTTGAGCTTTTGGGCGTTACCTTAACTTCTACGCTCAACTTTGGCTCGTATATCGAGTCCAAGGCTAAATTAGCTGCCAAAAACTAGGTGTCCTCTCAAAGGTGCGAAAGTACTTCAAATCTGAACAATTACTTTTGTTATACAAAGCACAGATTCGCTCTTGTATGGAGTACTGTTCGCACCTTTGGGATGGATCGGCTAAGTATCAGCTTGAGGCTCTGGAATCGATCGAGAGGCGTGCCAAGAGGCTCATAGGCAAAGACATTCTAGCGCGAAAAAGACTTCAAAGTCTTGAACATCGCCGCAAGATTGCTAGCTTATCGGTTTTTTATCGGATACACTTCGGAGAGTGTGCAACTGATCTGCATGATCTAATACCTCCTTGCCCTTTTTTCTATCGTACTTCTCGGAACTCAAAGAAGCGGCACCGTTTCATGGTGGATATTCCAAAGACACGGACGAAGAGGTTTGACTCTACGTTTGTGATAAGAACATCTAAGCTGTGGAATGAGTTGCCTGAGTGGGTTTTCCCCGATAGTTATAATCTTGGTGTCTTCAAATCGAGAGTGAATCGGTTTCTTCTAGGTAAACACGCTCCATCGTAGACCGCATCGTCGCTTAACATCAGGCGAGATGGCGGTCAAGTGTAAACCTATAAAAGTTAAAAAAAAATAGTTGACACCCCAAAGATTAGTATGAGGTTTGACGCAACTTTTGTGATAGAAAAGGAGTATAATACAGCTAGTATTGTAGTAGGTACAAGTAAAACTAATACATAACAGACCATGTACAAAAATATATTCTCAAACAAATACAATATGAATTATATTCACATAAAGTACAATTATACAAAAGATCTACATTTTAGGTGAACTACGTTCTATCACAACGACATAGAGGTCAAAATTGTATATTTTTCTACCTAAAGATAATGAGGTAGGTATATTTTATAATAAATAACTTACAGTTACTAATGCCAGAGTGAAAAGATTTACAAAACATATAACAACTTTTACTCCATATTTACAATAGATTACTGTAAGCAAATATTTACAATTGTACTTAAATTCTATTCACTGTCACTGGACATAAAATACAAACAAAAACGATAAAGGTTTTTGAAACGTTGAGACATTGGGCTTTCGAGGGCCGGGACCTCATCACATTGTCAAAAACTTTCCCGAGCGCGTGATCGACGCAACGCACGACCAAAATGCTGGCGTTTATTTCGGTCAACGTATAAGCATTATTACCATTCAGCGTTGTAATTGCACCAGCAAGCTGGGTATGCTTCCAACTGATGGGCTTGGTCATCTTGATTACCTAGAGACATTTATCGCTCTATAGATAATTCTGATGTGCGTAGTGTAAGCAATTAGTTGGTATGTAGAGTTCATTGTAGTTTAGTTTTGTAAATATACGTTCTGGCTGGTTAAAAAAGTGACACTTTGAGAGTACCGAAAAAAGTTAACACTTTAGCAATTACTGCATACGAATACAATATTTGTGCATACCTATATTACACAGTAGTGTCACTGACAGGCCAAAAAATGTTTTATCGTATAATACCCAAATCCTTCAACATAATTTGTTATGTTTATATTTTATACCAAGTAAAACTGAACAGGTTTGTAATTATCGATACCTATGTATATACAAATCAACAATTAAGTATAATCCATCGAGTTGGTAATTACTACGTAAAAGAGTTGAACCTAGTTTGTAAAGTGTGAATATATTTTGGAGAGTGTAAACTACAGTCTTCAATCCTGCAGCTACCGTTTGAGGTAAGTTATTGGCTTGAAATAGAGTTGAAATTTGGAACAGACTATAGTCTGGAATTGCACAAAATCAATTTGACATCGTGCCAAAATTACAGACATTATTGCGTGTGCAAAATCACGGGGCGCAGTAGTTAATAACACCCATAGATGCAGAAGTTCGTGATCCTCAACACAGCACGCATCGCCAGGACGTTCCTGATTCTGCAGCTCTAACCTAACGCTATATTGGCCCCCGCTGCTGACGGCGAATCGCCCATCTAGTTTAGGTTTTTATAATATTTTAATGTATTTTAAATTTTGTGAAAACTTATACAGACTAATTTACAGAAATAAATAACTGAATATTCATAAAATGGTCATTCCTCACATGTCCACCTCAATCGTATTTCGGTTGTCTACATTCTCAGTCACTCGTATTACGTGGTAGTAACAACCCAACGGCAACAACTCAACAAATACTCTACTGCTACTGTACTGCTAAAAACAAAACTAGTAAAACAAAGAATCACTTTTTATCGTCGACTAGCGATTGTCCCAGGGATGCGGTGGCTACAGTCGGGTTCGCGTTAGCCACAATTTTGTCCAGAAGTAAACGAGTTTGCAACTGAAAAAATAAAACAATAAATATTACCATACTATTTACTATAGATATAGTTAGATTATCTATATATGATAGAGTACCGATACTTATATCGTCATCTTAACGATACTTATACTATTTACTGGAGAACAGACGTCAGAAGGTAAGCAATCCACCTACTAATAGAGGACAGTTAACAGTAGAGGACAGTCAGCTGTTCGCTGTCAAGCGCGACGCTCGCGTTGTGATGGCGACGATGCGTTCTCCGCCACATCCGCGTAGTACTTCCGAAGGAACGACAGGATTGCAGTGCAAGTGTAACATTATAATAAATGAATTGTTATCTTTTATCTACAACAAGGTGGACACGCTGCCGGAAACAGGAATCGTACAAATATGCCAAAGCGCGTACGCATATGATGACATTGAAAATGCGCGAGCGTTAGCTTACAGAACTATAGCACCGACGAAAAAAATTATGCGAAGAAAAGAGGGATCGGAACAAAAATCACTTCAAGAGATAATTAAAATTATTAAAGAGGCCGACCCTGACAGTTTGCCTACGTTTGTGGCAAAAAACTTAAACAAACTTCCACCGGTCTCCTTTGACTACATCGATATTACTTCATTTCTTAAAGAAATGACTCTTCTTAAGAGTGAGGTGGCTAGCATGAAGACGAAACCGCCCGTGGACAGTGCGAACGGTACATTGGTAACGGATATTAATTTAATAAAGAAAGAAATCGACGACATTAAAAACTTGCTTCAAGAGCTCAGAGGGAACAAAAGTACCGGCTGTGGACAACCTGAACATCCATTTACTAAGCCTTATCACGTGGATAATGATACAGGAAATAAAACGAATGATATTCAAGCGTCAATTAACTCCATAGCGGGTACGATCGGTCCTTGCAGTGAAAAGAAGGCAGTGAATCCGACCGGAGGAGGCAGAGTGCGGCGTGAAGCGCGTGCACATTCATCGCTATCGAGTGCATCCGCACTAACGCCAGAGCCGGCCGCCGCCGCTGCGCCCGCGCCCGCGCCCGCGCATGCACCGCGCTCCCCTGCGCGCTCACAGCTGACTACAATAACAAATATTGTTGACGAAATGACTGGCGGGCATGTACCGACCTATAGAGATATAGCAAGTAACGCTTCACACAAAACTGATGTTGGATTTACGACTGTTACTAAAAAACAATCGAAACCGTATAGATACAGGAATGTTAGGGGAACATTACAAAACAATACAAAGTTGTGTGCCGCAGAGTCGTACGCGTATATTTACCTTTCTCGAGTTCAGAAGGCAATTAATGAAGCAGACATTAACGAGTATGTACGCAATATGAAGGAGCACTGTCTAGAGGTAGAAAAATTGAATCAGGCGAGAGAAACAAATTTTAATTCTTTTAAAATTAAAATATTGTCTACGAAAGTAAGTACCTTTTAAAAGCTGACTTCTGGCCGGAAGGGCTAGTGTTTAGAAGATATCGTCAACACTTCGCGTCCAGGAATAATACCGCTACTCCTTTAAATTAGAAATGGATGTACAGATAACAAAAGATAAAAACATCAAGGTTGTTTCTTTTAATTGCCACTCAATTAAAAGCTGTATTCCCGATGTGCGTCAGCTATGCCGGACCGCGGATATTGTATGCATTCAGGAGCACTGGCTGATGCCACATGACCTCGGCCTCATCAATGAAATAGACAAGGAGTTTAGCTGCTGCAGCAAGTCCTCCGTAGACACGACGGTGGTTCTCCGTGGGCGTCCCTACGGGGGGACGGCGCTCCTGTGGCGGACTGACTTGTTCGCGCGAGCTGACGTCATCCCGTGCAACAGCGACCGAGTGATTGCGGTGCGGCTGAGCCGCGACGACCGCAGCCTTCTCGTATTTTGTGTGTATATGCCGGTTAACAGTGAGCACAATCTGCCCGAGTTTACCGACTGCCTGGCGCTAGTGAGTGCGGTCATCGACAGTGCGGATGACGAATGCGTCGTCGTTATGGGAGACTTTAACGCACAGCCCGGATCACTTTTCGGTAGAGAGCTCGTGAGTTTTTGTAGCGAGCATACGCTGGCGTGTGTGGATTTAGACAGACTAGATCCGGATACTTTCACATACGTTAGCGACGCGCACGGGTGCTGCCGCTGGCTCGACCACTGCCTCGTCACGGAGGCCGCGGCGCCGCTCGTGACCGACGTGCACGTTGACCGCGCGGTCACGGCTTCAGATCATTTCCCTTTGGTTATTAGTGTAAATTTTAGCAATATTAGTAGTAAAATATCCTGTGATGTCAGTAATAATGAAATGAATATTGCTAATAGATTTATGTGGGGTAATAGAGAACGGGAACAGATTATACAGTATTCTAAGTTGTGTGATAGAGATTTTACTGAGTTATTGATAAAGTATGGCGAATTATTTGACTATGTTGAATGTGAGGACTTATTATGTGATAATGAAAAGTGTTATAGATACATAGATAATATATATGACAAAATTGTTGGTACGTTACAGACAGCAGCCGAGCAGACTAACATTATTAAAAATAGTAGAAAGCGTGACAAGATAGTGGGGTGGAATTTTCACGTCAGACGCGCTCATGCTAGGGCTAGAGAGTTGTTTTCCCGGTGGATCTGGTATGGTAGACCGCGCTCGGGGTATCATTATGAAAATATGACTGTCGCACGCAGGGAGTTCAAAGCCGCGCTTAAATTTGTTATGAGAAATCAAGACAAGATAAGAATGGAAGTGTTGGCTCGTCATCGTTCACAATGTAACTTTGTAGATTTTTGGAAAGAAACTAAAAAATTAGATCACAGAATTAGTGTACCTGCAAGTGTCGAAGGGGAAAAAGATAAAAATATTATTGCTAATATGTTTAGACAACATTTTAATTTACAGGCCAAATCGCAGAATCGGAATAGCCCAAGAGCCAGTCGAGGCTCGGAGCCACCCCAGGTTGTCATAACGTCGAAGAATATTGAAGCTATTTTGAAGAGTATGAAGCGTGGGAAGTCTCCGGGTCACGACGGGCTCAGTATAGAGCATTTACTATATGCGGGTCAACATGTCTGTCCTGTTTTGTCTCAATTTTTCAATCTGTGCGTGCGCTATAGTTACTTACCTGAGAAACTTATGCGTACTCTAGTTATACCAATTACGAAAAACAAAACAGGTGATATCTCGAGCGTGTCCAACTACAGACCTATTTCTCTTGCGACGATAGTGGCCAAGGTGCTTGAGCGGGTTATCCATTCGTTTACGAGTTCGATGAACATTGACGACGGCCAGTTCGGTTTTCGACCGAAGCTCGCAACGGATATGGCTGTTTTTTCACTTAAGGAAATTGTAAAATATTATAACAAGAATGAAACCACAGTCTATGCCTGTTTCCTAGACTTGAGTCGTGCTTTCGATACCATCAATCACGAACTGCTATGGGGAAAGATGCACGGTTCTGGGGTACCTACTGAGGTTGTTGATCTATTGGCATACTGGTATGGCAACCAGACCAACAACGTCAGGTGGGCCTCAGCACTCGGATAGCTACCGGCTGTCCTGCGGAGTGAGGCAAGGGGGGGTCACTTCACCTGACCTGTTTAATTATTATGTCAACGATTTAATCGTGGAACTGAGCAGGACTCCAGTCGGGCTCAGGCTCGACGGGCGATACGTCAACAACCTGAGTTACGCGGATGATATGGTGCTGCTCAGTCCCTCGATTAAAGGTATGGGAAAACTATTAGAGATATGTGAGAGGTATGCGAGTGGGCACGACTTGGTCTATAATAGTAAAAGACGGAAATGGTCGTCTTCAAGGCGGGAAGGGGACCTCAACACATACCGGAGGTCTGTCTCAATGGCGAACCGGTGAAGGTGGTTGACCGGTTCAAGTATCTTGGTCACATAGTAACATCGACCCTCCGAGACGACGAGGACATCGAGCGACAGAGGAGAGCCCTGTGTGTGGTGGGCAATATGATAGCGCGTAAGTTTTATAGGGCCGCGCCTGACGTGAAAATTACTTTGTTCAAATCATTCTGTCAGACATTTTACACGTGTCAGCTGTGGACGGAATACTCATTGAAATCGCATGATGCGATCAGAGTAGCCTATAATAACATCTTTAGGCACCTGATGGGTCTAAAACGTTACTGTAGTGCGTCGGGGATGTTTTTTGAGGCACGAGTTGACACATTCAATGCGATTCAGAGGAAGCGGATCTCGTCTTTCATGTCCGGGGTGATCACGTGTAATAACACTATTGTCAAAGGCTTGGCGGATAGGTTACTGTTGAGTGGAACGTACCGACGATGGATAGCTATTGCCACTTGAAAGACTGTATTTTATTTTATTTTATTTTATTTTTTGTGTATTAGTAATAGTTTATTGTAATATACATAATTATTAATTTTATTCTAACATACTTCGATAACATGTAAGTAAATAGTGATATTTTGCATTTTTGTATATGGATCATGTGTCTGAAATAAAGATTTATTATTATTATTATTATTATTATTATAATACAGTTCCGGCTGGTCTAACCGGGAGAACGGTGACTGCCGACCCGAAGCTTCTCGTTTGAATCCCACGCGCACCACTGTATTTTTAAAGCCATGTGCGTAATGCCGCTAACTTAAAATCAGTGAAGGAAAACATCGTACGGAAACCGACATGTATCTAGAATCTATTGAGGGCATGCGTCATCTGCCAACTTGCAAAGGGGGTAGCATGGTGGATTATAGCCCTGACTCTTGCGATAGAAGACCCAGACTTCTAGCAGTTCCTTTAGTGGGCTTATAAAAGAGCTCCAGTCTTGTTTAATGCCGAAGTTTTTATCGAAAGAACCCCAAAAGCAATGAAACATGGTCCTTACTACTTGTACAAAAATGGCAAGAAAATAGTTTTAAAGAAATATCGCCTAATATCTCGTCTCAGCCATGTTTCAAGGGTTGTCACCATGGATATCGCGGGATATGCCTTGCCGTGGCAGTGTCTTCTCGATACGGTTAATATGACCGCATAACTCTGACATTCGTTCAGTCGCTCGGAAGCGCCTAGAGAGTACGTTGGCGCGTTAGTGGGTTAATGGAGTTTGTCGATGTGAAATTTCTTTATTCGAAAATTTATTCGGTAATTTACATGGACAATGTTCGTTTTTTTCATTTTTTATTAACTACCTATTTTCCAGGTTTTTTACTTGTTTTATGATTATTATTAATAATATATACAAAGAAATAAAATTAGAGCGTTTGTATGTAATATCAAATTAACAACTGTTTACTAAGTTCAAATGAAAGTATCTACGGTACCTTTACCTAAAACACTATTTTAAAACTTTTTATCTGTCTTGTTTGTTCCGCTAATCTACCAAATAGCTGGACCAATTATGACAGGACTTTCACTACTAGACTAAGGCATCGACTAAGGCATAACTTTTAACGTTTTTTTAACGTGTACTTTTCTCTTGCTTGATGAAAATGAATATGTTAATATTATTACTAGCCTAGATTGTCCCACTGATGGGCAAAGGCCTCTCTTCCTTCCTTGCAAATAGCCCAATTCACGGCATTAGGATTTACGGCGTTCGACAGTCTGAGATATAATGTTTTACGTCCATGCCCTGTAATTTCTCTGGAAACATAGTCCTTCAAACCGGAACAAAGTGATGTTTATTTAAGCCTATAGCTAAGCCATCAGCTATCTTTCATTAAAAGTCCCTTAAAATTAGTCCAGCCGTTTCAGAGATTACCCAGTACAAGCAGGAAAGCAAAAAAAATATAATGTTTTATTGTCATTGGTATCGTAAATCCTACTACCTAATATTACAAATGTTTGGACGTTTGGGTATTTGGATATTTGTTGCTCAATCCCGTTTAAACGTATGAACGGATCGAATTGTAATTTGAAATGCAGTAAGATTATATTTTGGAAGAACACATAGGCTTAGGCTACTTTTATCTCGATAAAAGAACGGGAACAAGAACTACGCGGGCGAACCCGCGGGGTACTGCTAGTACTTTCGTATACATTTGACGTAAAACTGTTAATTTGAAAAATGCAAACTGATTCCTACTCTAACTTTATACATTTATTTATAGTATAAAACATGTCGTACAGGGTATCAATCTCTATATATAAAAACGTAATGTTGGTTTGTGTACGCTTCAAAAACTCAAAAAGTTCTGCACCGATCGAACTGAAAGTTTACAATGATATATAATCCGCATCAAGGATTGTTTTAATCTAATTTTTGCATCACCATGTGCCACAGCGAAGTGTGGCACATTGTACAGCTAGTTTTTATATTTATTATAAATATATTTACGTACTTATTTGTATATTAGTAAAACCTAATAAATGTAAATATAATAATACAGCCCAAAATAAAATATCGAATAAATTTTGTAATCACTCATTTCAATCCCTAGTTACGTGTGTGAGCGTTGAGTGAATCCTTCTACATAGACAAAATTATTTGTTTATACGGAAATGTTCCGCCCATTTTATGTATGTTGCCATAAAGAGCGCAATCATAATTCATAGTGTGCGTGCTAAAATATGCGGTTGTGTGTCGTCATTATTACTTTTGGTTATGTAGACATGAACGGGGGCCACGCGAAGGTCTTTTTAAAAACAATTTTTAAAAGATTATAAATGAGTTTAATAGCTCAAGGCCTTACACTAGGACGATTTGACAAAGAATGACTTAAACCTAAAGCTTATTCTAAAAGGAAGGCTGGGAACCAGACACAAATTCAGCAGTCTACGCTGCGTCCAGCCGCTATGGGTGGCCGTCTTCGGTGAATTCTTAGCTTTGTGCTGACGGCACAACCATGGTGTTTCCAGAGCGATAGGGCTGTGCTCCCAACATAACTACGTAGTAATTATGTAGAAGGGACAAATACAAATACAAAAATCTTTATTGCTGTTTGCAGGTAAGATAAGGTGATACAAAACATTTAAATAATTGACCCAAACAAACTGACCTCTTCTTCTAGAGGCATGCAGTATGTCTGGCAACACAGTTTCCATTGGTCTGAATGTATACAATGATAATAATGGGAGGAGACCGGAGACACTAGGTTTCGTACTAAATTCGCAATCAAGGTATATACCCCGAATATCCGTCACATATTCTCTTTTGCGAAGACTCGACGACTTCCGATTCCGGAGCAGGGGTTCTACAGCCGAACGAAAACTGTCTTAGCATTGATGTTTATCTTTTCTTTTGGTTTAAAATGAAAGAAATGGCAATAGCAAATCCAAAGCCGATTTAGTTAGGCGGTAGAAGGCCAGGCCGGCTTTCGAAATCGTTACAGTATTTTAGACCACTTCTAACCGGTAGGTACGGCAGATTGTACCAATGAATCCTATGCTTACGGCGCCGAAACATAAACACTCACAGGTAAAACTGTTTGTGAAAGTGTGACTGTTTGGCTTCAGGCTTAGTTGGCTTTGTAACGTACCTACAAACTTAATTTAGCCTTATGAGCTGTCTGTGAAATGAGGATAGAACCAGAACAGTATTACCCAAACTGTTAATCACTACACACGTTGCATCTGGTCTCGCTGATATGCGGACGTGTCTTTTTTCAAATCACCGATTGGTCGAAGCAGCAGTGGAAGGCGTAAGAAACCCAGGGACTGTGTTTGCGTATCTTCTTCGCCTCAAGGTTTTTACGACATCGCCTTACAGAGGTATTTTAAGGTGTTCCTCAAATAGATACAGATAACCATCAGCATGCCTAGTAAAATATATGTCCGTACGTGACTGATGTCTCATTTCTCCACAAACGGCATCATCATCATTTCGTTCTTTCTTATCCCCATAGGGGAAGGTACTAGCCTCGAGGTTACTCTCTTTGCTGGGGGCTCAAGGGCACACAGGCCCTTGGGAGTTGGTAGGTCTCTTGGGAGGGCACGCCAGGTACGTACGTCAAGGGGCCGTGTGTGTGTAGAGAGGCGATGTTTTGCGTGAGACTGTGGCCCGTTGTCTATGGAGTCGTAGATGATACGCGCCAACCGAGCCACGAATTTTCCCCACAAACGGCACACCAACCTTGACCAACTATTTCGAACTTTTTAACCCTACAGAAGCATATTTACCTCATTCCCGTTGTCTCTGGCAGTAGTTCGGACACGCTCTAGTTCATCTGCGAGCAACTTTGACCGCTCCTGGGCTTGTTTCCGCTGGCTCATGTACATGTTTCTGAAACGACGGACCTCAATGGTAGATCTGAACAGTTCGCTGCGGTGGGAAATAGAACACACGCCTTAGGATATCGAATTATTTTGTGTTTTTATCTTTAAAATTGGAATGGTAATTAAAACAAAATACAGGTACAGAGGCAAGATGGTCGCGTTCTACTCAATCGAAAATCGCGAAAGAATGAATCTCACATTTTAATTCCAAACTAAGAGGCTTTTTGCCGCGACAAAATATTAGGAATAACTGTTACATTTTTTGTGTTTCAGATTGTTGAGTCCATGGCAAAAGTTGCTCATAACATATGACCTTTAAAGGTTAAAACATACATTTTGCATAATCCTGAATAAGGAGTAGTAGAGGTGTTTGTTCTTTTTTTATTCTTGACTTATGCATTTGATGCTATACCGTTATTTAGCAAAGCAGATATTTCACAAGATTCTAGCCATCAGGAATGAATGTTGACAAGCTCAGCCGAATGATATAAGGTGTATTGATGTCAGTCATCAATCTCACTTTACTTGCTATCACTAATTTATGGGCCACTGGTTTGCTACCAAACTACCAATAAATAAGATAGCACTGAAAACAGTTCTCTTTGTTCTGCTATGTTGAAGAAGATGACATTTTTCACAGATTTTCAGATTTCCTAGGAGCATTGTGATGCTGATTATGAAGCCTACGAGGGGGTGATCCAAAAGTAATGATAATCAATAATAAACACAATGAATAAAATCAAAAACTAAATTTATTTCTCAACATAGTCTCCTAGCAAGTCTATACATTTAGTCCATCTCTTTTCTAAACCTAAAATTCCCTTAGAAAAAAAATCTTTATCTTGACTCTCAAAAAAGTCCTCAACCGCGGCCATCACGTCGCTATCATCGTCAAATTTCTTGCCCCGGAGGTGTTCCTTGAGTCGTGGAAAGAGATAGAAGTCACTGAGGGCTAGATCTGGTGAATAGGGGGGGGGTGTTCCACCAGCTCAAAGCCCGCTTCCTGAATGGCAGCCATGGCAATTGCAGCTTTGTGAACCGGTGCGTTGTCTTGATGGAACAGCACTCCAGCCCGCAGTTTGCCTCGCCTTTTCTCCTTAATAGCCTCCCGCAATCTTCTTATTTGTTCTGCATAGTAGGAGCCTGTAATAGTGGCCCCTTTTCCAAGTAGTCCACCATGATTATTTCTTCAGCGTCCCAAAAACAGACGCCATAACCTTCCCTGCTGAGCTTGACACTTTGAATTTCTTCGGCGTCGGTTCATCGGATCGTTTCCATGTCATCGATTGTTGTTTTGTTTCAGGATCAAAATGGTGGATCCAGGTTTCGTCCATGGTCACAAAACGTGACAAAAATTATCCTTGTCTGCCTGGAACTTTTCGAGATTTGCTCTTGACATGTCGACTCGTTTCTTCTTTTGCTCGTCGTTTAACATTTTCGGTACCCAACGCGCGGAGACCTTTCTCATATGCAATTCGTTCACAAGGATTCTTTGAATGCTGCCATATGAGATCCCTGTGACCTCAGCTACATGCCTGATAGTCACTCTTCGATCTTCCAATACAACTTCTTCAACTTTTTCACATTTTCTCCAGTGAGGGACGTCGATGGGCGCCCTTCGCGGTGTTCGTCTTCCGTCGATGTTTTTCCCAGCTTAAACTCCTTAGCCCAGCGTGCAACTGTGGAATATGGAGGAGAACAGTCCCCTAATGTTTCCACCAAGTCGCTGTGTATGTCTTTGGTAGACATTTTTTCAAGCAGAGGTATTTAATGACAGCTCTGATTTCGTGTTTTCCATTTTGATGTTCACTCCTTGACAGTCCGTATTCAAATGAATGTAGCTCCGGGAATCGTGGCCTATTTATATGATTTTTTTTTCTGAACTAGTGGGTAATTGAGCAAGTGACTGTAATTTTTTAGTATTTTTGTGTGCACTAGAAATAACTGATTATCATTACTTTTGGATCACCCCTCGTACCTTTAGAAATACCTTTCAATCTTATTTATGTTACTCATTTATTTTTTCCAGAGCCCCAGTTCAAATCGCACCGTCTTTTCGAAGTCATGTGCGTTTTGCCGCAAACTTACAAAGGATGAAGGAAAACATCATGAGGAAACCGACTTGTACCTAGAATCGCTCCAGGTTATGTATCCCTCACCAAACCGCACTGACCTTGACTCTCGCCTTGCGAGAGAAGGCCCTTAGTCTCAGCAGTGGGAACATTCAGTGAGATGCTTATGCTAAACTATTTATTTGGGTTTGGAAAAATTATCAAAGATGCAGTCAGGTCGACCGACAAACGAAAATTGTCTTAGCTTTGATGTTTCCTCTCTCTTTTCTTTTCGTTTGAAATGATAGATATGGCAATAGCAAGGCCAAAGCCGATTTAGTTCGGAGGTAGGAGGGCCGGTCAGAACTTGCTTTCGCTTAGGAGTTGGACATTAGCAATGTGCAATCTCAACTGAAAGATACTGAAAAAATATTGCAGTCATAGGAACTGCCTATATAGTAGTGAAAACTTATAACTCAGAATTTTATAGCTTACTTTAGAAACTACGCGGGTGCAGGCAGAGGGTGTGGTCATCGAGAAATTCTGAATGCCGCGCCAAAAGAAGTTGCATGTTGGTTCAGAGTTGTCCATAGCTAGAAGTGGCAATTTGCCGTCAAGTGGCCTTTTGCTTGTTTGTTGTCTTCTCAGCATTAAAAATAAGAAGAATTAAGCAGTAAGATTCTTTTACCTGATGAAATAAACTTGGAGAATAACACCAATGATTGCAATACTACAACAAATACCGATGATATAGTAATTAGGTACTTTCTTTATCCCAGCAAACCCATAGTAGTCAGTTGAATCGGTTTTCTCATCAGTTCCTGCATTTTTTGTTGACTGATTATTATTATTACTATTGTAGGAGTTTTTTTGGGTATTGTAGAAATTGGAATCACTCTGCTTGTACCTGGAATGAATAGTGCAATATTGTTGTTTGTGACAATGACTAGGCCACCAGATGAGGTTGTCTAGCACCTCATCTGGTGGCCTAGTATTCTATACAAAATTAAGTGTGCATGTGGACTTATAAATACACACAAGAAGTTATACATCTTAAACTTTTAAGAATTTTGTACTGATATCAACACAGTTTTAACACTCCTGTGCTAGCCCTAATTTGGCTAGGCAGAGGCTAGTTATAAAGACTTTTTTATTCGATATATTTTATAAGTATTTGTGATACTTATGTATCCCAAAAATCAATAACTTACATGTATGGAGAAGGTCTATAAACATAAGAATATGTTGAGTATGATTTCCCATGGCTGGATACTTCAGTTAAATTATCATACTGTGCCCTACTGCTTGGCTTGCTAAGTACGTTATATGCTTCAACAATTTGGACAAACTTTTCTTGTGCTTTGGCATCTTTGTTTTTGTCTGGATGATACTGTAACACAATTACATCTTAATTAGAAATCTTTCCTTTATGGACATTCCAAAACCTCAGGTCTAGGCCTCGGACTGAGCTTGTTTACTCTGGTCCTAATGAGATAGCTCTTAGCGACTGCCTCGACTTTTGAAAGTGAAAATTTCGACATTACCTTTTTGCTCATTTGAATAAAAGCTTCTTTGATTTCTTTGTCACTGCAATTTTTTCGTAATCTAAGCACTTCATAGTGATTTTTCCTAGCCAAACTGAAAGAAATGATGCGTATTAATCGGAAAACTGATTACAAGAACGTAACAGCAGTAAGGTAAGTTGACATGTTACCTGTACAATCTTACACATTTTATAATAGACTTATAATTGCCACATTTTCTTAGTGCATACATAACGATTTAGACAAACGAAAATAAACGTATTTCGCATTTCATTTCATGATTTCATTCGAAATTTTACATGGGGAAAAAAATGACAATTGTTGATTTGCAGTTTGACTTTTTCTGAAACGTCAGCTGTCATGACTATCTGATAAGCTGTCATAGGTATGACATAACTATTACGCTTATTATTGTCAATGTCTTATCACCTTTTTTTATTTTTAGCAGTATACTTTAGTAGTGTAATCAGCGAACATACCCAGCGTGTCCCCACCTTTAATCTGTATCCCCAGGAGCCTTCTTCTTCAAGCACTATATCACAAAGTACACAGGTACATGTTTTTTTACTTTTATAGGATTACACATGACCGCCATCTATTTATTTATTTTATATTTTATTTAAATAAAGATTGACGAGACGAGCAGGACATGTGTCTGATGTTAAGTGATGATGCGGTTTACGATAGAGCGTGTTTACCTAGAAGAAACCGATTCATTCTGAATTTGAAGGCAAAGGCAAAGGCATTCCACAGCCTACGTTCTTATTACAACAGTAGAGTGTAGAGTATAATCTAAATCGTTCGTGTCTTTGGAACATCAATCATGAAAAGATGTCACTTTTTCGAGCTACGATCATGCCGATAGAAAAGGACAAGGTGGTATTAGATTATGCAGATCAGTTGCACACTCTCCGAAGTGTGTCCGACAAAAAACCCGATTAGCTAGCGATATTTCGGCAATGTTCAAGACTTTGAAGTCTTTTTTGGACAAGAGTGTCGTTGCCTATAAGGCTTTTGGCACGTGTATGTCAACAATCTTATCTCAGATTTGTGCCAATCTAGTCCACGAGTCCAGGTTCACCCATTCCAATAGGAGAGAGCCAGAGAGCACATCAGGAGACAGACCATCATCTTAGTTACTTAACCATTTTTCATATAGGTACGACAGATTATTTGGCGTCCGATCTAGTAATGTTTTATGGGGATGTGCCGTCCGATCGAGTAATGGTATGCAGAATACCTACTTCTCCAAGAAAAGAAAAGAAAATGGTTTCATCCTGTGCACATTGTTCGGGCAACAAACGCAACTTTTTCTGAATGAGGAGAGCAGTTTTGCTAGGTATAGCTGCGCACTTTTCAGCATTGTCTCATTAGCTAGTACCTACTAATCTTCATGCATCTTTTTTTTTTAGGTAAAGAGTGATAAAACGAGCAGGACATGTGCCTGATGGTAAGCAACATGCTTGCCACATAACAGCACAGTGACACGCAGCTATTGGAACATGAAGAGTCCAAATCATTACCTAGCACAGCACTGCGCTCGTCACCCAGAGATCTAAGTTGTTATATCTCTAATTTCTGTAATTTCTCTGGAAACATTGTCCTTCAGACCGGAACACAGTAGGTAATGTTTGCACATTACTGCTTGGCGGTAGAATAACTGACAAAGGTGTGGTACTTCCCCAGGCGGACTCTGCCAAGAGTCCTACCACTACAAAATTGTGTATTGGTATTGGGCATTCGTGGCTAGTATACAATATCCTGGTGACAAGATGCATATTACCTACTATGATGGGTAGGTAGGTAGTAGGTAGGTAGGTACCTACATCACGGTGATCTCAGTCTCTGTTCACGGTTGACATTCTGAAAACTCGAAAAAATCGGTTTAGACTCCAATTTCGTCATACATGCAGCCAAGTAATGGAGTATACTACTGTCCGAGTGGTTTTACCCCATTAGATACGATCTGGGTATCTCCAAGTTTAATTTTTCTCGTGTAAATCAGAATAGGCGAGATGTCAGACAAGCGCGAGCCTTTTATTATATATACTTATATTGTTATATTTTATTATTTGTATTTATTACGTAGGTATAACATGGAATTTCATATCTATCTGTAAATGTAATAATAGGCACCTACTTATTTATCATATCAGCTGACTAACGGGTCATTGGTTCTTGGTTCCCGTGAAATTGGTAGTGTAAGATATTTTAGTTAAGTCTGTTTTTAACCCCCTACCAAAAAAAGGGGTGTTATAAGTTTGACGTCGATGTCTGTCTGTCTGTCTGTGTGTGTGTCTGTCTGTGGCACTGTAGAGTTCAAACGGATGGGCCGATTTTGATGCGGTTTTTTTATTTAAATGTTAATATCCGTGCGGGTGTTCTTAGCTATGTTTGGTTAATTAATATCGATTCAAGATGGCTGCCACCACAAAATTATTTTTTTCACTACTACCTCAATATGGGTATCAAACGAAAGGGCTTGACTAGTGAAATACTTTGCACTATCACAAATTTCAAATCCAAGATGGCCGCTACCAAAAAATGGCGAAATACATTTCTTTTTTCACAACTCCCTTAATATGGATTAAATAAAACGGATGGGCCGATTTTGATGCGGTTTTTTTTATTTGAAAGTTAATATTTGTGTTCTTAGCTATGTTTGGTTAATATCGATTCAAGATGGCCGCCGCCACAAAATGGCGGACAAAATATTTCTTCACAACTTACCTCAATATGGGTATCAAAGGGCTTTACTAGTAGAATGTTATACAGATTACAAATCCGAGGTAGTCGGGGGTTAGTCAAAACTTTTAATTTTGTTCTTGTGTTACATTTAGGCATCGAATTGTAGGAAGTAGGTAGGTATAGTGACGAGAAGCAGGACGTGTGAGACATGGACAGCATGGACCCAGAGATAATCAAGACTTCAGTCTTGAACATCGCCGAAAAATTGCTAGCTTATCGGTTTTTTATCGGATACACTTCGGAGAGTGTGCGACTGATTTGCATGATCTAATACCACCTTGCCCTTTTTTCTATCGGAATGCTCGTAGCTCGAAAAAGCGACATCTTTTCATGGTTGATACTCCAAAGACACGAACGAAGAGGTTTAACTCTACTTTTGTAATAAGAACGTCTAGGATGTGGAATACATTGTCTGAGAGTGTTTTCCCCGATGGTTACAATCTTTGTGTCTTCAAGTCGAGAGTGCATCGGTTTCTTCTAGGTAAGCACGCTCCATCGTAGCCCGCATCGTCGCTTAACATCAGGCGAGATGGCGGTCAAGTGTAAACCAATAAAAGTAAAAAATAAAGATATAAGATGTTTTATTTCTATATCCTGTAATTTCCCTGGAAACATTTCCCTTCAAACCGGAACACAGTGATGTTTTCACATTACTGCTTAGCGGTAGAATAACTTTCAAAGGTGTGGTACTAGGTAGTTCCCCAGGCGGACACTGGAAAGAGTCCGAAGAGTCCTATCACTACTACTAGTCTAAGTAGGTAGGTATGTCGATTTTGAAGTTCCACTCCTTAAATAGGTAAATTAGTTTTCCGGAAACTCCTTGATAGGTAGGTAATAATATTAGATACGAGTAGGTACCTACTATAGGAAAACAATGTCATGCGTAAGCTTCAAAACTATTACCTACCTACTTTTATTTTTTACGTAATCATACGTACATTTTGCAATTAGGACCGTAAATAAATAGTACTTCTAGATACCTAGGTGTTTTTATGCTTGTCTTTAACCTACGTATAGCGAAATAGAAATTAGTACCTAACTACCCTACATAGCGTAGACAGGTAAGTAAGTAATACCTGGAATCACTGGGTGATATTAGTACTGTATTGCGCGGCGCACGCAACGATACAACGAACTCCCTTCGACCGCTGATTTCATTCCGGCATTGACGACCGCGACCCGCCTGCGTTCGAAACCCGTCGATCGCGCGAGATTCCGCCGCCGCCGCCGCCGCCGCCCGTCGTCCGGTCCGTCTACTCTAGCCAGCCAACCAGCACCAGTGTTCTCGCGTCACGCAACGCGCGAAGACGCACGGTCATGCGAGAAGCCACTGGCAGAATGGCCGAACTCGAGTTCGAAGCTCCGCTCGCGCAAATCGAAGAGGCCGACGATTGCCTCTCCACCGCCGACTATCCGCAAAAAACAATCAACGGCAATGACATCATAATCAACAAGATAAATACTATCAAAAGTGAAATTATCAAAATACAAACCGACTCCAACAAAATAAACGATAATGAGGAACCTAAACCGGTGAAGTGCAAACAGGACAATATGCAAAACGGAGAGGGTGATAATTTCACGGAGACTTTCTCTGGATCACTGGAAGATTTGGTGAACACATTCGATGAGAAGATCACGAAATGCTTCGGTAATTATGAGGAGAGTGTTGAGAAGCTGGCGCCGGTGCAAGTTCGCACACAGGAGGAGATAATGAACGAATGCCAGTGAGTAATTAACACGTTAATACTGTTAAATTAATTAGAGCATGTAAATGATATCATAATTGCAGAATTTTAGCTAAAAATAATAATTCCACGGCCAATATTTACCCGTTTAGTCATATTTTGGAAGTAACGAATGGTATTAAATCATCTCTTTCGAATATTATTCATCGGAAGTAAAATAAAAATAAGTGTATAAATATGCGTATCTAGCTAGTAAGATATAAACAAAATGGGTGGGTACTGCGCATGCGTCCAGCGCCCAAGCGTGGATCAATAGGTCCGAGGGTGTCAGAGGGTGCGTGACAAGGGTGACTGTGACGCATCATATCACTCCCGCCGCGACCCGCCCTTTACTTTAGTTTCCAACCCAAATAGAAACATTGAAGGGCACGAGCAATTTGATAATTCTTCAAAGATTTTCTTCCATCGTCTCACAATTCACAACAGATCATTGATAACAAATCCCTCAGAACAAATTTGGGAATTTAGCAGTAACCGTTGAAAATCGTCACATAGTCTCTATCATGATCTAAAACAGAAAGTGAGTAGGAAATTCAATCGTTTAAAAATAGAAGTATGAGCATGATAGAAAATGCAGCTAAATTCATAAAATACAAATTACATAAATTCCCTTCAACATTTGTTTCCTCTAAAAATGTATTTGGTAAATACTTGGATACATTCTTGGAAAGCTGCTAGCCCTCACAGTAATGAGATTTCATACTTCCACTTCTACTGACTAATTATAAATTTATTCCCATGTGTTGCATTTTAGTTCCAAACAATGAATAAACTCTCGCTATTGTATTGTAATTATGGAAAAGAGAAAAGCTTATTTTCAACATAGGTACAACAACTTAATTAATCACTGCTTATCACATTGTTCATAGAGACGTCTTTTACCAAACTTGTTTTTCATTTTACTAAAAGAATAGGTATAGCATTTGTGTTATCAAATTGCGATGGAATACATTCTGATGATTCTAGTGTATACTCGTTAACTTTAGAAAAAACAACATTTCCCGCCACTTGTCAAAATCCTGGAACCATTCCAGCTGACCTAAATGTCAGTACCTCGCGCAAGCACATCAAAATAAAAGGGTAATAATTTGCAAACAGTTCAAGGGGTGAGCCCGATTCGTAATTGATAGCTTTACAAAACGGTAGCAATTAACCTGGATTCCGAGATGAATACCTAAAACAAAGCAAAAGATTGAACAGAAAAATAATTTTACATAGGTAGGTATTTACAATTGAATGAAAACGAAAACCCTTAACTACCTGGTTGCATATTATTATAATAATACAGCAAAAGAGTAAAAGTACATATATTTACTAAAACTAGGTTCATAATTATGTAAAGACATGCGAACACATATTATACGCAGAATCGAATCGTACAACTAAGTATGAAGACTTCTTTATTTATAACATAAACAGCAGAAATTGAGGATGCTTAAAATGAAAGATGTTTTATTACAAAGCATTTTGCAGATATTTGGTTTTGACAAAAAAACTTGGGAAACAGGTGCATGTATTGATTCGACTGTGATTGTTCACAACAGATGCTCTGACCACCTTGCGAACACCTTGCCGAATATGAATATCCGACATATGGTACCCGTAGCTGCTAATTCAGATTTATATTTTCATGCAAATTATCTGCGATCTTCGTTCAATGTTTTTGTCTCGTAATGATTCAATGAAGCACTAATGGCTGCTGTTATAATTGGCGACCTCCGAATTACGCTCGTACAATTTGGTTCCTAATGACTCACTAGACTTGTTGCACACATGTTGAGAGCATAATTTTGAATACTGTTCTTTGTAGAGGTACAGTTATAGGTTACCAGTTCCATGTTTTCTACACTGTTACATTTTATTCACAATACGAATGTCTGTGTTATTTTCTTCAATAGGTCTTGTACGAGCTAGTTGTCATTTTCGCTTAGAAGTGTTGCTTCACACATGCCCATTATTCTTTTTTGCAACCCTTTCACTTTTTTTCTCCTACGAAGCTCTCACGACCGACATTGTATAGGCGCCGATATAAGTAATTGAAAGCGTTTACAATTCTGCAAAGATCGCTTTGTATTCACGAAGAATCTTTCCTACATTTGCATCGAGCACGGCACACGACGCACGTCCGTCTTTATGTCACTCATTTTGAATTTGAATAAGCTATTATCCAAACTCCCTTGTGAAGAGTTCCTTTATTGTCTTTTAACAATACGCTTGGAAAGCCTAGAACCGTTTGTGCAAATATTTTTTTCTGTCTTATCTAGGTTGAACTGTTACGTTTTTTGTTGTTGCTACACTTATAGCGGTATCTCCTGACAACAGCTTCATTGCATGTTTTGAATGACCTGCGACCTTATGTGGTGTATTTACCAGCACGAAATAAATTTCATAACTACAGCGGCCAGTTTATACGGTTTCCATAACTCGCGTGCTCGAGCCTCTTAATCGTACAATAGTTAATTGTTCTAACCTTCTATTCGGTAGCTTTCTAAGTAAATCATGCAAATAAAGTGTAGGTTCATTTGTAAGATCAACTACGTACTGATTCATTTACAGAAGTTGCAAAAATATTTATAAAGTTAATCTTAATAATACTAATAGCCAAGTCAGCCAAAAGGTCTCTGGTATGGCGCTTCTTTACATTGTTTTGAGCTATCACGGTTGATCATTACACTATAATTACTAATTACGGGGTAATCATATTACCAATAAGTGTTATTATTAATCTCCGGTATATACATCTGGTGTTTGGTGTTGGTCGTGAACATGGTAAGTACATGACCATATAACAACAGTCGATATCTCATAATTACTCGTATGTAGTGATAATTTTGTTTCACTACTTTCTGTTTGTTATTATAAGTTTGAACTATATCAAAACATACTGTCTCCCGCGGTAAACTATTACCTAGTACGAATTTTACCCCCTTAAGGGTACAATTTTTACGTATTCAAAACGTCATATTCGTTATATGTATTCAAAACCTCTAAAATAAGTTTTTAGTTTTAAAACTGACAAAACTTCCGAAACTGAACGGAAGTTTCTGAAACTTTAGAAAATTTCATCCCCTTTTCAATCTTTTTTTCACATGAAAAGTAACTTATATCCGTTCTCAGGCTATAATAGACTATATAGTACCAAATATCATCTAAATCGGTTTAGTAGTTTAAGCGTGAAAGCGTTAAAGACAAACCGAACCGAAACCGAAGTCTTTGTTTACTAAACTTGTAAAGTGTAAAAAAAATTGTTTGCTTTTGTCTTTCTCATAATTATGTACTAATTAGATTATAAAATAAGTAATAATAAAGCTTAATTTTATTTACACGCGAAATTAAACGAACTAAATATAGTAGTATCGCATCAATTTGCTAGTTTTATCTGCTCTTCCCCTGGCTCTGAGGAAACGTGCCCTAGATCTGTTGAAATATTAAAATTAGCATAACGTCTGGCTACTACAGACAGAAAACGCTAGCAATTTGCATTTAATATTACGGCGACACTTTGACACCCAGATAATATGTTATTACCACAACTGAACTGCTTGTGTATTCTACGAGGACTCTCTTTACTCTGATGCAATGCCGTTCTCTCAGATCATACGTGACTCTACTTTCATATTACAACGAGACAAATCACGGTACTTTATCTTAGGGGAAAGCTTCATGACCTAATCCTAGAACAAAGACATAACGGATTTAAAATTGCGAATATTGCCATCAATTTAAAGTTCAATTAAGAGACAAAATGATGTCATTCTTCCCTATAAGTTTCATCTGCACTTATCTCCTTAGAGAATCATCAATTTAATACTAAATGGACATGGAGTTAAATAATCTAGACAGTAGTTTTTATTACAATGGTTCGCTTTGCATCCTTAAGTCCCACGCATACGGGCTCAGGCAAACGACCGGCAATTTGCAACTACCCACATCATTAATAACCTTTTTTGTTGCTATCAAGATGCATGGTTACCAAAGATATTGACGTCTCATAACTATCTATTATCTTCTACTCTCCAAATAGGTAAATCACCAGAAATCCTGTTTCTTGCAGCTACTGCTAATCCATTAGAAAGTTAGTGTAAAATTATTGAGACATTAGCTATGGAGTTTCCCACGTTGCGCTTTAAGAGAGTTGTGAGCATTATTTGATCACTCTACTTAAAAGTTAGCTTTTGTTATTCTGAACTGTTCCGAATGATGTAACTACTCATAGAAACATAAAGGTCAACATCATCAATCGTGGAGAGTTGTTGCTGGGCAAGTTACTATCAATCAAACGTAGCAAGTGTTGAGTTGGGAACTACTCGTATATCGATGGATTTAGACAAATTACCGATTTGTTAAGCAAGTACTTAAGTGTAGCGCCCATTTCAACATCTAATTTTGTAAATAACATGACTCAAAACATGCGAATAAAATATAAACTTTTGAAATTTTAATCCTACCAATCAAGATAGACAACTTTTTCCACCTGACCAGGTGACCAGTTAGGTCAGGTCGAATCTACCTATCAAATTATCAAAACCTATCGAATTATCAAAAAAGATAATCTCAAAACCAAAACTGCTTACAATATCAATCAAAATAAATACTTAGTTAAGTAAGTAGTATAAGATTGGATTTTATTAGCAATTTAGATTTTGGTTTCACTAAAATTTTGTCAATTCTTAATACCACTTTAAGTATAAATTAATAAACAGAATATAAATAAATATATTTAAGCAACCATTGTTTAAGTATACTTATATATTTTTGGCGCACAAATATAAAATAAATTTTACACTGGATTTAAATCCCTGTGGACGGGTACGACAACAGTTGTCGCCCTACAAAGAAATACCCTATCGGGTTATTTGTACAAGTTACCGATAAAATGCAACAAAATAAAATACATACCTCTACATTAATTGTTGGATCTTCTTGTGACCTTTAGGTATTTCTTTAGTTGTAAATGTTTTGATTTCAGCTAAAAATAATAATAAATGAATTTCTCTTAACTGCACCTTTATCATTTTAGAAAAGACAACTTAAATATACACAGCATTACACGTACAGAAACATCTGAACTTACACATTACTCCTACGAACGCCTTTGCCAGAACACCGATAAAGCAATTTGATTACACAAAGCCACTTTCCTAACGTTAAGTTTAAGCGCCGACAAACACGAGAAACAAATTTTACTGCTTTAGAAACTTGTATGCTAAGAACTTTATTGGATTATAAGAATTTACTATACAGTCTACTACTAAAATTTTATGGTTCATGACCTTACGTGGGCAGGGCAAGCTTATGTTTAACTTCAAATTGTATCAATCAGCACTCATGTTTATTTTGAACATTGCTATAACGCCTGGTGCCGTATGACTTAGTGGTGAGAACGTCCAATTCATAATAGTGAAGACGTAGGTTCCAATTCGACCTGCACCTCTGAATATTTTCCCAAGTGCCGATATATATATATATATATATATATATATATATATATATATATATATATATATATATATATATATATTTTATGTATCAGTTTCTCATCACCTGCTCACTGCTTTTACCGGTGAAGGAGATAAATGATGACGAGGAAATCTACATGTCTAAGAAATAAGTCTTTAGAAGATATTGATATGAGGTGGGATATGTATGCTTTAACGCCAGTTTTCAAGCCATACCTGGTATTAAAGCAATTAACAAAGCATACCATATCTAGCTCCTTCTTTTAATAGTTGTCTCTTTATTACGTAGCCAATTCACTTCGTGCTCCATGAGTTTCCTTTTACGTCACATCACAAATGCTATTAGCATTGACGTCAAACGACCCACTATGATGGGAACCGTATGCGCAAAGTTTAGCATCGTCAACCACAAAAAAATATAACATATGCCAGTTCCCGGCAATACCCTGTCACATTTTTATGAACTTGTCTGTAACCTGGAACCAAAAAAATCTGCTAAAAGATGATCTTTTTAAAGTACAGGGAGTAAACGGACATTTGCATTTCCGAAGAAATTGTTTTAGTAATGAAAACTGACCTGAAATTGAAAAAAAATCCATCAATGTTAAATTTAACAACTGCACATAAGGATCAAGACCAAAAACGACACAGAAATACTGGATATAAGATTCTAAAAAAGTAAAACAAGTGAAATGAATACAATTTAAACAACGCAACGATTAAAAATAATTATTGGTTATAAACTAATAATAAATTGGTTATAAATTTTCACAAGCAATAAACTCCTACTTTCCTAATCTATATACGTCGTTCCACTTTCATAGCCCAATACTGACAGGTTAACAGAAACGATGCGCCGGCGCAGCTTAGAACAATTGCACGGTTGAGTAGATCAAGTGCGTTGACCGAATTACATTGATCCGAATACAATCCCCTATTAACCACTTGTTAATGGCACAATGTGACTCGACAGTAATAGCTCTATTACCTTGATCATCGTTTATGCTTGTTTATATCGCATAAAGATTACCATCAGTTGGTGTTGGTACTTCATTCAATTTTGCTTGACGCATAAGCATCAATTCAGATTGTTGAATTGTTCCGCATTTGTTGAAACTATATGGGAAGAATACTCATATTCGTTAATACATGTGCTGAAATATGCACTCCTTATTTCATGACTGTTCACAATATAGCACTAGTAATGTACTTATGAGTATTTCATACTTATGATATCCTTATACCAATGTACACTCTTTTTCTTTCCCATAGAACGTGGGATGAAAATATAGATTTATATTTCATAACAGTTTATAAAATGTTTACAACATCTTTAATCTTTGTAACATATGCTATCAAATTAGGTTCATCAAAACGATGACGATGGCGGGTAGTAAAGAAATCTGTTTTTTATTGCATCTGTTCATTGTTACAATACTCATTGCTAACAGTTAATCAATTCACTGTTAACTCTGTAAAAACAGTAATTTGTAAACAGTTCCATTAGTCTAATAAACCATTCAAACGTTTACAATATGACACAGAACACTGCAAAGGCACCTTATCGCCGAGTCAACGGGCTTCGCCTGATCGTGACGCATCTCGAGTCTCGACCAAACCATATGTCGCTGTTTCCTTGAAATCGCCAACGCGAAATCCTACACCATGCCATCTACTAATGTTCACAAATTATATTACGTAGACTGATTACAGTAAGCTAAAAAGCTTACTGCAACAAATTTTACATTTGCAGCTTTAGGTTCGAGTTTGCAGTATTGAGAAGCTGAAAATATATGATTATAAATTTATTAACTTACTTCAGTGACAGGCATAAAACTGGTAAACTCGTAGAATTAAGTATTGATATCTAAGAGTCACAGCAAATGAAACACACTTACCATTATTGTACAAATTTTAATTTTCCGGCCTCCATTAAAATCCAATAGAGTTCAACATAAGAAATCACCACGTGGAAATCACTGTACGAGTACCTATTGCTTGGTAAAAGCACCTATATTTCAAAAAGTTACCGACCCTTGTCCTACTGTACTGTAGTTTCTACTGCATGTTGTGTTCAATGCATTGAACACAACAT
Organism: Ectropis grisescens; assembly: GCA_017562165.1. Taxonomy (NCBI): domain Eukaryota; kingdom Metazoa; phylum Arthropoda; class Insecta; order Lepidoptera; family Geometridae; genus Ectropis; species Ectropis grisescens. Next base: position 8,435,416 of record CM029784.1, on the reverse strand, counting down.
CCAGTTGAAACTATCCATTTACATACCTAGACCCATGGTTAATATTATTGTTGGGTAGCATGTTATTTACCTTCTATTTATTAATAGAATAACAGACATAATTACTACCTATTTACTTCACAATAAAACTAAATTACCTAATGGATGTAGATGATTACTGTACCTACACGAATTATTATGCCTAGTGAGTTATGTAGGTGTATAGTAAATAGCTTGTTTACATATTATTTTTCTGCAAACTTAAAAAAAATATAATTTCTTTCACAATAATTGCAATAGACATAAAATTTTATAAATCCCAAATGTTCCCGCCACTCTGCAAAGGTCTTTCTCCTCTCTATCCACATTAATCAATCCCATCTTCAATCACACAGTCATGAGTCTTAGTTATGATTAACTAGTAAGTATCTGCCTGCGTAACTGTATAATTCGCATATAGTTTAGAAAATGTATTTTCTTTAAGGAACTGCATTTTTTGAATGTATAGTAAGTAGCCTGTATGCATAGCAAGCTATAATCTATTTCTGTTCTTTTTCAACATTTGCTGAAGGCTTATGTCAAATTTTAAAATATATATTTATTCCAGTTTTACCTCAGTTCCAGTTATATAATTCAGAGCTAAGTAATTTACTTCATTTACCACCATAAGAAAGTTACATCATATAGAATAAATTTTAGTATCATTCTCGAAAAAAAAAATGTTAAAATCTCTCAGTTTCAAGTAATATCTCAAACAGCTCAAATTACCACACACTTGAACATTGCTGACCTTCCATCAATTTAAAATAGAATCTGCTCCCGCGCCGACCCACGAATTGAGCTCATTACGTTTGCCTCGATGTGTGTTTGTGCCCACAGTTTGTGCTATACCTCACTGGTCTACCTTTACATGAGTTTGGGCTAGTTCTTAGCACCATATATTTACTTCACTTGTCAGCCAACCCTTCGTAACTGTTAACTGATCTTGTAAATATTTTCATTGACTCAATGATTTACGGGTTAACAGGACATGAACCAAATGTTAATTTCGATAACGTATTAATATTTCTCATTAAGTCTTTGTTTGTTTAGATGTTTATTGCGTTCACGTGTCGAGAAAGTGCGTAGATTGTTATTTATGTCTCCAAGTTTTTGCTCCGTGTTTCTCTTGATGAGATCTCGGTTCTTCCATTAGCGAATTTCACAGTGTTTCTGCTGTATATGATTGATGTTGATGGTGGTGGAGTTTCTTACATAAATGGGTTATGCTCACATTTATCATTTGTTTCATGATCCGTTAACTTCAACTTAATACTATTGTAAATCAAATATATGGAGAGATATTTCTATTTACCGCTGAATGGAACGAAAATCATAGTATAAAAAATGCATGCATTCTTTATGATATAATAAAAATGATATTTACCGCTTAGTTAACTAGATTGTTTATATTGCGGACGGGACGTAATTAAGACTTGTACTCGTATTTGAAAGTAAGCAACACAGTAGACACCGATCAGAAAATGAGGAGTTCAAATCACTGTCTAAAACTGTGATGCGTTCGTAACCAGGTGATTGTGGATGACTTGTCTCTTTGCCCTGCTCTAATTTCTTTTAAACGTTTCCTAAACGTAATATATATAGCTAGATAGCTACCATACAATACACGCGACGCATAGGAAAAAACGACACTATGACGTCACGCTTCTGTAGTGTTTTGCTTACAATTAATTTTATTCAAACCTTAGTCTCATCTCAAATTAAGTGAATGTTCTTTCTTAGTACATTGAACATATATGTATATATTTTTTTTTATCAAACGACTATAGTCCGTTCCACGAAGAGGTGTAGAAAATGTAAACAAAGGTGCTACCATAACATAAAAATCGTTTAACCTTAGTATTTTTTCTAAAACTGTCTTAAAATATTTTTCACAAATATGATTCGACTTTACTGTGATCTTAAATACAACATACTTGGATTTGTATTGATCAAATAACGATTTATTAACTTATCTTGAAAGTTATAAATAGTAATAGTAGAATGTGGTAGATACTGTTTTAAACAGTGGCAATTTGATCTATGTTTCTCAAACTGTGATTCCCATCAAAACATAAATGTGAAGTGAAAGACAAGTTCAATATTATGATATTAAAACCAGCCAAGTTAGACTGCTTTTAATAATTATCATTAATTATAAAAACAAATCATATTTTAAGTATTTAAAACTAGTCTATGTTATTATAAATAGATTTTAGACCTGACCATTTAAGACCATTTAGATCTCTATTCTTTAGTCGTTGAAGTCAACAAACAAGGCATATAATATTATAATACTGAACTTTGATCTCACTTCACTTAAGTATACGCATGTTTCTGATATACGACGTTTTATAAGACGTTTACCTAATGAACCACTAAATGATGTATATTTATTCGCAAGAAAATCTACTAATCCTTATTATAAGTGCAAAAGTTTAGATGTACGTTGCTCTATCAAGATGGAACAGCTAAACGGCTCAGGTTTAAACGCGGAACACGGTTAGATTATGATCTGGAAAGCATAGGTATAAGTTTATTTTTATGGAGGGAAAATTACGGAAAAGGGATCTAAGCGGGTAAATTTGCGGGACGCTGCTCACATAAGCGACCCACTAAAAGTCCTTTGCTGGGGCTATAATTCTTCCGTGTTGGTGGTGGATGACAAACCTCTCTGACCTCGAAAATTTTTAGGAGCATGCCAGTTTGCTTACAGGTGTTTTCTTTCATGAGCCTAATGCTGCTAAAGCATTACGCTCATGAATTCGAAAAAGCAGAGGTGCGCGTGAGATTAGAACCAGGCACTGCATCTGCGTATTGGCGTGACAAAACCACCTAAGCCGAGCAATAACTTAATGTTAAAATAATAAATGTAAAAAAAACTTAATGTAAAAACAGAACGCTCATTAACAAATTTGTTTGGATGTAAAAATCTTATATTAGGATAGATGAAAGCACTACTCAGTATTCGATACGTTTTAAAATTAATTGCAACAGCATCTAACGTAGTAGAAATTGATTGCATTTTTGAATGAATTACACCTACCACTCTTATTAAAAAATACCCAATGGGGCACTTAAATATTAAAACTATTTGAATCTTCTCAGAACGGGTAGAAATAGTGCCACCAATATATTTTGTGTACCACCATTTGTTTTGTCATTTTACTTACCTTATTTGTTTGTTACAGAATCAAGTTTAAGGGCCACGTTAGCTATATATTCAGACTTGATTGTTTTTTTTAGTTCAAATATAAAACGTAGATCAATAATTATAGCAAGGAATAGTATATAGGTTACCACTTATATAGGTACACTACTTTTTATTAAGACAAAATAATAGCAATGGTAGCTACACAGGTAGTAAGAACTACACTAGTGATGTGCTGTATTGTGAAAAAAGTACATCCACGGATACGGATCTGAATGTGGATATATATACGAGTATCTAAAGCTGCGCTAGTAGGTTCATATCAGATTTGGCTGGGCAGGGAGAGAAAAACGAGTAGTGAAGGTGAGTGTTGATGTACGTCAGAAAGGGGCCCCTTAAACGTACGCCCGAGTCACAAGTCTCGGGATCTACTCGGGATTTCTCTCTCTCTGCCGCACGATGGACCCGGCACCCGCACGGTGAATCCATGGCATGCTAAGAAGATCGTCTCATATATATATAAGGTGCGTTGAGGTAATTCCGGACAGATTTTTGACTAGTTAGCGATTTATTTAATTTCTGGAGATCAATGTACGTCAGATCTATAAAATAAATCTACAATTCTTAACGGATAGACAGAGTGTAAGTGTGAATTTTGTCTGCCTTACAGGTTTAATAGTTTTTGTTGTAGACGTTAGCCAAAACAAATTTTATCTCTCATGATCACGATAACATATTTACCACCGAAGGGCAAGTTCGGACTGCAATTAATAGTAGCCTTTATTGCTTATAAGGCAGATTCCATAAGAAGAATACATCCGATCTTTCACTTGCTAAACTAAATATTTTGCATAATTTACTAATTCACACACAGCAGATTTCTGATTTGCCGGAGCGATAAACAGAAACTATTTTTTTATTATTTTACTTTTTTTTTCTACGTTCTATTTAATCTTACGAGAGTTTGAAAATTATTCGAAATTAGAGAAAAAATTAATTCATATGGTCTTACCCCATATCCGATCTTACCCGAACGCACCTTATATATTTACATCCCACCCCTTATGTAAATATATATTAAATTTAAGTTTACTAAGAAGTCAGTCATTTCACATACATAATGAAAAAGGAATTTAAGTGCTACATAACAAAACAAAGCTGTACTTAATAATTATTACAATAAAAACTGTTTATATGTTACTATTGTGTTGCATGAACCAACCACCCAAGTTATTTTTGTATTAATGTTTTAAACTTATGCGCACCATATATTTAATAAACGTATAATTATAAAATACTAGAAATAAGACAAAAGGTTGGAAACGGACTTATTGGAATATATTTAACCTTGTTATGTAACGAAAATCTACAAGGGCAAACAGAGACGCTTACAACGAACTATCTTCTAAAACAAAGGTTGAGAAATGCTGGTCTGTCATATTGAGAGTGACATTGATTTGTTTACATTTTCTTCACCTCTTCGTGGAACGGACTATAAGTGTTGCACGTCCGGAAAAAAAACACTACCCATATTTAAATTGTTTGTGTGTACAGGAACTGTCCAAAGCGTGGCTTTTTTCCATAATGTTTTTGTATGTTTCTCTTCCCCTACCTCGTATTACTTCACTGTTGAATGTTGTTTATAAATACAGAACTCGCCTCGTGATTATTTTCGCGAGATTCACGTCATCCGGTCGAGATTGTTTGTATGACTATGTGTATGACTAAAACTGTAACTCATTACTTGGCACATAAATGAGTAACCACTTTACAGAATGTTAACTCTGCTATACTCATAATTACTTAGAAAAATTATACATGATTGCAGGGCGAATATCTCAACAATAACAATCATTACCTGAAATGAGACTAGACAATAGATTCAACTTACCTAAAATACTAATGAAAACCGTGTACGTAGTATTTTTGATGCAATGAAAATATGCCTTACTCTTAAATTTATTTAATTATTATCAAAAACAAGCCAACGAAACCAGCGATAAGCACAATCTTGCCATAACATTATTTCAAGGACGGTCGGAAGCCCCTTCCTCGAGAGACATCTTATAGATCCCCTTTACGCCTCCCCTAGTCTCTTCCCACATCCGTTTTGTCCAATGCGCATGCCCGAAACTCGAATAGGTCAATGACAAAAGCAAGCAACAACTTCTTCTATGAGTGATGATTTACGACGGCGTCGTAAACGCGCATTTTACTAACTAGATATTCATGTTAATATGTAATTTGTATTGCATTGTATAAAAATAACAGTTCCTTATCCTCAGAACTTAAGCGTGGTCACGCCTTATCTTCGCCGTTCACAATGTGGGAGTCCATCTCTGTCTTGCTATTCACAGGTTAAATGGATTCTGTAGTGCTGTTTCTTTCACTCGTAGCTTTAGCTTGTGCTCCGACGGTATCTTAATCTTTGCCATATATGCCTGTATAACTGTTTATACATTTAAAGATATTTGTGAGAGCTGTGCCTGGGCTTCGCTAATCGCGTCTTTCCTGAAATAGTCTGGAATTTTCCTGCGGGGTGATCGATACTGATGTCAGCGTAGAAACGGGAATTTTAATTGAAGACATTCCTGTAGAAAATACCGATAAAGCAGGCTAAAATAATGAAAAGTTGGTATAGTAAACAATAAGCATAGAAATGACATGACCAAACAAGTAGTAGAAACCAAATCTGTGTAATGTGTGCGATATTTAGGTCAGGGTCATTTTTATCATAAATGCATAATAAATAACAAATCCATAAAACAAAATTTTGTGTAAGTACAGTTTTTATTAAAATATTTGACACACTTTAGTGACGACTGTCATAGAACAGTGGAGTTTACGTAATCTTAATAAGTAAATAGATCATTTTCAGAGTCAGATATTTGTATAACAAGGCATATAATAGAGTGGCAAGGTGGTGGAAAGTGTTTCAATTTATTGTGTTTCAGTGAAACAGGCCATAGAAAACCGATATCACGCTCATAGTGTTAGGAAAGGAGGAGGTAAAGAAAGTCAGGTCAAAGCGGTCGCTCAAACTGGATCTTACATTCTCCAGCCGACCGGTTTGACCGGCGCGAATCCTGGCGCTACAGCTCTGCCCATAAACAGCATCCCGTATCGAGAACACAAGATTCAACCTTTACATAATAATAATGCAAAAAACACCCACGCATTTGTGAACGAAATCATTTAAACCGGGAAAGAACTCAAAGTAAACTTGAATGAAAATAATTATATAAATCACTGTAATGTACGTAATGTTGTACACTATGAAGTCGACCGGACCGGAACGACGAAATCGGACAAAAGTTGTTTGAACAAAGATTAAGCAGGTGTTATCTAATAAATGCAAGATGGAAGTATCAAGCTAGACAAATACAAAGTGAACATGAAAACGTAGGTACTGCAATGCATATTTATGTAACAGAAACGATAAGGTCAACCGCAGGTTATTAATACGTGCGTTTTACGCAATGTGCTTAAAATAAAAGAAATGGCACACGTTATAATTTCTGAGTCACCAGAGAAAAAAAGATGGAAACGAGCGATTGCATTGTGCTATAATTCGCAATGTAGAGGAAATTGTGCGGTTTGAAAAAAAGTCTTATGTAAAAATAATGTCTTGATCCAAATGATGAAGTTACGCGCTAGTGAAATGGCTCGAGTCTTGAAGATGATCGCTTAACTGTTATAACTTTTATAACGGTTCTCTAATTGGTTGTAATCCCTTTCGTAACATTAGATAATCATCTACGACTACGGCTGAGTTTTTGTTGTAATTATTTAATACAGCCATTTGAGTGGCAAGTTTTGATTCGTGATTCTCGTGAACGACTGATGGCGGATCATTGTTTGTGATTATTGTGTAACAGTTTGCTTCAAAGTCAAGATTGTCAATACCGTTATCACAAATAGACCTGAGTACCACAAAGTGGACGTAATAGAATACTGTTCATACTATCATTGCGGATTTTATCCATCACGTGCGCTACTGAAGCCACTGAAGTGAATGGCGTCATAGGCACTGATTATTACCACATAGCTAACAGTACCAATACTATTTATAAGCAAGGCTTGGGCTTCTTCCAGAACTGTTTTTATTGGAAATCGAAACAATTTGATTTGATCGGGATTACTACACAAAGGAAACCGTTTAAAGAATAAAAGCTTTCATTAATTGGCTTCAATAGAATTGGATGGTCATGGTTACAAGAAATGTTAGGATGATATTGAGAACCGTAAAATATTCAATTTAAGGCATACTATCTGCCGTTATATCTTTGTAATTTCTTTGCCGTTTTGATCTTGTATGCTAAGTGCTAAAGCTATTTAGTATGATGATGTTTTGATAAATTTTGCTCCTTGCAAGGTGATCCAATGAACACATATTTTAACGCGTACTTAATTTTATCTGCTTCTTAAGTATGAGTGGTAACCATGCGTATGTCGACTAGTGGTAAGTGTCTTAGAGCCTTTGCCAGTTTTGCAACACATGCTCTCAATGTTCTTACGACACTTTCTGAAGTGAAAGCCCCTCACAACCGTTTCGATTATAAATTGACATAATAAATATGCGACATCTTGGGCTATGGTTGTAAAAAACTACTTTATGTCGGTTACGAAATAACATCGTGAGGTGTCAGTTTGCTTTGCTTCTACATTCGTGACGAATAAATCAGCTTAGAGCCGTAATGGCTTAGTGGTTAGAGCTTGCGATTTACAACCATCCCATCATAGGTTCGAATCCCTCCTGCCTGCGTTTTTTCCAAAAAGCGTATGAACAAGTTTGTCATCGGTACTGGCGTTTATGGCAAAGGAAAACATCGTGCAGAAACCGGGATATTCCAAGAATATTTAATCATAATCATTCACCAATCCGCACTGGGCCAACGTCGTGGTTTGTGGTCCTAAATTCTTGCAAAAGAAAGCCCAGCAGTGGGAACATTAAGTGGGATGCTTATGCTTGTTATAAATCAACTTATACATGGTCGCGTGAACGTTTGATGCACGTCAATACTACAATACAATTATTCAAATGCAAGTAGAGAAAGTGAAATAAGTCCAGTGTGAAATGACAGTACAAAGAAGTCCAATTACATTCAGTTCCACCCTGTATTTTTATTTTTAAATAGCTTTTCAAGGGAAACTGATAAGAACAGGCAATCCTTAATGTATTACAAACTTTCTTCCACAAACTTCCTTTATAAAGTATATGTTAAATTTCACACTGTTTTTACAAGTTATTTTTCACATAAAAAACATGAAAACTAAATTAAAAAGTAAGGAAAAAGTTTGACTACCAACATTTCCGGCGTTTTCGATCGATATCTCAATTAGGATTAATGATAAGTGAAAAATGAAGTCCTTTATTCAAAAATGTACCTACAATTTATAAGTAAATTAACGAAAAAAGTTGTGTTCAATGATTTCAAAAGAAAATTAATTTAAGTCAATTGATAAATTGCTTCTATCTCAATGGAGCCTTTTTTGTACAAATCTAAAGTTCTGTAAATGATAATAATAATTGATTTAAAGAACGATTTTACTCGTATTAATCGATTATTTTTGGAAAATTGACAATTTTATTCCAAACAGGTGGTACGCCCCGGCTTCACCCGTGGTGCTTAATATATAGCCTATATCACTCGGGGATGACGTATTTAAATATCTAATGGTGACAGAATTTTTGAAATCTGGACAGTAAGTAGTTCCTTAGATAATTCTTTCACTATACTTTTATTTTTAATTTTAGCAATAAAAAATACTTATGGTTTAATCCAATGGCGCGAATCAATTAACACGCGCAGATAGACACGAATTAGGTATCCCTAGTTTTTATAATTAGAACGCCCGCCGCACAAAAAACATTGGTGGAGCCTTTTAAGGGTGTGTAGGTAAATAATAGGCGTGCAAACGAAACGAGGTCGCCGCCTTCATATCAAACAACGATAAAAACGACTCCACTTACATTTCCTTTGTTCGCGAAAGATAAAGTTATCTGCTCTAAAAACTATCGTTTTTATTGTATTTGAAGCTGAAATTACACAAACTATGTTGTCCAAATCTATTTGCTGCCACGTCAAGAACGAAATAAATAAATAAATATTGGTGGACACACACAACACTATCTAACCCTAAAAACTAAGCGAAGTTTTTACCATAGTGGTCAGATAGCCAAATAGATAGATAATAAAACTAGAAAGTGAATCTAAAACCAATTTTAGTCAGTGGATAAGAAATATTTATTTGTGTAACTAAACATAACTAAGATTGAGTGATATATAACATACCTAAGTAATAAATAAATAAACATACTCAAATCAAACGGCATATTCAAGCATATCAACGTCGTTATACTTAGTTAAATCGGTTCAACCATAATATAATAGTTTTTCAACCTGCCTGAGAATTAGAAACTGCAAGAGATTCCTTTACGTTCAGAGCTATAAAATAGTGAAACTAAACCGGAGGTTATTGACAGTAATATTGATGAGGTTAAAAGCTGTCTATTGAAATTTATTTGGTGACTACAGAGCGCACTAATAAAGAAAAATCTTGTGAGGTCTCGATGCCAATTAAAATTCTTGAAACAGCGATGTTCAGAGACAAGTAAATCGATATTTCTAATGAATAACTAATAGCCACACCAAGGGCGGTACTCCCACACGTCAGTTCCATGTCAGTGTCAAATATAAAAGCAACTTACTATTACCTAAACTACGTTGTGCACACGCATACATAATTTATAGACGATCAATGTTCAATCGAATTGACGCATCTATGAATTTCAATGAAGTGCATGCAGCAGACGTAAACAAAACGGTCGATGGAATTGAAATTTCGATATCTTCACTAGTACTTATTATTTATTATTAACTACTTATGCGAAATTTATAGTACTTACAATGATGGATCGAGTCCCCGACATTTAGATACAGTTTCACGCAGGCTTCAGAGTTGAAAACTCAGATTTACCCATTAATGTTCAAGGGTAATTAATCTGTTGCTTAAAACTACATTGAAATACCAAGACCTCGTTACACCATACAACTAGGGTAAATATCCCGTAACCATGATAGTTTAAGAAAAATTCGATAGCTTTTACTTTATTTTACCTACAAATACTTACAAAATATTATGAAGATGAAAGAATTTTAGAAGTCTTTATTTTGGAACTTGCGTTATATTTTGTTTTCAATTTTTTTTTTTTTTTTTGTGTACGTTATTAAGGACTACCTTATTTTATTTAAGGATTAAGGCATGTACGTGTATCTAGCTAATTGTTCGTTCACGTAGATAGAGAAGCATAATTTCGCTGAACTTGTTCCTTGAAATAGTATTTCATTGTAACATTCAACATGTGTGAATTTGAATTCACAGTATTTATTATTGAAAGTATAATCAGAGACAAAGAAACGAAAAAGGCTCATACGCCAAGTAATCAAAAACAAACAATTATAAATAATCCTGAAATTTACTCGTAACACTAGGGAATAAACATTTGATACCTAATTAATGTGAATAATTTAAATTAAAAATATGTAATGTATTTAAAATGGCGGTCGAAATGGAAAAAAAATTGTAAGCTTGTTAAGCTTACAAGAGTTGTCGAGCGCTCCTTGCGTAGGTGTAGGTACCTACTTGTCTGATTATGTAAAATCTGCTCGAAATTATTTTCTAACTGTTATTATCAGATAACTCCATTTCACATTATCTGCTTTCACTATTGACCTATAAAACCTAAATATAGGCCTTAACACATTTTATTGCAGTAAATTCAAATATTATTTCATAATTATTCTGCATACAAAGATCATGTACATATTTAAAGTAATTAATTTCGTCTTAGCTATAGCCCAATATGTATCCTACTTGTATTAAAAATGTCAAAGTTTGGATGTTTGTTGCTCAAACACGTCGGAACAGCTGAACGGATCGGGTTAGATTTTGAAACACAGTTAGATTATAGTCTGACAAGGTTACCTTTTATCGCGAGAAAATAACGGGAACGGGAACACCTGGGGCGCTAATAGTAATGTATGTATATATGTCACCGCAAAATTTTACAAACCGTCAGATTATAATCAAATGACGTCAGATTACAAACTAACCGAACCTACAGTAAGATTACAATCTCACGCGTTACACTATAATCTGACGGTGTTGACAATTATTGTCAATTATTGGCAACACCGTCATAAATATGTAACGATATAATAATTTTATGGTGACATATTTATGTGATCATATAAATTACCTACAACATTATGTTTTACGCGCTTTCGTATGCCACCGCAGTAGAAATTCCAAACCCTTTCAGAGGTTTAGTTACCAACCTTTTACGTAGTTAAATGAGCAATAAAAGGCCAGAATTGGATGTTGGTTACGAAGCATCAACCGAAGGTTTTATGACGACCTAGTGGGTGTCGATGTGCCCTTGAGACGAATCGATCGTCTGCTGTTGCCAACCCTCTTAAACTGTATCAGTTTTCAAGGGCACTTGACTGGCCTAGTGGCTTAGTTGGTAGTAGCTCTGCCTGCGAAGCCGAGGGTCGTGGGTTCGATCCCCACCCAGTGCATATATTTGTGTGATGAATTCAAATGTTTGCACTGTGTCTGGGTGTTTCTATGTATAATAAGTATGTATAACATCAGCTGTAAGTATAACATCAGCTGTCTGGCTGCCATCACACAAGCTTTGCTTAGTTTGGGGTCAGATGGCGTTGTGTGTGAATTGTCCACCAATATTTATTTATTTATTTACTATAAAGATTTCAGCTGAACTGCCTATTTAACCCGCTCTCGTGACTTCGCTGCGATAAAAAGGCCTATGTCCTATTCCAGAATATAATCCAACTGGCATCCAAGTTTCAACCCGATTTATTCTGCCATTCCGATGTGATTGAGCCACAAACATACAAACCTTCGCATTTACTTGACATTTACAAAATTAGTAGGATTTCTGGGGAAGCGCATGTCACCTTCGACTTTGACTGCATTGATAAGAAAGGTTAATGTCTAATTTCTTCTTCTGAGATATCAAAGGTAAGTTTTTATCTCGCAATATGTAAACTCTTTGCTCACAAGCTACTAAATGATTGGAGATGGTGAGTTTTGTTTTCGTACAACATAGCACGTGATAAACAGCATGATATACTTTATTAATATGACATTCACTATCAACATCATCTATAACAATCACTTGCCAACTGCTCCAAACATCGCATCGCATCGAATCGATTTGAATTGGAAATTATGGAGATGATGCAGCAGGTTCCTTTGCTTCTAATAAAACTGGGGCATTATACTTTGTTACGGCAATAAACGGTATATTACTAGCGGTGGCGTCGTAGGCTCGTCCTACATTATTTAATCAGAACACTTACGTAACTAGTTCGTCCTTATCCAGAACAATAACTGCAGCAGTCACGGAACGGAAACACAATTTTCATTCTTCCGAATTGTCTCGTTTGCATAATCCTGCTGTTTCTAAGCATTGTCTTGTGTGGATTTGATTAGAAATTGCGATGGATATTTTTGTTTTCTCATAATGGGCGGTGTTATTGCAACCTGAATTTATTTATCAGTATTGTGTTACGTAAATGGTTATTGTTGTTCGATTACTTTAGTTGCCATAAATCCTACTAATATTATAAAAAATGTGAATCATCATCATCATGGCCTTATGGTATTTCATTTTTCAGTCCATTTTTGAACGTGAGCCACTTCTCCTTTTCTCCACCTCTGGCGGTCTTGTACCCGACTCATCCAGTCTTGGCATCAGTGTCGTCTGATGTCGTCTCGTGGCGTTATAGTGGCCGCCCTCTTCCTTTCATGTCAGCCCTGGGTCTCTACTCAAGGACTCCAAAAAAATTTGAATGTTAAAGTTTAATATTTGGTTGTTTGTTATTCAATCACATTGGAACATCTAAACGTCAGAAATTGAATCATAGATAGTGTATGATCTATAATAGCATATAGGCTACTTTTAATCCCATTATAATAACGTGAATGGTAAATACGCGGGTCAAACCGCGGGAGACTGCTAGTAGTAAACAAAAAGAGTATTACTGACTTTTTAATAATGTTTACCGATAAATCGTGATCAATTTTGCAATTTTTCATTTTATGATTTCCATTGAAGATAGACATAAAATAAGCAGTTTTCAAAAGTCTGATTAAGTAATTGGGTAAAACTAGTTTGTCATAAAATCGGGGGGTAGCCTGTAACACATACAACATACATTTCTGTATGCTGATCAATTTATTTTGTGAAATAGATCTGGACTACTTCATTGATATCTATTCACAGAATAAGTAGACACATCATTAAAATGACATCGTTAAATGCGTACGGTTTTATGAACTTTAAATATTTATCTATCTGCCATTAAATCGTTCAAATAGCCGTTTGACCTACAGTGGAGCTGTAAAGATTTAATCGAATATACACAGTGATTTGAAGATGACCTTGCGTAGGAGTAAACATGTGGTCTGTCCACAACATGTAGGTGGAAACTTGAACACCTAGATATTTTGAAACAAAGACAGAAGGCAAACTTCGAATGCTTACTAACAATTCGCCTACAGTTCAATCTACACACAAAATAATAATTTTGACTATTATTTCATCATCATCAGCCTATTTTAGTCCACTGCTGGACAAAGGTCTCTCCCATGGCTCTCCACTCAGCCCTCTATCCACAGCTTACGTCTCCATCCACTGCGTGTTATCTTCCGTATACCGTCACTCCATCTGGTCTCAGGGTGCCCTATACTATTATTTAATAATCGTTTTTGTAGTCGTGAGGTCCTAGAGGTAAGAACGTGCGATTTACGACGGTGAGGTAGTAAGTTCGAGTCCCGCCTGCACCTCCAATTATTTCTTTATATATGTGTATTTAAGATGATATGAGATGATGAGAGTGCCTAGCTTTAACGGTGATGAACGGCATGTTTCAAGAATACCTGAATACCTATCTCCAAGGCATGCGTTAGCCGCCAAACCTCACTGAGCCAGCGTGGCGGAATCTCCTTGAATTTCTTCTTGCTGGAGGACACCCGGTGCGCCAGCAGTGAGAACATTTAGTGGGCTGCTTATGCAGTTTTAGGCAGTAGTGCTATAATTTGAGATAATATTTAAATTTCAAAATATTAAAACTTAAATTTAGTTAGGAATTGTTATGAAGATACATACAAGATTCATTAGTCTGAAATTTTAATTACATATTAAACTCATGAATTTTAGAACAGAACTAACTTGCGAGCCTATTAACTATCTAAATACATATTTGCTTAACACACATACCTTTATACATTTTGTTTTATGATATAGAGTGACGAGACGAGAAAACATGCATTTGATGGTAAACAACATGCCTCCCCACGGTTTCTGCTATCTGAATTTATAGATCAAATTATTGCCCAGCACTGCACAGCGCTCGTTACACTAGATATAAAATTATTAATCTCTTTGTCCTATAATTTCTCTGTAAAGTTTACAGAGTATTTTGGTTTGAAAGACAATGTTCACACTGTAAACATTGTCTTTCAAACCGAAATACTGTAATATTTGCACGCATTGATAAATTTTATGAGTTCAATGTTTGCACGTTGCTGCATGGCGGTAGAATAACTAGTAAAAATGTTTTGCTATTGCGTTTATTTATAAACCATTATTCTGTGTAAGACAAGTGCTAACTGAAGTGCATAGATTGATGCAATCCTCTAAAGGAGTATCGCGTCAACTAGTGACAAAAATGCACTCATGTCGAAATCTTCTTCAAATATTCCCTCGTGATCACGCTACTTATGCTTAAGCATGTCTGTAGCGTTGCTTAGCTGAGTAAACTTACTGGTTACTTAGTAGTTAGCAGGCGGCTTGAGCAAAGGCCGTATGTTAATGCGTTACCCTTGTCTTGTCTGGGCTGGGCCTACGCTAATGGCTACCTGCTGATACTTTTACTTTCTCTCCCGTTGTTTTGTTAAACGGTTTGCGGTCATGGTATTAGGAAGTTTCGAAATAGTAACGTTTCCTTTAGAAACCTCTTTTGTATTGTCCTGTTCAAGGTAGCTGAGTTTCTCAATCTGTGCATATAATTAAAATAGAAGTGTCTGATTTCAATTCCGAAATTCTTTTTTTTTTTACAAATCAACAGCGTTTCTATAAATAAAAATGTATGTAAATACGCTACATATAGGTCCAAAAAAACGATTTTAAAATTTTCGTGTCTGTTGTTTTGTGGCGTCTAATCTATGAGTCTAATAACGTACGAGAATAATCTCGTATTAACTTAACGGAACTTTGACTGGCAGATTGCTGATGTTATGAGGAGTAAGTACCTAACTTCTTAGGTTACTTTATTTTGAATAAAAAATAGAGGTCTGCGTAAACAAAATTGACAATGTCAAATTGGTTAATTTTATTTCTTTACTATTATTAACATTTTCCACTTCTTCACTGTATAGGCAACCTATAAGTGTATGATGTTTCTTACTCCTCCATCCACGTAATTTTCGTAAAAACGGGTTGGTACTGAATTTTTGCTTCACGTTTTAATATATTATAAAATAATCACAATTAATTAAGTACAGAATTCATCACGTCCTTTCATATGAACAAAAATAACCTTTCTAACGAGAGGTCATTACTTTTTTGATGCATCATCCAATTAAATTCTTAACAGCGTTTTCTTCCGTCCCAGGTATATAAAAATAAACTCCAAGAATTCTATTCATTAATCAGACGTAAAGTGCCTATTCAAACGCCCGAGTTACCGCTTCCATGTAAATTAATGTTCTTAACACAAACAAAATGAAGAAAAAAATAGTAAGAAACACCATTATGGTTCCCCGAATGTATACATCGAGTGCCCGTATAAAATTTTTGTTTATTTCCAAGCTTACATGGTCTGGCGTTTTCATCGAGATTCTTATTTCTAATATTAAAATCCCCAAAACTGTGCCTTTCGTCCGTGACTTTAACACCTACCCATTAGGGTTACGCCTTCGATTTTATTTTTAAACTTTTTTCATGAAGGAAGTGGGCAATAAGGTTAGTCCGGCGACTACCTGCCGGATCCAAGGCGCTTTGCACCTGCTTTCTAAAAAAACAAACACTGTCCTCTATTTTGGGAATCTATAGTCTGTATTGGATGCAGTGAACCGTATATCAATTTGACGTTTCTGTTTTACTGGCTGTTTTCTGTTTCGTGTCGTTGAGACCAATATATAGCACGAATTACTCCGATTTCGTAATACCAATGTGTCATTTAGATAAAACGAACTTTTAAATTATCGTAAAGATTTCTTGGCACATCTTCTGAGCTTCCATAAAATGGAGTGCTAAAAAATATCATCTTCCAGCGTAGTAGATTACGTACCGAAGAGCTATTCGCGTCGGCCCCATTCACACTCTTCGGTTAGTGACATCGGCCGGTGAAATTAAAAAAAAAACACGTCCACTCGTGGAGGACTGATATAAAATTCTATATTTGAATCTCAGGCGACACGCGTCCGCATTTTATTTCCCGCGGTTTCTCTTCAAGTTTGCGCTCCGAATTATGAAACACCGTTATTAATTCAGTAAACAGTTTGAAAGAGTAATGAGGCTCGATAACGGCGTAGATTAGATAAGTATCATTAGATGTTGACTGTCGATGGTGTAAGCTATTATGATTATCTCTCGGGATCTTGTTGACTTGCACGACCGCAAGTCTCTTTTTTATTGCATTTTAATGAGTTAGCTTCATTGTAGCTTCAGTTTTATTTACGGCTACATTATTTTCTGTGACTGGAGAAGTTATACTTGACCTGAAATCTGCGTTTATAGGTATACTAGCTACGCCTTGTGGTTTAACTCGCGGTTTAACTGTTTTTCACGAAAATTTATTTTCATTTTTAATTTGATTTCCCCAACATTAATGATTTTATTAAATATCCAAGGGCAAATACTAAATTTAACGGTACAAAAGTAACCTATATGCTAATTCAAGTGACGCACTTGTTACGTATTTAATTTGATTGAAATATTTTAGACGTAAACGTTCAAACAGACATACATTGATACTTGACATACTTATGACATACTTATTACATGTGACTGAAAGATAGGCAGAAGTTTTCTGAATGCAAATAAGTTATGATGAAGATAAAATTCTAAAATTTATAGGCGTACCACGAAATAATGGCACTTGGATGACATTGTCAAGAGGGCATGGGCATCAGGAAATCGGGCATCGGCAACCCTAGTTGGCTTGACGACGGCGTTAGTTCTCATTTTGGGCCATGTTTTGTGCAAATAAAAAGATATTGAAATCAAATTATTATTTACCGCCGTATATATTTTTTAAATATATATTATATATTTAGTAAAAAAATTCGCGACTCAAAAAGCCACAGACTGCACCAAACAGCTGTACTTTTTTTTAGCAAAGTCCAATGTGTAATCAATGGTCCAATCGAACTTGAAATTTTCGACGTTCCTGATGTCAAACGAACATAAAGCGGCAATATTGATTGTAAGCCAAAGTTTGGGCTAAGCTTTGGAATATGTTTAGAGTCTGTTATTGTCTTCAACTTAAAGCTAAATAATATAATTATTAAACAAAATAAATATCGGTGGGCATTTTTCACATAACACCATCTAGCTACAAATGAAACTAAAGAACATCTTTATTTAAGAAGTACTTATGGTACATGAAAGAGACACCTACTTATCTACATACGCTATAAAATCTATTAAATCACCTAGCTTATGAAAACCGTATGGTATTATCAATCGTTCCTTCTCTATAGTCTTATCCATTTACGAGTATTTCTAGATATAAAGCCAAAGTAGAAAATCTAGAAGTAAGAACGTCAAGATTTAGTGATTCGCTGCTCTTACTTCTAAATGTTCTACTTTGGCGTTGGTTTGCCGTTAGCTTATTCTTACAGTTTTGTTAAAGTACAAAGAAATTTTTGTACATTCACATAGAAATGTATGTTATAAAAGATGTAATGGTAGTAGCAGTAGGTTGTACCCTCGGCGCCAGTTTGTCGGGGTCAGTAGCTCACTGGTTCGCAGTGGGGGCGCGGGTGCGGTTAGATCAATAACGCATCCGATACCGCCACATTTACAATCTCCAGATTTTGGTTTTGTTTCTATTTGATAACTGACAATGTGGTCTAAAGTTTAGATACTACTAGCGGCCCATTCCGGCTTCGCTCGGATAATAACCTAGATACCCACTGCAGCGCGATCTACCGGGGTGATTTGTGAATCTAAACCATCCAGGGCCCCTACCCAAACGTATACAAAGAAAATCATTCAAATCGGTCGAGTCGTTTAGGTGTAGTTTACTTACAACGAAAAGTGGCATTGATTTTTATATATATAGATTATAACTACTGCATTTCATTTAACTAGAATTGGAATTATTCGAACATCCAATGAAAGAGCAATCATTTTTTAGCAATACCGTTTAGCAGAGAGTGTACCTGAGCCGACAGAAGCACACACCTCTGGTTTGCGAGAATTGTGACGGAACTAAAAGTAAATTAATTACTTTAGAGAATAGCGTTTTACTTTATTTTTTGTTAAGCGACAGTGTTTTGTTGTCAACAATGTCGTTTCTACTGTCTATTTCTAATCAATGTTAGCGTAAAGTCGGCTTTGCGTTTCTAGATGTACTAACTGCTAAGACATCAAACGTTTTTAATCGTTCGGTTTGTTCGTTTTTTTTTAATTGCGTCAATATTTCGACGCCTCCCACGTAAATTGTTCTATCTCCAAAATTGTGATTTTACAGGAGAGCGTGCCAAAGATAAACATTGCATTTAAGTCGTCATTTCTTGTTATAGTTTTGTAAAATTTGGGTAAAAAATATACATACAAATTTTACAAAAATATAAGAAATGACGGTTCAAATGTAATGTCAAATAATAAAATAAATGTCTTTGGCACTCCTGTAAAACCACGAATTTGGAGATAGAACAATTTACGTGGGAGGCGTCGATTTGCGGGAATCAGCAACATGTCACCACACTTCCTAATAACCGCAACTAGCAATGTTTGTAATAAACCGACACGTATAAAATTTATTCTAAAATTAACAGAAATTGTAAAGAGTTCATGTTTCAAACATAACAATCGAGTCAATAACAAAATAAGATTAACGCTTCATGTAGACAGCTAATAGTGTAATTAAAGACCCTCGCCGGTGAACTGCGGTGTCGGCTCAAACTCGAACAAATTACAGCTATTTGTGGCAACTGACAGACTATTTGAGATGGATTCGTTTATTTATGAAACTTGGATAGCAGACAACGGGGAGGTAGTCACTAGTTCCGATGAAACTAAAGTAGAATAATATAATGTTCCGATTTAGGGACTGGAAAGAAATTGGGACAGTACTAACCAATACTTATTTATGTAATCCAGATAAAAAGATATAATTCTACCGTCTTTCTCTAAAATATCCGCGGACGAAGTCGTAAATATATATAGTAAGCAATATATACAGAAAGAAACGGAGCGAAAAACAGAAATGCAAAAATAAAATGCAATAAATGTATGTATTATGTATGCCCATACATTACGACAGATATTCATATAATTGTGATGAGCTCATTAATGATTCAACATATTACTGACCGCCATTTTCATGGGTAACTTGTACCTCTATCTGAGCTTACTAAGTTTATCCAACAAAGCCATACTTAAATCTTTCTTGAGAAAATGTATAGCCAGTTGTGATGGATTGGGTCCCTTAACATTCATGTTATAATGCTAATAGCCCAGATTTGTAAAGAAAGAACTGGTTCTGGGTTACGGCCCTAATAAAGGGCAGACGCTACAATGAAATATTGCCCCAACGCCCTGAGGGTCCTACTGTTGACAATAGCTAATTTATTACATCAAAATGTCAACATAAGCTTATAGAAAATCAACCGAGCAAACATTCCCGTGTCGTATTTGAATTTTATCACGTTCGGAACAAAGTTAATTTTATTTTTAGTGCAAGTGCAAGCATAAAGTTCAAATCGTGGGTGTTGAGTAAACGTTCAATTAAGTAACTTTCTTTTTGACAGTTTATTTAATTTACAGATACGAATTTAAATAATATTTACATGCATAATTATATAATTAAATTACGAGACATAAATTTATAAGTCATACATTTGTCGTAAATTGAGTTTATAAACAGTAAAAAAAATAAACGTGATGTTAAAACTAAAATGTGTTTGCTATTAAAATGTGTATTTTTGGAGCAATCATTTTAAAGGCGATTTTGATTTTTTTGGTATGGATACAAAAACTTAGTTGAAAACTATACCAAACTGGTGGCATTAATTTTATAAATTCGAATGTTCGAAAATTTTGAACGTTAACGTAATAAAATTATTACGTAGCACATATATTACATATACTTCAACTAATTTATTTTCGGAAAAAAATTTCGAGGTTCTATATTTTGTAGCGCTGAATTGTAATGTTATAAATTATTGTTTTATTATTAAACGTGAATGTGTGTCTGTGTGTTCGATGGCAAGATGTTGCGTCAAACTAAAATTGCAACACCTTCCATACAAGGCTAACATGTAACCTAAAAGCCTAGTTGTTAGACAAATAATGTATTTGTGAGCAATAAAGAAATAAAAAAAAGAAGAAAATAAAAATAAAATTCACTTTAGCGAGGAACACGAAGGCGTCTTATTACTTGGTATTTTATATCGTACTTCAAACACCTTTGACTTGCACTAGATAAGGTTAATTGGGTGTCAACAAGAAAATGAACTTAACCCCATTCTCATTCTTATCAACGTTGCGGATGATTGGATGTGCTTCTCAACATTACCCATACCTACAAAGTAGCTGGTAACTGTATTCGATAGATATACACGATATGAAAATGTATGCAAAAATTTAGTAATCATTCATTTATAATTTAAGAATATTATACAGAGATAATGATATCTTGGTTTCGTTGCCCTTGTTATAAGACAAGACATTACAAAAAAAAGTTCTGAATAAGTAGGAACCTTCACGTATGTATGTATGTATATGTACCTATGTAATCCCATCAAAATTTTATTGGGGGTTAGTTTTAGTGTTGAGGGAGCAGCTTTTGAAAAAATCCAAAAACGTTTTATAAGGATGCCGATGATATTATTTTAGTTGGCGTTCCTATATACTGTACCTATTTTTTGTTACAATTTTTTTATTGAAATGCTTTGAGTGTGTGAGTCTAATTTTAAACGCATGTTTTACCCAGTGATTGCATTTTATAAGACGAAGATGTAAAACTAAAATCATAAAAACAATTCATGAGTGTAACTAAAAAATTTGGTAAAGCAAGTTTTAATTATGTTGTGCCCTCCTTGTATAATAAGATAGATAGGAAATTGAATTTGAAATTTGAATTAAGGATACTCAACAACAGGCAGTTTAATAAAGCTATAATATCATGGCTGAACACTTTTGAGTATGATGACGTTGAGAATATGACGTCTGATTTGGGTATCTTGTAAGGACATTGTGGTGCTTATTTTATTGTTTTTGACAAGTGTATATTTTAACATACGTAGGTAACTCAACATTCGTTTTAATTTAATTTGATTTAACTGTTTTGATGTCATTATGAAACATAACATGGGAGAAGCCATTAGGTATCGAGATACAGTACTTGTACTAGTTCGAACCTAATGGATTCAAAATGTATTATGTAACCAAGTTTTATAACAAATAAATATTTCTTATTTCTTATTAACTGCTAGTAATTTGTATCTATGTAGGTACCTAATTTTATCCTTTAGTAGGAGTAGTTTTTGCTTGAAAAAGTTACAAATAACCAAACATACATACCAACTTTAACATTTATAATATAAATAGGATTGGTAATTAGTATTCTAAGTTATAATATTATAAGTGCACCGGAATAAATTCAAACACATTAAATTTCGAAGCTACAATAAAACACTGCCTATGGTTCCCAGCTAACGCTTCTGATTTGCTTCCTTCGTCTCAGTTTGGGTGTAAAGTGATGGCGTTTGTTTGTTCCTTCATCTTTACTTTGCCCGCTACAGGTTCTTTATGGCCAGTTAAGGAATGTGGAGACTCGAGACCAAAATCCAGTCTCGGTCAGTTCTCAGAACCGACTTTATCCTGTGTCCTCAGATTTGCTACGAAATTGAAAGCCTCGGATTTTAAGTTGCTTTTTATTTGGTGTCAGATAGCCTCTATTGCCTACTGATATTAGTCCACGTTTTGTTAGAATTATGAAGTACATATTTTGAAGACTGA
Organism: Ectropis grisescens; assembly: GCA_017562165.1. NCBI lineage: Eukaryota > Metazoa > Arthropoda > Insecta > Lepidoptera > Geometridae > Ectropis > Ectropis grisescens. Next base: position 8,412,956 of record CM029784.1, on the reverse strand, counting down.
ATTAAGCTTAGAAGTTAAATCTCAGATGAAGTAAGTAATCTCATGAAGGATTGCTTACTACTTGCTTACAAAAAAAGTGTTTCTGTCAAAGAGCTTACATTTACTTACTTAATTACATTAACGAATCTTAATGCTTTCAAGAAAGGCTTGTCAGCCAAGCGTTCTATGATATTGAAAAAGAATTTATGAGACGGAAACAAATCACATAGCTAAGCTATGGTATGTTTTAATTATTGTTAATTGAATTATTTCTAAGTTACATTATATTGTATTATATTTTTATTTTAATTATTATTTTGACATGACATAATTTAGATTATTAATTTTGGATACCTAACTATTACTATTTGACATTACATTTAATTGAGACTATTTTTTTATATTATCACTATTATTTTGACTGGGATATTATAATAACCATACTATTTAACCGAATGATGTAATTAATATATTTCATAAGTATGACAAGTACAGAAAGTATAAATAAATAAATATTGGTGGAAAATTCACACAAACCACCATAAATGAATAAATGAGTATGAGTCTTAATACAGATCTCTGGTTGACGAGCGCAGTGCAGTGCTAGGTAATGATTTGGACTCTGACTTATTCATCAGCCACGTGTCACTGTGCTGTTATGTGGCAGGCAAGTTGTTTACCATCAGGCACATGTACTGCTCGTCTCGTCACTCTTTGTTAAAAAAACAACCTTTGCTTAGTTTGGGGTTAATCTTGTGTGAGGAATGTCCAATAATTTTAAATTTACTAAATAACACGAAACGTATACGTCGCCCTTAGCCGTAATCAGTCCCATGCTTCGTCGCTCCCGCTCAATGAGAAAGCATTTCTGAGAACCAGCGGCTTGCCTGAGTATCGATTGCCTTTTGTGCTGTTACGTGATTAAAGGTCACAGAGAAATTACAAACGAACGTCGAATGGTTTTTAATTGCAATTAAATAAGCTTTTTAACGAAGAAATGACGCTTTGTTTCATTGCATAACTTTAAGATACATACAAAGCCGTATAAATAGTTATTGCGTAATATTAACACTACTATCAACAACTACTGCTTATAATTTGATTGCCATAATGGCTTAGTTGGTAGTAGCTCTGCCTGCGAAGCCGAGGGTCGTGGGTTCGATCCCCACCCAGTGCAAATATTTGTGTGATGAATTCAAATGTTTGCACTGTGTCTGGGTGTTTCTATGTATAATAAGTATGTATTTAAAAACTATATAAGTATTATATCAGCTATCTGGCTGCCATCACACAAGCTTTGCTTAGTTTGGGGTCAGATGGTGTTATGTGCGAATTGTCCACCAATATTTATATTTATTTAATGGTTTCAGTTCTGAGTATTAAAGTTCTAGAACCAAAACTACAATATGTATAAGTTACCTACTTATCATCTCGTTAAATTTTAGCAATTTTAGTTGTAGTGTTAGGACTTTTTGAAGTCCGCCTGGTGCAATACCACTCTTTTGTTCTACCATCAAAGTAGTAATATGCAAACAGTCCTGTGATCCGGTTTGTAAGGCAAAATTTCAGGATAAACATAAAGATTACTCATCGTTTGGATTACTAGCGCATTGCAGTATAAGGCTCTCATTAGGACTGTCTATTCTACTAATATTATTAACGCGAAAGTTTGTAAGTATGGCTAAATGAATTGATGTTTGTTACTCTTTCACGTAAAAACTACTGATCGGGTTGAAATTTGGAACATAGATAGATTATAGTCTGGAGGAAAAGCTAGGCTACTTTTTATCCCGAAAAACGGGAACTACGCGGGTAGAACCGTGGTTCGCTTCTTGTATGAATAATGTATGTTTATATGAGTATGAACAGCGTGTCAATGTGCTGTGATGAGAAGGTATGTTGCTTAACATCAAGCACATGTTTTGATCATGTCGTCACTGTTTCTTATAAAAATAACATTTTAAATACCATTTTAAACTACTCATGAAGTAGACAAATAGAGGTTGGTTATAAAAAATAAAAACACACGTTTAATTGTCCATTGTGTTGGTTCGACAATAAATCTAGGTTGAACCTAAACTGACGGTCGATTTGCTTACTAACCATTTAAGGACACCTTAGCATAATTGCAGACACGTATGAAGATGATAATAACCTCTATTTACTGCATACCTAGCACCACCCACTCATACGTTTAAAAATATGATTTATTTGTAAATCTAAAACCATAATTATGAACATAAGTAACTGTTCAACGGTGTCTATAAGAGAATAATCGAATTCCAAAACAATGTTTTCATCCTTTGATGATTTACATCAGAATTTGTACATCATATTGGTTCTCTTATATATAATAACTTAATTTCACAAAATTAAAAGAAAATTTTTATATTATACAAAATTAATATTTGTCCGCGACTGCGGTTGCTGCAGGTAATATAGGTAAGTATTTCTATGTAGGAGCTATTCCTCAATTAACTGTGATTTTTTTGGGTTATGTTCAGTTTATGCAACGCTATTGACCAACAAACATCCAGACTTGCACATCCTTACTCCTTACTTATATTATAAAGTTTTGTGTTGAGATTGTATGGGTGTTTATTATTCTTTCACGCAAAACTTACTGGAGGAATCTAGATGAGATTTGGTATATAGATAGATACTAGTCTAGCCTAACACATTGACTGATTTTTATCCCAAGAAAATATTACAGGATCTAGAACTTCGAGGGCGAAAACGCGCGTCGTTACTAGTTAAATTAGTATATTAGTATTCAGTAACATATACAACGTATAACTACCGAAGTCTTTTTCGTATTAATTCAAAAAGACTGGTTTCCTTTTATCAGGGAGACAGTTATAGATAAAATGAATAAAAACGAAACGTACAGGTGCGACAAAACATGGTGTCACACATTACGGCAGCCCAACAAACAACGCATTCAAAACCACGCACGCTAATGACAAAAGTAAGCAAAGACTAAAGTAAAGGTAACGGTGCATACCATAACAGTGGCGTGGTGAAACTGTCCGGCCTTTCGGGCCAGTGGACCGACCATTTTCGTCAACTTGTGGGCAGAAATTGGCCTGACATACGCAGAATTAGGTGGTGATTGACAATGTATGACAACGACTTCCAGCATAGTTGGTAAATGTAGTCACGTATATATGGTATACATTCTTGAAATGCAACGAAAACGTGCTATGAAGCATTATTTTTGTGAACATATATTTTTATAGTATAAAGTGACGAGGTGGACTCTGCTAAGAGTCCTACTACCTACCTATTTTTGTGGTGCCTATGTCGAATTTTGCTAGAGTGATAGCTAGGTCGGGGGTCGGGGTTCCTATTATCTAATTACTTGTTACGTTTATATAATTTCCGTGTTAACTATAGAAATTATGGTCAAATATGACTCAATGTTACCAATTCAAATCGGATTAAAAAAAGAAATTTGCACATTATTTTTAGCGTTTAGCTCAACATAGCATGATGGAACAAATAATAGAATTATGAATTACCTACAGGATAAATAAATAATCGCTCCATCACTAAACCACGGTAAATGAATATCCTGTGATTCATAATATCCCATTCAACATGGTACAAATCATGCTGGGTTCGTTTCCAACTTACTGTAGACTTGATAATACTTATTGATAATTATCTTTTAAACCTTCGTCGATACATAGACAATGCAGATATGCTTTATGTGTAGGCATTAAATTAGGCACACAGTATAGTGTAATTATCATTGTGTAATGTAATTTAGTTATGTTTTATAAAGACTAACCGTTAAGTAAAAAAACATGAAGCTCGTTGCATTGATTTTACATAGACGTAAAAAACTCGGTAATTGTAACATGATCAGTATTATTTATTTGTTCCATCGATAATAAAATGTCGTTTTTATGCCTCGAAGAATATAAAAAATACCTCGTATCTACCGTGCTATTTGTATTATTTTTCTAATATGTTTTACTACTTATTATTAGTTTCTAATGGTTTACTGATCCTAAAAGTAAGGGGTCATAAACCTTTTCATTCCACTAACAAGGCTGTAGCCATGTCGTAAGTAAATAAGGCTGGAATATTGAGGGCTTAATCATAATAAAAATGACCATTACTGGAGTTTATGGAGTTGGTCACCTTGTGAAGCCGGCTTGCTTTCCCTTGATGGGGCAATTCGGATTAGATATTTGCTATCGAAAAGCGTTCGGATTATGCTATACATGGCAACAAAACTTTCTACACATGCCTTTGAAATAGTTATTATTTCTTATATCTATTTGGTTTTCTTTGTATTATTTTTGTCATTTTGTAACAAGAACACTAGGAGTAGATATAAAATAATTAATAAACAGAAGTAGACCTTCAAATTGGCTAGTATCTGTCTTTAGGTATATAATTTAGAAATGAACTCCCCAAGGAACTCTAAATTTCTTTGGGTTAAATAGTTTTTGCTACTTCAAACTATTTCCATCTGACTTCAAAATGCTAACATGGCGACAACATAATATGATAAGGAAGTGGCTGAGCAACATCAGAACTTTCTCATTTATAATATTAGTAAGATGACTAAGTGATGAGAACTGCACTATATGGACATACTCGTAAGTAGACTTCAAATTTGCCGTAACACTAAAACTATGGTAACGTCAATTAGCATTTTGTTCTCCCAAGGCGGCGATACTTATTTACAAGGATTAGGAAGATGACTGAGTGAAGAGAACTACACTATACTACGTACCTTACCAACAACTTACACTAAGTACTTATACATCTGAACTCTCCATAGACCAATGAACGTGTAAATAATCAAGGTGATTAAACTCACTATCAGTAAAAATCATGCTTAGTAGTGACATTTTAGTAATTCTAAATGTAATTTTGTTTTGTTCAAACAAAACAAAAAGACTCAATAAAATTACAAAAACGGTTCATATTATGATGTCCTTAAAATTAGCCTCGATACGACATCAATCTTGATTGGTTTTGGTGAAATGTGTATATAAACTAACATAAATATTAAGTACCTATCCTTTTTAACCCCCGACCAAAAAAAGGGGTGTTATAAGTTTGACGTCGATGTCTGTCTGTCTGTCTGTCTGTCTGTCTGTCTGTCTGTCTGTCTGTCTGTCTGTCTATCTGTCTGTCTGTCTGTCTGTCTGTCTGTCTTTCTGTCTGTCTGTCTGTCTGTCTGTCTGTCTGTGGCACCGTAGAGCTCAAACGGTTGGGCCGATTTCGATGCGGTTTTTTTTATTTGAAAGTTAATATCCGTGCGGGTGTTCTTAGCTATGTTTGGTTAATATCGATTCAAAATGGCCGCCTCCACAAAATGGCGGACAAAACATTTCTTCACAACCTACCTCAATATGGGTATCAAATGAAAGGGCCTGACTAGCAGAGTACTATACGCTATAATAAATTTCAAATCCAAGATGGCCGCCACCACAAAATGGCGAAATATATAATTTTTTTCACCACTACCGCAATATGGGTATCAAACGAAAGGGCTTGACTAGTAGAATACTTTGCACTATGACAAATTTCAAATCCAAGATGGCCGCTACCACAAAATGGCGAATTACATTTCTTTTTTCACAACTTCCTTAATATGGGTATCAAATGAAAGGGCTTGACTAGTAGAATGTTGTACAGATAACAAATCTAAGGTAGTCGGGGGATCATAAAAATTTTAAATTTTGTTCTTGTTCTTCAAATAAATAAATTAGCATACGAGTACGTCAAATTCTTAAAAAATATCTATGAAATATTATGTACATACAAAATAATTAAAAAAACAAGGGACATATTTTGTACTGTACAATGTACATCGGTAATAATAATCTGGTTGCCTGGACGAGATTGCTCTCAGCAATAGGGCCGCCACTTGTGGCACTAGTTAATTAAGTGTTTATTTGTAGTATTTTAATTTGTTTGTGTCGCAATAAAGAATTTCTATCTATATAAGAACTGATCCAAATATTATAAGATTTAAATTGAACTTACTTAACTCATCACGAGCATCAATGTGTATTGGTTTTAGCTACTTAGTGGATGGAGGAAAATAAACTATTAGGGATTTCCTGTGTGCGGTTACGAATGATGCATTAAATTGCGTAGGTTTCTTGTTTACCTAATATATACCTTTAAAGTTTAGCTTCGTGGGGATTATTTACCTTATATTTCGTGTTTTTAAAATAGTTTTGAAATAAGATAAAATTCAACAGTTTTAAGTTAAAAGGTATAATTCGTAAGCTATGTGATATATTAAATATGGTATATTATTCTATTTAGTTATACTTCCCGACCTCCTCCTGGTCCAGGTCTCAGAACCCTATTACTTATAAATCGACGCCCCCCGCGAATAATCCGGTAATGACCTATTACGGGGTTTTTCATGTTATGCGTTTTTCGGAATCTAGGAGTTCAAATACACCATGTCATTTTTTTTCACATTTTTTCTATCTTTATTTACGAAGATATAAAAAACTACGCGTATATTCCGTAAAAATTCATTAAAATGTATTTTAACCGAATAATATGGTTTTAGATCTTTGCGAAAAAAAACAACAATATGATTTGACAGTAAACATTGTTACGATATTATTCGGGTAAATAGTTTTCTATCTTATTTAAGTAAGTGCCTTTAAAAAAAGTTGCGGGTTAAAATTCAATAGGTAAAGAAGACAGGTTAGCCCTACGTAAATTTTTTTTTAAACTTGCCTATCGAGAATTTCAATGGCAATACATTACACGACATGTTAAATCCAATGATGTTAAAAGGGTAACCGTAAATAGAAAAAGTAACCGATCTCAAACATCAAAATATTATTTTCTCCACAAAGATGAAGAAATCCAAGTATGCAAGGTTTTTTTAGAACACGCTTTCTATTACTGAGCAAATAATTAACACGGCCTTAGAAAAAATTAAAAGTGATGAAAGTTTGATCGATAAACGAGGCAGGCATCAGAATAGACCACATCAAATGAAGCTAGATACAGAAGCCAGCATCAGAAATCATTTTGATTTATTTCCCAAAACAGAATCTCATTACACGAGAAAAGAGTCTAAACGAGAATATTTGCCTGAATCTTTTAATATTTCAAAAATGTACCGACTTTACAAATCATGGTTTGCAAATTGGAACTATACATATATTGTTGAGATGGCTTCAAAACGACAGTATGAAAAAGTGTTTAATACTAACTACAACTATTCAAGCCTAAAAAGGATCAGTGCACTTTCTGTTCACAATATCAGTAAGCTGACTCCGTTGAAAAGACATCTTTAGAAGAAAATTACAGGAAACATTTGAGTAGGAAAGAATGAGTTCAATGAGAGTTGAAAAGCAATACTATGTAAATAAAGATGACACCGCTGTGACCATTTTTGATTTAGAAAAAGTTTTGAATGTACCACAGCCTGAAGTGTAAATTTTCCACTACAAACTTAAACACCCGATTTATAATTTTATAGTTTTTGACGCTCTAAATAAACTAGGGTTCTGTTATATTTGGCAAGTTCAAATAGGAAAAAAGGTTGCATCAAAATAGGGAGTTCCTTGTTTCAATTTGTCAAGACCGTACATGAAAAAGGTATACGCAAAATTATATTTTCCTCTGATGGTTGTTATGGCCAGAATAAAAACAGATACATTTTTGGATTGGATCTTTACATTGCAATGACTCTTCAAATTGACATTACCCATCGGTTTTTTGTTGGTATAGTTAGTATAGCCAAAATGAAGGCGACTCCATGCACGCATGTATTGAAAGAGCTCTGAAAAACAAAGTTTTGTACAGACCAGACCAAATATATTTATATGTAGTAATATCATGAACGCTAAAGTCTCCGGAGACAAATATATCCTAAAAGAAATGCAACAATCTGAAATCCTCATTATAAAAGACCTCAACCTCAGCCCAAAAGATGGCTTCAAGATAAGACAGGAGAAAAAGTATGATGGTCCGATGCGATGGAGGTTAATGTGTCATATAGTAAACCTAACTCTCTGCTTTTCAAATATGATTTTAATCAGGATTATATTGAATTGCATTACGATGTAAGCAGAAGTAGACAGCGTTGGCAAAACAGGTGTCTAAAACAATTGAAAGTTTTGAATTAAAGTAAGCATACGACAAGCCTCTTCCTATTACAAAAGCTTTATATAACGATCTCCTAAGCCTGTGTAACTCCCAAGCAATTCCTCACCATTATCAACTATTTTATAGGTACTTGAGCTTTTGTGATATTAAATCAGATCACGTTGAGGATTCTGATAAGGATTTTTAACTGTAATAGGACCTTATTATAATGTTCATGATTGTGTAATCATGTTTGTGTAATAGTTGTGTCTTCATTCCAGTGTCATTCTTCATTTTTTATGATAATAAGAACTATCGTTTTTTGTCAAACTAACCAAAGTTGTTTCATATACTAGAATGTCCTTTATTTCCTAAAATATACTATAATAATCATCATATAATACTTAAGTAAACTATCCGAATAAACAGTAATAGTCATAACAATAAAATTTACGTTACTGTTAAGCAATCGAATAACCTAATAATTGCTTTTACAAATGTTCACTACACCAAAAAAATTACACGAATAATAGCACAACACGATTTTACCGTTGCCGTCGAAAATCTGAATTTACACGAATAATATCGCAACAAGATTGTATTGTTCCCGTCAAAACTATAAATTTACACGAACAATATCGTAAGTGACGGTACTGACTAGAGTTTAACCTACACTAATATAGTAAAATGCATCCAACTAAATTATAACGAAGCCCTTGGGACTACTTAAATGTTGTTTAAATAACCAGATAGCTGAAAAAAATTAGCTTCCATAGGCGATATAAAAAGTCTCGGATACTTGTTGTTTAATGGAGTTATTAAGGAAAAATGGTTTTTTATTTTTCCTGAACATTTACACTTTTACGATTACCGGATTATTCGCGGGGGGCGTCGAAATGTGAATATTTCGATGTTTGTTGCTGTCACGGTGGATGAACTAAACTGATCAATTTGAAAGTAAAATATATTATTACGTATTACATTACAGAATATAGGTTACATTTTTCCGAAAAAAAATCCGAGTTCTAAAGGGGATGACTATTTTATATGTAAATTCAAATCGCAGACAAAGTCACAGGTAGACGATAATCATAGCATATGACGATCAAATATTAAGTGCACCTTTTAAATATGTACTGTAAGATTTTCATATATGTACAGCCACAATTGACAAATATGGCTCGCTCTCTTTACGATAATTTTGTAGACTAGTGGCATCCGCGGTTTCACCCGCGTTGTTCCTGATCACGTTATTTTTTTAACCCCCGACCAAAAAAAAAAGGGGTGTTATAAGTTTGACGTCGATGTCTGTCTGTCTGTCTGTCTGTGTGTGTGTCTGTCTGTGGCATCGTAGAGCTCAAACGGATGGGCCGATTTCAATGCAGTTTTTTTATTTGAAGGTAAATATCCGTGCGGATGTTCTTAGCTATGTTTGGTTAATATCGATTCAAAATGGCCGCCTCCACAAAATGGCGGGCAAAATATTTCTTCACAACCTACCTCAATATGGGTATCAAATGAAAGGGCTTGACTAGTAGAATACAATACGCTATAACAAATTCAAATCCAAGATGGCCGCCACCACAAAATGGCGAATTATATATTTTTTTCACAACTCCCTTAATATGGTTATCAAATGAAAGAGCTTGACTAGTAGAATGTTGTACAGATAACAAATCTTGGGTAGTCGGGGGTTAATCAAAATTTTGAATTTTGTTCTTGTTCACAACTCTGCCCCTTAATATGGGCATCAAATGAAAGGGCTTGACTAGTAGAATGTTGTACAGATAACAAATCTAAGGTAGTCGGGGGTTAATCAAAATTTTTAATTTTGTTCTTGTCCAAGAAAATAATTAGCCTGAGTGCTACCTACTCCAAAGTTTTATTTTTCTATGTAGGTAGGTACTACATAAAGAGTTACATACATAGGTACATATAACATTATATGTTTTAAAATATGTAACATATATTTTAAAATATTATTAGTAGGATTCGCGAGCCAATAGTCAAAATAACAAGTAAGTAATTGTACACAAATATTTTTAAATAAAGTGTTCTGTGGACTATAAGTACCTATTTTAATTCTGTTCCGTTATTGTAAACCGATTTTATATCTGATATACGCATATATCTGAAAATACCAGAACGAAACTAAAATACTCACAACCAGGCATGCAAAATGTCATCAACACCAAGTGGCATCAGTTCAGGCCATATGGCGGATAGCGTGACGTAACGCCGACTGATGGGCTCGCCAGACCTTATGCTATTGAGATTATTGATGTCATTTTGCCTTGGAAACACCTACAAAAATATTTAAAGTTTGTGTGATTACTTAAGCAGGATCTATTTTAAGCATCGAAGGAGCATTATTCTCATTGATATCGAAATCTAAACATATAAAGTCAAAGTCCTTTATTGATAAATGTACACACGCATAGACACACATAAGTACATATTTAGTTGGTCTTAGTACCTTTTACTATCTAAGACATTGAATTGAAATTATTATCACTTGAATTGTACTTCCCTAAAAGTACTTATATGAATTTTATGTAGACATATTCTAGATACATAGACATATTCTTTATTGACACACCAAATAAAACTAAACACAGAAAAAAATAACAATACATTTTAAAGTAGTGTGACAATGGGCAGCCTTATCGCGGAAAGATCACAGAGACCTACTCGTATGTAGATCACAGAGTAAATTAAAATATAAACAAATTAGTTTCATAACGATACGGTAGTTGACTTTATACTTATTAATCCACTCTTAATCCTACTAATATTATAAATGTGAAAGTTTGTATGTCTAGGTGTTTGTTGCTTGATCACGTCGGAACGGCTAAACAGATTAGGTTGAAATTCGAAACACAGATAAAATATAGTCTGGATTATTACATAGGCAAATTTTTATAGCAGGAAGGTTGCGGGGAAAGGCATCTACCGGGGTAAAATCGCAGAGCGCTGCTAACACAATGTACATATACATACACAATTAATATAAGTATGTTTTTTAAATGTAAATAGGTAGGGACTGCGTATGCATCGAGTATGTATTCATTTTCTCTTAAAGACTTCTCGCGGTGGCGTAAATGGTGGCTCAGATATGATCGACGAGCGCGACGACTGACACATGCGTCATATTCGTGAACTACTTAGAAAGCAAACTTTACGACTACGATCACTTTCAATATAATGTAAATTCAGACAATAAGCAGACGCCTTCGCGTCTGTGGTGGCAAAATCCTATCAATAAATAAATACATATGAATGATTAGATATTCGTTGTTTATGCATTGGCTACACGGCTGTAAGGATTGGGTTGAACGGGGTCACAAACATTTTATAATCTAAAATAGCAGATAATATCATTGCGAGAAAATTTTCAGAATGGGAACTACACGGGTAGAACCTCGGGTGCTGCATAGTAAACTCCCAACTCGGCGAAGGAATCCTTGCTCTAAAAATAGACTCATCTAAACTAGGCACTAAAATAAGACCTATCTTACTCACGCAAAGCTTGCCACATGCAAAGTACACAAAAAAGTGAGTCTATAAGATTAGTTCAAAAAGGCGAACCGTGACAGATGTTGATCTAGGTCGAAGCCCGAATTAGTCAACGTTGTAATACAAGAAAAACAATAGAATGATAACAATTTTACAAGAACCATATTTAGACGTAAATGCCACCTATTAAAACAAAATGGCCTAGCATGGAACCACAACAAGAAATATAAGAAAAACAAATTACTTATGTACGAGTATAAGTAAAGTTACTCTATTAGACATTTATGAACACGAAGGCCAAAGTAACAAAATAGGTACCTATTATAATAAATAGTTGTAAAATTAGCGTTTAATATCAATCAAGCAAAGTAATCAACATTTTGCGACGATAAACATCGTGACAGAAATAAAATTGATGTTGAAATTTTTCTGCAACCGTGTGACGAATGGCCGTGAGAAAGCTATGAAAATATTTTCAGACTCGCGTTAACATTGTTCTAGATACTAAATATGCACGAGAAGAGAATTTTACTCACGCCGAGTTTTCGATCCCTGATATAAATAACTAACGCGGTTTTACCTGCGTAGTTCCTGTAGTTTTCCCGCGGTGAAAAGTAGGTATATGTTATTCCAGACTACTATCTGTGTTCAAAATTTCAATGTTAAAGTTTTCGCAATTAAAATTAGTAGCATTAACAAACATAATTATAACATCTAGGCTGTGAAGAAAGACGGCAATGTATCAGAAAAAAATATTGACCTATGTAAAGATTTCAATAAAATTTACTTCAACAAACAATGGTCAATCTATGGATAATTCCTTACAAGATAATTCCTTATTTATTCATTCTTATTAAACATTTGAATGTTCGATAGATACCTTATAGTAGTCGTGAGATACGGTATCAACATGATCATAGGCAATGCCAAATAAACGCCAGCATTTTGGCCACGATGATTATTCACTATAATTACACTAGATACAGTCATGGCCTAAATTTTTCCCCTAAATTCCAAAATTATGTTATTAAATTTCTTTAATTTGTTTCCTTTTTTCTCATTGATAGGATGAGTTAAAACCATAAAAGCGATGTTTTGCTTATTTATTAAAAGCAGTACCAAATATGGCCTCGTGCAGTACACGAGCTACATGAAGTGACACATTCTTCAATTGACGGTGACGCGGAGAGTTCAAATTAGCGCCAATTTGTGCCTCCGGACGGGAGTGACTCACGGGACGAGGTATACTGGGAGTTTCTACATTAAGGAGCTGCCTAGGATTCATGAACACTGTCTAGGAAGGTCGCAATTTAATCCCATTACCTTGGCAATGTACGTAGCTTGAAATAAATTTTGTAGCGTGAAATCGTTTAGCTGTAAACAAGGATCCAGGAGGTCTTCCAGATAACCATGCCATTTAGGTACCATCTGTATTGTTCAAATCTTTTTTGCGTAGCATGTAGATAAACTCGTTATCAATATACTGTATATGTAGTATGTACTATAAAGATACAACTTTTGTATCCATTCCTATGATTCTAAAATAATTTTATCATGATTGTTATAAAGTCACAGTAGGTAATCAATTTATCCAGCGCTATAATCAAGAAATCCTGCAATAAACGGTCTATAACTCGTTTACGTTACAAACAAATCAAACGTTTGATCTCTGATGCACTTTAACATTTCCATCAAGCTTTGACTCACCTTCAAAGAAATTAACATCAGAACGCGCCACTGCGAAAGTGATTCAACAGAACAAGATTTAAGATCGTGAAATGCTAATTATTCTGATCCGCATATCGAGTGTCGATTTAATTAGAATTAGCAGCACACCTGCAATAAATGTAACATTAGCCGCAAAAATCTAGTATTCATATATATTTTTAGCACAATCCGTCGTAAATCCCAAATCTACAAAAGCAAAATGTGTGAGATTAAACCTTTACACCGTGTTTACTGCGGCCTTGCCTTGTATCAATTGGGAAGCAGGCAATTGAGCTCTTCCAGTTCCCGATACAAATTACGGCAAATCAACTGGAATTTAAGTTTGGAGTTATCATGCCCTAAACAAAGGTCATGTGCATTAAAAAGACTCATTTACAAGTCTGAAGCCAAGTTAATGTGGTTAATGTCATCTACTGTAGCTGTGTGGTATCCATTACCAAAACTCATAAGTCTCTGTGTATTCTTATCTTCTTTAGAACGAGGCTAGGGGCCCTTTCAAATAAATCACGTCGGCTTAGATAATATCGATAAATAATTGAAGCTTTTCCCGAGTAATCCCCCAAACTATAATAGACTACACGTAAAGTTCATGGTCTTTTTGGGTGTCTGTGAGTTCATTAAAATATATTGTAGAGATTGTATGCTTAATTGTCTTTTTATTTCTTTAAAATCTATCCACTACAATACTGCCGTGAGATTTCCCTAAATTATATGAAAACTTAGTTCATCTCATGCAATATTTGTATTAAATAAATGTTCATCTTTGTTCGCAGAATGTGGTGGACCATAACGGGGAACTTTGGCAACATTCTGCCGATCGACTGGACCAAATCATTCTCTAGGAAGATGCATATCCCGACACTCAATCTTAGTGATAAAAAGGTATTTAGATTTACGTCTTTAAAAGCAACTTTGTTACCATTCACGCAATTTTTATATACAGGGTGATTGGTACAGGACCCGCCATAGCAAAATCACGTATGGAGGAGGTCATGTGCTACCTAATGAAGGTTACTTTCTCTAACCAAAGTTTTATAGTTTAGGAGATGCAAAAGAGGAGTTGATGCAAAGAATTAATAATGCTGTAGTGACTATGAAATAGGAGATAAGAATAAATTTAACTACGACAGAAGAAGAAGAAGAGATGTCGGGCATGTATTAGAAATTGCGGACAGCAATTCGACCAGAATCTAAAATAACGATGTCCTTTCAATGCCCGATGTCTTTTCCTAAATTTTCTGTGTATTCGTAAAAGATAACCTTCAATAAATTATGTACCTCACTCAATGGTAGTTATTTTATTCAATCACTAATACCAACACTGATCAAATTTTGTTCGTCAGCACTTATTTACTATTATTGATAAAATTAACTTTAGAATTTGAAAATCCTATCAATTACTAGTATAAATATAATTTTTTGTAAATTTTTGGTACCGTTGGATAGGTGATGAACTAGAGAAGTTATTTAGAGTACAATTAATTATTAAAACTTAATGGTTTTATAATTATAAAAAAAAAATATTGATCTTAAAGTTTTATTTTCGGTAATTTCTCCTTTTTTAAGCGTAATATCTTTTTAGTCCTTGTGTTAGCAAAATTCCGACGTAGTTTTATCAAACATTTATGTGCTGACAAAAAATGTAAAAAAATCTAGAACTTTATAAATAATAAATAAATAAATAAAAAAGTTATAGCAGCTTTAAGGTCAACGGGAAAATCTTTAAAAAAGTTTAAAAATTAGCCCATTTCCTAAACTATAAAACTTTGGTTAGAGAAAGTAACCTTCATTAGGTAGCATATGACCTCCTCCATACGTGATTTCGCTATGGCGGGTCCTGTAACAATCAACCTGTAAATATGCAATAAACTATTTTGAGATTCACACAACATTGTAAAAGATAAATACTTTTAATAAGTAGCAATTTGTTATTAAAAACAAAATACATAATTACATGAACTGTCTCCGAGTGTCTCAGTAGTTAGTATCTTCGGGAAAATCCAGTTCGTGACCTAAACTGACCACAAGCATAAAAATAATTTCTTTATCTTCTCTTTCAATAACTTCTACGTTAAGATGTTCTGCATCAAGAACTATCACATCATTCAAATCAATTATGTATAAAATATTTTCGTTGCGGTTTCATTACCATCTTATGTAATTATTATTTAATTATTTATCTTTTTATTATTATGTAATTATTTATCTATAGACAAATAATTTGTGATATTTTGATGTACAAAATATTCAACATTGTAAATTTCAATTATTAATTTTCAAATAACTTGTGTACTAAGTTTATCTGTTTCTAGTATTGATTATTCCTGTATCCATGACGTACCTTGTATAACTAACATGTTGTAATGGTGAATAAATGATCTGAATCTGAATCTGAATCTGAATCTAATGTAAATTTGAGCTTCAATTATTGAATTACTTCTCAGGCTGTACAGTTATTTTAATAACTTAGTTTTTATCCCGTAACTTTATACTCTGGGATCCGTCTTGTAGCAAAAAGGTGGGAAATTTTGAGCGGTGTCTGATGTCTCATTGTTTCGTGGGAACTCAGTTTTGCTGGATCATTAAAGTTTAATACTTACTTGTTTTGGATTGTATAGCAGAAAATAATATTCATATTCATGTTCACGTTACGTTCGGGAAATAGAAAATAAAAAAGCTCTCAATTTCTTATTAATTAAATGTATGACCTCACAAAAGCTTCCACTACTTATGATGACCTACACTAATCACTGCAGTTACCAATACCGATGAACGTCTATAGATATTACAAATGCTTAAGCCTGTAAGCGTGCCCAGGATTCTAATAGTACTTATTGCCTTATTGAATACCAATGTTAATACGTTGTAAAATTAACTATTTTAATTATAAGTTCGTCTTGTTCCAGATCTCATGTAGCCCCGATGACGAGATCCCCAGCTCGGAAGACGAAGCCGTGGCGTCGGATCTGGACATGCACGCGTTAATCCTCGGCGGCCTACACCAAGATCATGAGTGTCCGGTCAAAACCGCTGATGAGGTGAGAATATCGAATTCTACACATGTCTGTATGAACTCCACGATTTTTCAAAAAACGAACCTTTGGTAAAGAAAAATTTAGACATTCACATCATGAAAACAGGTGTAAGTATAAAACAAACAGGTCGTATGTGTGCCGTTACCTATATTTGTAGAGTGAAGTTTTGTCATGTAGAAATAATTTACTGTAGTAGTATCGACATATCGAATTATCGATACCTTTCATTCAAAGTTTTATGAACGATTGCTGGATTTACTTTTAGATTTCCTTTTAGCTTGAGAATGTTTCACAAACACCTTTTTGTTTTATAGAACAAAAGAACGTTAACGATTTGTGAACTAATCAGATCTGAACTAGTATATTATAGGATAGCATACAAAACCAAAAAATATAAATACCCAATTTAAAACAAAAGACAAGTGGCCTTTGTTTTGACGTTCCTTTATCCAAACAATATCCTTTATGAGATTAATGAATTCACTTCCTATCCTATCATGAAACTGCTCAATGATATTTATAACTCACGCAGACAATATAAAACAAACAATAACTATAATAACATTCCTACCATTCCAGGTGATCCAAGAGATAGATGATATGATGCAGGACACTCCATCATCAGAGGGCGACATCATTGAATACAACGAGGCATTGGAAAAAGGAAAGGAGGTGCTCAATTCGCCGCTTTATGAAGATAGTAAGTTTAACAAACTTAGTATGGGATTAATCTCCAAATTCACTTCCATGGAACAATTACATTTTAGTATAATAAAGAACATTAAAATTCTCATCAGAATTAATTTATTCTGATCCAAATTACTTATATGAGTAGATAATCGTGGTTATCAATAACATAGAAATTATTTCTGAAAATTTCGCAATGACATAATTATTTTTCTACTCAGTTATAATCTATTCTATGGTTATAGCTAAATCAGCAGACATGACATCTATGTTACTTTGCGTGCAGTAACTTTTTGAGTATAAGATTTGTAATAAATGGATTTTTGTGAGAGATTTCATGTATGAGTTCCAAAATCTTACCGAACACTAAACTGTGTCTTTGTAGAATTTGGAAGCAAATTATTCCCCATGTATTTTTAGGAGATTTTTTTTTTCAGAGTGTATCCAGAATGTCTATTTACGTTCCAAATTACGGATATAACCTGACTCTTCTAGTTGTTCTAATGTGATTGAACAACAAAGATAAAAAAACATTTATTGTTAGTGGCTCTGTAATTCACGCAACTATGTAATATAACACAGCGAATTTCTATCTATTCTACTAAAAATCTTGCAAATCCGGTCACACGTCCAGTTTTTGTTCTCATGTAAACGTGGTCAAACAATCCAGTCACATTAATCCTGCTGTAATTTGCCAGTTTTTATCGCAGTAATTGAGATTGGTTACGTAAAATGGTTTTGCTGTGAGAAGTCAGATTACGTCATGGGATGAGAATAGACGCCTTTTGATCCTGTTTAAAGTCGCCTTCAATTAACGTAGGGACTATGATGTATATGAGTCAACATTCCAATATGACAACAATCATTGATTCTAAAACCAACAATTAATGAAATGTTTGAAACGACACTAACAGCTAATTTAGATAAGGCCAAAATAAAGTTATTTCTTCGAAAAATTCTGTACTTACGAGTATATGAGTAATCACCAGATAGACACATCTTATAACAAAATCTTTATTCTTATTTTTTAGGAACTCAATAGAATACAATACAATACTCACATGATATACTAAATACTCTTATCTATACTAATATTATAAAGCTGAAGAGTTTGTTTGAACGTTAGGATCTCGGGAAGTACCTACTGGTTCGAATTGAAAGATTATTTTTCTATTCGATAGTCATTGAATATAAACTTTTGCTAATCAAATTTGTTTCTAATTCTGAGCTGAAGAGGTTTTTTGTTTGAAAGCTATATTATCAGGAATAACTGAACCGATTTCAGTCATTTCAGTCTCAAATTTTACTTGTAGGTATATTTAGAAGTTCGAGAATTAGAATTTGGAAGATTAGTAAGAAGGATCGAAATATCCTATCTCACCATAAGAATGTTCGATCCTGTTCTCTTCGTTTTTTTATCTATTAGGTATAGGTATTATTATTTTTGGACAAACAATATCAAAACAATTTAACTGTATTTCAATGGCGTGGTAAGTGGCGAGATCCAAAAGTTTGGATGATTATTGCTCAATCTCGTTAGAACGGCTGAACGGTTGGAATTTAGAACTCAGATTATGTATTGGAATAGTACACATATATGTACATATACGTATACATAGACTACTTTTAATTTCGAGAAATCTACGATAGCGGTGAATACGCGTGCGAAAAAGTCGTGGGGTGCTGCTAGTACCTACCTATTTATATAATTAGTATTGTAGATCGTTTCCGCGGTCCACAGACCACAGATATCTAAATCCATAATAAGAATTTAGATTGTGGCGGGGCAGTTAGTACACATCTTGACTTACGCTATTGAATAGATAATATTGGACACAGTTTTATTTTTTGAGTTCGTTTAAAGCTATGCACAAAAAAAAACATAAACCGACTTGAATACGTCGTTCTAGCGAAAATTGTGACAAGGTTTTGGATCCACAAGGATATGTTCTTGAAATACGACGCGACGTTTAGATGATGTTGTGGAACAAAATTCTTTTCTTTGTTCTTTATGTAGAATTTGCGATTGTGGCTCCTAAAGAACTTTTGCAATAAGTTAAGAGTACCTACGCTCAATAGTCACCTTGTAGATGATGTCATTTCAATGAACTCTCTACAGTTATTTTTTAACTTTTTTTAAATATCTCATTCGCGAGTTTTTCTTAATCTTCTATCTAAACTAAGGTACGAACAGTTGAATTAATTTACACCAATTCTATTGTCCTAAGTAACCAAATAATAGCAGACATCATCAAGTCAGTAATTTAAAATAATTTAAATAAATTTACTAATTTTGTGAAATCTATTTTTATGTGTAAATCTATGTTTAGTGGCTCCCCAATCAACATGAATTATCAAATGAATGAACGGTGCTCCAAGAAAACGTAATATGTATGTCAGTACATTTATTTGATTGAATGTAAAAATACAAACATTTCAAATGAACAACAATTTGTTCCTTGACTGATGATTTTTTTGTAGTGGTAGGACTGTTGGTAGAGTCCATCTGGGTAAGTACCACCCCTTTGCCAGTTATTATACCGCCAAACAGTAATGTGCTAATATTACTGTATTTCAGTTTGAAGGGCAATGTTTCCGTAGACATTGTAAGGCTTAGAGATATATAACATCTTAGATCTCTCGGTGACTGGCACAGTGCAGTGCTAGGTAATGATTTGAAGTCCTCATGTTCCAATAGCTGCGTTTCACTGTGCTGTTATGTGGCAGGCATGGTGCTTACCATCAGGCACATGTCCTACTCGTTTCGTCACTCTATACTCTAGTACCTGCTATAAAATCTATCTAGTAGGTACTTACTACCATAAACATAGCTTTCCAGTAGTGCACAAATACAAACTTGTCAGCAATAGGAATCTTAATATTTTTGCCGAAGTATATTAACTATTATTCAGTTATTTATTCGCTCATTAATTCATTGATTTACTTTTAAGTTTTTACAATAAGTATAAAAATATAAACATTATAAAAAACTTAACAATTAGGGTGCCGCCAGCAGCGGGGCAGGACCCAAGCTACCGGTGGTTAGGGCTGCAGACTGAGGAGCCTCCTGACGATGCGCGCTGTGTCTAGGGTGACCACCTTCTGCATCTGACCCTTGATCCAACCGTCTAACGAAAGTCTCTTAACTATTATTATTTTAAAACAGGTATAGTAACAAAATAAACTGTTGACTATAACACCGTTTTTTATAAAATACTCTCTACTAATAGTATTTATTTGAAAGTCATATTTTTTTCTTTTTGTAATAATAATATTCGTTTGTTAAGTTTATATAATATTTTTTATTAAGTATAACATTACTTCCTATCCCATCGATTTCAAATTTAATTTCTAAGAATTCAAAACTTGCGTTGTAACAATGTTTGGTTACAATTTGTTATTACGATTCAAATTGCCCATTAGGTTTCTCAGAAGTCATTCGATATCGTCCACACTCGATTAGCCACACTTTTAATATCGCAGTGCATTCACCTCCACTGCGAATATTCCATCGCTTTGTTTTCTTAACCCTGTCTGTCTACCAATTCATCAGCTGAGTCGATTGAGGGAGCCACTACTACACATTCTGCAATATTATAAAACATTTCCAAATAAGTATGATGGTTTGATAACTCGCCCATCTCTATTATTAGTTAGGTTTGATCCACAGTTTGTTTGAAAGAAAGTTCCTTGAGCTTGAGCTCGAGCTCATCTTTCATAGAAATAGTTTAGCAAATATTTAGGTGGTTGAACCGAGATTATATTCTAGGTTTGCCTTTAATCTTAGTTATGGTTTTGTAAACAAGTCTAACCTGTATAGCAAAAAACAATCTTGAATGTTTTTGCTATACTAGTTTTACGATTATGAGAAAACTGGTTGTTTTAAATTCATTATTCAGTAAATTACTCATTTAGTTGGGCATAGGAACTATTTTACTAGAACGTATAAGTTAAATCTTTTAAATACACATTGTACTGTTTTTTCTATGTAAAATGTATTTATTATGAGTACCGCTGCGTTTTTATTTTAGAATGCTGGTTCAGCAAACTGGTTAATGTATGCTTGTTGCGTCACTCAACATTATGAACATTACTGCGGTGACAAACTATACCAACGAAAACCTTACTCATTTTATTCAAGTAAACCATCCGCTATGTGAATGGCTTCTTTATGTACTTTCACAGCAAGTGCTTTCGCAGATTTCCTGCTAAATTTGGCTACCGTACCTACAGGCTACAGGCTAACAGGTCATGTGAGGACGCACTCACATGACATGACAAGTAGGGTGCTACCTATTTACGCAAAACCATCACCGAAATGGGCCTGGAAACCATCACCTACTATTTAGGTGCGATCACTTAAAAATATGTCACAGTGATTCAACAGAACGTCTTCAATAAGCATACATATCTTTAGCCTTATGAAAACAATAGGTAATCTATGTAACAAATGAAAAAAGGGCATCGAAGAATATGTATGGTCATCGGCAGTGGTCAACACTGATCGTGCCGCACAAAATACTACAAGTGGGTCTATTCTCTCCTTTATTTCCTTTTCATTTTGTTATAGCAAATTGCAGACTAGAGTTCACTAGAGACAATTACAATTTTCAAATCGTGTCACGTCATGTGGCTTTTTAAAATTGTTGTGGTTACCCAGCTTCGGTCTAGCCATATACCTACTCGTAGTTGAGGTGGCATTTGCAAGCCGGCCCCCAGTCTACGCGGCGCCCCACGGACCTGGCTTAAGGGTTACGGGGCATGTGGCAACCGTAGGACAGCAGCCTCGAATTTTGGATGGGGTTACCAGTACGCAGCTTCAGATTAAGAGGGGCTTCACAAGTATAAATACAATAAATCGAGTAAAAAGACTTAACTAGCGTCCTACAATTTTACCCGCGATTTGCTGTTCCAGTTGTTTTCTCGCTTTAAAAAATGCTCTGTATCTAATACTATTAGATATTAGTATCTTTTTAGAATTTTAATTTAAAGAATACGATTTAGGGAAGGGGGGTTATGACCCCTGTGACCCCCCCCCCTTTCAGACCGCATCTGTAAGATAAGGTTTCGGGTCCCGGGCTTGTAATCGCCATGGAGCCACTCGGGTCTTCTCGGCCCCGTCCAACCCTGAGTTACCCTTACTGTTTCCGAGCATGTCTTAATGTGCTGGGCTCGCAAAGCCAAACTTAGTTTTAAATACTACTAATTCTGTTGCAAATAATACAACAGAGTTCCCTTCAGGACTGTACGGATATAGCGTTTTCTATTTTCTATCATACTAACCTTATACATTTTGTGTTCTTTTCAGAACTGCGTCAGCTATCCCTGGCACAACTGAACGAGATCTTCATGGAGCTGGAAGTCCTGATTCGCGAGTTCTCGGAGACCCTGATCGCTGAACTGGCACTGCGCGACGAGCTTGAATACGAGAAAGAGCTGAAGAATACTTTCATCTCTCTTTTACTCGCCGTGCAGAACAAGCGCAGGCAGTATCACTGTGAGAAGAAGAAACGTCCTCCTCATCCCCTCAATGGCAGCTCTGAACCAAAGGTAACACTTTTTAAAGTGAGTTTCTCAATCCGCGTTGACCGACTTTCTTACCCACCTAGCTTTCTTCCTTTTTGATGGAGGAAAATCTTGGTAGAGTTGTGTGACGGGGTGAACTATGCCTGGGGTGATCTACCGCCTACGAAATATTCTTGCGGTTTTACTATTTTACGATATTTTGAAATATAGTGATGATGATAAACTACAACAGACTTGGCCTTCTACCGCCTAACTAAATCGGCTTTGGCTTTGCTATTGCCATCTCTATCATTACAAACGAAAAGAAAAGAGAATCATCAAAGCTAAGACAGTTTTCCTTCGCCGGTTGACCCCCTGGCCATAGCACAGTTCATTTTTTTAAGGAAGTATTAAAATGATGGAAGGAAGAAACTGATGTAATCGTACTATGCCACATTATTGCAGCTGTGAAATAGCGTCTTAAATGCCGTTTCCACTATAAACTGGAAGGTAAAGACTATGTAGGTGATGAATAGATTCACCCGCAATAAACTAATCTCAATCAATATACTAGCTATAGGTACGTAGTTAGTATATTGATCGAGATTGATACTAACTATACGTAAATAGTATATTGATCGAGATTATCCCATCTGTACTCGTGAGGTCATGAGATTTTACCCGCTGTCTCATAAAGTAGAATTTATCGACAAGAATGTTTTTTTTTTTCGAAACTGGTTAAATATCATCGTAAGATTTTAATGCACAAAACATAATTTTAATACAAGGAAAATGGACACTTACTTGCTTTGAAGATGTTGGCATTCATTGACGGTCTAACCAGGTCAAACAGACTAGGTCACTTAGATTACTCGCAGACGAAAAAGGGAGTTATTTATACTAACTGTTGTTTATTTATTTAACAGTTATTTTCTTTCGTTATTTTGTTAAAAGAATTTAACAAAATTGCTAGTACGAGTAGAATTAAAGTAATTAAAGGAAGGAAAGGATTTTTTAAAGTAGGTAATAGATATAATATTACCTTACAGATACCCAACCCTTAAGCTATACCAAGACACCAATTTCATGTCCGTACGTCAGCTATACGTCCTAGCGGTGGCATTACGGTTCCATAGATCAGCTCTTGATACGGCGACGCACACCAAGACAAATGAAAAACGACGACGAAATATCTGGCCTCTACCCAAAACAAAGTCTGCATATGCCCAAAATTCATATTCATTTAAAGGCCCGTTTATTTACCAGCTTCTGGATGGAAAACTGAATATTCTTGAACTGTCGCGCTTCCGGTGTAAGAAGAAAATTACATCGTGGCTAGTGACTCAGGGATACGACGATACCCTAAAATTATTAAATGTGACAAAGTGACATGAAGGGACCTGATTTCCGGCAAACAGCTTAGTTCTCATACCGCCAACGACACATGATACTGCCTCTAACAATGTATAATGTATATCATCCAGAACGCTATTCGATGCTGGATATTGGGTCCCTTGCCACCCGAAGAACTGAACACGTAACTAGCTAGAACTGTATAATAGCGTACTGCTATTAAATCTACGGCTGTCTCAACTGTCTCAACGGGTCCTAGTTTTTTTTTTTTTTTCCGGATCTCAGAAAGGATATTGTAGCGGTAAAATTTTCATGAATGCAACTGGCTAACCACAGCTTTAATACGTATTAATATTATTATATATATGTGTAGGATGTGGGTGTTTCGTCATCCAGACCGGACATTTTCCTTTTTTCTAGAGC
Organism: Ectropis grisescens; assembly: GCA_017562165.1. Classification (NCBI taxonomy): domain Eukaryota; kingdom Metazoa; phylum Arthropoda; class Insecta; order Lepidoptera; family Geometridae; genus Ectropis; species Ectropis grisescens. Next base: position 8,388,639 of record CM029784.1, on the reverse strand, counting down.
TACGAAACGCATAGTCCTTGTAGAACTTACCGTACCGTGGGAAACTAATATACCTAAAGACCACGCGATGAAACAAAATAAGTATTACGACCTCCTAAACGAATTAACAAAAAACGGCTATGTAGTTAGTTTATACGCTGTAGAAGTGGGAGCGAGAGGTATACCAGCAAAATCTCTCTATAACCTACTGAAAGACGTTGGCTTATCCAGAAGTGCAGTAAGTTCTATACTAGAACGTGTATCTAAAGCTGCACTAGTAGGCTCATATCAGATTTGGCTGGGCAGGGAGAGAAAAACGAGTGGTGAAGGTGAGTGTTGATGTACGTCAGAAAGGGGCCCCTTAAACCTACGCCCGAGTCACAAGTCTCGGGAACTACTCGAGTTTTTCTCTCTCTGCCACACGATGGACCCGGCACGGTGAATCCATGGAATGCTAAGAAGATCGTCTCTGTCTCACATACAATATACAATAAATACCACCTGACTTCAAAATAAGCAAGGCTTGTGCCGTGGCACCCAAATCGCTAATGTACCTAACGCTTAAATAGTTGTTAAAAAATACACAGAACATATTATACCTACTTGTAATCAACACACAATATTTGCACTTGCCGGGAATCGAACCTATGACCCTATTATTTTGTAGTATTGTATCATATAATAGTGGATGATGATTTACAATAAAATATTGTAATTTTTTACTTGGCTCTTTATAATACCGTTATATTTAAGTTAGTCTTACTATTATTTACATGATTACTTACATTCACTAAGTTAAATGATAATAATTTTCAACTTTATACAAAAGATATCTATTCATAAGCATGATAACACGGATACAACAAACAATAAAGCGGTCCCCACGCACACATACATCCTCTCACGACCTACTATCACACGAACGCACTCACTCGTCTGACGCATCCATACATTTATTGTTTTGCACATACGCTTCCCGTGCACTAAAGTATAGCACACATGTACCTTTGCGAAAGAAACAGACCCACATTCCCACATAGATATTTAAAAAATGTATCTTGGATTTTGGTGTAAACGAGAATGTTGGGTCTAAACAGCACCTAACGGTAAATCACAACAAAGAATGGGAAGGGGCGACGCGTCCAAATGTTTTTTTATTTTATTCGATTATTGCTGTTTTTTACTTGTTTAGCTTGATTAAAGTTTTTTTTTCTGTATAGACACTTTAATTGGATGTTTAAGGTTACTTAGATGTCTGACGTATTCTTGTGTTGTACGCTGATATCTCTTTTACTCATTCTGTGTATGAGCATTTAAGTATATATAGATTACCCTCATTAATTTAAAAAAAATGTTAACTTTGTCGTCATTTTATTTTCTCTAATACTAGGTCAAATAAATGTAATAGAAAGAGCCTGGACTCCCACAACACAGGTCACCCTAGTGTGGGTCCAGTGCACACTAACACATTATACTAAACCTGTACCACCTACTATATTTTGTCGCATATCCTTTGTCATGTGTTTTTATTTTATGATTGTTTTCATTTGGCACAATAAACGATTTCATATTTCATATTTTAATTAGAATGGTCGCTTTTGGGCATTTGGTCACTACATAGGCCGTAGCCTAATCGATTATAGTGATAATATCACTATGATTGATTGGACTGAGGCCTTGCACATATCGTATGGCAAGGAGTTCAAAAGTGCGTAAATACCAACTGAAATTATGATCAACAGAAATTATGATCAATAGAATGAATCAAAGTTACAGTAATTTACCTATCTTGTTGTTACTTGTTACCTTGTGATGACTTACCTACTGTTTGTTGAAACACATCTAACACATCAGCAGCAGACAGGGTTACTATGCATTTTATTCATTGTAACCCTGTCTGCTACGTTTTTTTTTATTTTATTTTTTGTATTTATACCTTACACCTGTTGATGTAACGTTATTTTATTATTTTTATACTTGACGTTTCCTAGTGTTTTCTCTTACCTTCCCCTTATTTTCTTTCGCACCCGACAGTCCCTATCCATCATCCGCCGCGATCACTCGCCCTAACAAATATATTCTAATTCTTTGCCAATAAATTGGTGAAATCAATATTTTCTTTTTTTTAAAACGTTGTTCCCGGTTACCCGGATAACAGTTCGTTTAACGTTATTTTTAGTATTTTATTTCAGTTTGAGCTCCTCATCGAGATAAAACTATATTTTGAGCTTAAAATGTATGTTGTTTCAGTATTTGACGACGGTAATACCATTCCACGAATCTGGATCACCGGACAATCAGTCACTCCAAGTGCTCATCAAGAGTAAGTGTCTTGTCTTGTTTATTTGACTTCAAATAGATGAGTGAGTAGCGGTTATAATAATGATTTTAGTTTATTTTTCGCTTTTGAGTGCCTATTTGTGGTTTTGAAGTCGGTTTAATTTTTTTTACGAAAATAGTTTATTTTACCTTTTTTAGTGTACAAGTACAGAATTAAAAATTTCGATTAAACCCTGACTACCTCGGATTTTTTATCTGTACAACATTATACAAGTCAAGCCCTTTCATTTGATACCCATATTAAGGGAGTTGTGAAAACAGAAGTGTCTTTCGGCATTTTGTGGTAGCGGCCATCTTTGATTTCAAATTTGTTATAGTGCAAAGTATTCTACTAGTCAGGCCCTTACGTTTGATACCCATATTGATGTAGTAATGAAAAATAATATAATTCGCCATTTTGTGGTGGCGACCATTTAGGATTTGAAATGTGTTATAGTGTATGGTATTTTACTAATCAAGCCCTTTCATTTGATACCCATATTGAGGTAGGTTGTGAAGAAATATTTTGTCCGCCATTTTGTGGAGGCGGCCATCTTAAATCGACATCAACCAAACATAGCTATAAACATCCACACGGATGTTAACCTTGAAATAAAAAAACCGCATCGAAATCGGCCCATCCGTTTGAGCTCTACAGTGCCACAGACAGACAGACACACAGACAGACAGACAGACAGACACACAGACAGACAGACAGACATCGACGTCAAACTTATAACACCCCTCTTTTTTTGGTCGGGGGTTAAAAACAAGTTTTTATTAATCCATTTACACAATTTCGTATTGACAGGATCGAGTTTCATAACTTTTGTCGAATCTTCAACTACGTCATCCAGAAAATTGTACGCAAATTTTAGTTTATGGTTCATATTTCAAAAAACCACCCGACCGATTTCGATAAGATTTAGGTACCTATATGGGACCATTCGGGAAGCATACCTATCCGAACACAAAAATAAATTTTAAAATCGGTGCAGAGGTTATCGAGAAATCAGGTAACATACATAAAAAAAAAACAGGGGTCGAATTGATAACATCCTCCTTTTTTTGGAAGTCGGTTAAAATACTCACAGGTGCAAACCTACGACGCGACGTCACGCATATTAGATATAGCCACTAACCCACTAGGCCACCGCGGCATGACTTGAATGAGACTATAAACGTGTAGAAATACATCTTTATATTTATTTACATAGAAAATTCTTGTTTTCAGTTCTGAAGGCGATAAATGAAGACAGTCCCACCGTGCCGACATTATTAACAGACTACATTCTCAAGGTTTTGTGTCCAACTTAAAATATTGCAGACTTTAGCTAATACCACGTTTACTCGACACATTCAACAATTCAACATTTGCACATTATTCTTAGTAACATCGTTTAATAGTTTAAAATATTATCCTTAGATCATATCATTAAATGGGCTCGTTTCATTTTCCTGTCACAGTGGAACTTATCCTCAAATCACATGAAAACTATTATGCTTTAAAAGCATTTTCAAAAAAATCACCATCAAAATGTCATAACTGCACTACCAATGCGTAGAAAACATTAATATTCATACCTAATTAGAGATTTACTACGATAACATGACCCGCCCCTCCATAATTCAAAACGTTTGAAAGTATTTGTGAAAGAATTTACAACGCACCACCACGCATGTGTGCGTACTGCTACTGCAGATGAATAATTACAACTAAATAGCTACAAACTCTTTCGTAAGGATGTGACTACACACATTAAAACAGTAATTTGGAGGGGCGGGCCATGTTATCGTAGTAAATCTCTAACATTTTCTAACATGTCTAAGTAATTCATGACGAACAATGAAGTGTTTTGAAAATGCAAAAACACTTGTTAAAAATAGCTATAAAAGTATAGCAATTGCGTAACATAAAATAAGATATATTTTTAATTTAATCAGAAATAAAATTGTACGCATACGTCAATGTTAATTATCATTATATATATTTTTAAGTAATTACTTGTATCTGTTCAGTAAAAACGACTCATTAAGTCTCCGTTACGAATCTACGTACCTACTTATTATTGTAAACGTAAGAATTGAAGCTTTTACTAATAAACCACTAATAAACTGCTTTAGGCCGAAGTGGACATAAGTAACTACATATTTTGAAGTTCCAAAATGTTATAAGAATCAGTAAAGTTTTGAATGTAATGTTACGTGACTAGGATATAAATGGGCCCTAAAATTTAACACAATGTTGCATTTCAGCACACAAATTAGCGGTAAATCGCGTACCAAATCAATATATTGTATCTAAAATAAAAAATGAATAAAAATAGATATTCCATAGTTAAGTATACTAAATTAATATTCGATGTTTAAATAATCACACTCGGATTTAGATAAAGAATATTCATATTAACAATACAATATTAAATAATGGATCAATGTTGATTACGTTGAATTTATAGTTGTTCATATTGTTTTAATGCCATAATAACAATTTATTTTCGATGTTTAATTGTATTGAATATGTTTAGTAGATGTAATGATTCAAATCGTCTTTATTTGCATAAATGAACTGTGATATCACTACGGTAGTTATTACAATGACCATAAGATTTACTTACGAGAATCTTCATTGTTTTACAAATTTGTCCCATTAAATATGTATTTATTGTTAATTTTATGTAACTCGAGTTGTCTTCTTTAGCTTGAATCTCATTGTAAATATTTAAAGTTATTAAAAATGGAATTGTTCATTAAAGTAAAGAGAAATTAAAGTAACATCTGTGGAGGCTGTAAATAATTTTAAATATTAACTCCTAGTTATGTAATGGCTTTAAAGCTTTTTTTATTTTACGAATGAACTTATTGCCGTGGAGAACATCAAATTTTGTTTATTTAACTTTGATTTTAATTGTGTAGCTTTGTAGTTGCGCCCGAAAATAACTCAGCTAACTGTTATTTTTAAAATTCCAGTAATCATGAAATTAGGTATTTAGTATAAAAATAGTTGTAGATTTAAGTTATATCTCTAGTCTGAATGTTAGGTAGTCATAATTTGTTTTAATTTTAATAGAGTTAAGCAGGATTAAAAAAAGAGAAAATGAGCAAAGTATCAAAAAAATTGGGAGAATTGAAAAGAAATTCTTATTTTAAAATTAATAAAATAGTAAGTATGAATGCTTACATCGCACATTTGCATTTTAACTTAGAAGTCACTTAATTTATCTTGAATTGAGAAAGTGGGCAGAGAAATTATAAAACATAAAATGTAAAAAAACCGCTGTTGTCATTGTGATTATTTTAAGTGTATATTTTGTGAATTCTTTTTTGACTTATTTTGAATGATTTGTTATACAACAGAGTATTGAGTCAGCTATTATTTTACTGTTAAAACCGGTGTAAAAGTTGTACCGATGTTTTATAAAATAAAAGTAGTTATATGATGTCAATTCGTTTTGACCGTGAAGATATAAAGATAAAGATTCTCTGGACAAGCAACCTATTCTCTGCAATTTGAACTCTAATACACAACTTTTGCTTGTCAGTTTATACAAAATGGCTTTGATCTGTGGGTGTTTTGAATTCGTCCGACACCATTTTGTCGGGTCGTTAAGTCTGGATACGTCCGCCAACATTGATCCTTACCTTATCTTGCCACAGTCGTCTGTCAAATGTTATTCTTGCTCAAATTCCAGTTATAAATTTAACATCATTCGATTTCATAATCTTTTGTAAAATGAATCATTCAGAATGAAGTTGTATAAGGCGTGCTATAAGATCTTGAGTGTAAATTTTAAGGACAGCGGCGTTCGATGTGAACTTGTTGTACCTGTATGTTTCAGCGTACTTGTAGGTACTTGGAAATAAAGGAGCTTGAATGAGAATGTATTTTCTGATTTCTACCTGATTAGCCTCAGATTATTTTTATCGCCGTGTTTAACTAATCTTATCTTAAATAATTTCAATATCTAATCTCGATTCACTAAGAATCGTAATTTGTTAGAAATGAGGCCTTGTAATAACCAAGGATTTGATTTAATTTGGCTTGGAGCTTGATATACCTATCTAATAAAATAAAAGTGGTTAAGTGCGAGTCGGACTCGCCCATGAAGGCTTCCGTAGCAGCAAGTAACATAATATAAAAGTTCTTGTAGTTCGTGGTTACTTTAATCAGTGTTTTAACAATAGACAATTTATGACGTAATCAAATAAAACTACTTACTAGATCTCATTCAAACCAATTCACATGTACAATTTACATGTACATCATACACTTTTTTTTGTCATTCTCTTATTTTAGAATTTACAGGGGGGGCACACTTTTTACCACTTTGGAAGAGTTCCTCGCGCAAACAATTCAGTTTAGAAAAACAAATGTTAGAAACCTCAATATCATTTTTGATGACCTATCCATAGATAGCGCACACGTATGGTTTTGATAAAAAAAAAATTGAGTTTCAGTTCTAAGTATGGGACACCCCTCATTTTTTTTGTTTTTTTTCTATTTTTTGTATCAAAATCTTAATGCGGTTCACAGATTACATCTATTTACCAAGTTTCAATAGTATAGCTCTTATCGTTTCGGAGAAAAGTGGCTGTGACATACGGACGGACAGACAGACATGACGAATCTATAAGGGTCCCGTATTTTGCAATTTGGCTACGGAACCCTAAAAAACATGAAATACTCTAGTATACTTATTTACGAGCTATTTACCGTGTTCAAATAATGGATCGAGTCCCCGAGTAAAGCGAGTTTTCACAGGAACTTGGTGCATGAAACTGCATCAAAATAACGGGAACGCACTCCACAATTTAACCGCGGTAATTATACCGTTATTAAAATACTAGTTTAGGGAACAGCCGTGATAGCTTAAAAAAATTGTTTCGTGGAAATATCAAATCAAACATTTACTTTCCTTAGTTGCCCTGGGTTGCACAATAGAGGGTATGTACATAATATGGCAAGGAAGAAGTTCTCTCTATAGGCATGCAGTTAAATGGTGTGAAATAATATTTTAAAACTAAAAATTTAATATCGACGAATAACAAAGCAAACGTGTAAATACGTTTATTTACGAAGTAAGCGTCCATAGGCACTACTAATACACTGAATCATTCACGACATTATAATTTGTCAAAAAGTTTAATCGATTCAAATATTTTACCAGTCAACATTTTGTCAAGCACAACACTATTCACTACTATTAACCACTGCAGCAACCTATCAAAATAACCCGTTGTACAAAAACTAGATATTTCTACAACCTTTATTATCCTCAAAGCAGTAAATAGGTTAATTATAAGACAAAATACTGGATGCAGTTATCAAGATTTATCCAGAAGGGTTTGAAATATTGGATTTAGTTATTAAGATTTGTCCGGGTCCCCAATAAAGTGGGTGACTTAGAACAGGTGCTGATGGATGAAGCTGCTGAAACTGGTGACTCTGGCGAAGGCTGAGGGGGTGTCCGAGCTGGCAGCCGTTGGATGCCACGAATGAGCTGATACCAATCTGTGAATACGGAAATTCGTTAGTATTTCTTATCTAATCTATATCTAAATGCATTCGAAATGACCCTCCCTGACCAGAGTAACTTGGTAAGGTGGGGAAAAGCCTCTGATAAATGTTGTTTTACTTGTGGAGAGGCGATATATACAGCAACACACATTGGTGGGATGCAAGGTGCTCCTTAATACGGGTCATTACTCACGGCACCATGACAGAGTACTTAAAATCATACGTGAAGCCATGAGCCTTTCAGTAGCTAGAGCCCAAAAGGGATTGACGACAAACAAAGGACAAATTTACTTTGTAAAAGATGGCTCAACTTCAAACTCCAGGAACGAGTCTTACTCAATCCTGGGTACAGCACCTGATTGGACTATTTTAATGGCCACGTATGAAAAGCACTACAGGATCCCAGAGGATGTGGGTGTTTCGTCATTTTCCTTTTTTCTAGAGCTACGACACGCATAGTCTTGTAGAACTTACCGTACCGTGGGAAACTAATATACCTAAAGACCACGCGATGAAACAAATTAAATATTCCGACCTCCTAAACGAATTAACAAAAAAACGGCTATGTAGTTTATACGCTGTCGAAGTGGGAGCGAGAGGTATACCAGCAAAATCTCTCTGTGACCTGCTGAAAGACCTTGGTTTATCCAGAAGTGCAGCAAGTTCTATACTAGAACGAGTAACTAAAGCTGCACTAGTAGGCTCATATCATATCAAATTTCGCTGGGCAGGGAGAGAAAAACGAGTAGTAACTTAAACCTACGCCCGAGTCACAAGTTTCGGGATCTACTCGGGTTTTCTCTCTCTGCCACACGATGGACCCGGCACCCGCACGGTGAATCCATGGAATGCTAAGAAGATCATCTCTCTTTGTCCGACAAAACAAAAACCGGCTTCAATTTAAAATTTAATTCAGACACTCGACCAAAACTCATAAAAATCTATCATTAGGTCGTCTACATAGGATTTATGAAAGCAAATTTTAGTTTTTGTTCATATTTCAAAAATAGATACACCGATTTCGATAAAATATATACCTCTACATGGGACTACATCTGAACTATTCTACGAAACAAAACAATAACCATCAAAATAGCATTCACAATTGGCGGCGCTGTCGCGAAATATACCTACATACAAAAAGCCATATAACTGAATTGAGAACATCCTTTTTTGGAGTATGTTAAAACTCCGTACTAATGTGGTTTGGACATTTAACAAGTGCACACCACTGTTATTTTATGGGTTATGGACACGCGTATAGCTGTAAATCAGACGTATGCATTAGGTACACTAACCGTCTCTTTATATTTAAAAAAAAAGTTTATATGAGAATATTTACTTGAACAACATTAGTATGAAAACTAACGTGGTTATTACACATCATTTTACATAAATACACGGGTAACTCACGTATAATGTAGTCAGTCCAGTCCGACTCAAGTTTCGATCGCGTCCGGCGATCTTTTTCAAGGAGAGTGCGCGCGCGGGTTCGCAGCTCGTTTAGCACTGGCTAAACTTGAGTCGGACTGAACTGACTACATTATACGTGAGTTACCCGTGTATTTATGTAAAATGAACAACATTACGAGTATATATTTATTTTCCCGCGTTTTTACCCTCGTAATTCCCGATCTCGTTGTTTGCCCGCGATAAAACCAGCCTGTGGCAGACTATATAAATATAATCTGTGTACCAAAAAATTTCAACCCGATCCATTCAGCTGTTCTGGTGTGATTGAGCGCCAAATATCCAAACTTTGACATTTATAATATAGGTGGGAAGTTACTGAAATAATGTACCTCTACTATCATGCAAATTATTTATCTAGGTATATGTATTTGTATAAACCTACTAATAATATATTTTAAAGGAAGGAGATTTGTTTGTTGATAGCTTTATGTTGATTACTGGAATAACTTTAAAAGAGCTGGGCCGATTTTAAGAATATTTCACTGTTACAATTCTACATTCAAACTCAAACTCAACAACAGCTAACGCTAACGTAACGTATTCTATGTATTATTTGTGTACGGAAAAGTATTGTTACAAGAATGCACATATGTATTCTAAATCATAATGAATAATTAGTACATTTTAAAGTAATTTAATAAATAACATCTACCTACTATATAATAGCATATGATTTTTGAAATCACACAGGAGACTTGTGTCGGCTTCCGCGATACAGGTCAATACAGACGAAAGGTTACTCGTATTTACTTAGCCTTTTCTTACTAATTAAGATGTTATTATCTCTTTTTTGTGTGGTTTTGCACAATAAGGAAAGCCCCATTGTTTTTTTTCCTTTTCCATCGGCTTTTTGAGCATTTTGTTATTTTGTGAAATAAAGTGTTTGTCTACCTATTTAGATAGCAAACACTTTGTGAGAGGAACCAGTCAGCTGTGTACAACCTATATCCTTAGTAGCATCATTTTAAAATCAAATGTACGTATGTATATAACGCATTATGAATGTATGTAACACATTATGATTGACACCTTCAACCACATAGTTTGATATGACGTAAGGTCACCATATAAATGTGCATAGTTGCAACATATTTATTATACTCGTTTTACTATTTTTAGTAATATTATAAATATGACATGAATTAAACAATAACTTAGCAGACCAAATAAATGAATATAAGTAAGTAGCATATTTCACATATTTCTCACAAAATTATCTACCTTCAAATTAAGCGAAGCTTTTAAATATGACAGACAGATAGCTGATTGAATACTTTAAATACATACGTATCATGCATAGAAAGAGCCAGGCACAGAACGAACTTCCATATACATAACACAAAGTTTGAAAACTTTAAAATTAGAATCCAAACAACAAAGGTCACGGCCCGGAGTTTGTGAAGTTGCTTAATTATAGAAAGACGTTTCAAACTTAGCTGCAGGAAAATTAAACTGCAAACCGCTTTTCGAATCTTACCAGAGTAGCCACGCCGTTCCTGACTACTACCAGAGGTCCTCCCGAGTCGCCGCCACAGATGCCGACTCCGCCAGCGCCGTTGGTGCAGAGAGTGGAGGACTGCACGTACAGCGTTCCGAAGACGGCCTGGCATGATGCTACGGTGATGACTTGCAGATTCACTTGGCTCACCATAGTACTTATAGTCACGCCGGCTTGAGCTAAAATTACAATCATTTTGAAATGTTATTTGTCACGAAACTAGATTAGTATTACAATGACGAGCCTCATGGGTTAGTGGATAGTAACTCTGCCTGCGAAGCCGGTCGTGGATTCGATTCCCACCAACACACACAGTGCAAATATGTGTGATGAGTTCAAATATTTGTACTGGGTCTGGGTGTTTCTATGTATAATAAGTATGTATTTACAAATATATAAGTAATATATCAGCTATTTGGCCGCCATAGTACAAGCTTTGCTTAGTTTGGGGCCAGATGGTGTTGTGTGTGAGGTGTCCACCAATATTTATTTATTATAGATAGATACTCGTAGATAACTCTTTATTGTGACACAAAACAGAAATATTACTGTAGAACACTTATGAACTAACGCCACTATCATTCGCAACACTATTATTAATTTATTTTTTTAAGAAATCCTAGAGTAGGGTCTAGACTCTAGACGAAGTGGAATTTATAATTCTCGAGCAGTTTTTTCATTGTGCAAAAACTTCCAAACTATTCGACATGTAAAATATGTAGCCCCTTTTTGTATTATATTAGTCATAAATAAGTTGGTTTATAAACTAATTTGTTGTAAGTAGTGCTAGCTGTAATTGAATAAGGATGATTCCAGTGCTGGGCATCACCAGAGCCACAATATAGAGTCTATTCTTGTTCCATAATCTATTATTATTTATTAGACTCATTTTTCATACAACTCCATCTAACTCTAAACCAAGCAAATCTTGTACTATTGAAAGCAAATATCTAATACAAATTCACGTACGTATACTATAGCATTATTTTAAAAGGTAAATTTGCGTCTCAAACGATGATAAATTATGACACGCTTATTGTTCTGTATACATCTATTTAACGTACCCATAAACGCAAACAAAGATTATGATTATTATTATTGTGATGTTTTAACTATAACCGCCATCTCGCCTGATGCTAAGTCTACGATGGAGCGTCTGAAGAAACTGATTCAATCTCGATTTGAAGCCGCCAAAACGTTACGATGTTTTTTATCAAAGCTATACCCTACCTACTCGTAGTTATATTATTATTAGAATTGAGCTTTTGTTAGTTTTTCATAAAGGTAGGTATAAATTGATTAACTTACCATCACTGGTCTTTCCATATCCAGCAGCAATGGACCAATGTCCAGCGAAGGTGTCGAAGAGGTCTGAACCGCTAGGCAGTGCTATGGGCTGAATGCTTGCTGAAAATTGCAAATAAATTAAATTAAATAAGATATCGTCAATGAAACAGTCTAACTCTATTTCAGAGTGGAGGCGATTGCCCTGCTCTGACGTCCTGGGTTTTTGTGGGTTTAGGTGGCGCGTCGAAGGGGAGGAGGTCCCAAAGACGGGCTTGCCACGGCTGGTTCGTGGGACAGTGCGAGAGGGTTCTAATGTTCCCGCCGTAAGCGCCAAAGGTTTCCCTCATGGAGGTTTTAGTCGAAAGGAGCACCACTCGTGACGTTAAGTCCGACATAACCTGGCCGTCTTCCCCAGGTGAAAGTAACTATACGTAAACGATTTTACTCCACAAAAAAGGATCCTTAAAGTTGCAGAAGTGACCCGGGAGTCGCTGGCATATCAGTTCCCATTTCGTCAAATATTATGTGTCTAAATATTTGATTTGGAGTTTCAATAAAATAGTGTTAATATGCTGATGCCGAGTCGTCTGCACTCACAAAAATCATTAATGTGACGATCCTAAAAATAATATTGCAGTCATTTTCCATAAGTTTATCTGTGCCTAACCGTGTCTAATGTCTATAAGGGTTGATGGGTGATACATGACCTCTAGATGCATGTCAGTTTCCTCATGATGTTTTCCTTCACCGTTTTTAAGTTTGCAGCATTACGCATATGACTTCAAAGACAGTGGTGTTCTTATGATTTGAAATCTGGGCTCCAGATTGGCACGACACTCTCCCGGCTAAACCAGCCGTAGCTAGTTTACTGGACATTTCCTCTCCTCCCTGTTCCACTATGCACTATGCTTTAGTCACCTTAATCTGACTGTACCTCTAATATTCAGAAGAAAAAAAAAATAAAACGAACCGGTGAAGAAGACGCTAGTTGGCAGATAGATCATGGCCACATCGTTGCCGAGGGTGCTGGGAGTCCATTGTTGGTGCATGACCACGCTGGAGGTAGCGATCCTGGTGCCTCCGCTGAAGAGATACTGAGAGCCAAGGACCACCACAAACTGCCACGCCTGGTTTCGGCCATCAAACCAGCAGTGGGCAGCAGTCACCAGCCGGTTGGCGGTTAGGAGGGAGGATCCGCAAACTGAGTTGCCAGCGATACCCACCAAACTGATCACAAGACCGGCCTGAAATATAACATTGCTTATTTTCATATTTGTCTAATTACAAAAATATAGTTATTTGTTAACGTGTCAATTACGTAGTTTACCAGCTCATTTACGAGTATATCTTTATACAACAAGAGTGACAAAAGAAAATAGTCGTTAAGCTATTACTGTCGCTTAAAAACATTAGCGACACAATTCTTTGTTGTCGTTATTGAGTGAAACGTAATTCCAAAAACCTGCCAGCTCGTAAGAAAAATTAAAAGAAGAACCAAACACTATAGTACTTCCAGTTTTGTAGTTGGCTGGTAAATAAATGTGAGTGTTTTTTCTAATATAATGTTTGTAGTTACTCACAAGATATGGATGAGCATTGACAGGAGCGATGGCGCCACCGACGATTCTATCGCTGGCCATCGCAGCTCGAGTCATAATCTCATCTTCCGCAGCCTTGATCCTCACGGCTTCCGGGATGCCTACAGCTTCATGATAGCCTTTCTGCACATCCTGAAATCCAGCCGCAACCGCCACCAACAAGAGTCCTACCACAACCACGCGCATTTTGTTTGAAAATCAACAAAACGTAATCACAAATCAGCTTTTATACCTTTTGTAAACTTATCAGTGTAAATCCTACAGTGGCAATTTAATTTTGATTTAATCCGTGGATGATTAATATGTGCTCTTTGATTAAAAAAAACTGATAAAAAATTTACAAACGTCTTAATGTAATCGGAGTGATAAATCGATAAAAGTGATATTTCTTGTTAATGTATTGTAGGAGTTTGAAGGTGTTCGAGTAAAGTGTTAAATATTTCAAAGATCATAAGTCAGGAAAAGTAAGTAAGTAAGGAAAAATTAGCTTTTTGAGAGCTTTCGTGCGTTGACGTGACAGCATGTGGCTAAGATTACGTCATTATATTATGTAAACCTTTGCTAATCAAATTCGTTTCTAAATCTAAGTTGGTACGATCAATTTTCGACAGGTGGAAGGTAGCTGAAGAGGTTTTTTAAGCTATTGCATAGCTTTTATCGCGGGCATCTCTTTCTTATGTTCACAAGAAAGAGGGATGGAAGACCGTAACGCCGTCCTCCCAACTCGATCATTCGACTTTGAATCTTATTTGTGTTAGCTTTACAGACTAAATGCTCTTAGCAGTGTTGCCAGCTTAACGGATTTCCCGTGATATTTTTTATGGTAAACAAATGTCACTCTTCAAAATAAAAGCAATTCCGAAAAATTGTTAACATCCCTATTGCTTATGTTGACAAAAATGCATGCAACATGCAATAGCTTTACCGCGGCAGTCTCCGAGTGCACTTCTTTTTTGTTTGAAAGCTTGTTTAATATTCTCAAGAATTACTGAACCGATTTCAAAATTCTTTCACCGTTGGATATGTACGTAATCCCTGAGTGCTATAGGCTATATATGTATATATGTACCACGGGCGAAGCCGCGGCAGACATCTAGTATTGTTTGATTTATTTATTTTAACAAATTAAGCATTACCGATATCATGAAACACGTGAAACATTGTAGTAGTGACAATACAGGACTGTTAACACACTATCGCCATCTGGTACATATTTTGAAACTAATTTTTCGTCTATCGTCGTTTTCGTCTGAAAATATACACACATTGCTCAACAATTACTTGTATGAGAATATGCCTAGGTAAACGATAATACTTTGATTGTGATAATAGGAGTTATCGTAACTACTACGTCAAATACGAGTACGTGAAAGTCGAAATGCGCCACTAACATCAAATATTTGATAATACATATCAGTGATTAAACAGGTTGATGACATCATCAATAAATAAACGGAATAACATTTAGGCTTAGAACATTACGTAATTGGGTACTGCACTTAAAACGCCTGTATGTTTAAGCTAACAAGATTAGGTAAATCTCTGTAAGCATATGGTAATCATATCTACTAATCGTACTATTCTACTAATGTTATAAATTTCAATGTATGGATTTTGGATGTTTGTTGCTTTATCTCGATGTAACGTCTTTACGGATCGGGCTGAAATTCGGAACATAGATAGATTATAGTCTGGAAGAACACATATATTTTTGTAATTGTTTTTATAATTTGACGTTTATTTAATTGTGTAATTTTAACCCGTAACAAGAACTAAATTAAAAATTTTGATTAACCCCCGACTACCTCGGATCTCGCATCAGCTGTATAACGTTCTACTGGTCAAGCCCTTTCATTTGATACCCATATTAAGGGAGTTGTGAAAAAAGAAATGTATTTCGCCATTTTGTGGTAGCGGCCATCTTGGATTTAAATTTGTCATAGTGCAAAGTGCTCTACTAATCAATCCCTTTCATTTGATACCCATATTGAGGTAGTAGTGAAAAAAATAATACAATTTGGAATTTTGTGGTGGCGGCCATCTTGGATATAAAATTTGTTATAGTGTATAGGCGGCCATTTTGAATCGATACTAACCGAATATAGCTAAGAACATCCGCACGGATATTTACCTTCAAATAAAAAAAACGCATCGAAATCGACCCATCCGTTTGACCTCTACGGTGCCACAGACAGACACGCACACAGACATACAGACAGACAGACATCGACGTCAAACTTATAACACCCCTTTTTTTGGTCGGGGGTTAAAAATAATGGAAACGACGGAAACGGGAACTACGCGGGTAACACCGCAGGGTGCTGCTAGTGTTATAAATGTCAAAGTTTGCATGTTTGTTCATCAGGTCAGACCTTTTGACAGCATCGAGTCGAAATTCGTAACCAGATTTTAATGTGGAATAACATATAGGCTACTTTTTATCTTGAGAAAATAACAGGAATGACAATTACTCGGGTAAAACTGCGCGACGTTGCTAGTCGTAATAGATGGAAGATATTGTGATAACACTACACGCGGATTTATTCATATTCAACCTGTCGTCCTCTCCCCATTTCACAAAACTACTAATGTCCCTCTATAACGCGTCATAATCCTCAGTACTAATTACACCTATGTATCACTTTAGTGTCCCTATTTACAATTTAGTCAGTTCGGCCACCGAATCAATCGGCTACCGATCGGTAACATCAAATTGCTATTCATAATCTCCATCCCCATTAATTTTGATGTTTGGCAACCGACTAAGGTAGTCCTTCTAGTTCTCCTGATCTGCGACAAGCCGTTTATCATGATTACAAACTGAGTAGCTCCAAGCGTCCAACCTTAGCTTACACTACACTGGTCCTATATGGAGTCTCTCTGAGCTGAAGAGAATTACATACGTTCTGTAAAATAATACTCAAACAGTCTGAATAATAGCTGTAATAGCTTAGGAGTCAACACGATGACTGCAAGCTGCTGTAATAGAATAAAGATTTCCTAATGTGTCCAGAGAAATTACAGGGCTTAGAGATATATCATCTTAGATCTCTGGGTGACGAGCGCAGGTACGAGGGTCAAACTGAAAGTTCTTAGAACTGGCCACTTATAAACAATATAATAAAAAAATAATTCTATAATTTGAAAATAGAACTCTTTGCCAATATTACTGAGTATATACTTCATTCATTTCTCATTTGTTTTACGATTTGGCGGCAAATTGAAAATTGTCTGTGTCACGTCAACATGAATTTAACACGATGCAATGTTATGTAATGTTCCAATAGCTGCGTGTCACTGTCATGTTATGTGGTAGGCATGTTGCTTACCATCAGGCACATGTACTGGTCGTCTCGTTTTATTTAAAAAAATAATAATACAATAGGATTATGTTCATGGTAGTTTTTTTATATCAAAATATGCAGCTTTTTCTTGGCTTCTGTAATCCACCTTACCGACCACGTAGGCAACAACATTAATATGAGTGGTCTCGTTAGACTTCATAACCCCAAAACGATGTTGACAGTACATCTTACCAGGCACCCAAAGAATAGCTATGGAGCCGATAGTTCTGTGTTTTAGTCCTGAATCGCCCTTAAGTTTGAGTGTAACTCCTGAAGTATTCAATATGTTAACACAACACAGGACTTAACCGATTGGGTGGTGCTCTTTTTAAAAAACTTTCGTGAACTAATATTTCGTGGGTCCTCTACGGTGCCTGAAGCCAGGGACTTTCACTGTCCTACTTAAATATAGTAAATACGTGTTGGTTAAGCAAATATTATTAAGAATACAAATAAAATTATGTTACTCTGTAAATAAGTTTTTATGTATCACAACTATCTTTCTCTTTCACTATCATAGTGCAAGCTAAGAATGCTAAGATTAGTTTCGTTCGTCATCCAAATATATAAAATACAGATATTTAAAATACCCCAAGACATCAAAAGAATTTTCGAAACGAAGGATTTAAATAAAAACAAAATAAACACAGCCGATAATAACATTTATTTAATAGGTACCGTTCTCTATGTGTAAAAATAGATTTGAAGATTTAGTTAGTTCAGTAAATCAAGAGTCCAAAAGCATACCACTAAAACACTTCAAATAATTCCACAAATTGTTTACTAGATCACAGAAAATAGAAAATACAGTACGTAGTAGACAAGAACGTCATGTTTGAAACTGATACAACGGATAATCTAGATGTCGAGTCACATGTGTTGGTTGATGAAGTTGATGAAACTAGTGACCCTGGCGAAAGCCGACGGGAAACCGAGCTGGCAACCGAGGTTAGCTACGAAGGAACTGATTCCAATCTGAAAAGAAAACAGAAATATTTGTTGTTTTATTACATACTTAAAAATGCCTACAATAAAAAAAAATTGGTTGCCTGTAAAGTCGGTATACGGGCGAAAGTTTTACGTGACAACGACTTTTTGAGTGGTAAAATAATTTTACGGAAGGGATGCGTGCCTTTCACTTTTTATGTCTGTCTCTCTCGCTCTTAGGCGGGCTAACCATGCCCGAGTGGAAGGGACGCGTGCCTCTCACTCGCTCTCGTTGTGAGCGCATAACGTGAGCGGAGCGCATAACGCAGTTTCTTGAAGTGTCACCCGGCAAACCAATTTATAAGACGTTGTCACGTCAACAATTCAAAAACAAATTATGTTCAAGCAACGATTATAATGAGATCGTATGATAGTATTTTATTTGTTTAATGAATTTTCAGTAAAAAAAATACTTTTATGTAATAATAAAGAAAATCAGAAATAATTTAATGTAAAATAAAACTTCTTGTTTCTATTATAAAAAATAATATTCCGAGAGCTCCCAATTTTTGGGTAGGCATTTGAAGCAAGCTGAAGACTTGTCACATACAATATACTAATTCCTCAATTTAGACCATCTGGCAGGTAAAAAGCCCACTAAAATAATCTGTCTTTTTGATAATCCTTATTTTCTTTTCTTGCATGCGTCTGACAACGACTAAATCGTCGTTAATTGCGTATTGCCTTCAAACATATTATTTATTGAAAAAATAAACGAAAGATGTATGGATTACCTCACAGATATGCCTCACAACTCGCCTATAGTAGTCTCACTCAAGTATTACCATACAACCTCATCGGATCGCACGCCTTGGATTAGAAACCAGCTAATGGCACCCCGTCGTCAGTGTAATAGATTAGTTTGTTACATTGAGTACATATCCACGGGGATTGATTGATATGGGTTGCTATGACTCACCAATGTAGGAACACCATTTCTGCTTGTAACTAAAGGACCACCGGAATCGCCACCGCAGATGCCGACGCCTCCCACGCCACTGGTGCAGAGAGTGGAGGCCTGCACGAACGCTGCGCCAAACACGGCCTGGCACTGAGGGACGGTGATCACTTGCAGGTTCACATGACTGACCATGGTGTTGATTGATACTCCCGCTTGCGCTGCAATCAGAACACAAAGTTACTCGAGTATTTCAATGAAACCATATATAATAGTTACCTACTACGAGCTTACGTAACCTACGAATACTATTAATGCGAAAGTTTGTATGTTAGCGTGTTTGTTGCTCAATCACGTCGAAACGGCTAAATGCATAGGATTGCCATTTAGAATATTGTTATATTATAAGCTACTTTATATCACCACCACACCCTGCCCCGCTGTCTGTGGACGCCGCGCGGCATGCGGTTCCCGCCCAACATAACTCCTCGAAGAGCATCTCCGTCAAACAACTACTGGAGAACGCAGACCGAGGAGAAGCAGGGATCCGTATCCGCGGGTGGCTCTTCATGGACAGCAACAAAGAAAGATTCGGAATAAGCTTTTGCTTCGCTTGGGAGCGGAAACGAGCCCGTTTGTCGCCTGGATTGTCTTGCCTGCTCAATGGGAGTACCGCAAAAGTCACGATGAAGCGGAAAACCTACGACGCCATGCCGGTGTGCGAGGTAGACGGCCACCGATTTCGGTTGGTGCGATCGAAAAACAAAACGATTGCACTAATAGAGTACTCGGAAGGTCGGACGCTTTTCACACAGGCAAATGCGCTGCTCGCACATCTGAGCAGAAATGCAGGTGAAACACCCCGGTGATAAGCGTGGATGCGATGGCAATCGAATATTCAAGAGCGAGAGTCGCAGACCGGCTGGGTTGCATTGAGGCCTCTAAACATCATGAGGTTGTCGTATACGAAGACAGGGAGAAAATCTGAGCTTCCTCAGAGCCCCTTCGCACGACCAAACAAATGCAACTGACAGCTGGGGACATCCTGTTCCTAGTTCGACCATCCAAACCGGCTCCGAAAGAGTACAGCAGAGGGCAGCCGCGGAAAAAGCCTCAGCCAATCTAACTAGCAGCCGAGGCACCAACACGGCGTTCGTGACTGCTTTCAACGCAGCAGCAAGGAGCGTACTCCGAATCACATCCCATTCATCGCCCCCCTCGACGTCAAAGACCCCCAAAGCAGCTTCACAGCAACAACCAGCCCGAACGAGAGCCGACATGGGACAGGTTGAACCGCCCCGCTATGTCACGGCTTCGGAGCCGCGGAGCCATGCACGCAACGCCTTCATCGAATTCATAGCCACACTGAGCGCGACACGACAAGTCAACCTCAAGACCTGCGAAAACATCATGCAGTCCTATAGGCTAGGAAGTGAAAGCCTTTTAAAGGCTAAACTCGAGAAGGCCGAAGCAGCCATTTACAAAATGTCACTTCCGGGTCATCAAGGGAACCATGACAGGACAGTATATGGCAGCTTACAGTGCAGAAAATGGCTTCGTGACACTGAACGAGAGAGAGACAGAGCGCGCGGGAGTGCCTGTTTATGCGACACCACCAAACGACCCAATTGTAGTTACTGCCCGATGCACCAAGATTATGCTGGACGATAAGATCCTAGAGATGGCCAAGACCATCGAAGGGAACGGAAACGTCAAAGCAGATTGGGAAAATTGGGAGGTACCGA
This sequence comes from Ectropis grisescens, assembly GCA_017562165.1. Classification (NCBI taxonomy): domain Eukaryota; kingdom Metazoa; phylum Arthropoda; class Insecta; order Lepidoptera; family Geometridae; genus Ectropis; species Ectropis grisescens. Next base: position 8,367,993 of record CM029784.1, on the reverse strand, counting down.
GAATACAGTGGGTCAACGGAGTTCCAGGATGTGGAAAAACAACATGGGTGATTAGACACTTCGACGTGGACAAGGACGCCATCATCACTACAACAACTGAGGCAGCAAAGATCTAAGAGAAAAGCTATCGCACTGAATCGGAAACCTGGTCAAAACCAGAGTGCGAACCATGGCTTCTGCTCTGGTAAATGGCTTCGGTAAAGAAAGTTTCAGTCGCCTCATGGTGGACGAAGCTCTCATGAACCATTTTGGAGCCATTGTGATGGCTTCAAGGTTGTCTGGTGTTGGTGAAATTGTCCTCATTGGAGACGTCAATCAGTTGCCTTATATCGACAGGAAAAATCTCTTCGAAATGAGGTATCATCGCCCGAACCTGGTAACAAAGATCAGCCAGGAGTTGCTCTGCACACATCGAAACCCAATGGACGTCGCATATGCACTGAGGGAAATATACTCCGGTATGTACTCTTCAGCGTCCCGTATAAAGTCCCTAGAACAGAGAAGATATAAGGGGCGCAAATACCCAACACCCTACCAAATACCCTCTTCTTAGTTCACACTCAAGAGGAGAAGGAGACCCTGACAAACCAGGGTTATGGATCAGGCACCGGGTCATGCATCCTTACTATCCATGAAGCTCAAGGACTAACATACGAGTCGGTAATCGTAATCAAAACCAAGGCAAACATGAAGCTGCATGAGAGCGTGCCCCATGCGGTAGTGGCAATCTCACGGCACACGGGGACCTTCACATATTACGCTGACGACACCGACGATGCCATCGGTCGGTTCGTGCGGCGAGCGTGGGCTGCATCACCGAAGACCATCCGCGATTTTAACCTACAGATGGCCATCAGGGACAGAAATGCGGCCGTTGTGGAGGCTCTGGGCCGGGAGGAGGCAGCTTAGGCAAATGACAAGGCAAACACTCGATGTCGAGTCGATTACTAGCGGAATTCCAACCGGTAGTGATCGGCTCTACAGACGAGCACTAGAATTAGATTTTAAATGTACCCAACTCCCTCCTATTTTCCTCTTCTTCTCCTTATCCAAGATATGTGTAAAAAACGATAATTGTAATGACAAAGATCACGGACCCCGGAGTCTGTGGAGTGGCTAATTTAAAAAAAAAAAAAAAAAAACTACTTTATATCGTGGTAAATTATGGGAATGGGTATTACGCGGGTAAAAGCGCGGGGCGTTTGCTTATTGAAAATCTATTTGTAATATTATTTGTTTACTTGGTAATGCCTTTACTGACAAAACTTAACCACAGACAATTCTGTGTTCTAGTCAAAGAAACCAATCATCTGATAACAAACTATTAACGAACGCTACACAATGCAACGTAGTGACTTGGGCTCTTCGTGTTCAAACAGCCCTCTTCAAGGCAGGTTAAACAAGTTACCATACCCATATTACCTAACCTTTTTTTTTTTTTTTTTCCTCAGGGAAAATTCTTAATGAATTCCACTGGCCCCTGAAGGAGCACAGTGGATATGTGGGACTCTCCACCAATGGTGGCCTACCCACTAAAAACCCTGTTACATCCATGCGCCATCGTGCTGAGGCTACGAGAACACTTTTGCACTCTACCGCGGCCCCGGCAGCGCTTGTCCCCTAGGACACGTCCTATTACGTGGGTAGAGATGATGGATTTCCACCCCACTTTCATTAAGTAGCGCGCGGAGACCCGCGCGCGCCATCTCAGGGGCTATAGTTGTGGAGCGGCGAACCCCCGGATTCGTCGCTCAGAGTCCCTTTTCATGGAGGTCGGAGGAGGGCGTGGAATATTCTCCTCCGACGCCCAGGCCGACGTTGCCGCATCGGGAGATCGGACAAGATCTCGCGTTCACGCTCGGCTATTTCCTTCTGGAGCATGACCTGTTCACAGAACGAAACGGCCGCCTCCCACGATGTCTCGCAATCCAGCATCGAACTGACCAACGCTGGAAGCGAGGGATCGCTTCCTACAGCTGCAATGAGGACTCGACGCTCATTTGCCCATGCTAAGCACTCCTCTAACGTATGCTGCGCCGTATCCTCTTCGCAGCTGCAAATATTACCTAACCTAACCTAACTAACTACTTCACTAAGCACATCTGAATTAACCATAGACCAATGAAGGTCTAAAGATAATAATCAATCCCTCTAACTCAGTTCTATTTTGTAAAATAACATTTATAAATAAACTTTTAAATCTTGCCATCACTAGTCTTTCCATATCCAGCTGCGGTAGACCACTGTCCAGCAAAATTGTCAAATAGATCTAGGCCACTGGGCAGAGCAACAGGCTGAATGCTATCTGAAAATAAAAAAAAACTACATTAAATTTCAACTACAGTTGACATGGCATAAAATAAATCATGTGCCAATATTTTTAGTACTAAATCGCTCCACACACGAGTCCTGAAATCAGAGGAAATGACGTAAAATTATTGGGGAGGAGCCTACATCGCACCATATGGTTGGTGATTTATGGTGCGATGTAGGGTCCTCCCCACTAGTTTTACGTAATTTCCTCTGATTTCAGGACTCGTGTGTGGAGCGTTTTAATGATAAAAATACTGGCAGATGTGTAGAGTCGTGTATAGAGGGTTTAATGTTGTTTCATTGAATACCTACATTTGACGCCTCAAAATGCGAGAAAATTGTATAAAGCAAACAAAAATCTCACTCTTTAAAAAGTTTTACAAGTGATTATTATCTCTTAGTAAAATAACATTTTACATTGCTTTTTTTACATCATACATACAGAAACAGCGCAAACTCACTGGAAAACTGCACATTGCTTGGTAGATATATAACAGCAACATCGTTCGCCAGAGTGCTGGGAGTCCACTGTGGATGCATGACGACGTTAGAAGTAGGGATCCTAGTGCCTCCGTTGAAGAGAAACTGCGATCCCAGGACCACGTTGAACAGCCACGCCTGGTTGCGACCGTCGAACCAGCAGTGGGCAGCGGTCACCAGCCGGGTGGAAGAGAGAAGGGAAGAGCCGCATACCGAGCTACCGGAGATACCAACCAGACTAATGACTAGACCGGCCTTAAAAAAGGAATAAGTATAAACATTAATAATTGTTAAACTGTTTAAAAGGTATCAAAAACATTTATCAAAAACATTTTATAATTGAAAAGGTATCAAAAACATGTGTATATCATGTTTTTTTTTAATTTGCGATAACTATCCATAATTCATATTGTGATGAATATTTTCATGTATTGAATTAAATCTAAGTATTTGAAACAAGATAACTGCTAAGACAACAACCCAATATTGTTTTTAAAATTTCGCGATTGTAACATAATGTTTAATATTGTACGGGGCTTAATTACGATATAATTTATTGTTTAATTAACTTGACGTCTCAGCAGCATTACAACCGCCGTGGTAAACGTCGAGGTAATTAAACGATGAATTACAAGTATATCGTGATTTAACCCCGTACAATATAGGTAAACATTTAACACAACCCAAGAACAAATAATTCTAAATGGTTTGATCCACATTTTATGGATTAAGAGAGTGAAATTACAACTAATATTTATGTAGGGATGCCGCGGGTTACATTTACCTACATCACCTTTGTCTAGTAGGTCACTTTTTCTGTAGTGGTAGTACCACACCTTTGCCAGTTATTCTACCGCCAAGCAGTAATATGCAAACATTACTGTGTTCCGGTTTGAAGGCAATGTGTTTCCCAGAGAAATTACAGGGCTTAGAGATATAAGATCTTAGATCTCTGGGTGACGAGCGCAGTGCAGTGCTAGGTAATGATTTTGACTCTTCATGTTCCAATAGTAGCGTGTCACTGTGGTGCTATGTGTCCGGCATGCTGCTTACTATCAGGCACATGTCCTGATCGTATCGTCAATCCTTATTTAAAAATAAAATAAAGGTAGGGTATATAATATATCATCTTTACTTTTTTTTATTGCAACCATTAATTTAGTTTTATTTTACATCTTTCTAGTTGTCTTAAATTCACATATCATATAGTTATATTATATTACTAGATTGCTGATAGCGAATCAATTAAATAGTAGTCAGTAGGTTGGTTAGCTCAAAAAAACTATACACTAACTTTTTGACAGAAAACATCAATTTCAAATTGTAAATTAACTTTATTCTTTCCTCATCGCTATTTCCAAGGGCGCGGGTTACTATGGTTTCGGTCCAATTAACACTCATAAATAAAATATGTATAATAAGTATGTATTTAGAACTATGTATAATATCAACTATCTGGGCGCCATCTTATAAGCTTTGCTTAGTTTGGGGTCAGATGGTGGTGTGTGTCAATTGTCCACCAATATTTATTATTTATAATTAACCCTTAACTGGTATCGTAAAATTGACTAACGTAACTGGTTTTGTGGGGGTCGCGCGGCCCCCATTACAAAATCGCTTCTAGGATGCAAATGTGCGCAATTTTAGTTTAGATTTATATAAAGAGAAAAAATGACAACCTTGTTTTATAGAAACAATCATGTTTTATTCATGTAATTCTTTTTACTTAATTATTACAAGAGATCATATAAAAATGGCAAGTTTTTGGTATATTTTTTTCTTACATCATACAAACTAAAAAAAGTTATTACTTTGAGAATCTTGAGCTAAGTTATATATGTTTTCTTATTTCTAATACAATAAACTTTGGATATAAAATGGAATAATCTTCTAATCAACGTTTTAACAAAAACACAGGAGTATAATCCTGAGGACATATAAACATAATAAATGAACTACGTTCAATCTTGACAATTAGTACATAGTGTTTTTTGTGCTACTATGCAACTTGCAAATGAACTGCCTGCAATTGTTACATTTTGCAGCAAATTTTCTCAGAATAAATATCCTCACTGCCATCTGAATCATTTGTTGGTGACAGCTCAATGTCGTTTTTTCCACCGATGTCTCTGATACTTTCTTCTGGATAGCCACTCAACACAGATTCAGAGTCAGAATCCGCGTTCAATATATCTTCTATAACTTTGTCACTTTACGGTCTCGCCATCTTCACAATATAACTGTAAAATACACGAATATATGAAATAACATATTTTCAAAAATATTACGTAACTGGTATTGTGGGGGCCGAGCGCACCCCATAACGCACGTACCTCCGCTCTTGTAAAAGCTGCAATGCCGAACGTCCGGCACCCACCGCGAGTCGCGACGTAATGAGATTACACAAAATGGCGACCTCGCACGATGCAAAGTTTTAAAGGAATTAAAAAAAATATCACGCGTGGGGGCCGCACCACCCCCCACGATACCAGTTAAGGGTTAAAATAAAAAAAATGGTGAACATTTCTCACACAAAACGATCTAGTCCAAATTGAGCAAAATTACCATGAGTACCTACAGTATGTCAACATTAACAGGCGCATTGTGGTCGAATACGAGAGCGGTTCCAGCACAGATTAAATACCCTGTTGATCGACGATGAAACGAATCTCGCCTACATTCACAACTCAACAGCGGGGGTGCAGGACGAGGTAAAAAGCCGCGCTGTCATTAGCCGAATATCCGTGTGACGGGCACTACTTTCCACGAATGATCGGACAAAACGAGATAGAGTTATGCAAACTTCTAAGTACAGAGCAGGATGCAAAGAAACACATCAACGGGTTCCCATTTCGTTTTTTTAATATTCGTTTTAATTTGTAGATCGATGATGTTATGTTTTTCTAATTATTGCATTAAGCTACTTACTTGTGATATGTTATACTGTCCTTTGTAAAGATGTTCTGCTATTTCCGCACCATTTCACATTGCACTGAGCAGAAACCCACATTTAAAAAAAAAACGTTGTTTTTGCCAGCACTCTTTCGTCGGAATCAAAAGCCTGACCAACCGAACTCATAACAGGTATAGTGTTAATTATGCTAACAAAACGCTAAGAAGTGGCAGTCGTACGATCAGTCAAATGGGTATATTGTCTTTGGTCTTCCTGTGACTCTGCCGCCTCTGCCGCCTAGCCACAGCTGGAGAAAGCTGTAGGCGTTTTGATCGGCAGGATCGCCACTTTCAGGGTCCCTTTCCAGGTCCCTTTACGGTGGAGTATGCGTAAATACATTAACCTCACAAAAAATCTCAAAGGTCGCATTTAATTTAAAAGCCAAAGGAATAGAAATTACAAGGCTTAGAGATATAACATCTTAGATCTCTGGGTGACGAGCGCAGTGCAGTGCTAGGTAATGATTTGGACTCTTCATGTTCCAACAGCTGCGTGTCACTGTACTGTTATGTGGCAGGCATATTGCTTACCATCAGGTACATGTCTTGCTCGTCTCGTCACTTCTTATTTAAAAAAAACACCATTTATTTACTCACCAGGTAAGGGTGTGCATTCACAGGAGCAACAGCACCGCCCACAATCCTGTCATCAGCTCTGGCCATCGACCTCACGATCTCATCTTCTGCCGCTTTGATCCTAGCAGCTTCAGGGATCCCTACGGTTTCATGGTAGCCTAATTGGACACCCTGGAATTCCGAAGCAACCGACACAAACAACAAACCGAGCAAACCCACTGCGGCGCGCATCTTGCCAACAATGAAAACCGCAAAATAAAGTGATCATTCGATTTATATACCACTTGCCTATCAGAAATATTTTTGCATTGATTCTTAATTAATCCAGGGATGATTGGTGCGTTACTTAGATAAACGTCAATCAGCATTTTTACCTGACATAATCGCATGATTACAATGCCATAAGTTGATAAAATGTTGTAAATACAGTCTTATTGGTTATTTCGTTACTGGAATTTATGACAAACCTTAATTTTAATTGATAAGATAAGCGTAAAAGTACCTGATGTACCTAAGTGGCTACTAAATTTATAGGCATTGTAAAAATTACATGCAGTTAGATAAAATGTAAATAAGTAAACCAATATTAATTACAGATGTTACAGGACAAACTTGAAATGTTTTTTTTTTAAATAAGAAGTGACAAGACAAGCAGGACATGTGCCTGATGGTAAGCAACATGCCTGCCACATAACAGCACAGTGATACGCAGCTATTGGAACATGAAGAGTCCAAATGATTACCTAGCACTGCACTGCGCTCATCACCCAGAGATCTAAGATGTTATATCTCTAAGCGCCGCGTAATATCGCGGGATGATGCTAGTATTTATATATTTTATATGATTATCATACATCCTGAAGCAATTGTGAGATCATATTTGTAGGAGTATCTCTTATCAGGGTCATTATTCATTATATATTTGTAGTGGTAGGACTCCTAGCAGAGTCCGCCTGGGGGAAGTAACACACCTTTGTCAGTTATTCTACCGCTAAACAGTAATGTGAAAACATTACTGTGTTCCGGTTTAAACGGCAATGTTTCCGGTGAAATTACAGAGCAAAAAGATAAAATACCTTATGTTTCTGAGTGACGAGCGCAATGCAGTGCTAGGTTTTGGTTTGGGCTCTTCATGTTCCAATAGCTGCGTATCACTGTGTTGTTATGGGCAAGCATTCACCATCAGATCATTTACCATTACCATGTGGCAGGCATATTGCTTACCATCAGGCACATGTCCTGCTCGTCTCGTCATTCTTTACTGTAAAAATATTTATTTTTAGATCGTACTATTTTTTGGCGTTATTATTTTATTTCGTTTCGTTTTCATATATTTTTTTACTTACAATACTTGCTCTTGTCAAGCAAGCGATCCCGCTTACTCTAATGCCGACCTCTAAAGTCATTGATATCAGCTAAAGTGAATGTTACCAGAAACACTAAATACTAATAATGAGTAAAACAGTTGATGCTTCAACTGTTTTTAACCCCCGACCAAAAAAAGAGGTGTTATAAGTTTGACGTCGATGTTTGTCTGTGTGTGTGTGTGTCTTTCTGTGGCACCGTAGAGCTCAAACAAATGGGCCGATTTCGCTGCGGTTTCTTTATTTGAAAGTTTATACCTGTGCGGATGTTCTTAGTTATGCTTGGTTAATATCAATTCAAGATGGCCGCATCCACAAAATGGCGGACAAAATATTTTTTTACAACCTACCTCAATATGGGTATCAAATGAAAGGGCTTGACTAGTAGAATACCATACACTATAAAAAAACAAATCCAAGATGGCTGCCACCACAAAATGGCGAATTATAATATTTTTGCACTACTACTTCAATATGGGTATCAAACGAAAGGGCTTGACTAGTAGAGTACATTGCACTATAAAAAAAATCAAATCCAAGATGGCCGCTTCCACAAAATGGCGAAATACATATCTTTTTCACAACTCACTTAAAATGGGTATCAAATGAAAGGGCAATGTTGTTGGCATAGAGGTGGGCGGTGGTACAAACTGTTTTTTTTCAACGGCTTTTCGTTGATCAACGCATTAACAGCTTTTCACTAATGTGCAAAACAGTTGACGCGTCAACAGGTTTGCGCAAACAGTTGAAGTATCAACTGGATTGCATTTAACCGTTGAAGCATTAACAGGTTTGTACAAAACAGTTGAAGCATCAACTGGTTTGCCAAAACAGTTGAACTTTCAACTGGTTTGCAAACAAGAGAAAAATTAAAATTTTTGATTTATCCCCGCCTAGCTCGGATTTGTAAGCTGTACAACATTTTACTAGTCAAGCCCTTTCATTTGATACCCATATTGAGGAAGTAGTGAAAAACGAATGTATTTCGCCATTTTCTGGTGGTGGCTACCTTGGATTTGAAATTCGTCATAGTAAAAAGGTTTGACTAGTAGAATACTAGTCAAACCTTTTCACTCATCATTTGAGACCCATATTGAGGGATTAGTAAAAATAGAAATGTTATTCTACCATTTTCTGGAGGCGGCCATCTTAAGTCGATAGCTAAGAACAACCGCATGGAAATTAACCTACAAATAAAAGAAATTATGCTAGTAATCAGATTTTTTAAATGCAAGAATAATTTACCGTAACGTAACGCGACAACGAGCGTAACGTGACAATGGGAATAACGGGACAATGAGACATCCTTTTTCGTGCATGCATCCAGCGTTCATCGATTTATTAGACGTTGTCACGTCAAAACCCTGCATTTTTGTTTAGAAAAAGAAACAATCTAAGTTTGAGGACCCTAGTATAAAAAATACGGTCTGTGATTTAAAATTAATGATTAATTTTAAAGATCCAAAATTAGTTTTCTTGTGTTGTATTTTGAAAGAATTGGCGTACATGCTGGAATTTTAGAACAAACTGATAAAACTTGTGTGTGGTAGAGTCAGCCTTCTTTTACTCATATATACATTCCGATTTTGATTTTACCTATTATGTAGTATTATTTTGTAGTATGAATCATTGGATTCATTTTGTAGTATGAATTATTGGATTCATACTTCAAAATAATACTACATAATAGGTGTTTTACATTGGTAAAACAGTGTAACGAAAATTGTGTAACAAGAAATTAACAATAACAAAAAAAAACAATTTCTTACGAATATATTGTTATAAATAGTTTATTGTCTTACATAGTAAGCAAAAATAACACGTTTGATGCATATCTATACAATATACACGCATATATAAAAAATATAACAACGCAGTTGAGTATTTCCACAAATTGTAGAATTTTTGGGCCTTGGTTTGGAGAGTAGAAATGAGGTTTTCGTTCAGTCTTCTATTCACCGCAGGTGTTGAAGAACAAAGTTGTAGAAGCTGGTGATTCTCGCGAAGGCTGAAGGGTGTCCTAGTTGGCAGCCCACATCAGCAACAAACGAACTTACACCAATCTGTGGAAAAATAACAACACATTGTCATATGACCAGTAGCACTAGGAGTTACACTAATAGTACATTATTTACTACCCGACCTACTTCGCTCGGATTTTGTCTTATAGACACTATCTTGTCTCCTATCTTCAAGTTGGAGCAAAGTGCACACGGTGTGCAAATTTGACTAAAATCGGTTGAATAGCACTCCGACGCGAACCAACAATGTGATTATACTACGAGTAATAACGCCCCGCGGTCTTTGCCTAATTTCAAATACCAAGTCTACATACATACTCGTAGATTAGATGTTTTTTATAAATTAGTATAAGTATCGCGATATGAAACCTTTCCTTTAAGGTCATACGATAAAGCTAATTGATTTTAGGCACAGATAAATATTTCATTGATGTTTTTTTTCATTATGCGTAAGATTTTAAAAATCATTTGGTATCTATATTATAAATGTGAAAGTTTGGATGTTTGTTGCGCAATCACGTAGGAACAACAGAACGGATCGGGCCGTCTACCGCCTAACTAAATCAGCTTTGGCATTGCTTTTGCTGTTGCCATCTCTACCATTTCAAACGAAAATAAAAGACAGAGAAACATCAAAGCTAAGTATTCGTTAGGCGGTAGACTCCCCGGTTGATTTTGGAACACAGTTAAATTGTAGTCTGGAATAATACGAGAAAATAACGGGAACTGTGTGGATGAAACCACGGGGCGCTGCTAGTTTATAGTATTAGTAGGATTTATTAAGCATTGGACTGAAATTACGTCTGGTCTAGTCGGGAGAACGGCAACTGCCGATCCGGAGCCCCTGGTTCGAATTCCACGCGCACCACTGTCTTTTCGGAGTCACATGAGTAATGCCGCTAAATTTAAAATCGTATAGTGAGAAAACCGGTATGCTCCAAGAATCTTTCGAGGTCTTGCGTCATCCACCAACCCGCACTGGGCCAGCGTGGTGGATTATGACCTTGACTCTCTTGTTGCGAGAGAAAGCCGCGGCGGGGCCTTCCCAGCAGTAGGACCATGTAGTGGGCTGTTTATGCTATACAACATTATATGTACTATATTTATGTGCTCTTAATTATACTCCCCGTCTTTCATTATGCATATCTTCTTCACCATCCTACGGTTGCCTGGAAGAAACAGCTCTTAGCGATAATCTCGCCAATCCCTACTTTGTTTGTTTGAAAGTTTTTCTGTGTTTTGTTTTTATTAATTAAATGCTTTAATAGTTGATGCCTCTATTTAACTCACCAGAGTAGGCACTCCGTTCCTGACTACAAGCAGAGGTCCGCCAGAGTCCCCGCCGCAGATGCCAACGCCGCCGACTCCACTCGTGCACACGTTGGAAGGCTGGATGAAGACATTGCCGAACGTAGCTTGGCACTGAGCCACTGTGATCACCAGCAGGTTCACATGACTCACTACTGAGTTAGTTGAGACGCCGGCTTGAGCTGAAAGATTATGTTAAGGTTAGGTTTTCTATAGTATAGAGCTATAGAGTGACAAGATGAGCAGGACGTGTGCCTAATTGTAAGCAACATGCCTGGTCATAAAATCCACAAATGGGCCACAGTGACACGCCACCCGGAGATATAAAGTGTTATCTCTTAGCCCAGTAATTTTAATGGAAACACTTCAACCCGGAACACAGAGAATAACTGGCAATGTTCCCCCAGGCGGTCTCTGTAAAGAACCCTGTCACCTAAGAACACATCTATCCTGTCACACCCAAGAAACACCTAAAAAAACGGTTTGGAGAGCTGGCACCCAAATTTTTTGGGGAAATATATAAAAAAAGTTTATTTCTGTATGAATGTGTATGTGTTAAAAACCCCTCTAGTTACAAATTGCAAATGAACAATTGTTAAGAAGCTTAGTGAAACCCATCAATTAAGGTTATACAATTTTATTGGCTAAATACAATATGTTTATACTTTTAGTACATTGTCATCTTCTAGTGAGTGATACTAGTGATACACCTTAGTGATACAGCTCACCACAGTGAGCTCAATAAATCAGCTTGGCAAAAAACACACCTCATCATCACCTCTTCATCAAATATAGGTCTTTAGGTTCGTAGTCTACAATGGGTATGTAAGGGTAATTGGCTATTTGTGTGAATCTTATACTGTCTCATGTCTCAATATTAACTCTAAAATTTCCCTGTATTGTTCATCACAAACAGATTTTCTTAGGATGAATAGATAGGTATATCAAAATATTATTTACCGTCATTAGTTTTGCCGTATCCAGCAGCCACTGACCATTGGCCAGCGAAGGTGTCAAACAGCTCTGTTGAGGATGGCAGGGCGATGGGTTGGATGCTGGCTGGAAACCGAAAACATTAGCATTTATAGTTTAGTGGAGCAAAATAATAAACTCAAGAAAATAGATTGTTCGAACCGATATATCACGCCGTTGAAATGTGGGATAGCGGTTGACGCGTGTCCTGGAAAGCTATGTGTATTTACTGAATCGTATCGATTTCCTCACGATGTTTCCCTTCAACGTTAGAACCAGTGGTAACAAACTTATATATTTGAACTTAAAAAAATACTCAGAAGTGTAGACGAGATTCGAACCTACGACCAACCAACTGTTGAAATGGACGTTCTTACCATTGGGCCACCGTCGCTTACGTTTAAACATTCTAAAATATAAACGAATAAAATGTTCTTTGTAGTGGATAAGTAGCTCCCCTTTTACTTTTCTTACGTTTTCTCGCAAAAGGGGTTCGATTTCATGTAGTCTAGCGAAAGCAGCAAAATTTCAACATGGTAGTAAATAAATATGGGAACATTAATCACTGATTTTATTATCATAATGTGATAACATCTTCGTATTGTTATCAATGCATTAGTGAGGTACACAAAGACATCTAACTAGTCGATTATTTGATCGGCTACTGTTCCACTGATTAGATCAATATCGTTTCTATCCTCGCGCTAAATGCGACGTATATTTTGTAAATAGATACAAAATATTTATTTTTTTAATAATTGCGATAATTGTGTTGTATTCGGGTGTTTGTGGGTCATTCTACTTTTTAGTGCAGGTTTTTGCACTGCTAAAAGTGGGTTTTAAATTTTTTATCATTAGAGATAAATGAAGTAATGTAATTGTATTTATGCGTAATTATACCCACACAATTGAAATTAACTGCCAGCAGCGAATTTTTTTACATATTTCTTTCTGAAAATAAAGATTTTGGCGACCAAGGTAGAAAAATCATACCACTTTGTTACCAATCTAAATATTTTTATTGAACAGCTTTAGTCACTCATTACAAACAAATAATTAACAAAACGTATTATAGGAACACAAATCTTTCTCTTTCATAACTAAAATTAGAAATTATCATTTATTAAGTCTTATAAATCACATTTAAATGACAACTATGTTACTTTAGTGCTTTTTTGTTTACAAAGATTTGACATAAAATGTATATATGTAAAAATATCTTAACAACGTATTTAACATTGCTATTAAAACATATTATCTTGCATCTGATATATCTGTAATGTAGCTTATTATGCCAACTATACAACTCAAATTGAAAAACCTTTACTTAGAAATAGGGACATAATGGTAACACAGTTGTTCAACAGTAACAAAGTTGTTTCAATAGAGAATTCTCTTCTACAAAAATAGCTAATCAGTCTCTTATTTACCACAAAGATTAAAGGTAATAATGTTAATAATACAAATATATCCGTTTTACCAAAATCACAGCACTTATGCAGGTCGGATTACTTAAAAATTAATTAATATTTGCAGTCATTGTTCGAACACTTCGAGAGGATTAGGGAATTCGTAGTATTCGCGTTTCCCTCTAAAAATCTTTTTCGGTGCAGAAATCACTTCAACAATGTTATCATAAGGTTCAAAACTAGTGTCTGTTTCGACCGCTTTAAAAAGTTTGCCAGTATCATTTACACCTCTGTAAAACATAAATTTTACGTCGCCATCTTCGTCAACCTCACTCAATGCTGAAGCCAAGTAGTTATGTATAAATAAATTTGTTTTCTACCTTGTATTTTCAATAACACATAAGTGCCGGGAACGGTTTTACTGGGATGAAAATTTTCTTAAATTCCGTCATCCGTTCATGAGAATTTTTTCGAGTAGCTTTCTGGCGCGAAGACATTGGAGATGGAGACATAGAAGGTGTGCGCAATCTGCGAGAATCTGGTATCGGACGATTTTCAGGAATATTTGGTGCATTTGTCCTGTTGGTGGAGTGTTCACACGAGGTACATCAGGTTGAGGGGTCAATTCCGGAGTGTTTCTTGTAATAGATTGCAGGGCATGAATGCGGGCTCTTCTTTTGCTGTTAGCGACCCACCATTTTCTCTTGCATTGGCGATGTTCACGTGATGTTAAGTCTTTGACAAGGCGTTTTGTTTTGTGGTACCTTTCCAGAGTCTTTTTTTCTTGCGTCCTCATCTTTAACAGGGTCTAATTTTCGCTTGTTTCGGTACTGACGTTGTTTTTCGGCTGGAGTTAGCGGCATGATCTTCTGTAAAAGATAGAAACATGGCATTGTAGTACTAATTTTACCGTCAACAATTAAAGTAAGTCAGCAAACAATTGTAATACTGTTAAAATATTAACCTGTGGGTCGAAACGAACTAATCAAGTTAAATAAAATTAGAAAGAATCAGTGACAAAGTATATTTACAACTGCGTTACCATCTTTCCAACTGCGTTACCACAGCAGAGTAACAAAGTGTGCCGGTAACACAGTTGTAAAATAACATGATGCTACCTGATATTTACGAAATGACCATATAATTTGCAAATCCAACAATAGAATACAATTAAGTGACATAAATGCCACGTCTCAACAGTTAAAACATTAAGTAAAAGTTTAGAAACTTACCTTTTCGCCGGGTAACAAAGTGCACACCAAATAAACACACGCGTCTTGATTCACAACATGGCGGCGACTGAGTGGCGGCACGTGGCTTACTGCCATTCCCCCTCCACCCCGCTCTTGTAATGCGCAACCTACCCAATCGACCCGACCAGTGGCGGTACAGCGACATCTAACGATTTTTTTTAAGAAATACCAGTAACATAGTAGTACCGTATTGAGCTTCTTCCTTAGGGACAAAACTAAAGTAATTATTTTGAAAAAGAAATAAATTGTTTAAAAATATATGAGGCCTACATAAAAAACGCAAACATATCAAATAAACTTAATACATTTTTGAAACATAGGACTACACTGCAATAAGAATACTTTTTTTGGTTAAGTTAGTCCGCGTATTAGGTCGGGGACACTTTGCAATACTATGGAAAACAACTATGTTACCATAAAACTCCACTTTGTTACCCTTAATTATCTTAAAATAGGCAAAATATTTAAATATAAATGTTAACAGAAGTAAAGGAAATATTACGGAAGTTTCGTGTATTGCGCAATATTTTTAAATTTTATGAAGAAAACGGCAAATCTAGATTTTTTTGTCTCGGGGACACAAAAACCTGCACTAAAAAGTAGAATGACCCTTGTAGCATTGTAGGATTTCGAATGTTTTTTGCTTTTTAATTCCACGGCAATGTCTTGGAAAAATATAGGTCCACCCAGACCAGAAATTTCAAAGAGAATTTACGTAAATTCTGTTCAAGAAATGACTTACGACATAACAGGCGTTTCTTTTTCAGTTTGATAGGCGTTTATTAGAGTTTCGTGTTTATTATTGTGGTGGTACAAACGAAAATTCAAATCAAAAAGCATTTACGTTCCTATAAAGAAATCGACTCCAACTACGGGATCGTCGTTAAATAACTTGAATTAATCTTACTTACCACTAAAAGGCACATTTGTATTAAGGTAGATCATTGCGATATCGTTTCGGAAAAAGCTGGGAATCCACTCCGGATGCATGAACACTGTGTTGGTGATCACTCTAACTCCTCCGAAGAACAACATGTTAGAGCCGAGAACGACTTCGAACTGGGACGCTTGACGGTTGCCATCGAACCAGCAGTGAGCAGCGGTGATCAGGCGGTTGGCAGAAACCAGAGAAGCACCACAGGCTGAGAGACCAGCAGCGTTCACGAAAGAGATCAGTAGACCAGCCTGGAAATGTCAAAGTTAATATTTAATTTCACTTTGACAATGTGTCGGGTAACTTCTTGAATCAAGCCGCCTGAATTTAGAGGGAGGAGTGGGGGAGGGGGAAGGGAAGGGAGAGGGGGAAACCTTCCCTACCATTTTTCCATGCCGGAACCGCATAGTTTTTTATAATTAAATATCAAAGATCATTTTCGCTACTCTACTAAAACACTTTTACACCTAAATTTAGGGAGAGTGGAGGAGGGGGTGGTAGGGGGGGGGGAGTGTAGGGAGTGAGGCTAGATGTATCTGTCACTAATTTTGACCTCACCGGTCTGAGTTGGACTCCGTGTAGGCTCCCGCCCCGAATATCCGTTGTCTCTCGTCGTGGTGCCAGAAGCTCTAGCGGTAATTTATTAAGTATTGAAGGGAGGAAATAGATGTAAGTACTGTATTTATTTCGTTCACAAAATTACTTATTTTAATTTATACACATAATTTATTGTATTAATAATTTCTAAAAAACGATATTTTTTTGGCTTATAGACAGCTCGCCTCCACAAATACTCTACTATAACATCACGAAAACGTTTCGTTTTACGAACTTAGACATCGGAGACGTTCAAACTTATGCATTATTTCCTGATATTGCGTTCCATTTCACGCATTGCATATGTTTTTCGTGCGAATTTACAGAAACATTAAATATTAATTTAAAATATTTTCGCATCACTCCGGTAGCTAAAATCAAATTGGGAGGATCAAGACAAATCCTTCTGACCATTCCACAGTAGCAGAATCCTCAAATTCAAGCGGCTCGATTCTAGATCCGACTCAAAGAAATTTTCACATCAAAAAAATTAAAAGCTGGGAATGAAGATACTTAATTGTAAAAATGTGATAATGTTACATTTTTACTTTTTTTGATGTGCAAATTTCTTTAGCTTTTGAATACTTTTTGGCAGGGATTTTTTATGTGTTCGCTTCACCAACAGACGTAATATAAGTAGGTAATCTGTTCCTATACAGGTGATGTGTAGTGCAACATCATACTAAAATTCGAGTTATAAGTATTCACTTCTATTAGCAGTTAGGTACTACGACTGCCATTTTTTTTAAATTTTATTACATTTAACATAATACATACTTAGTTTTTGAATAATTTTAATTTTGCGACAATTACTAAGAACTAAATAAGTTCTTCACAGTTTTCGATTATTATACAGTAAGTTCAGAGAAGTAGAACACTAAACTCTTAAGTTGAACTTTCTGACAAACAAACAAACATTTATTACATGTTTTAGCCGTTTAGGAGGAGTTAACATACAACGAAAAGTAGTATTGATTTTTAAATATATAGATGGAAGATAAGAATTGATAATGAAGTCACAATTTCATTACTTGTGATTTCTACTACCAATGAAACTTACCAAATAAGGGTGAGCATTAATGGGTGCCACTGCTCCTCCAACGATCCTGTCATCGCCGCGGGATCTCATCGCCGCTTCTTCCGACGCCTTAAGCATTGCAGCGTGAGGGATACCAACAGCATCATGGTAGTTCTTCCCTACTTCCACAAAAGCTGTAGCAGACGCCACAAGGGCTAAAACAACTACTAAACCACGCATTATAGAACCCCCAACAAAACTGCTACATGCAGGCGACCGTCGTTTTTATTTATAAGAGTTTATCAACATAATCTCTCCTTAATTTTGGAAAATACGTAACTTTATACGAAAACACGGGTTGTCATAATTTGGGAATAATTAATCTTACCTACCTGATTAGTATTATCTGTAAGAAAGGAGAGATTAAGTAGGTAATCTGATTAATGAATTATGTCTACGAATTTTATCATCCACAACACAGTTGGAAAATGGGATTCCCGTTTTCTACTCTTCATCATTATTATATGGTTTGATTTCTTAATCGTAGTGTGTGTGATAAACAATACCATTATGAACTGCAGTCTTCTTAAGCCGACTGTTGAATCTCTTGACAAGAGTCCATGGTAAGCCCAAACATATGGTTTGTCTTTCATTGGTTATAGATTTTTCACTTGATCACCATCTTGAAGATGCAGTGTGCAAGGCGCGTGTTTTTTTATATAGTATAGATTAACGAGACGAACAGGACATGTGTGATGGTAAGCAACATGCCTGCCATATAACAGCACAGTGACACGAAGCTACTGGAACATAAAGAGCGCAAATCATTACCTATCACTGCACTGCGCTCGTCACCCAGAGATATAAGATGATTGCACATTACTGCTTGACGGTAGGATAACTGGGAAAGGTATATAATCCTACCAATACCAAAAGTACTACTATGTTTACCCACAATAAACTGATGCACTCCCAACTTGAAGTCCCGTGTCACATCTAACAAACAGAACAAAATACTTCCACAAATTTCGAGCTGGGATCTCTCTGAGATCACACAGTAGAAATGAACTCGAAATAATTATTATACCCTACCATTAAATATCTTGAACATCGCCGCGCCGCAAATTCGCCAGCTTATCGGTTTTTTGGTCGAATACCAATAATATTTTATCGAAATGTTTGCAGTTGATCTACATGATCTAATATCACCTTGTAATTTTTTATACAGGAGTGATCGTATCTCCAATAAGTTGATATGAATTATGATTATTGCTGATATAGTGGTATGTTTCAAAGGCTGTACCGAACAGGTTTAGCTACACTTTCGTGAAAAGAACGTCTAGGCTGTGGAATGCGTTGCCTGACTGGGTGCGTTTACTGGTTTGGGGAAACCCAACAAATAAAACGATTCTCTTTAGAAGACAGAAAAGCTGTATTCGGTCCATGCTTACACTTAAAAAAAAGAAGTGTGGCACTCGGGGACTGCCGCGGTAAAGCTATTGCATGTTGCATGCATTTTTATCAACACAAGCAATAGGAATGTTAACAATTTTTCGGAATTGATTTTATTTTAAAGAGTGACATTTGTTAACCATTAAAAATATCACGAGAAATCCGTTAAGTTGGCAACACTGCTAAGAGCATTTAGTCTGTAAAGCTAATACAAATAAGATTCAAAGTCGAATGACCGAGTGGGGAAGACGGCGTTACGGTTCCATCCCTCTTTCTTGTGAACATAAGAAAGAGATGCACGATCACTAAAATTTGGTCCCCAGGCCCGCGATAAAAGCTATGCAATAGCTTAAAAGGGACAGTTGTAAATCGTACTTTTCGAAGCATACAATTCTTACAATTCCATGCCTATACTTATTAGAAACAGCTATATTTACCTATAAAAACAAACAGACAGCGATTTCCTAGACTATCTGATTCTTTTGTGAGAAATCGCCGCGACCAAGATAAAAGGATTCTATATCGAGGCAACACAACTCTAATGCAAAACAATATAATATGTATGGGGCATATTGTTTACAATAAGATACCATAGCCAATAAGGGGACTAAATCCCAATCAATTTAGAAAAAAACTTAAATTATTTTTATTGCAGAAATGTGATTTTAAATGATAAATTCTAGACATTATACGCAGATGCCACACAATTTATTATTTCACATATGTGCACATCTTTTATACAAAACTCACTCATGTTGTATGCAAATAAATATATCTTTATCTTATGGTGTCTTCAAGTCGAGAGTGAATCAGTTTCTTCTAGGTAAGCACTTACCATCGTAAATCATTTCATAACTTTTTTTACTGTATAGAGTGACTAGACGAGCAGGACATGTACCTGATGGTAAGCAACATACCTGCCCATAAAAGCACAATGACTTCATTTCTTCTATTGGACCATGAAGAGTACAAATTATTGCCTAGCACTAAACTGCGCTCGTCACCAAGAGATATAAGATGTTTTATCTCTATGCCCTGTAATTTCACTGCCCTTCAAACCGGAACACAGTGATGCTTCACATCACTACTTGCTAATTTACTTTCGCAAAGAGTCCTACCACTAGTCCACTACAAAACTACTTAACGACAGACAAGCAAGCAGTCTAGCGCAACCCTATTATTGTTAAAAAAACACGTGACAAAATAATCTTGTGATGGGCGACGTCCTTATCTTCATTGTCATTAAAATCCGTTTCAATACAAACTTTGGGTAACGCAAATAAAACCACAATCATTGTATTGCAATGAATTTTTTTTGTTGATCTCTAATGATTAAAAAAAACGGTTTCTTCCTTGGCTTTTGCACTGTTAATAATACATAACATATATTTTTCTGATGTTCTGCTCTGATCACCACATATGCTGCAAAATGAAGTTGTAGAAGCTGGTAACCCTGGCGAATCCAGACGGGTGTGACTGCTGGCAGGCGTCATTAGCAGCAAACGAGCTGATTCCCACCTGTGGGCAAAAAACACTTTTTAAGCACTCAACACTTCATGGATTAACGTTAATCCTTCATTGCTTTACGTGTTAACTGATAAGATTTGATTTTGTTACATTAATGATTACACATTGGTATCAGTATTTACTAGAGGAAACACTGAACGGGAAATACATGAAGTGTATCTTCTGATTGGTTCCTGTTATATTACGATAGGAACATTTTATATTTTGGAAGAAAAATAAAGATAACATGAAATAAATGTCAATATTGTTTAAAGAAATGTCACACTAAATAAATATACAAGTGAAGTTAAGTTGTAAAGCTATCGTCTAAAGTTATAAGGCAGCCTCGGGAACATCTACGTGTTGCCCCTGGGCATCACACAACAACCTCGGTAGTCACTGTGCCGTTATGTGGCAGGCATGTTGCTTACCATCAGGCACATGTCCTGCTCGTCTCGACACTTTTTATAAAAAAAAAAATAAAGCCATAAGTTAGTTTTCCATGTTTCAACATCGATTGATCTGATAGTAGACAACCGTTAAATTCTGATAGAGGTTCACATTCACGTATGAATTTCTTGGAATCCTACTAATACTATAAATACGAAAGTTTATACGTATGCGTATGAATGTTTGTTACTCTCACAAACTCAACTACTCAAGCAAAAACTACTGGAGTGATCCTAGATGTGGAACAGAGATAGATACCTAATCTGGAATAAACTTTTTTAGAACGTATAAATAACGAGATAGGGAATACTGCTAGTATATGTCTTACCAGAGTCAGTACTCCGTTCCTATTGATGACCAGAGGGCCTCCAGAGTCTCCTCCACAAATGCCGACGCCTCCTTGTCCACTAGTGCAGATTGTGAAAGCCTGCACGTAAGGTTGTAGTTGATTGTAGGCTCGGGCGCAATCCGCAACTGAGATCACTTGCACATTCACTTGTCTCAACACGGTATTCGTGGATATGCCCAATTCAGCTGAAATACGAGAAACTGTGATGTAACGTTTTGTATCTACGAGGTATTAGAATTATTGGTGATTGCTTCGACTTAACTAAGGCCGTTTCTGTTCTGTTCTTTAAGTTTTTTTTAATTGAGAATTTATTATTTTTACTAAAAACAGTAGATATATTCACTTACAATCATAGTAAGATTTAAATTAATACTGGTAGCGGGCATAATAATCATCTTGATAATCTCTAGACCTTCGTCGCTCTGTGGATAATTCTGATATGCTTAGAGTGAGTATGTGTGTTATATTGTTTGATAAAAAAGGATATGCCCGTTAAATGAACATGATAGACTTTTCGTGCAAAAATCTAATATTTCATTTACTCGTAGTTGCACGATGGGTTTTTTAGTAGCATCACATAAAAATTGTCCAAAATTTGATTGGCCAGGAAAGCTTTAAATGAACAACATAAAGCTCGAAGCATTTCACGATACTTCAAATTACATAAGAACAACTTTCTACATATTAAAAAGATCACTAAAACAAAAATATGACAGACTTCGTTGATTTCTCAGAATCTTCACTCACCGTCACTTGTTTTCCCGTAGCCGGCTGTGACAGCCCACTGGCCCACGAAAGTCTGGCTTAAATCGCTAGGCGAAGGTAAAGCGATTGGTTGAATGGCCGCTGGAAAACATATAACATTTTAGGCCAAGTTGGATTGGCAATTTTCTTAGAAAGATTACACAAGTTAGATTGAGTATGTGGGAGACAATTTGCCGAGCCCGCTTAAAGAAGTACCAGTTACCAGATATTTTGCTAGTTATTCTATCACAAAGCAGTAAAGTGCACATATTTTTGTATTACTGATGGGCATTTTTTCTTCTTCTTAGGCAACTTATATCCCCGAGTAACCAGCGCAGTGGAGTTCTAGACGTCGATTTTGACATGTTTAAAAAGCTGTCGGTGCTATGCTGTTAAGAGCGAATGTATAGCTTACCATCAGATGTGTATCTTGATCAACCTGTTACAAAAAATATATTTAGAAGTGGCAATTCAGAGCAAAACTTACTAAAAACAACAGAATATTACCAGAAAATACGACGTTTCTTGGAAGATAGATCATAGCCACATCGTTCCAAAGTAGGGCAGGAGTCCACTGCGGGTGCATGACCACAGAGTTAGTGGTGATCCTGGTTCCTCCTTGGAACAGCATTTGAGAGCCAAGCACCACCTCGAACAGCCATGCTTGACGTGAGCCATCGAACCAGCAGTGGGCGGCGGTGACCAGACGGTTAGCTGAGAGAAGAGATGCCCCACAGGCGGATACGTTGTTCGTGTGGGTGAGGTATATTACCAGACCTGCCTGGAATGTAAAACATACGCATCATGATTTTTTTATTGATTAAGAAATAAAACAAGTATGCTCGTACATTGCGTTAGAAAACACCCAATGCAATTGCTTAAAATGTATACTTCTAAGATTTCTTACGCAGGTACCAGAAGAACTTTGAAACGGCTCATTCGATTTTGACGAAAACTACTATATGTAGGTACCACTAAAATACTCGCTAATTAAATTTCCAACACCAACTAAAACAATTTTCAAATAAAGAAAAATTCAAAATCAGTTTATCCATTTGGGCTAGCTACGATGCCACAGACAGATACACACACACTGAGAGAGAGAAAGATACGTCAAAGTATAAGATCAGGTCGTTTTTGCATTGGAGGTAAACAAGCCGCTAAAAAGCCTTACTAAATTAATGGGAATAATGATAGAAACTCACAAAATAAGGGTGCGCACTCACTGGTGCAATCACACCTCCGATTATTTTGTTTTGTGTCGAAGCCTTAGATCTAGCTTCTTCTGTTGCCATGACGTTCGCCGCTAGAGGGATACCCACAGCGTCATGATATGGCTGTAGAATCGTTGCCGAAGCAGATGCCACCAAACTAAATCCAACTACCAACAACAAACGCATTTTGAGAACAGCTAAAATTTACTAACTTGGTGGTCGAATCTTCTCCATATATATACAGTACAAAATTATCAGTTCTATTATCTTAGACTTTGGGGGAAAACCATCGATATAAATCAATAGAAGTGCCCTGAGCTCCTTGAAATTGGTTATGTACTGCGTCTCTGTGTATAGCGTAAAAGAGCACGGGCCCGTGAACGAAATTTATGGGTCATATGATACAGCAGGACACCTATGTAGGATGATATAAGGGTATAAAATAATAATATTCAGCACTAGGCTGGCATTTGTAAGCTGTCCAACTGAATGCAAATTGAAGAGGGGTTGTTCCAACCCTCGCTCTTTCCTTTTTGTCGCATGATTTTTGTACGGCATTGCGAAATAATGGATTAGAACAGGTATTATATACATAAATTTTGTTCACGGGCCTGTAGTCTATAAGTAGTTTACACACAACCACGGATATCAGGGGATATGCCTTGAGGGCGTGGCAGTGTCTTCTCGATACGGTTAATATGACCGCATAACTTTGACATTCGTTCAGTCGCTCTGAAGCGCATAGAGAGTACGTTGGCGCGTTAGTGATGGGGTAATGGAGTTTGCCGATGTGAAATTTTTCGAAAATTTATTCATTCGGTAATTTACATGGACAATGTTCGTTTTTTAATTTTTAATTAAATACCTATTTTTCCATGTTTTTTTACTTGTTTTATGATTATTATTAGCAGTACCTATTTACAAAGAAATAAAATTGGAGCGTTTGTATGTAATATCAAATTAACAACTGTTTACTAAGTTCAAATAAAAGTATGTACGGTACCTATACGCCTATACCTAAAAACTATTTAAAACTTTTTGTCTATCTTGTTTGTTCCACTAATCTACCAAAGAGCTGGACCAATTATGACGGAACTTTCACCACCAGACAGCTGATCATCTAAGGCATAAATAACTTTTACGTTTTTTAACGTGTACTTTTCTCTTGCTTGATTAAAATAAAATGTTAGTATTATTACTAGCCTAGATTGACCCACTGCTGGGCAAAGGCCTCTCTTCCTTCCTTGCAGATAGTCCAATTCACGGTATTAGGTAAATCCTAATACCGTGAATTGGGACGGCGTTCGACAGTCTGAGATTTAATTTTTTACCTCCATGCCCTGTAATTTCTCTGGAAACATAGTCCTTCAAACCGGAATAAAGTTATGTCTATTTAAGCCTATAGCTAAGCCATCAGCTATCTTTCATTAGAAGTCCCTTAAAATTAGTCCAGTCGTTTCAGAGATTACCCAGTACAAGCAGGAAAGCAAAAAAAATAATGTTTTTTTTGTAATATTACAAATGCCAATATTTCGACGTTTGGGTATTTGGATGTTTGTTGCTCATTCCCGTTTAAACGTATGAACGGATCGAGTTGTAATTTGAATTACAGTAAGATTATATTTTGGAAGAACACATAGGCTTAGGCTACTTTTATCTCGATAAAAGAACGGGAACGAGAACTACGCGGGTAAACCCGCGGGGCACTGCTAGTACTTTCGTATACATTTGACGTAAAACTGTTAATTTGAAAAATGCAAACTGATTCCTACTCCAACTTTTTACATTTCTTTATAGTATGTGTACATGTCGTACAGTGTATCAATTTTTATATATAAATATATTTACGTATTTGTATTTTAGTAAAACTCAATAAATGGAAATATAATAATACAGCCCAAAATAAAATGTCGAATAAATTTTGCAATCACTCATTTCAATCCCTAGTTACGTGTGTGAGCGTTGAGTGACTCCTTCTACATAGACAAAATAATTTGTTTATACGGAAATGTTCCGCCCATTTTATGTATGTTGTCATAAAGAGAGAAATCATATTTTTTTGTGTGCGAGCTAAAATATGCGGTCGTGTGTCGTAGTTATTACTTTTGCTTAAGTAGTAATTATTTAATTATTTAAGTGTAATTAGGTAATAATAGTATTTGTTACTTTTTTATGTTAATACTTCTAATTTACCATTACATTATAAATATTACGGAAATATTTGATAGCTACCTACAAGTTTAGTTGTACCTACTCGTTTTAAGTGTTGTCACGCTCTGGGGCTTCTAAATAGTAATAACGCGATGTTATCCTAAATTAATCGTTGCTAAAATAACGAAATTTTAAAGGAAACTTTAAGTTACGATCTAATCGAGAGAAGTTACGGCTGCTCTAGCTGTGAGAGCGACAAATGCTGATCTTGAACCCCTGGTTTGAACCCGACGCGTACCACGAACTTTTTGAAGTCATGTGTAATGTGTATGTCATGTGCAATGCTGCTAAGTTATATATGGAGAAGGAAAACATCGTGTGGAAGAAAGCATATTCTCAGAACCTTTCGAGCTCATGTGTCATCACCAACCAGAGTGATGGATTATGACCTTGACTCTCCTTGCGAGAGAAGACCTGAGAAGTAGAAGATAAACCTGCACATTTTGTGTGTTATCTAGACTAAAGAAAAACAATGTTTGCGAATGAAAAATAACAGGCAACGCTCGAAACGATAAAACATCGTGGGGCTATTTCAAATTATTGTAAATTTCGGATAAATTAACTGTTGATAAATTGTTTTGTGGAATATTTGAAATTGCTCATTGATACAAAACAAAATGTAGTAAATTAAACAACATTGATCTCGTTGAAAGTGACAAGCGGCCTATATACTACACAATAATTCACTCTTTACGTAATATTCAAATGAAACCAAATAGCCTGTGTAGCTTGTCTCGACAATCTTCTGATAAGTTTGTAAATAAATTATGGCGAAAAGTAATTTGGGAAATCCAATTCCGTAATCGATTAAGCGCCTACCGCTCGATAATCCAGTATTTATCTTTTAATCCACAACTGTCAACGCTGGAATAAATAATTGTCTTCCACGAATCACTGTGGTTCACAATAATATAATATAAAGTTTTTCAAAATAATCAAGAAAATAAAAAACCAACTGATAACTAGGACATTACATGGATTTCTTTTATCAAGCTTACATAATTTAAATGTTGCTCAATCGTGCCGCTGAAAAATTTACTCACGGCTTACGTGAAGGAAAACTGGCAATTTTTTATCAAAAATAAATCAAAGGTACAGAAATGAGCTTCATTCTAGTTTTTAGGATTGACGCAAAAACGACGGGGTGTTACAAGTTTTTTTTTTTCGGATCGGATCGTTCGGATCGGATCGTAAAGTGTATCTACATAAAGTAGGTAAGTATTGTAGTGGTAGGACTCTTCGCAGAGTCTACTTGGTGAAGTACCACACCTTTGCCAGTTATTCTACCGCCAAGCAGTAATGTGTAAACATCCGTTCCGTGTTCAAACAAGTGATCCGGGTTGAAGGGCAATGTTCCTAGAGAAATTACTGAGCTTAGAGCCAGCAACCACCCAAATTCTTGGGTACTTTTGAATGGATGTATTTGTAATGGGTAGGTATTTGAGATCTGAAAACTTGTCACTTGCCTCTCTCCTCTCCTATTACCTATACCTCAACGCGGAGGTTGGATTAAAATAGGTTACCTTGCCTTGTGAAAAAATATTTTGAGTCCCAGTCAGTAGCAACACAAAGAAATCATTCTATAGATGTGGTATGTCTAAGCGTAAGTAGACATTTTAGTCTAAACTTGGTTTAGTTTAGGTTGCAGAGCCTATTAAGGGTTTAAAAATAAAACAGAGCTATGTTATAAATATACAACATTTATTAATTAGTATTGCTCAGTATTGTTACGCTTGACAGTTATTATATCAAGGTCTGTTTTCCTAGCCGTTGACTGTTATTACCAGAGGTGTTGAGTGATGAATCCGTAAAAGCTGGTAACCCTGGCGAAACCTGATGGATGCCAGCCTTCACAGGCGTTATTTGCAGCAAAGGAGCTCACACCAACCTAGAAAAAAACATTAATATTTAGTATTTAAAAATTACCTAATAACTAGTGTAAAATAAGGGATGGACGATTGTATGAAGATTCCGTAAATTTCAAAGTTGTAACAATGGAATCCACAGAACCGATTTTAAAATTAAATTTGGTACACAGATAGATTACATTTCAAAAAAAGGTCATAGGTTTTTCCTTCTTGTCTTCTTGTTTTTTTATTACGGAAAAAAGGTTGAACAGGTTGAAATGGGGGGGGGGGGTCAAAGTTTATATCAAATGAAACATGAAACTTCGTGTCTTGACACTTGACGCGAAGCAAATACCTACATGTTTGTTCTAGCAATTTTGTAATTTCTAACTATACGGAGATGAAATAGGTTTATATGGAAGTTCGTAATTGTTGAAGATAAAACCATGAAACTTCATATTTAGACACTTGAAATGGACCATGAAATTGATTTTATCTTCAACAACACTTGATATACTAATTTCATAAATATGAAAGTGACTATGTACTCGTAAGTCTGTTACGCTTTAACATCTAAACCACTGAACCGATTTTGATAAAATTTGGTGCTCAGATAGGCTAGCGACTTTTGATGACAGAAAAAAGTTTACGGAGTGGAAACGAGGAATCAAAGTTTACACGGAAGTACGCTAAAGATAAAAGCGTTAAAGTATTATTGTAATTATTTTTTTTTTAAATAAAAAGTGACGAGACCGTAATTAATTATGCAACTAGACACGTGAAATGCATACCATTTATTGAAATTTTAAAAAGTAACTGGTTATTACGCTTTAACGCCAATGAACTGATTTTGATGAAATTGTGAAAAAATGTATTTTTTTGTAAACTTAAGTTTGTACCTTACTTATTTATTTCATGCGGTCGAAGTCGCGGGTAACAGCTAGTAAGTTATACCTCTACGTTTTATACCACACCACATACGAATAATAAATAAATATAATTTAATTCAAAATACTAGTGAACGATTGAATAACAATAACAACTATAATTGATGATAGCAGGAAAAAAGTTTCTTTGATTGGTATTTTTGTGATTGAAAAATTGGAACTCTATTACTCTCTATTATTCTAGCTGACCTATTAAATACTTTACTAACGACGACCTATTATTTTTAATGTAGGTAGTTGAGATTGTCACAGTCCAGTATAAATGGTATATTTTTATGCTGGGGCCACACTAACGGGAAATGCCATTAATTATCGCGTTAACGGACGTCAATCGTAGGTGTAAAATACACCTAATAAATGTTACCGAAGGTGTATTTCACACCTACGGTTTACGTCCGTTAACGCGATAATTAATGGCATTTCCCGTTAGTGTGTACTAACACACTAACTAACACTTACTTAGAGAGATTTACTAGGCAAGATAAAACCATGAAAATCTCACAACAGACATAAACAAAAAGATTACACTAATTACAGACAAACCAACGTATAAACATTGTTATAACACCTTCAATGATAACGATAACACTTTAAATCTAGAATCACGTTAATCCGATAATCGTATACGACGCGATTAGATTAGATGTAATTAATTCTCTTTATCGTAGTTTTTTTCAGCTCAATTGTTGATAATTACAGTAGCAAAAAGGTTTAAAGTTTGCGTAGAGCCGTTTTATCAAACATACGTGAGTATAATTGTTTCAGGACAACCGTCTGCCACCTAATCTATTCTCCACACTTTATAGAGGTTGAAATGTAATGCCTTGTTCAACTCGCTTAAAATGACTATCCTGATACTAATAAACCTTAGGTTTCCCAGAAAAAATAGTTATCAGCGATGAGGCTGCCATCTGTCGCACGGACTATACCCAAGTATTTAAATTGTTTTAACTTCTGAATTATTGTTATTCTAAATATATTACTTCAAACGGAAGATCTCTCTACTTAGTCTGTGCGGAAGATGTTTAGAAACGTCATGATCATGCTCTTGTTTTTTAAATTTATTTTATGATTATTGTCAATCATCGAGAGACCTATTTGTTACACTCCGCGAGGTATAAGCTGAGCTTTGCATTAGTGTGAGTGAACACCAATCAGACAGGAGCTTGAAATTTTGTCCGCGAGGTATAGGCTGAGCTTTGCATTAGTGTGAGTGATCACCAATCAGGCAGGAGCGCGGCGAGACAGAATGGCGCCGCGCCTAAGGCCGGTTGTCACACCTACACTATCCATGTACACTCACACAAATGCAAAGCTCAGCTTATGCCTCGCGGAGTGTACCTGAGGAACCAACGATCATCTTTTGAATATACTTTTAAAATTATTTTAGATGGGTCTATAAATGGTTACTCTACGAGTCGAGTGATAAGTTTACCGTCAGTTTGTGTACCTATGGCTAACACAATATCTTCTGTTATCAGATTTAAAACAAAATACTAACACATCTACATCTTATTTTAGATGATGTAACATATTAAGTATAAATTGTATAAAAAATATTTACGAAGTCCTTTCTTTTTAGTGTCGCATCGATTTAATATTCACCTTTATTTTTGAATTATTATTTTAAAACAACGTTTCTATGTTCTTTCCAACTCTAGCCTCAAAATTTACGGCTCATAGTTATTTTGAGGCTCAGTGACAAATTTTTTTTCGACCGTGTATTCTTGTTCAGTTTAAGTTAAACCTACTAAAAAAGTATGATATTGTATTTGATTTTGTTAATGACAAAACTCTTGACTAGGTATAATATCTCAGACTTCAGCTTACCAGAGTAGGCACGCCGTTCCTGATGATGACGAGAGGACCACCGGAGTCTCCGCCGCAAATGCCAACTCCTCCCAAGCCGCTTGTGCAGATTGTGAACGACTGTACGAAAGGCAGCTGTGTATTGTAGACGCGAGCGCACTCATCTACCGTGATCACTTGTACGTTCACTTGGCTTATCACTGTGGCAGTCGATACTCCCAATTGAGCTGCAAAAAATAAAGGTTTTATTGTTGCGACAGGTTTTTAGTAGTAAGACACCTTTACAGAATATGCTACTTAAGCAAATATTCCAATGTTCCAGAACATTACAAACGTATGATAGCTTCAAAAGTGCCCAATCCAAGGTCCAATAAGTATATAGAACTATTTTTAACCAAAATACTTTAGAATCTTCTAAAAACTTTTGGTAAGAAGAGTACTTAGCTGCTAGTGACATGAAGTCTTGTTTAAAATATAGATATACCCAAATAATTGTAAAATGGAAACCAAACTCATTGCCCAAAAATAATTGAAACTGGAAAAGCACTCTTTGGACAGTTCTTGCTTTACAGTAGGTTCACATATTTCAATATTAGAGGGATGTAAATATAGATTTTATTATAAAGAAATAATAAGACTTAATCTAGAAATCACTCACCGTCACTGGTCTTTCCATAACCAGCTGTGATTGCCCATTGTCCTACGAAGTTCTGAGACAGATCGGAAGCCGATGGCAGAGCGACGGGCTGGATAGCAGCTGAAATTAAAAATTACAAAAGCTTTTACAATTATACAGGGTTGTAATATCTCCCCAAAATCAGGTTAATACTTTTTTATATCCTTTAGCTTTTTCGCTAGGGAGCCTTTTCATGGGCTGAATCGTTTTAGCTAGGTATCATAATCAATCTTAAGTTTAGCCACAGTTGTTCAGTTTTTCTGCATGGTTTTATAGTGTTATTGTATCGTATTATAATTTATATTATCTTGTCTAGCTGTAATTCTTTAAGTCAAAGTATTTTTTTAAGAAATGTAAAATGTATTCGTCAATTAATAAAAAATAAAAACAAAATAAAGAGCACACATTATCCCGAATCGTTTGTTTAAAAAGTTAACAGTGTAATTTAAAGTATGAATGATATTTACCCGAGAACCATACACTGGAAGGCAGGTAGATCATAGCCACATCATTCCAGAGTAGACTAGGGGTCCACTGCGGGTGCATGACCACGGAGTTGGTATTTATCCTGGTGCCTCCTTGGAACAGCATTTGAGAGCCAAGCACCACTTCGAACAGCCATGCTTGACGTGAGCCATCGAACCAACAGTGAGCGGCGGTGACCAGTCGGTTAGCAGAAAGAAGAGATGCACCACAAGCCGATGGATTATTCGTGTGGGTTAGGTATACTACCAGACCGGCCTGAAATGTGATTAGGAAGGGGTGATTATTTCAGGAGACATAACATACTTTTGTGTGAAAATTGAATACATTTTTTTTTCTTAATTGTATATTTATGGGTATAATGGTCTGAAATAAATTAATTTTAATTTTTATAATTTTTAACACATACTTCATAATTATACTAATCTGTTTTTTAATCTCGAATAAAGCTTTTTGTTTACTTAATCAATCCATACATGATATTTATTACTTACCAAATAAGGGTGAGCATTCACTGGCGCTACAGCACCTCCGATGATCTTGTTATCCCTAGCATCGTCGCGGCTGGCAGCGGCATCTTCAATGGCTTTGATCTGAGCTGCTAGAGGGAGACCAGTGGCATCGTGGTAAGTCTTCAACAGACTCGAAGACGCTGACGCCACCAGGCAAAATCCAACTACCAACAACATGCGCATCTTTATACCGACTATCATTTACTAACAAAGTAATAAGTTCCATCGGATATTTAAAGTGCGGTTATCAGCAATTCGCTATCGTAGATTTTGGGAATTTATTCTTAGTAAATTAATCACTTACAAATAATAGCAGATGACGAATTATACGAATGCCTGCTCGTATATTTCTTTATCAATACGCCTGTTTTGGTTTTTACTACATATGGACTGTACTATTCAATAAAGATCTCAGTCCCTTTTGGTATTTCAAATTTGACAGTTTTCACAACATAGATGAGCTCTAAGAAAGGATTCTTCATAATTAATTGTCTTTGGCTTAAGGTAGGCACATCACTTCGGCTGAGAAGGTCTCTAACAAGAAAATGCAACTACGAATGAAACTACACCATATTAATAATACTTTATTACTCTGTCAAACTAGGTCTACTTACAGATGTTATGTGTCTTTGTGAGTATATCATTAAGTATTATAAATTATTTGTAAGTATAATATTATTATCTGCTTCTCCATTCTGACTTTACTCGACACAAGTGTAGGTGTTAGCACCTACACTTGTGCCTCAATCTAAAAACTCATTATAAAAGTTAATTATGCAAATGCATCGTGGTTATCAAAAACTGCGCATCTGGGAAACCCAATTGATTAGTAACTAAGTACTTACTAAAAATGTTAATCTAAGTTTTATCTTTTGGAAGTGCGTAATCCTTAGAACGATAATCCGTCCGACTGGATTTAAGTAATTCTTATAAGTGAAAACATGGACGTATGAAAATAACGGACGTATTCTCGCTAACACAAGCACTGTGTCAAGTCAAGTCGGCCAGGTACCTGTCACATACAGGTTGACACTCAACATACTCACAAAAGTCGGCCATTACGCGCGCAAACCTCGGCCAGCTGACACGTTTCGGGTTAAGAAAAATCTCAACAAACAGAATGTCTTGTGTAGTGAAATGCTGTAAAAGCCGTAGTAACCAACGCAAAAAAACATCCAGGAATCACGTTTCACAGGTAGATACATAATTCAATTACTTATTTCCACATTTTAAATATAAACAAATCTTCATTTACTAAAACAATATATCGCATTACAAGTCCAGTGTTGCCAAAGTTAGCGTGTGGTAATTA
The DNA here is from genome assembly GCA_017562165.1 of Ectropis grisescens. Classification (NCBI taxonomy): domain Eukaryota; kingdom Metazoa; phylum Arthropoda; class Insecta; order Lepidoptera; family Geometridae; genus Ectropis; species Ectropis grisescens. The sequence goes on along the minus strand of CM029784.1, from coordinate 8,335,284 downwards.
CCCAAAACATATGGGACATTGATAATTTGTGATCGTTTAGTATTCGTTTATAAATTCTAGTAAAATTAATGAACTATGTGAATAAAGATTTATGGCACATTATAACTATACATTTATATTGTTTATTAGTTGCCACTAGGTATTTCCTTTATTATTTTGTTTGATTTCCTAAACAAAATTAAGCTTGGCGAAATGACTGGATCGAAATAATTAGAAATAGTAACTGTGAAAACGATTGGCTCCCAAACAAATACAGTGTCATTTGTTTTAAACATTTCGAAGTTGATAATGTATATGTAACGAATGGAGGGCTCGGGCGTATTGTTACCTACATATGCTATACCTCAAAAGGTAAATTAACAATCTAAGTTAATACTCGTAGGATATTTTATAACTCGTGATTTAGTTGGTAGTAAGTCTGCTTGCGAAGCCGAGAGTCGTGGATTCGATTCCCACCTGGTGCAAATATTTGTGCGCTGAATAATATTTAAATAAATAAATAAATATTGGTAGACAATTCACACACATCACCATCTGACCCCAAACTAAGCAAAGCTTGTACTATGACGCTCTCTAAGACTCGCTAAGACGGGGTTTTGCGAAATTCAACCACTAAGGAGGTGAAACAAGGGACGGACGATTGTATGAAAATTCCATCATTTTCTGAGTTATAAGTACGAAATACCGATTTGAATGAAATTTGGTATACATATAGACTAGATCCCGAGAAGTGAGAGTGCCACAGGAGGCCTCAGCTCTGCCATATTTTCCAGCGATGGGGATCATGACTGTTCCGAGCCTTGTTTGCTGTCAGGCTGCTCTGTACGCCAGAGACAACCCTGATGAGTTTGTTCGGTTCGGCGATGCCAACCCGCGCTCGTGCCACCCGCAGCGGCTGTGCCCGGTGCCGCATAAACTAACAAAGACATCAAAACTGATGAGGGTTACTGCACCGGATGTATATAATAAATAGACTGCCATCAAATGTTAAATATGCGCCTTCCAGGTTGTCTTTCAAATTCAAGTTGAAAAAATTGGCTGGTCGAACAAGCGTCGAAAAGTCGAGCGTTCTATAAGTTTGACGATCTGACTAGAATCAAACTAATGATTGTAATTGATTTTAAATACAAAATTGTTATTATTAATTTATATTAGATTGTAAGTATCTGATTGTTATAATTAATTGTTATATTTGTTAGATGATGGATTGATACAATTGACATTTCGATAGAATACCTGTATTAAATGTTTTAATATGTCGTATTTTTGTGATAATCCATAACTTTACTTTATTATTTCATACTTTATTGATTAATTGATTGATAACTATAATTATCAATGTATTTAATAGTAATTACTGTAAGTAATGTATATTATTTTATGACGTGTAATTTAATGTTTGTTACCAATAAAGAATCTGAATCTGATTCCTCCTTGGCCTCTTTTTAATATGGAAAAGGGGTTGAAAAGGGGGATGAAAGTTTATATAATTATTATGAAACTTCTCAATTGGTGAACATAAAACGATAAAACTTCGTTTAAAGACACTTTGCATGTTGCTAATAAATATTTGGTCTAGCAATTTGTAATTTCGTACTGTACGGGGAATAAAATAGAGGTTGCGTATGGAAGTTCGGAATTATCGAAGATAAAAGCAACTTCGTATCTAGACAGTTGACGCGAAACAATTCTAGCAATTTCTTATTTTCGAACTGTACATGGGTGAAATAGGGGATGAAAGTATGTATGGAAGTTTGTATTCGTTGAAGATAATACCATGAAACTTTGTGTCTAGATACTTGACACGAAGCGAAAAAATGTATGTTTTAGCAATCTTCTAATTTAAACTGTACGGGGCTGAAATAGGGGTTGTAATTGGGGAAGAAAGTTTACCTGGAAGTTCATAATTATTGAAGATAAAACCCTGACATTTTGCAACTAAGCGCCTGAATCATCACTATCATGAATATGAATGTAACTATCTGTTACGCTTTAACACTAAAACCACGGAACCGATTTTTATAAAATTGTATAAAAAATGTTCCAAGCTGTTTTTAGTAAACGTAAATTTGTATGGGTGTACAAATACTGATAATCTCAGTTAACTTAATATTTCTCAATTTTTCTTTCCATTCCCCCTCCCCCGCAACAGCGCTTTCATGCCCCCTCCTTGGTAACTTTAAACTTGTATAGAGTCAGATCCTACGGACGCTAGACGTCACGTATTTTCTAATGAACGAAATGTAGACATTGAGTAGAGTTAGTACGTACTAAGAACACATACTTACCCGCTAACTTGCTTAGACGGCCAATTTTGAGATATGGGGTAATTAAGGTACATATATATTTTCTAATAACTAATTTTCACATATGTTATACGCAATATCCTTAAAAATAAGGCTTTAACTCCCAGACACTTTCCGTTCGCCATTTTGCTTAACAGACGCTTTAAAACTCCCAAAATAAAGACTTAACTTCACTTAAATTATCATACCCCATTTGTAAAAATGATCGTCAGACAACTATTTTAAAGCCTTTTCCAAAAAACCAGACCGATCTAAGGAGCTAATCATCCCCTAAACTCTTGGAAACTAGGAAAAGGCTTTAAAAAAGTTGTCTGACTCCATTTATGCAAATGGAGTATGAGAATTTAAGGGTAGGTAATGTAATTTTGCGAGTTTTAAAGTTTTGTTAAGCAAAACGGCCGACGGAAAGTGTCTGGGAGTATTAGCACACCCCGGACACTCCACTAAAACTCCATACAAGCGCCGCTGTGGAGCTACCTACTCTTCACACAACTACGCAGATGTTGTTCGTACACACGCGTGAATGTGTGCGTTAGCGCTAGGGCTACTGAATTATTTTATTGAATAGTTGTGCCCCTTAGTTCACCTGGTGACGTAAAGTAGTTTATAAACTTGCTGTAATGTTGAGTTACATAAATAGAATGGTGCCAAATTATACTATTCTAATTAAAAGTGTGTATGTAAAAAATAAAAAAATCAAATGAAACCGATGATCGGTAGGTACCTAGATATCTATTTTTGTTAGTAGGTAGGTACACATTCGCATATTATTTTACACTTACCCAAGAAGGAAACTTTATTCTGTCACTATAATTATTCCTCCAGGCATTATCAATCCGTGCCCAAAACTGGCTGTGTAAGCTTTGAGAAATTATTACTACGTAAATAATATTATCTCAAAGTGTGTAAGTTACGAACTTTGAGTAAAAAATTACGTTATTTGAAAGTTTCTAATCTTACGTTATTTTATCATTAGGAAATTAAATAAAGCTTTTATTCTTGTCCCGTTTATTTGACGGACAGCCGTAAACAGTACAGCAACCCACCATGATGATATTTCGTTAGGAATTAGATGTTCGATACCAGCCCTTCGATGAGTGCTCCTAACGTATCCGAAACGGTCTGAGGGGAGAGGAAGCTTGAAATTGGCGGGGGGTGGGGAGTGTCCGTTCTATCTATATTATCTATTACGTACTTTTCGAAAACATAAACCCGAGCAAAGCTAGAAAGGTTTTATCATGATTACCTACCTAGTATCCAGTCTAAATAATTGTGTTTTCGATAATAAAAAAACAAATTAATTTATGTACTTATGTATTTCATGTCTTTTAAATACTAAGTACTTACAAAAATATTTCACAATTGAAATTGGGTATGCAAAACAGTGTCGTTTATTGTATCGTTTTGAGTCTCATCTGGTAACATAGAGGATTTATAATGTACTTACATAACTTACATACGAGTAAATCCACGATGTTACCACGAAGGGATCACTATTTTCTTCTAGAATAGCTTAATCTAAAACAATGCCGGTAACAGTGCTTATCCAGGCGAGATACCGCTGGGTTCTCGTGAAAACCGAGGGTAGCACGTCATTGCAGCCTTCGGAGCTTACAAACGAAGCTACTCCGATCTGGAATGGAATAAATCAAGCAAATCGACTTAGGCATAGGCATAGAGATAGTTGATTGAGGAGTATTGGTAGGACACTTTGCGCAGTCCGTCTGGGGAAGTACCACACCCTTACCAGTTATTCTACCGCCAAGCAGTAATGTGAAAACGTCATTGTATTCCGGTTCGAAGAGCAATGTTTCCAGTGAAATTACAGGCCAAAGGGATAAAAATATCTTGCAAAAATGACCGCAGTGCAGTGGTAGGTTATGGTTTGGACTCTTCATGTTCCAATAGCTGTGTGTCACTGTGTTGTTTGGGCAAGTTCCTTACCATCAGACTTATGACCTGCTCGTCACGTCATGACTTCTCTGCTACAAAACATTTTTTTTTTTGGTAGCGATAACTTAGTTTTCTTGAGGTAGGTAGGGGCGGCAGCGAAGGTTCGAAACATGCGCATTAGACGCTTTTTGGATCGGTGAAACCGTATAAGTTCGCATCACTAACATGCTGAATAACAGCGTATCTATAATTTTATAGGTGTTACTTACATTAATAATGTTTCAAACCAAACTTCTAAATTACAAGATTTCACTTAACTTCTATCGTCCGTCCCTATGACTGGCTATTTTTTAACCCCCGACCAAAAAATATTATTGTGTTATAAGTTTGACGTCGATGTTTGCCTGTCTGTCTATCTATCTGTGTGTGTGTCTGTCTGTGGCACCGTAGAGCTCAAACGGATGGGCCGGTTTAGATGCGGTTTTTATTTAAAGGTTAATTTCCGTGCGGATGTTCTTATCTATGTTTGGTTAATATCGATTCAAGATGGCCGCCCCCAAAACTGCGGACAAAATATTACTTCACAACCTACCTCAATATGGGTATCAAATGAAAGGGCTTGACAAGTAGAATGTTGTATAGATTACAAATCCGAGGCAGTCGGGGGTAAATCAAAATTTTCAATTTGGTTCTTGTATTATACGCATTTTAATCGCAGAGCGCTACTAGCATAACCTAAATAAAGAAACTCAAACAAGAAGCGATTGCGTGCGGGCACTTCCCTTGAGATAGACCGTCAAATGCGGCTGAAACTCAAGTCGGACTGGACCGACTATTTTTAATACTAGGATGGAGCGTGCTTACCCAGAAGAAACCGATTCACTCTCTATTTGAAGAAACCAAGATTGTAACCAACGGGAAAACCCGCACAGGCAATGCATTCCACAGCCTAGACGTTCTTATCAGAAATGTAGTGAGTTATTAGTAGTAATATTATCAGAATCTTAATGGCAGTTTATACTGGTAAAATAATTAAAACTTATTACAACCACGTTAGATTCATAGCAAAGGAAGAAAATTAAACATTATAAGTTACTTATTTTTTATTAAATTTAGCAACTCCACAGACTCCGGATTCCGTGGCTTTTGTAATTAGGACTCTTTTTTACATCACGCTTGAATTGGAAGAAGAAAAGGAATATATGGTGGAAGAGATTATAAGTTACTTACTAAAATAGTCTCCTCAGTTGAGTTGTTCCAGATCGTGAAAGGCCCTCCGTTATCTCCCTAAAATTAGCACATCAGAAAATTATCAATTGTTCACAGGAATTATAACAGTTATCATAATTTACCGAACAAACAGTTGTGATTGATAGCGGGATTAATCAGGAATATCAATCATCTTAGATCACTACTCTGATTATGATTACAAACTCACTAATTTTTAAAAAATAAATATTGTCGAGACGAGCAGTACACGTGCCTGATGGTAAGCAATATGCCTGCCATATAACAGCTCAGTGACACGCAGCTAATGGAACATGAAGAGTCCAAATTATCGCCCAGCAATACAGTGCGCTCGTCGCTCAGATATCTAAGATATTATTTCTCTACACCTTGTAATTTCTCTGGAAACATTGCCCTTCAAACCGGAACACAGTAATGTTTGCACACTTGTGTTAGTGTTACACACGTTGTGTTTTATTAACCCCCGAACAAAAAGAGGACTGTTATTAGACGTCGATGTCTGGCTGTGTGTGTGTCTTGTACTTATAGTTTGAGCTTTGATGTCTCATGAACAGCTGTTTTTACTCTAAGAACGGATTTAATCTCGGGAAATTAACGGAAACAGGAACTACGTGATTATTACCACTTCAATATTTAATATTTTTATGAAAGTTTACTTCCTAAGTTGTAATTTCCTGTAATAGCATCCGTATTCTTTCCCTCTTGGCAGAGTACCACACTTTTACTAGTTATTCTGCCGCCAACAATGTGAAAACATCACTGTGTTCCGGTTTGAAGGGTAACATTCCCAGTGAAATCACAAGGCTTAGATATAAAACATCTTAAATATCTGGGTACGAGCGCAGTGCAATGGTTGGTAATGATTTGGACTGTCTATGTTCCAATAGCTGCGAGACACTGTGCAGTATTGGACAGGCACGTTGATTACCATCAGGCACATGTTCTGCTCGCCTAGTCACTCTTAACTGTAAAAAAGAAGTTCATGAGTATCTTTCTCCCCCGTCAAATTTTATAGAAAAGTGTGACCCACCACACGACTGAATAAATCTATACTAATATTATAAAGCTGAAGAGTTTGTTTGTTTGTTTGTTTGTTTGAACGCTAGGATCTCGGGAAGTACTGGTCCGAGTTGAAAGATTATTTTTTTTTATTGGATAGTTCATTTATCGAGGAAGGCTATAGGCTATAGAACATAACGCTACTATTAATAGAAGCGGAGCATGAATCAAGTATGTAACAAAATCGGAAAAAATATTCCTTTTTGAGAGTTTTCGTACGTTTCGTGCTTTGACATGACACATGACAGCATGTGTCTAAGATTGCGTCATTGAATATCACAGATTAAACACCTTTATATAAACCTTTGCTAATCAAATTTGTTTCTAAATCTGAGTTGTTACGACCAATTTCCGACAGGTGGCGTAGCAGGTAGCTGAAGAGGTGTTTTTGTTTGAAAGCGATATTCAGGAATTACTGAACCGATTTCAGTCATTCTTTCACCGTTGTATATGTACGGGATCCTGACGAATGCTATATAATGTACCACGGGCGAATCCGGGGCGGACATCTAATTACTTATAAAGTGTGTAAAGATACCTTACAAGTGCCAGCCCCGATAGCGAATCCACAGACGGTGTTTACGGGTAGCTGGTTAAAATAATAGTTACTGCACAACGGATCTGTCATCACTGTCATCAACTTTTCACGTAGAGTCGGCGACACGAACACTACTCCTGTAAAATACAAATTTATTACAAAGTTATAAAGTTATTAACTTTACTTAGTTAAGCATCTCGCTTTCTGTACTCGTACTAGCCTAATGTTCAGTATGCAGTAGATGCCTTTGAGTTTGTCATTTAAATTTTATTAAAAATAAATAAATGGGTACCTAAATCACATAATATCGTCACTAAAACCCTATCAACTCAATAAACGAGCGATATTGGTTTTATGTCAGAGCTGGATGGCTCTATGTTGACCATAATTTTAAATATATAGGTACTTTTATGTAAAAGACTGACTTTATTTATAGTATTAGGTCAATAGTCGAAGGACATAGGTTTCTCCCAGGATGCTATACTCTTTACTCTATACAAATATAACCTATACCGTTTAAGCCCGTGGTGACGATAAACTTAATGGCTATGGTAATGGCCTCGGTTTCTTCTCTTCTCGGTACCCGGCCTCCGGTTTCACCCGCGGTTTCCAAAGTCCCAAAGTGAGTTATCAAACTCTGATTTATTAGCTTTCACTTTTATCGGGAGTCCCTATGACTGCCATTTTTTTTAATATAAATACTTAGTTTAGAGACATCTATTTTAATACGTATCAGGTTTTTAAACGAAAAATTCATTTTTCCAAAAAAATAAAAACCGAATATAATTTGAAATTAAATTGAAACAATCGATCAAATTCCATAACAAAACGATCTAAAATAAAGTGTATGTACGTGTAAAGTTTATATATCTATACAATATTATAAAGCTGAAGAGTTTGTTTGTTTGAACGCTAGGATCTCAAGAAGTACTGAATTGAAAGATTATTTTCCTATTGGATAGTCCATTTATCGAGGAAGGCTGTTATAGGCTATAGAACATAACGCTACCATCAATAGAAGCGGAGCATGAATCAAGAATGTAACAAAATCGGGGAAAAATATTCTTTTTTGAGAGTTCTCGTACTGTGCTTTGACATGACAGCATGTGTCTAAGATTGCGTCATCTATACTAATATTATAAAGCTGAAGAGTTTGTTTGTTTGTTTGAACGCTAGGATCTCGGGAAGTACTGGTCCGAATTAAAAGACTCTTCTTCTTTTGGATAGTCCATTTATCGAGGAAGGCTATAGGCTATAGAAAATAACGCTACTATCAATAGAAGTGGAGCATGAATCAAGAATGTAACAAAAACGGGAAAAAATATTCCTTTTTGAGAGTTTTCGTACCGTGCTTTGTACATGACAGCATCTGTCTAAGATTGAGTCATTGAATATAAACCTTTGCTAACTAAATTTGTTTCCGACAGGTGGCGTAGCAGGTAGCTGAAGAGGTTTTTTGTTTGAAAGTGATATTCTCAGGATTGACTAAACCGATTTCAGTCATTCTTTCACCGTTGGATGTGTACGGGATTCCGATGAGCGCTATATAGGTATATACCACGGGCGAGGCCGGGCGGACGTCTAGTAGTAGTATATTTATAGTTACCTATACTTATTTCTGGCATTCTGTTAATGGCTCGGTAGCATCACGATAGCATTTTAATCATACTATAAGAAATTATTGAAAAGAATAAAAGTTACCGTTGGCGGCAATTCCCCATCCAGAAGCCGTCGCACCTTGACCAGCAAAGTTGTGGGACACGGTGTTCAGGTATGGAAGCCGAACCGTGGCAATGGTTTCTGAAACATTCGTTAATCTAAATCTAATCTATGTAAATAGAGTTTGTTAAGTACTATAGTTTCTCTCAAGTAGGACTCTTATCTTATCAGATTCCGCCTGGTGAAGTAGCACACCTTTGCCAGTTATTCTACAATTATATTTAAAAAATGTAAGCCAAATCGTTTTAACTAAAATACACTTTAGCTAGAACCACGTTAGCTTTCAATCAAAACCCCATTATACTTTTAATTACGAGATATTTTATGAGGTTTTAAGCTAAGCTCGCTCCATCGTCGACTGCATCGTCATTTAACATCATTCAAGACGGCAGCCAAGTGTAAATCACTTAGCAAAAACATCGATGCTTTAGTTTGTAAGTTAAAATTGACCAAAGACAACTGAACCGATTTAAAACATTGTTGATTTGTTTCAAACTTTGTATGTAGGTACTCCCTGTTTTCCGAATATCTAAAAATTGTTTAAGCGAAAATATGTTCGTCTCATCCAAAATCGTTGCTCTTTTGACAAGAAACACCTGTTGACGAAAACAATGCAAAAATGCAATTAATTTCAGATGCCTATCATTAAAACGTCTTTAATTACAACGTCATTCTTTCGAGTAGCGTAACTACCCAAACCGATTAGCTTAGATTACTTAATACCTTAATCCAACGTTTCAGGATTTTACAGATTTACGTACATGATGGACAGTACGTGACGTATTGACACTAAATTATGTTTGTGTACAAAAATTATCAAAATATAGATAAAGTACGAGATAAATGAACATTTGCTTAATTACACTTTGTGCCTTTTTGCAATTATGAACTGTCTATCTATTTATGAAATATTATGATTTAATCGACCGTTGATTATTACAATACGCAATACGAAGTCACATAAAATAAAAATAAATAAAAAAACGGTCAAAAAGATTATTTTCAATTGAAATCATCACACACATAACCCTCGCACCCTACCCTCGCATACACGCGCGCGTGCGCACACACTTACCTTCACACACCCGCAGGATGTTTTTACACCTCAAAAAGTGATTGTAATGGTGTACTTTACTTAATATTACTTTAATTATACCTATTTCTTTATAATATATTATTAGATGTAGAAGAGCAGGAATTCTCAAAACAGGCTTTTTTGCTTAAAGAGAATTTCTGGTTATACATTCTGTGTATCTACTAAATATCGAGAATTTGTCAATAAAACAAAAAATACAAATTATTCATCTAAATTTATTTTATCGCTTTCAAAGTAGGCCCCATCGCTTGCAAAATACAACATCTCCAACGCTTCACCCAGTCTTCCATACATTTTTCATAGGCTATTTGCGGTATGGCCTTTAGCTCAGTCAGCGAATTTTATTTTATGGCTTCTATCGAGTCAAAACGTTTTCCTCGAAGTGGTAATTTTAACTTGGGAAATAAAAAAAAGTCTGACGGAGCCATATCAGGTGAATACGGTGCTTGGTCGAGAACTTTTGTTGAATTTTTCGCTAAAAACTCTTTCACTATAATGGCTGTGTGTAATGGTGCATTATCATGGTGCAGCAACCATGAGTTGTGTTGCCACAAATCTGGACTTTTCGGCGGATACTCTCACGCAAACGCTTCATGACGCCTAAATAATATTCTTTATTCACGTTTCTCCCTCTGGAAGGAATTTGGAGTGAGCCACACCACGGTAGTCAAAAAAAACTGTCAGCATCACCTTGATTTTGAAGCGACTTTGCCGCGGTTTTTTGGGTTTCGGCTCGTGTTCGAGACGCCATTCTGAAGACTGTTGGCTTGTTTGCATGTCACTCTCATAAACCCATGTCTCGTCGCTAGTTATGATACGTTTCATAAAGGTCGGATCCGTAGAAGCTCGGGAAACCATGTCACCATGTCTTCAGCGACATGCTTTCGCTGCGCTTTTTCAATAAAATTGAGCTCTTTTGGAACTAGTCGAGCGGCGCACGTTTCATGCCTAAAATGTCAATGAGAATGTTGTGGACGGGCTTAAAAGATATGTTCACCTCACTAGCCAACTCTCTCAGACTCATACGTCGATTTTTGAGCACTAGCTTCTTGATTCTGTCGATGTTTCCTTTGGTCGTAGCGGTTGAAGGTCTACCAGAACGAGGCAAGTCTACTACTACTTCTCGGCCTTCTTTAAAAGCTTTATTTTATTCATAAGCCCTTGTTTTCGATATACACAATTCGCCGTAGGTATTTCGCAACATTTTTAGTGATTCACTACATGAAATATCATTCGAAACACAAAATTTAAGGCACACTCTTTGTTCAACAACATTTTCCATTGTAAAAATCGCCGAGAACTCAAAACTATGACCAACAAAAACTGTATTTTAAAACAAATTAAATGACAGATCCCGCTCAACTTTGCGCGCTAAATCAGTACAGTGCTACCAACATGCAGTAAAAAAATTAGAACGACCTCTTTTACACGGGTCTCTTTATTGACATATTCCCGATACTTTTTACACAGTTTCATATGTTACTTTTGTAAATTGTTACTGGAATAAAAGTTTTTGATTTTTTTTTAAATGTAGTCCGGTATAGAAGTCCGGTAATTTCGTAAGGTTCGAGTTTGAAGCGCATTGTTTGAAAACAATGCCCTTCAAACTCGAACACAGTAACACATTACAAACACAGGCAAGCCATGCCATACTGGCTGCCAGACTGCCCTAGTGGCTTAGTTGGTAGTAGCTCTGCCTGCGAAGCCGAGGGTCGTGAGTTCGATCCCCACCCAGTGCAAATATATGTGTGATGAATTCAAATGTTTGCACTGTGTCTGGGTGTTTCTATGTATAATAAGTATGTATTTAAAACTATATAAGTATTATATCATCCATCACACAAGCTTTGCTTAGTTTGGGGTCAGATGGTGTTGTGTGTGAATTGTCCACCAATATTTATTTATTCCATGAACAACAACACTATATATTTGTATAAGTATATTAGCTGCAGCTAAATCTTGCTGAGAGACATTTTGTTCGCGCGGTCCTTACGGAATAAACATCGTTCTCCGACTGAACACGAAAACATTGAGCAGTTCATATTTTTGTGCAATATAATTGATCGTTTGGATGCTAAGTTCCTTTCAATATTTTTGTACAATAAAATGGATTGCACAAAGTTATTGTAGGTCTAGAGGCTGCCTTAGCTCTACTAGCGGTTTCCGGTTTCGCTCGATACCAACTGCAGCGTCATCTGCCGGGCTGATTTGTGAATCTACACCATCCAGAGCCCTACTCAAACGCATAAAAAAATCATTCAAATCGTCCAGACGTTAAGGAGGAGTTCACTGTGAACACACGTACCTTCAGAAGAATTATATTGTAGGTATACTAGTGATCCGCCCCGGTTTCGCACGGGAGCAATGCTGATAATAAATATAGTATTAAAAAATGGTTATTGTGGGTGATAGACATATACAAAAAAAAAGCAGCCAGCATTTGCAGTGTAATCGCAAAAAATGTGTTTATTTATAACATTAGTTTAGAAACCTTTAAAATTATCCGTGTTTCTCTGCTATTTCATGCACGTGTTATACATATAAACCTTCCTCTTGAATCACTCTATCTATTAAAAAAGTGGTGGTTTTAAAGACCCAAGCATTATAAATATAGGGACGGACAGACGCGGGAAGGAACTTTGTTTTATACGAATACTATGTAGTGATGAATAAAATAATTCCTTTACTGGAGGAGTTCACTGTCAACACACATAGAGAAGAATTTATATAAAGAAAATAATGCCTATACTCTATCTATATTTTTGATTTAGTCCTGTCTATGTAGATTTGACATGATTTAATCGATTTTTTTGGTTTATTTTCAAAGATGACTTCAATGAAAATGTTCGAGAATATTTTTACTCACCAGTAAGCTGTATGACGTTGGCGAGCCTCAGTAGCGCCAGGTCGTTGGTGAAGCTATCGGGGTCATACTGCGGGTGCACCACGACCTCGGCTACGTTCACGATCCGACGACCGTTCTCATACCGGTCGTAGAGCGAGTGGGCACCGAGGATCGCCTGAAGAAGTTAGCTATTTTACGCAAGATAACATAAGCAGGCCACTACACGCAGGCGTGGATCCACGGGAGGGAGGTTATGGGGTCATGACATGACCCCCCCCCCCCTCCCCCGCCTGGGCAGGGTCCAGTACCTAGGTGGACCACTATTAAAAAGGCATGCATGTACTTATCTCACAGTTTTGTGGCTTGATCACGACTATGTGTACCCAATAGCGCCATGTGACCCCCTGGAGCCAAAGCTGGATCCGCCCTTGGCTACATGTTCCACTTGTGGGGGTCGGGGTCTTTTCTCGCAGGGAGAGGCGCGGCTCGCCCAGTGCGGGTTGGTAAACGCATAACATCGAGAGGTTCTAGTAACATCTCCGTTTTCTTAACCAGCATTACACACATTATTGTATAGACGTGTATCTGTTGTCAATAAACTAAGTCATTTCTAGTCTACCATCTACCAAGTACCTACTTATATCAAGCCATCAGTAAAAAAAACATTAATAGCTTCGCAAAGGCATACTTTCTTTTTTAAACGGACAGAGCCTTTAAAACTACAATGAGAGCCTTTAGAACTACACTACACTACATACTTACAGAACTACTAAGAATATCTGAATTAATCATAGACTAATAATGTGTTCCGGTTTGAAGGGCATTGTTTCCAGAGAAATTACAGTGCTTAGAGGTATAACATCTTAGATCGCTGGGTGATGAGGGCAGTGCAGTACTAGGTAATGATTTGGACTCTTCATGTTCCAATAGCTGCGTGTCACTGTGCTGTTATGTGGCAGGCATGTTGCTTACCATCAGACATATTGTGCCGTGCTCGTATCGTCACTTCTTATTAAAAAAAAATGTTTAGATAATCAAGATGATAGACGATCATTGATCAAGCCTACTACCAGTCAGATGGGTCCCCGGCATGCTGGCGACATTATCGCGCTGAATGGCAAATGCTTAAAATATCATCATCATCAGCCTATCTAATAGTCATCCACTGTTGGACGTAGGCCTCTCCTATGGATCGCCACATGGCACGATCTTCTGCTGTTCGCATCCACTTGCTGCCAGCCGCCTTTCGTAAGTCGTCGCTCCACCTGGCTGCAGGGTGCTTAAAATATACGTTGTATCAAATCAACGCCAGCATTTCGGTCAGGCATCGCGTCGACCAAACGCTCGGAAAGGCTTAGAATGAGTTGAGTATTTACCTGGACATGGTCCACTTCTCTCCCGTCGTGGAAGCAGCAGTGCGCCGCAGTCATCACCCACTCCTGGTGGACGAGGGACCCGCCGCAGAACCCCAGCTCGCCTGTCGTACCTACGCGTAGGTACAGCGCCACCTAACCGCAATTTTATAGTCACCAACTTATCTATAGAACGGTCAAAAGCGAAACTCCTCAAGCCCACAGAATCCGTAGGGCGTGGGTTCGATTCCAACCCGTTGTAAATATTTGTGTTATGAATACAAATATTTATTGTCTATGTGTAGATAAGAATAAAGCATAAACAGCCCACTAAATGTTCCCACTGCTGGGACTCGGGGCTTTTTCTCGCAACAGAGTGAAGACCATAATCCACCACGCTGGCACAGTGCGGGTCGGTGGATGACACATGACTTCGAATGATTCTAGGTACATGTCGGTTTCCTCACGATGTTTTCCATCACCGTTTTAAGTTAGCGGCATTACGCTCATGACTACGAAGACAGTGCGCGTCAAAGAGAATGTAATATACTAGTGCGCGTGGTTTTGAATCCGGGGTCTCCGGCAGATCTACCGCCTAACTGAATCTGCTTCGGCTTTGCTATTGTTGTCTCTAGCATTTCAAGAGTATGTTTACCTACCTACCATAGGTTTCATTCCATATACAGGTAAAAAGTTTATTCTTACCTGGAAGGGCCTTTCATTAGTCTCCGACATATCTCCACCAGCGATCCTAGCGTACCTCGCATTGCATTCCGCATCTCCTTCACACAACCGAGTTGTAATTACTACTACCGGTAGTAACAAGAAAATTACACTCTTTAACAACTCCATTTTTGTTTTTTTCTACTCAACACTTCAGTTTAATTGTGATACAGTTTTTAGCTATATTATAAGAACGGGGTTACTTCAAATTTCAATATTATTTGATGGAGTAAATTCCAATTTATTGTACTGAAATTTCACTTTTGAATGGTAAAATTCACGGCTTCTTTTGTAGTTTCAATTTAGTCTTCTTGATCACTCCCAAGACTTCTGTACACCAGTTAATATTTTCATATCAGCAATGTCCATATGTTTAGATTTGTTCTACCTATGTATAATAAGCACACGCAATCACAAAACAGTTACAATTTCCTGTGATAAGTGCACCTGAGAATAGTACCTATTTTGGAAATTTCAAGGTATAGGATAGCGTTACAGTAGGTACGTGTTCTTTCACTAGTCAGTACTGTATAGTTACAGAACATGATATCAGCAGACTGTGAGAAAGTTTATCTGGCTATCAGATAGGATCTGAAGTTGTGATGTGACGAATGTGAAAGATATCTTTAATCTTCCTGCCTAGATAAGAAACGGGGTATTTCGATGACCCACTCTCCTGATATGTTGTTAGATGTTTGATGACAGGAGCGATTTGTCTCTCGGAAATAATAAAATATTTGGATTACTTAAGATTAAATCCGAAGATTCCTTTTATTCTAGGTATAGGTTTACCTTAGTAGTATGCTAGTTTTTATAACTATAGGATATAGTTATAAAAATTTGCATGATACAAATATTTTTTTAAATATAACTAATAAAACTCGAAAGTCGAATTTTCACAACTAACATCGAAGTTATCGAAGTTAAAATTTTAATTGAATCTTGCGATCTTTAGTCAGACTTTCAAATGAGTCGCAAGTCGCAAACGCTTCAAACGTAAAGAAATCTACACTATTGTTCCGCATAAGTTATTGCCTGGTTCTGTTGCATATAGGTTTTAGGCATCTACAGGGAATCGCAAATGAAGACACAGTTTATTTAAAACATCATTTATTATATTTTCGTCAAAAAAGTAAAATTTTAAAATAAAATATTTTAAACGTAGGTTTACATGCAACGTGTGTCAAGTCGCGCAGAGCCAGCACGATAGAAGCTGTCTAAGGCTTGGTTCACACGGCGCTAGTACCTGCCGCCAACCACCAATCCATTCAAGACAAACAAACTATACGTATTTTTGCCCCACTGTCATATGGAGAGTTTTGGCGACAGCGACTATCACCGTGTAAACCTTAAGCACAGCGATGCGACCTTGCCACACCACAAATATACAATAATCATAAGAAACAAGAACTAAAACGTGTACCATAATATTATGAATGTGTAATTTAGATATACTTATATTGCTTACAAAAAATAACAATTTGTGAAACGTTGGCAGTAAAATTAATAGAAAATATTTGTTTTAAATAGACACGACACTTTGTAGAAGCACTTATGAGGCATTAAAGCGTACTTACAAGTTGGGATACTTATCTAAACTTCGGCGGCTTCCCTGCGCGTGGCATTATGACCCTTATTAACAAACGCGAAGTAGTTATTGTCTTTTGTTTCTTTTCATCAACATCAACATTTGGGTACGAAAAGGGCTTAACAAAACGCTAACTCGTACTTTGTGTGTGTGAGACCGAGTTCTATATTTGAAACGGAGAAAGAGACAAAAGAAAATAACTAACCGATAATTTCGCGTGTTTGTCAATAAGGGCGTAAGTGCCTACTACCGCTAATACTCTACTTGTCTTAATTACGAACGGTCTAAGGAGATAAATCTGATATAATTTAAATGCGAAAGGATCCGTGCAGCGAAGCCGTCGACTCGGAAGAAAGACACTTTATAATTCAAATTAATTCTAATACAATTACGTAGCTTACGTTATGTGTCTCGTATTGCTCCATAGCAAAGCAGTCATTGAAAAACATCGATCCACTGGGAAGTCTGTAAATGCGGTTACATCTCTAGCTAAAGATATCAAATGCGATTATCAAATTCCGTCGAATGATAAGATTGGTCGATAAGTAATCATTTTAAAAAACTTTATTTTTTCATAGTTTTAATAATGAATCGAAATATTTCTAGTTCCACCGACTTTACATTACATTCTATTCTCATTTTATATATAATTAAAATATATAATTCTCAATCTGAATTCAAACACTTAAAATCATCTATTTATAAATAGCGTCGCATTTTAATATAATAATAATAATGTATTTTTAATAGAATCGTTTTTTATACTATAACAATTACACTCAGGGTGGGATCCATACATAACTGTCACCGAACCAATAAATAGGCGAAATTCAAACACTCAAAATACCGAACAGTCTCAATTTGTACGCAACATAAGGGTGTATAAATGTAGTTAACGTAACACAGAATAATTTTATAAAACAAACTTGTAAAAAAACACAAAACTATACGTAAATACATACGCACCTCAAAACGTACACGTAAAATTTTACGTGCAACATATGTATATAGCTAAATTTATATGCTCTTTCTCGTTTTCGTTTTCACTTCTCGTCGAGAGAAGATGACAGAGCACTTCATAGCGTAGCGTCAGCAAAACTATACAATCCTAACGTTTTAAACCCAATATTCGATTATTTTATTACTGGACTCCGAAAACGCGTCAACTCCCGTTTTTTGCCAGTTGACATAAACCTAATTATGTATTGCTTATTTTCAGGCGAGTTTTAAAAAAATGGGAGTTATTTAGTTATCTCTTTAACACACTCGTGAGATAATATTTACACAGCTGCCGCTTTAAGCGATTGCCAACTACCAAAACGTAGATACCAATTACGTAGAGTCAGCATCACAAATGCGTACAGTTTTGCGTTTTTAACAGTCGTTTTGTTTTGCTCTGTGTTCGTGAGCGCCGACAATGTTGGTCAGTAGCGAAGCTTACGGTAAGCAAGCGGTGAGTCGCGCCGACCGCGTCCGTCTGCAGACCGTATCAGTCGGTACGTCATCCGAGGACGCGATGCGCGGCGCTGAACCTGCTACACCACTTAGCTGTCGGACAAAACGGGACAACGTTACATTCTAAGTCCAAATCTCACGGTCTAAATAAAACGTTTATACAATTTTTTGTGTAAATTCTGGTGGCGTTACTTAAAGTTAAACCAAAACACTAGCTTTAATTTTAAAATATATAATTTGTAAAATTATCGGAAAGACACTTTTAAGATTGAATAATTCTATATCGCTTTTATTACACTCATTAGGAAAACAGCGATATTTTTGGTAACTTTTATAGCCGCATATAAAACTGCACTTAAGCTCATTTTTGTGAGTTCGTTTGACATTTCCACGTCATAAAGAGGAATATTAGTTAACATTAAGTTACGCCTTCTAAAATGTATCCACTAGCACTAATGTAATAAGCAATTTAGTAAAACGCTGAAAGTATGTGAGGTCTTAAAATAGTAATTGCTCAAATTAATTTTGTTAATATTGTGTGCACTGTGACTGAGAAATTTTAAACTTTTCGCCTTGTTGAGTAACGATATATTATTAAATGTTAAGTGTTATATGTTCAGTGGCCAGCAGCGGAATTAAAGTACGACAGTACAGGGTTCCGATCTTGGCACTGTACAAGGCACTAACTAAATTACACCGGTTAACGTTGATTTTGTTGCTCTTGATATCAGAGTAATTTTTAATTTATGCGAAAAATCCTGAAACTATTAACCCAATAAATTACCGTGGTTGATCCACAATTATAATTAATTAGTAGGTTACTCGCGCATGTTGTGACCCGTCCAGCTTGACTTAAGTTTCAGGCGCAAACAGGCCGCCGAATTTCACTTAAACTTAAGTCGTACTGGACCGACCACATTGCACGAGAGTAATTCAATATTTGTTTTTTTTATAAAACTCAGATATAAGATAAAAATTATGATAACTAGAGCACTTTATGAATATTGAATATGTTCGTAAACTGTTTACTTCAAAATACAGATATCCAAGCACCATTTTAATTTATGTATGGTTTTTTTTTCGAACACGTACTAAGCTGTGATGGGCAGAATAAAAAATTTATATTGTTAGCAATAACAAGGCATGGTACATCACTAGTAACACGTATATTTCTTCAGTAATCAACTTTATTCGATCAGAGAGTTCTAAAACACCGATATAAAGATAAATAATTTAAGAATCATCTGTTTTAAAATAGGTAATTAAATTTCACCTCTATGACAATTGAAATAAAGGTTAAAATTCATAGTTCCAATTTGGCAACGACTCCAGAGTTTTTACTGGGCTTTTTAAACCCCAAAGTTGTCACATCCATCAGTTACGGACACGGATATCGGGGGGATATGCCTTGAGGGCGTGGCAGTGTCTTCTCGATAATATGACCGCATAACTTTGACATTCGTTCAGTCGCTCTGAAGCGCATAGAGAGTACGTTGGCGCGTTAGTGATGGGGTAATGGAGTTTGTCGATGTGAAATTTCTTCGAAAATTTATTCGGTAATTTACATGGACAATGTTCGTATTTTTAATTTTTAATTAACTACCTATTTTTCCATGTTTTTTTACTTGTTTTATGATTATTATTAATAGTACCTATATAGAAAGAAATAAAATTGGAGCGTTTGTATGTAATATCAAATTAACAACTGTTTGCTAAGTTCAAATAAAAGTATGTACGGTACCTATACCTAAAAACTATTTAAAACTTTTTGTCTATCTTGTTTGTTCCACTAATCTACCAAACAGCTGGACCAATTATGACGGGACTTTCACTACCAGACAGCTGATCGTCTAAGGCATAAATAACTTTTTACGTTTTTTTAACGTGTACTTTTCTCTTGGTTGATGAAAATAAAATGTTAATACTGCCTACATTGTCCCACTGCTGGGCAAAGGCCTCTCTTCCTTCCATGCAGATAGTACAATTCACGACATTAGGATTTACGGCGTTCGAGAGTCTGAGATATAATGTTTTACCTCCATGCCCTGTAATTTCTCTGGAAACATAGTCCTTCAAACCGGAATAAAGTGATGTTTATTTAAGGCTATTAATAGCTAAGCCATCAGCTATAGGCTTAAATGAACTGTTTCAATAAAAGTCCCTTAAAATTAATCTAGTCGTTTCAGAGATTAGGTACACAGTACAAGCAGGAAAGCAAAAAAATAATACTGTTTTTTTGTCATTGGTATCGTATATCCTAATTTTACAAATGCCAATGTTTGGACGTTTGGGTATTTGGATGTTTATTGCTCGATCCCGTTTAAACGTATGAACGGATCGAGTTGTAATTTGAAATACAGTAAGATTATATTTTAGAAGAACACATAGGCTTAGGCTACTTTTATCTCGATAAAAAGAACGGGAACGAGAACTACACAGGTAAACCCGCGGGGCACTGCTAGTACTTTCGTATACATTTGACGTAAACTGTTAATTTGAAAAATGCAAACTGATTCCTACTCCAACTTCATACATTTCTTTATAGTATGTGTACATGTCGTACAGGGTATCAATTTTATATACAAACTAGCGGCCCGCCCCGGCTTCGCCCGTGGTACATATATATATCCTACATCATTCAAGGATTACGTACATATGAAAGAACGGTGAATGATTTTTTTAAATCGGTCCGATAGTTCCCGAGATTACCGTGTACTAACTATATATATGCTATAGACTACTTTTGATCCCCAAATTATCGTGTTGCTTACTGGGTCAGAAGTGACACCTGTAGACAACTGGCGGGGATGACTAATTAAATGACGATTGATCAGTTTTCGACCGGAGAGGAAAAATGATTAAATTACTAAAATGGCTATTAAAAAATAAGGGTTGATCGTAGAATGGTAAAAATTGAGCATTGTATGTATTTTTGTATGTTGTATCATAAAATAATAGAAATTAAAAATTTTGTCTAAAAAATAAAATAAAAAATTTAGGGGTGGACTACCCCTAACATTTAGGGGGATGAAAAATAGATGTTGGCCGATTCTCATAGATACCGGATAAGTACAAAAAAATTCATCAAAATCGGTCAAGCCGTTTCGGAGGAGTATGGCAACAAAAACTGTGACACGAGAATTTTATATATTAGATATATTTGCGTATGTGTATATTAGTAAAACTTAATAAATGTAAATATAATAATGCAGCCCAAAATAAAATGTCGGATAAATTTTGCAATCACTCATTTCATCATTTCAATCCCTAGTTACGTATGTGAGCGTTCAGTGAATCCTTCTACATAGACAAAATTATTTGTTTATATGGAAATGTTCTGCCCATTTTATGTATGTTGTCATAAAGAGCGCAATCATAATTTTTAGTGTGTGTGCTAAAATATGCGGTTGTGTGCCGTAATTATTACTTTTGCTTATGTAGTAATTATTTAAATGGTAGGAGACCGGAGACACTAGGTTTCGAACTAAATTCGCAATCAAGGCATATCCCCCGAATTTCCGTGGTTACGGACGTATCTGAACGTGTTACATTTATGTTAGAGTTATGTTTGTTAGTTACGGTTTGACAGCAACGTTTATTGTTATAAAAAGGTTAGTGATTATTAGACAAGATCAATCATGCAATTAGTAAAATAATTACAATTAAAATAACTAAGAGCCTAATTACAAATTAGAGGGTAGGTCTAAAAAGCACGAAGTACGCATACTTGCACGTCCATTAATACAGAATGATAGAAGTTACAATATGACCCACAATAAATGATAACTTAAACATACCATAGGACGTAATAATCAATTTCGGTCCTACTCAATTGGGTAAAAAACATACTACTTCGTAGAACTTCTCGTTCAAGCCGATTATTTAATACAGCTTTTATAAAAAGAGTTATTATTTTATATTATAATTTATAGAACCTTAACGCTTGCAAATTAACAGAAAATATAGGTTCTACAACTTTTCATACATTTGCTAGCGTGACGGTAATGACGATGCTGAAATAATTTGTATTTCCCCGATATACACTAAGTAAGATAGTAGTATTAACGTTATAACTAGTAAGTTTGTTCGTATATCCGCTATACGAAGACTAACTAAACGTTTACTCAATCCACTAAATATTCTTGTTTTAGTGTTATAACACCAAAATAAAATTTAGACTTATTCAATAACTTTTACCTAAATTAAATCAATTAAAAAAATTAATTAAGTTCAAACAAATACAAACTCATACTTTACGTGAATTCAAATCTAAATTTTATATTCGAAACTATTCGATCACGATTGATACTTTCTCGATCTTTTACAGTTAAAGCCATACATTTTTCAATTTTGAATTTAGTGAAGCTAGTCTCTAGTTACCATACTACTATGAGTATGGGGCAAGAGACTACCAGTAGGACGAATCTGTCCAAAGTTCAACATGAGTCGGGTGGAGTGAGACTACTTACAGCAAACGACAATTTAATTTAATTTAGTTTCCTTCTAATTTCCAAGCGCAACGGAAGCTGAGATGACAGTTTCGAGTTTTTGGAGGGGGCTTTATTAATTCTGAAAATAGCGTCGGGTAGCTACCAAAGAACGTTAGAACGACTATTTCAGAGAAAGTTAGAGAACTAAAACATGCACTTAATAGTCGCCTTGAGCCTCCCTCGAATCTTCCCTGGATCATTTAGTACCCTGTTAGTTGCTAAATGCGTATCTTCTAGTAAACTATGTTAGAGCGGCATCATGCTAAGGCGAGAAGAGGAATGACAGCGAGTGCACTGACTTCTAGTGAGTCCACTGACTTCTAGTGCGTGCCGGTTATTTACTTCATAGCAAAGAGTTTACATATACTACGTATGGAGTTAGATTTTCCGCACGGTTCCTTCGTGTCAATCTTAAGCAGATGACGTGCATACTTTCTATAGCAACAGAGTGATGTGCCGCGACAAAAGTATGACACTTCCACAAGAGCGACAAGAAAGAAGCTACCCGTGCTTTCGGTGTAAAGCGTTTGTGCCAACTCTATACGTAGTATATGTAAACTCTTTGGTTCATAATTAATTCCTTCAATACACTATGTTAGGGCGTTATGTCACGTCGTAGTGTATTATGCTAAGGCGAGAAGAGGAATGAGAGCGAGTGCACTGACTTTTTCTAGTGCGTGCCGGTAATTAGTTTATAGTTGGTTGCTAAAATGGTCTCTTCTAGCACACTACGTTAGAGTGTCATGTTACGTCGCAGTTTATCATGCTAAGGCGAGAAGAGAAATGAGAGCGAGTGCACTGACTTCTAGTGCGTGCCGGTTATTTAGTACATATTTAGTTGCTAAAAGCGTCTCCTTCAAATACACTATGTTAGGGCGTTATGTTACGTTGTAGTTTATCATGCTAAGGCGAGAAGAGGAATGAGAGCGAGTGCACTGACTTCTTCTTGAGCGTGAAGAAGGAGCGACGCTTGGGCTCGGTGTTGGCGGGCGCGGGCAGCGTGTGCGAGCGCGGCGCGGGCGCGGCCGTGCGCGCGCGCAGCGTCTCCAGCCACCACGACATCTCCGCGTCGTCGTGCGCCTGCAGCAGGTACTCCGCGCCGTTCGACTGTCTGCAATACACGGAAACACATAATAGGGTACAATCCTTAATAAAAAATTGGCACCGGTAATAAACAATAAACGGTAATAGGCAATAAACCGGTGGGCGTGACCATGAGCCAAGCCAATAGGACGAGCAATAGCCAATGGGAAATGCTCACACATTTCTAGATCCAATAGGAAATGCTAACGCATTGATGGCCAATGGCCACGGTCCCGAGTTTACCCGAAGATTTCTTATCATTCCCGAGCGTGACTATGTGTGTGCTAGAATTAAATTCACAACCCGCGAAAAACCTATCTGTGATGAGCCAAAAGAAGTTTTCACTTCAAAAAACTAAATAGTCCGTCAGTTAGATTGGTATAAAATATTGTACACGTATTTTTTCTTTTCTTTCATAAACAAAAAATGTCGAAGATACAGTGCTTAGAAGTTTCGCGTGACGTCACTTGTGGGTACGACTTTTACCCACAAGTGACGTCACGACCCCCACTCTGGAATTTTGATGATCTATATCTTTGACGGTTTTTAATAATTTGATAAAATAATAAATACTACATTAGCCAATTATTTAAGTTTGTACGTTCATGCACCTTTTGAGCTAGCCCAACAGTCCGATAAGCAGTAGAGGCCAACTTCCATAGGCCTATTTAAAAGAAGTACACGCATTTGAATTTACTACAGCTACACTACTCTACTAGCTAGTATGTACTCTGAGCTACTCTGAAATCGCGAAAAATAAATCAGCTAATCCTGAAAAGACACTACACTCCTTTTCGAACAGTCGTTTCGCGTATTCTGTGCTGCTTACTGCGACTTCGGGTGTGCTCTTTGCTTTGCCAAAAGTAATTTAGCTCCAAAAACTAGTCTAAAGTGTAAATTTAAGTAACGAATTCAAATAGAAAATAATGCTTACTTGACTCTGAAGACGTGCTTCTTCTTCGTGTAGTTGGAAGCGACTTCAACTTCGGTACCATTGAGATCTAGCGGCGCCTCTCCGCGCCAGTACTGGTCGGGCGTCGCCTTGTAAGTCTTCTGGTCCTTGTAGAACGACATACGACCGTCCTTGGCAACAACGTACACTTTGTCCCACGATCTGCAATAAGAGGTTTCAAATATACTCTACACTTGGCTTAGGCGACAGCCGATTCAAGAAACAACAGTGCGAATTACAAGGACAGTTTCTTTTGGTGACTTTATAGACCAATACCGGATCGGCAATGTAATGCCCAAACTGTAAAAATGTGCCGCGACATCGAAGACTTGGATCGGTCACGTCTCCATACTACAGTCTTGCTCTCTTATTAGAAAATTCGACTTGATTTGATAAAATTCCTGCACTAATAAATGATGAACAAGGTACAAAAAGAAGGTAGAATAACTTTAGAAGTAATTGCACCCTTCAAAATGTTCAAAACTACTTGTCTAAAAGTCAATCCAAGTCCAATAACAAAAATTCCAAAATAAACTAAACCTTGTTTTTTTTGTTTGAAAGGTGAATTATTAATTTGATGAGAATCGGTCCAAAATGGCCGCCACCACAAAATGGCGGTAGCATATTTTTTTACAACTCCCTCAACATGGGTATCAAATCAAAGCTCTGACCTAGTAGAGTACTACAATATACTATTACAGATTCCAAATTCATAATGACGGGGGGTTACTCAATCGTTTGTGCATAGAAATAATTATCTGTAGGTATCTGACCTGTTAGAGGCTCGCTTAGCGGCGGACTCCCACTCGTGCTTGCGGACCAAAGTGCCCTCCACACCTTCATCCTCTCCCGCGGGACTGGCGCCCTCTGCACATAATCGTTACTTTAACATCATCAGACACAAGTTACAGTACAATTTCTTACAGAAGAACTTTCCAAGGTTGCTAGGAGCTGTGTAGTAGATAATTTTCGAACAAAATACCAACAACACACGCACCATAATTCCGATACTGAACGATAGAAAGTCCATCTCGAAATAGTTATACTGTATATTTTCTCCACATTGTCTGTTTAGGGTCTATTCGGAAAACATATTCTAAAATTAAGACTGTAATATCGCTGACCTTGTTACACTGACCGTAATAAAAGAGAAAGCGATATTGTTATTTAAATGTTAGAATATTTTTTCAGAATTGATCCTGATATCCAGTAAGTAAAGTAAGCTCATCAACAAGACACGATAGAGGGCATCTTCAAAATTTGATCACTCACGTCTTTTAACTATAATTATTAAGTTAAAACTCTAAATTCAGGCAAATTGCCTTTAAAAAAACTACATTTATAACAAATACATTGTTGATGAACTTATCATAAGTTAAACGTAAATTTAACTTTAGATTTCATTAACCTTAGCATAATTTATTGAGCTAAAACTAGATCAGTCTAAATTTCTATATAATCACAAGTGATTGGTTTGATACCTACATTAAAATCCTAAGTGGGAACATTACAAAAATCACTAAATTCCACGCTGGGCTATATGGGGCATAGTAAAACAAATGTCTTCAAAATAAAAATTGAAACAATGAAAGTTTTCAATTACCTTTATCCTTGTTGTCCTTATGTTTATTTACATAGTTAAAATTACAATTTCTTAAAATCATCTAAAAAACATTTACCAAAAAATTGTCGAATGTTCGACAATTTTTTCTGACGGGTTAAGTGTAATATTGTCCTTAATTGTTTCAATTTTTTTACGTAGGCATAGATTACATGCGCGCGACAAAACAGCGGCACACAGAAAGCACTCGTTGCAACAAAAACAATTCGCACAAACAATAATTCGTTGAAGTAATTGTGGATGGATTTTAAATTAATACTTTTACCTACAAGCCATACAAGATTCCACAGAAAATACGTTCAAAGTCATTTGTAAACTCCTACGAGCCATTTTTACTAATGTACCTATTTAAAATTCACAAAAACGCCAATTCCATAAAAACAAATATGGAGTTATACGCACAAGTCCCACTACTGGGGTTGGGCGGCTCACAAAAAGAGGAAGATCATAATAAAATTCCCTGGCCAAGCGCAGGAGCTTGCCGGACGATACATATCCTCCAAAGACGTCTGTCTTGGAACATGCCAGATTTTCACGACGGTTTCCTACAACGTTAACGACAACGGTATTTGACATACATGTACGTATTGTACGTGTATATGTTTATGATTATCTTATATGGAAGACATTACAGATGTACTTATTTATTTTATTCATTTTAAAGTGGCGGGAGGAGAAGGACATTTGCCAGATGGTAAGCAACATGCCTGACTATAACAGTAAAGCGCACCCAGTTATTAGAACATGAAGACGCTCTACCAAATAAGCACGGTACATATTCTGTAATTTTTAACACAAGTTAACTATTAGAGATCTTAAAGTTGCTCTCATTAGTAAATTTTCTGTGGCTTGCATGTATCTTTTCTGCAGAACACTGTACAGCTTAGATTTTTCTTACTCTAGCTTTCACCACAAAGTTAATCCCTTGTGAACCGAATGAATGAAAATGATGACACTTGCTTCGTAAAGTGTTTGGAATAAATTGTATTAATTTGAAAACCTCATCGATCATGAATATGGCTTCGTGAATATCTATGTAGACTAAGCTCATAGCAGACTTCAGACGACATCGAACTGGCTAAAATTAAGGTGTTTAAATTAAATGCTTCTAATTCGACCATAATACCCTTTGCATTGAGTATGGAAAGACGGACAAGTCCCGCCCGATGGTAAACAACCCGATTTTTTTTAAACGACTATAGGTTTGCATATGACTACCATCTCGCCTGACGTTAGGCGACGATGCGTTATACAATAGAGAGCGTTTATCTAGAAGGAACCTATTCGCTCTCGACTTTAATGACACATTAAACCACAGTTCTACGTAGATATCAACGTGAAGATTGCACATTTCTTAGCACTGCATTGTTTTTTTTTTATATAATCTTTATTTATGCGCTTTTTCGCGTTGCGATAATGTCGCGCACACTGCATTGTGTTCGTCGATTTAAGATGATTTATATACTTGCCTCGACATTTCTCTTAAAATCATTATGGAATAGAAAAAAAACATGGCTATGGGTCCATCTTGAGTGTACAAAAGATTTTAAATTCAATTATGTGCCCTAATAATTCGCAATGATAGAAAAGACGACATAATTAATTGTGCTCAGAATGTTGATATTCAAATATTTATGGTTCTGTGTCTGGGTGTTTCTGTTTAATAAGTATCTATTCTCAATTATTTAAGTATTATATTTATCAGCTATCTGGCGCCCATAATTTGCTTAGTTTGGGGCTAGATAATAAATGTCCCACTAATATTTATTTATTTAATGTTTTGTCTCAGTCAGTCCGCTGCCGGTGATGAGAAATTTGCTATAAGCGTAAATCCATCCACAACCTCTACCACGGGTACCTTCATCGTCGCTATGGTGAGTCCCAGCGATAAGCTTCTTCGCTGTCTTCCATCGGAAGCTTCTGAACGGCGACTTGCTTCGAGACCGCTTCACCTTACCGGAACTCGACGGAGTTGCGGGGGTGGAACTCGAACCGGGCGCTGCTCGCGAGAATGGGACCATGGTACGGGACAGGGTAAGGAACGTGCGATATGGGAGCATAGCGTGCGGTTATACGAAAGTGTGCCGTATAATAAAGGTGGTTTTTGGTGTACAAAATAATAAAATGGTTGTTTAAATGAGTGATATTGTCGAATAACAGAGTGATATTGTAGCATGAGAGATAGTGATATTGTCGTATAAACATAGTGAATGATATTGTCGTTATAAGATAGTGAGTGATATTGTCGAACGAAATAAGTCATGACATGATAAAAAAAAAAGGGTGAAGACATTGAATATTGAACCGAAAGTCAAGGCGATTTGGGTGTATTGTACGATGTGGGTCAGGTACGTAGGTACGTATCAGTAAATAAATAGGTCGTAAAATTACATATTTCATACAAATGTGTAACAGGGACGAGGGCAGGAACGACGGAGGAGAAAAAACAAAAGAAAAAATAATTCAAAGCGGACATAAAAACAAAATGGCGTTGCAGCAAAAACATAAGCGTTTAATATCATGCTATTGAATAAGTGACCAATATTTCTAAAAATGAAATGCATTTGAACACATTTAAGGGTAAAATACAAAAACACAGAGGTTAAATGTGACATGCACATTAAGGGGTACATACAAAGATGAATGAATTACTGGGAACATTTACCTGTTAAATTCTACCTCTAGTCTAATTAGTTCTACAAAGCGAGTTTGCATCTAGAAATGGATACTAGAGAAAATTTTGTGTTTAATTTCTAAAGATTGGAACATTGAATCTTAAACATTAAAATTGTTTTATGGCCTGCAGTGGGCTGAATAATCTGTGTATGATGCTGAAATATTGGAACCTGATTTTGGTTTCAGTGCATGTATTGAATGACAAAATTAGACAATTAAAAAAAAACTAAGCCAAATGTTCCCCAATCGGCATACTTATACTCATTAGTACTTTATATTCAAATTATTTTACATAGGTCCACACCATTCTTGAAACTCATAAAAACAAGAGTTCTACATACAAAGGACGTCGATCTCGAAATGAAATAGCAAATACAGCAAATGTATTTTGTTATTTTTCTTATTCAAAAACTTGAAACACTAAACATATGGTTATATGAATTTCATCTTCGACTGCTCTTTATGAACGATCTTATACTTATTTATGTCAGAAAATCAGATGTGTCAGACCTTAAGATAATTTTGACTTCCACAAATTTCGATCAAACTTGACGACCAGCCAGCAACTACACAGAAGACACTGGCGAAGTTGCAGTCACGCTGCATAAGCCAAAGACAAAAGTTGAAGTTATCACAAACTTGTTAACATTTTCAATAGTCATTCAATACATTTTCAATAGATCCTTCTAGATGCAATCTCTAACGGTCCACCACTACGACAGCCTGTTACATGTGGGCATACTCACTGGAGAGGCGGGCCGGCTTCGGCGGCGTCTGTTTGGGCGGGGAGGACGCCTGCGGGGCGGGCGCGGGAGGCGGCGGGGTGGCGGCAGGGGCGGCGGGGGCGGGGCTGTCTCTGCATGCGTATAGCTACGTGCTAGTTACTCTACACTACGTGCGCATGCTACCTACATGCTCATTTATATGTATGCGTATTTTTTACATTAATGAAAACAAGTTCGAATTTATATTTATTATGTGTATTGTTTTGAATGAAGAAATCTACATTTTGAATAGTTTTTTTTTTACACAGGCCTTCTGAATGATTGCTAATAGTTTTATATTATACTAGCGGCCCGTTCCGGCTTCGCTCGGATATTGTCACATAAAGCCCATTAATCGAAATATAAACTATCCTATCTTTTAAGTTGGATCAATCTACACACGGTGTCCAAATTTGATTAAAATCGGTTAAGTAGTTTAGGACTCCATCGTGGACAAACATCGTGACAGGAGATTTATCTATATTAAGATAAAGGCAACATAATAATTAGGTGACGCATAGGTCGAAACTTTTGTATCAAATCAAGGAATAACCCAAATTTAGACAGAATTTTCAAATTTATAAACAGCTAGGAGAAGATCAAAATTACATTACAATTTCAAATGCTACTGTGTAATGTGTATTTTGGAAAAATAAATATAACTTTGGAATCTCTGGTTTTGTAATAAAAAATACGCATAACTAGAACATTAAACTTATACAATTACATGCTACGTTTACATAACAGCTATACGTACTAAAGGCATATAATTTCTGTTAAACCCTACCTATTAAAGATTAATAACTAATAATATTTTATTTTAAATTCCTCTTGGTCTATTAATTCTATAAGTTTGTTTAGTAATGTGGCCCAAAAAAACCATAAACCCATAATGAAAACACAAGAAATGACGAAGTACAATTCTAAATAATAAAATTACAGATGGCTATAATATAAAGCGTGGTGCATGATATAGAAAGCCATGGACAGCAAAGTAAAGAGACGGTACTTACGTTACTGGAAACAGCTTCTCGGAAAACGAACACTGACTTTCGAGCTTTCGAGAAGAACTTTCGAGCGAATGATGAAGACGATTGACAAGAGAAAAGACAGACAAGATAAAGGTTGCCATACAAAATCAGTTTTCTTTTCAGTTTCGCCTGATGTCCTATTCCAAAAGCGTTGATCGTATTTCAAAGTTACTATTAATTTTTGTTCTCGTTTTGTTTTTTATTATTAAGAAGCTCTATTAGGGGGGTATTTTGAAATAGTTAAAAAGTATTTTATTTAATTTTGAACATCTTTGGCAGTGTTAAAAGAGAACCGGTCGCGCGTGCTCAATCTCTCTTGACGAGAGCCCCGGTAAGCCCCTCGGACTAAGACTTAAGTCCACGTCACACATGAGTAACAAAACAATGTATAACAATCACGGTAGTTTTCATTCGTAGACACTAAAATAGTTTTTGTTGAGTTAACAAGATACTATGAAAAAAAACCTCCAAATTAGACCAAAGCTTTTTATTTATGAAAATTACTTACATTACATTTCTTAACATATAAAGAAACAGCGGTAAGCAGCTTCGGAAATATGGTGTACAGTGCGAAACAAAAGAAACTGACAGTCTAAATGTTTTGTCAAAGCAAACTGATACAGGTGTGTCAGTTTGGCCTCTCCGTGTATGGCAGCCTTAATGAAAGTATCAAACCATCACCGTGATTAGAAAATAATGAACATAGACGTAATATGTATAATAATATTCTGAAAATACTACAAAAAATAACAAATGTATACAAAAAATATATCAGCAACATTATTCTGGAAATCGTACGCGATCTTGATTACAGTTATGCTCTTGTTATCCGTTCACACCAACTTATTGACACTGTAGTGTGAAAGAGATAGTTGACGAACACAATCACAAGGAAGATCTTTAACGATGACCAAAATATGTACTTTTGATGAACTATGACTAGTTTTAAAGATGATTATGAAGTAAAACGACATTGAAACGATGATTTTAATACCATCACCTTGATGTACTAACTAATAGAAAAGTGTGTAAAGAACAAAAGTCGAAATCGTGCAAAGTACTACATCCCAACTACATCTTTTACCTAATGCCTACTTTAATATTACATAGAAAGCTTTTTAAGTCGAAAAATTAATAACAAATGATTAAATTCTACCCCAGTGGCGTCTACTCGAGCGCAGTGTAACCCGACTAAATATGATATACTCCGTGTTACAAAGCTCAAGCCCGTAGCCGGGTAAGTTTTTTACATTGGTAGGTTTATAATAAGCGCTCTGGTTACCTGGCTGGGAATGCGGTCGTTCTTGGGCCTTCTCAGCCGCTTTAGTGGATGTTCTCCTTACGACTACGCGTGTGCATGTGTGGACAACACATCGATAAGTATCGGCCCTTTGTATAATCGATATACTCGATCGGCCGACGGGATAGAGATGTGAATCGTGACCGCTACACACTCACATAACATATATTTCAATAGTATCAAAAGACATGGCAAACTCGTAACTTTGGTTTGTAATTATCGTAATAATGTTTTTATCTAGTATTTTTCAGTTTAATTTGTTTTGATATATAAGTGTGTGAGTAATTGATGAATAATAATAACTCTATAAACTTTGTTTATTTAGGCATGTTAATTTTTGACATTCAATTCAACATCTTGTGTCATATTTTCACATGTTGTGTTGTATCTAATGTTATGAATATTAAAAGTATGTAAAGTGAGCAATATTGTATATTTCAACAGGCAAAAAAAATAGGTTATAATGTGACAATCTCAATTAAATATTAGTTATCTATGTATTATTCTTCTTTATTTAATCTGTCTTTTAAGTGAAGATTATTTTTACTCAATAAATTAATGCTGTTTTAGAAGTTGCTTAATTTTACGAGTGCGGCGGTCACGAAGAGTACACAGTACCCCCACCGGAATCTTTTCAATAAACTACCACAACCGACTCCTTGTGAATTTTGTAATTCACAATTCGTTGTATGTGTGTACTGTATTTCCATGTGTGACATACAATGCACACATACATTGACTCCAGTTTTCATTTTGTGGATATCGACATCTATTTACTAATTGAAAAGTTTCCGTTAAGTGCATTATCCGTAGGCCGACTGAGCAGATGACGTCAAAGGGTTATATCGTATTAAATAGACATTTAAAGCGGCAAGCGATGCCGTAACCTCTCTCTCTGGCTGTAACGCAGTGCGAAAAGTGCTTTATTCTCCTCGCAATTAAATTCATAATCCTCAAACCTATCGTAAAACTTAAGTGTTATTGCAAGTTGCAAGCAGCATTCACCAGTTATGGTGAAAGTTAGTGGAAACTTCGTCCGATTGAAATAGTTCCATTCGATAGTGCTAAGAAGATTTACACATGCGTGCTTACATTGCAATCCGTGAGTCGAAGTGATGTTAATTTGAATATAAATTTCATTTTATTCTGTGTTTTTGATAAATTTTACTAGACTTGTTATACGATACCTACACAACTTGAGATAAAATATTCAAAAGAGATACACAATGACGACGAGAAATTACTTTGTTATAAATTTAAGTGACTTATATTCCCGGTCGTGTAAAATTTTGACAATAAAAGTAGTTTCTCATCTGTCCATTTATCATTTAAGATTACATTCTGATAAACAGGACGATATCGCGATCACTCACTTACATTCGAATATAAGCTCTAATCAATCGCCACTAAGGTAGTAATCAGATATCTACTAAACAGTCAAACATAGATGTTTGGTAGATTTCTGATTACACAGTAGATCAGTGGCAATCAAAAATATTGGCATTTGCTTCCACGGTTCATGAGAATGCAATCTTATATTGTTATTATTCAAATTCCGGTATTTTAAACCCTACTAACCGACATCGTAATAAGCGAAACCTGCGTGTATACATCCGTCCTTCTCACTCACGCTACTCTCATACTGGTACAGTATTGCTGTCTCACCCTGCGGCTGTGGTTGTTC
This sequence comes from Ectropis grisescens, assembly GCA_017562165.1. Classification (NCBI taxonomy): domain Eukaryota; kingdom Metazoa; phylum Arthropoda; class Insecta; order Lepidoptera; family Geometridae; genus Ectropis; species Ectropis grisescens. The sequence goes on along the minus strand of CM029784.1, from coordinate 8,301,861 downwards.
CTGTGGCGTCTCGGCGCGGTCGACGGCGTCTTGCGCGGCCGCAGCCGCCGCCTCCGCCGCTTCGCGTTCGCGCTTTTCGCGTTCCGCTGCCTCGGCCGCCTCTTGACGGCGCTTCATCTCTTTCACTTCGAACTGGAATGAGCGAGATAACAATTTCAGTAAAAATCCCTAGCTAATGTAAATAAAGGCCAGATTTGCTCGTCTTAAAGCGGAAGAGCGTTGTTGAGCTATTTTGTACGACAATTAAGTTTTAGTTTGAGATATCAACGGCTGTTAGTGACATGTTTATATGGATTTTTAACCACTTTTTGTGAAGTTACTTAGCTGTCGCGCTAACTTTACAGATTGTTGGTGTTTATAGTTTTTCACACTTTGCCACGCCATACGAGTGGTGATGGTGGTTTAGCCACCTAAAGTCGGGGCCTATTCTCATAAAGAATATCTAAGACATGTATTTCACTATATTAGTGTACCGTACTGTGAAGTGTACGGATTAACGGTTGTTGATACAGACAATTCGATACGCGAGAGAACTCACAGACCTAAGTGTCATTTTATTTTTAAACTGTTATCAAAGCAGCAACTTCCAATGTTCTCTGCGAATCTATAATAAAATATATTAAGGTTATAATATATTTTGATCTCGAAACATGTATATTAGTAGAGCTTCTGGCGCGCTGGTAATCCAAGCTTACAGTTTCGCCTGACATTCATCTTCATTCATTCATCTTCGGTACTGCAAATGCGACGCAAGCACTTAGGTACAATGCGGGTAAAACTTTGAGCACTTGTAAATTAGGCAGCCGAAAAACCGAGCATTGCCGATTTTGTAGTGGTAGGACTCTTGGCAGAGTCCGCCTGGGGAAGTACCACACCTTTGCCAGTTATTCTACCGCCAAGCAGTAATTTGCAAACATTACTGTGTTCCGATTTGAAGGGCAATGTTTCCAGAGAAATTACAGGGCTTAGAGATATAAGATCTTAGATCTCTGGGTGACGAGCGCAGTGCAGTGCTAGGTAATGATTTGGACTCTTCATGTTCCAATAGCTGCGTGCCACTGTGCTGTTATATGTCAGGCATGTTGCTTACCATCAGGCACATGTCCTGATCGTACCGTCACTCTTGATTTAAAAAAAAAAAGCACCGGTACTGTCGTGTACTTGTGTATGTACAGACGTAACACGTTAAACTGACTACAAGCGAAAGCGCATCCTTCCTGACGTATAACACTTATAAATATGTAGGTGGATTTTCTGTAATTTGCCTAGAAGGTAGTTCACAAGTATTTTACAGTAATATATTTGTTTTTTTTTCATTTCGCTTTAATTTTTCTCCCTCTATCAAAAATAAGTGCACAACCTCCGAAAGCTCATAAAGTTATACGCGTATACAATCATGCGAAAAGCAACAGCAAGCATAATCCCAAACACCACACTTACACTATTCAAATAGTCATAGTACCATGCAGCCTCTGGCGACAGCAGATTACTAGTCTGCGAGAGGAGGAGGAGGGCGGGATTCAGAGGGATATTCTTAACCTCCTTGCCTAGGTCATTTACAGCCTTATTGCTACTTGTCAGACCGGGCAAAGATAGTACACCCACTTCCCCTGCTATCTCACTATCAGAAGACTTCGATGTCCGTTTGCTTCCAAACTGCTTTAGACTCGGGGATTTAGACTTGTGAGTTAAAAGAGAAACATTGGGATACACGTTTAAACACGCCAGTCGCTCCCAAAGTATTAAATCGATGCAAGCTAGTTTAATGTGAGGTTCTTCTATTGTATCGGGAAATTCGAAGAAAACCGAAGTATATATCTCGGGTGATTCGGACAATTTTGAAGGGGACAATGGAGGGCTACTAAATTCTGATATAGTAGACAGACTAGTGTTAGTGACTTGGGTCCAAAGGAACGAATCGTTCTTTCTGGGAGTTTTGGAATAGTTGAGGTTGAGAGATCTAACTTTGATTTTTTCTGGCATGTGATATTTGTATGTGTTGTTAATGATTTGTTCTACGACTTGTCCGACGGGGCGTTCTTTCTGTTTAGCTGACGAAGACTGTTGTAGGTTAACGTGGGAAGTGGGAGGGTGATGGTATGTGAAGGAGGATTCGTCGCATTGGTTCCAATGCGATTCTTTGGGCCATAGTTTCGCTTCACGGAGTTCAAGCTAATGGTGAATAGAAAATAAGTATTAGAACCAAAACCACATGCGAAAGTACAATGTGCGATATATAAACATGAGATAAGGTGATCAAATACGAAAACGAATTAATGTTAGAATTGTGCCATTTAAACAATAAATCCCACTAGAAAGTTTGAGCTATATTCGTGTTTGATCACCTCTTAAAAACCACTACCAAGAAATGATTACAAAAGAAAGAGGAAACCATTCAGTAGTTAAAATTAAAACCATTCCTATGGCTAATGAAGTCAGGATACCATGTTCTATCCAATAAAAATGTCATTTATTTAACAGCATGCTGTATCTTTGCATGCACGTAAACATGCCTGATTCCGATTTCAAGTATTTTTTTTTAGTGTACAAGCAGGACATTCCGATAACAATTCTAACATGTACACAAATGACATGAGTTCGCCCTTTTACCTACTTGTCAAAAATATTATATTTGTTTGTCTCTCGAACATTGTTAATAATATCAAACTATTTACTTTCTACTCTTTTAAAGGTTTTAATTATTAGCGTTAGTCCAATTTAGAAAATTCATGATCAAAAATATCAGATTAGTTAAATTTCTAAAGTAATCGTCCAATAACTATGTATATTGCGAATCACTAGTCATTGGAATAGATTTGAAAACGTGCATAATACTAAGAATAATTCTGATCTACTAAGAAGCAAACTTACGTGCAAAATTAAAACACTCCCAGCTGACAATGGCTACGAATAACCCACACAGGCATATAGATATTCCACATCAGCATTTATCATATTTATCTTCTGATGTAAGCTTACCGTGGTGAGCCTCTGTAGCGCACTGAACCGGTCTTCTTGTGCCGCCGCTGACTTCTCGAAGGCCTCGTGTTTCTTGATGAGGGATTCCACCTCGTCGATCGTGTGACCCAGCTCCTGTGACATGAGGTACGGCTCCTGTGCTATCAGCCACGCCTCGGCGACGGCCGCGTCGCGAGCGAATTGGTACACTTCCAGAACTGTGGACAGAAGGGAATTTTAAAAGACGTGTTTCTTTTGTTACAATGACTATGGATCCCGGAGTCTGTGGAATGGCTAATTCAAATTAAAAAGGTGTTTTTGTAGTTTATTTAGTTGCTTCAAAGAGAAGTTTTATTATTGGAGTGTAATTACGCAAGACGAATCATTTATATTATTTATAAATAGTGTTTATTATTGTAGTTTATATTGGAAATATAGTGTGTGAGATTATGGAACATCCTTATTATGACAGGTGTAACAGATGTGTAACTTTATAAAATTTATTACAGAAATATTTGGACTGTTCTTTGTTATTTCGCTAATCATAACACGACTAAGAGGTATTTTCATCGTGAGCCACTTAATTCTGTGCAAATGTAAGCGATACATTGCCTGATTAATTTCATTAATGGTGACATACATAACTTACTAAGTTGCAAGTTCTTTGAGTGCCCCTGCCTCCCTCTTGCTCATGGGTGTTGATTTCTGCCTTCATGGACTGGTGGCTGTTCATAGGGAGGTCTAGATGTTAAGTGTGATAGTTGATATAACTTACTAAGCTGCAAGTTCTCCCAACGCTCCTCCCAGCGTCGTAGCAGCGCGTTCCTCTGGTTCGTGAGCTGCAGTAGTTTCTCCTTGATGTCCGCGGTGGCGTAGTGCTGCCTCGCGAGCAGTTCCTTTCCCAGTGAGATGCAAGACGAGAAGTTGTCTTCGCGGGTGTCGATTTCCGCCTTCAAAGACTGGTGGTTGTTCATGAGGAGTTCTACTCCACTCACGTCTCTGTAAAATCACAATAAAATTATAAAAGTGAAAACTTATTTTGGCGCACTAGTAGGAAACTCCGCTTCTCTTTAGTAACAATAGTTTAAGCTGTGATTAAATCAAAATTAAAACAAACAACAACGTATAAGATTTTTTTTGTCGAAAGGTTTGTTTATGTTGTGTCTGTATGTGTGAGTGAGAGGATGTAAGGGTGTATGCTAGTTTTGCATGTAGGTTTGATGAGTAAACCTGTGACGGATGGAAATTCTGGCAAAAGTTTACTCTTCAAATGAGTGTCTCCATTTCGTCCTAGCTAAGAACTCCCGTTCTTCTTCTTCGAGTTAATGATAATATCTTACTATAGGTATTGCAACTATCTAAAACATTTTTTTACTAGATTTTTTGTTTGTTTCATAATTTTGTTTCAATTCAGATTTATAATTTGTATTTTAAATTTGTGCTTCCCAGTATTCCGCAACTGTACCTCCTGGTAGAAGAGTTGTTTATAACATGATATCATTATTGTGCAAAATATGAATTAAAAGTAAAAATTAACTCTTTAAAAAGTTGCAAACTGAACTTACCTCGGCTTTTCTCCAGTGTTCATCTGTCGCACAACGTCGTCCATCCACAAGGTGAGCGTTCTCACTTGGTTGAGGAACCTGTAGAGGTCGTCCGCGTCTTCGAGTTTCGCCTTCCTAGCGGCGCAGGCGGCCCGGAGTGCGGCCCACGCCTCCGCCACGTCGGCAGCGCGCCGCGTGATCTCGGCGGCCTTGTCGCCCGCGTACGAGGCGCCCAGGCGGGAGCATTCGGATCCGATCGCTTCCACCTACACGCCAAGTGATAGTACCATTCAATTTCTGTCAATAAAACTGTTTGGTAATAGAACTGTGATTGATTTCTTATAACCGTTTGAATATATGACATATATATATTTCACATAAAATTCAAATGGTATATTTAAATCGCTATATTTCAAACATTCAACTTCTTACAGTGTTGGTCCGGAAAAATAAAATTGTTAATCATAATCGAGTCCCTGTAAATGTTTCGTCAGCTTATGACATGTAATTTAAATTATATTGAATATACGTATCATTACATTCCATAGATCTTACATTTTGGGATTTATCGCCACACCTAGATATCCCCACCCTCTCGCACCCCATCACCTACAACAGCCGCTGAGTTTGCGTGTTCGCCGCAACGCTGCCCGCAGTGTCCAACGGGCAGAGATCACACGCGTGCACTCTTCTTTAAAAAGTCGAAAAATACCGAAACGTCGGAATGAACAGACTATCATACAGGAGTTACCTGGTATTTATTCAGAATGAGACATACCTGTTGTTGCAGCGTGCTCAGGTCCTGCATGAAGTTGTGGTGTTTCCGCTGCAGCGCGCCGACGCTGATGGCGTCGCGGCCGAGCTCGTCGCTCACGCCGCGCGCCTTCTCGTTCACGCGCTGGAGCGTGTCCTTGCAGTCGTGGAAGTACTTGTGGAGCTCGCGCGACGCTGCCAACATCTAGTGGACGACAAGTTAGTAAAAAAAAGAAACCAAATGACAAAGGTCATGGAGGTCAAGCCGTGCCTGTGATGACACAGTTTTGTTATGAAAATTGGTTTAGTCGGAAATATTCTTAGTATGTTTTTGTTGATCTGTTCAAGATGGCGGATTACATGTTTTACACAACTCCTTCAATATGATTATCAAATGAAAGGGTTTGACTAGTAGACTACTATACATTTAGTAAAAATTATAACTGTAAGACATTGGTGAAAGTAAAGTTCCTTTTATAAAACATGAAATAAATAAATTATGACAAATTTCAAATTCAAGATGGCTGCCATCCCAAAATTATCACCTTTCATTTTTTTAAATGTTACTTTCTAATTTGCGTTTTTTTTAATTTTGAATTTAATTGATATTTATAATTGTTTATTTATTTAGTGTGTGTTGCCTGTGATGACATATGGCACTGAGACGTGGTCGATAACTATTGGCAAGATATACAAGCTCAAAGTTGCGCGATGGAAGCTATGCTCTGAGTTTCACTGCGTGATAAAACCAGTAACGAGGAAATCCGCAAAAGAACCAAGGCCACCAACATAGTTCTTAAAATGTGCAAGTTGAAGTGCCAATGGGCAGGTCATATTCCTAGCAGAACCGATAACCGCTGGGGAGTGAAGGTTCTCGAATGACGACCACGAACCGGCAGACGCAGTGTAGAACGGCCCCCACACGATGGACCGATGATATTGTCCCCGTCGCGGGAAGTCGTCGGATGGAGGCGGCACAAGACCGGTCATTATGGAATTCTGGGGGAGGCCTATGTTCAGCAGTGGACGTCTGCAGGCTGCAGATGGTGATTCTTTAAAGATTACAACTATATATTTTTAAGTTTATAAATATGTAATTACTTCCTTGTCAAGTACTTCACAGTTAACGTTGAGCCCTAGACTAGGCTGAGCCTATATCTTATTCCAATATAAAATATACTAATATTGTAAAGCTGAACAGTTTGTTTGTTTGAACGCGATAATCTCAGGAACTACTAGTTCGAATCGAAAAACATTTTTTGTTAGATTGTCCATTTATCGTGGAAGGCTAAACGCTATATAATATTACGCTACTATCAATAGGAGCAGACCATGAATGAATAATGTAACAAAATAGGGAAACAATATTCCTTTTTGAAAGCGTGTGCTGACGTGCGCTGAAGTCCGTGACAGCATGTCTATCTTTTTACCTTTAAATTTTGCGTCATTATAACCTAAGATAAGCTAATTTGTTCTACATCTACAACGCGCGCAAGGTACAGCTAGTTGATCATATAAGTAATTCAATGACCTGTGTGCGAGTCTCGATAAGCTCCAACAGGTCCTGCCACGTCTCCTTGAGCCCCTCCTTCCACTGCGCGATGGTCGCGTTGTCCGAGTGCCCCATGGCGATCATCTGGTCCGCGATGCGTTCCGCGGTCGCAACGCGCTCCGAACCCACGCTCTGCGTCTCGCGGGCGAACTCCTTGAAACGCTCCCATAGAAGCTGCGGGGAAAAATGGTATGTTAGTTTTGTCGAATATATTTATATTGAGTCAAAAATACAGTTTACTTAAACGGCTCGTAGGATTAATTTTCCTTTAAGGCTCATTTAGTACCATAATGCGAGCGAGCCATCACATCATTAAACAGTCAAAAAGGTATTTTTTTTTTTTTTTAAAAGGGTGTTAATTCAAGGGTTAAAAACCCATGAAATTCTGTGATCAATGTGACGTAATTTGTGGATGGCCCCATACTAGCTTATCTTATGGTCTTAATCCTGTCCCAGGAACTTATCTTATGATAAACTTATAGTGACATGGTCGTAGTCCTGGCCCAGGAGGTTGTCTTATGATAAGCTTACAGTGACATGGTTGTAGTCCTGGCCCAGGAGTTTGTATTACGATAAACTTACAGTGACATGGTCGTAGTCCTGGCCCAGGAGTTTGTCTTATGATGAACTTACAGTGACATGGTCGTAGTCCTGGCCCAGGAGTTTGTCTTACGATAAACTTACAGTGACATGGTCGTACTCCTGGCCCAGGAGTTTGTCTTATGATAAACTTACAGTGACATGGTCGTAGTCCTGGCCCCGGAGTTTTGTCTTATGATAAACTTACAGTGACATGGTCGTAGTCCTGGCCCAGGAGTTTGTCTTATGATAAACTTACAGTGACATGGTCGTAGTCCTGGCCCCGGAGTTTTGTCTTATGATAAACTTACAGTGACATGGTCGTAGTCCTGGCCCAGGAATTTGTCTTATGATAAACTTACAGTGACATGGTCGTAGTCCTGGCCCAGGAGTTTGTCTTATGATAAACTTACAGTGACATGGTCGTAGTCCTGGCCCCGGCCCCGGTTTTTGTCTTATGATAAACTTACAGTGACATGGTCGTAGTCCTGGCCCAGGAATTTGTCTTATGATAAACTTACAGTGACATGGTCGTAGTCCTGGCCCAGGAGTTTGTCTTATGATAAACTTACAGTGACATGGTCGTAGTCCTGGCACCGGAGTTTGTCTTATGATAAACTTACAGTGACATGGTCGTAGTCCTGGCCCAGGAGTTTGTCTTATGATAAACTTACAGTGACATGGTCGTAGTCCTGGCCCAGGAGTTTGTCTTATGATGAACTTACAGTGACATGGTCGTAGTCCTGGCCCAGGAGTTTGTCTTACGATAAACTTACAGTGACATGGTCGTACTCCTGGCCCAGGAGTTTGTCTTATGATAAACTTACAGTGACATGGTCGTAGTCCTGGCCCCGGAGTTTTGTCTTATGATAAACTTACAGTGACATGGTCGTAGTCCTGGCCCAGGAGTTTGTCTTATGATAAACTTACAGTGACATGGTCGTAGTCCTGGCCCCGGGTTTTGTCTTATGATAAACTTACAGTGACATGGTCGTAGTCCTGGCCCAGGAATTTGTCTTATGATAAACTTACAGTGACATGGTCGTACTCCTGGCCCAGGAGTTTGTCTTATGATAAACTTACAGTGACATGGTCGTAGTCCTGGCCCAGGAATTTGTCTTATGATAAACTTACAGTGACATGGTCGTACTCCTGGCCCAGGAGTTTGTCTTATGATAAACTTACAGTGACATGGTCGTAGTCCTGGCACCGGAGTTTGTCTTATGATAAACTTACAGTGACATGGTCGTAGTCCTGGCCCAGGAGTTTGTCTTATGATAAACTTACAGTGACATGGTCGTAGTCCTGGCCCAGGAGTTTGTCTTATGATGAACTTACAGTGACATGGTCGTAGTCCTGGCCCAGGAGTTTGTCTTACGATAAACTTACAGTGACATGGTCGTACTCCTGGCCCAGGAGTTTGTCTTATGATAAACTTACAGTGACATGGTCGTAGTCCTGGCCCCGGAGTTTTGTCTTATGATAAACTTACAGTGACATGGTCGTAGTCCTGGCCCAGGAGTTTGTCTTATGATAAACTTACAGTGACATGGTCGTAGTCCTGGCCCCGGAGTTTTGTCTTATGATAAACTTACAGTGACATGGTCGTAGTCCTGGCCCAGGAATTTGTCTTATGATAAACTTACAGTGACATGGTCGTACTCCTGGCCCAGGAGTTTGTCTTATGATAAACTTACAGTGACATGGTCGTAGTCCTGGCACCGGAGTTTGTCTTATGATAAACTTACAGTGACATGGTCGTAGTCCTGGCCCAGGAGTTTGTCTTATGATAAACTTACAGTGACATGGTCGTAGTCCTGGCCCAGGAGTTTGTCTTATGATGAACTTACAGTGACATGGTCGTAGTCCTGGCCCAGTTCCTGCGAGCTGGCGACCAGCTCTCGCTCCGTGATCCACTGCTCCAGGTCGTCCACCTCCCGGGACAGCTGGAAGAGTCGCAGAGCCTCGTCGAGCTTGGCGCGGCGCTCGCCAGCTAGGTCCTTCAGGCCAGCGTATAGCTTGTCCACTTGAGACTGCTTCACGGAGATCTGTTCGCTGTTGGAACAAAGGAAATAATCATGAGAACGTTTTTTTTTACTTTTATACGTTTACTTACGACGATGCGGACTTTGAATCATTAAAATGCACCCCCGTGCAAAACGCAGCGTTAGCTGGAGTTCGTGTAATTTTTGGAGCTATCAATACTTTATTCGAAAGAAATACATATCTACTAATAAAAAAACCTAATAGTAAAAAAACTGCATAAAACACGCTTGTGCAAAAAATTAATCTAAAAAGTAAGGAATAACTTTCAATAAATATGAATTAAAAGGCCTAGGGTACGTGATGTCAAATGCTATGATTATACTTTATTGATTGTAGTAGTAATTTTGTAGCTCAGTAGCATGGTATTATCGCATGGCTTCTTAACTTAGGTACCCTCCTATATTAATAACTAAAACTAATCTAGCCACTAACTATTCCCTACTTAGTACCCATACACAAATATATCTATGAGACGTACCTCAAAGGATGTTCCTCGCTGGTGAGTTGCCGGACCGTCTCGCCGAGCTGCCGGATGGTCTGAGCGTAGTCGTCCACTGCTTGCTCCAGAATCTCGTGCTTCTTCATGAGGTTCTGGGCTGAGATCTCGTCCTGGGTAAAACGATTGTATTTTAACTAAATTATTTCCCAGTACCTGAGTTTACGGTTTTTTCTAAGGCAACTGATACATTTGAATAAACAAAAGATAACATAATCAATATAAACCAAAGAGTTTAAAAAAACTTTAATTAGTGTATTTCTTTTGCCATTTTCTATAAAACCAGAATACAGTAATGTTTGCATGGTGCGTTGGCACATCACTGCTTGGCGGTAGAGTACCCTACAAAAGTGTGGTACTTCCCAGAAAAACTTTACAAAACTCCCTATCACTAGAAATAAATGTTTATTTTACCTTTCCACGGTCCTCGACCATCATGTAGAGCTCCTGTTCGCTCATCCAGGCCTCCGCCTCGTTGGCGTCGAACAGATATTGCTGCGCCTTCTCCCATTGCGACAAGTTGTCTTTGCGTTGCTCGATGGCATCTGTAATGTAGACAAATAGAATAAATAAAATATTGGAGGATACTTCACACACAACACCATCTGACTCCAAACTAAGCAAAACTTTTACTATGGAAGCCAGATAGCTGATATAATACTCATACAGTTTTAAAGTTGTTTTGGTTTTTTGTATAAAAAAAGTTTATATTAGTTACAGTGTCTTAATGTACAAAACTCTCTTGTAGTCACCATTAATGTACCTATTGTACGCTTTTGTAACATTTGCAATGCCCGTAAAGGGCGACTAAGTTGTAAGTTACTACCTATTATTATTGTAAGACCATAATGTACACTGAGTGGCAAATAAAAATTTGAATTTGAAAAATAAATAGTTGTTATCCATAAGATAAGTAAGCAACTTCGTTAAACTCGGTCGTATTAGTTGGAGGGAGCTATGGCATGGTCGTGAATTATTTATCTACTCGTATTGTCGCAAACAATCAAGGCTGACATGATAAGACACCAACATCCTCAAATTGAGTGAAATAGATGAGATGAGTGAGTCCTGAAACTGTGTCATTTAGAGAGCTAGATTTAAAAAAATGTAAAAAATAATAATATTTTATAAAAAAACATCATAAACTGTCACTGGATGATAAAATCAGACACCAAACATAATAACTTTTGGCTATGTCGTTTAACAACATAGTGGTATTTAGAAACTTACCCTTCAGTTCTCGCCACCTGGCGGTAAGTTCTTCAATGAGCCTCTTGAACTCTGGCGAATCCTCGTGTCCCTCATCAATCAGCTTCTGTCCGTTGGAGATCACCGTCAAGATCCTCGGCTCGTGGTTGTCCGTCTCCGTCTTAAGGGACTGGTTCTTCTTCTGCAGCATTTGTACGTTGAACAGGGTGTTGCCGAAGTCTGTGCTGTTAGCGACCGGCATCTTCTCGTGGATCCACAACTTCTCATCCTCGATATCGCGGCGGAATTGGAACGCTTCCTTCTTCTTCGCGAGTTGACGTTGTCTGTCCAATAGCGGAGCTTTGAGTTGCTCGAAACGTTGCTCCACCGTCTTCTTCTTGTGCTTGATCTCGTCCATCTTGTCCGGTACCGTTTTCTGTAAGTATTCTGCTTGGGTCTCGAGTTCGGTGACCTGCTTCGCCTTGACCGCCATCTGAGTCTCGATCATCTGTTGCTTCTGCATGAGAATGTTCACAGATGCCAGATCGGTGCCGGTGTCGGTGTTCTCGATTTGTTTCTCGAGTTCGTTCATCCACGAATCGATGTCGTCGCAGGTCTGGTGGAGTAATACTTCGCGGTTGGCGTCGAACAGCCTCTCGCCCTTTTCCTTTGTCGTCGTTTGGAGATTCTCGAATTGGTCCTGGAGTTCGGACATCTTGGGTGAGATGACTTCGACGAATTCCGGTTTTTGTTTCATGAGTTCTTCAGCCGCGTTTTGGACAGCGAAGAGTCGTTCCTTGTTGGCCGCGATTTCGGCTTCGAAAGCTTGATGGCGGGTCCACTTGGAGTGGATGGTCTTCGCCGAGCGGTAGGTGTCGTCTTGAGCAGTGACATTCTTCTCCTGCACCCATTCGCCGAGTTCGTCGCAGTCCTGCAAGAATTGCTGTAACTGGAGTTGGTCTTGAAGTTTCTCCATTTGCTGGAGCGCTTTCTCGCGGTTCGCGTTGCGCCTGGCTTCGATGTTCTCTGCCTTGCGTTGGATTTTGTCGGAGTCGAAGTGGCGCTCCTCGACGAGTCTGTTCGCGAATTGTACGACAGAGTTGATCTTGTCGTCGTTCGCTTCCATGGTGGTGAGGAAAGCTTCGTGCTCTTTGATGGTATTCTCGGCCTGTTCGAGGTTCGTCGGCGGCTCGGTCTTGCCCAACCTGTTGAATATTATCTAAATTAGTATATTGTACGGCGATGACTTTCAAAATCACGTAGCAACATTTACCAATGGATAAAACGTCTGTAAAAATTTGAATGTCAGCAAAATGACATTTTAGATCTACAGGTTAAATTGATGTGCAATGTACTGGACCCAAATGGACGCAAATGCTGGACGCAATACGCAAAAATATATTTTCAACAACATTTTCATCAAAGACCAGCACCAGTATCTGAAGCTACAGTAACCTTATTTCCTCCTCTAATACCATGACCATTCTTCTATATGTGGAACGGAATTCATGTTGATTATGTGGACCAATCTACATGTTCTGTACTTGTTTGCTAAAAAAACAAGACTATAGTCCGTACCCAAGGAGCTCAGTATCAGAGGTACAATTCTGGGATCAAAGAGTTATTTCCACAAGTTTTGTTCGTGTTATACATTAGGGGATCGCTTCGACCCCTGTGGTGAGGGTAGTAGGTACCTGTGCTCCTGGTGCGACAGCAACACCTCAGCCTGTCTCGCGTCTCTCTGCAGCAGCTGCAGTTCCAGCGACTGCGTGAGCAGCTGCTGCCTGTTCTCCCACATCTGCTGCAGCTCAGCCCAGCCCTCGCGGAGCGCCTTCAGACGCTCGCGGAGGAACATGTACTGCGGGTCGTCTTGCGTCGACGGCTCCTAATGAAACAATCACATTATAACCACTTCAATCTATGTCTCAAGAGCCCGTTCACAACACGACAGAGCTCGAGTTTAGGTAAAATACTGCAACATTGTTTGCGTGTGTCCGTTCGAGTCGGCTCGAGAGTTTAGGCTATTTCTTACCAAATAACAAAAAAAATAAAAAAATATTCCTGCTCTCTTCGCAAACCATAATACGCCCAGACTTTAAAATAAAATCTAATGACATACATTATGCATACTTTTGATTTATTGAGCTTTTCATTAGACATAGATATAAAAATATTTTATATTTTCAATATTCTCTTCATCAAAAGTTTTACTACTACGGCTCAAGACCTTTCTGTCCGTCCAAGGTAGCAGAAGAGTCCGTGACAAAACATTTAGTTGATACAACAACAACAAAAAACCAAAAGATATCCATAGCTATCTACACCTTAAATGATCATTTCAGAACTGAAAGATACTCACGGCCGTGATCTTCTCTCCGTACTCCATCATCTTGGCGTATTCGTCCTTATAGTTGTCGATCTCCTCCTTGATGGTCTGGTGCTGAGAGAGTAGCTTCTCAGCCTCGGCGAGACTCGACGGCGTGTCTGTTGACAAATATGCAGCTTAAATCACCAAATTATTTCATTTGGCGTATGCCAGTAACATCGTATTTTACTTTTATGAATGTTTAAATATTTATTACTCAGGATTTAAGGTATTGGTATCACGCACTCATCATTTTAAGTTACTGAGATTTCACTGGGCTGACATTATCATTATGCATAAGACTCTAAAAAAAAGTTTTTTCTTTGTTGTATTTTTTCTTTAGATAAGCCATCAAAATATGAATTTACAAACAAATCCCTATGATTACATCCAAATTCACATCGTTATAGGGGGGTTTTTAATGGAGGCATAATACGAAGTCGTTGTAACGCTGCCGAAACATTGAGGTAATTAATTTAGATAGCAATAAGTACTCTGCAACATTTTTTGTGTGCAAAAAAAACACAGTTATGAGGACACCCCCACAAAAAATACACATGTTAAAATAAACGCTTTGTATTGGATGTTTAAGTTGAATATGCCTTTTACCTTCGGAAGCGACGTCCGTCTGCGTCTTGGTGAGCCAGGCCTGGAAGTGGTCCACGGAGCGCAGGAAGCGGTGCAGGTCGCCGGCCTCTTCCAGCTTGGAGTCGCGTTCCTTGAGCTGCATAACAGACAATACACTCAGTAATGAATTATATCTCTTTTATAATATAGAGTAGAGAACAAACTTGACTGAACATGACGTCTACGTCGCAGCCTGAAATTATGGAAGAGCCTCGATCTTGAATATTTCTAGTTTCAGATTATTTTTTCGTCGATTCTTTCGTGTTTTTGATACTCGAGATTGCTACCTCGAGTCTTGGAAACAACTAGATTTTCGAGACTTAAGTCACGAAAATTTAATTTGTCCCCGGAATCTCGAGACCAGACTGAGTTTCGATTCTCTAGTCCCGGACTTGGTAAATGTAAGTAGACCGAAAGCCCTACACTAACCGTCTGCGTGACCTCGTCCCAGTTGATAAAGGCATTTTGCATGATGACACTCTTTTTATTTTTAGCCTCTATTGTTGCCTTTTTGAACTCATGATCTCTGCACTGGATCATATGGTGAGTACCATTAAGTCCAGTTAAACCCTGCGACCCTGCTCAAAAGTTTCCCAGCTATAGAAGACTCAGCATCCCCGTAAGTTAATCCCAGTTGATAAAGACACTTTGTATGATGACTCTGTTTTGTACTTTTAGCCTCTATTGTTGCCTTTTTTTACTATTGATCCTCTGATGTTGTATCATCATTTTGGGGATGGTGAGTACCATTTAAGTCTAGTTGACCCTACTCTTTTTGCACTCTTGATCTCTGCACTGGATCATCATACTGGTGAGGTACCATTAAGCCCAGTTTAGCCCTGCGAGTCACATAGAGAGTAGCATTTAAGTGTAGTTAAACCCAACGAAGCTGATCAAGTTTTCCAGGTAAAGAAGACTCACCATCTGCGTGAGCTGGTCCCAGTTGACGGTGATGCTCTGTATGGTGTCGCGGATTCGCTGCGCCTCGGCCGGGTGGTCGTCCTCGATGGCGCTCGCCTCGCTCTCCAGCGAGGAGATGCGAGCCTGGATCGCGGCCAGGTCGCGCTCCATGCCCGACAGACGACGCTGAAGGGTCATTACACCTGGACAGGTAGATTTCAACCGTTCAACATTCAAAAATGTTTAACAGACAAAACAACTTAGGACGCCAGTTAGATTGTCAAAAAATCTTGGATACGTATTTTTTCTTTTGGTACGCAAACAATATTTAAAGATACAGTGCCCGGAAGTTACGAGTGACGTCACGTCTATGTGCGATTTTTATGTAGACGTAACATCACAACCCCCTAAAATTAACAATATTTTTACCTACCAATTATTTAAAAACTGGATAATTGTACCCACATAAATTTAAATACAAAAATAAAGCCAAATATAGTAAGTGAATGTCATAAATTTAAGGACTAGAGTATTTATTTGTATTGTTTTCTCTTTAGTCTATTTAGACTAAAACAATTTGTATTTTTTTTTTAATTTCTTGTCACATGTACTTTTTCTTATGTTTTTGTTTCATGAATATTTTTTTAATAAACAATATTTGTTATTTGAGTTTCCTCATCAAACATTTTATAGGTAGCTATTTCTTTTAAAAAAAAATCAACAAATGTTTCAAAACTATTTCTCATTTAGGTACAAGAAAACCAATAGACAATAAAGTACCTGCATATTTTTTAATTAACAATATTTCTTACCGTTGAGATCCATCTCCAGATTGTCGGTCTGCTGAAGGATGCGCTTCTTGTCCTCGATCCATGAGACGGTCTCGCGGCATTCGATGTGGAACGTCTGAACTCCCTGGGCGGACTTGAGCTCGTCTTTCTTCGCCTCGGCCTGGATATCATAACACATTATTACTAACATAATTCAAAGCGATTACATTTTTTTAGTATAGTGATGAGACGAGCAGGTCATGTCTCTGATGGTAAGCGATAGGCTTGGCTACGCAGCTATCTATTGGCATGAAGAGTCCACATCATTAGCACTGCACTGCGATCGTCCCCCCAGAGCTATTTTTATCTCTATGTCCTGTAATTGCACTGCACAACATTTGCAACACACAAGCATTGCCCTTCAAACCGGAACACAGTGATGTTTTCACATTACTGCTTGGCGGTAGAATAATTGGTAAAGTTTAGTACTTCTCCAGTATAGGCGACGTCACAACTCACAACCTCTCACTCCGGAGGTTGATGATCTATATCTTTGTTGATTCTTAATAATAATTTGATAAAACAAATATCCGAGTCCCATACTTTTCTGTGAGTTATTTTATGGTTCTAAAGGTAAGACTCATTGAAGAGATGCAGAGTCCACCTGGGGAAGTACTACACCTTCGCTAGTTATTCTACCGTCAAGTAAAAACCACTGCGTACCGATTTCCAGACCAATGTTTATTTTTTGAGTTGCTTGATTGGAGCTATCTGGTGGATCACCTGCTAAGATTGTCAATGCTGCAGATGGCTGTTTTAAACGACTTCAAAAAGGAGGAGGTTCTACGTTCAACTGTATTTCTTTTTTATGTTCACCGATTTCTCCGTGAATTGTGGGACGATTTTCAATAATTGTTTATTCTTTAGTAATGTTATGATGAAAGCTGATAGTGACCTTGTCCCTTAGGGTGCTCCACGCCTGGTTGAGGGCCGCCTGTCTCTCCTGGATGCGCGGCGCCTGCGGGTGCTCCACGTGGATCAGCTGCCGAGCGAGCTGGTTCACGACGGCCACGCGCGACGCGTTCGCGTTCATCTCCTTGTCGAAGCCGTCGTATCTGCGGTGAGATACGAGCGAATGTAAACTTTAATCTGAGACAGCTAAGGTTTATAATTAATGTTCATAACGAGAGCGTGGTATCTGTGGCAAAATACAAGCAAATTTAAATCTCCTTGTCAAAACCGTCGTATCTGTGGCAAAATACGAGTAACATTTACAATTTAAATCAGAGACAGCTAAAGTAATCATCTCCTTGTCGAAACCATCGTATCTATGCCAAAATAGGAGCAAAGTTATAGGAGCTAGAGTTGCCAAGTCAGTAGTTGGGTTCTGAAATTTTTGGTAGTCGGTTAGTCGGTGTGTGGTCGCTAAGTCTGGCAACTAATAGCCATTCATTACAGTAGCCTAAACTTAGGCAAAGCTGTGGAAGCATAAAATAGGACGCTTATGGTAACTGACCTGTGTTTCATGATCTCAACATCGTCGATATCCTTGGGCGGCAGCATGGTGTCGAGCATGCGGTCCTTCTCCGAGATCCACTGGTCGGCGGCGTCAGCCTCCGCTAGCAGCTTGAAGAGCGAGAGAGCGTCGAGCAGCCGCTGTTTGCGCAGACGGGCCAGCTCGGCCAACTCGCCGTGGCGAGCGTCGATCGCGGCCAAGCGCTCGCGGACCTCGGCGCTGCTCGCGTCTTCGGGGCTTAGCTCTTGGGCCTGCGACAAAGTACAACATTCAAATAAAAAAAAAAGCTATATTACAAGCTTTGCTTAGTTTGGGGTCAGATGGTGTGTGTGAATTGTCCACCAACATTTATTTATACATAAATATAACGAGCATACATTCGAATATAGGCGACGGTTACTATTTACCAGCAGAAGAGTCGTCTGCTTGGTGGTCATTCTTTGTTTAAAAAGCTCATGTTCATTAAGTAAATCACTGTTTTTCTGTATTGTTTTGTGGTGTAATAAAGTGTTTTTGTATTGTATTGTATTGTTCATTTTGCAAATTTTGGTTTATGGGGACTATACCTATTACATATGTAGATCCAAATATTGTAATTTGTAAAGTATTAAAAGGATTTCTCTTATCCCTTATGTGTATGTCTCCATACCTTGGGCACAACAGGTATTGCAGATTGCTACAAGCTGTATTATGCATTAACCTCAAATTAAGTGGGGTTGGGCATTTAGTTAGCACGTAAAGGTAATGCTAAATTATTGGCCGAGATAGAGTTGCTTTAACACCAACCTGAAGAACACAATGTAAAATTGTTTTACCTATTCTCGGAAGGATTAATTGAATTAAATTGAATTCTTTAAGAGTCGAACCTGTTGTTTGAGCTGCTGGATGACGTTGGCATAGTTCTTCAGCTCATCGGTGACGTCCTTGTGTTTCTTCAGCAGACTCTGCACCTGTGCCTCGTCCACGCCCGTGTCTTCTGATGACACCAGCCTGAAAACAACCAAGAATTTATAATTTGTATTTATAACTAAAAAACTAGCTGTTCTGTCTGTCCGTATTCGTGACAGCTCTGAACAGAGAGGAAGCGACTTAAATCGAGTCTATTACTAGCGAAATCACGACCGGTGGTGATCGGCTCAACGGACGAAATCGAACTCCTTGAATAGGTATCTTTATCGTAGTAAAAAAGGTACTAAAGGTACAGGATTGGTAAATGCTTTTTAATTATGTCGAACTTTGATTGATAGCACGCATACTGTATCGTCGCTTAATTTCAGGCGAGATGGTGGTCAAGTGTAAACCTATATATATACCCACTCGTTGAGAGACATGCATACTACTCTGTATGTATGTATGTTGTATGCTCCTTAGGTGTGTCAATATTTGAAAGTGTGTAAGTATGGTTCGTTTTTGGGGAGTTTAAAAAATTAATCCTTACTTCCTACTAAAATTATTGTTAATGTTAAAGTTTGGATGCTTGTTGCTCTCAATCACGTTGGAATAGTTAAACGCATCGGCTGAAATTCGGAACACGGTTAGATTATATTCTGGAATAGCACAGGCTACTTTTCATCTTGGGAAATAACGGGAACAGGAACGACGCCGTTGAAACCATGAGACGCTGTTAGTATAGTTATTTTAAACACAAAAGTCTGTTAGTATGTAATGATGTTTGTTCTTCTTTAATGAAAAAAACTACTGAAGGGTTAAAATTTGGTACATGGATATAACAGATGGTTTATTTTTGTACGAGTAAAATCGAGAACTACACGGGCGAAACTGCGGGGTACTGCAAGTAAATAATTATTCTTTCACTCCTCCCTACCAACGGACAAGTAAGGACGGTACAAAATATTCGTTAAAATTAATGCGGATTTATTTTAACGAATTATGTAGAATAGGTCAATCAAATAAATCAAGTGTTCCAATCCATACACACACACACACTCACACACCCTAACCCTTACACCCTCCTCTCTCTCTCTCACACACACACACATCCACACACACTCACACACATCCACACAAACCCTCACACACATACACACACAACCTCACACATTTAAGTAGATATACTAAAATTCAATAACTTGTTTCTTTTTACAATGTATGTGCTAAGATTTCGAAGAGCGGGGACTCCTGATACAGGCATATGTTTGCCTAAAAGGGCTCCCCAATGTACTGTAAAATTTGATGTGTTGTAAAATGTAAAATAAAATTTTTCATTTTCATTTTTCATTTTCATTTTTCATTTAAACCAAGTTTTTGGCAAAAACATAACACAACAACCAAAGAAACACACATTCGCTTTTGTTTTAAATATTTTATAACCAAAAAAAAAGTGTGACAGAACAAAATATGCAGCAAGCATTTTTTTTAATGCAGTTATTTAAGCAGTGAAAAGTATGATCATTAAAATGGTCTTACAAAGTTTATAAACTAACTTTTTGCACACAATCCTGGTCTTCGAAAACTTTCTTATCATAATTCGAGTTATTATATATCGGAGTTACACGATTATTATTCGAGTTAACTGTATCGTGTAAAGAGTTAGTAGCAGCGAGTTTGTTTTGCAATAAACTGTATTTTCATGCCAAGGCCATTTTGAGGATTAGACGAAACATTGCTTCTACTCGCACGCACTTCTAATAAATCATTTTGCACACGTGTTTAACAGTCGTACATCAGAAAGTGCTCATAGTAATATAATCCTACTAATCCTACCAATATTATGAATGTTAATGTTTAGATATTTGGATGTTTGTTGCTCAATCACGTCGTAAAGTATAAACGGGTTGAAATTTTAAACACAGGTAGATTGTAGTTTGAATGAATGAAAAACTCTTTATTGTTCACAACTTAAAATAACACGTACAATATAGGAAAACAATAAAACTAGTGAAACAGCTGGCGGCCTTATCGCTGAAAGCGATTTCTTCCAGGCAACCTTGGGGTGGAGAAAAGGATAGGAAATATAAAAACGTGGGTCGCAATAAAGACTATTACTACGAGATAAAACACATAACAACAACACGAGTTTGGAAGAACACACATTCTTTATCCCCCTAGTATTACATACGCGAAAGTTTTATAAGGATGTTTGTTACTCGATCACGAGCCAGTCGGTTTGAAATTTGGAATATAGATAGTTTATAGTGGGGAATAGCAGATAACCTTTTTATGATCGCGAAAAAAAAAACGGAACGGAAACGGAAATTGTGCTGTTAAAATCGCGATGTACTGTCTTTAGTAAACATGAAATATCCAAATCATAACCCAGCACTGTGCTGCCCGTCAGAGATACAAGATGCTTTATGTCCTGTAATATTTGAATGATAGCAAACATCAGAATACGCCAAGTTAAAGATGGTCTAGTCGGGAGAATGGTGACAAAGATCCAGGTTCAAATCCCACGTACTGTCTTTTTGCGTAATGCCGCTAACTTGAAACGATGAAGAAATACATCGTAAGGAATCCGGCATGGAACTAGTCTTTTGAGGTCATGTGTCACTAGGCTAGCGTAGTGGATTACGTGGCGTAGACTCTCCTTACGGGAGAAAGCCCCAAATCTCGGCAGTGGGAACATTTAGTAAGCTAGTTATATTTAAACATGAGAATCAACATAGAGTAGCACATACCTGAGCGTGTCGAGCATCCAGTTATCGATGTCGTCAGCGTCGGCGAAGAGTTGGTGGTAGCGCACCGCCGCGTCCAGCCGGTTCTTGCGGAGGGGAGACCACGTCCAGGAGGTGGTTCCACTGGGAGAGGATGTCGCGGAGACGCTCCTGTGACAAACACATAGAGATATAGACGGGACTATAACACGATGCAGTTATCCTATAATACAAACATGCGATGATACGATGCAGTCAAATCACGAGCTTAATTGGTTCAATGGTAACATATATCATCACTCATTAGGCCAGAGTCGAAGCCTCTGAATACCGTAAAGAGTGAAGAAAACAATATAACAGAATGAAACCCATTGCAAGCGGATGAAAAAAATAATACGTTTAAGCTTTTTTTGTTTCTACTTTCACAGAATAACTAGTGCCTAAAAGTTAGGTATAAAGTTGATATAGCAAATGCGATTTGGAAGTTCTCTTTAGGGAAGTTGATAAATTTAAGATTAAGTTGATGGCTGAGAATTTTTAGAGAAAAAGAAAATTTGGGACACAGCTATTATACAATTTACCATATCAGTACTGAAACCACAAAAAATACAAAAATTATAAACGAGGAAGGCTATATAACATTAAGCTGCTATCAATAGAATCGGAAAATTTAAAAAAAACGAACAAAAATATTCCTTTTTGAGAGATTTCGTTGACGTGCGTCGAAGTCCATGACAACATGTGTATATCTTTTAAGGTTGTTCTAAATCTAAGTGAGTAGAGATTTACTACGATAACATGGCCCGCCCCTCCAAATTACTGTTTTAATGTGTGTGTCACATCCTTACGAAAGAGTTTGTATGTACTTGTAATCATTCGTCTGCAGTGGCAGTACGCACACATGCGTGGTGGTGCGTTGTATATTCTTTCACAAATACTTTAAAACGTTTTGAATTCTGGAGGGGCGGGTCATGTTATCGTAGTAAATCTCCACGACCAATTTTCGATACGTGGCGTAGCAAAGGGCGGAGGGTTCCGCTAGTCACCTCTAAAGTTTCAAAAGTTCCATAACACACCTGTATCCTATCAGCCCCGAAGTGTCCCTGCGAGATGAGCTCGTCCCCGACGGCGGCGACGCTCATCAGCTGCGGCTCGTGCGCGTTCACGTCTCCTTCCAACGCCTTGTGCTTCGATATCAGCAGGTACACTGCAATCAACAAATAAACCTTACAAATTCCATTTCAATTACTTGCGAAACAACTTCCAATTATTGTTATTTTTCAGCTTTACCTAGCAAATACATTAAAACGTCACTAGCTACCCCACAGGATTGAAGTAGTGTAATAGTAACCTGTGATATATTTTATATTATCTCTAGCATTTGTACATCATAATAATTATTTTCAGCCTGTTTCGGCTCTCTGCTATATAAACCATGTGGTTCTATATCTAAACGACCTCATCCAAGTAATCCCCATAATTTACAATCCAAGTACTACCCATTCATACCAAAGAACTTCTCGCTGCGTAATCTCACTAAAATACGTAACTATGTATTGTAATCTTAAAAACGTTATTTTTTCTCTCCCTTCCTATGTCACACTATCTCTCCTCTCTATCTTCTTTATCAGTTTCTCTCTCTCCCCCTCACTTTATCTCTCCCTCTCCTTCACACACAAAAATATATTTTTTCCTCCATGTTCATAAAAAACTTAAATAAATAATGCGAGAGAAACAAACATACCAGTGGTGAGATCGTGTCCGATATCGTCCACAGACACGATCTGCTCCTTCTCCTTGATCCAGTTCTCTTCGTCGGCCATGTCCCAGTAGAACTGCCACAGCTTGCGGCTATCCTCCAGGCGCTTCCTACAAAAAACACACAGAGATATTACCTTCTAATCAAAAGAAAACAGTAATAAAATCAAGTCAAGTCAGATATATCACCTTGGTAATAATTTTATTGTAAAAAGGGTTAAAAATGTGGCTTACTCCCTGTATTATACTTTCCTAAAAAGAAACTAATGACAAAGGCCCGTATACCATGGAGTGCCTAATTATATTTAAAAAAAAAAGATTCACTGCCTTGTTTTATTTTAGTAAAAGTTTCGTAATGATATCAATATCATTCCCAACTGCAGGAGCTACGTTGGTGAAACCCCATTGTTTCACCAACGTAGCTCCTGCAGTTAATTTGCATTTGCATTTGCATTGCTAGTTAATGATCCTTACAATTCTTCTTATCTTAGATCCTTAGAATATTATAAACGTTTGTGAGTGTGTATTGGATGTCTGTTACTCTTTCACACAGAAACTACTAAAGGAATCTGTATGAAATTTGGTTCATGCATAGATGAAATAGTCTGGAATAACAAATAGGCTAATTTTTATCCCGAGAAAACAACGGGATCGGGAACTACGCGCATAAATCCGCGGGACTCTACTAGTATTACAATGTAAGACTGTATTTATTTAGTAAAGTAACTGATCGCCAACAAAATATACCTTTTTTTTATATTACTTTGAGCAAGTTTCGCCAACGAAATATTAATTTTTTCGATGTTACTTTGAGTAAGTAATGGACCAACAAATTACGATAGTCTTCTTACCAAAAATCCATTTCTCAATGTGATAAGTGTTGCAATTCACAAATAAAGTTACACAGTATCAGAGTTTATAAAATAGCACTTTTTTTCTAAGAAAGTTTTTGCTAAATAATGCATCTTTGACAGATCACAAGTTGTACTGTAGTTCGATTCATTGCTACTGAAATAAAATAGCAAGTTCAATGAAGTAATTCGATAGTTTCAACTTCTTTACAGACTTGCCTTGACAGTGATACTCATTTACACTACTATACAAAGCTACATTTATAAATATAATATGGTTTTATCTGTGCCATCAGAGCTCTTAAAAGAAAAATACAAATTCTGTTGAAATTTATTGTAGAAGCTAATATGATTTATTGTTGTTTCTTAGCTCTAATAAATGGAGGTTGTTTAAAATTTTCAACTTGGCAAAAACTCTTAAATTATTTCAAAACCCATGATACCTAGCCCAAAGACAGCCAATTAAATGACATTTTTATAGTGACTTAAGTCTCATTTTTTAATAAATCTCTGTGTAGTGGGTTTTAATAAGGAGTTAATTTTTTTATCCTATCTTACCAAGAAATTTATTTTGTTTAATTAATTTAATCTTCTTAAATTTTTACCGGTAATGTCCCGCGGATTCTTACGCGTAGTTCCGTTATCATTATTTTCTTGCAATAAAAAGTAGTCTTTGTGCTATTTCAGACGATAGTCTCGTGTTTAACATTTTAACCCGATCCGTTGAACCAACGTCATTGAGCCACAAACATCTAAACTTTGACATTTATAATATTACTAGCTTTTACCCGCGACTTCGTCCGCGCCACATATTTATTAAAGTAATTGAGGCAGTACCTACTCGTATGTCTACTACCATACAAATTCACGTTTCCTAATCAAAATCGGTCTAAGTCAAAGTTTTATATTTATTAATAAATGTACAATTTACACGACAAATTACAAAGAAACTATGTTCTCAAAAAATTAATCAAAAACAGACTTTAATTTAAAATCATATTGGGACGGTCTACCAAATTTTATTAGAGTCTGTCTATTAGTAGATATATCGACTGATTACATGAACGCAAATTTTAGTTTGTTGTTCATATTTCAAAAACCGCCGCACTGATTTCGATAAAATTTATATGACCACCTCTGAACTATAATCTACCAACCAAAAAATAACCATCTAAATTGATTCACAATTGAAATACAACTGGATTGATAACCTCCTCCTTTTTGAAGTCGGTTAAAAATAGCATACAAAGAGTGCCAAGATCCTTCCATGCACACTTTTACTCCTCATTTCCACTCTTTTCAACTCTTTTTCTGTGATAAAAAGTCGCCGTTGTACTTTCCTAAGTCTAGGTAGTCTATCTGTGCACCAAATTGTAACAAACTCTTTAAGTGGCTTAAGCGTTAGACGGTAACGGACAGAGAGAGTTACTTTCATACATATAATTTCATATGAGAATTGAAAACAGGTGTTCCTGATCATTTTATAGGAGGCAGTTGTAAAGGTTACCGAAAAGTAATACGTTTACTCCTCCAAAAACTCATTTTACAGTTCTTAATTTGCCTTAATCGAGCGTCCATCATGCATAACATTTGATAAGACACCATGGAAATCTCGTCGACTATCAAAAATTCTGTCTGATAGTCTGATACGCCATTTAGTGGCTGCGCCCAACTTAAATATTGAGGTTGTATAGTGCACTGTATTCTTCTTGTCAAGCCCTTTTATTTGATACCCATGTTGATGGGGTTCATAAAACCTAAGTTATCCGCCATTGTGTAGAGGCCGCCATCTTGGATTTTAATTTTATATAATACATTGCATTCTACTGGTTGAGCACTTTCATTTGATACCCATATTGATGGGATTGATAAAACCTACGTTATCCGCCATTGTGTAGCGGCCGCCATCTTGGATTTCAATTTTTTATAGTATATTGTATTCTGATTGTTGAGCCCTTTCATTTGATACCCATGTTGATGGG
Organism: Ectropis grisescens; assembly: GCA_017562165.1. NCBI lineage: Eukaryota > Metazoa > Arthropoda > Insecta > Lepidoptera > Geometridae > Ectropis > Ectropis grisescens. The sequence continues at coordinate 8,276,362 of CM029784.1, read as the reverse complement.
ATTGATAAAACCTACGTTATCCGCCATTTTGTAGCGGCCGCCATCTTGGATTTCAATTTTTTATAGTATATTGTATTCTGCTTGTTGAGCCCTTTCATTTGATACCCATATTGATGGGATTAATAAAACATAAATTATCCGCCATTTTGTAGCGGCAGCCATCTTGAATTTATAATGATAATGAATAAACATAATTGTATTGTCACCAAAATCCAAAGTGTATACAAAATTTCAGATTAATCGGTTGACAGGAAGAGGATGAAATTTGAATTACTAAATTTGACCCAAAAATAAATAATCATAAATAATAAAAAAGTAAACCCCAATTCCACTACGGGGGTGGAATTCGAAACTACAAAACTGCTAAAACATACATTTTATGGTTTCGTGTTAAATATCTAGACGTAAAGTTTCATAGTTCTTCAACAATGACGAAGTTTTCCATATAAACTTTCATCCCTTATTTTAACCCTTTCAACCCTTTTTTCGGAACAAAAAGTAGCCTATGTCCTTTCTCGGGATCTATTTTATCTATGTATCAAATTTCATCAAAATCTGTTGGTTGGTTTAGGCGGTAAAGACGGACAGACAGACAGACAGACAGACAGACAGACAGAGTTACTTTCGCATTTATAATATTAGTATGGAAGTATGGATTACGATATCATCCAATGCAAACGCACCATTGTCCTTTCGAAGTCAAGTATGTAATGCAGCCAACTTAAAAACGGTGAAAGAAAACATCAACCTGCACCGGGCCAGCGTGGTGGATTATGGCCTTTCTATGGATCTCTCCTTGCGGGATAATGCCCCGAGTCTCAGCAGTAGAAACATTTAGTGAGCTGCTTATGCTATTATGCTGAAAACCCCCACTTAGCCAAAGAAATCATTTATAGACTCCTTCCTTCCTCGATTCGTCATTCATAGATTTACTTATCACAAAAGTGGTGTCAAACCTGGTCGAAAGTAAATACACGCTAAATAGGGGTGTTCAAATATTACGTAACAATATGATGGGAAGAGCTGTATTCTAAAACGTTACGGTACATCATAGAGAAAAAATACGATGGGATTTATAGTCTCTCTAGTTGGCAACTTGTGTGGTGACTTAGGTAAAAATGTTGACTTACGTAATATAAGTAACGTCTTGGGAGAGTGAGGGAAGGGGTGCAAAAAACATTAACTCGTCACTCAAGATTCAGTTTAAAATATATTTTTAATTTTTTTATAAAAATATAGAATGTTTTTAATTTTTTTCTGCTGCCGCGAACAAATTTTATTTCATAAACCTTCACTTATGATTTGTTTTGTCAAAACTAACCTCAACATTTTTGAGGGTTGATTCAATTACATATTTTTTTTCACCGGCGTAGTCATATCCGGCGCCGAGACGTTATGGGTTCCGCACCACTTGACGGATTGCGTTACGTGGTGAGGAAGGAATTATGTAGTTATGACATCTTCAAAAATTGCGTTACGTAATACTTGAACGGTGTAAAGTGTGTGTTTAAAGTGAATAATGACGTGAGTTTACCTGCGCTCGACCGCGAGATGTACGAGCTCCGCGTACGCGTTCTCGAGCTGTTGAATGCGCTCGACGGTGATGGCGGGGTCGCACGGCCGGTAGCCGCCCTCCTCTTGCTCCAGGAAGCGTTGGGATTGACCCACTACCACCTACGAAACATGAATAAATATGAAAATTGAGAACCTCCTCCTTTTTCGAAATCAGTTAAGACAAAAGGTAAAAGTCGGTGACAATGACGAGAACAGTACACCTATTTTCGACTTGGTACAAGCATTATGAGTAACGCTGTTTAATTGCCGGTTTATTTTACTGGATAATAGGAAAAAAAACACAGAAACATCCAGGCAAATATAGTGATAAGTAGATAAATATACATGATTCGATAACAAATAATCTAACTACAAATATAAACAAAGCTGGAGTGTTTATTTGTTTAAACGCGCTAATCTCTAACACTACAAATCTTTTGTGCCTCTTCTCTCAATACACGGAGACGGGTATATAGGCTATATTATACAACGGATAAAACCATGAGGCCAAGAATAAAGTTGAAGAGCTCAAACGCAGTAATCATGAAAGCTACCAATCGGATTCCAAAAAATATTTGCATATTTATTTATTGTAGTTTATTAAAGTGATGGGACGGGCAGGGCATGAGCCTGATGGTAAGCAAAACACCTGCCCATAACAGCAAAGTGTCATACCTCCACTGCCTGCACTGCACTGCCTCCAAAGACGCGCCAGTGCCACACCGAGTTCACCAATAAATTATAGACTTACAATTTTCGAGTATTAGCGTGCCCACAAAAAAGAATTCACAAAAAAGGCCTTAGTATAAGTAACATACCTTGACTCGCTCGCCAAGCACGTTGATATCGGCTTCCACGAGCGCATGCTTCTGCAGAAGATCCTCGACGCCCATCAGGTGCTTGCCATAGTCGTCCGTCAACAGACGCATCTTGATCTCTTCCATCGAATCCAAGATGTACAGCATTTCCTGGACATTAAAATCTTAATAAATAAGGGAGTTAGTGGTCAAACATGGACCTACACCTATTATATCATATAGAAGTATTGAATTCATGTAAAAGTTTGTGAAGACAGATCGATGTTTGTTATTTTTTTTAAAGAACACTGAATGGAATAACTCAAACAGTTATTTAGATTTTAACATTTAAGAGTGACATTTTCTAGTTTTATAAGCCGATAGATACTCGTAACGCAGCCGGTCAAAACGGGCCACGTTGTGAAATTTATCAGCAATTCTTTCATACAATTTATTCAGAACAATTTCATACAATTACAAAATTATGAAATAGCAAGTAAGAAGTTTAGGGTAATGCTTTCCTTTCATAGACGTATAGACACCTGCACAATGTTAACTAGTAAAAAAAACTTTGCTTGTAATACAGATAGTTAGATACGATGTCACCGCACGCTCCTCATCGGGGTGGCATCTGGGAGTCACGACACAAGTCACGAGTCACTTGGTTCATAGTTCGTACCTGGAAGTTTTGTTGCAGTTGCAAGCTGAGCTCGAGGCGGGCGCGGCGCGCGCGCAGTAGTTCCAGAAGATACGCCCACAGACGCAGAACGTTGTCGCGTCGCGCGGCCACGCGCTCCATATCGTGGTATCTATGAAGGTTTCACATAATTTATACATTGTCACAAAACATATATGGATAGAGTATTCACTGAAAAGTTGTATACTGAAAAGTTAATGTTCCTGACCACAAGATGATATGGTTCCAAGCGCGTAAGTTCCACAAATACAGCGACGACAGCATGCTTTTTTTTTTCGTACACCAAAATCTCAGTAATTATGGTCCAGTATTGATGGATTCATATTTTTTTTGTTTTAATTGATAGTACTAACAAATGCCTTATATGCTCAATGATTTAAATCAAATATCCGTCTGGGCGGATCTTTGCTGCAAAGGCATTACTTTAATTTCATAATGGCCTTAATCAAGAAGAGAAGTACAACTTTCACAGCCTAATGATAGAATTGAAATCACATATCCATCTAGACATTTATCACGCCAAGATCACCTGAACTCTTTCTTTGTACACGAAGATATCAGTTTCGATTATTTTCAGCCTCTTAAAGACCGTATGTGAATCACCATTGCAATCTTAATCTTACACCAATAAGTTTAAAGTTCAAATCACTTCTAGGTTTTGAGGTTCCAGCAGACAGTGACTGCACTCTTTCTTAATACACAAAGTTGTTGTTTGTTCTCCCAATTTTTCAGCTGCCGTTCCTCAAACCGAAATCGACGTTATTCGACTATAGTTAAAGTTCTAATTACCTCTCCGCCTGGAGTTCAGAGCAGACAGCGACGACCGCCTGTACTCTCTCTTCGTACGCGAAGATGTCAGTTTCAATGGCCTCATGCTTCTTAGCGGCCGCCTCCACAGCGGCCAGGTCGAAGCCGAAGTTGTCCTGCGAGACCAGACGCTGGTTCTCTGACAGCCACGTCTCTCGCATCTGCGCTTTGCGGTTGAATCTAAAAGAATAAAAATTACATTTTTTCATGAGATGTTTTCGTAAAAGCATAAAAATATGTTTCGTGGGGATTTTGTGTCTTTCGAAATAAGAAAACTGTTAATAATGTCTCTTGCGTAAAACTATTTCGTAGAATTGTAAAAGTACGTCAAAAATTACGAGCCGTGATAGTTTTTTTAATATCGAAAAGAGACAGAACTAAAATAATGCTACAGTCTATTTTCGTGTGAAGATTTGATAGTAGAAGCCATTGCTCAATCCTGAATCTGCCAGGTGAAAATAAGGAAAATAAATACTTTTAGTGGCAGTATAATACGAGTATGTTTTTATTTATTTAAAAAACGATTTAATATTTTGGATTATTAGTGTTAGAGACATCATTCTTCAAATACCATCTCATAGCATATCTAACTAGAAAGTCAGAAGAGATCAAAAATAATGTTAATCAAAATCCGCCCCTAACTTTACCCGGCGCAATGATGGCGGCAATAAAATTGGTGGCGTTGTCCCATTGAATAGCGTAAACCAAATAAGAGCGAAATTAAATCTCCTTTTTTCAAATTCAAAATAAACAACGAAACAAAGCAAAATGTACAACAAAGAAATAAAATCATGTTAAGTTCGGGCCCAAAGGACGGTGAAATATAACATCCAACTAGGTCAAGGTCATGAATTAACTTAGGGCTTATATCCCCAGACAAGGTTTATGTAACATTAAACTTTGTGGTACTAACTTTGCGTGGCGCGTCAAGGACGATAGAACGCTCTATCTGATGTAAATACTTAATCAAATAAGCTAGTGATTAATAGAGTTTTAGTTTCCATGTCTCTTATTAAACGAAATTTTGATGTTTAGAGAGCAGAGAAGGTTGGTAACAGAAATATGTGAAATAATACAGAGGAAACATTTATGAAGTAGAGACATCCTTAATAATAAATTGGATTGAGAATATAGGTATTAAATTAAAATTAAGTAATTTTAAATATCAAGATTTTGTATCATATTTATAATTCAATTACTGTTATTATCAATCTACATATCTTCCATATTTTTTTCATTGATCTTAGTAGTAGTTTTTGTCATTGATGTTTTCGCATTCGACAGAGGTATATGACACAGACCTATTGGATTTTGGCAGCTTTCTGAGCTACATCGATTACCTGGGATTCTGAGAGCAGTTGAATTATCTCCAAGCTTAGGTTTAGGACACTAAGCTCTAACACTCTCTAACGAACCCCGAGTATGGAGTTTTGCTCGATTATTATCGCAGCCGCGATGTAACCCGTTGGGTACCTACTGTAAGATTACATTAGAAGGGTCCTACGCACTCCACGCTAGCTCAAATGTTGGTCGGCAGGAGAGGCCACATGAGGGAAACTGCCACAGGTACCTTTATAAATAAAATAGAAGTCATAGGGACTGCTGATAAAACCAAAAACTTATAACTTAGAATTGAATAGCTCACATAACGTAGTTCTTTGCTAAGCCCGCAATTGATGTTGTAATAAAAGTTTTTTTTTTTCGGAAAGCATTCGTTGACGGTGACTCAAGTTCAATGGTTTTCGTTCACCCAAATCCAAAAGCTTTAGGTGACGATGACGCAAGTTCCACGATTTTTGTTTACCCAGAAAATGATCAACGAACCCTAAAGGTTTTGAAAAAACTTACCTAGCAGCTAATTGTTCGAGCTTCTCTTGACGGATCAGTTCTTCTCGAAGCGCCAATTCCCGCTCATGCTCCGCTTTTTCTAGGCGCTCCCAGGCGCGGTTGATGTCGTGAATCATGCGCCCCTCCTTGGGAGTGTACGGCCTCTGGTTGGCCGCGCGCATGCGCGACTGCAGAGTGAACAGGAGCACCTCCAAGTTACCCTTTTCGACGAACCTAAGGACCACAATCAAATTTAAATTTTAACGCATATTGTCCGGTTTTCTATACGTGTAATAAAAATGTAACGGATCACTCTCTGAATATGGAAGATATATGAGAAAAGATATCTTGACCTTTATCAACGCAATAGCACCCAAATCAGTGATTGTTGCATTTTTTGTCTGTTTGTCTCTGTGTTTGTGTGCATGTGCTTCACTTAACATTTAGCGTTTGTTTCATGTCAATCAGTTCATAAATAAAAATAGTTATGCCAATTTCTAGAGATCATAAACTAAACATATTATTATTCAAAAATGCTGCCCAAAGTCCACGCGGACGAAGTCGCGGGTACAGTTAGTATAAAATAATAATGTCCATACAAAAATATAATAACCCAAAACTTTGTGTAACACATTCAGATTGGCTTAGTGGCGTAGTTGGTAGTAAGTCTATCTGTCAAGCTATGTATGGGTTGTAGATTCGATCCCCACCCAAAAGCAAATATTTGTGTGATGAATGCAAATATTTGTTGTATCGGTGTGTTTCTATGTATAACAAGTGTGTATTTACAACATAAACAAATTTATATAAGAATTATGTTAGCAATCTCGGTGCTGATTCTGAATGCAATGGAAACGACTCTAATTCGGAATGATATTGTATGTCTGTCTAATTCTACATAGACAAGATAAAGATAACAAGAGGTTTGATTTCATGTCGAAATCAATACGACTGAGTTTAGAATCGCTATACTGGGCTCTTATAATACAAGCTTTGCTTAATTCGGAGTCAGATGGTGTTATGTCAGATGGTATAACAAGTGTGTATTTACAACATAAACAAATTTATATAAGAATTATGTTAGCAATCTCGGTGCTGATTCTGAATGCAATGGAAACGACTCTAATTCGGAATGATATTGTCTGTCGACAGACAGACAATCATACAGACAGACATCATGTCTAATTCTACATAGACAATCTTGTCTATGTAGAATTAGACATAATTCTACATAGACAAGATAAAGATAACAAGAGGTTTGATTTCATGTCGAAATCAATACGACTGAGTTTAGAATCGCTATACTGGGCTCTTATAATACAAGCTTTGCTTAATTCGGAGTCAGATGGTGTTATGTCAGATGGTGTGGTGGTGTATGATGTTGTATGTTACCTACGCGCAGCCACAAGTCTCGGGATCTACTCGGGTTTTCTCTCTCTGCCACACGATGGACCCGGCCGCACGGTGAATCCATGGAATGCTAAGAAGATCATCTCAAATTTCTAATATGTTTTTATCATACTCACTTGGGCGGTTTCTCGACGGTGCGGTAGTTGGCGAACTGTATCAGTTGCTGCCGGACTCCCTCCAGCGAGTTCGCGAACGTTCGGTCGCCGAGCGCCTCGATCGTACGCTCGATCCATTGCAGCAGATCGCTGGAGACAAAGAAGAGAGAGATTATAATAATAATATAATAATAACACATAGAACTAATAACATATAGAACATCGTCGAAAGTGACTAGTCTAGAATATCGTCGAAAATGACTAGTCTAGAATATCGTCGAAAAGTAATTTTATAGTCTGTAATTTTTTTACAGAATACCTTTCGGTGAGTGTGCAGCGGGTGTACATGACCTAATATTGCCTTCCCATTTCCGCTACAGGACAAAGACGTATAAGACACCCATACACTACGGATATTCTTAAAATTCGTACTTTAGAGTGAATGAGTTGCCGGCCTCCTTGTTCCCTGAGAGACACCATCTAGAACTTTTCAAGGTCAGAATAGGTACTTTCTAGGTCAGAGTGTGTCATCCTTGAATTCTTTGACCACACAGTCGCTTATCATCAGGCGAGTTGGTGGTGAAACGCGATAAAATAATAAAAAATGCATTAAACAGCCGACTTTTAAGTACCACTACGATTACAATTTATTAAAATTTTACGCGCTAATCTCAGAAACTACCGTACCGATTTCAAAAATTCTTTGACCAGTAGATATGTACGTGATTCCTGAGAGCTATGGTTATATGTGTATCACGTGCGAAGCCGGGGTAGAGCGCTAGTTCATAATATTTGAGATAGAAGATGAGATTACCTGGTGAGTGACTCGTATTCGAGCTGCATCTTGTCGTTCTCCATGGCGATGCCGACCACCTTCCCGATGCGCTTGCCCTGCACCGTCTCCTGCTTCAGCTTGCTGAAGTAGTGGTAGTACGTCACCACGTACGTGATGATCGACTTCTCGTCTGGGTGCTCCACCGCGATGTCTGAGAATTCAAGCGAAATTACAATCTTAAACAACTGAGAGTAAATACAACTGGGTTACTAGGCACAATAACTTAAATAAACTAATAAGTCTTTCAGTGAGATCATAACAAAATCGTTTTTGTTGATTTCTGGGGCTATAATAAAATTTTATATTCTAGCATGAATATTGAGTTATTCTTACATGAATATTGAGAAATACAAATCCTGTGACACGTCATCTCCTATTAAAAATGTTTCCAGAGAAATTACAGGGATTAGAGATATAACATTTTAGATCTCTGGGTGTCGAGCGCAGTGCAGTGTTAGGTAGTGATTTCCAAATCACTCATGGACTCTTCGTGTTGCAATGGCTGCGTGTCACTGTGCTGTTATGTAGCAGGCATATTACTTACCATCTGGCACACGTCCTGCTCGTCTCGACACTCATTTAAAAAAAATGTGACCATTTTTTTCCTTTGTTTCAAAAACAAAAAAAAAATCGTTGATACGGTGCTTAGAAGTTTCGAGAAACGTCATTTCATTGAACGATTTTTAAGAAGACGTGACGTCACAATCTTGAGGTTTCGTGATCTATAAATCAATATCAAACTGCTGGATCCGATTAGTTTGGAAGAACTCATAGGCGACATTTTATCCCGGGGAAATAACAAGAACAGGAACTACGCGAGCGTTTGCAGCATTGCTTTTTTTTTTATATGGTGGACATTACAACACTATCTGACCCCAAACTCTTTATTTATTTTAGTACTAGGTTTGAGTTACCTTCGGCGTCCAACAGCTTGGTAAGCCCCAGTTTCTCCTCGGCCACGTTGAAGGCATTGTTCAGATTGTGCATCGGGTTGCTTCGATGCAGCTTCTCGAACTGTACCAGGTCGGGTCTGTGCTTGTGGATGATCGCGTTGAACGCGAGCCCGTCGCGCCAGGAGGTCGTGAAGTTGCGAACGTTCACATTGTTGTAGCCGGCGGTCTTCATCTGACACCACAGCAGTAGGGCGTCCTTCGCGGATTTCGTCTCTTTGTTGTCGGTTTCTTCGATAGTAATGTCTTGGATCTGAAACGGTAAATATGTTGGTGAAATTTGAAATTAATTGGTGACCTTTTCTAAATAATAGTCTAGAAAAGCACAACGGCTATGTTTTATTCTGAATAATGGAGATCGTTAGGGATTAATTACCCTTTTTCTTCTTTCTAAATTCTACGCGGACAAATAAAAAAAAAATCTTGGCTGTCCCACTGCTCAGCAAAAGCCTCCCCCAATGCACTCTACTTAAATCGATCGTCAAATCTTTTTTTAACGCTTCGAGTTTGCATCGAGTTGGAGGACTCTGGGGTCGACTGACCGATGAGGTCCACTCTGTATAAAACCTAGCCCACTCGGGGTGCATTCTGCTCCCATGACCCGCCCCCTCTCATTTTAGCTTGGCTGACTAATAAGTCAGCCAAGTCTACGTCTGTTACAGCTGAATTGGAACGCAGTATGCAGGTGTTAGTAACGCGGTCGTCTTTTAATGCCTAAAATACTACGTTCCAATTCTCGAACCCGAGGCAGAAATTCTATACTTTAATAAGCGACAAATTCTAAATTCCAGAACCAAAAAGAAAATTACGATACAGCCCTGTCAAACCCAAAAATTTGTGCACATAATAGACCTTAGAGCAGATTTTTTCACAATTCCACAAGCCTGGAAGCGCAGGTTGATGGTCCAGATGAGACCGAGTTTCAGTTTCGGGTTCCGGTCCACGATGTCGTGCGAGCCCATGTTCTCGAGGTGTACTCTCTGCTATTTTGCTGAATATTGGACTAAGTAAGTAACCTTGAGGAACACCCTTCAACCACATCCCCAAAAATACAATCACGAAACAGACCTGTTAAACCCCAAGAACATTTGCACATAATAGACCTTCCAATTAAATTCCACAAACCTGGAAGCGCAAGATGATGGTCCAGATGAGACCGAGGTTGAGCCTCGGGTTCCCGTCCACGATGTCGTGCGAGCCCATGTTCTCGAGGTGCACCCTCTGTTCCCGCAGGAACTGAAGAGCCTTGTCAACGTTCTCCAGGCAGTGGATACGCATCTTGCCCTTCGTCGGCCGGGGCTGGAACGAATTACATCAATGATAATTTATGACATTACTATTATAGTCTGGGTTATCCTATTAAATCCTATTAATTATTATAATGTTATAATGTGAAGGTTTAGACGGTTTGGTGTTTGGACATTTGTTTCTGAATCACGTTATGGGAACAGATTAGTCTGAAATTTAGAACTTAGATAGATTGTATTCTGGAATAGCACTTGGATTTTATTTCCCAAGAAAAATAAAATTCCTTGCTTTTTAGCAAGTATTACTGACGACATTACATTTGTTTTTCTGCTTGCTGTTAGCTCGCGTCATATCCTCAATTTGTTTTTTGTCATAACCATGTTTTTGTTTTTTTGATTGCCTGGAAGAAATTGATGTAAGCGATAAGCGAAAAAATTATGTGCCAAAAAGGGGTTTTTGGCACATAATTTTTTCGCAGCTTTTATACCAAATGTGTATAATAAAGTCTGACTATGCCCTAACTCTTTCCTAAATCCTACAGAGACAAATTCACGGATGCTAGTAATAGAGAAATTACACATTTTATAATTTTATGCTACGAGTAGCACAATAAAAGACAGTGATTGGAAGCGAAACAATTATCGGATTTCTATGAACAATTTTCAAGAGTATGAGTTAGTTTCACATGCAATTTCTACTATGCATTTGCATATGAAATGGCACGATTGTTTCAATTATTCTGCCCTTGTTCAAATCTAGGTCACATTTGCGCCTGCGTAACTAGATATGCTAGTGTTGGCTTTGAACAGAAAAACGTTCAAAAAGTGAAAAAAAAAATTTTTCTCCATAGAACCAAACGCCCAACTTCGAGGTGAAAATTCAATTTGAGATCGATTGAACGAATTGAATTTGAATTATGCCCTTCCAAATAATAGAAATTGGATGCAAGACTGGCTGTGTAATTTTAACAGACAAGACTTCAACATTTTGAACATTTCAAACAAATCTCAAAATTGCTAGCTTATCGTTTTTTTTATCGGGCACATTTCGGATTTATACTTTTTTTCTATCAGGCTGCTCGTAGATCCAAAAAGCGACCTCGATTCATGGTTGACTTTTCAAAGACTCTGAAGAGGTCTGACTCACGTATGTGATAAGAGTGTCTAGGCTGTAGAATGCGTTGCCTGTGTGGGTTTTCCCCCATAATAACGAACCAAAATCCATCGTAGATGTAGCATCGTCATTGAAATGGCGAGATTACAGTCAAGTGCAAAGCTACAATAATTAAAAAGGCCACTAAATATATGATCCAGCAGAGCAGCTTCTAGATTAGTCACAGGCGGTTTTAATCAACCCTGTAGCCATTATTTTAGACTTTTGTTGCCACAAGCGTGCACCTACATAGGTGTTGCAAATTTTGTTATTGTTTAGCTAATTTTAACACCAACCTCACGCAAACTGAAGGCTGAAACTAACAATTCACAGATTTTGTAGGTTACTGAGCAATACACTAATTTGAGGTTAATAATATCGTAAAAATTAACTGATCTTTTTAAACTAAGAAAAACTCATTTTTATATTCCCTTAGAGAAAACTTATTAACAAAACATTTTATATTTCCAATATAATATGACGGTTCTTGTATTGTAATTTGATATATAAATTTAGTACTACATGTTTGTTAAAGGAAAATGGAAGTTATTTAAGTTAAATATACCTATTCTGTTTTCGTGAGTTAACTTTTTTTTTTGTTTCCATTAAAATCTATTTCATTGTTCAAGGAAAAAGAAACACAATGTAAAGTATATTTGTATAATAGTGCAAGGTAATGAATTGGACTCTTCATGTTCCAATATATTCCTCTGCGTGTCACTGTGCTGTGGCAGGCATGTTACTTACCATCAGGCAGAAGTCCTGCCCGTCTCGTCACTCAAAAAATATGTTATACTTTAAAAAAAAATGTTTTGTTTAGGATTGGTTTCTTATAGGATACATTCCGGAGACTGCAAACTCTCCGAAATGTTAGCTAGAAGCTAATCAAAGTGATTTAATATCACCTTGCTCATTTTTTTCTTATCAGACTGCTCTTTTCACTAAAAGCTTGTAAGGACATCGTTTCATGGTTGACTTTTCAAAGACTCGAACGAAAATAGAGTTCCAAGGACTCCATTTTCGTTAGGAGTCCTTAGGACGATGTCTTTACGAGCTTGTTCGTGATAAGAGCAGTCTGATAAAAAATAAAAGTGGTCAAGTGCGAATCGGACTCGCCCATGAAGGCTTCCCGTAGCAGCAAGTAACATAATATGAAAGTTCTTGTAGTTTGTTGTTACTTTAATCAGTGAGACGATCTTCTTAGCATTCCATGGATTCACCGTGCGGGTGCCGGGTCCATCGTGTGGCAGAGAGAGAAAAACTCGAGTAGTTCCCGAGACTTGTGACTCGGGCGTAGGTTTAAGGGGTCCCTTTCTGACGTACATCAACACTCACCTTCACTACTCGTTTTTTCTCCCCTGCCCAGCCAAATCTGATATGAGCCTACTAGTGCAGCTTTAGATACTCGTTCCAGTATAGAACTTACTGCACTTCTGGATAAGCCAAGGTCTTTCAGTAGGTTATAGAGAGATTTTGCTGGTATACCTCTCGCTCCCACTTCTACAGCGTATAAACTAACTACATAGCCGTTTTTTGTTAATTCGTTTAGGAGGTCGTAATACTTATTTTGTTTCATCGCGTGGTCTTTAGGTATATTAGTTTCCCACGGTACGGTAAGTTCTACAAGGACTATGCGTTTCGTAGCTCTAGAAAAAAGGAAAATGTCTGGTCTGGATGACGAAACACCCAAATCCTCTGGGATTTTGTAGTGCTTTTCATACGTGTCCATTAAAATAGTCCAATCAGGTGCTGTACCCAGGATTGAGTAAGGCTTGTTCCTGGAGTTTGAAGTTGAGCCTTCTTTTACAAAGTTAATTTGTCTTTTGTTTGTCGTCAATCTCTTTTGGGCTCTAGCTACTGAAAGGCTCATGGCTTCACGTATGATTTCAATTACTCTGTCATGACGCCGTGAGTAATGACCCCCATTAAGGAGCACCTTGCATCCCACCAATATGTGCCTTGCTGTCTCCACAAGTATAGCAACATTTTTCAGAGGCTTTTCCCCACCTTACCAAGTTACTCTGGTCAGGGAGGGTCATTTAGAATGCATTTAGATAAAATTTTAATAAGGCAGGGGACCAGTCATAGATCAAGGTGCTTTAGAGCTAATGGGATACAGAACTCACCTATGGTTAACCACTCACTTTGCATTTCTAAATTCATAGCGTGCACTTTGTAACCGTCATTTTCGTCTTGTTGTAGAAAGGTTTTTACCATGTCATGTCATAACAATAGTTAAAGTTAGAAACTTCAATATCATTTTTGATGACCTATCCATAGATAACCCACACGTATGGTTTTGATCAAAAAAAATTTTTTGAGTTTCATTTCTAAGTATGGAACACCCCTAAAAATGTTTGTATCAAATTCTTAATGCGGTTCACAGATTATTTTTTATATATTACATCTACTTACCAAATTTCAATAGACCCTAAAAACCCTAAACCTAAGAACCCTAAAAACGTATGTAACGAAAACATCTAAACTATGGAATAATTTGACTGAGATGGTCTTCAAGTTTGTTCTGGGCTAAAAAGCCGCGATTTATCGAACACCACATCGTCGCTTAAAATCAGATTGAAACGGCGGTCATTGCAAACCTATTATCGATATAAAATATGTCCTTAAAAAAATCAGTGTTTTAAATAACTTTTTCCTAATAGACATATCGAATAGCCTCCGTGTTATTTATTTTTCCCATTTCCCTGTTGATGGTGGCAGTATACAGGGTTATTGGTTATCAGCCTGCATCATTTTAAGGGGATGTTAAGTATATTAAGTACGTCAACTTTTGTTCTATAGTTTTAAAACTTCGTATTTTTCCCTATACAAAATAAAAAAAGAAGTGTATTTGGCCCAGTCTAAAAGCATTAAGGTCTACGTAACAATTCGTAAAAAGAGCGCGTGCACTCTTTAGCGCTCGATTAATGATGAGCCGAAGTGAATAAACACTAAACAATGCTAGAGAGGACAACAAACACTTTTTTGTATTGACTTTTAACAAAAGTTGTAGAAAAAAGTTGTTTGTTTCAAATATACATAACATGCCCTTTAAACTGATGCAGATTGATAAACAGTAACCCTGTATAGATACTATATTATTGCCATCATTGAACTTTACCGCGAAACGGCAACCAGTCCGAATAAAAAAAAATTCGCTTCCAATCCCGAACTGTTTTCGATTTATCGTCGTTCCTAGCAACAGCACTCATATAAATCTACGTTATAGAAATGTACTCACCAGCCTCTCTCCAGAGAGCACCTCGAGTAGCTTGATAAGCATCTTTCCATCCCGCATGTCGACGTACAGATCGCCGATACGGCACCCGACGCGGACCAAGTGGGAGTTCACCCATTTTTGGAAGGTCTTCTTCTGTACACTTTCTCGTTCGTCTGTGAAGAAACAACGGCATTTACATTACTGTGGACGTTCAAATTGCTGTACTTAGTATTTCCTTAGAAAGCTTAGTATAGCCAAAAATGTTCATGAACTATTTTATGAATATTATCTTCAGAATTTATGAACCATTTTATTTTTAAAATGTGTAATAGGTTTTACTTGATCGCCCTCTCGCCTCATGATAAGCGACGATGGAGCGTGATTACCTAGAAATCTTTAGAATTCATTCTCGACTTAAAATACACCAAGATTCGGACTCTCGCGCAAAAACCACTCAGGTAACGCATTGCACAGCCAAGACGTTCGGATTACGAAATAGAATGGAGTCAAACCAATAATAAATGTTTTTAGTTACATTTTAATGCATCACCGTACAATGATCATCGTGTAACCGAAAACAACAGAATAAATGAAATGTGCAACCTTGAGGACCACCCGTCAATAACATCCCTAAAAAGAGAATTATGAAACAGACCTGTCAAATCAAAAAATATATGCACATAATAGACCTTCATTGAAACAATGCCAACACACTAATTGCAAAAATATACAAAAAGAAATACAAAGGAAAAATGGGGAATGTTAACACAATAACCGCCAGTGAGGGCGACCACGAAGAGGTGACCAGATGGGCGGTCTTTCGGCTGCTGTCTTCAGCGATGGTTCCTTCATGTCGTCTGGAGCCTCCAACGGCATTGTAGTAACTCAGAGACAATACTGGACCGAGGTGTAGGGTTCGGAAAATAATACGCATGTAATTTGAGATGGGGATCGGATTACATTTCACACGCTTCGGAGCGGAAAGCTCAGTCCTAGATGTGCAGGGTGATTTTAAAATACTAATATATAGATAAACTTGTGGAAATTTAGCGCGATCAAAAAGCGGACACTGTGACTAAAAAAAGAAAGCCAGTAAAGAAATGCAGTGAACCAAGTTCATACAAAATTGATACAAACCGCAAGTAATTAAATAAATGAAAGTGAGTGTATGAACAAGCAGAAAACCTCCATACATACTTTACAGAAACGTTTGCAATCCGTTCACCGTTCCACAGAGATACGAAACAGGAAAACTAGAGGTAGCACTTCTAGAACCAACCGACGCGAATCACAGTACGTGTTATCACAACACTAACCTCTCAGTTCTATCACGACCTTGTCGTAATACACTTCCAAACCGGGCACTTCTATATCAATTCCCTTTTTTATCAAATCGTAACAATCGGTGGTTGTCATGTCGCCAGCAGTCGGGCAACTGAGCCCGCTCTCGAGCGAAAGAAGAATTAGAGCGACAAAATTCAACTAAGCCAGTATACAAGGATATTCGATACCACAGCTCCAGATGTCGACAACACTGCGACCGGTTATTAATTAACACATTTTATTGCACTAATCTTCAATAATAACAATCTTTTGGTCAAAACTAATCAAAATAGAGCCAATCAAAAATCTTAAAACCACGCCACAAACGGTGCTACAACTAAGAGGTTAGACGTGTAGTATATTTGGATAAACGAGAAATTTTGTGCCAAGTTTAAGATAGCAACGGTTTACATCACAGATAAAAAACGCTATATCAAAACAGGAGAGATAGTTCACTCGAGTGTATGGTAAATTCATGATAAATTACGATACTAAGGATGTGTGTCCAATTGTTGAGCACTCCTGCAGGAAAAAAGGAAGTGCGGTTTACCTAATAATATTGATAAACGTATGTCACAATAAACGCTTTATTAACACGAGTCATATTTAGGTTATTAACACAAGTGTCACTAACAGTGTAATTAAACTACTGCTATTATTATTACGTAAACGTTCATAATTACTATACTATATTATATACTATACTATATATAATTAGTTGTTATTTATGAATGTGTGTTGTCGTTACAACTAAATGTCATTTTCAAATATAAATATTGTGCCGTAAATGAGTCAAATTCCACGTAATCTTTACGGTGCATTCGATATATTCCGTAGCATTATCTGACGACTATCGATTGTTATCACTTTTGTCCGATAAGAATACTGACATACATAGGAATACGACAAACCACTGCCTCAAATGAAGCATCTTTGAAACTTACAAATAAACCATTCTTGAATACAGGGAACAACACCTTTTCCATGGGGTAACTAATTTCAATTAGTTTTAAGAAGGAACTTAATAACATTGGTCCAACTATCTCTCCTTGGGGTAACGTATTTTAATCAGTTCAAAAAGGGAACTAAACAGAATTTAGAATAAAGAAAACTACCAAATTAAAATTTGAACTATGAATAGCATACAATTCAATAGGTTTAGTGTTGCAACTTCATTAATTCAGCATATTTTAGAAGTTTAAAGCACGTAACGGTATCAAAAGCTTACCTGCTAACGCTTTGATGCGCGATCGTTCGAATAGCCTCGACGACGAATTGCCACCGTCGTACTCGAAGTCGTCGATGATCTCTTGACCATGGCCGATGGAAGGGTCCCAGCGGGACACCGATATGTCGGTCGTCATCGCGACCAACTGTTCCTCACCACGCCACGCTCAACTAATCTGGAACGAGGGGAAAGCAACATTACACAAGGAATTCACGAGCTAAAATACTACTACATTAATAAGTGGCAGAGGAGACTGGATCACTCCAGTGAATTAATAATGGAACCGCGACTGTATATCCTTCATGAAACATAGCAAAGGGCAAGATCTCAGTACAGTGAACCAGACAATTTAAGAGGATATTATCCACAATATATGTTGTAGAAAGTTACATGCCTTCGTAAAGTGTTTGAATTTTAAGATCTCATACGGTCTCAGGGATATTAAATAAATATACGAATCATCTCAATTAAAGTACAGATTAATTTACATCTATGAGGGATGCTGTTATAACTTCTCTTCCATTTTGTCGCGTTTATGCTAAAGGGGCGATAAGGTTTGAAATTCGCGTATAGTTAGTTACATAAGTACAAAGGTCAGGTACACCCAGAAGCCAATGGTAGTGAAAATGTAATAACTTTGTAGATGAACATTACAAAAAGATTGATAACGTGACCAGAAACATGTAAGTCAATAAAACACTGCACATAATTCACCTGATATGATATAGGATTCGAGAAAGTTTCTTATCAAAATCAATAAGTGAAAATAACATTGAAAGATTTTGTCACTATGGCACTAAATAATAATGTTAATTAAATCTACTAAACACTAGTTATTTTCTTTCACAGCACAGTCATAATTTTTGCATGGTTCCACTCAACATCCACAGACAACAAACTGCAGCAAACGAGCTCTATATTTTTGTTATTTGATATGACATCATGCCGGTGATAAAATTAGATAAAAAAAATTCAAGTCTCGTGGCCACGCCTGAGCCAAGAACGATTTGATAACTGAAATCGAGCCACTGAATTCTATACAATGAGCACTGTCAATTCTATGCAATAATGATCCTTGACGTTATTAGATTTAAGCCTAAGTCCGAAATCTGAGACCGGCGTATTCTTTGAAAGATTTATTCGAGGCGATGTGTCATCCGCTAACTTGCACTAGGCTAGCGTGGTGGGTTATGGTTTTAACTTCTCCTTGTTAGAGAAAGTTTCAAACGTCAGCAGTGGGAACATAAATTAGGCTGCTTATGGCAAAACTTGAAATCTGAGATACGATGGATTAGAAATATCGAAACAAATGACATCTACGGAAGATGATAGATACGCTAAGCTCGTTAAGAGACAGTTCATAAAATAAGCAGACTACGCTAGGTAATTATCCTGCAGGTAGTGTTACAATAATTAACGCTCAATACATAAGTAAGAAGCGGTAGTTTCGAAACGAAACTGCTAAGTGTGTAATACGCTTCCGATACATTTGGTATTGGGTTACAAGTGACTCATAAATTTAAACCTGAGCATGGAATTTGTATTAATTTGGATTTGTTATGAATCTCTTTCAAAGCGGTTGTTTCATAATATAAGTACCAGATTAATTTGGTACAAGGTCTCATTATTGTTTGTGTTCGACGATACAAAAGATTAGATCAGTTCCAAAATAACCAAGTGTAGGGGGAGCAAAGGGCGTGGCAACCGAATAGATAACGCGAATCTAAATTATAGGTTAGCGGAGTCTGCAAAAAGTCACGTCAAAAAACTCATGGACATGAGGACTCATGTATCGTTAGTTCAAAACATAAAAATGCTGATCGATTGCTAATAAAATATTATGAGTAATTTGCTTGTAAATCTGTTGTAATAGTCGTACTTGTTCGGCCGCAACGAGTCTAAATATAATTGATTCGTCGATGACTGTGACCTTCGCACACAATAGCCCAACTTCATTGGCGAAGGTCTTTTCAGTAACATCACATAATGCTGTGTTGATGTTGCTAAGTAAACAGGTAGTAGGCGTTCAACGGCATCATTGAAATTACAGACATTTATTTCTGAACGTAACATAAACGAATGTGTTTGTAGAATTCTGACAAGTACATTTTATTGTAATTATTTCACTGGATATAAAAATTATAATAATGCAGAGTTGAAACATTTAGGCCTTAACTTAAGTCGTCTTTCCCATCATTGTTAATGACGATTCCAAGCAATTGCGTAAACAGAACAAAAAAAATCTTGGAACGGGTCGAAGAACAATACCAAAGTAAATCCCAGGCACAATATATTGAATAAAAATGTACCTAATTAAAGCAAAGGAATATGGATTATATTAACCAAACTTTGTCGGGGTGTAACAACATCAATAATGACGTGGTGAAGGTCTATTTCCAGAAAACAGTCCCTATTTACAAATATGTTACTAAGTTACTATGCTTTTAGACTGGCCTGGTGGCTTAGTTGGTAGTAGCTCTGCCTGCGAAGCCGAGGGTCGTGGGTTCGATCCCCACCCAGTGCAAATATTTGTGTGATGAATTCAAATGTTTGCACTGTGTCTGGGTGTTTCTATGTATAATAAGTATGTATTTAAAACTATATAAGTATTATATCAGCTATCTGGCTGCCATCACACAAGCTTTGCTTAGTTTGGGGTCAGATGGTGTTGTGTGTGAATTGTCCACCAATATTTATTTATATATTATTTATTTATATGCATAGTAAAGCCAGCATCAATACTTCCAGATATTTTTTTTATAACCAGAGACGGTAGAAGGAAGATATAGCTATGGATATAGGAAGATATATTCACGGGCCTGCAGTCTAATATTTGCGCCATGTAAATAATGTATTATATTGTTAGATTTAAATTGGAATTTTGTAGATGATGATCTATAGGCTCGTCGTACTTTCCGTCACGTAGCGGATCAGTCACACGGAGCATAGGCTTATTAACATAATTTGTAGCGGTTACGTTATCGCTAACCCATCGGAAACACTATGCAACTAACGTTAGAAACATAGTTACTGTACAAGCAATAAATGTTAATATATCTCAAACTTATGTAACTTTATACAATATCCGGCCAACTTTATGAAGTCTTTTGAATATTATTTCCATTTATCAACGTCTAATCCATCTGCGCTAATCTATCTAGTATCTACATATAATCTTTCCAACACGGCGGTTCTACGGAGCCAAACACACTTTTACGGGCTCACAAACGGCATTTTGTACAAAAGACAAAATCAAGACGTACACATAAACGTAACATATTTAAAATAATACAAATAAAAGAAGAAGCATAAACAGTAATCACGACCAAAAATATTATCGACATATTAAGCAATTCAGGACAGTCTCGTACACGCAATTTTTTTCGCTTTTAAAAATTACGCTTTTTTTTCAAAAGACGGAGACTGTTAGTAAATGAAGCTTGCGCCTTCTCAAGGTGATTTCATAAGTCTTGGCCAAATTATAAAGAGCAGATTAACGACCGCTGATAAAGCAACAATGCCCCGACGACCGTGTCAGAAACCAGTTTAAAGTAAACCTAAAGCACAAAAACCTGCGTCAAAATGATGACTTAAACCAATACTTGGAGCAGAAAGAGAGAGCTCCGACAATCTGAATAAATCAGTAAAAGCTTTAGGTTGGTATTTGCCCTTGCGAATTTGCACACACAACGACATTTATTAGTAGAGCCATTATTAATATCCAAATTTTATTTAAGTGCGCCGTAGCGTCAATACACAACTAAGGTATTTTGTGTAAATAGGAAACCTTACACCTTCTCCCAAGCAAACTCGACGATTTCTCCGGCGCATTTTCCAATCAGGCCAACAATGCCGGTATTGTAAGAACTCTAAGCATTACATAAACCTAGATAGAGGCCTTATAGAGGCACGATTCAAGGAGCAAGAAAAGTCGAACAAAGCAAGTGTATCAAATAGGCAAGCCGACGGCGAGGCCGATGACCTCTGGAGGCAGACATGGCGTCGTCGATACTCCATAGGCTGCTATTAACCAACCATGGTTGAACGGAGCGGTACGAGTGCACGAAGCTATTACTGCTTCTGAGTTACCGCTCGTATCAATTTCATGTTTTACATTCCAATGTGACCAATCACAATCAAATGTTTTCGAGCATCAATGGTCACGTCAGGTGTTGTATAAATCTACAAAAAATATGTATAAAAAGTCGTAATACTGATTGTTACAGCTACCGTAAAATCTCCTTCATGAATAACATAAGATACACAGTCGCTATAAAGAAGACAAGCAACATAAACGGTACATAAAGCCAACGCCAGGGGAAGCTCGACTTCCCTTGAACCCACCCACGCGTTAAACGAACGACATCGGAATCTAGCAGCCACTTAGAGCCGAAAGTTAGGTATACGTCAATAAAATCTCTCGATATCAGCGAAATTTACTTCGGGCAAAGAGGTCGAGAGATATTGGCAAAGATCGTTGTGATAAGACAGAAGTAGAAGACCCTAATTGAATTGAAAAAGAGATCCAGTTGAAAAACTTTGCAATATAAGTTCATTTTCTGTAATAAATATATGTTTATGATGGTTTTTTATTGTCTTTTGTTGACGAAGTTTCGAGCTTTCATCAACCAAAGTCATTGAACAAGCAAACTGCCTACGTTGTCAGACAAAGCAGAAAGTATAGACATTACGGCAGCCCCCCCGTGTTTACCGCAACTACTAAACGACCCGACGACACGCCACCTGCAATAGAGGGGACACAGACACAGTGTAGCTAGTAGAGCTACATCATCATTCATAATGAGCCATATAAAACTTAGGCCACCGGATATCCCGATACCTGAACGCCATTAATGATTAACAAAATTCTAATCAATGTAGATTATCGGCACGATATGTAATTTTTTTTTTTTTTAACTAGAATAGGTTCGCACTTGACCACCATCTCGCCTGATGTTAAGCGATGATGCGATCTACGATAGAGCTTTTATACTTTTAGACAACGTGAACGGTAACAGGCTGGAAGGAAAATAAATTTAAAATGTTAATGTGGTTGCTTGTTGTTGTTGTTGTGGCTGTTTGTTGACGTCATAACGTATTAACGGATCGGGTTAAAATTTGGAACACAGATCATAGCTTCGAAGAACACATAGGCTACTTTTTATCCCGGGAAATAACGGGAATAGGTACTACTCGGGTAAGTTAGCTACTGAGCCGGCAAATGTTGGCAAATACCTATATTGAGCTATAAACAACATTTGATTAAAATCGATTCAGTAGTTCAGGAGTTCATCGCGGAAAAACCACATGACGTAACGTTGTTGCGTTAAACCCGAGCATAATCACCGCATAACCGTTATATCCCGAGCTACAATTTCTTTTAGGCCGCAAATAAATATGTAAGACATAAGTCGATCAACAGTAACATTGAACTTTAAGATGAAAAGGTACGAAGGCATGTATAATTCAAAAGGATGTTTTGACATCAGAATCGAAATCACTGACCGTAATTTGATATGATCCACTCTTTAAACTACGCGAACAGTATCTCACTGAGAGCCAACAGTGTGGTCACTGTACTACATATTTGAAGTATGCCAATAATTACGTGCCACAAATTGAATGAAACTTACGTCACATCCGTACTTATTTAAACGCAATTCATTCATGAATTCATGCACTTACGTTTCAATTCCCATCGGACACGGGAAACTACGATTTCTATCATATTCCGTTAAAATTGGCGGTTAACAATTCTCTTATGACAAGAGTAATAAAGACTACTACGGTTCAGCATTTGATAACTGAGCATTATGTACGGATGAATATAGTATTTACGGTCCGTAACAGTCACAGTACAGTGCTTGTACCATTCAGTGCTGCATTACTTGACGCAGTGGCTTATGTTTGTTTATTTAATTAACTGCCAAACACGTTTCTGTTATGAGAATAGTATATGAAGGCGAAAACTTGAGCTGTTGATGTTCTATTTGACGGTATGACAGGTAATTTTCAGAAAGGTCCAAATCTATACTAATATTATAAAGCTGAAGAGTTTGTTTGTTTGAACGCTAGGATCTCGGGAAGAACTGGTCCGAATTGAAAGATTCTTTTTCTATTGGATAGTCCATTTATCGAGGAAGGCTATAGGCTATGGAACATAACGCTACTATTAATGGAAGCGGAGCATGAATCAAGAATGTAATTAAATCGGGAAAAAATATTCTTTTTTGGGAGTTTTCGTATGTTTCGTGTTTTGACATGACACATTACAGCATGTGTCTAAGATTGCGTCATTGAATATTAAACTTTTGCCACAGATTACATACCTCACCTTTCCTCACAGATTAAACACCTCCTTTTGCTTTGCCTTTCGAAATCTGAGTTGGTACGACCAATTTCCGACAGATGGGGTAGCAGGTAGCTGAAGAGGAGTTTTGTTTGAAAGCGATATTCTCAGGAATTAATGAACCGAATTTAGTCATTCTTTCAGCGTTGGATAAGTATGGGATCCTGATGAGTGCTATATAATGTACCACGGGCGAAGCCGGGGCGGACAACTAGTAATTACATAATGCTGTGTTACATCGTATTTCGAATTATTCAGCGTATCCCCGTTTATAAAAGTTTAAGGCAAGAATGAGCAGAAGATGTTTACGTAGAGGTAGGACTCTTTGCATAGTTCGCCTGGGGAAGTACCACACCTTTGTGAGTTATTCTACCACCAAGCAGTAATGTACAAACACGACTTCGTTCTGGTTAGAAGAGCAATATCTCCGGAAATTACAGAGCAAAAAGATACTCATATCAACAGATAACTAATGCAGTACTAGGCTGTGTTTAGGACGCTTAATGCTCAACTAGTTGCGTCCGTACGTTATGGGTAGAAATTTCGCTTACCACCATGTGTGCGTCTCAATCGTTCCATCATTTCACATAATATATAGAAAAAATAGATGAAAGACATACAGGTTCACACAAAATTATTTGTGTAAACAGGTATTTTGGTTGACGCGATAAAATCTGCAGTGGCACGATTTCCAGTTTCCGATGTGTGAAATTCTGACATCACTAGAGTTATATATAGAGCCATTAACTCACAAAAGTGGTTTCGCTCGCTTCGTGAGAACTTGACGATGCTGACGAATGATTTTTCTCACATCTATGTTTAAATAACATGCAGTAATGTGTCCATTAACAACTAAAGTTCGAGTAAATTTCTTTTCACTCAATGAATATCATATTTGTTATTTATAAGGATGTGAATTTTTATGTCAAGTCCCATTCCTTTAATGTTTTACTATTTAGTCATTGCGCTAATATAAAATAATAAAGAAGAAAGTTTGTGGGTGTGTGTGTTATTATTGTTCTCAAGTATCCTCAGTAACGGGAGAAGACATTTTGAATGAAATTAAATAAGTAAATATATAGGTACATGGATTAACATAAAGTATAGGCATATATTTTTACCTCGTTTAAATTAATAAATAGTTATCGTGGCGTGACGGTACCTAATTCATTTAAATGAACCTCTTTGGCAAAAACAAATTATCACGAGAAACTGTTGGATCCCACTATACAGTATTTCATTATTTTAAACACTACTAAACATTTGTTATTATCTCTTGCGTAAATAGTTACCAACTATCATGTATTAACGCCAAAGATAGCATTGGAAAATAACGAAAATAGATTCACTAGTAAAATTCGTCCTCGTTTCACAAGAAGACGATTCATTTCCTCAATATTCATAACTAAAAACTTATTTTTTTAAATAACAGACGGTTCATAGAGGATAATCGAGATTCGCTCACAGAACTACTTTTAGTATATTAAACTCTACATAAAAATTTTACTTTTCTAGATTTGTTCGAGAAGGACTGTGTTATAATAATGATAATTAAATTTGTAAGCTTAACCAAATCCTTCACTGATTACTCTTCAAATTTTCAAAATTTGCTTCCATAGTTGCAGAGGATTTCTAGCATAACAAATATATTTCTGACCTTGTATGTACATATATGAAATTAATTAACGGGTTACTCACGTGAATCACGTGATATTATCACGGGCTATACTTAATTAAACTTTAGACTCAGCCAAATGAACGAAACAGCGGATTTTTTTGCGCTTCAGCATTGTTCTGATTAGTCTCTTAATAGTCGTTGTTCATAATGATGAAAATCTCATCCCTTTTGGCTTAATACAGTCGTTCTACGTAACCTTTTACATTCCACAACAGTTTTGTCATCTAGTTTTTGGAGCGACATTCGGAAGTATCACTTCGGAATTAGATTGGCGTAGCATCGGAGTTAGTATCATACACTCGTACACAATGAGAGGAATGAGTGGTCTATCCTCCGCAGTGGGCGATAAAAAGCTGAAGATGATGATGATGGGGTGTTAAGAAAAAAAAACAGATTTATAGTACCCTGAAACCGTGAGCAGGACGAAACAGGTAACACTAACAGGCACTTCCCATGATGGCGGTGTGCGGACGAGTCCATTAACCCAAATATAGAACCGCGCCCGGACCTGCTAACTATTATTTACTCTCCTATACTGTGGCTAGCTTCAGTAACGTACATCACAGCTGAGGACTATCTGTTGTCTACAATTATGATATAACTCTAGTCTTTAGAGGCTGGGTTGTTGTCATTATGATTAGTCATTATTAGGCCAAGTTATCGTTGATGCGTGTATACATTAATGTAAAATTGAGATTCCATGAATCACATCGCAGTAAAATAGATAAAATATAAATCGGACTTCTCGGATTTTGAAAAGGTGACGCTGTTTCATGGCTGACTTTTTTCGTTCTCAAGACCCGAACAAAGAGGTATGATGCTACTATCATAATATGAACAGATGTACTGAAAGCAATCCACAACTTTGTCTAAGTGGGTTTTTCCCGATGGATACATATTTGGTATCTGTAAGCTGTAAGTCCAGAGTTGATCGGTTTCTTTTAATTAAACGCGTTCCTTCGTATGATCGCTTATAACCAGGCGATATAGCGGTCAAGACAACCCTAACAAAACCAAATAAATAGACACAAACATTTAAAAAGTCACAGTACAAAGAACAAATTAACAAACAGTAACTATAAATTCGATTGCAAAGAAGATTACGGTAAAAGAAAACGCTGAACCCTTAGAGCTATAATAACCGAATTTCGGGCTAGCGCAGTAGGCGCAAAATCTTTATTAATCATAAATATACGATATAATTAAATTATAAAAATAGCTCATAGTCCAGGTAGGAAGTGAGAAAGGTTACTCGCGTGAGCATAAAACTACTCACGGTTAATTAGCCGGTATAATCAAAAGACTCCCTCACGTGGAAACGCTCCCCTCGTAGCAGCCGCGGCCGACTAGCCGTTACAAATAATAAACAACACCATCACTGACACGAAACATGAGCCCGCAACAGAAACAAAGGGATATCCGGTCCAAATACCATCCCACGTGGAAATTTTAGAAAATCGCATCGGTCATTCGTCAGGTGATGGACTTCGTAACAGATGTTAATGGGTTTGATCGTTTAGAAGGTAAATCAACGCTAATGATCACAGTCTTCAACAAAACTCCGGAACAAATAACATTTGTACCTACGATGAAAGAAAACAAAGCCAAGAATTATTCCTATATCGCTTTCGGAATCTCATAACTCGAATTCATGATTCATGTGAGCGAATATCGGGACGTATAGAAAATGGGAAGGTCAGCGCAAATGTGACACGAAAATGACATTAAATAGATGAGCAGAGTTTCGGCCACCCACACACGGTTAGCAACCACCCTAACTAAAAGGGGCAGAGGCGAATGTCAGTCACTGACCCAACATAAAATGGTTGAGTTTCGTATGTGTCCGTTTTTCTTTTTATACGAAAGTCGATAACTATTTATAGATCTAACGCATGAACTCAAACTTCAGAATTCTCTGAATTGGGGCCAATGATTTCATATACGCTTCGGTCATGTTTACGTGTGCTTTAGTGAATGCAATTGTCTGCTGTCCAAAAATCTGAATCATAGTGTTATTCTTTTAAATACAAGTCAAGTAAATGAATTGGTAGATAGTGAACACTGCTGTTATAATCGTATCAGACTCAGTGCCAAATTCCAACCGGAATTCTGGCTGGTTTGCCGGTTCAA
Source organism: Ectropis grisescens (assembly GCA_017562165.1). NCBI lineage: Eukaryota > Metazoa > Arthropoda > Insecta > Lepidoptera > Geometridae > Ectropis > Ectropis grisescens. Next base: position 8,249,062 of record CM029784.1, on the reverse strand, counting down.
TGCAACTGTTAATACATTTAAAATCATCTTGGACATCGGAAGCGTCTGAAGTTAATAAAGTGTTTAAGATACATGTCTCAAACCAATGAACTATCTCCCAATGTTTGTAAAATATTAGATGTATAGTAGTTGTGTCATCTATGAAAATAGATTGTACTATAGTTGCACCACTCCTGTGAGAAGTCAATGAGACTCGCGTGTGGGAGTCGGCACTGAACTCTGCAGACCGGGGAGAGGATGCGGCTAATTCGCCGCCGACAGTGCCAACCTATCTGTCGCTCGCTCTTCAAACCGTGTCTACTGTGTATTTAACGCCAATGTCAATATTAAACTTGTAAACTGTGTTTTTTGTATAATAGCTGTTATCTTATGTTATCACATTTAAGGCCAAAAGTCTACGTACGTCTGTTTGATACTTCTTTCCAACTAGCTGTTGAAAGAATTTCAGTGTGAATAATACAGCTCATATACATTAAAACGCTGTTAAAACCGCGGACCGCAAATTAGTATAACCTTGTTAATACATTTTTAACCGACTTCCAAAAAAAGGAGGAGGTTATCAATTCGACCCTTGTTTTTTTTATGTATGTTACCTGATTTCTCGAGAACCTCTCCACCGATTTAAAATTTTCTTTTTGTGTTCGGATGGGTATGCTTCCCGAATGGTCCCATATAAATCTTATCAAAATCGGTCAAGTGGTTTTTGAAATATGAACCAAGAACTAAAATATTCGTACAATTTTCTGGATGACATAGTTGTAGATTTCACAAAAGTTATGAAGCTCGACCCTGTCAATACAAAGTTGTGTAAATGCTTTAATAATAAACTATTTTCGTACAAAAAATTAAACCGACTTCAAAACCACAAATAGGCACTCAAAATTTTTTTTGAGTTCCTATTTTAATTTGTTCTTTAATTTTGTTCTTGTACACTAAAAAGAGTAAAATAAACTAAAATCATATTATAAGCGCTACTCACTCATCTATTTGAAGTCGGTGCCAGCCAAATCTAACAGGTATAGGATAGATACTACTTACCTGTGCCTACATAGCATCAATCTACTAACTTTTTGACCTGACTGGCACCGACTTCAAATAGATGAGTGAGTAGCGCTTATAATAATGATTTTAGTTTATTTTTCGCTTTTGAGTGCCTATTTGTGGTTTTGAAGTCGGTTTAATTTTTTGTACGAAAATAGTTTATTATTAAAGCATTTACACAATTTTGTATTGACAGGGTCGAGCTTCATAACTTTTGTGAAATCTACAACTACGTCATCCAGATAATTTTGTATGCAAATTTTCAGTTTTTGGTTCATATTTCAAAAACCACTTGACCGATTTCGAAAAGATTTATATGGGACCATTCGGGAAGTATACCCATCCGAACACAAAAAGAAATTTTAAAATCGGTTCAGAGGTTCTCGAGAAATCAGGTAACAAACATAAAAAAAAAAAAAAAACATAGGGGTCGAATTGATAACCTCCTCCTTTTTTTGGAAGTCGGTTAAAAACTTGTTTTTAACCCCCGACCAAAAACGGGGTGTTATAAGTGACGTCGATGTCTGTCTGTCTGTCCGTCTGCTGTGGCACCGTAGTAGAGCTCAAACGGATGGGCCGATTTCGATGCGTTTTTTTTATTTCAAGGTTAATACCCTAGCGGATGTTTTTAGCTATGTCTGGTTAATGTCGATTCAAGATGGCCGCCTTCACAAAATGGCGGACAAAATATTTCTTCACAACCTACCTCAATATGGGTATCAAATTAAAGGGCTTGACTAGTAGAATACTATACACTATAACACATTTCAAATCCAAGATGGCCGCTACCACAAAATGCCGAAATACATTTCTTTTTTCACAACTCCCTTAATATGGGTATCAAATGAAAGGGCTTGACTAATAGAATGTTGTACAGATAACAAATCCAGGGTAGTCGGGGGTTAGTCAAAATTTTTAATTTTGTTCTTGTACACTAAAAAGGGTAAAATAAACTATTTTCGTACAAAAAATTAAACCGACTTCAAAACCACAAATAGGCACTCAAAAGCGAAAAATAAACTAAAATCATTATTATAAGCGCTACTCACTCATCTATTTGAAGTCGGTGCCAGTCAGGTCAAAAAGTTAGTAGATTGATGCTATGTAGGCACATGGTAAGTAGGCACAGGTAAGTAGTATATATCCACTACCTGTTAGATGACTGGCACCGACTTCAAATAGATGAGTGAGTAGCGCTTATAATAATGTTTTTAGTTTATTTTTCGGTTTTGAGTGCCTATTTGTGATTTTGAAGTCGGTTTAATTTTTTGTACGAAAATAGTTTATTTTTGATGGAGTATTATTAATTTAACGTAAATTCTATACAAAATTGTTATTAATAACGACTTATTTTTGTTTATCTTCCCAGCAACTTTAAGACTGCCCTAGTATATTTAAGGCAATACATTATTTATCTTGGATAGTAGAGTATGACTTATCAGCTCAACAATATATCAATCTTGGCCTCATATTTAACGGGCCATATCATTTGGGTTTCTGTGAAATGCTGTCTTGATAAAGCAATTTTAAACAATGCCTGTACTGACAACGTATTCTGTGACTGCATAAACTGCAAGCTTTTATGATGCAAGCCCCATTTAAAATGCTTCTATACTTTATCATCGATAGTCGTACTAAAAGCCTGTCATAACTAGAGTCTAATAAAGCGATCGTGACGCAGAACGAATTGATATGACCGCAGCGTATTGGGTCGCCTAACTGATTGCTCGAGCCATTGTTCTCAAAAAAATCTGGCGTCAGTTGCAACATTTACGGCATGTTATACTTTAATCAATCTTTTTATGAGGATCATATTATTTCCTATGGAAGGCAGAACAGTTCACTTATTTTAGGATTTAGGATGTAGTCGATAATTGTACAATCAATCTAGTCGTTAAAATACCTTGTACTGAAGAGAACTAGAATGGGAGGTCAGGTAGCCGGAACTCGTTGAAATGCTTTCTCTACATACTTAGACATTGGGTGTCAGCAAACTCCCGTTACTCTACACCCACCTTTATTTTACAAAGGGCCCTATGGCAATCAGGCTGATTGATGACAGGTGGCTTCCACTACCTTCCGGACTTTGGGCTAGCGCAATAGGGACAAGGCCCTAATATCCTCATCATACCAACTATACAACTAAAGGTTAACTTCTACCAATACCTCACTTAACGCCTTTGGTATTGGTTTTTGTAATAGTTCAAATTCAAATATCATCGGACGATCTTATGAATGCCGAAATGCCCTTCATTTTCATAGATTCCTGTAATAAAGTTTGAGATTGCATAAATTAATGTTTTGATGACTAACATGTCAATACAAGATCCTAAGATATTTATTAGATTAAAAAGGCGAATATAAAATACGTAACATCAAAGCAAAGAAGTCATCCTGTTAACGATAGGATCCAGAAGGATACTTTTCACATGAAACTCATTTCGAAAATGGGTCAAAAACTTGACATATGACTTTTTGTAATTAAGTAAGTACTTACTGTTTCTCGTTATTTTGTCATAAAGAGACTAGAGGTAATTGGTCCATCCAATGTTAAAAATATTTACGTTGATCTACAATCGCATAAAAAATCACTCTACACCCTACACCACCACGACTAACCCTAATGAATATAGAGTGAATCGTTTTATTCTAAGTAAGCTCGATCCATCGTAGACCGTATCATTCCCTATCATCTCGACATCTCGACATGAAGTCGAGAGTTGAGATGGTTTTCAAGTGTAAGCCTATAATAATACAAATAAATAATAATACACATACTAGTGTTGTGAAGTGTAAACTGCCATATTAATACAATTCTACGACACATCTACCAATCTACAATGCTCTGACTAAGCTAACAAAGCAGGTAATATTAGTGATGAGGTAGACGAATGTTAAGGTACGGGTCAAACAGAGTATGATGGCTGGTGGCATGACATAAGCGAGGTGACGTCAGCGGGCGTCGGCAACTGAAGGCCGCAAGCGGGCTAGCGACGACGCCGTTGTTTGCGCGAAGCGGACCGGTTTATAGCACACATGCGATGCACGCAGGGCCATACCACTTCGTCTGCGAATACAAACATGACGAATATTTCCACAACCCTACGTTTAAGGCTCGTCCCCGAGCAAAATGAATTTTTTGTATATTTTTCAGAGCTCTACTACTCTTTATCCACAACAAATATCAACTGGTAAAAATACATTAAGCTTCTGCAAAATCTTAGCTTTAAAATGGTAGTTTCCTTTTTTTGTTACTGAACATAATGCTTAATGAATCTCCTCAAAACGAAACCATAAATAAATAATTACATATAATTATCATGCATCTACTCGAAAAACCGCCATTATTAAGATTTTTGTACGGACAGGCAATTTAATTACGAACATTATGGAAAAAATACTTTTTGCAAAAGATCAAATTCTGATTTATACATAGTTTATTCTAAAATCTGAACGTAAAACAGTGACAAATCCTACTTTTCACTCTTTGCTCTTTCTTGCAGTGTGCGATAAGGTAAGAAATACAAGGTCAAGCTCAAGGTCGGGTTTTCTCGGGGTAGGCCCTTAATCAGTCCTAATTTTGTCTCGAAAAACATTCATCTATAATAATATCTAAGCACAATATTTATTGTGGGTATTTCCTGACTCTTTAGTTAGTTTTAACGTTTGAAGGCGTGATGGCCTAGGAGCGAGAGCATAGGGTTTTACAATCGTGAGGCCGTAGGTACAACTACCACCTTTGAATATTTTTCCAAGTGCAGATAAAGTCAAATTTTTAAAGGTGTAGGAAAACCTGCGTGGTCCAAGAATTACATATTTCGAGGACGTACGTCATCTGCCAACACGCACTTGATCAGCGAAGTGGATTATGGCTTTGATTCTCTCCTTGTAAGAGATAGCCCCTAGCCCCTAGTCTCAGCAGTGGTTACATAAAGTGGCTGTATATGGTAATGAAATGAAATGAAAGTAATTTATTCCAGATTAAAAATCCATATTACATATTAAATTGAATAAAACAATAATAATTAGGTACTTACATTAAATTAAATTGATAAATTAAAATTACTTTATTAAAACGTACAAGATTTTTAGTAGGTCTTCCTCGATAGTTTTAATTCGGGGTGTCTTCAAATCGAATGGAATGTTAAAGTAGGAATACCCCCACGAACACTTCTCAAAAACCACAACAAACCCCGGGTTTCTTGGAAGGTTGGCAACCCTAGCATATCACAACGAGCGCGGTGACCCAGTCACGCGACCTCTTCGAAATCTGACAACAAAAAGCACCTTTTGTTTTCAATCAAGCTTTCCCTATCTGCAAGTCAATGTATTACAATATCCGAGATCGCTGCACCAAATATTTTGACTTGGCATTATCCTATTTCCTTAGAAAGCGTGTTACAATTAATTAATAATGATCTAATCTTGCGAAGTAGGACTATATATTATACGACAATGTCAAATTATTATTAAATCAATGTTAATTTCTACTACTCCTACTTAATATTACATGTTCGGATATTTGGATGTTAGTTGCTCAACCACGTCATAACGTATGAACGGATCAGGCCGAAATTTGGAACGCAGTTAGATTTTAGTCTGGAAGAACACATAACCGGCAGCAACGCGCCACCACGGGGCGCTGAAGGTATTAAAAAATACGCGAAAGTAAACTCTGTCTACTGTCAGTTATGCTTTCGCGCGGAAACTACTAATTCGATTGAAATGAAATTCGCTACAGAGAGATAGCCTGAGAAAGGTCATATGCTACTTTTGAAAGCGAAAACAAAAACATTAAAAGATATTGAAAAAAAGGATCAAAGGGTTTCGTCATTGTATGGTCATTTTTGTAGCTAGAAGCTTTACATAAATATTCAATACCAAAATGTAATTTTATGTACGTATTATATTTAAATACACGCAGTGTAGAACGGCCCCCCACACGATGGACCGATGATATTGTCTTGGTCGCGGGAAGTCGGTGGATGGAGGCGGCACAAGATCGGTCATTGTGGAAATCATTGGGTGAGGCCTATGTCCAGCAGTGGACGTCTGCAGGCTGCAGATGATGAGATGAGATGATGATTATATTTAAAACGTTTTTATGGTACTTATTATCTTACCGCAAAATACTACATAGGTACTACTACAGAATCCCAAAGAGCGATTAAAACGTAAATAAACTTTATACTTAATAATACCTTAACAAAAGAGCAATAAAAAAAAAGTATGGGATTGGGTTTGACGACTAGCCATTCTAGTCTCTAGCAGGCGGCCGTGGTGGCTGGAGGGTCTACCGCCTAACTAGAACTGTCTTATCTTTGATATTCATCTCTCTTTTCTTTTCGCTTGAAATGATAGAGACAGCAATAGCAAAGCGAAAGCAGATTTCGTTAAGCGGTAGAGGGTCTGGTGGCTAGAACGAACGATTTCACAATCGTGAGGTTGTAGGTTCGAATCCTGCTTGCACCTCTGAGCATGCATTTCGAAGTACAGGTGTACGAGTTTGTCATCGCCACTGTAAACATCGCGAAGAAACATTCGTGTTCCGAGAAAAAAAGACCTATCATGGACATGTGTCATCCACCAACCAACACTTATCCAATGTGGTGGATTATGACCTTGACTTTCTCCTTGTGAGAGAAGGTCCCAAGTCCCAGCAGCGGGCTCCATAAGCGGGCTGCTTATGCGCGTCTAACGTCAAACTAAAATAATTCCGGCGTTATTATAGTTTTTTCTTTAATTTCAGGCGAAAATAAAGGGATGACGGGAGCAATGATATTCAATAAGTTTACAAAATATTATATTGGGGTTCCACGAATATCACGAAGGATATTTTAAACAAACGATATGTTTATTGACATACAATATGATATGTTTTGACACGAAACATTCTCAAGACACGCTTTACGATCTTTTATTATTTTCGTTTATCACTTAACCGGTTTCTTTTTCTTATTTTCCACCAGACACGCCCAGATGCAACATGTTAGCCGCTCGCCTCGATGCATCACGATAAATGACGTCATAGTCTTATTTAGGTCAATAAGTACCAGTCGCCGCATTATAACCATTAACAGACTCTTTACAACCGACGACTTATTGTTTCCAACGAATGTGCTTGAGATAACATCAACGACACACTTCACATGGCGATACGAGTTCTATTCTCAGACCAACTAAAGGTTCTATTCTTTAACGAATACGACTGTTTGCTTGGTCTCGAGTCAAATTTGACGGCCGTAATGGCTAAAATGAGCAGTCCGGTCATTGAATTCCGCTGGAGAAACATTTGAACGCATGCCAAAAGTCATAGAGAATTACTTATCGCTAGCACTTTTTGTACTGAGCGACTGATAAAATGAGCTCTATATTTGAAAGTTTTTTGCCCGGCTGAAACCAGAAACGGTTACGGAACCCGCGATAGGAGTGGACTCGGTGGATATTGATTTTACAAATGGATTCTCGACCGCAGCCAATCAAACGAGTGTTAAATTACTATCGTCGCGTAAACAAATTGATGGACAGAAAGGTCAATCAGAATTACAAGCTGTTGGTCTGCATTAGTATGCCTTTTATAACCAGCTGCATTTAAATCAAAGGAATTGATAATGGGCTGAAAAGTTTTAATTTGATGCAATGTCCCTATTCGTATCTTCGGGTAGGAGCACCGCCCTAGTACAAGTAGTGTACATCGAGTTCTATAAGAAACATTGCTGTAGTGGTACTCAGATCAGAGTCCGCCTGAGAAGTATCATCTTTGCTATTTTTTCTACACAAGTAAGTCTACACAGTAAGACACAAACATTGCTGGTTTGTAGAGCAATATTTTCAGAGAAATTAGAGGGCAATGTTTTCAAGGAAATTAAGAAATACATTGTCTTTTATCTTCGGACGATGAGTAGTAATTTGAAGTCTTCGTGTTCAAATAGCTCCATGGCGAACCGTTATGTGTAACAATAACTTAATTGAGACTAAGTTTGTTTGTTTCCCAATATTCAGCAACTGACTAAAAGGCTTACGTACAAGATTTACTTAAATAATGAGTAAAAGAACGTAACACTTCTTCTTCTTACGTCTCAGTATGTGTAAAGTCGATCAATGTAACAGCATTATGCACAATACTTGGAAAAGAAAATGGGTGAGTGATGCGGGCAAGCCGTTCGTGCTTATAACGCAATATGAATAATTCAGAAGCCTGATGGTGCTGTACAATCCAGTGTGCAACAGACTGCATTGCATACCACACATTCATGCGTAAGTGGTTACATAAAAATAGAAAATAAACAGTTTTAATCCATTTTAAACCAGTTCCGGAACTTTCCCGTGAAAAATACCTTATGGTAGAAAACGATTAGGATGATTAAATTGTGATGTAAATCTGAGGCCCCTACATAACAAGAACAAAATTAAAAATTTTGATTAACCCCCGACTACCTTAGATTTGCTATCTGTAGAACATTCTACTAGTCAAGCCCTTTCATTTGATACCCATATTAAGGGAATTGTGAAAAAGGAAATGTAATTCGCCATTTTGTGATAGCGGCCATCTTGGATTTGAAATTTGTCATAGTGCAAAGTATTCTACTAATCAAGCCCTTTCATTTGATACCCATATTGAGGTAGTAGTGAAAAATATTATATAATTTGCCATTTTGTGGTGGCGGCCATCTTGGATTTGAAATTTGTTATAGCGTTTAGTACTCTACTAGTCAAGCCCTTTCATTTGATACCCATATTGAGGTAGGTTGTAAAGAAATATTTTGTCCGCCATTTTGTGGAGGCGGCCATTTTGAATCGATATTAACCAAACATAGCTAAGAACACCCGCACGGATATTAACTTTCAAATAAAAAAAACCGCATCGAAATCGGCCCATCCGTTTGAGCTCTACGGTGCCACAGACAGACACACACACAGACAGACAGACAGACAGACAGACAGACAGACAGACAGACAGACCGACAGACAGACAGACAGACAGACATCGACGTCAAACTTATAACACCCCTTTTTTTTGTCGGGGGTTAAAAAAATGCAACGTCATCGAAGCTGGAATTAGGCGCTCACGTCATTACGTTAGCGCCTAATTCCAGCTAGGTCAAGGGTAAATAGTGCTATCTACTTTTATTCGATTTCGATTCGATTGGCCTCTCCCAAAAAGTTAAAAAAAGCTGTAAATAAACAGATTTAAGAAACATCAATACTAAATGCTAGTAAAACCAAAGTAAAATGATAAGAGTACAGAATCTTATTCAGCTATACTCGTAGTAGACGCCGGGCCAGAAATAAATATTTCGTCACAGTTAAAAATGCTTCGATCGAGTCAGACGTGGGTGATACGAGCAAGGAGATATAAAGCAATATACCACATCGAATTCGTTTAAATGTATATGAGACAAACAGGACGGAACAAAGTCTAGAGAGAAACAAATCGGATGAAAGCCCTCGGCAACAGAAAAGGTAGTTGCTAGAGAGGGAGCGGGGAATAATGAACCCACCCATTGTTTCCAGACAAATAAACCTCCATCGTTCTCCTCGTGACCTCGATGAGGCTTTCCAGCAAAATGAAAATATTATTCGTGTCGAAACACAATAGCTCTCTAAATACCTTGAAAAATTACTACGTTTAAGTAAAGACTAAAGATCTGCTTTCGAAAACCAACAGACCAATCAACCTTGACATTAGAATTTGATTATTACCTCTCGCTATGTAAAAGGTTCGGAACTTTGGGTTTGAATGAAATTTAAACATTCTGTTTGATTGAAGAAAGAATTGATGATATCAAACGTTTTCATCTCAGCAATAATGTTGGTAGTATAATAATAAGCAATTAGAAGAAAGGGCGGAGCAAGTCTTCGTGATAAGCGTTTATTACGGTGCTAATATAGATGACGTTATAACAGTCATAGTACTTGAATGTTTGTAACAAGTACGGCTTGATTGCGTCAAATTGCCTTACGACCAGAGTAAAGGCAAACCAGACAGCGAATCAGGCCCCATTCAACACAACTCTCATGATTACAGACGTTAGTAAGCACTTCGAAGCGTGTAAACATTGTGTGAATTGCAGCTATCAGTCTTTCTCTAAAACCGTTAAGCGTTCACGACGTGATATTTTTATTCCGGCTGATGTGAAGAATCTGTTAAACATTGAATTCTGAGAATGCAATGTAATAAAAACGAAATTGCAAATAAAGAATCCAGTCGTGGCCAACGATACCATAGCTGCTATTGGCCAAATAGAGTCTTGTACGGAGTAGAGACGGGAGGTTAAGTGGTCAGGCGAGTCAGTGGCACATTTCCAACCGGTTCCCCGTCGATACCACATTAACATCCGATGCGAGCTATAAAACTTCCAACTGTCAGCGCTTCCGTAGCGTCCGTTTGATTCGATTTTTTGAAAATCGGCGTGTACGTTGATAACACACCAGATTGACGAAAACATATATAGATCCAACAGCCGCATCAGTCATCCGAGCTGATTGTATGGAAATATTAAATCAAACCAGGCAATAGACCTGAACAAATTTTCGAATGAAGTGAATTTATAAACTATGTAGTAACTCAAGGAAATTATTGATATCTCGCAAGTTAGTCTTATATCGGAGGCAGCTAGCATGCAAGTGGGTTTGTATAGAAAGCGGTAGTTACGTGAGACGGCGAATGCAAGACATGGACTGGATTTGAGGTCGACGACCCCGATACAGCGGGACTCAGGACTCACAGCCAGAATATTAAAGCTACTGCTTCGAAATGTTAATGGAATTACTTTTATGTAACTTTATTGGCACGGTTATGAGTCATCACTATCATTCAAAAAGCTAGAGGACATCACACGGATGTTATGTTTTTAATTTACATAAGTTTATGCGTGGAAACGAATATTTGCTTGGATAGTGCCAAGAATTTAGGCATGAACTGCTGTGACTTATATCGTAAATAGAAAAATATGATAATGCGAGAGAACTTCGTAGAGTTACGGAAGTTGATAATACAAACAAAGCAGTCAGCAAAGCGGTCTACAATAGCAGTGTTGATAATCTTCATTAGAAAGCACCAGCATTGCACGACCCTATTGTTAGCTTTAATATTAACGCCTCAGTAGCCGACCGAGAAAAGGTTGTTCGACTCTTTTGCATTCATTATTATTACAGCTATTAGAAATATTCCGAAATTGTGGTATATATCGGTGAAAGTATTAAATCGATAAGCTTCTGAAATCAAATTTATAGCTAATCTAGAGTTGATCAAATGTTAGATTACGCCATTTCTAACAGATTACAAACTGTAGAATACCTTTGTCCAGTAGCTCCGAGCGTTAGTTCCGTACTTACTCGCCATATGTCTAAATATAGTTTTCTATAAAAAGTACAGTCGAATTCCTGGGAATCCGTTTGAGTCAGTAAACTAACCGTGTCCGATCATTGTGTAATATCTGTCGGGTGAGATTTCGATCTTACAAGCAATTTGAAATGCAATTTACGATGCATGACTGCGGTTTGTATGATTACAGACAATATTGACTCACAAAATATTGCTGTCACGTCGAAGGTTCCACTATGCCACGCATTACTAACCTGTAAGTAAAAGAATCGTTGTTTAGAAGTTAGATCTCAAGGCAAAAACTCTACACACTTTAAAAATAAATGAATTACCCTTCTATCTTCACTAATGTGTACAAAAAGTTCGATACCAAACTAACAGTTATCGGTTAGTGGATTGGAATCTATTGAAGCCATTTTCGGCTATTGTGTCAGAGAGTTAAAATGTCTAAAGGTCAATAGAGAGGTCACTCGAACAAATGGAGAAGATAACATTACATACTCGTAATACAGAACTTAGTAATTGTTTGAACAAACGAATATACGAAAGTGTATTTGGAGTCAAATATACTTAACAGGATATCCTTGAAAACCAGCTTGGAAATATAAGTTACGTAACTTGTGCACATGTGTGCAATAAGGTCAATAAGAAGCGTTTAATGCGACAAAAATACCTATAAAAGTGCAAAAGTCAGAATAATCGTGAACAAATTTTGTCGTATCTTCAGAGTAACGAATTATTAAAATTGATAAAAGAAAGATAACACAGTGTCGTAAGCAGCGTTATCTTCATTACCTTTGGGTGAATTGGTAATGAAATATTTTTGTTGTCGAATCCTAGATGCTGTAATTACTGCTGTACACCCAAAAAATTCGGAATGAAATCCCTGTGACATTTGCTAAAATAGAATGTTTCGGTGGACATGCATAAACTAATGTGTAAACATAAAGCAAATGACCATTCAATGCAAACAGGTCTCATCGATGAGCTCATCTATTATTTTTTGTCATTAGCAGATGTAACTGCCGTATTATCATGGCGAGCATGCCTCGCCGATTGACTCACTGCCGCAACAGTACCTGTAGCTAGGTCCATTATTTATTCTGCTGTGCAGATAAGGGTGTGGTTTTAGTGAGAGAAAAAAAAAAGTAATTACGACAAGGTTAAATTGCACCGAATGGAGCAGTAGAACAACTGAGATAAGGAATGACATCATAAGATCCTGAGAGTAATAAAAAATGATGAGTCGTATGATATCATACAGAGATGAAACAGTATGACAGAGGCCCCCACTTTATTTAATCTTTTAAACCTTGGGACTCGCGCCGGGACCGCCGCTAAAGGACGCAGTCTCTTTCATTAACTTAACAAGTAGTTCGAGTATTGTATTTATTCGTCAAAGCTTTGATTGGACACAGCGAAACGATGTCGTAAAAAGTATGGATCACGCACTAGCACAGATTTTGTCATAAAACTAGATCTAATTGGGTTAAAGCCGGGCCCAAGCCATACTTTAGTGCCATAATCCCGGCTCTGTTCAGTATCAGACTACATCAATACCGCGCATGACCTAGATGACGACAGGGGGCGGGGCGCCGGTGGCTCTGCAAATAGCGAACGTTCCTAAACCGGCAAGTTTAGTCTGGAAGAATTGTCTAGTGAACGGGAACCCCAGGTCAATAAGCTGAATTGGGCAACCAAATTACATGGCGTAGGATGAATCATGTAGGCAGGCTTGGGAATCAGGGCTCCAAAATAATTGTGAGTTAGAAACTAATGCTTGTGACTTACGAATGAGTTATTTGGTACTGGGGAAAGTTTGTGAACTCTGGGTTTATTTACTTTCAAACAGAAATAAAAATTTATGGTATTTCACGAAATCTAGGCCGTTTTACTTAATAATACAAGTAGATGTAAAAGTCAAGACATGTCTAAAGAAATATATATGTAATTATCAATCAAATGGCCCTTTAATTAATCAACCTTGGAACTTTCTCCAACATTTTTACTTTTCAGGTTCACGACTCCCTTGTCAACCGAAAAAAAAACTGTCAACCTGTGTGACATCACCACTCAAACGTAACTATTGATCTTCAGCAAGTGGCATACAATCTAGACTAACAAAATCTGTACCATCGCACCGGCAAAACTTTGTAGAAAGTAAAGGCTCACCTAAATTCGAGACTATCTCATCTCAAAAAACACATCCAATGATAATTTTCACGACACTATTGAACAGTACAGCGACACCAA